>OW386550.1:28516281-29793781 GCA_936435175.1 Glyphotaelius pellucidus | reverse complement strand
TTTTTCTAGCATCGTGGATGCAGAATGAAGCAAAGAATCCGCTGTTGCTGGTATTGGTGCGTTTACGCGACATTCGACACACGACTCACATGAGCATCGAGAATGGTATTACGTATATGTATTTCAGACCGGTCCGCGCGTCGCTTTTTGTGGTTTTTGGCTACTGAGTTTGGGACGATGTCGTTAAATTGCACTATTTTTTATAAGCGCCGCATCCACAGTATGTATGAATCTTGCAGTGTCTTCCTCAGATGTCCTCAGCATCTTCTTCTATCTGACTAGGCGTAACATCCTCCTGACCTACTCTGATTCTTTATCTATTTATCTAATCTAATAGAAACAAAGTCCACGCCATAGACATTTAAATTGATAGATTAATCAGGGAAAGGAGAACAAACCACGCAGAGCGGGAAGGGAGCGTGACCGTCTCCTTTTCTGCGATTTGTTAATAAATTAATCTAACAGTACACGCAGAACTCGCCTTACTACGTAATAATCATTATTTAGTCCTCAAAAATAAAATCTGCTTATGAATTACTAGACCATTTTACAATACCAAATCGGGTAAACAAAAGTTTGGTTTTGTTTTCAAAATTAAGCATTTGTTACGCTATTTATCAGATTTACAAATGTATAATAGTTAATAGTTTACCCACCTCGCTCAAGTTCAGCGTCGCTACGCCAGGTGGTTTGGTTAAAAACGGCCATTCAGAACCCATGCAGAAAACTCTCACAATAGTTGCAAACCGTTACCTTACTTTTCTACGCAGAGTCTGGTTATTTCAATGTGCGCTCTTCAGCAGTCAACTTACGACTGTGTTGTGTTTACGCCAAGCGCTCTTGAACCTTCCTAGTGCCAAAAATATGGTCACACACTTTGACTCCAGCTCGTCCAAATGATTTTGTTTATTTTGATATATTTTTTTCAAATTCATAAAGGCGCAATTTTAATTATTTTGTGGTTAACTTTTAGATTTTAATATGAAGTGTGGTGTTTTCTCTTTCTACCACTGTTTAGAACATATTTTTAACTGTGATAGTAAATATGAGACGATTTTGTATGAGACCTATATGAGGACAACTCTATCGATTTGGATGTGTACGGTCCACGCGGCCCTTGCCCACCTGTCTGTCCCCCGCTCAGCAGCTGTGACATGGCCCATCTCCCATGCTTCTATTATCCATGATTTTAATAATGTAAAGAAGTTGCTTCTACGATCTGTGGTGTTAATAACTCACAGTAGTCTGCATGACCTGCGTCTGCGTGGACACACTGCTGCCCTGCGTAGTGGGCAAAATGTTGGACAAGGGCCGACCCGTGCTGAGCGCCTTGCCCGGACCGTCTACGCGCTTGCCCACCTGTCCCCCGCTCAGAAGCTGCGCCTGGGAGACTGGTGGCTGCGACATGGGCTGCACATTGCACGGGAGGGTCAGCGTGGCTGGAAAGGAACAATTAAGGTTAGAAAAACATTGCGCGACTTGCTTACATCAATCATCCAGTTGATTAGTCAGACATCTCCGAAAAATCGAAATTTGAGTTAAGTATGCAGTAATATGTTAAAGTGTATCCTCTATCTGGTATTGTACTCAGCAGGCTTATTCTCTATCTTTTGTGGGATCGTTATTGAGATAACGGACATGATCTCCTGTCAGATTTGTGTAATTTATTTGCTATTTCTATGTACAACGTACATTAAATGAATAAATAATCATGCATACTTGCAGGAATTTGTGATTAAAACGACCTAAACTAAAATGTGTTACAGTAAATATGTAAAAATCACACAAATTTGTCAGGAGATCGTGTCCGTTATCTCGATAACGATTCCACAAAAGATAGAGAACAAGCCTGCAGGTTATTCGTATACACCATGCAAGGCTCTCGGCCGAAGCGCCGAATATTCGGTGACACATAGTACATTTCGCGGGTGACAGTTTCCGACCTGCATCATTGAAGTGCGTATGGTAACTACACCGTAAGCGTATTTGTTTCACTTTCGTATTCTTGCGAGCATTGTGTCATAACATGCATTATTTGTTGATTGTTACATCAAATTGTGTCACAGTGTGTATATCTTTAAAAATACCACTGTTTGCGAAAAGCTTTACGAAATGGCACAATTTAATAAAAGTCACCAGATTTTGATTGCTAATGTTTTGTTAAAATAAAAAAATTTGTGAGTAATATTTATTATGCATTTTTTTTCATGATTTGGTATTCGGTATTCGGCCGAATGGTTTGCAATATTCGGCCGAACACCGAATGGTAAAAAAAGTTAAAAAAAGTAGCCGAATATTCGTGGCATCTCTAGTAATATTAGCTTGGTAGTGAGTCAATTTATAGTCTTATACTAAAATCGTATCGTCATCTGCTTGAGCGGCAACCTTAAGACAATTCCCCCACATTAATCTGAATATTTATAACAAAAACAATTGCATACCGTTAATAATAAAGTCATGAAAAAGTCTCTTATATCCATAATGAACTCACGGTTATGCGAGGGTGCGTGCATGGTTTGGGGTTGAGGCTGGGCGGACTGTATGAACATGGGGTGGCCTCCCCCGTCCCCCTGGCCGGGTCCCCGGATGAAGATGGGGTTAGGGGCCAGCAGCTGGGAGCCCCCCCACACCTGCCAAGGGGCAAACTGGACAGTCTGTCCTCCCGCCTGGAAATAATTGTGTTTATATTAGTATTGACATTGACCGACGATTAAATAGAATTGATTATTATTAACTCGTTTGTTGCAGAGTACGCGCCGGTGCGCGCCAAATTAAGCTCTAAAAAATATTTTTTGAAATGCGATTTTAAACCTTAATTATAAAGAAAACGTATGAAGGATAAGGTCAGAATCGCTTGGGGCATTCTTGTTCTTAACTCGAGAAACGCCACTGAGCAAACGGGTATATTTCGCAATGTTTTGACTTTTACGTAATATTTTGTGGGTTTATTTTATGCTATCTTATGTAATATTTACCGAAACACATTCCTTGAACAATAAACCATGCCTAAAAACAACATTACTTGCGTTTATTCGATGAATTTATACGTTTTACGATCTTTTTCACGACAACGGCGCGAGAGTGACGCAAGCCAATCTAACAGTTCAAAGGCGGGAAAAAATCTTGGCCGGAGATTATAAACAATTCCACAGAAATTATTTCGCTGTGCTAGGTGGGTACACGGTATCTTATACCTTATGAACAAGAATGCCCCAAGCGATTCTGACCTTAATCTTCATACGTTTTCTTTATAATTAAGGTTTAAAATCGGATTTAAACAAAAATTTTTTTTAGGGCCATTTGTTTCGGAAAAAATCACGTCTGACGAACCGTCAAATCGCAAAAAAATCGTCAATCAACGAAATTTGGGTTGTTTCACCGTCCGTCAAGTGAAATTTCAAGGGAAATTTCACGGAAATGTGATCAGCCAAAATCCGCGGGTCACATTAAATTGACGGTAGGCGCATGCGCAAACGTGTTGATTGCGGTGAGCAAAAATTACGATTTGACAGCTTGTCGGCAGGTCTGTCTGCACTACCGAAAATAGTGATTATGGCTGGAACATTACTGTATATAATGCAAAGAAAACACAACGATCAAAACTTCAGGATTGTTGGAAGAAGTTTAGATAGCTTTTCAACATACAATATTGTCGAAAATCGTTGGTTTCAGAGATTTAAAATGGCGTAAACACCGGTGAAAACATTGGAAAAAATACAATTTTATTCCAATGATGTTACAAGCCAACTGTAATAACTTGTGAATTTACAATAAATCCTTTTCTTGTGATTAACATTTCCCCATCAAATTACGTAATTATGTACTTGCGTGATTTTTGGCTACCTACATTATAAACAGCGCTTCGAGTCACAGTAATTTCAGTTGATAAATACAGAATAAAGCATATTAGGCTGGTGCCAGCGTGAGGGGTAGTGTCATATACCAAACGCCAAGATCGACCTTCGAAAAGACTGAACCCTCACGTACGAAAATTACATTGTTTGAGAACTGATGTTATGACCTAGCGTATACCCACCTTTAGCTGACATGAATGACAAATAAAAACACTTGTCTGTATTAGGTATTTAAAATATGTTGTGTAAAGGAATCTTTAGTTAATTACCTACTAATCGTTGAACAAATTCATAATACGAAAAGTATTTTATACCTAATAAAAATCCTTCTGTGTACAATGTTATAACTTTATTTATATAAAATAAAACGAAACCAAGTAATATCAGTTCAAATGTTTATTTATTTACACACGTTAACTTCCTGGTTATAAAAATTGTAAGTAATAAGTAGGTAGGTACATGGTATATGTGTAATAAGTCAATATAGTTTGTGGGTTGATGGTGCAAAACCTAATCTGCAATCATATTACGACAAGCAGTAACATACATCAAATTAAAAGTACATTATACTATGGTTCTAGCCGAGGACAACCATTTATACATTTCACTATTGGTGTAACTAGTTTTCCTGCGTACATCGTACATCTTTCACATGGTTCTGCTTGAAGATACCAATAACCAGAACAAAATATAGACTTGTCATAATATCGTAAATTCAGTTACATTCCTCCAGTACATACGTATTTCTCATTTGGACTGCAGTGACCCTAAAACAATTAACATAATAATATATTGTACTTCATACGTTGTATTTCATAAATAAAACTAGCAAACTTAAAACTTATTACAACAGCACCCCCCATACACACACTTCGGAGCGCGCCACTTCTGGCCGCCGCGCAGAAAGTTGAGACTGCAAGGAAAACGATTTACAGCGCAGTTCATTGCGAGACTTTCCTGCGCAGCGGTTTGAAACGGCGCGCGGCGCTCGGCGCTCCGAAGTGTCTGTGTGGAGGGTGCGAATTTTAATAACAATGCAATCCAATAAAGCATTGAAACATAATGTTTAAATAATATGTAAAGAACATCGCGGGACGTTTAATGCAGTCAAACACTATTTTTACAAGTTCGGCAATCACTTATATTATACAGTTTATAGCTTTCCAAGCCATTCGATCCAATGTAATTCGATGTAACTTGCTTGTTTTCACATTATTTACCTGGAGACATTCAAGGTGATCTAAAAACACAAATAATATGATTAAACACATAGTTATTTATTGTATTAATATTATACACATTAAACAATCGTATTACACCTTATAAAATTTAGCAGATACGTTATGATAAGATATTTTGACATTTGACAGGCTTGTACTTCAAGTCGAGTATAAATACACATCTAACCTGTATTTCACGATGTGTTATGTGGTCAAGCATAGCTTGTACATGTTTGGCGGTCAGATAGTTAGCTTTAATTATAGTTTCCCCAGGAATTCAATTCATTTTCTATATGGTTCTGGCGTCATCAGTGCATTTTCAAGTGAAGCTTTTTTGGAGACTCATAAAATTGATCTAAAAAAGAAGAATTTATAAGTAATACGATTACATGTTACCATATTAACTTTACTGTACATGTAATTAACAGAATACGAATAAAAACAGCACTCACTCTTAAGCATTTATGTTTTATTTGAAGATAAACATTACGCACGAAGAACAATAAAAACCGGTAAAATTTGACAGGCGACGAATTCCATAAACAACTTGTGAGTGTTGCAAGCGTAAAAAAAATATTCCTATCGATTTCTCTGGAATAATTGTCCGATTCGGCGGGGAACATTGCGTGAAATTTTCAAATGTAACGGAAGGTAAATTTGAGTTGAAACAACCCAATTCTGATTTGAAAAAAATCAACGGAATGATTGTGTCACATTTGAAAAGAAAAGAAGAATCTGAAGGATTGTTCAGGTTTTCCGAAACAACTGGCCCTTAGAGTTTAATTAGGCTTGCATTTGGCGCGCGCCGGCGCGTAAACGGCAAGCAACCGGTTAAGGTATAGAATGCTTTGAACACATCTATGGAACGAGAATAATTTCTATGAATTCTTTATGGATTTCTGGCCGAGTTTTTTTCGGAGCCTTTCAGCTGTCAGTTCGGTTGCATCATTCTCGTAAAAAAGATCGTAAACATATGAATTCGTCAAATAAACGCAAGTAAGGTTGTTTTTAGGCATAGTTTATTGTTCAAGGAATGTGTTTCGGTAAATATTACATAAGATAGCATAAAATAAACCCACAAAATATTACGTCAAAGTCAAAACATCGCGAAATTTACAAGTTTCCTCCAGTGACACGGGACGAGTTAAAAATAGAAAGAATAAAATTTTTTTAAAATCAAGAAAATAACAAACAAACTGAACCTAACCCAACCACATTATATCATGTTCTGTTTCGTCACTATCTTGTTTTATCCGGAGATTATATTATATATTAATATGATACAATCTTATGTCGAAGGTTAAGAAAACAAGTGGGAAGGGATCCAACAAAGGGCTTTACGGAAAGAAAGGACGGTCGGACGGCCGAGCCTTTTGACACGGTGGCTTCAATTAGTACTGGACAATTCAGTCGTGTGGGGAAGCCTTAAAGACCAGGTTAAGGTTCGGACAAGAAGAACAGGGTAGAAAAAGGAGTATCAGTAGAATGTATGACGCAAAAGTGAATGGAAGAATAAGTTGGGGACACAAGTTTGGGTTCAAGTGAACCGAAAAGCCTCGAAGACAGTCGTTTGGCATTGTATGTACCCTTCAGGAAATAATACTGTGTATTGGTATGTACCTGTAGAGGACTCAATATCTGTGCACTGGGCTGTGACACTTGGACCTGTTGGTGAGGAGATTGCTGGTTATTGCCTCCACCGGCCATAGTCATCTTCTGTCCGCCCATTACCTGGTTCTTAAATCACAAAATACATAACCAATTAATACACTTTCGGCGGGAAGGGTATTTCTACCTTTTAAGCCTGTCCTACATGAGTGATGAGAAAGATATTGCTGTCCGATAATTTTATATACATATCGACTGTGTTTGGTAAAACCCTACAAGCCAGATTTTTTAGAATTAGAAAAAAAACCACAGATAAAATTTTCATTTATACAAATATTCATAACACCAGAGCTTACCATTCTATTCTTTTTTCTTTTTTTTTAAAGAAAGACAAACATTCCCGGGTTACGAATAACTCAACAACGTTTGTAAATATCCTACTACCACCACAGAAAGCTGAAAATGTTGCTTGTGTTGTGATGGAGGACTTGCCGGTAGAGGAATCGGCCACCCGGGTGGGATCCAAACGCGATGTCCACTCAACCACTCACCGGTCTATATACCGGTATATATAGCCTATAACCTTCGACGGCGTGCGCACAACATATCACTAAAGTTTCATCGCAATCGGATGAACGACATGGCAGCGCATAAAATACGAACAAACAAACAAATATTGATTTTTATATATAAGAATAAGATATTTTTTTAAAGATATATCTTTAAAAAAATTATTTTAGAAATTGCAAATATTTCATCCACACAAGAAAATTTGTAATATGATTTACATGATTTTAAAATGCCTTAAAATTTCCATTAAACAGTTATAAATCATCCTAATTCATATTACTATTTCGTAAATCTAAATCTGACAGGCCGCGATGGTAATCGGCAGTGAAATTTTGACTCCAAGGAAATATAATGTCTTTTTTTTTTTTTTATGAATTTACTTTGAATATCTGTGTTTGACGGGCCTAGCGCTGACGGTAATCGCTGGGAAAATTTCGATTTACTCGGAAAAAAGTCATATTTTTACTAATTTACGTTGGGTATTTTTAATTGAAGGTCCTACCGCATTGACAATTGGCCGCATAATTTAGATTTACACGGAAATGTCTCACAGTTTTACGACTTTACTTCGAGTATTTGAATTTGGAGGCCCGGCCTATGATGACTTATTCCCAAAAATTTGGGAATTAGTCGGCCCCACCAATATAATGTGCCGTCACCCTGTTTGGCGCCGACGCAGCGTAATGTGAATGTTTTTCTAATTAAAATAAGTCTTAAAATATATTTGTTAACATAAATCTGTTGAGAAAAAACAATGCATGCTTCAATATTCTGAGGAAAATTACATTTATGATATTACAGACTAATTTTTACGATAAACTTTATAATTACTATTCTGTGACTGATTATTTTCAGGAGAGCTGCATTTTTGAAGTAAATTCAAGTTTAAATTAACCACTAGTTGATTTGTTAACAAAAAAATTGCTTAAATTGCAAATTATTTTAAATCGTTAGATTACAGAGCAATTAAATTGCGCATACATAAGTTGTAACACTAAAAATTCATGCCGTTTCTAGGAAACAATTAGCAAAAATCTGATCCGATGCAACTTACAGCATATCATCATCAATCATCAAGCAGTATTAATAGGTTTGCGTCTGCGTGGTTGAAATTTAAGAACCTGGCATTGAGTGCATGTCTGACGCCGCGCCGTACGCGACGCTCCACATAAACATCTGTGTATGTGAAGTTTCAAACAAAGCTACCGTTGTAATCTGGTTTCGAATTCAAGAATTCGTCAAAGGATGTTGCTACTTACGTTAGCAGATCGCGTGAGGACATGCCCCAGGCAGGTATAAGTACTAAGGATTTGCCAATTTGAGTATCTCTCCGGATATGGAAAGATTGTCGGTAATACTTAGAGTAATAAATAATAGTATCACGCGGCTATGTATTACACATGACGTCATTGCCTAGCGCGGTTACTGTGTCTCGGTGACTTGCTGTCACTGGATCTAATGGATCCGAGGAACCGGCTATTTTTGGAACCGGTTCGTACCAGATTTATAAAATGGTCACCAAAAAAAAGGTCACCAAAACACTCAAACTGGGCGTAGCTGAACAAAAAGCCGCCTAGCAGCAAAAACCTGGGGAGCGGGTTTTTAACTTTCACTAATTGGACACTTTTCTGGTTTTTGGAGTGGCAGATTAGTGAAAGAATACTGTACTATAATTGGTGACCGGACACCTCAGAATCGTGCAACTTCAACACTTCCTTTGAAGAGTCATTAAAAATAAATTCAAAAAATTGGTTAAATAGGTTAGGTTATGGGCATTTTTCGTAACTTTTTGACTTTCAAAGGGGTGTTCAAATTGCATGATTCTGAATTGACATGGAACCACTTTAATCAATGTAATTTAATGGACCGGTCAGTGGTTGAGTGGGCATCGCGCTTGGGTTCAACCCGGGTGTCCCGTGTTCGATTCCTCGGCTGGCTAAGTCCTCCATCACAACACAAGCAACATTTTCGGCTTTCTGTGGTGGTAGTAGGAGATTTTCAAACATAATTGGGTTATTCGTAACCCAACCATGTTTGTCTTTCTTTAAAAAAAATAAATAAAAAATCTTACCTTGTGCATATCACCAGGCTTGGGTTGGGACGGAGAGCTGTTGGGCTGGGAGTGTGCCGGCAGTATGTTGGGCTGGGAGCTGATGACGCTCACAGGAGAGAACACGAAAGTCTGATTCTGGGTGGTAGGGATTGTCGTGTATCCTGGGAATGATCCTAGAGAAACACGCATGTTAGCTAAACACATCAAATAAATACTTTATTGAAGAGAAAATTATGGCAGTCGTATCTGAAAACTTCTTTTTAAATTATAATGTTAAAAAAAAATCTCTAGGGCAGTTTAGTCAAGTTTTGCAAAAAAGAAACATTCATTAAATAAAAAAATTTCAAAACTAATTTGATGCATTGCAGTCTTTTGTGTTTGGGGTGGCAAATTATTATTCAGAATATAAATTAAATTTTGCTCAAATTAGAATCATAAAAGAAAAAAACTGACTAAAAATTTACTTTGCTACTTGAACCTCTCAGTACAAAGAAATTGTGTGTTTTTATTTATTTTGCCAATCTATACCTACTCGTCACGTTCATTAAAACAGCATTGTAATGTTAAGTAATAACCAGGAGTTTGTGTTGTAGAAGTCTTGTTGAAAAACATTTATTTCTCTGTACCTCGGCACTCATAAAATTCAATTTCTATCTCAAAATCAAATTTTGAATTCAATATTGTCATTCAGTGAAAGCCATAAATCACAAGAATACCGCACAAAAGTCCCAACTGCTCCCATCTGAAGTCGGTTAGCCTATGGCATCCGCAATTGGGGTATGTTGTGTGGCTGAAAATAGTGGGGAGAGAAAGGAGATGGGGAAGATGGAGGAGGGGAAATATCTGGCTATTCAGTTCTGGTCATCAAACATGTTTTAAGCCATTTCATTTAAGAATGATTTTGGGTCTTACACCAGGGCGATACTGAGAGTATCTTCCACTCTGGAACATGCCGCAAATATACTACATATAATTTTAAATTAATTATTAATTGAATTAAATGTAAAATAACATAAATTAATCAAATGCAATTTATTTGCGCATGCCGGGGTTTGAACCCGCGACTTTCTGATTGCTAGTCGAGAACCTTATCCCTCGACCACGGTACGTTTATAATCAGTTTTAATTGACAGTTTTGAAAAAGGCGCATAATATCCATTTACTGAAAGAAAAACAGTCACATCAAACATACACATGCTGGGCTCATGCTATTCACTCACATTTATTAAATGAATTATCGGAAATAGTTATAAATAATATACAATAACATAATCTATATCTCTTTATTAACTATCAAACTGCAAATCAATGCCACTAGAAAAAAAATCTTAAAAAAACCACATTGTAAATGTTTTTAGCCTAATTGAAGAAAAAAGTTCGTAACATCAAAAATCAGTCTGTGAGTATCAATGAACTTCTTCTGTTAACACCAATGAATTTAGTTAGATGCCACAAACAGCACACGTCATCAAATGGCTTAGATATGAAGTTTGATAGATAGGCCGAGGACAGCTTTATAATTACCACTTGAACAACACTCATTATTAACCTGATTAAAATTACATATTGTAGAAGAGTTGAAATTTTTAATTCATCCTTTTGTATCATACCATCGAAATAATAACTAAAGATTAGCCCTCCCATACCTAATTTCAATCTAAAATTAACACCATCTATCAGTAATTTTATAATACAACTACTAGTTGTTGTTTTGCTAGGAAGAAATTCAACATTTGTCACCAAATGTCACTTTTCTCGCCGCCTCGAATGTATATGTTACGTTTAAATATTTTTAAGTATTCATATAACTGATTAAATTGTTAATAATAAAGTCCACAATACCTAAAATATTTCTAACTGCCTTAATTTTGTATTTTAAAAATGATTTTCACAAAGCTAGTGATACCGTTGCCATGAATTACCGTCGCTGGAAAACAAATTTGCCCAACAAAAGGTAAAAACTAACGCTTCTTGCGATCTTTTGACTATGAGATAATGCACTTTCTTTGTGATAAATGTTTTCGTAAATCAATATTTTTGGTTCTGGTATCATTTTATGCCCTGTCTAGATATGCTTGGTCAAAGTATCGTTTGTATTAAATTATACATTTGAAAATACATAAATGCAACGATTTCAGAATTTTTTCAATTCTATCTAGAGTGTATAAAAATTGGCAGTTTTCATTTTCCAATTGCTGACAGCACATGGCTTTGCGCACAATTTTTTTGTTGGATTTTTGCTGCTCAATCAGGCACTAGCCATTTTAATATTTTGAAAGGTGATTTTTGTGTTTTTGGGGGTTTTTGTTTCATCACAAATATTTTTGAATTTTTGTTTGCAGTTTCAGATTTGTCATTTTAAGAGAAACATGCTTTTGGAGACCTATTGTTCTTTCAAATGAAAGTAGCAATAATTTCTAAAGTACTGAAAAAAAAAACACTACACCAAATTTTAAAAATAATTCTACATGTTATCAAGCATCAAATATGTTTATCATCAATGCATGGTTGAATTCAGGTCTGAAATTATTAAAATAATGCTAACAATGTATAGTTTTAAAATTCTGATAATTGAGGATAGTAGAAACAATGAGCTGGAAATAATTAAAAAAAAACTATTTCTATGAACTAGAAACATAATTCATTTGGGGAAAATAATATTTGGAGATAAAAATCATGTGGAAATAGGATGAATCCAATGGAATAAATAATAAGGAAATAAAATAAATATAAAAGTGATTTTCAATTTGAATCGTCCAGAAAATTAAATTTTCCTAACCTGCTTTGCGTAAAGCTCATAAAAATAATTTTTGAAAAATTCTACGTAACATTAGATAAGTGCTGATTGAAAGCCAAGTTTTAAATAAATAAATTAGAAGAAAATCCAAAATTTAAGCCGCCAAAATTTTGAAAAAAAATGAACCTATTTAATAATATAATATCACAGACATCTTTCACAAAAAAGAAACCTTAAAGTATATATTTTAAAAGCACAATAATGAACAGATACAGTATATGAAATAAGACAACTAAAATATCAAATCAAATACACTTGATACAACTATTAATGAAATAGCTTTTAAAAACCTTGATCCTGTAAAGTTAGACCTGAAAAATTCACTGAAAATATCAGTAGAAATGAAGTTCAGTCAATTTGTTTCATATTGCATTTACACAAGTAATTTAATTTTAGTCATAGATTATTAATTCGGTTGCCAAACTGAATATAATTCTCCCAAATCTGATGAAAGTTATTAATAATTATCAAAAATTAATAAATAAAGGGTTCATGCTTTATGTATGCATGAAAAAATTGATAATATCGACAGTTTAAATTAAATCAAAGATTTTATGTAAAACTCAGTTTAAATAAATGAATGTCATGTCTTGGAGAACATCGTAATAAAGAAAGTTGGATATTGTTTCAAAGTATTAATAACTTGGCTTAAAACAGTCGATATCTTAAGCAAATGGATAAAATATTCGATGATCAATTATCGGATTGGAGGAATGATGATCGATTATCAATTATCAGATGGGAGGAAAGTTGTATCTAATCGGGGGGGCTATTGGTCTAAAGAGAAGTTGGAGTTGAAATCTTAAGCAACTGGGTAAAACATTCGATGATCAATAAATTGTTATTAATCAGATTGGAAAACTATGGGAGGCAAGTTGTTTCTAATCAAGGGGTTATTGATCTAAAGAGAAGGTGGGGCAAACATTAGTAAACACAAGTAGAAGATGTGAAGGAGAAGGTTGAACTCACCAGGTTGGGTGGCTTGAAGGACCTTGTTGCCTTGCGCAGTGGTCAGCATGTGGGGGGCCAGTTGACCTCCTTGGAACGCCTTGCCTGCTATCACCTGGGAAACAATACAATTATTATTTACTGCTAACGTTCCTTACTGTTATTTACTGCTAATGTTCCATGCTAAGTTTTAAGTCTTTCGAAGAGCAAATGTGTGCAAAAACCATTTGACTGGTTAACATAGCATGCTATTTCAAATGTTTTAATTCTGAATGCTCTAGAACTGAAATGCAATATGTATGTTGATCGGACAACACAGAATCATGCAACTTCAACACCTCCTTTGAAAAGTCATTAACCGGTCCCTTGCCGATTACACGCCCGCGCGCCAGATGCGAGCCAAATTAAACTCTAAAAATTATTTTTTGAAATGCAATTTTAAACCTTAATTATAAAGAAAACGTATCAAGGATAAGGTCAGAATCGCTTGGGGCATTCTTGTTCATAAGGTATAAGATACCGTGTACCCATCTAGCACAGCGGAATTATTTCTGTGGAATTGTTTGTGATCTCGGGCCAAGAATTTTTCCAGCCTTTGAACTGTCAGATTTGCTTGCGTAACTCCCGCGCCGTTGTCGTGGAAAAGATCGTAAAACGTATAAATTCATCGAATAAACGCAAGTAATGTTGTTTTTATACATATTTTATTGTTCAAGGAATGTGTTTCGGTAAATATTACATAAGATATCATAAAATAAACCCACAAAATATTACGTAAAAGTCAAAACATCGCGAAATTTACCCGTTTGCTCCAAGGCATTTGACGAGTTAAAAGTGATGAAAAAAAATTAGTTAAATAGGTTAGGTTATGGGCTATTTTTCTTTTTTTCATAATTTTTAATGACTTTTCCAAGGGGTGTTCAAATTGTATGATTCTGAGTTGTCATGGAACCAATATGTACAACATCTTACCCACCGAGCCATCGACCACCTGGTAAAAAGATATAATGTATGACAAATATTAATCTGTCTTGTGTTGCTAGTGATTCTATTAATTTCCATCATCAATCATTGGGACAGTGTTAACTGTATCTGTCCGATGTAGAGATGATTTTGCAGAGGATCGAACCAATAATGATAGTCTTGGAGTGTTCTATTGATTCTGGTAATTTCCGTCACGAATTCACGAGAGTCCATTACCTGTATCTGTTGAGGGTTGATGCCAGGATGCAGGGCGATGTTGGAGGGCATCAGCAGCTGGCCGTTGGTGTTGTAGATCTGCTGCAGGTATGTGGGGGGCTGCTGGATGACCTGCACCCGCCCCCCGCCCCAGTCGTTGCCATTGTTGGAGTAACTGGAGAGACTTACATTTTTATTTATTTATTTATCGTAAAATTAATTAGATGCAAAATTTTGCAAAGAACAAAAGAAATTAGATAAAAAGCTATTGAAGCTACAAAAGTTACAAAGAGAATCTCAGATTAAATGGGGTTACCCAAAAAGGGTGACCGGCCAACTCAGAATGAAACCAACTCAGAAAGGTCATGCATAAGGAGTGATGATAATAAAATATTTTAAAAATTGGTTAAATGGGTTAAGTTAGGTTAGGGTTAACGGCTATTATAAATTTATTTTTTTCATAGTTTTTAACCGGTCCCTTGCCGATTACGCGAAGACGTGCGCCAAATGCGAGCCAAATGAAACTCTAAAAAATATCTTTTGAAATGCAATTTTAAACATTAATTATAAAGAAAACGTATGAAGGATAAGGTCAGAATCGCTTGGGGCATTCTTGTTCATAAGGTATAAGATACCGTGTACCCATCTAGCATAGCGGAATAATTTCTGTGGAATTGCTTATGATCTCCGGCCAAGATATTTTCCCGCCTTTGAACTGTCAGATTGGCTTGCGTCACTCTTGCGCCGTTGTCGTGAAAAAGATCGTAAAACGTATAAATTCATCGAATAAACGCAAGTAATGTTGTTTTTAGCCATAGTTTATTATCAAGGAATGTGTTTCGGTAAATATTACATAAGATAGCTTAAAATAAACCCACAAAATATTACGTAACAGTCAAAACATCGCGAAATTTGCGTTTGCTCCGTGGCATTTAAAAGGTTAATGACTTTTCAAAGAGGTGTTGAGTTGAGTTGATTCTGAGCTGGCATGGAACCCCCAAAAAGAAACTTATGTGGAGAAAAAATTGAAACTTATGTGGAGAAATACATCACGTTTCACACTCTTTTAAAAGTTTTATCCAAGTACAGTTACAAAACTAATTTTAAGTTGTGATCACTTTCTCAATCAATTTCATCGTTCAATGTTACAATGAGAGTTGAACTTTCTAAATATTGTGTGTAAACCCAAAAAATTGTTGAAACTGTGGAGATTCTATCTATTAATAATATAAAGAAGAGTGTCTGTGGCAAGCGGGCGGCGTGGCTTTGATTTTTATACAAATCTAGTTTTATTCCAGATTGATGAAATTTTGCACACTTGACCTTCAAAACAAAAGGAAGGTCACCGTCTGCATAAAAATATAAAAAAAGTCCATGGGCAAAGCCGGAGACTTCAGCTATTGACAGCAGTATTGGAGCAAAGGAATGTTAAGTGAAGAAAGGAGAAGTCAACTTTTCAACGTTTTGTTGCTTTCAAATTATGTAATGGGTTACTGTGCATTCACTACGCATTTGATAAATCAATTTTTGCGTAACATTTTTATTTCCTAATTTTTTTCATGTTTTTTTAATGTTCCTTTGGAAAATGTAAAAAATTATTTTTATTATAATACTAGCTTTTCCCCGCGGCTTCGCTCGCATGGTATTACGGGAAATTACTGTAGCGGTTGAACTTATCAATTATCCCCCCTCCTCCCCACCCCACCCCCTCCCGCATTCCATACATTCATTCCCTTACATTCAGTTTTCAAACATCTAGCCTGCCAACTAAATTTCACAAAGAAAAAAAGAATTATCCAATTTTGTTCATTCATTCGGAATTTATGCGCTTACAAACATTTTGGATGTTTATTTTTAATTAAATATTTGGAAGTTTGTTAATATAATACAAAATTACACTATTTATTATTCAGTCTTTATAATCGTTACGAATTATATTTTTAATGTAGGAACTCTTATCTGACATTTATTCCAGCTTGTCCAAAAAAAACAAAACATATTCTAATATTTGAATTTTCTGGGGCAGTAGCTGACCAGTACCTATCAGCTTAGAGCCCACAAATATATCAACATTGTTTCCATGGGAATGATTTTTTTCTGACATTTGCAATTAACTCGCTTTTGTTAGCGACAGAAAACGTATAACAAATATAATATATTAATAATTATAATTTCATAATGCCAGAGCTTACCATCATATACAACATACAGTCTGCGCATATAATTTAGCTTTCTATTGGTGAATGAATTTTTAAAGTCTTTTTATTGGATAATGCCTGAAAAGGTCATAAACAAACTCGAGCAGTTTCGCATTTATAATATTAGTATGGATGTTATTTTAGAAGATTACATCTAAAAGTCTCAAAGGTAAAAACTTGCATTCAATCGCAAACATCTATGTCCAATAATCAAGGTGGGTACCTTATTTGCTGCTGATTATGTTGTGGCAATTGCTGTAACTGCGCCATGGGTAGGGTGGTGGCGGAAGCGGGAGAGGGCACGGAGGTGCCGGTCTGGCCCTGCTGGCCCCCCTGCCCTTGCTGGCCTCCTTGTACCTGGCCCCCGGGTTGGCCCCCGCCCCCCGACTGCTGCTGTTGCTGGGACATGCCTCCAACCAGCTGGAAAAATTAAAATATTATTTTTAAAAAGGCAATACCTCTTAACTATACGGAGCCATTGTGACTATGGCATCCCTGAATGGGGTATGTTTTGAAGCTGGAGGGAATGGGGAAGGGAATGAGGTGGAGAAGATTAAGTTTAAGTACCTGGCTTTTAAGATCTTCAAGGTGGTGGTTTGACCACTCTATCAACTTACTATCCATCATGCCGTTTATCCGGAGGGGTAGGCAGAGAGGATGGACAGCAACACAACTCTGTCTTAGCAAACCTCGGCATCGTCCAAGTCCAATAGTCGAGAAACACGCACCCAACATTTATACACATTTGACATAAGTCACATGAGAACGGATCGTTTCTACGACTCATTCTTGAGTTCAACAGCTCGGCTGTGGAACGATTTGCCGGCCTCTGTGTTTCCTCCCTCCCACAAGATGGGTCTCTTCAAGACCCATGTTCACTCCTTCCTCTCCTAAAAAAGACCCTCCACACAGCATCTTCAAAGATGACATAGGCCATGAGGGAAATTATTTTCCTCAGGGCCTCCTGTGTGGAGTTAATGTAAAAAAAAGCCACACACTCCTTGTTTCATTCGTATTCATGCATACTCTTCTATTATTCTTACACTTGACTTGACCCTACTCAAGTATTTGATATACTTTTAACACCACGTTTTCCTCGGGCGTCCCCGACTTTTTTCACCATTCACTGACATATTATATATTCTTCTGGGGCCCCTTTCTCCGTTCACCTGGTCTACAAGTCCAAACCATCTGAACGCCCATTTCTTAATCTTCCATCCTCATTTCGCTTAAATCAGCTTTGCATTATTTCCAGACATTCTCAGTTAAAGCATGTTTTTCCACCGTCTTTTGTTCAAATTCTGCGAAACAACCCATCCTTAATCACGCACGTAAGATAATAGTTATAAGATTCGATTAATACAGTTAGTTTTGTTCAAACCTCTTGCCACAAAGTAAACATTTGGAAAATCAATGTGAATTATACTGTAGAATACACTTGCAAACAATTCAAACAGGTACTGCACAAAGGTGACTGGTCACACAATGAAAATGTAGTAAGTGAAAAGACAATTCTAAATAAACAGGTCATTGCTTCAGTCTGACAAAAGTGCACAGTGTGATAATTAATCAGCGTTATTATTATTCAACAAGGTAACAATCGAAATTCTACAAAAAAAATTATTCAACGAATTCCTCATCGACTATTAATAATGAGAGCATTGTACGGTGCATTAGTGCAACCTGCTAAACATACTGCTGATTCACTGTTATGCTATTTCTCAGCAGGGGTAAGCAGAGAGGATGGAACATACGTGGCAAACACCTCTTGTCCTGGCACACTCTATCATTAACCCCTTTGCAATAAAATCCAAATAAATGATTTCTGAATGTATCCGAAAATTGAAAACTATTTTGGAAAGGTGATAAAACACGCCCTCAAATTTTATTTTTAGAAATAAACACATGTTATTATTTTTTAAATATTAAAATTTTAAAAATAGCTCCCCTATTCTAACTAAAATAACTGAAATGAAAAAAAAACAAGAACACACACATTTTATTATGCTGCGTAAATGATGCTTGAGCATGAACACGAGCTGAGCCACAAATTATGTGAAAGGAATGAAGCTACTGCAAACGGTGCGAAATGCCGCTTGCATTACATTTGTCTAATTTTAATTAAAAAAAACATAAGATGAGCAGTTTTTTTAAACATTTTTATGTTTGCATTAAAAAAATTATATTTTAAAAAATGACTTGTTTATTTCTGGAAATAAAATTTGAAAGGATATTTCATCACTTTTCAAAAACAGTTTTTAGTTTTCGGATCAGTTCAGAAATATTCCATTTATTTCGATGTTATTACAAAGCGGAAATATTCTGACCTACTGACAGAATACGCTCGAGACCTGAGGGGTTAAAATCTAAAAATATGACATTCTCGTTACTAAAAATGTTGTTTCCTTATTAACAAAAGACAAACTTGTGTACAAAAACAACAATAGCTTTGAACATAATAATAATGACAAAAGGTAAAGTTAAACATATTTTTGCAAAAATTGCGACACATCTTGCTAGATCTGGGATTGAATCTTCAATTTATATTTCGTTTTACAATTCCTCCTAATAGCCAATAGCCAATCGTAATAGCCAATCCTCAATAGTGTCTATCTCTGAGGTGAATATGGTATTTAAAGAACTAGAATTTATTAAATATTATTTTTATTTAAGTAATTAAAAAAACCATGTGGCGTGGTGGGTTCTAGAGACCCACATGACTCTCGTAAATAGACTTCGAACTTATGCGAGGGAGCTGTCTAACATCCTGCGCGATCTCAGTCAGAATATAGGAAGTTACCAAGACGTGCACAGGATGTGAATAGGATGTCAGTCAGTCAGTGGTGAATAGGATGAGAGGCAGATGGGGGAGTTTCGATGTTGGGGCCCCATGTCGTGGGCCCTACGGACCCACGATGTCACTTAAGGGTCTACTATTCGTATTTCGACCGATTTCTTACATATCTCCCTTAAACATTTGAAGTTTTTAAGCTCTTAAAAAAATATATGTTATTTTTGAAGATAATATCTAGATACATTCCACGCCGAAACGCAAATTATATGAAATTCCCTCGATAGAAAAAAATCGCAAAGTATGCTCCGAAAATTATTTTAAACAAGTCTATTTCTTTTATTTTACAAGTTATATTTGTGAAAAAATTCACAATGTTTCTTTGAACGATACTTAAGATACGTTCCACGAGGTTTTTGCTCTATTTTAAACGAGTCATGTTTTATTAAGCTTTTTCGCAATTTTCGCTGCTATTCTACGACTAACCATATTAGCGCGCTCTGTCCAACACTCGTAATTACATATCTCTCCATCTTCTTCTTTTTCAGTGCTGTGTTCACGAATAGTAGACCCTTAAGGGTTAACAGTAGTATTAAAAATAAAGGATTACCTGATGTGGCTGTCCCATGGAGTTGGGAACGGAGACCACCATAGTCTGATGCTGCTGTCCCGCCTGCACATCTTGGGACGCCATTTCCTGGTGACAAAAATACAATTTGAGTGAAATTCCCAATCAATCTATTTATTAAATTACTTAGGGTCGGTATTTCAGTATACAGTGAAGCTTCTATTCTAACGTTTTTGAGGGGACTTGAAGAATGATTTTGTATCTTTGTGTTATCTTTGCTTTAAGCCTGCTTTACGAGAGAATTAAGACAAACAAGGAAAATTCGTCAGATATCGGAAGGTGTCCGTCGCGAGTTATCGGCTGTCAAATTTCTGTGATTTTCTACGGCTTGTCTATGCCTGTCGTGCGGATTGGAATAGTACTGACTTAAAAACACGAATTACTATTTATAGGTTATCTATACTAATATTATAAAGAGGAAAGATTTGATTGTTTGTTTGTTTGCATTGAATAGGCTCCGAAGCTACTGAACCGATTTTAAAAACTCTTTCACCAATAGAAAGCTACATTATCAGCGAGTAACATAGGCTGTATATAATGGTAAGCTCTGGCATTATGAAATTTGTATAAATGAAAATATGTGTATTACATATATTTTTGCAGGAGGGAGGAAAGGTAGGGGGAAGGTGGGGTTCGTGGAGAGGGAAGAGACGAGGGAGGGGGAAGGTGGAAGGGAACGGGGAAGCACGGAGGGAAGGGAAAAGATAAGAAGGGAGAGTCAATTTATTTCTTGGAAATGGAATAGCAACGCATGCTGGCGTAGCACGGCGTAGCACGAACCAGCTAGTTAAAACTACTTATGTACAAGGCTAATAGGCTTCCATAAATTACTATCCGTTTGTCATATTATTTTGATGTTTGTATGCGACGACATTCGATTTGCAAATTTTCCCACGACTGACTTAATGAGAATTATGCAGCAAAATGCGGCGTTATCTCTGACATTAGGGCAACTACTTTTAAAAGTTGGTGTCTAACACAAGCGCAGTATTTAGCTCATTAGCGCAATACAGAATACCGCATTTAAGAACACTGTCAAATGTGTCATTTACAACTGATTTAAGTTGTCACAAAAGATACAAAATCACCCTTCGTAATATTTAGTAATCAAAAATGTTATAATTCAAAATTTTCTATTTTACGTTTTATCTCTGAAAAGTCAAGTGATTGTGATTATCTATGGCCCACGAAAACCGTATTAAAGTTAGATCACTCCATCTCCGCAAGATGTCGCTAGTATCTTGACGGAACCGCTTGTTCATCATTCATTCATTTGTTTTCGCTCTCCTGTAAAATTTACTTTTTTGACTTACGATACTTTTCTATGGAATGTGCGATATAACTGAATGTGTTTATTAAAAAATATTTTATATTATTTGA
Source organism: Glyphotaelius pellucidus (assembly GCA_936435175.1). Lineage (NCBI taxonomy): Eukaryota > Metazoa > Arthropoda > Insecta > Trichoptera > Limnephilidae > Glyphotaelius > Glyphotaelius pellucidus. Next base: position 29,772,555 of record OW386550.1, on the reverse strand, counting down.
TATAATATGTGAGTATAATTTTTGATACCTAATTGCTTAAATATGTTACCTGCCGAAATTAAAAAATGTACAAATGGTAAAACAAATATTATGTTGAAAAATTGGCTTGCCGAAAGAAATAATTTGTATTAGACCAACACAAAAATTCTAACTGCATTTAATTATGTAAAATAAGTTTATTTATATCTCCAAAGTAAAAGTACCCATCGACAAACTAAAAAGTAGTTTATTGGGACTTTTCTTTTTTCTGTATAATATTTTATTTTTTGCTGTCATATTGTATTACTTTGTATTTATAATAAATAAATTAAACCTTGAAAATTTTTTTGTAATTTGTAACTTTATTGCTGTACATATATTATGTACTATTTTAAGTTTAATAAATATAGAAAAAATTAGAAAGAAGCAGAGAAACAAAAAAAAATTACTTTGTATTATGGTACTTAATTATTCATCATTTGATTTTTGGCTGTTTTATTGCTGTAAGTAAATGGTATGTTTTTTGTGTTGCAATTGGCATTTTGTGTAGCATCAGTTATTAAACTGCACAAATAAAAAAAGGATTTTTCAAGGGCCATGCATGCTTTGGAAAAGGGTATCATCAAGGGTATTAGAGTGTTTGATGACAACTAGACTAATGCCAGAAGCGACAAAACCGTTATCTCCCTCTTTCAAATATTTCGCTCATTATTTACGGTGCCGCTAATTGAAACCAAGCCTTTAGCTATGAAATATGATTGTAAAATGTACCTATGTCCATATTGTAAAAACGATCGATCCAGTAAAAATATGTACAGAAAACTGTGTGATTTAAATGATGAATGTGGTAAAAAGATGCATAGAGGAACTATTGATGCTATCTATTTTTGCAAGTTTTGTATGACATTAATTTGGAACTGGAAGAAATAAATGATAAAGGCGGGAAAATAATCATTTTGGGAGGCGGGTATGGGCGGGTTTGATGACTTAGCAGGGGTGCCCGGGTTCATGGGGGTGAGGTTGGTCTAGGGCTTGGCAGTGAACGCGTTTGCCCACCTGTCTACGATCGGGGACTGGTTGAGAACCTAGATCTCTCCAGCCGGACTCTCAACCCACCGCCTTGCACCACAGGGGGAGGGATGGGTTCATACGTCAGTCACTCCTGGACACATTGACCCCCAGATTCCTAACCACCCTTCATAACCTTTTACTTCCTAGAACTTCCTCTCCTTCCTTTTCCTAAAAAGACCCTCCACACAGAGTCCCCTAAGATGACAAATAACTGATTGAACTAATGTAAAAAAAAAATTCAACTTCATACTCTTTTACTTTCCAGAACTTCCACTCCTTCCTTTTCCTAAAAAGACCCTCCACACAGCATCCCTTAAGATGACATATAACTGATGTACTAATGTTAAAAAAATATATTCAAGGAATGAAAGCCTAACCGATAGCAACTGACCAATGCAAATAACTCTCAGGCCGAGCAAAACGCAATTGAAATATCGGCCATTAGTTTTGTAAAAAAGGCACAATTTGATTAAAGTACTTGTACATTGACGAATTAAAAGTCAAGCTAGTGAGGTAATAGATATGAAAGGGTAAATAATCCCAATGAGACAGAAGCCATATTCACCAGTAAGCCTATACGGCTGTTCCAAGAGTAGTTTTACTTCAAGCAGCAAATAAATTTCAACCTGCAAAAAAGATAACATTCTTGAAATTAAAAAGATAAATAAAAGGTAGGTACTAAAAAAACAGGACAACTATTAATTGAACGTCGTTATGCAGAAAGCAGCCAGCTCTAAAAAACTCAAACTGAGATTTGAGCACTTTTGTCTAAAAGCTAGTTCACATTACGCTATCAAATATAAAAGATCATAGCACGCCAAATAACGCTCTCCATACAATCCCTTCAGACCGTTCACACCTAAGCGTTTTTAAGCGCAGATCAATCATAGACAATACACATCTCAGACGTAACCGCTCCAGACGCGATATCCCAGAAGATAACTCTCCCCTTCTCCGACTAAAACAGGAGAGGTGGTCATTGTAATTACGGAGCTGCCTAGACCCGTGGATGACAGATTTCAGTACAAAAAATATGCGTTCCGTTGCCGCTCCCTAATTCGACTGACCCCCTCTCTTACCACAGGAAGAAATATTTGATAGCCTCGTGTGAAAGGACAAAAAATAAGCGCTCGCGAATCAACAGATATCTGCTCGCAGATTTATAGCGTAATGTGAACCAGCTTTAAAGATTGAATAATCAAATCTAAACAACACCTAGTATGTTTTTTACTTCAAAAAATTATAAATAATATATAGATATCAAATTAACTAAGTGGATTTAGGTGTAGATTTTTAGAGATATTGGTGTTTTATAAGGTATGGCTGTTTACTGTACTCAATACGTTATTGCAAATGTAAGCTCAGCAATCCAATATCCGACCTTACATTGCAAAATTCCGTAGAAACGCATTCCGTAGAAAGCCACCAAATATACTAAATATCGTCGCAGGAAAGCAATACTGCTGTAACTGCCACTACCTATTTTATACACATTTTGCAGAGTTTTTTTTTCTGCATCAATCTATCTGGGTCCCGTGACTCTACAACGATAAATAAGAACTGTACGACATTGGAAAACTAGCCGTTTTGTCGGTAATACGTTTTTTTAACTGATGTACACACCTCAAAATCAACAATTGAACAATTTGGTTTTTGGCTGTTAGAGCAGTATTGCTTTCTTGCGATGATATATGAAATTATGCTTTACTATTTAACACAAAATCGGTAGTTATATAGACATTACTATTATACCTTTTAACTTTAATATGTAATACTTTGTATAACATAATATACATAGATATTATTACTTATTTTATATTCATTATAGGTGTTTTTATAACCATCCACTAGAAACACAATGCGTGTAGTCATGCTTATAAGGGGCCATTCATAAATTACGTCACACGAATTTCATGATTTTTTTACCAATCCCCCCGTCCCTGTCACATTTGTGAGACCCCCTCCCCCTGACATCACACGTTTTGCAACTTTACGTGTAAAATTAATAACTTGTTTTCAAGTTTTTTGTCGCGGTCATATTTACCACAGCGGAGGGGGCAAGATGGGATATTTTGTGTCGAATGCAATCTTTACAGGGTGGGGATATTTGGGATATGGAGATATTTTTGTGAATTCACTGGGTGCGGGGAAGGGCCAGATGGGATACTGCGGGGTGTCAGCCTGGTTTTATAAACTCGCGAGAATATGTGTGGAAGAACAAGGGGTTTCATTGTTGTTTTCTTTCGTTTTAAAAATTTGTACAATCAGACGAACATGTCAGGAGAATTCCTGTCATCTGGTAAGCCTAACTGCATGTGATGTCACAAATCTGATGACCCCCCCGTACGCCTTGTCACACTTCTCTGCACCCCTCCCCCCCCTTAAGGTGTGACGTAATTTATGGATGGCCCCTAACATGTGAGCATTTAATTTACATACTTAAAATAGCTATTTAAAAAAATTATTTTTTATTTAGAGGTTTTTTTATTATCAAATATCAACAAAAAGAAAATTTCTAATCATTTTTTGAAAATAGTTGTGTAATTTTCAGGAGACGCAAGCTGAAATAATTTGTACTGATTTTTTCTCTCTAATTTATATAAATAAAAATCAATCACTGTTCATTTGTCTCGCTAAAACTCGAGAACGGTTGGGCCGATTTAGCTGATTTTGGTTTTGAAATGTTTGTCGTAATCCAGGGACGATTTAAATGGTGAGAAAATATGGAAAAATTGCGAGGAAGATAGTAAAAACAACAATTTTTCCAATATTAGTTTAAAAACTGAATTTACCGGGGTTGAATTTATGGAATGCGTGAGGGGTGAGGGGGGAGGGGAACTCGAGTAGGGGGTCCGCGGGAGGGGGGGGCGGAAGGGGAATGGGACGAATGGGAAAGGACACGCAGGGAGAAACAATTTTTTTTTAAATGGCATAGCACAGCGAATGCCGGGTACCAGCTAGTTTTCTATATAATCTTTCATACTTTTTGGATTCTACATTCATTATTCATTGTTGTTTTTTAATTTTTATTGCATTTACTATAAATATTTTATTTCTATGATTTAAAATATTGTTAGTAAATTTAAAAATATAAGTAAATTGTTATTAGAACCGGCTAACAGATGCTTTCTAACAGTCTAAGGGCACTTCATTGTAATTATGTTAACTTCATTGTAATTAATACTATTAATAAATGATAATACTTAAAATTATTGATTTTTCTCCAAAAATAAGTCATTATTATAACGCGAGAGCGCTTTCCGTAGATCGACACTTGAAAGTTTGGGTACAAACGGTGTAGTGTAGAAAACAGACAAGCGCCATGAATGTTTCTTGCTGATTAGATAAATGTCATTGTTCACATGTTAGTTGTATTGACAAAATCAATCAGTTGACTCTGGCTGTTTTCTGGTGAATATGTTTTGAGAAATAGCCGCATCAACAGTGTTTTGAGTGCCGTGGGCGCTTTCTGCAGATTGTTAAACAGTGTTTTGGCGAACAGCAAATATTTTAGAAGGCAATTACAATGAATTTTTATATAAAAGCAGCCTGGCTGGTTTAAATAGAACATAGAATTGACCTTTCCCCGTCGGATGACAACAATATCTCATTTTTGCCAAAATTGTGGCCTGGCTGCTTCCTGCATAACTACGTTCAATTATTATTATTTAAGTTTTGCTCTGTGCAATACTTCAAGATTATTAATTTATGCACTACCATAAATTTTAATATTATTGAAAGTCGTAAAAAAATGTTTACAATATATTTTTATGACATGTACTTGACATAATATTAGTACTGATATATTATATTGATGATGTTCACAAACAATAATAGTTTACCATCAAAACTGAATTTCATCAAACGATAATCAATATTTTTTATCATAATTTTTCCCAGAAATCAATATTCGCTTTTTGATTTCATTTAGGTACGAAAAAAAACTTTTATGTACGTGTTATCGTAAATATTATGCACGTTAGAATCTTATCTAAAATGTTAGGAACCTAAATTTTCTATTTACGGGAATATTATAGAAATCTCCGATATAAAGGAATTGGAATACAAATAAATACACAATGGTCCCGATCCCGACCATCGGGCATGCGTTCGTGAATGCAAACACAGCATCCAGGATAATGCTCCTTGTGCATTCCTGACAGATCGTTTATCACCAAACGATCAATAATCTAAACTAGTTTTGTTTATTTATTTACTATCGCGCAAAAACAGATGTATTTACGCCGTTGAAACGGTGGAAGTGAGATTTTGGGGTCGTGAAATTAGCGTAAATTTTGATCGACAGCGCCATGCAAGATTTTTGAAGTTCGAATTGCAGCTGTGCGATCACGGTAAAAATACCACAGACTATTCTAAATCAAATGTTTATCGCCGGAATATCACAAATAAAGTACTCACGTTATTAGAATCACTCAAATTTTATTAAAGAAATCAAAACCGAAGTTAGCACGGCACCCGAATCGACAGAGACGGGGATTTCGAAACATCTTTTTCGTAAGTTTATCGTCGGTGGAAACGAAAATAAATGTATTGCACACAATAGGCGAACTACGGAGAACGTTTAAAACACAAAACTTTTAAGAAAAATCACCTGAATTTTCCAATAATCGAAAATAAAAGAAAACGTCAACTGGGAATTGTAAATAAACTCCCCTGTCCTTTTAGCATCTCTAAAGCCTTGTCTACAGCGTCCACCAACCAATCAAGTGGCTACTACATAATGGGCTACTGGCTTGACACAAGCATACCGCTACCACGAGCATTATCGAACACGCTTGTCACATGAAAAATATTGAATGGGTGAACCGGGGACAAACGGTATATCATTTTGTTCGTTTAATAAATTATTTCATGCATGCATTTTCTTTAAATAAGTCCCACAATGAGAATATATGAACGTTTCCAGATTTCTATATTTTCAAATTTCGTTTTTGTTCTACATAAGAAGTAGACTTCCGCTACCAAAAAAAATGTTTCTAATTTTCTCTTATATAAATTGTTACCAAAATTTCCTCTTTTTTTTCAAACTTCTCAGACTTTCACCACTCGAGGGTGTTCAAGGCCTTCATTTCAAATTATGGAGTTTCCCCCTAATGAATTTACGTATAAATTTTATTTTCTGTTTTGTGAACATAAGTATAGTATCTCATGACTTTTGGGTATTTGATGAGACAGGGAATGGATAGGTCATTAAAAAAATTAAATAGGTTTTGACTTATTTAAACATTTTCCCCGTCCCTTGTCCCCCTCCCGGTATAAGCCCCCCACCTTCGTTCCCTTTCTCCCCTCCCAGATACCCCTAACCCTCTTTCCTTCTATCCCTGACGCTAAATTGTATAAAATACACACACTTTGGATAGCTATTCGTGTGAGAAGCATGCATTTTTCAAATTTACACCCTGCTTTCCCCTACCTCTACTATGTCTCCTTTGAAATATCTCCCTCAGTCCCTCCCTCATTCCTCACCCCTCTGTCACTCATCCCCTGTCATTTCCCATGCAATCCCGTTCCCCTCCCAAGTCCCCATCCCATCTCCCTTCAACATTTTCCCTTCTCGTGTCCTCCCGTCCTGCGAACACCTCCCTCACCTTCCTTCTCTGTTGCCTTTCTAGGAACCCTTCAAGTTCCCTTTTCCCTCCTGGATTCCCCACTTCCTCCCTTCTTCCCCCCCAGCCGCTAAACCATACGAAACACATAGACTTCTCACAACTGTCCGTGTTAAAAACACAGATTTCCCAAAACAACTCCCTGTTAACACCTATCTCCACAATGTCTCCTTTGCAATCCCTTCCTCATTCACCAACCTTCTGTCACCCTTCCCCTGTGTGTCATTTCCCATGTGATCCCGTTCCCGCCCCCATTCCCTTCCCGCGTCCCCTTCCCCTCTCACGTCTCTTTCCCTTCTCACGTCCTTTCGTCCTGCAAACGCGTTCCCCCCTCCCACATTCCCCTTGTCTCTCCCGCGTTCCCCATCCACCTTCCTTGAGCATATCGCTCTTCTACTAACCCTTCAAGTTTCCCTTTCCCTCCTGAATTCCCCTGACCCTCCCTCCTTCCCTTCCAGCCACTAAACTATTCGAAACACTTACACTTCTCACAGGTGTCCGTGTGAGAAACTAGGGGCCATCCATAAATTACGTCACATGAATTTCATGATTTTTGACCCCCCCCGTCCCCGTCCCCGTCCCCGTCCCTGTCACACATCGTCATATTTGTGAAACCCCCTCCCCCTAGTGTGACGTGACATATTTTGAAATTTTACATCTAAATTTTTTTTGCGTTTTAATCATTTAGATTTTTACATATGATGTCCCAGAGCTGATGACCCCCCCATACCCCTCGTCACACAATGTCACACTTCTCTACTCCCCCCCCCCTTAAGGTATGACGTAATTTATGGATGGCCCCTACCTCTCTTTGCAATCCCCCCCCCTCTTTCCTCGTCCCCCAACCTGCATGCCTCCTACCCTGCATGTCTTTTCCCTCGTTCCCCTCCAGTGTTCTCTTTCCTTCCCGCCTCCCACGTCCCCTCCCTTCCCCGCGTTCCTCTTTCACCTTCCTCCTTTTCTCTCCCTTGTTCATCCTCCTTTGAACTCCCGCCCCCTTTAATCCGCTCCCCCCTCCCGAATTCCCCTCCCCCTCCCACCATCCCTCCCTACCACTAAACTATATGAAATACAAACATTATTCAAACATCTTGCGCACCAACCATTTGAAATTTTTAAACAAATTTCGCAACGCTAGAGTTCACCATCATATATAGAAATAGGCGTGCGCACAACAAATCATCAAAGTTTCATCGCTATCGGATGAATGGTATGGCAGCGCATAACACCGAACAAACAAACAACATTAATTTTTGGGTATGTTTTTAGGTTTTCACGGCCAAAAAGTATTTTTGTTATTGTTTTTGGGGTGTTATGTCGTGTTTCGCTACCTCCTTCTTTAGCCAACGCTGTCCGAAACGTTGGCTAAAGAAGGAGGTAGCGAAACATGGCATAACACCCCAAAAACAATAACAAAAAAAACATTAATTTTTATATATAAGAAGAAGAAGACATACACACTGCTCTGTTGCAGCGCACTTCTAACATTTCAAAAATATTCACATAACTAATCGCGAGTATAAGACAAGAGAGGACGTAAGAGCAGGTGAATTTCATTGGAAATTATAGGTATAGAATGGTTCCATATGAAAATAATTTTCTTTTGTGGAACCTACAATTAGGTACACAGATTCTAAAGTTCACTCGAACTTTGGAAAAAAAATAAAACACTGATTCTGATTTCACGAATTTTCATTTGATAATAAAATTTATGTCGAATACAAAAATAATAAATATTTTAAAACGTTTAAAAGAAAATATTATAAACTTGTTGTTTGTTAGGTATGTTTTTAGGTTTTCACGGCCAAAAAGTATTTTTGTTATTGTTTTTGGGATGTTATGCCGTGTTTCGCTACCTCCTTCTTTAGCCAACGTTTCGGACAGCATTACAGTGTCCATCATCAAGGCAGATGAGCAAATGATTTGGTGAGAGTGTTTGCTTATGTGTGTCGAAGCGATACCGTGCTGCCAGCTCCATTTCTCTACGAGCTGGTGTTAGAAAAAATTCTGCATGGTTTTTTGCGTTTAGCTTTGGTGTAGCCGTAAATTACTGGATACCAAGAACTATTGAGCTTAGCTCCGTCGTCTCTGTTAATATTGATGGGGTTTTTATGGATTTCAATTGCCTCCGTAATTAGGCGTGCTCTGTAAGTTTTGGGTCTTCCCAGGACTTCAGGAACAAATCCAAAGTAATGGCCGGTTTCGATTAAGTGCTCGGCGATTGCCGATTTGTCAGGATGGCCAAGTTTACAAGCACGAAAGTGTTCCGAAATCCTTTTGGAGATCGTCCGCTCTGTCTGGCCTACATAGACCTTGTCACATCCGGAACAGCTGAGTTTATATACTCCATCTGTTTCCAGAGGAAACTTAGTCTTTGCCGACCTCAGTAGGTCTTGGATTTTTGTTGTGGTTCCGAAGACCGTCTTGATGTTCTCTTTTCTCAACAGCCTGGCAATTCTGTCTGTTACATTATGGACGTAAGGCAGGATTTTTGACTCTTGTTCACCCCTGTCTTCGTTTTGTGCTGATTTGGCTCTTATGATTTGCCTTGTCTGCCTTGCTGGGTAGCCGTTACGAAAACAACAAAACGTTACAAAATGTTACGTTAACAAAAATTGTTGTTTGTTGTAAATATTAACCGATCTCAAGAAAAAATCAGTGTGCAATTCACACGCGGTAGAAGTGAAATCATCAGAAGACTAAAGTAGACAAGAGTGGGGAGGCTGCGAGGCACCGCACAAAGAGGAGACTAATGAATATACTATCACATTCGTTTGTCTCTTTTTAGTGTCGTTATTTTTCGTTTCATTGAATTTCACATCACAACGGTGCTAAAGAAGTTTTCACTTCAAAAAACATAATAGGACTAAACAATGTATATGTCCTAGAAAACATACGTTTTGGCACACTCGGCTTGCATCTTCCCATCAAATATAGATTGAAAAAATTTATTCAGTTTTATGCTAAATGCGCAACTAATCTCATTTATATTTATTTGAAAACAAAATAGTTTCGTGTTTCGAAAATGCTTCCCAGGGATTTACGAACATGCCATGCTTTTCTCCGAGTGCATTTGGTCCATTTGTACTTTGACTGGCAACATTAAACATTTAGTTAGTATTTTTTTCTGTGGTCATAGCATGTCGCTTTTGCTGAAGAGGTAATTTTAATAAAAAAATATTGTTATCTTACGTACATTTAGGAGAAATGCTCCATATTAATAATAACACATGGTTTATTTTATATTACACTATCCTCGATAAATAAAATCAACCGTTTTATAGCGTGTTAGGAATATATTATTATGTAATGCATATAATTGTTAGCCTCCCCTGTTTGACAGCTGTTTAAAATTAGTAGTTTTTTGATTGCCGTGCATATAATATTTACTTTTTATGCATAAAAAAATTGTATATTTTATAGAGTGAATATTTGAATATGTTAAAGTTTTCCGTTCAGGACTAACCGACTTGGAAATTTTGAAAAAAATATTTTTGTTTTCTGAACAAATGTTGCACACAAAACTTATCTTGTGTTGGATTATGCTAAGATATGAATTTAACAATTTATTTCCGTTCGGTACGGTAATGTCGATCAGAGTCTTGTGAGCTTCATTGCATAATATTATTTTTTCCGTCCCATGTTTTGTCCTAGAGATCTTATTTTTTATCACAGTTGGGAAATCCTTTAGCCTTTCTATTAGGCTGGCTTTACATTCGTAAGTTTTTTCCCGTAATTCGCTCGTGTAAGCGAATTATGGCCAAATTACCAATGTAAACGACACCAAAAGTCACTTAACGTAATTTAAAGCATGTTACAGAACTTCTTCTTCCGGAAGATTTTTGACAGGTCTAATCGCGTCCGCGCGAAATTACAGCCTTCTCACAGCTTATAAAATCAGTTTGATAAGCTGAGGGACTTTTTGTAAGAAATAGTACCAAAATGCGCCGTTGCGAAATGTCAAAAATCAAAAGACATTTGTTTTTATTGGATTATTTTCCTATAAAACTAGTATTTATTTCCACTTATTTGAGTTTTCTGAAAATGAGCATCCTTCTATTCAATTATCGGTCCAAACCTTTATAATCTCAATGTTTCTGTTTTTAAAATTACGTATTTGAATACGAAGTCGGTTACTGTCGGCAGCTGTCAGGTAGCTGTCATTCGAATAAAATGAAAGAAATCCATTAATTTTCGCCTTTGACGGCAAAAAAGTGCGCAAACGAGAATTGTTTAATTAAAGCCAAATTCTATTTCAGCACTTTATTTGGTCCTTTGACCTGTCAAAATCTTACGTAATCCGTAATTTTTAATTACGAGTGTAAAGCTAGCCTTACTAATACGGGAATCTAATGTCCTTTACTGTTAGGGGATGTTGCTTTGCTAAATTGACAACAGGGGAGATTTCATTTGAGACTTGTTGAAATAAAAGAAGAGATGTCAATAACTTTTCTAATGATTAGATAGAGCAAAGAGTGAGAACAGAGTTATTCAGCATTCCAGCCTTTGTGTCTTCCTTTGAAGAAACGGTATGATAACGAAACATTAATGCTTGGATCATTTATTGATAATTATTTGCTCGCAGCGAAGTCATATATAACCACGTGTTCATTGACACAGGTATTTTAGGATATTATATAAATGTACGCACCTCCCTGTAATCAATGGCAATATCGGGACTGTGATGGGGAGCGCCCCAGATCGTTTCCTTGATCACCATGTGAGTAGACAAATCGGCGCAATAATAATTATTATTCCCCTTTTAACTCCAAAATCAGGATGGCCTTCCCCACAATTTCAGATCGGCAAGCATGAGTCACCCATTGCGCAATGAAATTGTGTTGATTTTGGCGTCAGTTTGTTTGCGGGCACTGCGCAGAGTGGAATGTTGTTTTGTACATATTTAAAGTATGGCGAAGGAAAGGGAAAGAGAAGCCTGGACGAAAGTCACTGAGTTATTCAAAAGGTTGTCGTACCTGTAAGATTAAAAAAAACATAAGGACAACTTTAATGGAGACAGGAGGACTACATCTGGAAGTATTTAATGGAGAGGACTCTGAACATGTCTCTAGAATCATTTTGAACATTAGCTGAGCAAGATTAGAGCACTGAATTTTAAATCTTCATAATTTTATCTAGTAGTCAGGAACCATAAAGTGGCAGTGAGGCGTTCTCTTGGACTTACAGCCGTTGTGTCCAATCCTAATGATCAACTGCTGAGCCAAAATCTCAGCTCAACACTGCTCAAATGCACGAATACGTTATTCCCAAAGCGAAATCATCGCCATACACTACTCAACATAAGAAAGCCAATCTGGTGGATTAAACTTGCCTTAGGAAGACCTACTTATAAAAACTGACAAGAGTGAAAAAATACCGCAAAAACAATGTTATCTGTCATCTTGCAATATTTAGCACCTATCAGATCTGAAAACATGTTATTATGCTTTGCTTATTTCTTTTTTAGAAACTTTTGTCATGCAATCAATTGCTTGTAGCTTTACAATTCTATGCAACTGGAAGGTTCTGCACTACAAATGGAATTTCCACAACAAAATCGTTAAAAATGACTCGTGCCTTGGCAGGTTTGAGACCTCTCCACGTAAAATTGCTAATAGGGGAAGAGGTGGAAATAGTGAAAAGGGTGTTCCATGAAGTAGCTGGATTCCCCAACGTAATAGGTGCAATTGATTGCACTCAAAATACAATCCGCGGGTAGCTAGACACGCGAAATGCGTTGGTTTCGCCTTTTTGAATTTCAGCTAAGTAAAACGTCAAATGTCCATAAACAAAAAAGAAAGCCAAGCTGACACTTTATTTTTAACATATTAAGAGGAACGTATGCGTGGCCTGTTTCATACAAAATTTAGTTCCGGATTAACGGCTAAAATATCAAACTAATTGTTTTCAATTTTTTTTTAAATGACAGGTTAGCTATATAAAAAGTACGGATATGAATCCAATTTTCGATTTTTGTTTTAAATTATAAAATATAGGCTTCAAAAGATGACAATTTATCGATGAATTTAGGAGGCTACTTTGGAATTTTTTTCTGACCAAATGGATGCTATTTTTGAAAAATCCTTTCATATCCTGCCTCAGGAATATGATGAAGTATACGATAAAATTTTAGTTTGCACTGAAAACAGTTATATTTGCGTCAAAAACCGGATCTAGTTACGCGCAAATTTATCGTAAAATTACCTAGGTTTTTTGATGTCATCTCATTCACTCTTTTGCTAGTCACGCGGGAGCGAAACGTGCGCGGGCCGGGGGGAGAGGTAATAGAATCGTGTATCTGTGTGTGTCAGACAACGCAGGTGCATGTTCGTTGTTTGTTTTATCATTTTAGATCTGTTTACCGAAAACTGGAGAATGCATTCAATAATGCCAATATACTTGTGTTTACTAGGTAGTAGGTAGGTAGTAAGAAACACTATTTTGGCAGTTCAGCTTTTATTTTTAAAATATTTTCTACGATACAAGGATACCTAACTAGGTATAGATATGTATGGCAGTAAGGCATGGAAACTGGCAGACGAAGGATGAAGTAGACTGAATGCGAGGCGGGTATGGATACCGCCGCCCCGGGAACCATTTATTGGATAACAAACACCTCTACCAAGTGGTTCACTACGTTTGGTGACTTAGCAGGGGTGCCCGGATTCATGGGGTGAGGTTTGTCCGGGTATTAACGGTGGATGCGTCTGCCCACCAGCTGCATGACAGGCTCGGATCGGGAGAGAACGATTGAGGGAGTCTCTTTGACTTCAGCTGTAGGTACTCTCTCAAAACATCGCCTTGCACCGCAGCGGGAGGGATTGATTCATACGCCCGGGACACTCCTGGACACACTGACCCCCAGATTCCTTCCCACCCCTAATACCCTTCTCTTTCCCAGAACTTCATCTCCTTCCTTTCCTAAAAAGACCCCTTTTTCCTCAGGGCTTCCTGTGTAGAGCTAACTAACTAACTAACTAACTAACCATCACGCCGTTTCCCCGCAGGGGTAGGCAGAGAGGACGGACCGCCAAACAACTCGATCTTGGCACACACTCCTTGCTTCGTTCACATTCGTACATCGTCTCATACGTGCTCTTCTGTTATTTTGACTCTTGACATCGCCCGACTCAAGTATCTGTGTAGAGCTAACGTTAAAAAAAACTGTACAAAAAGATCCCTCAGGCGTATGCAAGGAAAACCAACATACCTCCGAGACACCGATTTTGGAACCTTACAGTATAATTGAATGTGAAGTTACACATATTATTTGACTTTCAAATCTGACATATCAATAGACGCATCCGCCGCCAAGACCCGGACAAACTTCACCCCGTGAATCCAGGCACCCCTGCTAAGTCACCAAACGTAGCGAACAAATGGTTCCCGGGGCGGCGGTACCCTTACCCGCCTCCCAAATTGTTGAATGTGGTGAGACTATGGCATCCTCAATTTTGGTATGTTGTGAGGCTGAAATTGGTGAGGAGGGGAAGGATATGGGGTAAAGGAAGGTGGGGAAGCACCCGGACATTCAGATCTAGTCACTAAACACAGTTAAAGCCATTTCAATTCTGGATGGTGGTCTTACACCAGAGTCCTACTGAGAGTTATTTACATTCTGGAAAGTGCCGCAAATATACCATATATTATTTTTAAATGATTGAATTGTGAAAAAACACAAATCAATCAAATATAATTTACCTGCTTGCCCACTCCGGGATTTGTACCTGTCACCTCCTGATCGCTAGTCGAGAGAGAGTCTTACCCTTCGACCACGGAAGTCATCATTAATTTTTTTTTGTTTTCATGAAAGTGCCTAAATATGTCGATTAGATGGTTCCATGCCAACTGAAAATAAATTCAACTCAACACCTCCTTGAAAAGTCAAAAAGCTATGAAAAAAATAATTTTAAATTAGCCGATAACCCTAACCTAATGTAACCTATTTTATATTTATAAATATTTTATCACTCTAAATGACTTATCTGAGATGGTTCTGAGTTGGTCTCATTCCAAGTTGTCCGGTCACCGATTTTATTTTGTATGCGAATGTTAGGCCGGGTTGTTTAATCGTACCTCTAAATTAATATTTGACAAAACTTCACATTTTGAACTCTGTTCTAACATGTAAACATCAAATCGGGGTAAAATTCTATATTGTTTTCTTTTGTTATAATTATAATTGTTTTCAATGATTCAATCAAGATAAAAATATCACAACATCGTTGAATATAAATTTTAGTATATTGTGAAACAATCAAACCTAACCGAAGAATTATTGTAAAATTGTAAATTTTGTTGACACCCAGCGTTTGTACTATAAACAAACTAACACTACTACAGAATATGTCCAGAGACCTCCGCATGTGTGTCCCTCGTCCGCTAATGCTAAGGTACTAAACGAAAGGGACCGTTCACCGGCTTCCTGCAAATATTCAAGCGTAATATTACATATATTTTCTGCTTTGTTCACTACATAATTATTTAATTTTTATGTTCGCTCGCGATGTGCGACAATACGTATTACGATTTCCCCCTTCACTCTACCGCCTCTCGTACGCCCCTTTCCTGTACTTTACTAGAGCAGGACACACGACAATTATACCTATCATTATGCTTTTTTGGATAGTCAATCTTCGCCCGCGTGAACAGACCTCTTAAATACGTTTGTTTAAAATATATAAAATGTCGGTTTATGTATTACTATTTAAAAAAAAATATGTGTGTAAATAATAAATAATAATTTAAATTGGAAAGTTCCTACTTTGACGTATAGTCTATGAAAACAGGCGGCGCCACACACAAGTCACTCCGATCAAAACGTTGGGAACAGGCAAATTGGAGCGTTTCCCTCTGATCACTTAACTTAGCGGCGCCTAGCGATATCCTCAAATTAATCAATCGAAACGTTGGACACAACGGCCGTTATTGATTCTCACGAAATAATACAGAATAATAATATTACTATTACAGAATACCATTCTGTTTTTGGAAGTTTGAGTAGCTATTCAAAACACTCCATTTAAAAATAAAATAAAAATGTGAATCCCGCACAACAGTCTCAACAGCTCCCAACCATCTGGAGCCAGTGAGACTACGGCATCCCCAATTGGGGTATGTTGTGAGACTGGAGGTAAGTGAGGAGGGGAAGAAGAAGTTGGGGAAGTACCTGACTATTCAGAACTAGTCACCAAATGTGGCTAAAGCCATTTCAAGCAACATATCAATTCTGAACTTACTATTACTTACTACTGAGAGTATCTTCTACAGAAACGTGCCACAAATATACCTTATTTTATTTTAAAATGATTAAATTGTGAAAACACAAATCAATCAAATAAAATTTACTTGCCCACGATGGGATTTAGACCCGCGACCTGCGGATCTCTAGTTGAAAGTCTTACGCCTCGACCACGGAGGCCGTCCATTCTTAAAAAGTTCTAGGTCTATTGTTTCCAGTCATCTAATTACATTCATGTGAATCAAATTACAGCGTTTCATAAACCAGTTCTTCAACCAAATCTTCCTTTTTTTTTTACATATTTGCACGCGAGAAAATGCCAGAGCTATTCCTACTTTTTGATATTCGGAAAGTGTTGGCGCCATATTGATCGAGGAGCGCTTTAGTCCACCATCAGTTTCACACTGCGGCGGGGTGTGTGCCATCACCATTTTTCCTTTTTCACCACCGATGTGTAGGGTCTTTTAATCTTCCACATACCGGGATGCAAAACAAAACTTTTGTTACCGTGTGGGGTCACTGAGATAACCCCACTTATTTTATAGACACAATAAATTCACTATTTAAGCTATTTAGTCTAGAGGCTATTTAATTAGAGTTATTATTGTTATTCTTGTAATTACAATAAATATTTGTTCTTGCGATTTAAGTATTTAATAAACTCTTACAAAATAATAACGTGACTTTTTGCAGTAAGCCAGTACATATATTTTTTATTTTGACATTTAACAGAGAATATTTGTTTATTTTCCAGTTCCTTATTTAGCCGCGCCCTCCGGCCGCAGATGGCGGGGCTCCAGTGCATGATGAGCCCCCGCGTCCTGTCGCGGCCGGTCACCATGAACGTGCAGAAGGCCAAGGTGACCCCCTTAGAAGATTACGACCTCCACAATATTAAGATCGGCCGCCCCCAGTCGCCGCATCTCACTATCTACGCCTTCCAAGTCACCAGTATACTGTCCATCTCACATAGGTTCACTGGTAAGAATGATACAAGAACTTTGAAAGAACTCTCAGGCGCATAGAGGCTTCTTAAAATTTTGATGTGACTGCTGCACATCCTGCCAAAAGTCCTGGGACTATGATACCTAGACTAATTAGTGAAATGTTATGAGGCTAAAGGAATTATAAAAGTGTAGATGAAGGAGGACAGGATCTGGTTATTCACATCCAGTTACCAAACATGGTTAAAGCCAGTTCAAGCAAATTTTTTTTTAGTTAAATAGAATGGTGGTGTTTCACCATGGTGATACTGAGTATCTAAAACTGATTGCTTCAGTGGTATTGCAGTTCTGCAATATTCAAAGTAGATTTTTAACTCCATACATTCTCTTTGGAATATTTCCCACTATTTTCACCGATACGTATCTACCATTTTATTTATTTTTAGAAATAAAATTTCTCTTAAAAATTACCTGTCAATTTGATTAATTCGAAATTATGGTAAGTAGGTCCAATGCATAGACCAAAGAAAAAATAGACCTGCCCGTATGGGCGATGCGAACAAATTTTCCTGCGCGGAGCAGGAGGTGACATGCGCTTGTCTCTTTCAGTGATTTGCCAATAAATGAATTCGACAGTCTACAGGCAACTCGCGTTGTAGAATCACTATTTAATCTTAAGTAGCACTTTTTACAATGGCAGGCAAATTGCTTGTAACATTTAATTGAGAATCCCATATCGGGCGAACAAAGGTTCGGCTCATTCCCAAAATCGAGTATTTAGTTACTCACCGCAGTAGAAACGAACATGTGAAATATGAGAGAACGCTTTGCGCAGAAAAATTTCACAATGGACTGCGCTGCAAACCGTTACGTTACTTTACTTTTCTGCACAGGAGCTGATTTTTTCGATGCATTCGTCGGAAGTCAAAGTACGAATGATGTCATAGTTTATTTAAGCCACGCTTGAACCTTCCTTGTGCCTAAAAGACTGTCTGGTAGTTTGCCTCCAGGTCTTCGAAGTGATATCAGATTTTGAATTAGGGCATGTCTATAGCTTCTTTGATGGATTTTGAATTAATGTGCTTTTAGATAGGAGAAGAAGATTTGAGTTAGAGCATAGTAATTAATGGTGTTGTGGTTTGCATATATGTATCTAACATTCAAGTCTTTGATTCTTTTTCAAATTTACACCCACTTTATTTAACATTGCGTTGAAGAAATTACTACCAGGAAATAAGTCCATCTTTATACTGTGTTGTGATGAAATGCATATTAAGTGTTAATTAGTAATAAATAATTAAGTGTTAATTAGCTTAGGAATAGAAGTTAGCCCCTCAGGCATCGGGCATATTCTGTCAGAAGGTCAAAATATTTCGGTTTGTAATAAAATCCAAATAAATGGAAGATTTCTGAATAAATCCGAAAACTAAAAACTGTTTTTGAAAGGTGATGAAATACACTTTCAAATTCTATTATTAGAAATAAACATGTAATTTTTTAAATATAAAAATTTTGAATGCAAACAAAAAAAGTTTTAAAAATGGCCTACGTTTTTTTAACTAAAATTACTGATAATGCAAAAAATGAAAACACAAGAAAAATAGCAACACTAAAAAGAGACAAACGCACATCTATAGGGCTTAGCTTACGAGAGAATGAGATAGTATAATCGGTCTCCTCTTTGTGCGGTACTTCGTAGCCACCCCACTCTTGTCTACTTTAGTTTACTGAAGGTTTCACTTCTACAGCGTGTGAATTGCATACTCTGCATTTGGTTTCATAAAGGTATACATTTTACTTCTTTTGTCGTTAACTTTTAGATTTGAATATAAAGCGCGGTGTTTTCTCTTTCTAATACCGTTTTGATCATATTTCTCACCATGATAGTAAGGGAGACACAACAATTTCTATGAGACCTATAGAAGTTGTTCTGAAAAGCGAACAAAATAGCCTGAGGGGTTTAGTGTAAATTAGTAAATAAAACGTTGAAGTTAGTGCTAAATAGCGAAGCAAACAAAAATGTGCGATGGATGCCATATTTTATTTACGTACCTACTTATTTTGCAGCTCTGGGATGCGAATTCTTTTAGTCACTAGGAGTTACACTATAATTATTATTGATTGTTTTAATATCTGGTTACAATTCTTATAATTTACAAAAATCAATAAATAAATATTCTCAAAAAAACTATCACAAACTTTTAGTACTTGGTTCATTTTGTTTCACAATATATAAATATTATAAAATAACTCTGTTCTATAGATTATTATCAAACAATTGTTAAACACAATGGGCCGATAGTTCCACCTGTAATAAGTAATAACTATGTATGTTTTCCAAGGCTCTGTTTTATTTTATTTTCCTGGTAAGTCAACACCAAGTAATTTCCTTACATATTATTGTGCCAACTAGCTCGCCACCGATCGTAATTTAAACATTAATGCGTCGTACATACATAAAATATATTTAATTCATTATTATGCATTAACAATACATAACCACTCATGCAACAGCATATTTTAAACAATATTTCCACTTAGTGAAAAAATCTAAATTATTGGAATATTTCGAAACGCATCTGAAAACTAAAAACTCTAAATTATTGGAATATTTCGAAACGCATCTGAAAACTAAAAACTCTTTTTGAAAGGTAATAAAATACGCTTTATTTTATAATTCAAAATAAACATATAGGTTGTTCTTCTTTCTACATAAAGTTGTCTCCACCAGTTAGTGGAGAAAAATTTAACAGAATAACCAATATTATTATTTATAATTACTTTAAAATCTACTGTACTAAAGACGTAATTAGTGACTGTGCATTTAAAAAAAAATGTGTTTATATTTTTGTAGTAAATATTACGTTACAGAGTTGTAAATCCTCGTGATAGAAGTGTATTTCATACAAATCACAGTTGTCTCCCGCCACCTCGACTTGCGTATATTCTGTAATGTTACAAAAAAATGATATGACGACATAAAATATAAAACTATTTTTAAACTACAAAAGGTATAACCTATCAAGTAACAGCGATTATTATTTTTTATGATGTTTAATACGTTAATTGTGTCACGTGGGTTGTCATTCGAAATAGGTATACACGCAGCTCGTGTTTGTCACCCCCGATAGGCATTTTAGACCTCCTTCCCCCCTTGCTACAATTTCCCCTCTGAAATCCAGAGAGAATTCATTTATATTAAAAAAAAAAGTGGTAAAAATTATGTAGGTTAAAAAGAAGAACAACCCACATAATTTTTGAAATATGAAAATTTTGAATGCAAACATAAAAAAGTTTTGAAAATGGCTCACCTTGCACTTTTTTGTCATTTCGTAAAAAATAATTAATAAAAAATTCACAAAGTTTCATAAATTTTTCTCAAATTGCGATCGGAAATTTTTATTTTATAGAGGTGCACATTTTAATTTTTCTGTGGCTAACTTCTAGATCTGAATATAAATCTGGGTGTTTTCTCTTTTTACCACCGACAGGCTAATTTTTTCACTTTTTGAAACTACTCATATAGGTCTTGTAGAAATCGTTGCGCCTTCCTTGCTATCATAGTGAAAAATATGATCTAAACAGTGAAAGAAAACACCACGCTTTATATTCAAATTTAAAAATTAACCAAAAAAGAAGTAAAAGGTATACCTTTATGAAACTAGATCTGAACAGTTAGGTACTTCCCCATCTTCCTGTTCTCCATCTCCTTCCCCTCTCCACTACCTTCAGCCTCACAACATACCCATAGTTTATTATCTGGCTCCAGGCGGTTGGGACTCTGTGCAGTATTCACATAAAAAAAAGTTCATTAAATCGAAATCTTCAGTGCCTATCTTTGAATATGGTAAAATCTCACTAATCCATCATGCTCAGTAATCCTTCGCTATCTAAGTTAGATTTGAGTATAAAAAAATTGTAAATAAGAGATTACATAAATTTTTATTTTTTTATTTAATAATATTATTATTTTATTTACAATATTCGTCTAATTTTATAAAAAGTAATTATATAATTAAATACTAGCTGTTCCCTGGCATGCGTTGCAATGCCATTAAAAAAATAAATTGATTCTCCCTGCATGTCCTTTCCCATGCATCCCCGATCCCTTCCACCTTCCCCCCCCCTCGTCCCTTCCCTCTCCGCGAACCCCACCTCCCCCGTTCCCCTTCCCCATGCCTTTCCTCCCTGCCGCTAAAATATATGAAATACACACATTTTCATTTATACAAATTTCATAATGCCAGAGCTTACCGTTATATATATAGCCTATATGTTATTCTGATGTATGAGCTATATTATTGTAAAGTTTCATTAAAATCTATTCAGTAATTTTTGCATGAAAGAGTAACAAACACACATACATCCATACAAACTTTCATGTTTATAATATTAGTAAGATAAAAAAACTTTAAATTTAAATGGAGTTCTACAAATACTTGATAGCTAACATTAAATAAGAGATTGCGTATTGTGATAAAGAATATGAAAACAATGTTTTTCTACTATCCATAAAACTTAACGCATTTATTAAATTTATCCGAGGAAATACTTAAATCTTCATAATACTTTAAAATTTTCATATATTTCTTTCTCTCCAATGATCAAAAAAATATTTGCCCAATTCCAGGAATGGCCCTTTCAAGCTACATGATGGCTCTCGGCATTGGATACCTTGTGCTGCCAAACGACATCACGCACTACCTCACCATGCTGGAGAGCATGCAGCTATCCACACCGCTGCTGTGCACCATCAAGTTCCTGGTGGCCTTCCCGCTCTGCTACCACTGGGCCAATGGCATCCGTCACTTGCTCTGGGACACGGGCCGGTTCCTCTCCATCAAGGGAGTCTACAGCACCGGGTACGCCATGCTTGCAGTCTCCACTGTCCTGACTGCCATCCTCATGGCTCTGTAATCTTCTAACCCAAGACTCTCAAAAAAACAACAGTATTTTGTTTATATTATATTCTAGTTTATTTTGTTTTAAAAATTTTAATTAAATAATTTTTCTTAAATTATTAAATATTGTATATTCATTTAAAAACATTTTTTCATTTCGTAAGTGCAAGCAGGACAGCATCGCTGAGAGATTTACCGTGAAGAAATAAGAAACTATAATGTATAAAGCTCTTTAGTATCAAATTAATTTGCTGTTCCTGATTTAGTTACGATCAATTTCTCGGCAACCAGGGTACATAATCTATTTTGTACACAAATAGATACTGGTGTGCATACTTGATTACTATGCCCCAAGATATGAAACTTGGTGAATCGAGTACTTGAGTTGAGTCATGTCACAAGAATCAAAGTGTATTAATTGATTGTGAATAAAACAATGCATATATTGTACTTGCGGTGAAATGGCATGATGGTTATTTAAATCAAATTAACATAATTATTTCACTTATTTAAATACATTTTGTCTATAGTATTTCAATTCTTCTATACTTTCTTGAATGTCTGAAAGTGCCCTGTGCTTGAAGGACTTTGTGGGTATATTTTTATAATGGTTTAGATACCATCTTTTGGAAAGTTCTTTGATAGTTGACACATCAATGATCCGGTAATGTAAGTATCCGTTGAGCGTGGGCATATACTTCAAAAGGAATAGTCTGTCCATGTACACACTGTTGCCGGCGAGGGGGCACCTTCCCTGAGGGGCGTAAACCTTCACAAAGTCAAGGATCTTCTTCTCGGCAGTTTGCAGGTCTATGGTGGATTTTCTACAAGCTTCCGTGAGGCCCGTCTGAAAAAATGCAACATTTAACGAGTATTTTATTAGTAAATTTTCAAATAGTTTTTTGATAGCCCCTTAGCGTAATGGCAAGTTCCCACCTCATATATTTCACAGAATCTATGAGATATATCTGTGAGAACAGGCTTTCTATGCCACAGAATGCCCGACAGAAATAGGAGCCCAATGTTGAATCACCTTCAACTTTTGTTCTTTTTTTTGTATGTAGAATCAATCATAATATAGAACCTTGTGAATGAATGGTAGTTGTTACATGAACATCGCATAGAACAGTAATCTTTGGTTATACTATATAAAAAATGGGATACAAAAGCCGGGAATTCAATACAGTTATATTTTTACAATACAGTTATATTATACGTACATCTCCGTGCTGTTGAATACACCAATCGTTCATGTTTTTCAAAGTCTCGTCACTTTGATGGATTATGATGTCAGGACCTTCAGCAAGAATATTCAGGTCGGAGTCAGTAACTATGCACGCTATTTCAAGGATTTGATCTTTCTCAATTTCGAGTCCAGTCATTTCTAAATCCACCCAAACCAAATTGCTAGCATTGGCGTTTGATTTTGCAGCCATTTTTCGTGATAAACTTGTTGCTGAAAGAGAGAAAAATATAATTAATTGATATGTCAAAAAACAAAAATTACCCAGTTTGCTGCGTAACTCATTTATTAAAGTCAAAACGATTATATTACAAACCTGTGGAGAAATTATTAAATAATGATTTGCGAGCAAACGGGTAATAAAGAGATAGCTTCTTTAAAAAAAACATTTTGTTGATTTCGATATAGCATACCTATATCACGAGTAAGAAATGTTGTTGTTATTACGTACGAATCCTATAACAATGTATAGGGTTATTAAATTATTATTTTATGTGATAATTTTGGTTTTACAGGTTGAAGTTTTTAGGTTAGCTACTTTAACATGTTTGACAGTTTTGAATGAAAATCACATGTTATGTTTATCTGTGGATGGATCGGACCATAAATATAGATCGGACCCTAGGTGCATAGGTGACTGTTATATCTATACATTCAGAGTAGTGATGGGTGCAATCGAAACATCAACAGAATCGATGATCGAAGGAGGAGGGGAGTTATTATAAATAAACCAGTCGGAGTTATGTGAGCAACTTATGGTACATCGGTATTGCAAAATTTTCTTAGGTTACGGCAAAAAATTGTAACAAATAAATGTGAACGAGGCAAGGAGTGTGTGCCAAGATCAAGTTGTTTGGCGGTCTGTTCTCCTTGCCTACCCCTGCGGGACGCTGAACGGTGTTGGATACGCACCATAAAATATATTTAAATACATTTGGGCATTAATTTCTTTTAAATTAATAATTTATGCTATGGGATCATGGGGGCGCCATCTATGGTGGTTGTATTATATTGAATTTACCTATGTGACATTGAAATTCAGTGTATTCATGCATTTTCTTACCTCTGTGGAGCAGGCAATTACTTCCGACGTGTTAGTAAAAGCCAAGAGATGTCAGTCCTAGTCAAATCATAATCAAATAATTTACCCATAATTGAATTATTGTTGTACCTAAGATTTTGGCACGTATTATTAATTTGCAAATCTATATTCATTGTTTGAACTTCCTTCCTATGATAAACACATGTTGAGATTGTGCATTTACCGCCTTGGCAAAAATCAATATTTAGAATGAAAACTAGTGTCGTTTTGTGCTGGACATCGTGCAAGAGCTGCATTCTCTGAGTGAGTATTGTTTTGTTTTCACTTAGGATTTTGGAATTGCTGTGTAAACTGTTTTGTGTCACATAGGGAAGAGTTCAACTTTCCTTAATTTACATAGGGTAGTATTCCCTCGTGTCTGGGGCTATTTACACGCCCCTACAGGTGTGATGGTTAGTTAGTTAGTTTTAAGGGAATTTATGGCGAGCGATATGCTGAAATAGGCCAAGCTACATATTCTATAACTGTGTGTGAACACGCTCTAAACCGCTTAGGTGTGGATGGTCTAAAATGTTTGTATGGAGAGCTTTATTTGGCGTGCGACGATATTTTATATTTTAGAGCTGTGTGTGAACGAGCTTTAAAACAAAAATTTGTCTATTCTTTAAATTTGTGTTCTATGGTCAATGAAAATAGGCGCTAAAACATAACGAACTGTCAGTTTTAGCGGTGTATTAATTTATTATACGTTCTATAATTTCTGTAAATTGTTATATTTTTTAATCTTTAAAGCCAATTTTGCCAAAATGAGTCTGTGGGTTGATAAACATCGCCCTAAAGATTTGGCAAAGCTCGACTATCACAAAGATCAAGCATCACAGCTAAAGAAGTTAGTTCAGCATGGAGATTTTCCTCATTTACTGGTCTACGGCCCTTGTGGTTCAGGTAAAAAGACAAGAATAATGTGTTTATTGAAGGAACTATACGGGTCCGGTGTCGAAAGACTGCGCCAAGAAAATATGAGCTTTACAACACCATCCAAAAAGAAGTTAGAAATTATCACAGTGAGCAGTAACTACCACATAGAAGTCAATCCTTCAGATGTTGGAATCTACGACCGAGTTGTGATAATGGATCTTGTGAAAAATGTAGCCCAAACACACCAACTGGATTCCTCTGGTCAGCGAGAATTCAAGGTTGTCATTCTCAATGAAGTCGACGAATTGACCAAAGATGCCCAACATGCGTTGAGACGCACCATGGAGAAATATGTTGCAACTTGCAGGATCATTTTGTGCGCTAACTCCACATCCCGTGTTATTCCCGCCATCAGGTCGAGGTGTCTAGGCATCCGAGTGCCGGCGCCGACGGAGCAAGAAATTGTCACCATTTTGCAAAGCACCTGCAAGAAAGAGGGATTGAGTTTACCAACTGAGCTCGCTGTGAGGATATCTCAAAGTTCATCAAGGAATCTGAGGCGAGCTCTACTAATGTGCGAGGCTTGTAAAGTCCAGCAATACCCCTTTACAGCCAATCAGACGATATCAGAACCCGACTGGCAAGTTTTCATCAGAGAGACGGCTAAAATGATTTTGCTCGAGCAGTCTCCGAAGAAGCTAGGCGAAGTGCGAACTAAGTTGTATGAATTGCTCGTCCATGGGATACCGGCGGACATGATCTTCGGTGGATTGTTGAAGGAGCTTGTAATGAACTGTGACATGCAGATGAAGAGTCAGGTGGCCAGTTTTGCTGCTTTCTACGAACACCGGATGCATCAAGGAAACAAGCAAATCTTCCACTTGGAAGCATTCGTTGCTAAATTCATGTCAATCTACAAGAAATTCATGGAAGAATCTCTGGGTGACATGTTTTAGAATGTACCAAACCAGTTCGAAAGATATATTCTCGGTATAACCCTGGTAAGTGAACTCTTCAGAATCACTGACTGGTCAGTGGCTGAGTGGGCATCGCGTGTTCGATTACTCTGCTAGTAGGAGATTTTCGTTTCTTTAAAAAACAAAAAGTGTCATTTGAAATGGCTTAAGTTTTATTTAGTGAACAGATCTGAAAAGCCAGACGTTTCCCAACCTTCTCTTATATCCTTCAGCCTCACAAGATTACCCACATTAATAAGGATTGCCATAATCTCACTTGGGACAATTGTATGGTATCACATAAAAAAAACAACAATTTAAATTAACAAGTTTATTTGAAATTCTAAACCTAAATCAATATAAAATATACATGGTAAACAAGTTTGTAAAAATTATTTGTTTTTTAAAAGCAGACAATGGAAACATTTATAATATAACTTGTGTTTTTTGTTTAATAATAAATTTAATGTCTTATTATTTCATCAGTCTTTCATTTATTTGCTGTGAGATCAGTTGGCTTCCGAGCACATCTTCCGCTGCGTGTAGACGATTGCTCTGCTCAGTTATATCACCCATAACGCTTTTGCTAAAACCAAAAGAACACATCATATTAATAGTTAAAGGTATAAGTAGTCTCATTTAAAAATAACTTATAACATACTGAAACAAATATTTTACATTAGCAAACAATGTGTTTATACATAATTATAATAAAATAACTTAATTTGAATACCTCTTTACCATACAAATTTTTAAAATATAAAACCAACCGGTTTCAATTCAACCTGAACCTTATCAGGGTTATACAAACGCAAATTAATTAGAGTTACATTGTATTTATAGATGACCATACCGTGGTTTTACATATTATTTTTAAAAAGTGGTATTAAAACTAACTTATTTTATTCTAATTATTATAATCACTTTTATTATCTGACAAATCACAGAGCACAAGTTTGAATGCACACCGATAGTGGTTCAAATTGGTTGAAGATATGGATATTTTGGAGTACCCACCCGCAGTCCCCTCTTACCCCACAATAGTACTATGATACAGCACCTATGTCTACAAGTCTGCCCTCCACAAGCAAGCATCTCTTTAAATAGATTCTACTGTACCAATATCATATTTTAATGTTTAGTTTTCGCCGTTATAGACGATTCATACTTCTACGGCATTTTTAAAAATGAAGGCAGCTTGATAATGCTATAAAAGGGCGAAATAGCTGTCATGCATAGCAAAAATAATGCTATTGAGGTGGATGTGCATATAATTTTAAAAATACACTGTGAAGAAGGTACCAGCTTTGTGGCCGTTTCCCCCTTATGATGCTTCCATACAATTGTTTGTTTCACTATGGACTCAAAAATCACTTTTGACATTGTACATATGGATTTGTACCTATAATAATTTAATAACCTGTAAAAAAAAACCCTTCATCGCTCTAACAACATTCATGGCACCACAGATGTTTATTTTCTGATAGTTGCCCGCGAATGTCCTAAAACAGGAATCCTCCTAGTTAGGCATTGCAACATTTTATAAATAATGTATAATCTTGTACTAAATTAAAATAAATAAATATAATAGCTTGGGTATTTGATAATGTCATGGTGGTTTCAGTTTAGATTAGCGTGCCCCGATACATTGGAAAATTAATAATGAAATGCTTATATTATTCCTCTGTTGTCGGGGCGCAACGCTAACTAGACACTTATTTTTTTTTATTGTCATTAAAGTAACTACTGACCCTACTGTATTAGAGTATTCTTTTCATTGCAAACAAGGGCGGTGGGTGGTTTGTATATTTATGCAAGGGCGTCAACAACAATAATCCCATAATGTTATGTAACATTTCATCACATTCCTTTACAAGGTTTAAGTGAAGCAATCGATTACAAAGAAAACCGCAACACCACAGTAATAAGGATTTACGTAATACAGTAACAGTTTATTTTCAAGTTTCATTTGACATTTTTGTAGCCTACCGAAATGCGAAGGCCAAACCGCCGAAAATAATAAATCCAGCGAATACTATAGGGTAGCGTTTTTGCGCAAATCTGGTTGATTTTGCCACCGAAGATGGATCCATTGTGATTATTTAAAGATATTTCTCTTCCAGATCAACTGTTATTATATTTAACGCGCAAAAAAGTATTTTGCTAGGTTATGTTATTGTCTTTGACTTTGACGCATAAATATACTTGCTTTGACGTTTCTAATAATAAGCACCATAGATAAAACCAGTAAGCAGGGCTGCCAATGCGTAAAATGTTCTATACCCACAACAGCAAAGCTATTCTCTATCTTTTGTGAGAACGAGATCCGACGAGATCGTTCTCCCGCGAGATGTCCTGTCAGATTTGTGTGATTTTCTACGGCTGTTATTTGCTTTTTCTATCGACCGATGTCAAAATTTCAGCTGTGAGCTGTGACATCTCGCGGGAGAACGATCTCGTTCTCACAAAAGAGAGCATAGCTCTTCAGATGTTCAAAATAGAACAACATTTATTTAGTCATTTTCGGATTTTCTCTTTCGTTCAATCTCAGTATTGGTATATTTATGATCTCAAAATCTCAAGGTTCGTAGAAATGTATACATACATTTTCTGCGAATCGTGGTTCAATCTTTAAAAACAGATATTTTTTATAGAAATTTGATGCGAAAGAAAACCAAATTATAGTACGTAAAGAACTCCAGTCCCTTTGTTTTTAAATCAGTTACCTTCTAAAATTAAAAGGCTGTATATTTTATTTTAGTAGTTAGTTTAGTTAAAATAATTTTCATAGTTTTAATTTTTCGTTATTTCATAAAACCGCACCAAATCTATGAGTGACTGTGTGACGTCACTAGTTCGGAAGACAATTTTTTTTGACAGGCGCTGAATTTTGTATGTATATTACAGGGATTACAGGCATCAGAAACGCTGTTTTTTACAAATAGGTAGGTATATTTTTTAGCCAAAATATTTTTCACTGGAGTTCCTTATTATTGAAAACAGGCAATTAAAAACCCTTTACCCGCCCTGCAGGTAGCTTATTGATGGGCTTTGTCTAACTTATGGGGATGCTCTGTGGAGGGTCTTTTTGGAAAGAAAGGAAAGGAAATTCTGAGATATGAGGGGTGGGTAGGAATCTGGGGGTCAATGTGTTTAGGAGTGACGGACGTATGAATCCATCCCTCCCACTGCGGTTAAAGGAGATGGGTTGAGAGAGACCGGCTGGAGGGATCTAGGTTAGGTCTCCTTGAACCAGTCTCATTCGAACCCGGGCACCCCTGCTAAGTCACCAAACGTAGCGAACCACTTGGGGTGACTTATGGCAAGGGGGTGTTGATTATCCAAAAATGGTTCCAAAGATAAAATACACCAAAGAATAGAACAGGGGGTCAAGCACAGAAAACCGCCACAAGATCTTTTTTTTTCAGACGGATGCCCAAAGGATTTAAGTTATCTATATGTAAGTTTGATAAAAACGGTACTTTAAAATATTTTCTTTTTTTTATTGAGTGTAAACAGAATATGTGAATGGCAGAAGAAGTCGGGGATGCCCGAGGAAGACATGGCACGATCACATAATGATCAAAAATTAATTGTTACGGCCATTGGCTAGGAAGGGTTGGGAGTAAGGGGGGGGGAGGAGGAAAATCTATTTTTAATCAGCGATGAAAAAAAACTGCTTAATAAATAAATAATCACTCACTTTATTATTTTTCTTTAACTTCCCTTGAGACAAGACACCTTGTGAGGGCATAAAGCTATAAATGAGGTTCATCTAAAGATTGGGTATTTTTCCATAACACAAGCAGGGAGTAGGCACTTTTATTTACACAGGAACATTGACATTATTTTTCAAGTACCAACCACAATAAAGATTTTTTGAAAATAGATCATGAAATAAAACAATAATTAATCTGACAGTACAAAACACTTGGATTTTCTACAGGGTTATTATTGCTTTGCTAAAAATATACATTTCTTTAAAATGGGGAAACAAGGCGTTTTTGGCTTGAGCTTTTTGATGATAACTTTTGCATTTTTTTCGGTCTTGAACTACTTACCAAATGCTCTGGAAGAGGTGTTGCTGGTCAGAGTTTTGAAGTGTCTTAGGTGTTTCAGTGCATGTTTCTGTTGGCGGCTTGTAAGTTATTCCTTGCCACTGCCACCCATCATTGGGTTATATGTAAGTTACTTGTTTCATTATTTACACTTCTACAGCCTGGCTACAGTATTGACACTTCTACAGCCTAACTATATTTTTGACACTTCTACAGCCTAACTACACTATCGACACTTCTACGCCTAACTATATTATTGACACTTCTATGCCTAACTACATTATTGACACTTCTAAGCCTAACTACATTATTGACACTTCTAAGCCTAACTACAGTGTTGACACTTCTACAGCCTAACTATATTTTTGACACTTCTACGCCTAACTACATTATTGACACTTCTACAGCCTAACTACATTATTGACACTTCTACAGCCTAACTACACTATCGACACTTCTACGCCTAACTATATTATTGACACTTCTATGCCTAACTACATTATTGACACTTCTAAGCCTAACTACAGTGTTGACACTTCTACAGCCTAACTATATTTTTGACACTTCTACGCCTAACTACATTATTGACACTTCTACAGCCTAACACATTATTGACACTTCTACAGCCTAACACATTATTGTCACTTCTACAGCCTAGCTACATTATTGACATTTATAATCCTAACTACATTCCTTACAAACTAAATTTTATGTTGAATCAAAAACACAAGATTCTTAAGAGGAAACCGGGCGGCGTTTTGTTCACATAAACGTATTCCCCAATTTTCTCTCTGAATTTTGAGATTAGTGCATATATATTTTTTAAATGATATAGATATGGACCACTACATGCTTACACATTTTGCTTTTTCACAAGTTACTTCTTATAGGAGTTAGGACCCTCCAAAGATCATTAAAATTGCATGGTTAGAACCCATCAACAGACGATCACTTTGGGAGGCGGGTTGGGTAACCAACATCTCTGTCATCAACATCTCTAAGTCACTCCAAGTGGTTCACGACGGTTTATGGGGTGAGGTTTGTCCGGGTCTTGGTGGGGGATGAGTCTGCCCACGGATCGGGAGAGAATGGTTGAGGGAGTCCCTTTGACTTCTTCAGCCTTGCTCTCTCGACGCATCGCCTTGCACCGCAGTTGGAGGGATGGATTCATACGTCCGTCACTCCCGGACACTGACCCTCTGATTCCTAACCACCCCTCATACCTTTTTTCTTCCCAGAACTTCCTATCCTTCCCTTAAAAGACCTTCTTTACAGCACCCCCTAAGATGACATAGGCCCTGAGGGAAATTATTTTCCTCCTGTGTGGAGCTAATGTAAAAAAAAGTTGGAAAGTGGGAAGCGTTAGTTATGATTTTAGATTTTCACAGCCAAAGTATTACAGTGATTTAATTTTGGGGTGTTATGCTGTGTTGCCCTACCTTCTTCTTTAGCCAACTCTTCAGACAGCGTTACAGTGTCCATCATCAGGGCAGATGGGTAATCGATAGTGGTAAAGTGTGTTCTTATGAATGTGTATTTTCGGTCTTTCCAGGACTTTACGAACAAATCCAAAGTAAAGGCTGGTTTCTGTTATTAATTATTGTAGTTGGTATCCAGTAATTGATAGTTACACCAAAACTAAATAAAGAAAACCATTTAGTTGTTTTAAAATATGTTATAAAATATATTACATAAATATGTACAATCATATGGGACGTGTGGGATTGCACTATCCTCCATTAAACTTATTATTATTATTATTTTAAATTTTACTGATACCAGTTCGTGGAGCGTGTCCATAAAAGCACACAATTTACCACTATTGATTACACGTCTGCCCTGATGATTGAGACTGTAACGCTGTCTGAAACTTTGCCTAAATGAGGTAGAGCAACATGGCATAACACCCCAAAAAATAAATCACTAAAAATGTGTATTTTTTTATATTCAGTGCAGTATTTTTTGTGTTGTGCATTTAGTGCTGGTACCTACCCTACCCTGACGTATGTTGAGAATGAAAGTCGACTGGATTATTAATTATATTATTTTAGTTTTAACAAAAATAATAATTTATTTGCTATGTTTTTTACAGATGTTATCGTACTATGGCCTCGCTGGAACATCTCTAGTAAGAAATATAAAGAGAAAAGTAAGTCGTTTCTAAAAGGGTCGTTTCTACGACTCGTTCTTGAGTTCAACTGCCCGGCTGTGGAACGATTTGCCGGCTTCTGTGTTTCCTCCCTCCTACAACATGGGTCTCTTCAAGACCCATGTTCACTCCTTCGTCTCCTCAACAGCACCCTCCACACAGCATTTTCAAAGATGACATAGGCCCTGAGGGAAATTATTTCCCTCAGGGCCTCCTGTGTGGAGTTAATATAAAAAAAAGTCTATAGATAATAGAAACATAGGAAGATATGGCATGGAAGTGTGCCGACTGTCCCAGAGCTACGACTAAACTACACAGACTGTCAAAGTGGGGGAGGCAATTAAAGGCATACATTTAATTATAGACTGTACAGGTTAAAAAAAAGTCTTCTTTTGTTCAAGAAAATAAACTGAATACAAAGGGGAATTACCACTTCCTCATATAATATGAATGTTTTTTATCCCTTTTATTTAAAACTCCACACAAGATTGTATCTTCTTTGAGAATGGCTATGTAGAGGGTTTTTTGAGGAGAGGAAGGAGTTTTAAGGAGGAAGGAGTGGTATTTTGGGGTTTCGGACCAGGATGGCTGCCAAAGTAAAAAATGGGGCTAACTTGTGATTTGTGTAGGGTCAGCAGTTGTGTGCTATTAAAGTATCTATGGGACCTGTACAGTATGTCCAACTTCTGAGAGGCTTACTTGACCCTGGCTTCGATGGAGCCCCCGTGCCTGAGCTGGTTACTCAGAGTTACACCAAGTATACCAATAGAACACATGTTGGTAAGATTGCCTCTGTTGAAGAAGACTAATGGTCATTTCGACCCCTTTTAGACGTAATCAGACTTGATAGTGTCCTTGAAATATTAAATTCGACTAGATTATTTTTACCCCAAGAGAAAACCCTCTCGAGATAACCGTCCGTTCTCTGCTTCAAAACCCTCCGAGATGGTTGGAGTTTGTGTATCCTTTGGAGGCTTGTTAAAAAAAAGCTATCATGTACTGTGCTGCATTTGCATGGCAATGAAAAAGTCGGAGACAACCGATCCCTGTGAGCCTGTATTTATTGAATGTGAGGAAGAGGTGAAACCTCAGATTATAGGTGAACAAAATTTGAAAAAAATGGTTATACTCTAACCTTCTCACCCAAAATGTTCAAAAAACACAAAACATATTTTTTTCAATCTGTAAATTCACTCTCCCAGAAAACCTTCCTACTAATCTGCCATTATTTAAATTAATATTTTGCCATTATTTAAATTAGAGTTGGCTAACAAAAAATATTAAAAAATAATGTAAATCCTAGTTTATTGGTGTGACTCCATTTAACGATAGAATTTATATCACTTTGTAACTGCAAGCAATTTTCCAAAGATTTTATTAAAAGGAATAGTTTAATGTTATCCACGAATAAGAGGAACTTATTTTATGCAATAGTAAATATTGTTTATAAATAGCGAGAAAAGTAAGGGTCCAAGATTTGACCCCTGTGGAACTCCAGAGTTTGTGATGAAGTTGGAAGAGTGGAAAATACCATAAGTTACATATTACTGTCTATTTGAGAAATAACATAAAAATAGACATAGAAGTTTCGCTGAAAATCCAAATTGGTCGAGTTTATTTAAGAGAATAAGGGAGAAGAAGCCGATCTACCGAGTCAAAGGCTTTTGCAAAGTTGTTGTATGATACATCTACTTGATTGTTACTATCAAGAGCTTGAGATATGTACTCCATAAAAACCATTAGATTAGACACAGTAGATCTGCCAGACCTAAAACCGTGTTGCTGGTCAGTTATAAAAGGTTCAACTTGGGTATAAATGCATTTATGAATTATTAGTTCAAACAACTTGGCTGGAGAGGATAGGATCGCCACTATTCTGTAATTAGAGACTGAAGCCTTATCACTTATAAGATATGATTTCTCTTTTTTTAAAGGTACTGGTAAACGAGTAAGATTGATTGTCTATTGCCTATTGCCGAACAATTGTCTGGACCATCAATATTGATGTGCCCAGTCAAGATTGCCGTAATGTATAAGACAAACTTCTATAAACATGGAAATGAATTCTATTAATTTATATAGTATGTAGGTGACCAAACAGAAACGCACATATGTAACAGAACGAAAAGGAAATAGATTTGACCCGGCAATATTGTTGTAATGTCGGTAACCAAGCAAACTCACCGGCAAGACAAGGCTAGTAGACAATACACGACTATATGGAAATCTTGACGACAACAAAATAACGTAAAAGGTTGCTCTTTTACCCGGAGCCTTAAGCCTATGTAATTTTATGTACATATTTCTAGTTCTCCGGTGCTGCGAAGAAAGCTGAGAAGCACACTCGAGAGAACATTCAAAACATACTAAATCGCTATAATGAGATAGAGCGTGTCCTTGCTGAACCCAATCAAGACGATTTGTCACAGGACACAAGAATGAAAAACAGGGTATTCATTTATTAAGTATTTACTTGAATATGATGATCTTGGATTTTCACAGCCAAAAGAATTATGATGATCTTGGATTTTCATAGCCAAAAGAATTTTCATTATTTATTTTTGGGGTGTTATGCCGTGTTGCGCTACCTCCTTCTTTAGCCAACATTTCGGACAGCGTTACAGTGTCCATCATCAGGGCAGATGTGCAATCAGGCGTGCTCTATGAGTTTTGGGTCTTACCAGGATTTCAGGAACATATCCAAAGTAATGACCGGTTTCTATTAAATGCTCGGCGATTGCCGATTTGTCAGGGTGGCGGAGTTTACATGTTCAACATGTTGGCTAAAGAAGGAGGTAGTGAAACACGGCATAATACCCCAAAAATAAATAACGAAAAAAATAGAGTTTATGTGTTGAGTTGACCAAATCTATCATCATATTGATAAATGATGATAGATTTGGTCAACTCAACACATTGTTTGATAAATTTTAGCGCAGCTTCCACAGTGTCATAAGTTTCGGTTAACTGTCAATATTCACATATTTTTAAATAATGTCATTATGCTACTTTACTGGCTTATTTAATGAACGGATTGAACTAACGAAGCTCTTAGAGTTGAAAGAAGTCATACAGCGATCCATAGACTAAAATAACGCATCCAAGATGTAATCAATTTATTCCGTTCGATCTTTGAGAAACGAAAATGATTGAAACATGACCTAAGACCTCATTGACTAATTAACTTCTGTTTAGTGTCAAAAGGTAAGTGCGAATTGCCAATGCATATTTAGGGTAATATTTCAATTCAACATTGCCAATTTATTAATATTTTTGCTTTATTGATTGCCATTTTGGAATATGATTTCATTAGATCCGCCAGTTTGCCAGCTTATATCGATTTCTTATTTATTCACTGTATACCGCTCTCAGCGTATCGATATAAAAACGTCGGTAGTTATGCTTAGTTATAGTTAAAGTTATCGATTTCTCCATGCTTGACCCCTTGAGGTGTCTGTGGGGTAAAACTACGTAGGACTGTTTTGTAAATGTGAATATCAGAATAAAATGCAGGATTAATGTAATGTCTGCTGGAATACAGATTTGTAGATACATTAATAATGAATACACCCACACACACACAATGATCAACATATATATATACTTATCTCCTTCGGCTAGCTCTTCCGAGAGAATTCGTGTTTGCAGTTCGCTGATAGTCAATTCAAGAGGATTACCACTTCAAGGGGTTATTAGTAGACAAAACAGAGGGGAGTTTTAATGAAAGATCTCCTTTTGCCATTAAATTATCCTGCGAATGTATTTAG
Source organism: Glyphotaelius pellucidus (assembly GCA_936435175.1). NCBI lineage: Eukaryota > Metazoa > Arthropoda > Insecta > Trichoptera > Limnephilidae > Glyphotaelius > Glyphotaelius pellucidus. The sequence goes on along the minus strand of OW386550.1, from coordinate 29,736,659 downwards.
CAATTGCTTCTACGCATCTAGATATTGAAATATAAGAGATGTGCTATCGGTGTTTTTACTGGCTTGCTTCCTGGTGTTGCCGATATTGTTATCAATACCATTGCACACCTTAAAAACATCAACTAAATGAACGAATTCTTTCCGTATTCAAACAATATTGTTAACCAATACTACCGCACACCTTTAAGAAATCAACTAAATCCTTTTTCAAGCTATGACCATTAGACCGTACAGTCGGGCGGCCATCATAGTATATCTCTTATATTAAAATATCTTTGATGTAAACGCAGTGAATAAGGTCAAGTTAGATAGTTTGGACATCAATACACTACGTGAAAATGAATGGTAGAAGAAGCCGGGAACACCCAACGAGGACACGGCACGACCAACTGGATCAAATACTTGAGTCAGTTCATGTCAACAGTCAAAATAAGAGAAAAGTATGTATGAGACAATGCGTGGATGTTGATGGGGCAAGGAGCGTGTACCAAAATAGAGTTATGTGGCGGTTTACCCTCCTGACTTGTCTTGTCTTTCACCGTAACCTAACCTTACCTAACCTGACCAGGTTCTATTTCTCCTCAATATTAGAATATGTTTTGCAACGCCTTCATTAATTTGTAATCATTTATTTTTCAGGCAATAATGAACAACGTCGATAAGTGTTTTGACAAAATTATCGACCTCCTCAGCCCAGGTATTTATTACCGACGAAAATTATTAGTTACTAGTAGAACATTATTTTTTTTGCATGTAAATAAATACTCCTCCCATAAACACGAGCTCCTAGAGCTCAACTTATGGAGTAGTAGAATCTTAAAATGAATTATTATGTAAACCAAAGTAATAATTTGTAAAGTGTATGTTCAAGAGTTGAAATAAAATAAATAAATAAAAATATTTTTGAGCGCAAAAGCTTGTGAACACAGAAAGCTGAAAATTTCGAGTTGGCGATTTTGATACGCAAATTTTGCCATTTTTACGAAAATAATGTGAAATTGGCAATTTTCAAGGATTTTAATCAGCGATTCCTGAGCATATTTGGAGTAAGAAATGTAGATGTCATTTTGCTGTCCTATGATATTTTTTCTATTAAAAACAAAAAATATATTTTTCAATCACACATCGCTACTGATCCCAACTTTATACATTATGAAGGGTAAGCGATATGCGCGCTGTTTTGCGTGTTACCGTGCTGCTAGAATGAGACGCAACGCTTTTCAAGTGACGGGTTACGCTATGAATGCTCTCCTCTCCTGACTGCCCAGTTGCGGCATGTGATGGAAAAATATTTTTAGTGTTTTTGATTGAAAAAAAATGTCAGGAGATTAAAATGACAACGACATTTTTTAATCCAAATATGCTCAAAAATAAAATTCTGCGGGTAGTTTCTGTTACACTGAATAAAATTATAAAGTATGTAATGCAGCTAACTTCACATGGAAAACACATAAATTATAATAATTTAATAATTGAGTCATTCAATGTCTATATCCGCTATATCAACTTTCACCGATTCGGAGAAAACTGCAAAAAACTGTCACATCTCCAGCGTAAATAAAAAATTGCATTTTATTTTTTTAAATAATGAATTTGAGTAATTAATATACACTCGAAAAGTGTTCATTTTTCAATGTATGCCTAGAAATATTTAAGTAATTTGGATAAAAATGGATATAGCAGATTTTGATACTCATTTCGTGATTTATATGGAGTATAGAGTCTTTTGAAACTCAACTGACCTGACGAGCGTGTTTCCATACCCGCCATCTTGGCAAAATGATTGGTTGAATTCCGATATAGCGGGTTTTGATAGTAACTTCTTGAATGATATAGCGGGTTTTGTTTCTCATTCGCAGTTTTAACATGGTTTTTAGTTGTGATAAGGGAGGTTTTGAAATTCAATTTTAGGTAAGTCCAGTTCCTTGCAAAAATGTGAACAAGATGTCGTACTCAGATCATTTTGTCAAAAAATCAGATATAGCGGGTATTGAAATTATCATCATCATCATCACTCTTGGCTCTACAACCTCTGGTGAGTCTTGGCCCCCTCAAGAGTCTTCCTCCACTCATCTCGGTTTTGGGCCAGTTCTCTCCAGTTTTTGAAGCTCCAAGGTAGATATATCTTTGAGGACTTTGTCGCTCCATCTTAATCTTGGCCTTCCCAGACTCCTTCGTCCTATCGGTCTTGAGTTCAGCAGGGACTTTGGTGCTTGATGCTCGGTCATTCTCTCCACATGACCCAGCCACCGAAGTTTTCCCAGTTTTATGAATTTTGTGATGTTTAGCTCCTTAAACAGAGCATATAGCTCATTGTTGTAACGTCTACGCCAAAATCCATTTTCTAAAACCTGTCCGAAGATGCACCTCAAAATTTTCTTTTCAAAAACGTCCAGTGCTCGCTCATTCCTCTTAGTTAGTGCCCACGTCTCAGCTGCATACGTGAGTACCGGTCTGATTAGTGTTTTGTACACTAATATCTTCGTGTTTCTGGACAGCAGTCTGGATTTTATTTGGTTTTGTAGGCGGAAATAATAGCGATTTGCATTCACTATGCGCTTCTGGATCTCCTCTGTAGTGTTATTGTCATTGAAATTATAGGACTCAATTTACGTATATCTTTTTTTATCTGTATATAACCGATAGTTCTGTCTTATTATTTAGTTATTATAATTATTGTTCTAATAAAGCTTGAATTTTAAATACAATTAATTCGTGGTTTAATCTAACCACAAAGTAATTGCTTCAAACGATTTTTTAATGTTGTTTTTCAGACGAAATGAAAGAAGCAGGGCAAGGGGAAAAGCGAAGATAGGCGCCCACCCTTCCCTACACCCCCTCCCCAATTCAGACACTCCTCTGGGAAGACTAAGAAGACGTAACACTAAGGAGATGACCGAGGAAGAGCCAATATTTGTTCTCATCAAGGATTAACTTCTTCTTATCATTTACGTATAGATAAAATAAAATGTTAACTGCTTAACAGAAAATCCCCAGATGTCTGATCCACAACGATTTTAAATAAAACAGATGTTGCCAATTTACATATAAGATCTTTCAAGTCCTAACCCCCAGATAGGGCAACGTAGTTATGCAGAAACCAGCCAGTCCTCAATTTTGTCAAAAATGAGATATTGTTGTCATCCAATTGAGTAAGGTCAATTCTAAGTGCTACTAAAACCAGCCAGGCTGCTTTTATATAAAAAAAAATCGGTGACCGGACAACTCAGAACATCCTTTGAAAAGTCATTAAAAGTGATGAAGAAAAAATTTTAAAAATTGGTTCTTAAATCACTTTCATGGAATTTTTATTAAATTCACGTGGTAAAAGTGATTTAAAAAATAATGGTTTAGAAATAACCTATCTTTTCATATTAATAAAACAAAATTCACAATATGACATTTTAAAGGATTAAAACTGACAAAAAATAAAATGAATAACGTAATTATGTTGAATTATACAAAAGTGAGTTAATTGGTCATTAGAATACAAATCATCCCATAACTGTAATTTTGCCGGGCGTGAAAAAAATGGAGCATCCGCGCATGCTCCTATCTACCATTTTTTTATTAGTAATAATCCGAAAAAGAAAATGTGCAGTCTTTATACAATGTGAAAACACCGTTTAACGGTTGTGAAGTGTTTTTTTATAAGTAAGGCTGTTAGTGTTTTTGGTAGCACTGGATGTTTTCTGCAAAATGCATATTTCACATACTAACTTGATTGCAGAGTTTACATTCACCAACATGTATTCTTCAGAAAATAGCCAGACCTGAAGAGCTATTCTCTATCTTTTGTGAGAACGAGATCATTCTCCCGCAAGATGTCCTGTCAGATTTGTGTGATTTTCTACAGCTGTTAAATTAATAAATAATCATGCATACTTGTAGGAATTCGTGTTTAAAACGACCCAAACTAAAATACGTGACAGCTCACAGCTGAAATTTTGACATCGCCCGATAGAAAAAGCAAATAACAGCCGTAGAAAATCACACAAATCTGACAGGACATCTCGCGGGAGAATGATCTTGCTCTCACAAAAGATAGAGAATAGCTCTTCGAAAGACACCAATATCTCTAAAAATATATGTACATATAAATCAATTTTAAAGTTATAAGAAATTGGAATCCATATATTATTTATGCTTTTTTGAAGTAAAAAACTTTCTAGGTAATGTGTAAATTTGATAATCAATCGATAATAAAAGTGCTTTCATCTCAGTTTAAGTTTTTTGTAGCTGGCTGCTTTCTGCATAACTATATTCATTATTTATTATCTTTTCATGAAAGAATTTTGATGCATATTTTATTAAAAGTTATATTCTATTTTTTACAGATTTTGTTGTTATTTTTTAACTAAGTTTAGCTGAATAGAACATTTTTCGGAATGTTACTAACATTTTATTTTATTTGTTGTAATATAACGGTGACAGGACAACTCTTTTTCTTCTTCTCGTGCCCTGTCCGTTCAACAGACATTGGTTAACGTGTTGGCTATGCGGACTTTACTGCAGCCCGGAACAGCTCTACACGACTGGCCAAACCGCTGTCTCGAGTTTTTCAGCCATGATGTTCTCCTTCTTCTAGGGCAACTCAGAACCATGCAGACAACTTCGACACCTCATTTGAAATGTCATTAAAAGTGATGAAAAAAAAAAAAAATTGGTTAAATAAGGTTACTTTAGGTTAGGGTTGCCATCCGTCCGGGTTTCCCTGGATTTGTCCTAGTTTAGAGGGCATCCGGGGAGCGTCCGGGCGGGGCTTCATTTGTAGTCCGGGTTTAAAAATTTAAAACTGATTATTAAAACAATTTATAACAAACTGTAATAAGATTCTGTTTTGTTAGGTACATTTAAAATGATGATAAAAGATGACTGAATTTAATTTTAAGGCCTGAAAATAAATAAAAAGGTGATTTATGACATTTTCAACTGTTTTTTATTACACTGACTATGTTTAAAAAAACCTGTTGACATGTCCGGGTTCTGGGCTCTAAAATCCGGGGTTTTCACGCGTCTTGTCCTGGTTGCCAAATTTTAGAGATGGCAACTCTACTTTAGGTTAGGTTATGGACTATTTTAATTTTTTTTCATGACTTTTAATAACGAATTTTCAAGGGGTTGTTGAAATTGTATGATTCTGAGTTTTTTTTTTTTACGTGAGCTCCACACAGGAGGCCCTGAGGAAAATAATTTCCCTCAGGGCCTATGTCATCCTTGGGGACGCTGTGTGGAGGTTTTTTTTTTAGCTGTTAGGGAAAAGGAGGAAAGGAGAGTTCTGGGAAGGAAAAGGGTTTAAGGGGTGGGTAGGAATCTGGGGTTCAGTGTGTCCTGGTCATCCGCCTCCAAGACCTAGACAAACCTCACCCCATGAACCCGGGCACCCCTGCTAAATCACCAAACGTAGCAAACCACTTGGGTTGGCCTATGGCAGAGGCGTTGGAGTTGTCATGAAACCAATGTAACCATTCATTAGGCTGTTACATTGTTATTAGTTGTTAATTTTAACATGATCGTATCACTTGGTGATAATAAGCAATATACACGGTGTCCAGAAACTCGTGGTACAAGCGGGAAACTGGTGATTCTACAACAAATAGAGAACTCAAATAAATATTTTCGCTTTGACATTTCGATTTTTTCGGTAACTAAAGGTCTAAATAAAATTTTGGGGCCGGGTCTGCGATTTGCAGCATTTTAAACTGTAAACTCCCTGGGGACCAATTTTTTTCAAATTTAACCTTAAAAAAACCCAAGTTGACTCGATAACTCGAAAATGAAAGAGTTTTACCTTACAATAAAACTTATATTATGTACTTAGCTTTATTTAAAACCCATAAAGTGTGATAAACATTACCATTTTGCAGCCATCAACATTTTTAAATCAACGTTTTTTACCAATCAATGTTTCTTTTTTTAAAAATTGTTTTTTAAAATGGGTTGAAGCTCTTAGATCCAGCTCCCAGCTTAGCCAACAGCATCCAAAAAAAAAAAAACCAAGATGTTCATAACGAATAGAAAACACTTGTTTTTAGTTTTGGAAAAACTTGACGTGTAAAACCTCAAATTGAAGCATTGAAGACAAAATTAGCGAGTGTTAACATTGTCTTCAACGATAAAAAATACTTGGATTTACGGGTCCTCCGTTTGATGTAGATTCCCATTTGTACCAACCACTAGCTTTGGGACACCATTTTTTTGACAAAGGCAATGTGGAACTGGAGCAATGGATATTGAAAGAAGTTTAATATTTACAAAACGATTAATATTTATTTTTTTATACAATATTTACAACCACCTACAACTAAAATAAATAACTAACTTAATAAGTAAATGCACGACATTACTTAAAACTAATCAGACCATATTTTATTTATGTACAGGAATGTACGAAGCAAAGGCTTATCAGACTAGATTTTATTGGGTGAGATGTTCACAAAACATAACAGTATAAATACAAATTTACAGTTCATCCTTTGCACGCTCACTTGCACACCATTTGTTGAGGTAGATAGTGATAAGAGTTAGTCCACCTCCTCCACGGTGGGGCGGGCGTGGGTTTGGCCTGCCTGCTGACCGCAGCTGGAGGGCGGAGCGCCTGCCTGCTGTGAGGCCTGCTGGTGCAGCCTGGTCATGATGGGAGTGCACACCTTTGTCAGCTCTTCTAGCCGGTGTCGGTACTCCTCCTCGCTGGCCAGCGTGTTCGCATCCAGCCATCGGATAGCCTCTTGGCACGCCGCCAGAGCTGTTTGCTTGTCCTCGGCCGACAGAGGTTGCTCTTCTGCAGCCTGCTTCACCCCGAACACGTACGCCTCCAACTTGTTACGCGCTTCTACCGTCTTTCGTTGTGCTTCGTCCTCTGCACGGAACTTCTCCGCCTCTTCTAGCATGCGGTCGATGTCTCTCTGCGACAGCCGACCCTTGTCATTCTTGATGGTTATCTTGCTGCTCTTGCCGGAACCCATCTCCTTGGCAGACACATTCAGGATTCCGTTAGCGTCCAGATCGAAAGAGACTTCGATCTTAGGCACGCCTCTAGGCGCGGGTGGGATGCCTGTCAACTCGAAAGTGCCAAGTAAGTTGTTGTCCTTGGTCATGGCGCGCTCACCTTCAAATACCTGCACTGTGACACCGGGCTGGTTATCGGAGAAGGTGGAGAAGGTCTGCGTCTGCTTGCAAGGAATGCGGGCGTTGCGCTCCACCAGCTTGGTCATTACTCCTCCGGCCGTCTCAATGCCGAGGGACAGCGGGGTTACGTCCACTAGAAGCACGTCGCGAATCTTGGAGTCCTGCTCGCCGCTCAGGATAGCCGCTTGCACCGCCGCGCCGTACGCCACGGCCTCGTCGGGGTTGATGGACAGATTGAGCTGCTTCCCGTTGAAGTAGTTCTGCAGCAGGCTCTGTATCTTGGGGATGCGGGTGGAGCCGCCCACAAGCACCACGTCGTGGATGGAACCCTTGTCCATCTTGGCGTCCCTCAGCGTCTTCTCCACGGGCTCCAGTGTGCCGCGGAAGAGGTCCGCGCACAACTCCTCGAAGCGCGCCCGGGTCACCTTGGTGAGAAAGTCCATACCCTCATAGAGAGCGTCGATCTCCAGGGTCGCCTCCGTGCTGGAGGACAAAGTCCTCTTGGCCCTCTCGGCGGCTGTGCGCAGGCGCCTAAGCGCACGGGCATTGCCGCGCAGGTCCTTCTTGTACTTGCGCTGGAATTCTTCAGCCAGATGGTTCACCAGCCGGTTATCGAAGTCCTCGCCTCCCAGGTGCGTGTCCCCGGCCGTGGCCCGAACCTCGAACAGAGAGCCCTCGTCGATACTCAGGATGGACACGTCGAAAGTTCCACCGCCCAGGTCGAAGATAAGCACATTCCGCTCTCCCGCCAGGTTCTTATCCAGCCCGTAGGCCAGCGCTGCCGCCGTGGGCTCGTTGATGATGCGCAGTACGTTGATTCCGGCGATAACGGCGGCATCCTTGGTGGCCTGACGCTGGGAGTCGTTAAAGTAGGCGGGCACGGTGACCACTGCATCCTTAACACTGCAGCCCAGGTACGCCTCGGCAGTCTCCTTCATCTTGGCCAGCACCATGGAGCTGATCTCCTCGGGAGAGAACTGGCGCTCCTCACCCTTGTGCTCTACGCGCACGACCGCCTTGTCGCCTGAAGGTACCACGCGGAAGGGCCAGTGCTTCATGTCGGCCTGCAGCTTGGGATCGGTGAACTTGCGGCCGATAAGCCGCTTGGCGTCGAACACTGTGTTGCCGGGATTCATAGCCACCTGGTTCTTGGCAGCGTCTCCCACCAGCCGCTCGCTGTCCGTGAACGCCACGTATGAGGGTGTGGTCCTGTTGCCCTGATCGTTGGCGATGATCTCCACTTTCCCTTGCTGCCAGACTCCCACACAGGAGTACGTCGTCCCCAGGTCGATTCCAATCGCCACCATTTTTACTTTTCCTTCCCTTCTTGTGATAGCTACTTTCTTAATAATTGTCTCCTACTTTTCTGGAAAACTGTCAAGTTGTCACTGATGGGTTTAACAGTATGCTTGTCCTCCTTACTTTTCGCTTTATATTCTTCTTTGTAATTATCTCTCTCGTAAGTCTTGAATAACTTGAATTCACTTTGCGCTCTTGTAATATTCGAGTGCGAGTCAGGAGAATTTTCCCTTGATATTGCTCTGTCTGTATTTCAAATGAAACTGGTGTTCCCGCCGAGAGTGGCTGCTTATATAGCCCGGCCGCTATTGGTCGCCTTCCAGAGCATTCCACCAATCAATAGCTGCGAGAATATTCGAGAAATTTCCAAACCATAGGGCTCCTCAACATTTTTTACCCAAATTCTGAAATGCAACTTTTTTCCATGTGAAAACCAAATAAACCAAGTCACCAAAAGACTTTCTTTCAAATAATGGAAGTGGAATAACTGGCATCTTTTCATTTGATTCTGAAAAATCAAGTGCTTTTAATGTGCATAAGTAAGCACTTTTATTGTGTCTTATAAATTTTTATTTGAACACGAATAAGTTCCAAAAAATGTTGATAACTGAACAGTGGAGGGGACACCACCACTTTCCCAACGGCGTTATAAGGAAACATGGTTTCCTCCTTCACCGCACACGTCAAGACTATTTTTTATAGAACGAAGCTACATTTATTTGAACGACTCTAGACCCTCCAATGTACTTGCATACGGAGTTAGTAAGCAGTATGCAAGTACTTACATTAATATAATACAAAAGAAAAATAGAAGTATCAGCCTGTAGAAAAATTCCTCTGAAATCGGTAAGATAAAAAATGAAGATAAAAGTGTTAGTAAGATAAAAAAATAAGAAATGAAAAATAAGAGCTGCACCTAGTGCCTTCTGGAAAAAGAAAAATAACGATAAAAACAGTAATAATAAAATGCAAATATTTACACTAATATCAGAGAGAAAATAAAATGCATAACCAAAATAGTCAGAGTAGGTATTCAACAAACCCCCAGGCAGTCCTAACTGAACAAACTCAATTAGCTATTATTTTTTTTATGTGACACTCGCAAGAGCGCCCTGTTTTTACAGTGTAAAAACAGGGGAAATATGTCGCCACCCGATTGGGCAGCATTGTGAGGTAAGAGAAACGACCCGTTCTCATTAAGTCAGCATCAAACAGAGTGTGCAATTAACACGCGGTAGAAGTGAAACCTTTAGAAAACTAAAGTAGACAAGGGTGGGGAGGCTACGGAGCACCGCACAAATAACAATTTAAAAATTGAGTGCAGTTCCCTCACAATCTTTACCAATGAGCCTTGAAAAGTGAGCTTATAATCAAAGCGCTTGGTAAGGTTTCATTCTATCTCATTATCTCGCAGGCTAAATCCTACAGATGTGTCTCTTTTTAGTGTCGTTTCCGAGTTCCGAGAATCGAGTTTCAAATTACAACGGTGAAGTATCATTTCAAAAGTGGTGATACCTTCCTACGCCTACAGCAAAAATCAACATTAAGAGAAAAAAATAAAATTCATTGTAAAAATAATATAAAAAGTGTGTTACAGATTAAATATAATGATATTAGCGAAACGAATGTTAGAAATGCCTAATATTTATTTTATTACGGAATAAAGGAAAGTACCAACAGAAACGAATTTATTCTCAAGACTTACACAGACAAATTTCGGAATCCACTATATAACAATAAAAAAACATTTGATAACTCAATAATTTGATGTTAACACATTTATTTCCTTAAAAACTTGGAGTAGGCAACATGTCTAGCTAGGAATTAATGTCATTCAGGCAAACAATGGAAACTTCAACTTACATTCATTAGTAATAATTTATCATCTTTTAAAAATAAAATAGATGAGATTTTAGGTACGCTTATCATTGGTTGGCAGACCCCGACACATTTTTGCCAGAGATATCGTGTCGTCTCTAGAACCATAGAGAAACGTCCGAGTTTCTGTTTTGTTTATTTCTGGCCTTTTCTAGCCATTTCTAGCAATTTCTAGCTGTCAGATGGAAACAGAAAGTTCCGGAGTTTTCGATGAATGTACAGCTATTTCATGCTTTTTAATGTTTTTTTATTAGGCTTTTAATGATTGAATAATGGTGAGTTTAATTTAGATTTTGGAAATTACAATTCGTTTCGACTTAACACAAGAAACGACCAATTATGTCTGAACAGATAGTAAAAGATGCAAATTCAATTTTTACTCAATCGTTTACAGTTCAAAATTTCTCGTATAAAACATCCTTTTCCCTCATTTTGGATTTTTGCTAAACATTCGAAATCACTGGACACGCTTTACAAATATTTTTTAAGAAAAAAACAATTTGATTCAACTTAATTATTGTAAAAAACACCTTAGTGAATTTGGGGCAATGGTATGTTAGTATTGTTAACTTAAAAAAAATAAAGAGCACTGGAAATTTTGAGCTTGGAAAAAAAAAATGGAACTTTAAAGCATCTTTTACCTTCACCTCAATTAGGACTGTTGTGAAAGACAGGTAAAAATAATTCAACAATTTGTATCGCCTTCTCACATGAAATAGTACATGTTTAAATTTTTTTTATTATGTTGTAAATTCATATCAGAGAGGTATGCAATGAATCATGGATGCATTCAAACGATAAGCATTCAATAAAAAAATATAGATTTGCTCAATCTTATTGCCAAGCAGTTTGGTATTTCCAATTCAACCACAGGATTATTGTAAAAAAGAGACTTCTTTCTTCGTTCATTCGCTCTACAAGCTAAACAACTGAATTACCTACGCTTACTTCAGCCTTGCATTCTTTGTGGATCTCCACGTTTCTCACACGATGGTTTTACCATACATTACTCAGGGATCTCATTTCTACAGCTTTCAGTCTACTTTCATCCTTCCTATGCCAGTTCCATGCCCCACTGCCATAAATCAGGATAGGTACCAGCACTCCATTGTGAATTGCTAGTTTCTCTTCTTTAGACAGTTTTTTGTTAGCGCCAATGGCATTCATTCATAGATTCATTAATAAAGTTATCTGCATTTACCTTTCTTTCAATATCTCTATCAGCCTTACCATCTCTCATGAACATACTTCCCAAATACACAAACTAAACCACCTGCTCCAATTATTCATCATTCACAACTATATTGCACACTGTTTTCATACTCTCTCTTTCAAACACCATGACAACTTATATTCATAATTAAAGACCCGTTCGCACTGGGCAAGTACTTTAGTCGAGTAGCGAATATATTAGTAACTAAACGTGAACACCACAAATGCGAACACTACAATTTTTGTAGAGTAGTTAAGTCAGCTCTTTAGTAGAGTAAATCCATTTCATTTTACTTTTTCGGGGAGTAGCGCCCCCCGCCACGCGTCCCCACGCGCTGACATTAGTAGTCGCAGACATCTCATCCCATTGGAGCGAAGACACTACTCTAAAATTCTTTATTTTTGCTATCTCTCTTAGTGTACATAATTTATTTATTTTCATCTCACAAATTTATTCTTCCACCTCTTCTAAAATAAGCATTATAATCAGCTTTTAGTGTATTTACTTTGTTGCGTTGCAGCCTGTCATCTTGCAACGAGATGCTCACTAATGTATTCTACTCAACCGTAATGCGAACGCTTTTTGGCCAGTCAGTCGCTACCCGACTAAATACTTGCCAAGTGCGAACAAACCATAAGTCTTAGATAATTCATTCATCCTAGACATGAGAGACTGTCTTCCCTGATGAAAATCTTCCTTTCTGTTAGAAATATGGTTTTATAAACAAACAAACAGTTGTCTATCCGATAATGTGAATGAAATATATGAACAAATAGTAATAAGTTATTGTAATAGATTATGGAAACTGTTGGAAAAAACACCCATCCAACTTGCCCACTGTTTTAAAGGAAACATCTGGGAATGGGCTTGACTAAAAGAAATGATAGTCGAACGGCTGAGCCTTTGGACATGATGGCTTTGGGTAAGGTGAGAGTTGCAGTGTTCATTCGACCCGATCGCAACCCATCCCGGACCCACGCTGGACATGTTCTCCGCTTCCAAACGCAAACGGTTGGGTTATGGGTCAGCGTACCAGTACCGACTATCCGTCGAATGGGTTGAAATGTGAATGGCATGTTTTCAGTTTAGTAGTTAGTTTAGAATCTGAGGTTGAATATGACTTAAGTCAGAAGAAGTGTATAGTGTATGTGTGTATAGTTTACAGTCTTTTTGCTAGTTGACTGTCTGATGATTCCCAAATAATTTACTTCTTTTGTTGAATTAAGAGTAATGAATGGAATTTGGAGAGGTTTCAGATATTTTAAGATTTGGTGACCATCTGTGGATAATTGATGTGGATAGTTATGGACACTGTCGTCAATATTCAATATATATATTATAAAAGAAAGTCTAAAAAAACGTGCAGACCGCAAAAACTCTGAAACGAGTCCCGATAGATCAAGGGAGTTATACGGTAGTAGATCTCTATACCCCCCTTCAGGATGAGGGTACCTGTTTTTACCTAAAGAGTTTGCTTTTGAAGACATAAGGGGTGGAAGTTTCCCAACAGTCTTCCGGAAAGTTCTAGAAGTTTTGATAAAACTCTAGAAAGTTCTGGAAGAGTGGCGGAGTATGTCGATAAGTCTAAAAGTTTCGAGAAGCTCTGGATGGTTCGCTAATGCTCTAGAAAGTTAAGGAAGGGGAAAGTTCTATCCGTCTATGTTACACACTGGTATTTATAATATACTGATGACTGTAATAATTTATTTATCTACTTATATGAAGTATGTTTACATTGGGTTTTCCGATGCCTGTCTCACAAGGATATACCTGTGTCGAGACAGGCTTAGAGGTACCTAAATGAACATATTTAAGGAACATATTTGGAATTATGGAATTAATATTTGGAACATATTTGGAATTATATATTTGGAACATATTTAAGGAACAATTAACTCACACTGAGGCTGGTGTGAGTACTGCCGCCCCGGGAACCATTTATTGGATTACCAACACTCTTGCCTTGGGTCACCCCAAGTGGTTCGCTACGTTAGGTGACTTAGCAGGGTTGCCCGGGTACATGGGGTGAGATTTCTCTAGGACCTAGACAAACCAGTTTCTAGATCTTGCCAGCGAATAAGTTTGTCCACCTACTGCGTGGCGGGTCGAATCGGGAGAGACGGTTGAGGGTGATCTAATCTAGACATCTCCAGCTAGATTCCTAGCTGGAGATGTCTCCAGCCTCATACCCTTTTTCTTCCCATATCTTCCTCTCCTTCCTTTCTTTAAAAATTCCCACCACACAGCATCCCCCAAGATGACATAGTCCCTTTTTTATTAGAATGTGCAAAATTTACTTAGATATCTATTCATTTTTCTATCTAAGTAAAAATCATTTGTGAATGCATAAGTTATTATATATAATACGTATGTCCAGTAGCGAAGCAAGGGGGGGGGGACTCGACCGTCAAAAAAAATTACGAATTACGGAACGCCGTAGAGCCGATACCTTCCACCCCATATCCCATCTCGCCCCCTCTGTTGTGGTAAATATTATGTTAGAACCCGTGCCACCCTATCCCATTACACCCCCCGTTGTACTATCCGCCCCGGGTACCGCCCGTGCTAGCTACGCCACTGCGTATGTCGAATAACATCGTTCATTTGAAATTCACTGGACGAATGAAGATTAATCTCTATTAAGTAGCAAACTCCCAATTTACTGCCAATCAGAACTCAAAAAAATAAAGAACGCATCCGAAATTGTGTTTTTTCGATTCGAGTTTCTCCTGCCTAACCTCCCCTACAGCAATTTTTAACCAAATCAGTTTAAGAGCTTGAAAATTTCAAGATAACCATTTATATAATAGGTACCTAGACACATTCTTTTGTCCATTTCGTCCTACCTTTCAGATTTTCGAATTTAATAAAAGTCAAAAGAAACTGATTCCAAAAATAGCCATTTCATTGAAAAAATAGTAGATCCAGTGGCAGCAAAGTCACCTGGACAAAAAACCGTGACAGGAATATCGTCGTACATGAATTTGGGTTCATAAATTAGATTTTTTCTTTTCAGTTTTGATTTTGAAAAACGTTATGATTGATTATACATTTATCTTTTTAATTTTGTCATTTGAAGTTTGGATATTTTTCGTGCTGGGGAATTTTCGATCCCGGAAAATTTAAGTTTTCTGAAAAAAATTGTTCTGGGAACATCGTAAAATAGTCAGGAAATTTTTTCAAAGAAATTTATTTTTTGATGTTGTGTGAAGTTTGGAAATTTTCCATGTTGGGAAATTTAAATGTTTCTGAAAAAAATTCTCCCTGGAAAATTTTCGAATTTCGCTCAGAATTTGTCGGAAAATAGATAGGAAAATTGTATAAAAGTTTTTGAAATAGAGTAATTTCAAGTAATGTAAATTGGGGCGAAGTGGGCGTGGCCACACACATTTTGTCTAGTGGTCTGTGGTGAGGACGTATCTACGCCTACGCACTGAATACTTGACGTTTGACGTTTACGTAGGTGTCAAGATGAGTTCTGATGAGAAAGACTAATAATTTAATTTCTGGCTAATATCGTATATTACACGACCTGAATTTACCATTTAAGAATTTCTTCTGCGTAAATAATTACGTAGACCTCAAGAAACGTCAAGTTCTGATGTGAAAGAGATTCTTACGGTTTTAGTGGTAAGATTGTAGATGTTACATGTAAGTATTAGGGAGAAAATGCAGATTTCAAGTTAGACCGTACTACCTCGAAATTTTATTAGGTATTTATTTATCAGGAATTAAGAATAGAATACCGATTTGGATTGGTCAATTTCTTCTCTGTCTTTGAATTTCTTTGAAGAACTGGGTTTAATTATACTATATGTGCAAGAAAAATTTCACCAGAAATACGAATTGGCATTACATTCATATATCTGGCTACTAGCATTCGTACGAGACCTAAATGTTCCATTTAAGAATTTCGAAACAACAAGCATTATTATAAATTGTTACTTACTCTATTTACAAGTGAGTTCACGATAGAAATAATCATCCATGACGACAATATTTATTTATGATTTATTATAAATTACTTGTAATAATTATTAGGCTCGCGCAGTTGACATAACCCCAAAAACTCGTTCAATTTATTCACCGTGACTGACCGCTTTGCACGGCTGCTGTAAAAAATTAACTAATCTCCTCCGCTTGCCTTCCCCGCTTCACCCTGGAGATGATTGTTTTCCACCGGCCACGGAAAGCATGAACATAACATCTGCAGAAAAGAATTGTTTTAATTGAAATTGTTCAAAGACACACCCCCATTGACAAAGTTTATAGTCATGTCGGAGGTGGTAGGAGACCTGGCTTTAGGTAACTAATGCGTATACCAACTTACGTACAAGCATTTCACATATTTTTTAAAAACAGTATTGGCTATTAGTTTACATTTTGTTTTCTGTAACTTCGTTATAAATTTTAGAAAATTTGAATAATATTGGTATCTATGTTTACGCTGTTTTGTAATTGATTAGTAATTTTTTTTATGATTTTTCTGTGTATTTAAAGGTAGGTACTTGTTAATTTCTTTACTTTGGTGATGTTGGTACCGTGCCTGTCTCACTAGGAAATCCTGTGCCGAAAACAAATATATTTAGGTAGGTACGTACATAAATCGTTATGCAATACGTTTCGCAGATGTTGGTCAGAATTTTTTTTCACGATTTTCAGAAGCTAGTGAATTCGTAGGCATTTCCAGGAAATAGCCGAGGTACCCTAGGTACCTACTAATTTGACAGCCTGAGATTAATTTAGCGCCTGTAGAGAGGATGATTTATGCGTTTGTTGACAGCTTTTTGCGCACATCATTTGGAACCATTTTCAAGTGACTATTTTACAAATGTAAATCTATAGTTGAAAATTTAATACGACCAACATGAAATGTACTCTCATGTACTGTTTATTTATGTTTTAAGGTATAATTCGGTACTCAATACATATTTTTGAGAAATACCTATACTGTTTTTAGATTTTCACTGTCAAAAGTATTTTCGTTATTTGTTTTTGGGGTGTTATGCCGTGTTGCGCTACCACCTTCTTTAGCCAACGTTGCGGACAGCGTTACAGTGTCCATCACCATATTATTACTAGCTTATACCCGCGGCTTCGCTCGCTTGGTATTAGATGGAAATATCACTGATTCATTAATTCATTCACTCACTCACTCACTCACTCACTCACTCATTCACTCATTCACTCGTTCACTCGTTCATTCATTCATTCGAATGGTTTAGCAACGCGTAGGCATCTCATCTAGTCGGTACCCGGCATGCGTTGCAATGCCATTCAAAGAAATAAATTGATTCTCTCTGCATGTCCGTTCCCTTCCACCTTCCCCGCCTTCTCCCTCCCTCGTCTCTTCCCTCTCCGCGAATCTCACCTTCCCTCCCTGACGCTAAAATATATGAAATGCACACATTTTCATTTATACAAATTTCATAACGCCAGAGCTTAGAATCATATACAGCCTATGTTACTCGCTGATAATGTAGCTTTCTATTGATGAAAGAATTTAAAAATCGATTTAGTGGGTTAGGCGTGAAAGCGTAACAAACAAACAAACACACTCAGTTTCGTATTTATAATATTAGTAAAGATAAATTTCAATCTATGAAAATTGGTACCTAACACAGGTACCTATTTAAAATGCATATAATTATATCATGATAATCCAGAAATCTTCGCGAGGGTGGAAAGAAGGTTTTTTGAACATTTCCTGTGCTTAATATAGCAATACCTAAACAACATTCATACATACGTATAAGCAAGCATATATAAAAGAAACGGTATATAATATGTATAAAAAGGTATACCTAATACTATCCAGAACGCGCCAAACGTTACTATGCGCCAAATTTGTATGAATGCATGTTTGTACCAAGAGCTAGGTACTACAGGGGCAGTAAACTCTCATTTAAAGGGTTGGAGAACTTCGCTAAAATTTGCACAATCAAGTGTAATTTTTCTGTTCCTGAAAATATTATAGTCTTTCTAAACCGGCAATCTCCGTGACCGAGGAATATAAACGCTCGAAATATTTCGATTCGTATGCCTTCAAAATTTGAAATCGAACGTCTTATTTGCACGAGGCAATTAAGCGAAAAAGTGGTTTTTATTTATTTTGTACATAATTTTATAAGAACGAAAAAAAGTTAGAACATACACAACCTCAAAAATAGTCTTAGCCATAAAGGGGTATTTAAAAAAAATTGATTCTTATATTACTTCTTAGTAAAGTCATGCAAAAACCTTTTTTTTAGTGGTTTACGCTTATATTTTTTGTTATGTAAATAATAATTTTATTGTAATTCCAATACAAAGAAAAGCTAGTAAAAGATTCAAATTATCCGTAACATATATTTTGATGTTCATAATGTAAACCGATTCGTTGTAAAGATTAATATAAATAGGATTTCACGTATAGCTTCATCTTAAATCATCGGCTTCGCATACAGTCTTTCATCAATCATTCATCACTGACGGCTTCATTATCAAGAACAACAAAACAAAGGCAAGTAGTCAAAAGCGTCGAATATCTACACCTTCTAGCGAAGGTGTGGATTAAGTTCTAAGCTAGCAAAGTCCTGCTTTAATGACCAAACAATTTTTCCCGCTAATTATGATGGAAGTATGACGAATTCAATTTTATGTTCGCCTCTATTTAAAAAAAAAACATAACCTAAAAACACACCTTTTGCATCAAATTCTAGGAAACAATTCCTCGCAAGTAAAGTAGTGGAGGCAATGAAAGCAGGCAAATTCCACATGTCATCGATGCTAAAAATATAAAACAATAATTTAAGCCGCCACTACCCGAATATCTACCGATTCATCGCATTTGAACATTTGAAGTTTTTAAGCTCTTAAAAAAATATATGTTATTTTTGAAGATAATATCTATACAACTCCCACGCCGAAACGCAAATTATATGAAATTCCTTCGATAGAAAAAAATCGCAAAGCATGCTCCGAAAATTTTTATTTTCTAGCCTGTCTCTATTATTTAACAAGTTATATCTATGAAAAAATTCACAGTGTTTCTTTGAACGTTGTTTTAGACAATCCCCACAAGATTTTTGCTCTATTTTAACGAGTCATGTTTTATTAAGCATTTTCACAGTCTTCGCTTCAATTTTATCATTGAAAATATTAGCGCGCTCTGTCCAACATTCGTAATTACATATCTCTCTAGCGTCGCCTTAAAGCTCGATTGTATTCTTATCTGGAGAGTAGAAAGATAGAAATTATTTAAAAAATTTCAATCATCGCAATTATTGTTAAACTTATTGAGAAATTCGGTATGGTACCCAGACAATTTCAATATCTTTTTATCCAGCGTTTAGTTGTCAACATTTTGTGGGTTGCGTAGTGTTTACAGAGATGGGGGGAGGTTTTGAAAGTTGGTAACGCGCCGGCCGCGGCAGTTAGTGTTATGAATGGAGGCTGGTTTGCTGGTTTGTTGGTTTATCGGTAGCTCGCTGGCCGCGGGTGGTCGACGCTACGGGGAATCCCGGCGTGCGCAGCTTATCGACCTCGCTCTGTGTGCGCGTGCGCGTGCGCGCTGTCAGGCGTCTGCCCAGCTGAGAGGGAGAGGGTTGATTGTTCAGGAGCGTACTGGGTTGGTGGGGTTTCCCCGTGGGATGAAGTTCTGGAGCAATAGGCCCGGATTTCTAGATGGTCCTCCACCAGGAAAAGAATACCATTGAGAGAGATTATTTGGTTTTTCAGATTTGAAAACCATTTATTCAACCGTCAAAAATCAGATTTTGTAAAATTTAAAAAAAACATTTTTTTACAAACCCCACACAGGAGATCCTGAGAAAAATAATTGTTCAGCGGGTCTGTGTCATTTTAGGTACTCAATTAAGGAATTTTTTAAAGGGCTTTTTTAATTAAAGCGCCCTTGAGGTGATTTTTCACAAAAACGGCGCTCTATAAATTGTCCAATTATTATTATTATTATTAAGGGACGAATGAGGTATGGGTAGAAATCTTGGGGTCAGTGTGTCTAGGAGTGACGGGCAAACATTTTGCCAAATAACGCCACTATCTCTCTTTTAGAACTTTCTTAAAGCAGGTAGGTACCATAATATTGTAATCAGTCAAAGTTAGCCAACTTTATTTTTTATTTATTTATTTGTTTTATTTTAGTAAATTGTACATTTAAGTTTACAATTTCCTAATTAATTATATCATTTCATATTTCAAACTATATTTTTTCTTGTTCTATGTATCTCCTACAATAAATTTTGAACTTTCCAATTGGTGCGGCCTTTAAAGTTTCTGGTAGAGTGTTGTATAACTTCATCCCTTTGTATAGTAAACTGTTCGGCGTATTCGTTTTGTCCTTTTTTTGTAGTCTGATTTCCTTGCAAGTCCTTGTATTATGTCTGTGAATGTCCTTGTTGTATATAATTTTGTTTGAGAAGTATTTTGGTAACATGTTGTTCACTATTTTATGGATAAATATCATCGTGTGCAGGGTCAACATCTGTTTCACGGTTAGCCAATTTAGTTCCTTCAACATTTTATTTACTTTTGAGAATCTATTTCGTCGAAGTATTATTCTCATTGCCCTGTTTTGGAGAATTTGAAACTTATTTTGTTCTCGTTCATTACACAGGAAAAGGATAGTTGAGCAGTAGTTAAAGTGTGGAGCAATAATTGAATTATAAATAGTGACTGCAGTTTTTCTAGAAAGTTTTTGCCGTATTCTTCCCAAAAAAGATACCTTTTTTCCAATTTTCTTTTGGGTATATTCAGCATGTTTGTTAAAAGTTAGTTTGGAATCTAATATAACTCCTAGGTATTTCATTTCAGTCACACTTTCAATAATTTCACCGTCAATTTTAATTTTGCTCTCACTGGATGTCTTCTTATACCCAATTACCATACATTTTGTTTTTTTTGTATTTAATTTAAGCTTATTTATTTTTAGCCATCTTGATACATTATTTAGTTCATTATTAAAAATATTTATTAGTTCTTCGTAGTTATCACCAATTAAGTATATTAGTGTATCATCGGCAAATAATCGTACTTTGCATTTTGAAAATATTTTCACCATGTCATTAATATAGAGTATGAACAATAGAGGTCCAAGGACCGATCCCTGTGGTACTCCTAATTTATTTTCCATTGGTTTAGAAAACTGATTATTTATTTTTGTTACCTGTTTTCTGTCTTTCAAATACTCTTCTATTAATTTAATGGATACAGATGAGAAACCAATTTCTTTAAGCTTTCTTATCAGTATATCACGATCTATAGTTTCGAATGCCCTTTGAAAATCCAAAAATATTGCTAAGATAAATTTATTACTATTCATTCCTTCCTTCCATTCTTCGACAATTACGTTTAGTGCTGTTTCACATGAGTTGTTGGATCTGAATCCTGATTGCTCTTGGTATAAAATATTGTGTTTATCTAAGTATTGCAAAATTTGTTCTTTTATTATCACTTCAAGAATCTGTTCATATTTTGGTAAGGTGTTGATTGGTCGAAATTCTTCACATTTTCTGGTATTTTTAACCTTTGGGACCGGTATAATAGTAGATAGTTTCCATGACTGTGGAAATTTTCCCTCTTCAATTGTCTCATTAATAATATTTAAAAGAGTAGATCCAATTACTGGAAAAGCATCTCTTATTAAGCCAATAGTTAATCCATCTGAACTATTCTTTGATTTAATTTTGTTTAAAATGTTAAATAAATATTCTGCATTTATTTTTCTGAAGACAAATAATTCTTTGTTTGAGTCGTTACTCTCATTTGTGGGGTTAACATCAATGTTGGGGATTAATTTGTTAATTTGAGTGATGCTTTCAATAAAATATTTATTAAAGCTATTAGCCATGTTTTCTTCATTTATCTCTTTTGGAAATATTACTATTTTTATGTCGTCTTTGTTTTCGCCATGTACTAATTACTTTATGCTTTTCCAAATTTTTTTGGGATCACCTTCTTCTGAGTTTATTTTATTTTTTATATACTCATTATGCGTTCTTTTTATGTCTTTAGAGTATTTGTTTCTTGCTTTTTTGTAGTTATCCCAATCCATAGTACTATTAGTAAGGCATGCTCTTTTGTAAAATGTATCTCTATCATGTTGCATTATGCGAAGTTCTCTTGTATACCATTTATTATTGTTTATTTTATGTATTTTCTGTTCTGGAACTACTTCATCAATAGATTTTTTTAAGTTTAATATCATCTGATCAGTTTTTTGTTATATTCCATTTGATTTATTTTATTCCAATTAACAGTCTCTAAGGTCTGAATGAAATTTTCTTTATTGTATTTTTTGTAATTTTTAAATGATATTACTTGTGTTTCTTTACTGGACTTGTATTTTTCTCTGTCATTTAGTATAATTTGAATGATGCTATGGTCGCTAATTTTAGGGCTATCTAGTACATTAATGTTTAAGTTGAATTTATTTGACATTACCAGATCAATCGCTGTTTTTGACGTATTAGTAATTCGTGTAAAATCTTTGACTAATTGTTTCATCCCTGCAGCTTGAATAATAGATTTCAGTTTTTTTGTGTATATGTCTGCATTCGCTTTGACATTTATATTAAAATCTCCAGCTATAATGTTAATATTTTCATCTTGTAAATTTTCCATGCACCATCTTTGAAAATATGTTAAAAATTCGCTCTTACTTGTGTTTGGCGATCTATAAACAACAGTGTATACACCTTTCTTATTTCCTGGTTTAATGGTGATGGCTAAGATCCAACACTGTTTTTCAAATTGGTGATTTGATATTACTTCATATGGAACTTTCTTACTCAAGAGAATCATCACTCCACCCGTATGTCGACTATGTGAGTCGCAGCGGATGGTATTATAATTTTCAAATTTAATTTCACTATCTTGGATATCTTCAGTCACATGTGTTTCACTCATCATAAGCATAAAAGGTTTCTTTTCCTCTAAAAGTATTTTGACCTCTTCGTAATGTGCTATGATGCTTTGTATATTCAGGTATATAATTTCATCTTTATCGTAATATTTTTTTATAAAAAAGAGATTCTGCTCATTTTTGCTTCTAGTTTTCTTTTATAAATTGGGCAGTCCTTACTCATGGCTGAGTGACTGCTATTTAGTTTCAGTCCTAATCTTTTACTTGTCATTATACAATTGATGCACTGGAGATCTTCATCGGTGCACTCTTTTACATCGTGATGTTTTGCGCATTTTTGACAAGATTGTAGGTTTCTGCAATCTATAGCCTTGTGATTAAACCCATTACATTTAAAACATCT
This sequence comes from Glyphotaelius pellucidus, assembly GCA_936435175.1. Lineage (NCBI taxonomy): Eukaryota > Metazoa > Arthropoda > Insecta > Trichoptera > Limnephilidae > Glyphotaelius > Glyphotaelius pellucidus. Next base: position 29,713,877 of record OW386550.1, on the reverse strand, counting down.
CATGACATTAATATTATCGAAAACTCTACATCTGTCCCAACCAATATTTATTTTTCCTTCCTTTAACATCCTCTCGAATGTCTTTCCGTCAACGTCAGCAAATATGGTGTAACTGATTTGATTTTTAAGATTTTTCGTTTCTTTTATAAACGTTACTTTCAATTTTGAGTTTGGTTCAAAAATAAACTCATTTTGACTTTTCATTTTCTTTTCTACTTCTTCAAATGAGTATTTTTCAGTTAAGCCAATAATTTTGACCGAAGGTTTTATTTCTTGTGGGATTTTTATATCGTATTTGTCTCCCATCAATCCAGTCACTTCATCATGAATTTTTTTTATATTGCTGGTATTTTTGAATTCTACTATTACCCCCCCATCTTTTAAATTTCTCATTCCTGTTACTCCAAAGTTTACTGGGTCAATATTTCCTTTAATTTCATTTTTTGTTTCAATATTTTCTTGATTTTTCTTTTTTGGTTTTATGATTACAATTGGCTCGTGTTTTTTTACCTTCTCCGCATATGTTTCAGGCATTATTATTTTTTTTATGTCTTTTTTGATTTCTTCATTTTTAGTGTTCATGTTATTGAAAAGCGATTTATTTTCCTGCATTATTTTTTTCATCTCATTAAAATTTTGGGTAATTATTTTTGTGAGCGGCCGGAGAATTTTCAATTCGCCCTTCATTTCATTATTTTCTGCCACTAAATGAGCTATAATGTCAAATAAATTATCCATTCCTTCATTTATTTTTTCTTTTTGGCCCATGGATATTTTTCCTTTACTTTCTGAGAGTGTTGTCTTCACGGAATTAATTATGATTCGTGAGTTAGTAAGGGCATTACTCACTTGGTTTGTCTCTATCAATATAGACTTTTCTTCTTCATCATCTCTATTGTTTTCCGAATCAGACGATAAGTTATCGTCCTCTTGTTCAGTTGGGGATCTTGGGGTTATAAAAGATTTCGTAAACGGGTCTGGATTTTTTACTCTGGGTGTTTTATTTCCTACTAGTCAAAGTTAGCCACCTAGTCAAAGTTAGCCATATAGTTAAAGTTAACCATCTAGTCAAAGTTAGCCGTCTAGTCAAAGTTAGCCACCTAGTCAAAGTTAGCCATATAGTTAAAGTTAACCATCTAGTCAAAGTTAGCCGTCTAGTCAAAGTTAGCTATCTAGTCAAAGTTAGCCGTCTACTCAAAGTTAGCCATCTAGTCAAAGTTAGCCGTCAGATCAAAGTTAGCTATCTAGTCAAAGTTTGCCGTCTACTTAAAGTTAGCCATCTAGTCAAAGTTAGCCATCTAGTCAAAGTTAACCATCTAGTCAAAGTTAGCCGTCTACTCAAAGTTAGCCATCTAGTCAAAGTTAGCCGTCTAGTCAAAGTTAGCCATCTTATCTGGTGTAACTACCGAACCACCTCAATGGAACGACTCCGGATCCAATATAATGATGCATGTAGAATTATATTTGGATTCAGAAGATATAGCAGTGCATCGACAATTTTCACTGAACTAGGATTGCACGGATTCGCCGGTCTAATGAGACATCGGGTCACTGGAGCCAGGATGCGGCTAATGGCTTCCGACAATGCAGTGGTGACCGCAGCGTTCCAGCACCAAACCCCGCTCCTGAGTGAGCGCTGGGCCCGAGCTTGAAGAAAGAATTGACTATTTATCTATTTTTAATTTAAATGTTTTTAATTTTATTTTGTTTTTTTTTTCCTATTCTATGTTCCAAAAAAAAAATCTGTTGTATTAAAATATGTTATAAAATATATTATATAAATATGTACAATCATATGGGACGTGTGGGATTGCACTATCCTCCCCACATCCTGGAATAAAACTTTATTATTATTATTATCAAAGTAGAACTGGCTTAAAGAATAAATTAGTCAATTATTAATAATCCAGGGCGGTTACAAATCAACGCAATTTTGAAAAGTGATAATAAAGCGATTAAAAATAACGAAAAAAAACTTGCCTATAAACCTAACCTAATGTAACCATTTTAACCTTTCCAGCCAAGGTTTTTTTCACCACTTTTTATGATTTTTATATCACTTTTCAAAAATGTGTTGATTTGTCACTGTACTGACGAGAGTTGTCGATTATGCTTTCATCAGAACGATAATGAAAGTATCTACCACTCTGTACATAAATATACGGTTCAATATTTAAAAATAACACGATAAATCAAGTAAAATATAAAAACTCGTGACTTCCAGATTCTTAGCCAACGATTACTCAATTATAATGGACAAAACTGTAGAAATATGATGGAAGACATGTCCAAAGTTAGTCCATAAAGAAGAAGAAGATAGACCCAAAGTTATTAAAAATATGTGGCAAAAACTGTAACTTTTGTATTCGCCTTTACGCTGCATAAATGCTGCGTTCAGACCAGCAATTCTATAGCAATATATTTGGTCAAATTATAGAACGAAAGTTTAAGTCCATTCAACTTTCTGTTTCTCTTTCGCAAGAAATAAAAAAAAACTTTCACCTCAAAAAATCTCAACTTTCCGTTTCTCTTCCGTAAAAAATAGAAAGCCTGTTCTCCTGACATATTTCACAGATTCTATGAAATAGATCATAGAATAGATCAGGTGTGATCCCGGCTTTGTACCTGGGGGCGAACGCGATATTTATATTCATACGTAATATATTGAAATAATTCAAACGAATGCAAATTGAAATGGCTTTCATACAACTTACTGCCCATACGTGAAGGTGGAATCTCACCGAATTTAATCTGTGAAAACATTCTTTTTTGTGCACATATAGAATAAAAACTCAAAGATGAATCGACTTCAACTTTCATTCTATAAAATGACGGCTTTTCTATGGAACAGAAAACGAAAATTTGAACCAGTTTCAATTTTCGTTCTATAAATTGACCGCTTTTCTACGGAATAGAAACCCAAAGCTGAATCGATTTCAACTTTCGTTCTATAAATTGTCCATAGACTCTTTTAGGGTAGATCAGGTGAGAACGCGCCATTAGGCTAACTAAAAAGATACAGTTTCACTCTCCAGGCCTCAATAATAGTTACCCAGTACGCTCCTGGCCTTTTTTCGGCGTGAGGGGTGGTTAATGGTGGGTGTTGGGTGGTGGGTGTTTGGCGGCGTTTATGAGTCGGCAGACAGCAGTCAGCAGGCCGGGAGCAGAGCAGCCGTCAGTCTTCAGCCAGTCGCGGGCATGGGACCGGCGCCCAGCCGGGACGTCCCTGGCGCCGGTGAACTCGACGCCGATGCCGAGGATATTGAAGATGACGACAACGTCATCAGGCCGCGGCCGCTACCCGACTATCTAGTAAGGACACATCCTTATTCACGCTTTTCGCTCAATGCAACTTGCCGCAGTGTTAATTGTTATGCAACCAGGATCTCTACTAAACTTTATGTCATGCTTACAATAAACGTTTTCTACACAATAAGAGATTCTGCTGTAACCGCCAAAAAATAAGTGATATTAGAGCCGAAAAACTTAAACTTATGATTCGAGAGTTTAAAAACAGCGATAATAGATCTTCAGCATATAGAATGGACGCAGAAAAAAGTTTCATATACTCGTAGATTAAAGTATATAAAAGTATGTGACGGTTACAGCAGTATCGGCTTACCGTGACGAAGAAATGTTACAAAATACAACGATTACCAGTCAATTTCAACAACGCTTTACTGTAATTTTACAATATTTTGTCCTCGCAACGTCGCCTCCATCTATTATATCATGATTATTATATTATTATGGATACCCTTTACATTAAATGAGCATATATAAAACAAACCAAAAATTACTTTAAAAATCAACGAGTTAGTCCAAGCCAATAAAGCTTCGCTTGATAACTTTTTAAAAGTGTATCGTATACTAACTGACCGCATTGCAACAATCGCTAAAGCTTCAATCTTGTTTAAGATAAATTATATAAACTAAACAAAGAATTTCCCTTTTATATAATAACATTAATATTTTCATTAACACAATACATTTTCTTTAATTTGTCACGTTAAAGATTACCGCATCATGCCATGTTCATCTTGATAGTTTTTTTTTATAATTATTAAAACAATCATTCAATTCAAATTATTACTGGTTAAATAATCCAATCACTGCAATGCAAAAATTATACTAAATTTTCTCGTGGAACATCTTCCATTCCTGAAAGTGTTTTTCAGGAATGCTTCAGTGCATTGCAGATGTGCTTTGGCGTGTGACAAAACTATCGGTCTTGAATTATCTACTGCTTGACGTATTTTTCAATAACACAAAATAAAGTGGTGATTTATATTTTGAATTAATGAGTTTCAGTTTTTCAACAACATTATTCGTTTGTTTTTACATTGATGATAAGTGTTTTATTTCTATGCATTGTTTAATAATATTATAGACGTATGTTTAGAGAGGATATTGTACCATATTAAAATGTCTTAACAATGCTTCATTAAGTGTAATTTTTTTATCTTCGTGTTTTTAACTTTTTACTCGGTTCCGTGGAAGAACATAATTTATTATTTACAGAAGTGAGCCATTTTGAATGTTTTTCAAATAAGGGCATAATATTATGCTTTGTTTATAACAAAAGCGAGGTAAATAACAACATATTGAGTAATAAACCAATTAAATACTTTTTTCCGGGCTGCTATAAATATTATCCAGCGATATTATTCAGCGATATTATCTGGCGATATTATCCAGCGAAATTATCCAGCTATATTATAGCACGGTGAGAAAATTATAATGAAACAATGTTTTAGCAAATATTTTTTCGCGCGGAAACATAAAAGGCACAACGGCTATTAATCACGTTTTTAAATTCATCTATTTTATTTTCTTGATTGAATGAATGTTTGAAAGAAATGGAAACTTGGAAGTGGAAATTAAACCACTTCGGAAGATCCGATCAAGTGAAACGGCAGATAGTCTCGATGTCGGTGATGGTGCATTCTTTCAACTTTTGGTGGCAATCATGCACTGAAATTCGATGATAAAACAGCACAAATAAATGACGCGGTTGACTCGAGTTCCTGGGTAGGAAAGATCAATCCTCAATCAAATAATTTTTTTTTTTAAGTTTTAAAAGACATTATTGAAGTGAAAACTTCTTTAGCACAGTTGTGATTTGAAACTCTGTGAAACGGAAACGACACTAAAAAGAGACAAACATGCGTCTTTAGGATTTAGCCTGCGAGAGAATGCGATAGAATGAAACCTTACCTACGTTCAGTCAAGCTGCGCGTATTGGCCGCTTTGATTATGAGATCACTTTTCTCATTGGTTGAGATTGTGTTGGTGAAGGTTTCACCTCTACCGCGTGTGAACTGCACTCGATTTTTTGTAACTAGATTATAGAAAAAAAATTGTTTTTCACAGTTTAATTTTTTTATGAGAAAATGAAATGAAACCAGTTGTCAACGCAATTCGAATTTCGTGAGCGCTACCATGGCAACCTGTTAACAAGGCAACTGAAAAGCAACTGCTACACAAGCAACAGTGCTGGCGTGACGACAACTGGTTTCATTTCAGTTTCTCTGTGAGCGAAGGCCTTAAATCGTGTTGTTTATTTACTTGTGGGATGGTATGCTTAAATGACTATTAAGTTATTTAAATAAACCATTATTAATAAAAGGTTATATGACACAAGGTTATATGATTTTGTGCCGTTTACAGCGTAGAAAAATATTCTGTTATGAAGTTTATATACTTTCATTACCAAACATCTGAAACAGGTGATATTTGATTAATTTGTGTTATTTCACAATTTATTCATTTAAGATAATAAATAGGCACGTTCCAGAGCGGAAGATACTATCAGTATCGCCCTGGTGTAAGACCACCATTCAGAATTGAAACGTTGCTTGAAATGGCTTTAGCCGTGTTTAGTGACCAGATCTGAATAGCCAGGTACTTCCCACCTTCCTTTCCCTATCTCCTTCCCCTCCCCACTACCTTCAGCCTCACAACATACCCCGATTGGGGATGCCATAGTCTCACTGGCTCCAGACGGGAGCAGTTGGGACTCTTGTGCGGTATTAACTGTAAAAAAAAAAAAGGTAGTGTGAATAATTGGTGTAACTCACGATAAAAATTCAAAACAATTACTATTTCACAAGTTTGTTCAGTCACTTTAATATTTTTGATTTAATACAATTTATTTATAATTATTTCTATGACCGTATACTTTTGAATTTTATAACTATTTTGTAATATTTTTGCACACAATGTAGATACGCAGTAAAAAAGTTTATTAATGTTTGGTGGTAACTTTTAACGTTTCTTATTTATTTTCTCCGTTGCTTCGAACCACCCTTCGAATAGAATTAAGGCTTTTCACAGTTGCGAAAAATGGGTATATAATTGGCCAAAGGCTGACCGACATTTATTTCGTATATTAAGTGCTGTAATGTCATCGAATTTTAGAAAAATGCGTATATATCCGCGTGTGTGTTCGTGATTGCCACAAAAAGTTGATAGAATGCATTGGCGTTGACAACGAGTGTTTCAGCTCGATCGGGAATGTGTTAAATTCCACTGTCGGGAATGTCGGGAAGTGGATTAATTTCCACTTCCAAGATTCCGCTTCATTCAAACAATCATTCAATCAAGAAAACAAACGTGAAATTCGAATGTATTATAATGTAACATTTTTATAATATTTTTTTGTTATATTGGTGACATCATATTTAAGAACAAGAATAAAAAAGGTAAAATTACAAAAAAATTAAAATTACATAAAATTTTACTGAAATAAAACAAGTACTTTGTTTAAAACCACGATTTGTTTGTTTATTTTTTTTAATACCGACCGGTTTCGCAACACAAGCATTTTCAGGGTATAAAATTAAACTGATCAAAAAATACATTGTCTGAGCTTATACTAGGGTCAGTCAAAAAGTAATGCCTCCCATTTTTTTCTCCTTTAATTGTTAAGAAATAAAAAAAATGCGATTACATAGGTTGAAAACACTATTGACAATTAATTTGTACTTTTCAATATAATCTTCGTCCATTCCCACAGCTTTGGTCCATCTTTTAACAAGGGCATGTACCACAGTGTTGTAAAAAACATGGTCATATCCAGCACACCATCGCCATAACTTTCCCCGCCGATTACACAGTTTTGAATTTTTTTATTTTTGGTGAGTTTGATTGATGCCATTCCACTGACTGCCTCTTTGATTCAGGTTCAAAAAAATGAACCCATATTTCGTCTCCAATCACAATTTTTTCCAGAAATTATGCGCTGCAAGTGTTGTAAGGCTAGTTTTTCTTTATTCTGGTCAGTTAAATTTCTTGTCACCTTGCATAAACTTTTGTTGAATAATCAGGTGTCGAATAATCGTCATCACATTGCCTTTACTGAGGGAGAGAATGCGACATCTGTAGTAGTGTTGAGTATCTCACAAAAGGCACCTCAGATGTCTGTAAAATGTCATCCACCTCACAAAATGTATTTGGACCAACTCTTTTTCTTTGTATTACTACAAATGTCATGTCGTGTATGGGACAAATATGAGGTGAGGTGTGAGGTGGTTGGTGTATTGGACTACATTCATGTCACGCATGGGACAAATGTATGAAGTGGTGAAGTGTGAGGACTACATGTCATGTCCCGTATCGTACGGGACAAATGTATGAGGTGGTGAAGTGAGGTGAGATGATTTTTGTATTGCATGACATTTTTGTATTAGAGCCGTGAGGTGTGAGATGGCGAGGCGATTTTTTTGTTTTTGTTTTTAAATATTTTTTTATGGTAAATTATCGTTGTGTGAATACCGCTCAAAAGTCCCAACTGCTAAAAAAAAAAAAATTATTGTAAATTATTGTTATGTGAATACCGCACAAGAGTCCCAACTGCTCCCAAGGGAGGGAGGTAGGATCAGATGGGTGGGTGGTGAGGAGGGGGGGGGGGAGGGTGTGAGAGGGGGTGAGGCGGTTGAGAGGGGGGTGGGAGGGTAGGCCTTTTATATATCCATTTTTCGTATTACAAAAATAACAAACAAGGGAGGCGGGTATGGGTAGCGCCGCCCCGGGAACCATTTATTAGATAACCAACACCCCATTTGGTGACTTAGCAGGGTCGCCTGGGTTCATGGGGTGAGATTTGTCCAGGTCTTGGCGGCGGATGCGTCTGCCCACAAGTTGCATGGCAGGCCGGATCTGGAGAGAGTGGTTGATTTGACTTATCCAGCCTTACTTTATCGCAACATCCCCGCCCCTGAAAGCGAAAATATTGTCACACCTCACCTCAATTGAGGTGGGACACCTCAGCACCTCATTTCAGTATTTGAGTACCTCATACAAACTCATCCTGATGTCGTGTCCTACCCAACACGAATGTGCTGGATAAAAATAAATTAGTTTGATATCTATGTTTTCAACCCGATTTCAACCGAGTTTACCTCTCTTTGTCATTGAAGAAAAAAATTGAATGTCAACTATTTTGCGTAAATTAGTTGACATTCAATTTTTACATTAGATGTAAAAATTTTAGATACAGTTTTAGGATAAAGATTGCCTAATACACTTTCCCTAGAATAATTTTTTTCTTTCTCACAAAATTATTCACAGAATAAATAAAATCTTGTGTGCAGCTCACGCGCGGGAGAAGTGAAACCTACAAAAAACTAAAGTAGACAAGAGTGGGGAGGCTACGAAGCATCGCACAAAGAAGAGATTGATTAGTCTATCATATTCTCTCGCATATCTATCTTCTCTCTAAATCCTATATTTAATGGTTAAAATAGCTCATGATTATGACGTTCCTAACTTAAAATGGTTGCGTTGACTTAGAAATTTCAGAGAGAAAAAGTTTTGCAAATTCCATGAAGCCGTAGCTCTTTTTTTGCGAAACACGCGAACTAGGTCTGAGAACTCTCTACTATTTCGTTGCGCTATTCGATCACGATAATATATGCTCCAAATGTCCAAATGTACATAAAAACCTTCGAGGTCCAGGCCTATTCAGCAGTAAAATACACAAATTCTGAGGTCACAAACAAGTGCCATGAAATGTGACTCGCATTAAAAACACGTTTATGTTGTTGAAAACATTCTTCGGATTTCGGCAACAATTTTGTTATTGTTTTTACTTAGGTTATTGGATTACGTAGTCTGAACCAGCAACTCTTGTAAGGAAAAATAACAGTAGTATTTTAAAATATAAACAAGAAAGTTTCGTGTGTTCTAGAGCAATTTTAAGTTCAGTTTTTTTTTTTACAATAGCTCCACACAGGAGACCCTGAAGTAAATGATTCCCCTCAGGGCCTATGTCATCTTTGAGGATGCTGTGTGGAAGGTCTTTTTAGAAGAAGGAAACAGAGGAAGTTCTGGGAAGAAAAAAAGGTATGAGGGGTGGGTAGGAATCTAGAGTCGGTGTATCCAAGAGTGACGGACATATGAATTTATCCTTACCACTGCGGTGCAAGGCAATGTTCCGAGAGAGTCCTGCTGGAGATGTCAAAATATCTCCCTCAATCAGTCTCTCCCGATCCGGCTTGCCACCCAGTTGGTGGGCAGACGCATCTGCCGCCAACATCCAGAGATAACGATTAAAAAATTTCATTCACGAGTTACATTAGACATTTTTCTAACAACCCCCACAGAATTTTTAGATAAATTGTTTGTAGTTTTGCTTGTATTATTACATTACAAAGTGATGTTTAGCGTTATTTGGGGAACTTGCCTCTTAAGGTCGTTCTATTATTAGCTATGGATCTTTGAAATGCACTTGATAATTGATATAAAAAAAAATTGGAACGCTTTTATGCTGGTTTCATTGATAAGATAGTATATACGTAATTTACGTCAAACTTCAAGTAAAAAAAAAATATTTCCCAAAATGATACTCTACCGAAAAAGAAAGTAACAACTATTATTAAATTTAAAAAAATTGTCGCAAAAAAATTATTAAAGATTTCTATGACAACAATAATTTTCATTAAATTCATAAAATTGTCTCAAAAAATTGTAAAAGATCGTGATGACCACCATAAACTATCATTAAAATATGGGTGAAGTAAGCAGGGGCCGAAAGGCTTAAGTTAAGAAGTACTTAGTAGATGTTTGCAACCCTTGCAAATATTTCTAGCTGCTTTATTCGTGCATATTGCATTCCTACACGCGGTAAAAGTACATTTACGCTTAGGTATAATTTTTAATTTGATTGTTATGTATGATTTTAATTGGTTGAAACAAGTTTATCCAGTACCTATACTCCTTTAGGTAAGTACCGAGATACCTGTTTATTTGATTTAAAAACGTGAAGTTGTATCTATGGACTCTGGATATCAAAATTTAAAAAAAGAACTTTTTTTTTGACGTGCTAAATAAACAAAAGTTTCCATCACTATTATCAAATAACCGGTTACGAAAATAGGCAAACTGTCGTCAGGGCACTTTGTGGTTATGAATGAATTCGTGTAATGCATTTATGAATAAAGATTTTTCCACCTGTTAACTTTTGTCATAAAAACTATTAAACTATTAAAAATGGCGGAAAAAGTATTTCATGTCCTTGTTTCTACTAAAGGAGATCAGAAATCTTTTCACCCTGCACGTGGCAACCCGGAACAACTCAACTGAAGTAGTTTTAGAAGCCGTGCAGTTCGGCGTCTTCCTCTTCTAAGTATTCCACAGATTCAATTTAATTTTTAATTTTTAATTTAAAAGAAAGACAAACATTCCCGGGTTACGAATAACCCAACAATGTTTGAAAATCTCCTACTACCACCACAGAAAGCCGAAAATGTCGCTTGTGTTGTGATGGAGGACTTAGCCAGCCGAGGAATCGAACACGGGACGCCCGGGTGGGACCCAAGCGCGATGCCCATTCAACCACTGACTGGTCGATTGATTAGTTAGTTTTAACAAACACCACGTTTTAGAGTTTTTCAGTCTAAAAACAATTTTTTCTTTGAAAATGAATAAATATTCCAAAACTTTTATGTTTTGCGGGGCTAAGCTTTACAATGAAAACTAATAAATAAATAAGCCAGAAAAGAAGAAAGCCAAATAATATTACACCGCTGTAAAATTAAGTTCAACCGGTTTAATCTAGAAAAATGCAGTTTCATTCGAATAAGAACTAGAATTTGTTTATGTACAGGTCATACAAATCTAGTCGTAAAATCGTAATCATTAAAAAAACGTTCTCAAAATTAAAATTCTTAATGAAAACTAGTAAATATTCTAATATCGGTTGTCTGTGATGTGGTGTTATGTGAAATATTCTTGCGTAATGAACTCAAATTTGCTTCAAAATGTAAAAAATTGGATTTTTTTTTACATTCACTCCACACAGGAAAATGAGGAAAATAATTTGTAGGAGGGAGGAAACACAGAAGCCGGCAAATCGTTCCACAGCCGAGCTGTTGAGCTCAAGAACGAGTCGTAGAAACGACCCGTTCTCATGTGACTAATGTCAACCGTGTAAAAATGTTGGGCGGGTGTTTGGCGTGTTTCCCGATGCACCGGTGCCGAGGGGATCAATGACGCTAGTTCACCGGAGCATCTTCCATTGTAATACCGGTAGAACAAGGACAGCATTCCCACCTGACGCCTGTGCTCTAAAGATTGCAATTCGTTTGTTAAGTTAGGAGAATATATCAAACGGACCGCCCGTTTCTGCAAAGAGACGGGCGGTCCGTTTTTTTTTTGTATTTTGGGGCTGCAGACCAGAGGTGGCTGCCAAATTTAACCGTGGGGCGCACTTGCGATTTGTACAGGGTTAGCAGTTGTGTACTATTAAAGTGTCTGCGGGCCCTGTACAGTACGCCCAGTTTCCGAGAAGCTAACTTAACTCTGGCCTCGATGGAGCCCCCGTACCTGAGCAGGTCATTTAGAGTTACACTAAGCATATCGATGGAAGGCCTGTTCGGGAGATTGCTTCCGTTGAAGGAGACCAGATTTTCGTTTCGATCCCTTGATTTGATGATTGTGTGAATTCAGAAAAGCGATAAAGTATTTACCTACCAGTGGCAGTCAGTTAGTTTTAAGTGAGTGCTAAGATCGAAAAATACAACATTATTGATGTTGTTGTAACTGAAAATGAAGTGAATTTTTTTTTCAAAATTTCAATTTTTTGTATGAAGATTTTCAGGATTCTTTCAGTTTGGGGATCTGCCGCATCCACGTACTGAAAGATCTTGATACAAAAATCGAAATTTTGAAAAAAAAATCATTTTCAGTTCAGCTACAACAACATCAACAACGTCGTATTTTTCAATCTTAGCTCAGCACTCTAGCTCATTGAAAACTCACGGAGCGCCACTGGTACCTACCTGCATAATATAACCAGAAAGTTATATAATTTTCATTAATTAGTAATTCTCTAGTTATTTAAAATGTGCATTTATTATTGAAGATGTTTCTAGTATACTAACGGTGAATAAACGAAAGTTATTTGCAGAAGTTTCTCTAATTTGTCGACAAATAAATATATTTAAACTATAAAGAGTTTTGAGAATATTAAATTTGTATTTGAAAGGTGGTGATCTTCAGGCAAACATTTTACAAATTCTTTCAGCTTCACAAATGCTATAATTACAATATCCCGTGATTTTTCACGGGTCTGCGCAAGTGATAGTAGTAACGATAGAACTATCCTAATGATTTATTTGTAAACACTGTTGTCTGTTTTAATATAAAAAACGCATTTATGTATTATATTTACAAATTAGATAATTGTATCATTTTCACGTTTTTTGGGAAACTTTTCGAGTGAAAAGGTGTGATGACAATTTCGGAAAAGGGGTATTTCGATAGATATTATTATTAAATAGAGCCAATAAGTTGTGATATAATATTTACGTAGATAAAGTAAAACAAATATATAAATTTAACGATAAAATCACAATGATCGAAATCTGCCCGTGCACACTCAAAGCTTCCGGAAAATGCCACTAGATGTCGGTGTAATACATTTGTTGCCGGCGACGTCCAGATTAAAATCTTTGTTCGCGTTTTACTTATTGACACTAATTTTCCTTTTAAAATCACTTTCAACGCACGCGGAATGAGTTTATCAATGCTTTATCTTTAAAATGACAATTTTATAAAGGTGTTATGTGTTCGTTGTACCGTTTATCAGAGAGATATAAAGATTAGTCAATAAAACACCGGCGCCGTTGATAAATTCTTTTATTTGAAATATAATCATTACCCAAGTAATGATAAAATACATTTTATAAAAAATAACTGAATTGAGCGATTCTGCAGAAATAGGTCAAATTTCAGATTCAGCCCACAGAATTAAAAAATGCGTTATTTTATCTAATTTGCCTTCATAACAAACGTTTCCTAGAAAGAAGCCTGGAAATGTTACGAGTCACGTATTTTCACGTACATTCACGTGTTAGGAATAGGGTACAATGCCCTCATCAGAGAATCCTGTCTGTCAGATACCATTAATATCCAAGAACACAAAATAAATATTGACAACGTTCACGTACTTATTTAATCAATTAAAATGTTTCGAAACCAAAGTTTTCCTCGTCAGGATAAATGAAAATTTAAAAAAACTTCATATAAAATGAAAATTTAAAAAACTTCATATAAAATGAAATTTTCAAATGCAATGTTTTTCATCGCCCCGAATTCAAATAAGATTCCATAACAACTCAGAATCGTGCAATTTCAACACTCTTTTGAAAAGTCATTAAAAGTTATGAAAAAAAATCGAAAAATAGTTTAACGTAAAATTTTTAGTTAACCTAATGTACCCCATTTAACCAATATTTAAATATATTTTTTTTCATCACTTTTAATAATTTTCCAAAGGAAGTGTTGAAGTTGGATGATTCTGAGTTGTCTGGTCACCGATTGTTTACATTGGCTGCATTCTGCAGAACTACGCTCAAAAACGTATCATTATTTTATAGCAATTATTATCGATAAACTAGCTAGTTAAGAGTTCAGAATTAAGCCGATGTTTAAAGATTAAGCTGTTCATATTTTATTAAATCATTCCACAAGGTGAACGCGAAGAGATAACACGAAGCCACAAGCCGCAAACGAAGACGGGAAACTTCGCAACACTGCGTTTATATTTGAGTTGTGCATAATTTAGGAATCAGTTTGTTGCTGTCACGGCCGGTACCGGGCGCTCTCAACACTGGCCAGCAGAAGCAGAAATCTAGTAGCTAGCAGTGTAGTTCTGCGCGCGCGCGGCGATTCCGCCATAGAGCCGAACTGTCATTGTGCGGTCGGCCATAAACACTAAACAATCGTTCGCGATTCATTATTGTCCGCCACATTTCGTTAATTAAACCCTCAATGATGTCTGCTATCGAGTCTGCGTGTGCATCAAACCATTCCGATAACCTAGTGCTTCTATTCCGGTATATTTGATGCTTTGTGCGTCAATATGGGGCTGTGATAAAGGGATTTTCGGTGCTTATTTTTTAATGTTATTTTCTGACGGTCTTTGATAATTTGCTACAAATTTAAGGTGTTTTGTGCTTCGTTATATTCCATTTTATGTGCGTTTTCGTTAACGGCATTCGATTTTGTTGAAATTGTTACTTTTTATTTGCTGAAGTGTTTTTTTAAATCTTCTGTTTACATTCTTGTTGTAAATCTGTGATTCGTGAATTTTCCGAAAATGTCTAAATCATCACTCACTAACCAGTCAACGACTTCGCGAGGGCCCAGGTTGCGACAGTTTAGCAGGGTAAGTTGAATATTGCATAATTGTCTACGTACAATAATGGATACATTTAATTAAATTAACAAATAAATGTTACACCAATTCAGCGCAATGTGGAAAAGCATTGTTCACTAACAGGGGACTTGCGCGTTTTCGAAAATATACACTTGCTTTCAGAGAACACCCGATTAGTAATTTCATCTGCTCCAAGGAAATAATAAATTGTTACAATGCAACTGGCGGCTAATCGATTGAGATATGCATTCCTCTGTTAGGACATATCGCTCCAATGCAACTTGGCGAGCTAAACCTTTTATTATTTTCATGTGCTGCACTTTACCACTTATTTTCAAAAAGAAAACAATAACAATAAATGCATTCAATACAAGAACCTTGAAATTTTATCGGGGACGTAATACATGTATAAACAACGCTGAAACAATGCTTCCTTTGCACATTTATTTCATACGGAAAACTCCACTAGTGATGTGACAAATACGCGAAGAAAGGTGACCACATCCAGTGGCAAATCAATCTGTCAATCATGAAGATGGACTAACTGTCAGTACCTAATTAATAATGTGACATCGGACTCCATTGTCCACCACATAAATAATGATACCACATGAATAAGTCAATACGTGATCATTGTGGTAAATAATAAATTTTTCATTAAATTTAATGTTATATGAAGCTGGAAACATTGTAAACATTCTTATTTTATCTTAGAGAAAGATTGCTATCATAAAGAAAATCCATATTCTTCAGATTGCAAATTTTCGAGGTGCGGCGTCTTTCACCAGTATTTCTCTAGATATTTAGTTAGGTTAGGTCTCGATGCATTGAGCGAGTTTACAAGCTACAAGCCGGCGAATACACTATCTGCTAGTAAACTCGCTCAGTGTTTTTTTTTTTTTTTTACATGAGCTCCACACAGGAGGCCCTGAGGAAAATGATTTCTCTCAGGAAAATGATTTCCTCATTTCTGTCATCTTTGGGGATGCTGTGTGGAAGGTTTTTTTAAGGAACGGAAGGGGAGGAGAGTTCTGGGAAGGAAAAGGGTTTAAGGGGTGGGTAGGAATCTGGGGTTCAGTGCGTCCTGGTCATCCGCCTCCAAGACCTAGACAAACCTCACCCCATAAACCCGGGCACCCCTGCTAAATCACAAAACGTAGCGAACCACTTGGGGTGACCTTAGGGTGACCTCTGCCATGGTTGGTGTTGCAATCATGTATACTAGCTAACTAGCAGATTTTACACTGAACAAGTTTACTAGCAGATAGTGGATTCGCCGGCTAGCAGCTTGTAAACTCGCTCAATGTAATCGAGGCTTAACCTCAAATTAACCTTATATTTGCCATCCATAGCGATGTTGGCAAAGTTACTTCAGTTATAATAGAGCCTCATATTGATAATAAATTAAACTGTGCTTTAGTATGCAAAATTACTTTTGTTGTTCCATTTATTATTATTGATTATTTTCGCTATCTCAATATTTGATACTTTCCCAGAAAATTAATAATCCCGGGGAAAATTATTGATAGAGAAAAACATATTACCTATTAGTTTCGAAACAAACTTGACTGATATCAGAGCAGATATAATTACTGGTATTTCAATATAATAATGAGTTAAATTAGAGTGATTTCGGCGTTATGTTTTGATGTAGCCGTCATGTACCGGATAACCTGAACTGTTAGAGAAGACGTGGTTATGCTTAATGTCTTTGTATCCGTTACTTGAAGGCTGTACCAAACCTAAACGCCGAAAACCAAATTTATTTAATTAATTAGTATTAATAGTATCACTTCTTCATACGTAAACACACACTTCATCATCTACACAATCTAGCCCTGGACACTGTAACGATGTCAGAAATTTTTTACATTACCTCCAATAACACAGGAGGCGCTGAGGAAAATAACTTCCCTCAGGGCCTATGTCATCTGAGAAGCTGCGTGGAGGATCTTTTTGAGGAAAAGATGGCATGAACATTGGTCTTGAAGAGACCCATGTTGTAGGAGGGAGGAAACACAGAGACTGGAAAATCGTTCCGCAAAATGTCAAATGTGTACGTATGTTGGGCGCGCGTTGGGCATGTTTCCCGACTATGCACCTGTGCCGAAGGGATCAATGACGCTAGTTTCTCGGAGCATCTTCCATTGAAATACCGGTAGAACAAGGATAGCATTCCCACCCGACGCCTGTGCTCTAAAAATTGGTTGATTTGTTAAGATGGCAAAATCTATCAAACGGACTGCCCGTTTCTGCACGGAGTCGAGGTTTTTTTTTTTCCAGATATTTCGGGCTCCAGACCAGAGGTGGCTGCCAAATTCAACCGTGGGGCGCACTTGCGATTTGTACAGGGTTAGCAGTTGCGTACTATTAAAGTATCTGTTGGCACTGTACAGTACGCCCATTTTTTGAGAGGCTAACTTAACTCTGGCTTCGATGGAGCCCCCATACCTGAGCTGGTTGCTCGTCATTGATCCCCTCAGCACCGGTGCATAGCCGGGAAATACGCCATACGCGCACCCAACATATGTACGCGGTTGGCATTTGTCACATGAGAATTTTCTTTTCTACAACGCTTCTACGGTCTCTTCAAGACCCATGTTCACTCCTTCGTCTCCTTAAAAAGATCTTCCTCTCCACACAGCATCTTCAAAGACGACAGAGGCCCTGAGGGGAATTATTTTCTTCAGGGCTTCCTGTGTTTTGCTAATGTAAAAAAATATATCGATCGATCATGCTAGAGCCCCTGTTCTGTATAGAAAACATTGACCGCCAGATGATATTATTTATGATCTCAACTTTAACTACAAACAGCTGTTTGTCAGGTAAAAAAAAACTCTGCAAAAAAGATTCAGCAGAATAATTTTTTGTTGACTGATTCTCTGCGTCACGCGAAAACCCGTCCCAATAAACATGAAAGAAATTACTAGGAAATTAAATATGCGTCATTCTCGTATTTGCGTACCTGTTTAGGGGGATTTATATATTGTGTTCGATCGTTGTAGGTTCGAAGATTGGCAGAGGGGCTTTGCACGAAGGGTGAACCGGTGTATGAGACGAATGGGCGTTTTTATAATTCCCACGGTAACGGCACGGCGACGCCACAAAAAAGGCAAAAAACGTATGTTTCTCATAACAATAATGCTGCAGCTCTTTTTTACACACAAAGAAGGCCTTGAAGAAAACAATTTCCTCAGGGCCTGTCATCTTTGGGGATGCTGTGTGGAGGGTATTTTTTAGGAGAAGGAAGGAAGGAGAGGAAATTCTGAGAAGGAAAAATGTATGAGGGGTGGGTAGGAATCTATGGGTCAATGTGTCCAGGAGTGACGAGCGTGTGAATTCATCCCTCTCACTGCGGTACAACGCGAAGGGTCGAGAGAGTCTGGCTGGAGAGGTACAAAGGTCTCCCTCAACCAGTCTCTCCCAATCCCGCCCACTCATGTGCCGTCAGATCTAGATAAACTCTCACCCCAGAAACCTTGGCACCCCAGCTAAGTAACCAAATAGCGAACCGCTTCGGATGCCCTACGGCAGGGGTGTTATCCAACAAATGGTTCCCGGGGCGGCGGTATCCAAACCCGCTTCCCGTTAGCTCTCAAAATAATAGTCTGCTTCCTCCAAAGGAAAAACGTAATCATTTTCTTGTATCTCCCTCACTCGTGGTAAAGAAATGGGGAGTCGTGTGTCATTGGCGTCGTCGTACCGTTGCCGTGGGAACTATAAAAGCAGCCAATGTATAAAATTAGAGAATATTATCTTCTCTGTAGCAGGGAGACTTCGGTATTCATTGCTTGCTATATTGCACTCTGCTGTCGCTATGTATTGTAGAATCTGTCTGCAAATAAACCACACAATGGATTTGGTTTGCAAACAAACTCTGTGTTTGGACTTAAACTTTAAGACAAAGGGATTTTCTAATAATTAAATAAGGGATTAGAAGTTTTGTGTCTTAGTCATGATTTTATCATTTACTATTTTTTAATGTGAATACCGCATAGGAGTCCCAACTGCTTCCAAGCATCTGGAGCCAGTGAGACCATGGTATCCTCAATTGTAGTATGTTGTAAATTTGAAGGTAGTGAGGAGGGGACTGAGATAGGAAAGAGGAAGATGGGGCTAGCTATTCAGATCTGGTCACAAAACACAGCCAAAGCCGTTTCAAACAACGTTTCAATTCTGAATGGTGGTCTTACACCAGGACAATGCTGAGTGTTTTTACTCTGAAACGTTCCGCAAATATACTAGCTTTTTTTACCCGCGGCTTCGCTCGCATGGTATTTGGAAGACTGTAGCAATTAGAAATACATAGTCCTTTTCCGTGCGTCCCCGTTCCCGTCCACCTTCCCCGCTAAAATATATGAAATCACATTTTCATTTATACAAATTTCATAACGCCAGAGCTTACCATATACAGCCTGTGTTACTCGCTAATAATTTTACTTTCTATGGGTGAAAGAATTTAAAAAATCGGTTTAGTGGCTTAGGCATGAAAGCGTAACAAACAAACACACTCACTTTCGCATTTATAATATTAATATAGATTATTTTAAAAGATTAAATTGTGAAATAATAACAAATAAAAAAAAGGTGAAATAACAAACCAATAAAAAAAAACTCTTGCGCACGCCGGGATTTGAATCCGCGACCTTCGAATTGCTATTTGAGAGCCCTCGACCACGGAGGCGGTCATAATATTCTACAATTATATTGCTGATTTTGTGTGGATTATTATATTTATTTATTTCTATGCGTTACAGTATTTACCTATAGATCAATTTTGAAAAATATTTTTACATAATATATATTGTAATTTTGCTAGCACAGTTCCGTGATCTCGGAATAAGATATTCAAAATCACGGGATAGTCGGAATTAATAACAATATACATCAGTTCCTATTCTGAAAATGATGAATGACACTTCTAATATTTAAAGAAAATTGATTTTAATATGTTTAAGTAGCGTTGAATCGTGAAATGTAATCGAATTCATTGAATTAATCATTCTTGTCAAATCAGTTTCAATTTTTTTAAGTAATACAAAATTATATATTTCACATAGGTGGAAGTTTTGAAATAACTTTTTAACCGTCTAAAAAACTAGGATTTGTAATATAAAACATAACAGCTTCAAAGTAATATATTATAACTAGATATTGTTTTTGATTGACGACCAATATTGCGTGTGTTCTATTTATCATAACTGCTCCAATCATGGTTGTGATTTGTGATCATGCCAAACAACTCTTAAATACTTAAAGATTGTTGATTCATATTATTTATTGAGTTAATTTAACTAGTCATATACATATGATAGAGGAAGTGTATCCGATTCACTCAACCTGCTTTCTCCCACATTAAAACTAAAATTAATAATGCTCCACTCAAAATTAAATAAATGTTCTCATAATTGCGTCAGATTTTGGAAAAGAAAACACATTAATCAAAAAGTTCATCTCAAAAATTTCCTTAGCAACAACGATCTCTTATAAAATTACTTCCAAAAGCTAAAACGACTTTAGTAAAATGCTACTTTTCAGTAGAATGATTTGCTGCTGAAATATAATGCTGAATTAATTAAGTGATTCGTAATTTGAGCGAAATTTTCTGACATATTTGAGACACATTTTTTAGACCAGAAACCAAAAAAAATTATATCCACACGTATATATTTTTCAAAGGCTATTTGTTCTTCGTCGTACAGCGCGATCTCTCATAAAAGCATAGCGTTTATAGATCCTTTGTTACCTTCAAGGAGAGGTTATTTATAAGAAAGGTCCATGAGCCCCTCAGATTAATTTGTTCAGTTGTCGGAACAACTCATATAGGTCATAGAAATCGTTGTCTCCCTTTCTATCATGGTTAGAAATATGATCTAAGCGGTGTTAAAAAGAGAAAACGCCATGCTTTAATTCAAATCCACAAATTAACCGCAAAATAATTAAAATGTACACCTTTATGAAACCAAAGTTTCCGACCGCAATTTGAAAAAAAAATAATTAAACCTTGGGAATTTTGAATTAATTATTTTTACATGAAAAGATAAAAAGTGAATTGACGATAACGTTTATTTTATAATACATTTGCCTAAAAAAAGTTTATTTTTATTTTTTATTTTTTATTTTTATTCGTTTTTATCAGTAATTTTAGTAAGAAAAAACGTAAGGTGAGCCATTTTTTTAAACTTTTTTATGTTTGCATTAAAAAAAAATATTAAAAAAAATTAAGTGTTTATTTCGAATTATAAAATTTGAATGAGTGTTTCATCACCTTACAAAACCGGTTTTCAGGTTTCGGATGCGTTTAAAAATATTCCATTTATTTGTGTTTTATTGCTAAGCGGAAATATTTTGACCTTCTGACAAAATAGGCCCGAGGCCTGAGGGGTTAATGATGCTTGTAGCAAGAAGATATGTTATAGTGGAACTCTCCGTGGTAGGGCCACATATGGTTTGTTTTTGCGAATACTGTGCAAGAGTCCCAACTGCCCAGAGCCAGTGGCCAGTGTGAGTATGACATTTTTTTTTCATATGAAGTTGTCGGGCAAACAAATTGGGCAGAGAAAGATTGCAAACTACCTGGCTATTTAATTTTGGTTTCTAAACACGGCTTAAGCCATTTCAGGCGACGATTCTTAATATGTGTTTTTATCTCAAATGCGGTGTATCTTGAGGTGCGGTATTGAGAGTATCTGTATTATATCCTATCCTGTATGTTCTCAGCTCACCGCAAAAATATAACTTAACATCTGTAATTAAACTCAATGTTTGTGTAATCTGCAATCTGGCAATGATACGTATTTTCCACCATACCCACGCGCATTTTCATTTTCCTTCTGATTAGTGAATTATTTTCAGAGGGTTCGTAACACTTCGTCATTCATTCGTGTAAACCATCTAAGTACCCGTCCTTCGCAACACGTATTTCTCCGGTAAATCCCGCTTCGTAAATTATTATTGATAATTCTACTCGTGTCTATGAATATTTTTCAACTTGCGTTATTTTCAGACACTCTCCTAGCGAAATTGATGTTTTTGCTGGCGAAAACAAACCCGTTCGGCGTACATTGATCGGAATGATTGAAAAAAAATCTAATGATGTATGTGATAATGTGTAATTCAGTATAATAAGATATCATTTCTATTACCTGCTGGTGCTGATACAGTTTCATCGGAGGTGGCGTTTTTTGTTGTTTTCCCCGGAGGTTTGCTTGTAGCTCCGATTATTTTGTTATTTGCCCCCCTGCGGTTATCCATAGTTTTATAGTTCCCCAGGAGGTGGCCGATTATTTTGTCCCCCCCCCCCCCTCCCAGAGGTGTCCATCTTTTTGTGGCCCCCCCGAAGGTTATCGATTATTTGTAGCTCGGATTATTTTGTTATTTACCCCCGGGTGCATAGTTTTATAGTTTCCCAGGAGGACGCCAATTATTTTGTCCCCCCCCACTCATTTTGGAGATGCCCATTTTTTGTGGTTTCCCCGAAGAAAGTTTATTTTGTTAGTTACCCCCATGGTTATGCATAATTTTATAGTTCCCTGGGAGGTGGCCAATTGTTTTATCCCCCCCCCCCAGAAGTGCCCATTTTTTATAATCCCCCCCGGACGTCATCGATTGTTTGTAGCTCGGATTATATTGTTATTTACCCCCGGGTGCATAGTTTTGTAGTTTTCCAGGAGGAGGCCGATTATTTTGTCCCCCCCCATTTTGGAGATGCCCATTTTTTGTAGTTTTCCCCGAAGATTATCGATTGTTTGTAGCTCCGTTTATTTTTTTTATTTACCCCCGTGGCTAGGATAATTTTATAGTTCCCCGGGAGGTGGCCAATTGTTTTATCCCCCCCCCCCCCAGAAGTGCCCATTTTTTATAATCCCCCCCGGACGTCATCGATTGTTTGTAGCTCGGATTATATTGTTATTTACCCCCGGGTGCATAGTTTTGTAGTTTTCCAGGAGGAGGCCGATTATTTTGTCCCCCCCCCATTTTGGAGATGCCCATTTTTTGTAGTTTTCCCCGAAGATTATCGATTGTTTGTAGCTCCGTTTATTTTTTTTATTTACCCCCGTGGCTAGGATAATTTTATAGTTCCCCGAGAGGTGGCCAATTGTTTTATCCCCCCCCCCAGAAGTACCCATTTTTTGTGATCTCCCCCGGACGTTATCGATTGTTTGTAGCTCCGATTATTATGTTATTTACTCCTGGAATTATGCATTGTCTTATAGTTCCCCAGGAGGTGGCCGATTATTTTGTCGTCGCCTCTGGATTTCATTGATTGCTTTGAAGTCCCCCCTGAATTTGATAATTTTTTGTTGTTCCCCCCAGAAGTTTATTTTATGATACAATAAATAAATTACTTCATTACATCCTAACCATAGTTAAATCTCAACAAGGTGTGTTTATCTACTGAAGTGCAGGTATTATTTTTACATCGAGTTTAATAAACGATAAGAAACATATTGATAACGGAGTGAGCTTCAGTAGCAAGCAATTACTTCTATTTATTACTTCTTGTGATAATATGTGTAATGGGACTGTCAGAAAACAACACTGCCCAGGTAGGAATTAATAATATTATACGTCTTGTGTCATGTGCTCTGTTAAGCTAAGCTCTTCTTTATTTTATTCGTAATTAAAGCAGTCTTAATTTGTGACTTGTAATCCGGTTTATTCGAGATATAACTCATCGTCATCTTTTAAAAATTGATTGATGCTGTGACCTTGGTGAGCTTTCTAACAAATTCCAGAAATGATTCTCATTCGAGCGATTCCTCGAATCGTCTAATGAAGTTCGAATTAACAAGTTCTGCTGAATTTGGTGAGTTATATTCAGTGCGGAAATTGAAAGAGAAAACATCCTTTTGACGTGTTTAGTTTTCGCTGCTTATTTACGAAGCCTCCTGTTGTTACGCTTTATCGATTGTTTTCTTTGCTAAATGCTCGGCTGACCGAAAAGAAAGAGCTTACAGAAATAGCACATGCGTAAAAATAACATTTTTATGCAAACACAGGTTAGTTTATGTCGATTAAACACTGTTAGCGGTATACAGCTCACTAAAAATAAACAGTTGAGACACTAATTAGAAGTAGGTACTAGAACGTTTATGCTCGTTAATGTTTGTATGTCGGGTTAATGGTTGGTATGAAGTTACACTTACCTTCTCAATCTTTTCAGTCTCCCATATGTTACCAGAAAATGTCTAGACTTCATGAAACTCGGGCGGCATTTTGTCCGCAAAAACTATACTCATTCCTGTATTTCCTCTTTAAATTTGACGTTCTAATAATTTTATAAACGCGAAAGTTTGCATGATGGATGTGTGTTTGTTACTCTTTCACGCAAAAACTTCTGAATGGATTTTAATGAAACTTTACAACAATATAGCTCATACATCAGAAAAACATATGAGCTATATATAATGGTAAGCTCTGGCGTTATGAAATTTGTATAAATGAAAATGTGTGTTTTTCATATATGTTAGCGGAAGGGAGGAAAGGCAGGGGGAAGGGGAACGGGGGAGGTGGGGTTCGCGTAGAGCGAAGAGACGAGGGAAGGGAAGGCGGAAGATGGAAGGGAACGGGAACGCGCGAGAAAGGACATGTAGAGAGAATCAATTTATTTCTTTGAATGGCATAGCAACGCGTGCCGGGGACCAGCAAGTATAATATTTATAGATATCAACCACTTACCTGTCTCCACGTTTTGCTTTTTTTGATATGTTACTTCTTGCAGGAGTCAGGATCCTCTAAAAATCCTTAAATGTGCCTGGTTTGGACGCTATCAACAGACATTCAGTATAAAAATTTGACTATGTATTTTAAAATATGCGAAACGTACTGATACCGAATATTTTCTTCTAATATAGTTCGTGAAAAATATCTTAAAAATCAGTTCAGTTTTAGAGGAGAAAGCAAAGGGGAACACAAAATCTCGATTTTTACCACTTTATGTACGTAATTTCTCGGCTCCCGAGTTTCTGTTAATGACTCCTTTTGAAAGGCTGATATTCTGTAGATAAATTATGTGACCAGCAAATAATTGGACGATACTTAAAAATAACTAAAAATATGTTAATGAATTTTGACGTTTTGTCTAAACTTATTTTTTTATGTGTGCAGTTTTCCATCGGTTCTGTAACGAAGAAAGTAGGAAAGAGTAAAAACGTGGTTTTGAGTATCTGACTCTTCAAAATTCCACTAACCATAAACAAAGCCAAAAAGCAACGTTTATGTTCCGGCTGACTGTATTTCTATTTTCAACACTATTACTTACACAGGTATCAGGACATACACGAGAATTTTTATTCAGTAATTCCTGATTTTATTTGGAGTAAAAAAAACGAAATAACACCTACATTTTTGACTCCAAATAAGTTCAGGAATAATGTGGGTAACATGATCCTATAAATAAGACTCTCTTCTGAAAAGAATTATATCCGACTTAATATTAATGTTCAAAATTATAGACAGTCCTGACTTAACTAGGCTCATTGAATTTCATATACCCACGAGAACTACTCGTTCTAAAATCCTGTTTAAATGCTACAATAACCGGACTGAGTATACGAAACACTCGCTTGTACCTAGATTACATGAAGTTGCTAATAGATATGCAGATGTGGCAGATCTATTTAACTGCACGGAAAGTAGGTACAAGAGGGCTATTATACTATCAAATCTTTTCAATCAATATTAATTTTATTTGTACTAAAGATTTTTGTATGTTATCGCATATCTGGTGTCATTTCTCTTTCAAACGCCACAATTATCTGTTATAATCTTTATTTACTGTTTCTAATATGTTTCCTATGTTTTTGTGACATGTGTGCTTATGTTATATTTATACCGTTGATATTAAATAAATCAGTACAGCTCCGTTCACATTGGGAGTCAAAAAGCTCCAGACGTATGTTTCTATCCTCAATAAAAGTATCGTCATTGTTGTCAAGCCAGTATTAGCTAGATGTAAGTGTCGAGAGATTTTCGACTCCCACTAAGAACAGAGCAAGTTATGACGAACATTCTCTCTTCTCTCGTAGTGTGATGGTAAGTCTCCGGTACTTAAAAACACCACGTGCTTTTTTAAAAGTTCGTTAAATGCCCACGTTTTTTTTCATGAATCGGGTCTAGCACACACGCACGTGCGACATTATTTGAATTTCCCATTTTCTGGTGCTTCCACTGTCTGAGCGGCCACCGGTTGATGTCAATGGCTCGCGCCAGTGGGCTTCTGTTTAGATTGCGGAAATAAAACCAGCAAACTGAGTGAGAGACGCTGGCTGGACCGGTGCCAAGAACTAGGCGCGTATAGTACACTACATGTAGAGTGGAGTAAGGTCGTCGCGGTTCACTCAGTAATATTTGGACTGTGACCTTCCCATAGGTTGCCCATCCCAGATCACAGCTGGGCTATACGAAATAATCATGAACCTACCTATAACATATTCTGAATTCCATTTTGCGCCAGTTATAAGTGTTCTAGACGTTTATTTATAATATCACATTGTGAGTTTTCTCGTGTTAAGAATCGGTGAGGTTTGTTTGTATATGTATAAATACACGTATCTATATTGCTGCCTATATAATAATATAATATGTATGTTTGTATGTATGTTTGAACGTTTTCTGACGCGGTGAACTGTGAGAATGTGCTCTTGGTTGAGGGGATTTATTTCCAATTCGGACCGAGTACTTCGTACGTCTGGATGTTTGTTTCATTCATAGAAACCGTGTTTTTTCCTCGACTGAAATGTAATGTTTTCTGGCGCTCTTTTACATTATTGATTTCAGATGATTATAATGACTTTTATTAAAAACAATCCTTTTATGCTTAATATTTACAAACAGGTAGTTGTATTTTTTTCTAAGTAAACCATCTGACTGATCTTCTATACTGATAATGATATATACCATATTTACTTATGATTAATACAGGTTAATACAGGTTTGTGATCTTTTTTGCTTATATATATATTTTTACCGGGTGTAAACAAATATTCTTCCGAATCCGGTCGCACCTAAAACTTTTTTATTTTCTTTGTGTTCGATAATAAATATAATATTATAGTTGTTAAACTTTCTCTTTGCTTTATATCATTTTTGCATTATCACATTTGCTCTTTGTCTAAAAAATTCTACCGTCATGAAATTTCTAGCGTTTTTTTTGTATAGGTCTAGAGGTTAATAGGATTATTTCAGTCGTATAGGCAAGTTTTCATTCTATCCATTCTCTCGCAGGCTAAATCCTACAGATGTATATATGTTTGTCTCTTTATTTTTATTTATTTTTTATTTTATTTATTTCCATACACTTTAAAAATTATTACATTGGTTTACATAGATAATAGGATTAGCATAAAGAAAAAAAAAGTTGATGATCCGTAACTGTATGTAAATAGGTTAGTAGTAGTATTTTGTGAACACCTCACTAGGCGAACCTATGTTGAGGTGTTCCCATGTTTGGGATTAAGTGCTATTCTGTCGACATAAGTAGAAACACCCGCTTGATATTGTCAAGAAGGGCACTGGGTCGACCCATGGCGGCAGTATCTTATACATACATTAAAGATTAGTTGCAGTTAGAATCTATATACAGTTGTTCTTAGCATCTAAATTAAGTGTAAAATAAATAATTGTCTTGATAAACAGGTAGGTATATTTTTCTATAGACCTCACGCCACTGGTATAAATGATATTGTGGTAATATTTTCTGTCCCGAAACAAAGTTTTTTTAAAATTATTTTTTTAATGTTTGGGTTGGGTTTTGTATGGTTATGTGTTATAATGTTTTGATTAAATTGAATACCTTGTTGTTTGATCTAGTCTTTGATGCGTTTTTTGTGAAGAATTGTAAATGTATTTGTAGTTAGTAATAATTTATTAGTGTCGCTCGTTTTCGATTCATCGAGTTTCAAATCACAACGGTGTTAAAAAAGTTTTCACTTCAAAAACTATTTCTGAAAAATGGTGTTGAAAGTGGAAACCGTGCAGCAAATAACTGTTAGGTGGTATGAAAAATTATGCAAAATTTTCACTTTATTACCAACATTTCTGTTACTGTTCGAATTTGAGCTTACAGGTGTTAAGTACCCAAAAAAATTATCTATATGTTGACAAGTAATAATAATGACTTCCGAAATGAATCCACGTTTTCGATAGAAAGTTTACGTGAAAACACGAAAAAAATCCTATCCCATTAGCGCGAATTTTCGGCCGCTAAACGATAAAAAAATCCCGTTGCTAAGCCCACGCCATAAATACTAAGGCGAGGTGACATGTAAGGGATGTGTTTACGCTCAGCTGGGTCATGTCAAAACCCACGTTCCATCAATGTCTGAAAGGTCAAAGCTCAGTTATATTATTATAATAAAAAGGGTTCTGTTGTGCCATCCCGTTATAATATATAAAATATATTAATCCTTGGAAGTGGGTGGCGAATGGCAATATCGTGATTTGCCATCTATAAATGATCGATCCAAAGGGGCCTTGAAAATCACTTCGTAGTCTGCTAACGCAAGAGAGAAGATGAGGTTCGTCCGGACCTTGATTTTCCCCAAATTTCCATATTTTAAAATTTTTAATTCATTTGTATTTCTAATGCACTAAAGGCGAAGAGAAGAAAAAAATTAAAATTTTGAGAGAAAAGAAATAAAATCAAAGATTCATCTAGGCATACTCGTAATATCAGATGAAGATTTCAAAATATTTATTTATTTTATTTATTTAAACGCCCATAGGGCTTTTACATATAGTGCAGTACATGTTTTTTGACAAAATACAGGAAATAACATAAAATATAAGAAACAAAATATAAGCGTTGACATAAAGCAGGTAGCATAGAATACATGGTAAGTAAAAAAGAGGTAAAGATGGTTTAAGAAGTAGGAATAAATAGTTGGCACATACGTCGCTTAAAGTTTGATAAATTTAATTTATTATCAAATACATCCATATTGTTTAAATATTGGTTACCAAGGCTGTGTAAACGCTGTATTGGAGAATGCAAACTATAGTTGGAATGAGATGTGTGTATATGAAATGTTAATATTTGTCTAGTCGATCGTGTAGGTACATGCAGATTTATCAATTGCAGGAGTTCACAACAGTTGAATTAAAAATTCAATAATTTTAATAAAAAGGTTAGGTCGTTAATTTTTCGCCGGTTTGTAAAGTTTGTAATATTTAACATATTCATTAACGAAGGGTAATTTACGTTCTCTAAAGCGATGTTGAGTTTAAAATTTACGTAACGTAGAAATTTTCTTTGAATTCTTTCAACATTATGAATGTGAATTTTGTAGAAGGGCGACCAGACTACGGAGTTATATTCCATTAGGCTTCTAACAAGGTATATGTATAACAGTTTAATGATTTGTAACGTTTTTCAAAGTTTTTAATTGTTCTTAATACAAATCCTAATGTTTTCATACCCTTATTTACAGTTTGTTGAATGTGGACCGTGAAGTCTAGTTTTTCATCCATTAATATGCCAAAATCATGCATTTCGGATACTCTTTCTAAATTTATTTCATTTATTGAATAGTCAAAAAGCAATAATGTTTTTTTTCTGGAAAAGGTCAATATTTTGCGTTTATCTACATTTAAATATAAATTGTTTTGTGAGCACCAGTTATTTAGCATATAATACATAATTACTGAACTTCGGGATATAATATAAAAAATAAGAACACGTCAAGATTCATACAACAAAAAATCAGAATAAAAAGACTTATTATTATTATTATTACATAATTATATACATCGTTACACATCGTCTTGTGATATGAGCCCCTTTTGGTTTTGATTATCACAATGAGAGTAGTTTTACACGAACGTGCAACAATGACGTTATAGTATAGACTCGCTATTGTCTTGCAAATACAAGATAGAATGTAGCAAGCTTGAAACACTCTCATTTTTTCGGTAACTTCTTAATTCAAAAGTTATTCATGTATGATAAAGATAGACATTCAAAGAATACGTGTGTACGAACGACATAGATATAGGACCGGGACCTTTTATTTGCGCCGAATACTACATTCTACATCATGGGTGCGGCAGAGATGCCAAGATGCGCTGACTCGCTTACACTAAGATGAATACGGAATGTTGTATGAGACGACCTACTGCCATCCTAGGTTGTTCTTATACTTAATTGTTGCTATCTCACTTTCTCCAATGGCGCTAAAAATCTTTGGGAAACAATCGAAATAACTGTATTTTTTATAATAATAATAAATAATTTTCTCTTATTCCTTGGCTTCTCGCTGGGTGTGCCGTGTAATGGAAACATTTTCTCATTACACACGAGAGCATTTTGACGCATTTTTAATGCAATTTACTTACTGGTAGGACACGACCTTACTCGACGCTTTGCAGTTTAAAAGCTCGTTCACACACAGCTATAAAATATAAAAGATCATCGCACGCCAAATAACGCTCTCCATACAATCCCTTCGGACCGTTCACACCTAAACGGTTTAAGCGCAGATCAACCATAGGCAATACACATCTTACGACGGAACCACTCCCGAGGCTATATGCCAAAAGATAAGCGCCCCTCTCTCCGACGAAAACAGGAGGGGGGGGGTCTGCCTAGACTGGTGGATGACAGATGTCAAGTTGACAGATTTCAGTACAAAAAATATGCATTCCGTTGCCGCTCCCTAATACATCTGACCCCTTCTCCTACCACAGGAAGAAATATTTGATAGCGTCGTGTGAAAGTACAAAAGTTAAGCGCTCGCGGTTCAACATATATCTGCTTGCAGTTTTATAGCTGTGTGTGGACGAGCTTTAATGCTAAAATGATGAAATTGAGTGCAATGCAATTGCCTTGTTGACGTGAAAACGTCTTATAAATTGATGCACGCCGGCTGCATGCACGAAAAAGCATGACTCATTGTCACGTTCCGCCTGAGCCGAGCGTACAAGCGAGAACGCGGAACAAGCGTTCAGCTTATGACGCATCTATCTCTCTTCCACTCCATCGTTATTATATGACGTTATCACGTAAAATTATCGTCCGTAAACCGACTTTACAGACAACCAATTTTTTTTGGTTGACCACTGAGATTTCTACCATGCGTCCATTTATTATATATAACATCATTAGTTACAGTGCATTTTCTTAATTTTTCATGACCTGCTTGAAGGAATATTACCGAACACCAATGCATTTATCTTTCGCAGTAATACCCACAAACTTATTGCTTTTAATGAATTCGAATGCCGTCATTTTAATTTGTCCAAATTGTCTCGGTACTGTTTATTGGGAAGTTTTTCACAATGCCCAGGGGTTAACTGGGTTTAATTGCCGCCCAGTTGAAAGCTGCGCGCGCACGCGGACAGCTGTCACGTGAACTGTCATGTGACGGTCTGTGTTGCCAGGCGGATTTATTGCGATAGCATTATTATTGTTGCTAATCTGACCACCGCCGATCTGAACGCCGTTTGATTATGATATCAATTGCTTGCGTTGGCTGGTTTCGAGTATTGGCGATTACGTTGTGCATTTAATCAGGCGGGTACGTAATTCATCGATTGTTCGGTACGTCGATATCTGCAACTACAACATAACATAACATGCACTGTAAGCGGGCACGGTTGATAAAACAATATCAAGTCGAGTATCGTACAAGGACTCAAATGTTTTTTTTATCGATTTCCTTTTCGAGTATCGCTTTGTTATTTATTTTATGTCTTTTAAATGTGTTTTCACAGTTTACGGAGCTAGTGGAATTATGGCATCCCCATTAGGGAATTTTTTGAATTAGGTAAAAGTGGTGGTAGAAAATGGGGAAGATTAGGAAGTACCTCTGTGTATTGATATAGGAGCCGGTGAAAGTAGGAGATGTATATACATACATCTTAAGTCTAAAGCCATTTTAAGGAAATGTTTCTTTACTCACAAGTGTCTTTTGGTCGATGCAAATGTGTTGTAAAATCCTCTTATTTTATGTAAATTATGTATTGGGTTATTTTATACAATTTATTGACTGTTTTTACCTGTCGGCTTTTGTGGTTCCCCCTTCGACAACATGAATTTCTTCAAGACGTAGGTTCACATATATTTCTCATTTAAATATACTTCCAAAACAAATACAATACGCTGAAAATCGACAAAGGCAATATATTGAAAAATGGGAAAAAATATAAATAAGCTGTAAATATGCGTTAGTTTCTTCTACAAGATATAAAAGAAATTAGCGTTTGCCTGTTACACCCAAAGTAGGGGATTACATTTTTTTAATATTTGCATTTGTAAATTCATTTACATATTTTTTTAAATAATTTTTTTTTTATAATAAATTTATTTATTATTTTTCTAATTTCTTTTTACTTAAAATTTTTTGAAAATTAATTTTTTATTATTATTTTTATAAGTTTAATTTTATACCCTGGAGATGCTTGTGTAAAGCGAAACCGGCCGTTTTATTTCAATCATAATTTTTTGCTTTCGAATTGATAATTGAAATTTTTTTATTTATTATTGAATAACTTTAAATTACAAAAAATCATAATATGAAGTTGAACGTAGTGTACTAAAAAGTGTAGTAAAGTGTAGGGCTGAAAGGTGTATCTTTTTGCCCCTTGCACCCGAAGTGACTGATGTAAAGTGTATTCATTTATTTTTTTACATTGTTTTAAAATTGTAGTGTAGAACTGAAAAGCGTGGTTTGGTATAGGACTGAAAAGTATATTGTAGTGTAGGACTGAAAAATGTAATGTAGCGAAGAACTGAAAAGTATAGTGTAGTGCATGACTGAAAAGTGTAGTGAAAAATTTTGCCCGTTGCACCCGACGTATATGATTGATTACATTTTATCATTCCCTTTATTAAGCAAATTACGGTTGTAAATTGATACTTTAAATTTAAAACTTTAACACCCGTATTCAGAGTCGATACTTTAGTTCAAGGAGTCTTCCTTTCCTTTAAAAAACGTAGTTTTGTATTCAGAGACGCTACTAAGGTCGGTGTGACGTCACTTTATAAGGAAGCTACCTTCCTTAAGATTTCTAAAATATTTGTATTCAGAGACACTGCGCACGCGCATTCTTGCATACCTTGACTTTTAACTGTCAAAACTCAAGGTTGGTCAGAAGGGTACCTTTGCTTTTCAAAGTCGGTGATTTGTTCCCAATCATTGCTGTTAAAGACGTAAAACAACGGAGATGGATATTATTGTGGAAATGATTAATGAGTTTTTGAATTTCGCCGCTCATAACACACGATTTTTCGAGCCCAGAGTTCGTAGAAAAGGTTTTAACATGCATTTTCTACGAAGCTTGGTGACAGCCAATTTAAAGAACGATATCAGCAAGAAAAGATAACAGTGATGCATCTTGTAATTCCTCTCTTATTTCCATATTACGCTTTAATAAATAATAAGGCGGGATATTTGTTTATAAGTCTAATATACATTGTTTATCATTAAGCAATTCACAATCTCGAATTTATTGTCGAAATGCGATGCGAAACAAATGTCAACGGAGCATAAATAAACCAATACACAGACTTTTGACAGGCCGGTGTTATTTTTAACTTTTGAGTTTTTGAATTTTGAATTTTAAACACACAGCTTGTCACAAAACGGGGTACATTGTTCCAATAGAAGCGCTACATCGACAATTTTCGGATGACGTCACAACTTTTTTCGGCGTAGACATAAAGGTCTCTACCTTAGGAAAGGAAGCTCAAAGTGTGGACTCTGCATAGAGGCGTTAAAGGTAAGGACGGTTCCTTCCTTTACTAAGGTAAGGTCGAGCCTTTACTTAGACAAAAGGTAAGGAGCGACTCTGAATACGGGTGTAATTCTTTAATTTAAATCACGAGTTTTTGGGGAGGTAGTGTAAAGAAAAAGAAAAGCGAAGTACAGTGTAATGAAAATGTACTGTAAGGTGTAGTGTACTGAACAGTGTACCGTTTTAGCCCGTTGCAACCAATGTAGACAAAATTTTATTATTATAACCAAACATGTTACATTCATAATTTTTTGCTAGCTTGATACTTTGACTTATTTTTCTTTATTATTCTCTAATTTTAAATTATGAGTATTAGGTACCTACCCACGGTTTGAATAACATCATCTGTTTTTATCATCTTGTATTTTTCATTTTCCGGTCATTTTCATGAGATGTGATTAATCTGAATAACATCTCTCTAATGACTTTGTGATTCGAATAAATTGCGGCCATAAAGTGAGCTTTTATTCCGACATTTTACGGCTGCTTGCAATCTTGATAGTATTTTTATGGGTCATTCATTCTACCCTTTAAATTATCTTTATACTACTTCGAATACGAAATAATACAATATTTTTTTATGATGTTCCGACATCGACGAAATTATTTGGGTACATTATTTCATGTTTGCTTACCTAGTATTATTACGTCCTGGATTTTCCGTAGTTTCAAATTTCAACCATGAAACTACAGGATAAAGAAGTCTATATTCTACGGTTTCAAAACTACTCGTTTTTTTAGAAAACAGTTGCCTTATTTTTTGAATATTTCATACATAGCTCACAATGAAAATGTCGTGACCAAATGAAAATAAGTTTATCTCGAAACTTCGAACAAAAATAACTGTGCTAATTTCATAACGTTAGAGTTCAATGTTCGAAAGTTTAAGTTGCTTTATCAAACATATTACGTTCTGCTCAACATTTACTAAAATATTGTAATGTTTGCTAATAGGTTCAGTGTCCTTGACGTGATTTTTTTCCAAAAATGGCACTACAACATTATCCATTTAGTAAGAAGCATTACATTTTGTTTATTCAAACTGCTTTGAAATTGTTTAAATTAGGGCTTTAAATTTCTATTGTATTTGACTTTTTCTCTTTCTCGTCAATTATGTATTTATATTTTATACTAGCTGAGTTACCCGGCTTCGCTCAGGACAACATTCGAGAGTGTTCTGGACTGTTCCACAATGATGTTCCCGATTACTTATTCCGTAACATTCCACGACATCCTCTGCCACTCCTTCCAGAACTTTCTAGAGCTCTATCAAACCTCCTAGAACTTTCCGAAAGACTGTTTTAGAAATTTCAAGAGGGCGAAACTTCTTCAAAAGCACGCCCTTCAGGTAAAAACGGGAATCGTCATCCTGGAGGGGGATAGAGATCTATCACACCATATAACTATCTTGATCGTACCGGGACTCGCTTCTGAGTTTTTGCGGGACGCACGTTTTTTGGACTTTCTATAATATATATTGATTACAGAATGTTTAAGTTTTTTTTTACAATAGCAGACACGGGAGGCTTTAAAGAAAATTATTGCCCTCAAGGCCTTTGTCACGTTAGGGGATGCTGGGTGGACGGTATTTTTAAGGAAAGGAAAGAGATGAAGTTCTGGGAAGGAAAAAGGTATGTAGGAATCCGGGGGTCAGTGTGTCCATGAGTGACGGACGAATGATTCCATCCCTCCCACTGTGACCCAGACAAACTTCACCCTATGAACCCGGGCATCAAGTCACCAAACATAGCGAACCACGGGGTAGACGTTGGATATCCAATAAATGGTTCCCGGGGCGGCATATCCACACCCACTTCCCAAATTGAGTGATTCGCAACTCCTTAAGCAGATGGCGACAAGGGCTTGTTTTGATTCGTGTAAAAAATATCACCAAAATGTACATTTTATTTTGTGGGGTTCAGGCAGGAATATTAAAATGATTTCCGATCGTACTCTTAAACTAAATTTGTCAGTTGTACAACAAAACCATATCCGAAAAGGGGTTCGCAAGAATGAGGTTTTTAAACTTCAAAGCTTTTTTCATAAGCCTGATGCTTTGTTTTTTTTTGTCTAGTATTTTAAAAAGATTTTTCAAAAAAATGTTCGCTTGAAACAAAGGCAGTGTTTAAAACATTAACAATATTTCTAGGCGATGAAATTTTCAAACCAAAAACACAACATGATATATAGCATTACTTAGCTTTGAATATGTTTTCAACTTATTTGAAAATTTTATATGTTTATCTCTATCTGTAGATAAGAGGTCATCTTAAGTTTTTAGAAGGAGTGTGAGGAATTTTAGAAATATTATGATAAAAAAGCCAGGATATTTCAGCCAAAATTAATGATTGAGTTTCTTATTTCCCGGTCTTTGATATCATTAACGTGAATTTTTGTACATGCAAGAAAGAACGGAACTAATTCCAAATTTCTTTTGAATTTCTGTGGTTTGTGGAAAACTCACTTTTTGTAAGTAGCGAGAAATAGTGGATACAGTAAACTGTTTGTTACTAATGACCCCAGGTCTGTTTCTGTCGGTTTTTTTCGGAGCTTTTTGCTTGCTTTATAATTTCCCGCAATTTGGTCTAAAAATATAAATTACACACGTACGCGCCAGATTTCCTTTGCCATCTTTTATTGCAAGGAATCCGCGAGGTGGTGACTGGTGCTGGCCGCGTAGGTAGCGAATATTATAGTTTCTTTGTTTTCACACAACGACATTGCTCAAGTTTTACAGAGTCATTCAACATTTCTATTTGAATAAATTCGGATGTTTCTTACTGATAACAAAAGAAAATAGCTTAGAATTTCGGAAAAAATTGGCACCCAACTAAGACACTCTCCCTTTTTTTTTACATTAACTCAGGAGGCCCTGAGGAAAATAATTTCCTTCAGGGCCTATGTCATCTGGAATGCTGTGTGGAGGGTCTTTTTGTGGAGAGGAAGGAATGAACATTGGTCTTGAAGAGACACATGTTGTAGGAGGGAGGAAACACAGAAGCCGGAAAATCGTTCCATAGCCGAGCTGTTGAACTCAAGAACGAGTCGGAAAAACGACCCGTTCTCATGTGACAAATGTCAACCGTGTACATATGTTGGGCGCGCGTTTGGCGTGTCTCCCGACTATGCACCGGTGCCGAAGGGATCAATGACGCTAGTTCCTCAGAGCATCTTCCATTGAAATACCGGTAGAACATGGATAGCATTCCCACCCGACGCCTGTGTTCTAAAGATTGCAATCCGTTCGGTAAGGTGGGAGAATCTATCAAACGGACCGCCCCTTTCTGCACAGAGTCGAGGGTATTTTGGAGCTCCAGACCAGAGGTGGCTGCCAAATTCAACCTTGCTTTATTCATATTCATGCATTGTCTCATACATACCTACTCTTCTCCTCTTCTGACATTTGGTATGACCCGACTCAAGTATTTTATTCACTTGGTCGTACCAGGTTTTACTTGGATGTTCCCGAGTCTTTACATCATTTGTTTATGCGTAAAATATACTCCTGGCACTCCTTTTTCCATTCATCCCCTTTCCTAAACAAAACCTTGTCCTTTTCCTAACCTTGTTCATTATAATTTTAAAGCCTAGAATTCTTACCGATCTCCACATTTTAAAAAGACGGCACTCCTTTTACCATTCATCCCTTTTCCTTAACAAAACCTTGTCCTTTTCCTAACCTTGTTCATTATAATTTTAAAGCCTTGAATTCTTACCGATCTCCACATTTTAAAACACAGCACTCCTTTTACCATTCATCCCTTTTCCTTAACAAAACCTTGTCCTTTTCCTAACCTTGTTCATTATAATTTTTCAGCCTTGAATTCTTACCGATCTCCACATTTTAAAACACGGCACTCCTTTTACCACTCATCCCTTTTCCCTAACAAAACCTTGTTCTTTTCCTAACCTGGTTCATTATAATTTTAAAGCCATGAATTCTTACCGATCTCCGCATTTTAAAACACGGCACTCCTTTTACCATTCATCCCTTTTCCTTAACAAAACCTTGTCCTTTTCCTAACCTTGTTCATTATAATTTTACAGCCTTGAATTCTTACCGATCTCCACATTTTAAAACACGGCACTCCTTTTACCATTCATCCCTTTTCCTTAACAAAACCTTGTCCTTTTCCTAACCTTGTTCATTATAATTTTACAGCCTTGAATTCTTACCGATCTCCACATTTTAAAACACGGCACTCCTTTTACCATTCATCCCCTTTCCTAAACATAACCTTGTCCTTTTCCTAACCTTGTTCATTATAATTTTAAAGCCTTGAATTCTTACCGATCTCCACATTTTAAAACACGGCACTCCTTTTACCATTCATCCCTTTTCCTTAACAAAACCTTGTCCTTTTCCTAACCTTGTTCATAATAATTTTACAGCCTTGAATTCTTACCGATCTCCACATTTTAAAACACGGCACTCCTTTTACCATTCATCCCTTTTCCTTAACAAAACCTTGACCTTTTCCTAACCTTGTTCATTATAATTTTAAAGCCTTGAATTCTTACCGATCTCCACATTTTATAACACGGCACTCCTTTTTCCATTCATTCCCTTTCCTGAACAAAACCTTGTCTTTTTCCTAACCTTGTTCATTATAATTTTTCAGCCTTGAATTCTTACCGATCTCCACATTTTAAAACACGGCACTCCTTTTACCATTCATCCCTTTTCCTTAACAAAACCTTATCCTTTTCCTAACCTTGTTCATAATAATTTTACAGCCTTGAATTCTTACCGATCTCCACATTTTAAAACACGGCACTCCTTTTACCATTCATCCCTTTTCCCTAACAAAACCTTGTTCTTTTCCTAACCTTGTTCATTATAATTTTAAAGCCTTGAATTCTTACCGATCTCCGCATTTTAAAACACGGCACTCCTTTTACCATTCATCCCTTTTCCTTAACAAAACCTTGTCCTTTTCCTAACCTTGTTCATAATAATTTTACAGCCTTGAATTCTTACCGATCTCCACATTTTAAAACACGGCACTCCTTTTACCATTCATCCCTTTTCCTTAACAAAACCTTGGCCTTTTCCTAACCTTGTTCATTATAATTTTAAAGCCTTGAATTCTTACCGATCTCCACATTTTATAACACGGCACTCCTTTTTCCATTCATTCCCTTTCCTGAACAAAACCTTGTCTTTTTCCTAACCTTGTTCATTATAATTTTTCAGCCTTGAATTCTTACCGATCTCCACATTTTAAAACACGACCAGACATTTAGGTCAGATCTGGTTTTACTACACTTTCATTTCCACTTTCATCCTTCCTCTGCCAGTTCCGTGCCTCACTGCCCGTACATCAGGGTTGGTATCAGTTCTCAATTGTGGATAATTGATGGCACACAATATATTCAAACATCGTCCAACGAAGTCTAGACAAGGCATGTGAATTTTAAAAATGATACGGAAAACAAAGTTATTGGTTCCATAAATTGGACTACGTCAACAGTTATCAAAAAAAGTGTATTATTTCACAGTTTAAAGATCGCAAGAAGCATCGCTTTTTATACTTTGTTGGTCTTCAATGACCAAATTTGTCTTCTAAGATATTATGCTTTTGAAGCGAGGTGACGGAATCATGTGGGGAGTTTGATTATAAAATTACTCATAGATGGACCAAATTATTTGACCGAATTTGTAAGATATGTTACACCTACAGTTGATATATCTTCATCATCACTCTTGGCTCTTTAACCCCTGGTGGGTCTTGGCCTCCTCAAGAGTCTTCCTCCACTCATCTCGGTTTTGTGCCAGATCTCTCCAGTTTCGAAGCTCCAAGGTAGATATATCTTTGAGGACGTAGTCGCTTCATCTTAATCTTGGCCTTCCCAGGCTCCTTCGCCCTATTGGTCTTGAGTTCAGCAAGGACTTTGGTGCTTGATGCTCGGTCATTCTCTCCACATGACCCAGCCGGCTCCATGCCAACTTCGGTCTAAAGTTAACTCAGCCATTAAAAGCTATGAAAAAAATAATTTTAAAATAACCCATAACCCTAACCTAACGTAACCTATTTAACCGTTTTTTATATATTTTTTTCATCACTTCTAATGACTTTTCTGATAGTTCTGAGTTGGTTTCATTCTGAGTTGGCCGGTCACCGACCCAGTCACCGAAGTCTTCCCAATTTTATAAATTTGGTGACTAGCTCCCAACCTACAGTTGATATATCAATGTTTTAAATAAATACAAGGTGCTTTTTATCAAGAGATTTTATTTTCGAAGTAAAAAAAGT
Organism: Glyphotaelius pellucidus; assembly: GCA_936435175.1. NCBI lineage: Eukaryota > Metazoa > Arthropoda > Insecta > Trichoptera > Limnephilidae > Glyphotaelius > Glyphotaelius pellucidus. The sequence goes on along the minus strand of OW386550.1, from coordinate 29,674,223 downwards.
TAATTTCTAGGTCAATCTGGAAATCATGAAACCACCTTACTGCGTCATCCCTTATTTGTGCCACTCAGTCAATTTATTCCGCCTTAATTTGAAGCGAAATAGACATGCTACGTACGGTAAAGGGTAGCAACGTGTGTGGAAATAAACGAATTTGTCTCCAGCCTCTGAACCCAGAAAAACTCATATTCTTTTATCTTAACACATATATCTGTTTTCTGAAGCAGAAAAACTCCAACTGTGAGCTCTCTGGTAAGAGGACATTTTCGTCAAAGTTTGTAAATTGTAGAATATTGGAAGGTTGCGTATTTTTAACATGAAGATATATTAATTTATTTTATTTAGTCTATTAAATACAACTGTCGAACTTGTATTTATAATTTTAATTTCTTATTTAGATCAAAATTAATTTTGTGGTGTCTTAAATTTTTCCTTACACACTTTTAGTAAATATATAGTTTTTACGTAAATATGGACCAACTTGAAAAAACATGTTTAACATTTCGGGTATAGAATCCGTTAGTTCCATTACGTGACCATACACATATTATAACGCTTCTGGGGGGTTTTTAATGGCTTTTACGTAGAGACAGTTAAAAAAAATTATAAACAATTATATTACTTGTACACAGTTCTTACCCTTACTTGATCCCCCCCAATAATAACTCCCCCCCCCTTAGTATTCTGGTCAATGAGGAGTACATATTATGGTAGTTTTTCTTAGAATTTAGATTAAAGTAAATTTATCCTGTGGATTGCATTTCATTTCTTTTGTACTATGAAATATTTGCTTCGAGGTTAGAATCAATTCTTCTAAAACATCGATATTTTAGTAAATATTTACTACCAAAGCGCCATACGAAAAACCAACCAAAGCGCTCCGTTTTTTCTTTCCTTAATTTTTGATTGAATGTGTGATACTATATTATTCTTCACTAAGTCACCAACATTGACAAATTTCCATAGTCATATTTCATTGGCCATAATAGAGAACTCCAGTCCAATTATTTTTATTTTTTTTTATGAATAATGACCTGCTAACTTAAATAACTGCATATTTATTTTTATTTTTATAGTTAGTTTTAATAGTTAAAATAAATGTCAAAGTTTTAATTTTTCAAGATCCCCCGAAAACCACCGAATCTAGTGTGACGTCATCATAACCAACCGAAGTATGAATTTTGTAGGGAACTGGAATCAGCTGTTCGACTTCCGCCATTTTGAATTTCAGCGTTGGAGCGTTTTACTGGGCAGTAAGATCGTTTTTTGTACAGTTAAAGTTTTTGAATATTTTAAATAATACAGATACACTAATAGAGATACTTTATTTTTGATACTGAATTATTTTGGCCTAAATAATGTTTCAATAAAAACAAAAACCAGTATATGTCCAAATCTCTATAAACCAATGACACAGAATGTCGAACAGCTTGCGCCTTACATTTTATTGATTTCTATACAACTTTGACCCAGGTGACGCGGCGCGGTGACGTCACGCCGCCAAAATCCAGCAATACCAACTTGACAGGGTGTTTTAATGACACGTTTTAAAATAGACTTTTTAATAATTTTTTTAAAACTACGATTAATATTATGTATTAAAACTTATATATTCAGAATCAGCGTATATTGGTCTATATGAACATATTTTTTTAAAGCCATAATATTTTTCACTGGAGTTCCTTATTCGCAGTTCGTACGACATTTTATTGGCGATTCACAACATCTCATAAATATTCAATTTCACTAAATTACGTAACGTCAACAACAGCACAAAGTAAATATTTTAGTGTTGTCTCACATGACCTTACAAAATAAAGTCATGTGCAATCCTCAATAATTATTGGGTAGGTACTTACTTTACTGTCAGCATTTGTTATGAAACTCGAGAGAAAGTGGACATGCATCCTTGTCACTAATTATTATTAATAATTCTTATTAATTTGTTATGCACGTATTGTTCACATGTTATGCCGCCAGTCTTCTAAAATATGTAATTGCATGTCATACAATATGACAAAGGGTAATTAGTTAATTAAATGTAAACACTAATAGGTACGTATCTAACATTGTTTTAATTACTACATGCCTTGTAACTTAATGGAAAGTTACCCAATAATATTATTTTGCTTATTTTATTCATTAATGATATTTTAAAATAACTGCAAATTCGAAAATGTAATAATAGGGAGATAGTTTGGGGATGGTCGAAAGGTAAGACTCTCGACTCGCAATCCTAAGGTAGCGGTGTACGCAAATAAATTTTTATTTAATTAATTTGCGTTATTTCACATTTAATTAATCAAAAATAATATGCAGTGTACTTGCGGCACGTTCTAGAGTGGAAGATACTCCCAGTATTGCCCTGGTGTAAGACCACCGTTCAGAATTGAAACGTTGCTTGAAATGACTGTAGCCGTGTTTGGTGACCAGATCTGAATAGCCATCTTTTCCACCTTCTTCCAAATCTCCTTCCCCTCCCCACTACCTCCAGCCTCACAATACCCCAATTGGTGATGCCATAGTCTGATTCGTTCCGCAGCAGTTTGGACTCTTGCGGTATTCACATAAAAGGTAGTTTCTTCTTGGCGGAATTCCATTATGATGATTTATTAAAACTTTTATTTATTAATGACCGTTTACGGTTTCAGCCTACCAAAGACATCTTCAGACTCTTCTTTTTCTTTTTGAACCATTCTGAAGATGTCCGTGATATGCTGAAAAGTGGATAAAAGTTTAAAATTGTTTTAATAATTTTTTAATAATAAAGTTTTTAATGCTTTAATTTATTATTTTATTTTAATTTTTTGTTTTGTTATTAATGTGATGAATCTTGTCTTCATTTTATGTTTTAGTTAGGTAGATACCTAATATTTTATTTCTGTTTTCTTCTTTTAGATCTTTTAATGTACCTACTCTTATATTATTATATGTATTATAGTTATTTATGAAATATGGCAGACTGGGATTGCACACCCCTCCCAGCCCTGCTGGAGTAAAATCTTAAATAAAAAATAAAAAATCAGATAGGTGCTACCTATTTTGTTTTTCAGTTTTCTGAAATTAGCAAGAAGTTTTGGAACTGACAAAATAATTTTTTTTAACTTTCACTAACACTGACACGAATTCTTTTATCATTTTAATATTTTTTGATTTTGGTAAAATACAATTGTAATAAGGTTAACGTATTTAAGGTTATATTGGATGTTAATAATAATAATTGGACAATTTGTAGAGCGCCGTTTTTGTTGAAAAATCACTTCAAGGGCGCTTAATATTATTAGCATGACCGTACACACTATATTATAGGAGAAAATATTGACTGTAAAATACATAACGATGGTAATTTCCCCATCGATCGGGCAAAAATGTTTTTACGATATTTAAAGCATTCTTTTATGTTCGATTGCGACCTTTGCGATAGTAACCCAAATTTAACTGTCAGCATAAATAATTGAATTAAGCCTCATTCAGAAAAGGATTTTTTAAACGCGATCCTATCTACGTTCTACGTAAGTAGATTTTGGGCGGAATCCGACAGGAAGTTTCCTTCAAATTTATTTACTTTTATTAGTATTTTTTTCGAATCCAAATTTTACTTTTGACAAATGAGTATGAGAAACGTGGTTCCATGCCAACTGAGAATAAAGTCAACTCAACACCTCCTTGAAAAGTCATCAAAAGCTATGAAAAAAATAATTTTAAATTAGCCATTAACCCTAACCTAACGTAACCTATTTAACCAATTTTTTATATATTTTTTTATCACTCTAAATGACTTCTCTGAGATTGGTTTGGTCCGGTCACCGAGAAACATATATGGTGTTTTTATTTGTTTGTGTAGTAACACTACTTATATATAGATATATTTCTTGGTTTTTTCGACAAGTTCCTAACTTTGACTTTTAAGTAAGAGTTGTAAAATCTATACAGATTTTGTATATTGGGATGAGTTATTTTTAATTAATTTTTCCTTAAACAGCTGCAAAGCCGCTCTTGTAGGTATAGTCCTAACAATAACGACCAACAGCACCAACACCAGTAGGTAGGTACCTGGCAACATCAATTGGTTGGTACCTGACAACACACGACAAAAATCATTAAAAATGTAGGTATGTATGTGTACATTATCAGACATATTGTTTTCGGTTGTGCGTTATTCCGTTCGATTAACTCAAATTTGTTTTTTCAAAATTGGAACTGTTTGTGTGAGGTGAAGAATAGTTCTACCGACATATGTAACAAAATTATTTTTATTGTTTTTTTTTCAAAATTGGATTTTAATATCCCTTGATTTAATCAACGGTCCGCGCCGATACCGCCACCTCGGAACCTTTATTGGATTACCAACACCTCTGCCAAGGTCATTGATGACTTAGTAGGGGTGCCCGGGTTCATGGGTGAAATTTGTCTAGATCTTGGCGGCGAATGCGAATACCCACCTACTGTGTGGGATTGTGAGAGCCTGGTTGAGGGAGACCTAACCTAGACCTCTCCAGCCGGACTCTCGACCCATCGCCTTGCACCGCATTAAAATGGATGAATTCATATGTCCGTCACTCCTGGGCACATTGACCCTCAGATTCTTACCAACCTCTCATACCTTTTGCCTTTCCAGAACTTCCTCTCCTTTCTTTCCCTAAAAAGACCCTCCGCACATTATCCTCAAAGATGTCTTAGGCCTGAGGGATTTTTTTCCTCAGGGCCTCCTGTGTGGAACTAATGTAATATTTTAACGCGCGTGCGTGGTATTAAAAAACTTAAACTTCAGAATAAAAAACAAATTCAAATGCCTACGTTTACCACTACGCTACAGACAGTCATTTTCAATAAAAACATGTGATCGAAAAGCTGTCGTAATGTTGAATTTGATCATTACGTATGTGTCGGAAAGCTGTCGTAATGTTGAATTTGATCATTACATATGTGTCGGAAAGCTGTCGTAATGTTGATTTTGATCAATACATATGTGTCGGAAAGCTGTCGTAATGTTGAATTTGATAATTAAATATGTGTCGGAAGGCTGTCGTAATGTTGAATTTGATCATTACATGTGTCGGAAAGCTGTCGTAATGTTGAATTTGATCATTACATGTGTCGGAAAGCTGTCGTAATGTTGAATTCGATCATTTCACTGTTTTCAGTGCTTGAAAAATCAATTTAAAATTTATTAAAAACAATAGCGTCGTTTATACGTTCACAATATTATAACAAAAGGCGCTCTATTTAAATGGCCAAGCGCTGATTCACACTTCCCACGTCAACTCCCAAAAGTCTCGGCGCGTTGCCTTTTTACTCACATTCGAATCGGGCTTTATTATTACTGACAAAAGTTGCTGCCAAAAATATACGGATTAAAAATTATTCTGATTTGGGTCGGTAATCTAAATAAATGATCTACGGAGTAATTTATTTAGTTTGCAAATATTTCAGTTAGATGTACATTTCAGTCGCGTGACTTGTGACCTAGACATTCTATCCTGGAGTTTTAATCTTGTTAAAAAATATTTTAATTACTTATCTGTCGCTTAACGATAAATTAATGAGATACGTCAGTTATCTGCCTTGCAGTAATTACCTGACTTATCAATATATAGAAGTAGGTGTTTTAAACCAGTGAAGGCCAACCGGTCGAACGCGAACCTATGTTGTATTCGTATTTTCACAAATTTTTTTTATTGCTTGTCAAGGCTACCGTATTAAAGAAAACATAGTAAATCTATCATTTTCTGGTAAAATTGACCGTTTTACCTATTCAAACAAATTTACAGACGTACAACATATAAAATGGTCGAATCAAAACAGGACTTCTCTACGCTCAGTCAACGAACCGGGAAAGCTTATTTTTCTTTAAAAACACATTTTGTTTCGCGAATTCGAGTTTTTTACATTGCGACATGTCTTAACCACTCAGGCCTCGGGCATATTTTGTCATAATTCCGCATTGCAATAAAATCCGAAAAAATGGAATATTTCTGAACGTATCCGAAAATTAAAAACTGTTTTTAAAAAGTGATGAAATGCGCTTTCAAATGTAAATAAATATGTAAATTTTGAAATATAATTTTTTTAACGCAGACATAATTTTTTTTTAGATATGACTCACTTTAGGTTTTTTCTAATTTAAATTTCTGATAACAGAAAAAAAACACATTTTGTATAAAAAATGTACATAAACGCTATCATCACACCTCACTTTGTTGTTGTTTCACGTAAAAATAATGAGTACTAAATTCTCAAAGTTTCATAATGTTTTTTCAAATTGTGGTCAGCAAATTTAGTGTCATAAACGTAAACATTTGAATTATTTTGTGATTTTCTTTTAGATTTGAATACAAAGCGTGGTGTTTTGTCTTTTTAATACTTTTTAGAACACATTTCTGACTATGATAGTAAGAGAGACAATTCTATGAGACCTACATTGTTCCCAGAAGCGAACAAATTATCCTGAGAGGTTAAAATTCAAGCTTGCATTCCGAAACAAAGCAGAAGGCAGCCATTGTTATTTCGGCATTTTATGACTCAATTATTGTGAAGATATTACGCATATCACAACACCATAAACGCAATTTTATTATCAATTTATGTTATCTAGTCACCCCAATTTTCATCGTTTCGCCATTACCGGATTTGATGAAGGTTGATCGACCTGTAAATTGGCCACCACTGCCATAAACTGATGTCTTAAAAATGACGAGATTGTCATTTTATTTATCTTCAAAACATCACGAGACTGAATAGGTAACTAACATACACCGGCAAAGAATAGAAGTGTTGATTAGTGTGTAAGTACTTTACATATTAATAATTTAATTGCTCCAATCCACTGAACGTGTCGTTAAGTAAATGTTTATTAATGTTGAAGGTAGATCGTTCCTAGAAGTAATCTGTATTCTTTGTTTATAGTGAGCTCATGCAGTCGTGCATCACTTGCTGATTATGTTCTCCCTGATAGATTAATCGAGGTCCCGCAATTAATCGATTTGAATAAATTATTCACTACTAATGTGACTCGGTCCGATTGTTGTAATTAAAGGCCCTCTATTTTTCGGGTTATATGGAATGAACAATGAATACGGGTGTCACCGTGCGTCCGTAGACTGCGTTAAGCCTCCGTGCGTAAACAAACCTTTATATTTTTTATAAATTTATTGTATTAAAATATTATTTGTGTATGTTGTCAGCACGATGTTTTATGTTAGTTTACCCTTAAGTCAAATGAGGTAACATTATACATAGATGCGCTGTAGAAATCTCAAAGTAGTAAGTCAAAAGCAAGTCAACTGTAGTGTTTTCGATTTAGTCTCTTCTAAACCGTGACCGGATAACCCAGAATGAAACCAACTTGTGATTCTGAGTTGGCATGGAACCCTACTAAACTACCACGAGTCGCGTAAGGTCGTGTGCTTCCTTACGAGTAATTTAGATTAAAAAATGCCAAAATGCCCTCATGTGTGATGAGAAAATGTTTTCGTTATTTGGACAACACTAGTAAAAGCCAATAACATTTAATTTGTAAATACACGGAAATTACTTATTATTATAAATAATACAATAATTGTTTTCCGTTCGAAGATTTTATGCGTCATTAGAAATGCAAGGTGTAGGTACTAGAATGCAGGGTCTGGGCGCGCAACGGCAAAATTACAATGTCTGAGCAGTCGCTAATAAAACTTTACTGTTTAAATTAGTCTAATCACTCAGTTTATTATATCAATCATAGAAATTTGAAATGCTTTAAAATTCGAAATGTGAATTGTTCAGGAGAGCGAAAATAGTTTTTTTTTATATTTAAAAACAAACATCATATCTCCCGTTTTTTAGACCTATAATTATGAATATTTATTATAAAATAACATTGAATAGCTCTAAATAGAATACATAACATTTGTTGTATATTTATTTAATAAGAGTTTTTAATTTTTCAGAAAAAAAATCCTCAATGCTCGTCTTAAAAGATGCACTTACTTTCCTTGAAATATTTCGACGATGCGATAGAAAGACAAAAAAACTGAGAAAATGACATATTAAGCTCATTTTTGGATTTATTGTCCTTTATTGCATTTCAAATTTCAGCTGTCGATGTACTTGCGGTAAAATAATATACAAATCAGCAGTAACAACAAGTACAGTAACAGTCGCCGTCATTTGCAAACTGTCGTTTCTCTATTATAGTTTGATCACTTGACACTTAAATAACACAAAATACGACATGCGTCCAGGCATCCTACTCTAGTCGGCCTTGAGGTAATAATATTCGACAGAATTTTTGATTACGAAAACGTCGCGCGGTCCTACAGTTTATTTCAATCATACTGTTGGCGTCCAGCGTGGGTGCTGATGCCAACGGCAGGGTTGGAGAAAGCTCCCACATATTTAATACAATTAGCTGCTGTATCTGCCCCAAATTATAACTAGCTCAAGATTTGGCACAAGCAGGATTCCTCGTAAACTCAGGGCTAGTGCTTATGGTTCGGAACTTCACGTTTCTCCATTGTCCCAGGGCCTCCCTCGTCAAGCAAAACACGGTAGGTTATCACATAAACAGTTTATTCAATTCTAGGAGACACAATAATACATAAGGAACGAGCCTAGCTGAAAGTTTAGTTTGAATGTCCGTCTCTCTTCTCTAACACGCGTGGCTAGGGTTAATACATTTAATTGCACACAAGGGATAACATGGTAATTGACTCACGTTTGGTTTTGGGCCAACAGCGACTCCACGCGCTTGATTCTATCAAGCTAGGCAGCGTCCATCGGACACCGGAAGCGCACGAACGGCGAAACTGGTGTCGCCCATGTTCGGGCGGTACGTGGGCCCTCTAAGCCGGCTTGCTGGAGACTGACGCGGGCAGCGGTGAGCGAGCGCGTCTAGCGGCCGTTCGGTTTGTTGCTCGCGGGAAGGGGTAGAGTGCGCGCGCGGGAGGGGATGGTGCGCGCGCATCTATATGGCGCGTTATTCTGCAGTTCGTGGCGAAGTCTAATTCTCGAATTGTAACGTAACACTTCCCCCCTCGCCGCAATAAAAGCGACGTGGTAATGGAGCTGTAGGACTAATAAATCCTCTTACCTTTTCAGCACTTGTGCCAAAAACATTTAAGAGAAACGAGGAGAGAGAGAGAGAGAGAGAGAGATTCCTAGCTGGAGAATAGTTATGAACAGAACACAAAGGAGAAGATACATGGTGTAACAAGGAATTGTCAATAAATGTATATAAAGGCAGTGGCATACATAAATACAGTTGCAAAGAACAAGGATCTGTTGAAGAAAGGTACAAGGGTTATGCAGTGATAGAAAAAAAAAACTCTAAAATTGTATCATTGGTCTGTGAGCTAATGTTTGCGAACGTGGTTTGCGTAGGATGTCTGGGGTGGTTGAACGTTTCACTGAAGTTACAAGGTTACTTTGTCACAGTAACCTGGCCCATTTGAGATTACACTCAAGGGACACTAGGGCCTTTAAGAAAATACGAGGAAGAGAACACATGATGAGGCTTCTAGGTGGTGTGGAGAGTTCTACCTGTCACAGAGGTCGAAAGGGTAACTGCTTCCGGATCCTGTGGGTGAGCCAGTACGAAACCATTGAAGTACTGGAGAGTGGAATCGCAATTGGTGGTTGGTACACTGGTTTTTGTATGTGGTGGGATTGTTTTGTGAACAATCGTTGGTATTGTTATTTGCGCAAGGGCACAGGAGCATCCGCACAATGGCAGTAGGGCATTTGCATTATGCAGCAGGAACATTTGCATAATGGCAGCGGAAACATTTGCACAAGGGCAACAGGAACATTTGTATTATGCAGCAGGAATATTTGCATAATGGCAGCAGAGCATTTGCACAAGGGCAACAGGAACATTTGCATTATGCAGCAGGAACATTTGCATAATGGCAGCAGGAACATTTGCATTATGCAGCAGGAACATTTGCATAATGGCAGCAGAGCATTTGCACAAGGGCAACAGGAACATTTGCATTATGCAGCAGGAATATTTGCATAATGGCAGCAGAGCATTTGCACAAGGGCAACAGGAACATTTGCATTATGCAGCAGGAACATTTGCATAATGGCAGCAGGAACATTTGCATTATGCAGCAGGAACATTTGCATAATGGCAGCAGAGCATTTGCATTATGCAGCAGGAACATTTGCATTATGCAGCAGGAACATTTGCATAATGGCAGCAGGAACAGGAACCAACCTAGAGCTGGCGTGCTCGGGTTTGTTTGGAGTGTCGGTTCTTTGTGGTGATACGATTCGCAACTACACGCACGACTCACACTAGGTTATGTTAGATGCGGTCGGGTGCTTTTGGTACGCAGGGATTGAAGGCAAGGGACCTCCGTGACGGTAGCGAGGGCAGCATGAAGAGGCGCAGATGTAGATAGGGTGCAGAGCTGCTGGTTTTCTTTTTTTAAATCCGGCAAAAATTATTATTAGAACAAAATTCTTGAAGTTTACCTGCCTAGTAGACCAATGATGAAAAAGTTTGGAGAGAAACAAGTGTGCATGTTGAGAAAAAGTTGGATTTGTTTGGCGTGTAGAGAGAGAGACGGAGAGAGCTAACTAAATGTGGCTAATTCCTAATACATGTTACAAAGGTACGTATTCAAGGACAGGTTCTGTGTAACCCCTTTTGGTTTTTTTCTTTACCAAATACATTTCCAAGAATACGTGGTTGAGGGATTGTACGTATAACAAAATTCCCATTCGAAAGAAGTTGGTCTTCCATGACCTATGCTCACGTCTATACGGTAGCATTTTTTCTACTTTCGAAAAACAAAACATTGCGTACAAGATTAGTTATAACAAAGTGGGAAAGGAGTAGGAAGTTGAAAGGATCCGCGTATGAAGATTGTCCCATTTGACAAACGAAACGCCAAGTGCGTAACGCATATATCCCCATTCACGGATAATTTCGAGGAAGGGGGAGGGTGATAATTGGGAACATTTGAACGAAGAAAACTGCTGGGGACTCGGCTATTTCCGAAATTCGACCTCTGGGTGGAGGTGAAACAAGGTCTACAGCAGTCATCCTGGCACATTACAATAATGACAACTGGGAAAGGAGTAAGAAGTTGAAAGGATCCGCGTATGAAGATTGTCCCATTTGACAAACGAAACGCCAAGTGCGTAACGCATATATCCCCATTCACGGATAATTTCGAGGAAGGGGAAGGGTGGTAATTGGGAACATTTGAACGAAGAAAACTGCTGGGGATTCGGCTATTTCCGAAATTCGACCTCTGGGTGGAGGTGAAACAAGGTCTACAGCAGTCATCCTGGCACATTACAATAATGACAACTGGGAAAGGAGTAGGAAGTTGAAAGGATCCGCGTATGAAGATTGTCCCATTTGACAAACGAAACGCCAAGTGCGTAACGCATATATCCCCATTCACGGATAATTTCGAGGAAGGGGAAGGGTGGTAATTGGGAACATTTGAACGAAGAAAACTGCTGGGGATTCGGCTATTTCCGAAATTCGACCTCTGGGTGGAGGTGAAACAAGGTCTACAGCAGTTATCCTGGCACATTACAATAATATTTGGTAATGTTAGACATGGTGAGTATTGTAACGTCTTCACGTATAGCGTTCAAGATTGCAAAATCAAAAGATTTGCAAGTAAGTTTTATAACGTCTTCACGGATAACAATGAACGAATTACAACTGGGTTGCCCAGTATTGAAGGGAGGTGCAAAAGACTAGGTATTTATGACATTTCTGACAAAAACCCACAGAGTAATTATAACGGGCTCCCCGTATCGCATTTAGTAGATATTCTGAGATTCCCATCTATGACGGCAGATTTTATAAGGTTCCCACCTATGATGGCAGATTTTATAAGGTTCCCACCTATGATGGCAACAAAAGGTTAACGTTCATATAAAGGTACCTATTCAATACAGACGGCGAGACATACTGATGTACTTAGTACAACAATACCGTAGCATAATAAATCCATATTAGCGTACGTTAAAGACTTGCACAAAGGCAAAACATATTTGAAGATCTGGCCAAGATTTTATACTTCAACAATTAAGGGACAAAAAAAATTCTGGCGTGCTGATGGAATGTGAATTTCATCTAAGCTTACCGCAAAAGAGATCCTTTGTGGTATAAACCCTTTTGGTTACGCACAGAGTATCGTATCGTGATGGTACAACTTTTGTTGTACTTACACGTACGATGGTAGCAACAATACAAGACATGCGCTTATCGTTGTTTGACAAGGAAAATTATTTACATTGGTCCGATTTGAGTGTTTAAGACCTTCTAGGTTTTACTTACTTAAACAGACTGCTATGAACACACTTTGGTGTTATGCACAGAGTATCGTATCGTGATGGTACAACTTTTGTTGTACTTACACGTACGATGGTAGCAACAATACAAGACATGCGCTTATCGTTGTTTGGGAACGAGGCCGTGGTAGAACAGAAAAAATTTAAATGGCCCCACGTTTAGCGCCAGTGTTGGCGTCCAGCGTGGGTGCTGATGCCAACGGCAGGGTTGGAGAAAGCTCCCACATATTTAATACAATTAGCTGCTGTATCTGCCCCAAATTATAACTAGCTCAAGATTTGGCACAAGCAGGATTCCTCGTAAACTCAGGGCTAGTGCTTATGGTTCGGAACTTCACGTTTCTCCATTGTCCCAGGGCCTCCCTCGTCAAGCAAAACACGGTAGGTTATCACATAAACAGTTTATTCAATTCTAGGAGACACAATAATACATAAGGAACGAGCCTAGCTGAAAGTTTAGTTTGAATGTCCGTCTCTCTTCTCTAACACGCGTGGCTAGGGTTAATACATTTAATTGCACACAAGGGATAACATGGTAATTGACTCACGTTTGGTTTTGGGCCAACAGCGACTCCACGCGCTTGATTCTATCAAGCTAGGCAGCGTCCATCGGACACCGGAAGCGCACGAACGGCGAAACTGGTGTCGCCCATGTTCGGGCGGTACGTGGGCCCTCTAAGCCGGCTTGCTGGAGACTGACGCGGGCAGCGGTGAGCGAGCGCGTCTAGCGGCCGTTCGGTTTGTTGCTCGCGGGAAGGGGTAGAGTGCGCGCGCGGGAGGGGATGGTGCGCGCGCATCTATATGGCGCGTTATTCTGCAGTTCGTGGCGAAGTCTAATTCTCGAATTGTAACGTAACAATACATATAACTGTATGATGTATTATGTACTGCCTCTTGTTGTAATAATGTAATTTCTCTTAGCTATTGTAAGATTACTTTTTATTTTATAAATATATAATGAAATAGTATAATGAGGAAATCTATAATTGGTTTTTCAGACAGGTAAATTAAACTTGTATAAATTAATCAAGCTGTAAACTGTTGATTTTCCTAAAATAAAATAAATAAATATATATATATAATATTTGATTGTCTATCTTTGTCATACATGAAAAACGTTTAAATTAACAGGAAACAAGAGTGTTTCTTAGTTGCCACATTGTTTTTGATTTTTAAAGACAATATCAAGTCTAGATGTATTGCAACCTCATTGCTTAAATAATTTATAAACTTCAGGAAATAATATTTTTTACCTGAAAGTTGTGCATTATTGGTACTATTATTCTTGTAATATGTGAGTATCAGTATTTCCTGCACTTGTGATATTTTTTAATTGATTTTGATAAATGAAGCGCGTAGTTTATTGAAGATTTAATCAACGTTCCGTATACAAACTTATTTTATATGATATCGGATAAGTCAGTATGATTTCTTACGTAGGAATAATTGAATAATGAATTGTTAGCTGTCTGACGGTGATAAATGGCATTTATGTATCATACAAAATACATATATTATGTAAACTTGCAGCACTACTTGACACTAAGTAATTAAATAACATAGTCAGATCACGAAAAGTGCAGAGTTAAATAAATTAATCTCGCTCAGTCATAATTGAAATCACCAGATGAAATAAATAAGAACCAGTTACTTTGCCATGGAACGTTATTAATTATTGTCGTTGACTAAAACGCTTTACACATCATTCGATATAAATACATATTCTATTCTAAAATTCTTTTAAAGAAAGTATCCAACATTGGAATTAAAAATAAATATCTCACGCTTTTACAAAATTACATATTTAATCGGCAACAAAGTACAAAAATTGGAACATGTTTGAGTAATTATGACACAGTAAAACACGGAGTTCCACAAGGGACTGTATTAGGGTCGCTACTCTTTTTAATCTATATAAATGATTTATGTAACAACATAAATAATAAATTCCTGTACACAAACACTCACTTTACATGACAACACGATAACATAAATTTAAATATCATACATACCATGGAAAGAAATCCATTGGTTACGAGCGGGGCAATTTGAAAAAAAATATCATTTTTATTTTTAACCAACAAAATAATGAAAGGGAATAATATTGTTTTGTCATGTAATGTATAAAGTATTTAGTTCAGATATTTCTAGTTAAATAAATGAAAATGCATTTTTATTTTTTCTAGAATCAAAAAAACTTTAAACTTTAAATAAAAATTGGATCGTTAGTAGGCAAGACCGCCACAAAATATTTCATATCCTGTTAGGATATGAAATATTTTGTGATTGTGTTAAATGTTTCATATAGGATGTACTTTTCATTTTAAATCTATTTTAAAGGTAATATTTAATTTGGAATTTAATTATAACTTTAAGACTATCCATTAAATATGAAAAATATTAACAATCAAAAAAATATTATCTTACAGTCCCATCTTAGATATGTTCCCATTCACTAATTTTAATACATTGTTGGTAAAGCATGATGTGGATATCTTCACTTACCAATTACATTTATTACCTAATACTTAATTCTCATAAACCATGGCCTTCAATATCGTATTTAATTTTTGGCCGTGAAAATCTCAAATCGTATTCTTAAAACCTTTTAAGGTCACCACATTCATAAAATTATTGTAGTCGTGTAAACACATTAAATTCTATTAAAAACCTTGGTTGTAATTTTTACCTTCCTGATTCTAGGCAAACCTTTAACAAGATTCATTGAAAAATAAATTTTCTAGATTGAATTGAATAACATGTTTTTATAATTAATTAATTGTGATAAAAATCAGTTTTGACATACATTTTATTTCTCAACGTTACTTATTATCCGTGTTTTAAAATACATTTTTTCAATCGATATTTTACCGACTAGATTACAATTTATCTTTACCGACTAGTGTTCAATTCGCACCCGAGGGATAACAGTGGCACAAGTAAAAAAATGCATTTTTGAGTTAATTATGCAGAAATGTTCCTGGATATTCTATCTTTGATAAAAAAGGCACAATTTAAAAAAATGTTTTTGTGACCTTAATAGCGAATATGCCGTTTTTATATAATAACGTTTTACTCGAATTCAAGCAAAATAGTAGCACAATGATCATTGTAACACTATTTTAATTTTAAACCTGATAAATATTAAGAAACTGCTTTTCAACTTTTGTGAACTAATGTATTTTTATTGGTTAAAAAACTGATTCAATACACTCAAATGAAATATTCAAACTGCTCTCCTGAAAAAAGTAGTTTTTCGAGTTGTGCCATTGTTATTCCCTGGGTGCGATTATTTATCTTTTTTATCGGATATTTTTTCTGCGAACAGAAAAAGAAATATAGTTTGGTCTATGATTAGATCTATGAAATCTCACATTACTAACTTACTTAAAAAATACAATCTACAATAATATTATAAATGCGAAAGTTACGTTACGTTAGTTACGCTTTCACGCCTAAACCGCCAAACCAATTTTAAAAATTCTTTCACCAATAGAAAGCTACATTATAAGAGAGTAACATAGGCTGTATATAATTGTAGGCTCTGGCGTTATTTATTTATCCAAAAATTAACGCCATTCGGCTTTTTAATAATAACATAGATAAGGTAAAGCAACAACATGAAAAAAAGCTGAAGTGAGCTTGTATATTTAAATATTACAATATTGCAACAATGAAACAATATATTTAAATATGATTTACATGCAAATAACTTAACTTAAGAGGTACGTTAAAAATGTTTAATGGTAGGTAAATAATAAGTAAAATATTTTACAAACTAGGAAATAAACCTTATTTACAATGAAACAATAAAATTAAGAAAATCTGTGAACAAAATAAAAAGAATAGCCACTATTGTAAGATAGTACCAATATTTGTAAGTTGAAATGTATAAATTAAAACGTGTGTATTTCATATATTTTTGCGACAGGGAGCAAAGACAGGGAGAAGGTGGGGTTTGCGGAGAGCGAAGATACGAGGGAGGGGGAAGGCGGGGAAGGTGGAAGGGGACAGGAAAGCGAGAATCAATTTATTTCTTTGAATGGCATTGCAACGTATGCCGGGACCAGCTATAAGTTAGGTGTGTAGAAGCAAAGGCGGCAATCTCCACTTTTGTTTTTTTGAAAAAACGGCAAAAAACACATTGATATCTTTGCTTTTGATAGGTATTTTCAAACTCTGATTTTGATGGGAGAAAGCTGAGTTTGTAACTAACCAGATTTGCAAATTGAATTTAGGTTCTCAATTCGAATCACTATGAAGCTGCACGTACAACTTTTTCCCGATATTTTGGAGAATGCTGCCTTTGCTTTTACACACCTCAAGTTATAAGTGCAAACGCTACAGTGATTTCCCCCTAATACCATGCGAGCAAAGCCGCGGTTAAAAGCTAGTACTTCATAATGCTAAATGTTATAATATTTATATTAAATTACCTGGTGAATGACCAGCATTGAATATCGAAACGTTGCTTTTTTAACGTGAATACCGCACAAGAGTCGCAACTGCTCCGAACATTCTGCAGCTAGTGAGATTTAGGCATCCCCAATCGTTTGGGTATGTTGTTAGGCTGAATGTGGCGGGATAGGAAATGAGACGGGGGAGAGGAAGGTGGGGCAGTACACGGATATTTAGACCTGGTGACCAAACACGACTAAAACCATTTGAAGGAACATTTCGATTCTGAATGGTGGTATTTCACCAGAGTGATAACGAGAGCATATAACACTCTGGAACGTGCCGCAAATTTAAAAGAATACATTTGTGTTAGTAATCAATTAATCTAAAAAAAATAATTTTGATTTGATTCCGCGACCTCCGGATTGTAACCACGATTGTAGCCGAGGATTGTAACCACGGAGGGTGTTGGAATTGTGATACTGTACCCTTTTTATATTAGCTCCACACAGGAGGTCCTGAGGAAAATAATTTACCTCTGTCGTGCCAGTGGATGCTGTGTGGAGGGTATTTTTAAGGAAAATGAGAGGAAATTCTGGGAAGGTAAAGGGTAAGAAAGGTGGTTAGGAATGTGGGGTCAGTGTATCCAAGAGTGGAAAAAATCCTCCGAAGGAGAGGTCGAAAAGCCTCCCTCAACCGGTCCCCTCGACTCGGCCCGCCACGCAGTGGGTAGGCAGACGCACCCGACAAGTATATCTAGAAAAATATCACCCCATGAATCCGGGCACTCCTGTTAAGTCACCAAACGTAGCAAACCACTTGAGGTGACCTACGGCAAATTTATTGATTATCCAATCCAATATTAAAAAAAAAACACTCTTTTCGCTCTCCGAAACAATTCACGTTTTGTCCTTTACATCATTTCAAATTTCCGTGATCGGTGTATTAAGTAGTCATTCGTGATTTTATCATATTTACGCATCAAAATAAGTGTTTTAATATACAACACTGTTTATTTCCTCTTCTAAAGTGCGGAAATGTGAACAAAGTCACAAAGCACTCAATAACTTGCACAGTTGAAGCGTTCACCGACCAACAGCAGTCAAGCGAACAATGAATGTGCTCCCATATTTCCATGCAATTCAACTCTAGGTGCACTGTGCAGTTTGAATGCCAATAATTCTGATGCAGAATGCACCGCAGCCTGGCAACACGAGATTATAATAGTGTTAGAATTTAAACACGTGTGTTTTGTGAATCCTTTGTTCTTTGTTCTATCGTCCCAATAAATGATGCGTTGTCCTTTAGCGGGATGCATGTGGCCTACATTTAAAATCAACGGAAAACCAGGACAATTATTAATACGGTATTGTGTATTGAACAGCTATTTCTACTTTGTTAGATTAAACAAAAGTTCATCAATAAACTCTCAAGAACGAACGCTATTATGCAACAAGTATAATAATAGGTTTTTTCGCAATTTAGGGGCGGGTGTGGTATGAACCATTTTTGAAGTAAAACTTCTTTACGCACGCTTGACTTGGGGAGTAAGCTGGTGAATGCGTGACGAGAGCGTTACGAAAAGTGTGATCGGGCGAGGCGAACGAAGCATAAAGAAGTTTTACTTCAGTCGTGTGCTCTAAAGCACACTCGTATTTTTAATCTTTTTTACTTTTACTATCATGTAAAATCACCTCCGTGCACTTTACCCCCGGACACTTTGTATATTTACTTATTTATTTATTTATTTAAGGAACATTAACAGTCTTAGTAATACAATAAACATAAGAGGATGATAAAAAAAGACCAATTATTAATGTTCACAGATAGGTATTTAGAAACAAGACTAACTGAATATAAACTACAATATTTAAAAAAATAATAAGAGTACAAATGTGAATTCAACAAATGGTAAACTAATACACAAAATTAAAATAAGTGTGATTATAACTGAAATAGACTGCAAAATAGGGATTTGGGTTGGGAAGGGTAAGGGGAGGAGAGGGATAAGGGAAAGTTGCCACGCAAGTAATATAAAAATATTAGATACAATTAATTCATGTGTTATTCGCACCTAGAATGTTATACAGTGAAGTTCTGTAGCGACAGTAACTAGCAGATATATAAACGTATATAAACGTTTTGTCTTACATTTGGTATATAAATTGGTATACAGGTTGGTTTAGGTTAGTTTTAGTAGATTTCCGTTTTAATTTTAAGTTTTGAGCGTAAATGTTAGCTAATAAACGTTGAATGCCCTACGAAATGCAGGAGTTAAAAATTATTGATTGAAAACATAGCCACCTATATGTTTACTATATTTAGCGTGGAGGACTTCGATATAGTGCACTCCATTGTTATAATGCACACTTATGCAAGTGTTTGACACTGCAGCTAATCACAGTATGTAATTATTGCCATGTTTGCATACAGCGACAACCTGGGTCGAGTCACGATACTGCAAACTGCAAACAAATTTCAAACGAACTGCACACTACTTCCTACTCTGACTCTGCACTTTGTTTACGCTCTGGTTGCATGATTATTTTATAAATCATTACAAGTCTTTGTACTAGAATAAAGATTAGTGGGATTATTTATATATATATATATATATATATATATATATATATATATATATACAGGTACAATTTAAAATTACCACATGTCATTGTTTTATTTGGTGACCGGACAGCTCAGAATGAAACCAACTCAGAACAATCTCAGAAAAATCATTAGGGTGATGAAAATAATATGTATTAAAAATTGTCTGAATAGGTTACGTTTATTAGAGTTATGGGCTATTTTAAAATTATTTTTTTCATAGGTTTTTTGACTTTTGAAAGAGGTGTTGAGTTGACTTTATTCTCAGTTGACGTGGAACCGATTTATTTATATTACACGCCTATACGGGCTTTTACAAACATGCCATATCGTCGCTTTCATTACAACACCGCGTATCTCATTTTACACAGGTTTTCAGGAGGAACAAAAAACAGTTTGGTTAATTAAAAAAAATAGGTTTTCAGGAGGAACAAAAACAGTTTGGTTAATTAAAAAAGTAGGTTTTCAGGAGGAACAAAAAACAGTTTGGTTAATTAAATAAAAATAGACGTCTTTGAAAAAAAACGGTGAACTAATATTTTGGGATCGGTTATTTGGAGAATTATTTTTTTAAAAAAAAACGTGGTTAGGTGATTTGTAAAAATAATAACGAGAGCATTAAAAAATTATAATAATAATTCCATTTTTATTACTAAAAACTTTTTTACAAACATTTACTGCTTATAAGTACCAATTATTTTGTAGACAAAACGTATAACAAAAAGAGCGATGATTGATCAAATCATTTGTTTGTCGATTCAAACCATTTCTTTAAAATAAATTCGAAAACAAGTTTTTTTTTTGATAAGTTTTTAGATTTCACGGCCAAAAGTATTTTTGTTATTTGTTTTTGGGGTGTTATGCCGAGTTGCGCTACCTCCTTCTTTAGCCATCGTTTCGGACAGCGTTACAGTGTCCAGCATCTATATATGTACAATTACATTGTACACAATTACACATCTGCCCTGATGATGGACACTGTAACGCTGTCCGAAACGTTGGCTAAAGAAGGAGGTAGCGCAACACGGCATAACACCCCAAAAACAAAAACGAAAAGTTTTTTTTCGTACTTTTGAGATACGCGGTGTTATAATGTAAGCGATATACATAATAATTTTGTGGGGTTCCACGCCTACTGAGAATAACATCAACTCAACTTCTCTTTGCAAAGAGGAGACCAACATTTAAAAAAAAAAATTTTACTTCAAATAATGTCAGGAATCGGTGGTTAATTTAAGCCAAATAAATTAGGTAGGTGAAAGAAGCAATTTGGAATTCGGGTGTGGGTACGCCGCCCCGGGAACCATTTATCAGATAACCGACACCTCAGCCATAGGTCACCCCAAGTGGTTCGCTACGTTCGGTGACTTGGCAGGGGTGCCCGAGTTCATGGGGTGAGGTTTGCCTAGGCCTTGGCGGCGGATGCGTCTTACCACTTGACAGACTGGTTGAGCGAGACAATTTGCCTCTCCAGCAGGGCTCTCGACCCATCGCCTTGCACCGAGCGACCCCAGATTCCTTACCAGAAATTCCTCTCCTTTTTCTTTAAACGATCCTCCATACAGCATCCCCAAATATGACATAGGCCCAGAGGAAAATTATTTTCCTTTGGGCCTCCTGAGTGGAGCTGTCGTAAAAAATGTGAGATCATTATTCCTAATACAAATATTTTGCAATTTTCCCGGTAAACTATCGTAATTTAATTTGCAGGGTTGCAATTCAATTTTCGCCTGAGTGCTTTGTGTGGTTCGGATCACTAATAACTACGGTATAAACATTTCCTCGCGCGTTGCCAAACTTTTGTTTATATTGGATCACTTCTAACATAATAATTTGCTTAATTAGTTATATTATGGTATATTTATAGCTGGTATAATAATATGAGGCACTGTGCCAATAATGTGATGTAATATGTGCAACAGTTTATATACGTCATAATCAATTAATAATGGTAATTAAATGCATAGATATTTTACCTTTCTTTTTTACTATAACTTAGTAGAAAGTAGTTTTTGTACAAAATAGTTCAACATATTATATTTACTAGTTGTCGCCCAATGGTCGAAATTTGACCATAATTGTAATGTTTTTTTTAATTGATTTAATGTATTTTTTATGCATAATTTAAAAAAAATATAAGCATTCTGCACCCCTTCTCTATATAAACTATAAGTGTGCAATGTGTATACGAAATTTCATACTCCTCCGTCCGCGCAATTTTCGTAAAAAGGGGTACAAAGTTTTTGCTTCACGTATTAATTACTGAAAAAATAAGTTTTTAAGCATTACGTTGGTGAAATGTCAACGCTCGTGGCTTTGCCTCATCATGAAAGTCATTCAGAGTTCGAACGATCGTGATTTCTACTACGTTTTGTCATATTATGAAGAAAGTTTGAAGAAAGAAATGTGATGGCGAGACAAGAGTCAAAAGGCTGCGCTTTCCTGCCTTACGTCCATAATGTAACAGACAGAATTGCCAGGCTGTTGAGAAAAGAGAACATCAAGACGGTCTTCGGAACCACGACGAAAATCCAAGACCTACTGAGGTCGGCAAAGACTAAGTTTCCTTTGGAAACAGATGGAGTATATAAACTCAGCTGTTCCGGATGTGACAAGGTCTATGTAGGCCAGACAGAGCGGACGATCTCCAAAAGGATTTCGGAACACTTTCGTGCTTGTAAACTTGGCCACCCTGACAAATCGGCAATCGCCGAGCACTTAATCGAAACCGGCCATTACTTTGGATTTGTTCCTGAAGTCCTGGGAAGACCCAAAACTTACAGAGCACGCCTAATTACGGAGGCAATTGAAATCCATAAAAACCCCATCAATATTAACAGAGACGACGGAGCTAAGCTCAATAGTTCTTGGTATCCAGTAATTGACGGCTACACCAAAGCTAAACGCAAAAAACCATGCTGAATTTTTTCTAACACCAGCTCGTAGAGAAATGGAGCTGGCAGCACGGTATCGCTTCGACACACATAAGTAAACACTCTCACCAATATCATTTACTCATCTGCCCTGATGATGGACACTGTAACGCTGTCCGAAACGTTGGCTAAAGAAGGAGATAGCGAAACACGGCATAACACCCCAAAAACAATAACAAAAATAATGTAAAGTGTGTCAAATAAGAGTACAAAATATTAAATACTAGCTTTTCCCCGCGGCTTCACTCGCATGGTATTACGGGAAATTACTGTAGCGGTTGAACTTATCAATTATCCCCCTCCTCCCCACCCCCACCCCCTTCCGCATTCCATACATTCATTCCCTTACATTCAGTTCTCAAACATCTCGCCTGCCACGTAAATTTCTATAACTCGAAGAAAAAAAATTATCCAATTTTGTTCATTCGTTCGGAATGTATGCGCTTACAAACATTTCGGATGTTTATTTTTAATAAAATATTTGGAAGTTAGTTAATATAATAAAAAATTACACTATTTATTATTAAGTCTTTATAATCGTTACGAATTATATTTTTAATGTAGGAACTCATTTGGCAGTTATTCCAAAACAGAAGCTTGTCCAAAAAAAACAATGCAAATTCTAATATTTGAATTTTCTGGAGCAGTAGCTGACCATGGGGCTGAGTACCTACCAGCTTAGAGCCCACAAATATATCAACATCGTTTCCATGGAAACGATTTTTTTCTGACGTTAGCAAAAACTCGCTTTTGTTAGCGACAGAAAACGTATAAAAAATATAATATATTAATATTTATAATTTCATAACGCCAGAGCTTGCCATCATATACAGAATATAGTCTTCGCATATAATTTAGCTTTCTATTGGTGAAAGAATTTTTAAAGTCTTTTTATTGGTTAATGCGTGAAAGCGTCATAAACAAACTCGAGCAGTTTCGCATTTATAATATTTTATTAGTATTAGTATTAGTATTAGTATTAGTATGGATGAAACTACAAAATTTGTAGGCTGGCAACACCAATTCACCTATCTTTTGAAGTGCAATAACACTGAATGTATAGAACACAGTAAACAACATTTAAAAAACATACATTATTCTTAAAGAAAAATAAAATCGAAGAAGCACTGTTGTTAAGGTACCTACTTAATGACATAAATTTGATGAAAAGGTGTTTTAGAAAGTGATTTGCTTTCATTTAATTAAACATAAATTTCAATTTAACAGTAGATAAAGAAAGGAAGAATCACTAATGGTGAGTTTAGTTACACTACTTTTAGATCTGAAAGAGTTAAATATATTCAGATCTAAAATTAGAGACATTTATTTATTTATTTATTTATTTATAAATAAACGCCCTTTTTCGGGGCTTTTACATATATAGCATAGAAAAAACATTTTATTGTACATAACTGAACTGCCTCAATAACAATATTTTATATTTATTCAAAGATAAATTGAAGATGTCCACTGACTTGGTATAATTGTTTCCCTCCATTAGTATTCTGGGCAAAGAGGAATACATATGGTAGTTAGTCCCAGAATTTCTGCACTGAAATAAATCCTGACTTCTAGTATTACGAAGTAGAATTCGGAAGCTTATCAATTCAAGTAATACCGGACTATCAACTAAATCATTTAGAATTTTATATAAAAATACCAAGTCAGTGAAAATTCTTCTGTCTGACAATTTAAGCATATTCGTATCGTTTAAAATTGTGTTGTAGTTTAACATATTTGCTGGAATACCCATTTTAAAATTTAGAAAACGTAAGAATTTGTTTTGTATTCTTTCAACAGCTTGTACGTGCATATTATAATGAGGATTCCAGACAGGAGAATTGTACTCAAGTTGGCTTCTAACATAAGCAAAATATAACATTTAATACACTTTATATTGTTAAAGTTTCTAGTTAGCCTAGTTATAAACCCCAACATTTTTAAGCCCTTATTACAGATTTCTGTTATGTGGTTAACAAATGACAGATTTGATTGAAAAGTGATGCCCAAGTCTTGGTGTGGTGACATGATCTAAAGCCCGGGAAACGCTAGGTATATAAGCTAATATTAAATAAATGAGAGCAATTTCTAAGTGTGCTTTATATTTTATTACAATATCGTTATTCTTCATTTTTCGCTTTTGAACCTTTTTAATTTTTTACAAAAATATAAGTTACACAGCTTTACATTAACACCACGAGTTTTATGTTTAGTATTGCCATTTGAACAACAGTGGCGGCCTTTATATGTTTTCTACTCTTATTTGACAAACTGTACGCGATATCACAGGAAATTTTGTTTTTGATTTATTAAATAAGTAACAATTAGAAACATACTTTTTTGGTCGCGAGAACCACTGTTCACAGAATTACTGATGTTATAACCATAATACACATTTTCCGTTCAAAATCAAAATCATCGTAATTTTTTGATATTTCCTTCGCGGGCAGGTAGCCCACATATATTATTATTCAATACAATGTCGCAGTCGACTTAATCACAATCCACTGAACAACACGTTCCTTTGAAATCCACCCCACGGCTTGGGGTATTGTAATCCACACAGGGGTGGGGCAGAGGCGTATCGAAAAATAGCCTCAGCCCACGGGCAAAACAACCCCCACACTTTTACTACGGATTGGCTTAAAATAATGTCACAGATTAACCTTTTTAGAGCCGCCATGTGTCCACTTTATTGTGTGTCCCACTCAAATAAAGTTAGGTGTCAAATGTGAGGTGTGAGATTTGAGATGTGAAGTGTGAGGTATGAAAGTATAGAGAGAGAACTAAGAGATAAAATCTTGTACAGTCAAGTTTATGTATGTTGTATATAGTGCCAATACACAAACACCTCACCGCCTCAAAATGTTTGCAGTACAAAGTTTTGCATTAAGACAAAGAAAAAGAGTTGGGACAATCATATTTTGGGATATTTGTAGTGCATATTGTACGAGATACCCAATTAGTATTCGCTAGTATTAAGCTATATAAACAGACTTTAAAATTTATAAACAGAAATTACCTAATGATATTCTACGGACTTAGTAGTAGGTACTATAACCATGTAATAATTTTATTTAATACTAGCTGGGACCCGGCATGCGCTGCTATGCCATTTCATAAAGAAATTGTATCTCCCTGCGTGTCCTTTCCCATTCGTCCCGCTCCCGTTCCCCTTCCGCCACCCCTTCGTTTCCACGGAAACTATTTGTTTTGCTTTTCTTGTGATGTTAGCAATAACTCGCTTTTGTTAGCGACAGAAAACGTGTAGTAAATATAATATTTTAATATTTGTAATTTCATAACGCCAGAGATTTCCATAATATACAGCCTGTATTACTCATATATACTGGAGCTTTCTGTTGGTGAAAGAATTTTTAAAATCGGTTTATTGGTTTATGAGTGAAAGCGTAACAAACAAACACGCAGTTTCGAATTTATAATATTAGTATAGATTCCTTATAACTTGTAAAATAATGTACTGTGTATGTCTTAATAATAAACGTTAACGAAATTATGTTAAAAACGTTATGTGAACGAAAAAAAGAGAGTGTGCAATTCCCATACGGTAGGAGTGAAACCTTCAGAAAACTAAAGTAGACAAGAGTGGGAGGCTGCGAAGCATCGCACAAAGAGGATAAACGATAGACTTCGAAGCACTGTACAAAGAGTGTCGCTATTTTTCGGTTCATTGAGTTTCAAATCACAACGGTGCTAGAAAAGTTTTCACTTAAAAAAAATTTAAGAGATATTATTTCAATATGTTGACCCACGTGTCTCGGGTGGCTAAAGCCGTCACGACTCCGGGCAGTGCACGGACAGATAGGGGGACGCCCCCTCGGCGGGTTGCCGGCCGGGGCACAGTTTAGGGGTGTCACCCCCCTGGTAGCTAACTGAGGCACGCTCTAGGGGTGTCTGTTCCCCGCGGCGGGCGCCCGCCTCAGGGTCAAGGCCGCACTAGTCGCGGTTTTCCCTGCCCAGATGCGAAACGCGATTGCGTTACATAAATTGGCTTTTCAAGGCGCGGTTTTTTCATTGAAGCCTGAATTAGTAACTACACTAATTATAGATTATATTATGACCTTTGATTCTTGCAGTACTGTGCCGTGTATCTCTTCTTCTCCCGTAAAACCAAGTGTTCAATGTGACTTCTACTCTGATGTTTAACCCCTCTGGATCCATTTTGTCGGAAGGTGAAAATATTTCCGCTTTGCAATAAAATCCAAATAAATGGAATATTTTCAAACGCATTCAAAAACTAAAACGGTTTTTTAAAGGTGATAAAATACGCTTTCAAATGTTATAATTCGAATTAAATATATAATTTTTGAAAGAAAATTTTTTTGGATACTAACATAAAAAAATTTAAAAAATGGCTCACCTTATGTTTTTTCTAACTAAACAAAATTTGTAGGCAAATATATTATTAACGGTTCCATGCCAACCGAGAATAAAGTCAACTCAACTCCTCCTTGAAAAGTCATTAAAAGCTATGAAAAAAATAATTTTAAAATGGCCAATAACCCAAACCTAACGTAACCTATTTAACCATTTTGTATATATTTTTTTCATAACTCATGACTTTTTTGAGGTGGTTCTGAGTTGGTTTCATTCTGAGTTGTCCAGTCACCATTATTAATGTTGTCTCCTCACTTTTACGTCATTTCATATAAAAATAATTATTATTAATTCTCAAAGTTTCATAAGATTTTTTCAAATTGCGGTCAGAAACTTTGGATTCGCAAAGACGTATACTTTAATTATTTTTCGCTAAACTTTTAGATTTGAATATAAAGCCGGGACCTTCTAAATTTCGTTTTACCACCTGTTATCTTATCCAAATATTTCCAAGCAATAAACTCAACCAATTATAAAACATTTCTGACTGTTTTGCTTATTGTGTAGATACATATTTTTATATTTAAAATTGTTTCAAAACATTTTTAATAATAAATTGCAAAGAATTTGACAGAATTATTTTGATAGTGATCTTAATTACGCCTGTCGCTAGGCGATCTGTAATAAAATAGATGAAAAGATGAATCTGTAATTCAAATCCCTTCATTTATATTTACGTAATAATTGATTGTAATATTCAATAGGCAGAAATGTACCAAACATTTTTTTGCAATCTGATTTGTTAAATCAAGGTCTCTCACTACTTTCTCATATAAAACATATTTGGTCACTTTTCTAAGCCAATTGTATAGTATTATATCTATGCAAGCAATGTTAAACTAAAATAATGAACCATAAAACAGTGCATTAAAAATACACGCAAGGAACACCAACACCCTTTGAAAATATAAACGCATTTCTTCGTCAAAATTATTGTTTGATAACTTTTTAAACAATACTTTAATTTTGTATTGTCCTAAAGAGTTACACCCGTCAAACAAATTAAATTGTTAACTAGTGGAACAAAACAATACTTGCAGTAATTATTTCACGCGTAGGCGTGTCAAGTAATACAAGGTTATTTGAATAATAATACGTGAAGCCAAAACTTTGTACCCCTTTTTACGAAAACTGCGCGGACGGAGGAGTATGAAATTTCGCACACTTATAGTTTATATAGAGGAGGAGTGCAGAATGCTAATATTTTTTAAAAGTTATGCATAAAAATAGATTAAATCAATAACAAAAACATTACACACACTACCATGTATTTGACACACACACTCGCGTCTTTACTCTATTGTTTATTATTAAAGTCTATGGTCAAATTGAGAATAGATTAATATTGTTTGTCTTTAATATTATTTGTCTATGGTCTTACTGAATGTCAAACATAAAAAACATTACAATTATGGTCGAATTTCGACCATTGGGCGACCACTAGTATAATAAATAAATGCGTGAAGCAAAAACTTTGTACCCTTTTTACGAAAATTGCGAGAACGGAGGAGTATGAAATTTCGCACACTTATAGTTTATATAGAGAATGAGTGCAGAATGCTAATATTTTTTTTAAATTATGCATACAAAATACATTAAATCAATAAAAAAAAAAACATTACAATTATGGTCGAATTTCGACCATTGGGCCACCACTAGTTTGAATAATTCATTGATTGAATGATTGTTGGATTGATATATCTATTGTTTTATTGAATGAATCGTTTTATAATGTGGAATTAATTTCTTAATCACTATGTAAGAGCCATTTAATAAAAAATCATGCCCAATAATTTAATCAAAATTTTTACAGCAGTTTAGTTTTTAAATTTTCATAAACGCGTGAGTAGACTTTAAAAAACATGTAAATGCCGATCGTTTTCTTATATTGAAAAACTAATTGAAGTTTTTGTCAAAATTAAATCAATTTCAAACGATTTGCTTTGGAAATATGTCGTTGTTCAGAAGAATAAGTGAAGCTTCAGTGAATTGAAAAGTCAGTATTTCATACCCGAGACAAAGGGTACAAAATTTCTCCTTCATCTCAAAAATGTATAAGTCAAATATCTTTAAAATCGGATTTAATGTGCTCACGTTGCTTCTATTAGCGTCTTCTATTAATCTTTCTGTCTAAAACAGATTTCTGCAGTCCATCAAATATCTCGCGTACCTATTTTTATTAATTTAATTCAAGAAGTGTGTATTTAGTTCAATTCATTATGTATTTAGTCCTTTCGTCCATTACAAGTAAAAATGTCAGTGGTAAAACAAATTATGAAGAAAAACAAAACAAAAATTCATTTCGAACTATGTGTAACTCTATAAATTTTAATATGAAAGTGTATTTAACTGCATCCATAAAACTCCAGCAATTTAACTTGCTGTGAAATTTCTGCTTCATTTGACCACCGCAAATAGACGCCCCCTCCTGCCTCTCACTTGATATGGTAGTGTTTTGCATATAATGCAACCTTGACCTTCGTAATCACGTGGTGCCGACGCGGTTGTGCTTCCGATCGATGTGGACCTCTGCAGTTGTAATTTCTGGAAAAACCCATTTTACACAAAAGCGTTTCTCGCCAAAAGGACGAAGCTCACTATGGAAAGTTTGCGGCTTCGCTAGAGGTTCGCACCGGGCGTCGCGGCGGTGTCGCATAGCCGCAAGGTCAACTTCACGTATAAAATCGCTCAGAAGTTCAAGGTTTATTCATTTTTGACATAGGTTTGTTATTTCAGTAATTAGTAGTTGATCATGGATTTATTTGTTTTATTCCGTGCTTGAGTTATGATGACTTTCCTGTAAAGAATATTGAAGCATTTTTTGTTGGTTGCTTTTTTAATTGTCTTTATCAAGATCTGAAAAAAAAGCCTTGTGCATTAGACAAATAATGCAAAGAATGGACTTTGGTAATCAAATTTGAAATACTATATTTTTGTGCAATCTGTTGATTTATCCCAGAGCTTTTCAAACTTTTTCATATTACGGTTCTTGTAATTTCAAAAAATAAGTTATAAATTTTTTGTTGCGTGTTTGCGAAAGAATTACGTTTTGCTAGTGTAAAGTTCCATCATTTAAATGCAGCGCGGATAGAGTATTATCGGCAGCTGTCATTTAAATAAAAATAATAGAAGTTGAATTTGTTTTCCAAAATTTACTTAATAAATGTGTTTTTGGCACCTTCTATATACAAAGCGAGTGTGTGTGCTCGGCCAGAGTGCCGAGGTGGCGCGGGCGCGGACTGTGGGTCTGTGCCGGACAAGCGCAGTCACTATGGACACTTCACTTGCTTATCATACGTTTGAGTACACCGCATTGATCCCGCGCTGCAAAACGCGCTGCACTCTGACCGAGTCCTTCTTTGCGTGGCGGCGGGCGGGCTTGCGGTCGGGCGATGTGGATTGTATTTGTATACAAATCTACAGTTTCATCCGAAGTCAATGAAATTTTTCACTCAAAACCTTCAAAACAAGAGGAAGGTCACTGTCTTCATGAGATTTAAAATTTTTCTGCATAAGGCCCAGGAAACGCCGTGGACTTAAGCATATATCTATGTAAGTATATAAAAAATGTCCCGGTGCGGCTGTTTTTTTATATATATTTCCAGTTTTATTCCTGGTGAAATTGGGGAAATACCGGGCGGACACTTTGCGGACACCGGGCGGACACCAGGCGAGCTGCATAGATTTGATTTTTACACAAATCTAATTTTATTCCGAGGTCGATGAAATTTTGCACAATTGGCTTTCAAAACGTGAGGAAGGTTACTGTCAATGTACAATTTTGAAAAACCACCCATCCAATTTTCCCACACATTAAAACGTAATAATTCCCGGGCAACGCCGGTGCTTCAGCTAGTTTTTGATAAAATTTGTTAATATTTTCTTCCAGTATTTAAATGAGGCTAACACTTTGTGTGTAAACCTGATAACTGAACATGTTACAATTGTTATTGAGTGCAATCTGCGAGTATCAGGGGCTCTATCTAGCATGGTGAAATCGATAACTTTACAATATCGTTAGGAGTAGCTTACGATGATTTTATATCGATATCTCTAGCTTCACTTCAATTCATTGTTGAGAGCCGAACCGATATTGGTGGGGAATTAGAAATTGATAAGCGCTGGAAACACTGGCGGATCTCTCCATAAATTCACATTCAGAAACGTCAAATGCCAGTCAAATACGTAAAAATATGAATAATTTGGCAATGTTGAATTGAAATACAAAATCTAAATATGCATTGGCAGTCCGCATTTACTTTTTGACACAACACGGGAGTTAATTAGTTAATAGTTAGTCTTAGTTGAATTATACAGTCATGGATCGCGTATATGACTTCTTTCAATACAAAAATCTTCTTTAGTTCAATATGTTCATTAAATAAGCCAGTAATGTTGACATAACTCAAACAAATCCATATATTGACAGCTAACCGAAACTTATTTGATACTACGGAATCCGGGCTAAAATTTGTAAATCGTCGGTTGGAATTTCTCTTACCAATTGTTGACCGTGATCGCAAATATTGCTAACTGGACATAGAAGACGGATTTGGGCAATATCGTGTTGATATAGGGTTACATCGATCGACCATTCCCCTGAACTCGCGCGGTGGAATCACTGCTGTTGATATATGCTCAGTGTTGTTTGAAGCGACGTTAAAGAAGTAATGACTGATGTCAGGGATTCTAGCGATTCAAGGTTACTAAGATTAAAACCGGTAATTCTTGCTTTGATGGCGTTAAACACCTTTACTAGCTTTACATAATTATGTGATTTAGAAGAGACACAATACGTAGGTATTGAAATCAGCTGATTTCTGCTACATGAAATACGACATAACATGAATATTGATTACTATTTTCATAATCATAAAACTCGTTGAAAGCTCTAAGTGGTGTGCATTCTAAGCCATTATTGGGCTCACTAGGCGATGCGTTTTATCACTTCTTTCCTCATTAATACACAAAATTAAACAAAACAAATCTGTAGGTAAGTAACATCAATATTGTATATATATATATATATTTTTAAATAGATAGTACTTTATCTTATATTGTCTTGATCTCTATAGAAAATAGTTGTTCTAGAAAATAGATAGAACTGTGTTATCCATATATCTACACTAATCTATATGTATACTAATATTATAAATGCGAAACTGCATGTGTTTGTTTGTTACGCTTTCACGCATAAACAAATAAACCGATTTTAAAAATTCTTTCACAAATAAAAAGGTGCATTATATGCGTGTAATATAGGCTGTATATAATGGTAAGCTCTGGCGTTATGTAATTATAAATATTAATGTATTTTATTTATTATACGTTTTCTGTCCCTAAGAAAAGCGAGTTATTGCTAAGCAAAACAAATCGTTGCCGTGGAAACGATGTTGATATATTTGCGGGAAATTTTATTTCAGGGGTCTTAGTTAATACCTATCTGATGGTCTATTCGCAGTTTAAACGGATACTGTACATTCTAGTATCCCTGAAAGCATGTAGAGACCGCTAAACAACCACTTTGTGATATAAATATTTTTAATTTACTATCGAGACAAAACAAAAACGTATTATGATGCCAAACCAGTATTCAAAACATCAAAATAGTATTCAAGACAAAAACATGTGTAGTCCTCTCTCACCGGAGATTGGCTATAAAAACTGTAAACTGTAAACTGTACATTGTAAATTGTTAACAGTAAACTATAAATAGTAAACTGTAAATAGTAAACTGTAAACAGTAAACAGTAAACTTTAAACCGCTGTAAAAACATACTTTCGATGCCATGAGTTGCGGCGTCTTCTTCTTCTATAATGTAGTAGAATAATGCGAGTACCTAATTATTGTTTTTCATTGTCGACATTGTCTGACGGTAAACAATTATCGATAAATTGCGTACAAAGACCATGGCAGACAAAATCAAGTTCGTGAGCGAAATTGTGTCGATTTAATCTGCTATGCAGGTAAAGATCTATTGACCAAATGTATGCATTTGGTTCACGGTCAGTAGTAATAAATTATATGTAGGTATTTCAGCAATGCAGTTTGAATGCAAGACGTTTTCCTTACCTTTTCTAGAAGGCGTCTAGGCGGCGAGAAGATAAAGGAAAACTTGTTTTATGTAACTTTTATATTATATTTACTCGTACACAGTTGATCCTAATATTTTTGTATGGAATTTCTTAATAATTATTTAAACCTCGCATTGAAATATTAATTATTATAGACAATATTAACGACTCTAAAACAAATACTGTGAAGCAGAAACGATAGAAAAGATGCAGTCGCATCTCGGATTTGAACCCTACTTAAAGATAGCAACCTAAAAAAAGAAGAAGTTAAATAAGTACTAATAGATCTAAACGAAATAAAAAAATGAACACGACACAAAGTAATAAAAATGTAACGATCGCAAAATTTACTCACCATATATTATGTGATCTTCATATTATTTTATACGTACACACCATATTTTAGGAGACATTTAACATAAATTATAGGTTTTGATAATTTTTATTTAATCATTGTTTTTAAAAAAAGTTGTGTCTTGGGAATCGTCACGCCTATTTAGCTCATCTTATGCTCAAATTGTAGTAAATTTACACAGGTTCGAACATTTTTATGAAAAAATGAAAAAAGTTCCTAAATTTTGCAGTTTTTGCGGTGTAATCCCGGGCACGGGGATGCGTCGAGGTCGAAAACTTGATTTTAACATCACTGTAGCAACCCAAACGATATAACAAAAATTCAAAACTTCCCGACCTTTTGCAAATAATTGCCATTTTTGTACTATATTGACTGGACTAAACAGGTTAGCCAAACATTCGTCAAACTTTAAATAGAAATTACGCCTAAACGGTACGCGTGGCGAAAAAATTGTAAGAATCTAAATTTTAATGTTACATTAGCTGATCCGGCAAACGTTGTTTTGCCATATATATTTTTTCAAGAAATATATTTTTATTTCCGTTTTTTAAAATGATTGAATTACTAATATCGCTATTAATAAATAGGGGTTGATGGTAGAAGGGTGAAAATTTATGGCTATATGTATTTTTTAATGCCTCACCATAAAAAAAAAAATTGGTCCAAAAAATAAAAAAATACAAATTCGGGGTGGACCACCCTTAACTTTTAGGGGTATGAAAAATAAATGTTGGCCGATTCGCAGACCTGCGCGATAAGCACACAAAATTTCATCAAAATCGGTCCAGCCGTTTCGGAGGAGTATGATAACAAACATCGTGACACGAGAATTTTATTAGATAGTTTTTGAGTTATAATAAAAAAACCAAGAAAAACAACTTTTTTTCATGATTTTTGTCTAAAACTTAAATTACATAATTTGTCTAAAACTTTAATTCCATAAGGAGTGAAAACTTAAATTCCAAAATTTGTCTAAAACTTTAATTCCATAAGGAGTGAAAACTAAAATTCCAAAATTTGTCTAAAACTTTAATTCCATAAGGAGTGAAAACTTAAATTCCAAAATTTGTCTAAAACTTTAATTCCATAAGGAGTGCAGAATTTATTGTTGGCTAAACTCGGATAAATGAGAAAAAAATCTGAATACACTAGAATTTGTTTTAAAACACTCCTTTTCAGCACCTAATGACTAGACTAGAGTAGTAGTTTCTCACCAGTGTGACCCTGAGAGCATCGATTTTATATAGATAACAAGTTTCCATATTAAGCAATAATGTCACGATGATAATATTAATATTATGTAAGTTAACAAGGCACGTGAGTAACTATAAATCCAACTAATCGTCCAAACAAAATAACATCAACATTCGGTGTAATTAATCACAACTGTCAGATTGCGGGTTAGTTTTGATGGGATTTTTTTGATAAAATAAATTTTAGGTATTAAGTACTTGGGATCTGAAAATTACGAGATATTTTTTGGAGAAATTTGCGTTAATTTTTGTATTTTGTAATTTTTGTTTTTTGATTCATAAGTTAATTTTTGTATTTTGTAATTTTTGTTTTTTTTGATTCATAAGTTAATTTTTGTAATATTTGTTTTTGATTCATAAGTTAATTTTTGTATTTTGATTCATAAGTCCGTCACTGTTGGACTCACTAACCCCCAGATAAAATTTTGTGCTTGATATTTTAAGGTATTTCAATCTTGTCAAAACCGTACAAATACACATATTTTTTTTTAGTTTTTTTTTTACATTAGCTCCTCGTAGGAGGCCCTGAGGAAAATAATTCCTCTCAGGGCCTATGTCATCTTTGGAGATGCTGTGTGAAGAGTCTTTCTAGGAAAGGAAGGAGAGGAAGTTCTGGGAAAGAAAAGGGTATGAGGGGTGGGTAGGAATTCGGGGGTCAGTGTGTTCAGGAGTGACGGACGTATGAATCCATCCCTCCCACTGCGGTGCAAGGCGATATTCTGAGAGAGTACGGCTCAATCATTCTCTCTCAATCCGGCCTGCCGTGCAGCTGGCGGGCAGACGAATCCGTCGCCAAGACCCGGACAAACCTCAACCCATAAACCCGGGCACCCCTGCTAAATCACCAAACGAAGCGGACCACTTGGGATGACCTATAGCAGAGGTGTTGGTTATACAATAAATGGTTTCCGGGGCGGCGGTACCCATACTCGCTTGAATTATAGGAAAATTGTAATTATTTGCAAAAAAAATTGGCGATTTTCGCGATATTCTCGTAAAAATGGCAAAATTCGCGTCGTGAAAATTCGCGTTTTCGCAAATGGAATTTTTACGCGAAATTCGTCACTTTTACGTGTCTAGGTATTTTTATTATCACTGGTTTATTTGCTAAAACATAAGCAATGTTGATTCTAAGCGCCACCTTACTTGTACTCGTCACAGTATTGTATAATCTGCGCTGACACTCCGCGGTTTGCGGCTTCGCGGCACGTGGTCGAAACGTGTTTTCATCTTCCTACCTCGCAAATCAAATTTATTATATTCACTTTAAACTCACAAGCGGGATGATTAAATGTCCCAAACAATTAAAATACGGTTTGTCCGCCCGAGATTAATGTTCTATAATTTTTGTTCTATTTTTTTATTATTTTCATATGAATACCCCACTAGAGTCCCAGCTGCTCCCGTCTGGAGCCAGTGAGACTATGGCTCTGTACGGCTGTGAGGGCGAAGGTAGCGGGTAGGGAAAGGAGATGGGGTAGAGGGTGGGGAAGTACCTGGCTGTTCAGATCTGGTCACCAAACGTAGTCCAGCCGTAGTCGTAGCCGTAGTCCAAACGTAGAAAGTTGACGGCCGGCGTAGTCCAGCGGTAAGGCTCTTGACTCGCATTTCGAAGGTCGCGAGATCGAATCCCGGCGTGGCAAATAAATTTTACTTGATTAATTTGTGATATTTCACAATTTATTCATTTAAAATAATATATAGTAATATTTGCGGCATGTTCCAGAGTGGAAGATATTCTCAGTATCGCTCTGGTGTAAAATCACCATTCAGAATTGAAACGATGCTTGAAATGTCTTTGGCAGTGTTTGGTGACCAGATCTGAGTAGCCAGGTACACCCTCCTGAAAAGCCAGGTGCACCTTCATCCCATCTCCTTCTCCTCCCCACTTCAGCCTCACAACGACCCCATCACTTCCGCGTAGCGTCGTTAATTGGTGCCATCCACAGCTATAAAAGATGTGGCTTGGCGTATTTCAGCAAATCGCTCGCCATATATTACAATTGGGAATTTACACAGCCCCATCTTTTAGTTGTGTGTGGCACAGGTCTTAATCATGGATGAAAATCGATCTCCGTCGATATATTTCGACACAATCAGATGATTGTTGATTTAGCGTTTCGCGTGCGCAAATAATAATGTCCACCGTCTACTCCCGTATCGCTTACAGAGCAAGCAGTTAGAGGGACATTGATCGCTTGGGCAAATAACGGCAGACAATAATAACAGTGTGGACAAACCGACCAAACTATGTTTGTTTATATTGGACCGATAATGGACGAATCACATCGATTGTGTTTGAAATTAGCGCCATTATCTTATAAGGCCCTCAGATCGGTTCAGGGAGGGATTGGAAGACAATATTAGCGACTCTTAAATGAAAATTTAAACAGATAAATCAGAAAAGATTCGGTCGCATCTAGAATTGAGCCCAGAACCTCAGCTTTGCCGGGGTTTTGCCCTACCACTGAGCCAATTCGACCTATAAAAAATATGGAATTAGTTCGAACTGTAAAAAACTGACATATTTATTCAAGACACTATATAGATTGCATTTAGTTCTGGTAGAATCTTGTCCGACCGAAACAGGACTTTCTATCGAAACCGAAACTTTTAGACACGTTAAAAATCTATTGTTGATTGAAATTTGACTTATTTTTTACACTTATACAGACAGAGCACGTGTTAAATGAAATAAAAAACAATAATTGAGGTATGTGAAATTTTTATTTTTTATTTTTTGATAATACTGCTATAAAACAAACAAAAATTAAAAAAAATAACAAACATTAACCACTTCTTGGTACAATAATTTAATAAAAAACAAATGTATTGTAATTAATGAATGAATATTTGAATCAAATATAACCTCTTTTATTTTTAAATAAAATTAATTCTCTTCATTCCGAGTGAATACCTCAACGGAAAGAACTTGAATGTTTAACAAATGCCAATAAAATATGTGAGACAGAAGTAATAACAAAAACAAACACTTGCCGGACCGGCCGGCGAAGTCAGTTGATGGTGGCGGGTGACACACGAGCCACGAATTCACCCAAAGTCAGCCGAACGACGCGCGATAATTCACAAACACAGAGTTTCGGTGAGGCCGAAGGTTCGGCAGATTTTCTGTCGAAACCGAAACTGATGCCGAAACTAGATTTTTTGCCGAGACTTTCCGAAACCGAACCTTCGGTCGGTCACTAGAATCTTGCAATCATACATAAAGAATAAAAATATGTTAAGTAATATAAGATGATGTTGGTAGTTCTTAGTCGAAGTATGATACAAATGAAGTGGATAGGGTCGGTTTAGTTCAGTGGTAGAGGAAAGCCCGGCAAGGCTGAGGTTCTGGGTTCAATTCCTGGATGCGACCGTATCTTTTTCTGATTTTTTCATTAAATCACCGTTTGAGAGTCGCTGATATTGTCATCAACGATATTATAAATTTCTTCCACAAAATAATTAAAAATTAAATGAAGACAATATAAGCGAAACTCAATCGAAAATCTGGAAACAGAAAAATCAGAAAAGGATATTGGCACCTCTGGGACTCGAACCCAGGACCTCTTGCTTTCCGGGCAACGCGCTGTCTACTGCGCCAAGGTGTCGATATCCAATTTGGTCATTTTTAACCCGTCTAATCACGGGAGACCCAAGTTGTCCCAAAACATCATATGCCGTTATAATAACAGGAGACCCAGATTGTCCCAGAGCGACCGTGCATTATCAATAGTTAGATATCTCTCTTTTTGTCATACAAACATTTGTGATTTCTTTTATTTTAGAAAGCGAAAGAAATTATGCTTCTTACTGCCTGTAAAATATCTAACGAATAAACGAGCTATATTGGTTAGATATTTTACAAGCCCGATCATAAGTGACGATTTTATTTTGCACTAATTTGTGACGTAACAAACACTTAATTTAAAAATAAAATTGTATGAATGTCATAAAAAGTGAGGTGACAGTTTTATTACAAATTTTCTTAAAAAAATGAATCTGTATTCAAAATTTTCAGTTTGTTTTATTTTACATACTTTTTTGAGGAATCCCCAGATACGTATTTTTAAGCCAATTTACATTTTCAATATCAAAATTTTAATATTTAAAAACAAAAATGTAGATTTCTAATACACTCATCGGAAAGATTATTATATCTAGATTTTAGAACAATTTTTGTTTTTGCAAAAAAGTTAAAAAATTACCAATAAAAAGGAACATTTAAAATGCATGGGAAGAACCGGGAATTTTGCACGCAAGTCTTGACAGGCAAAAGTTCATAGATATTATTTTCTCATTATTCGAAGGGTTTTGTATCATACTTCGACTAAGAATCACCCACATATTGGCTGCTATCTCTATGTATGATTGCAAGATTCAAACCCGAACTTGAGTTTCGATCTTTAACCTCGAACTTAACTTCGATCCCCGTATTTGACATTCATTTTCACGACAGATTCTTTCTTATTTTTTTTTAAACTAATTGCTTTTAGATTTTAGTCATTATGTGACATTTTAATCAGCTGGGGTTTATTAATAAAGTTTTTCAGTACACTCCTGATTTACGATACTTGTCGCAAAAGCTTTGCAAACAAATCGGGAGCGGATGTTAACTTGCAAGTCAAATATCGCGATAACACTTGTCAAAATTTACTATCATTCACCACCAGCAGTCAGCGGCAGTGAGGCTGTAGCTGAAGTCTGTCTCGAGACAAGATTACTCCCAGAACCTCATCTTCAGCAGATCCAGTGTAATTCGCGATGGACCATGTCGAAAGACCTTACGAATACAGAATACTGTCAAAGGAAGAAGCCGAGCATTATCTGCGCACGGTAAAGAACCATTATCTTCTCTACTAATTATATAATACCCACGTGACTTTATTTATGTAAATGATAAGTCGCCGTTTTAAAAAAAAGAGTGACCAGGAGCGCAGCGTATACTTGGAGGTGTTTAGTGTAAAGTGTTTTGTTTTAGTGCCGAATCTAGTGCCTGAGATAAAGTGAGAGAAAAGTTGTTCGGAAATGTTGCCTTGCCCAATACATACGGATATTGAGGGCTTGTGATGTACCTATACGTCCTGTTCCATTTTATAAAGTCACTTATTCACACATTTACATTAATATTTAATGAGTAGAATTGACGAGCGACCGAGATTTTTAAACTAAATAATTTGTTTTTTCGTTATTTGTTTTTGGGGTGTTATGCCGTGTTGCGCTACCTCCTTCTTTAGCCAACGTTTCGGACAGCATTACAGTGTCCATCATCAGGGCAGATGTGTGAGACAATTCCACATCCGCCCTTGGAATTGTCTGACACATCTGCCCTGATGATGGACATGTAACGCTGTCCGAAACTCTGGCTAAAGAAGGAGGTAGC
The DNA here is from genome assembly GCA_936435175.1 of Glyphotaelius pellucidus. Classification (NCBI taxonomy): domain Eukaryota; kingdom Metazoa; phylum Arthropoda; class Insecta; order Trichoptera; family Limnephilidae; genus Glyphotaelius; species Glyphotaelius pellucidus. The sequence goes on along the minus strand of OW386550.1, from coordinate 29,634,524 downwards.
GCAACACGGCATAAGACCCCAAAAACAAATAACGAAAATAATTTTGGCCGTGAAAATCTAAAAACTTATCTACATAATTTGTTATTTTTTTAATTACTATTGTATTTTTTGTTGCCTTTCTCGCAATAAAATAATTAAATTTTGTCGATTTTTTATAAAATAAAATTTTTGTTCTATTTTTAAAGTGATATTAAAATGGTCCTGCGCTGTTTGGGGGCGTCCTTCTCTTTCAAGTGGAAAGTTAAGTTCTGTCGTGGAATCGTTATATTTAAAAAAAATCTGAATGTGCAATTCACATGAGGTAGAAGTGAAACCGTCAGAAAACTAAAGTAGACAAAAGTGGGGAGGCTACGAAGCGCCGCACAAAGCGGTGACCGATTATTCTATCTCATTCTCTTGCAGGCTAAATCCTATAGATGTATGTGTTTGTTTCTTTTTATTGTCGCTATTTTTCGTTCCATCGGGTTTAAAATCAAAACGGTGCTAAAAAAGTTTTCACTTCAAAAAACAATAGTGCAACCAAAATCGTGTATGTAACAAACTGTGTTAAAAATCAGAATGTGCAATTCACATGCGATAGAAGTGAAACATTCAGAAGACTAACGTAGAACCTGTAGAACCCAGAGGAACCTTTATTGGATAACCAACACCTCTGCCATAGGTCACCCCAAGTGGTTCGCTACGTTTGGTGATTTAGCAGGGGTGCCCAGGTTCATGGAGTGAGGTTTTTGAGGAGTTTGTCTAGGTCTTGGAGGCGGATGACCAGGACACACTGAACCCCAGATTCCTACCCACCCCTTAAACCCTTGTCCTTCCCAGAACTCTCGTCTCCTCCCTTTCCTTAAATAACCCTCCACACAGCATCCCCAAAAATGACATAGGCCCTGAGAGAAATTATTTTCCTCATGGCCTCCTGTGGGGAGCTCATGAAAAAAAAGACAAGATTGGGGAGGCTACGAAGCACCGCACAAAGAGGAGACCGATTATTCTATCACAGTCTGTCGCAGGAAAAAAAATACTATAGATAGATGTATAGGTATGTTCGTCTCTTTTTTAGTGTGACTATTTTTCGTTTCTTCGAGGTTCAAATCACAACGATACTAAAGAAGTTTTCACATCTAAAAATTTCCATTTACTTCAACGAATTTCTGTTTATTTATTGTCCGTTTTCTAATAATCATAAAAAATATATTCGCATTAATTCAAGACCTCGCTCAAGACAATAACTAATGCGAATAACCAATTAATTATTGTTACGCACGACGCGTCACTTAAATGAGACAGTGTTCCGTGAATGCATAATAATGTTAAATTCGCACATTGCTCTATTTTATATTCAATGTAGTGCAATAAACTATGTTTGTATGCTGTCGGTTCGAAGTTCACGCTTATCGCAACAATAGACCTTATCATTTCATTCGAAACCACACGAGGCTAGTAATTAGCATACATACACAACACGATGACACATACCCGTTCTATTATACCCAAGTCCCATAACAACAAAATTCTTATATCGCAATTTAGTAATAATATTATGGACTTTTGTAGGTACTAGCGTGACTAAGCAACTATTTAATTAATGAAACAATATTACTCTTAAGTTAAACGAAAACAAATCGCTTTCAATACACAATTTTTTTAAGCCCCCACATTTCGAATTTCCGCCGTTTCATAACATACTAGCAAGTTCCCGGCATGCGGCAATGCCACTTAAAAAAAAATTTCCCTGCATGAACCTTCCCATTCGTCGCCGTTCCCCTTTCGCCTCTCCTTCCCCTACCGAGTACCCGTTCCTGTTCCTCCTGTTCCACCTTACTTGCCTTCCTCCCTCCTTCGTTCACCCCACCCCTACAGCATTCCCCCCTCCCCCACTCCCTGCCGCTAAACTATTTGAAATGGTGACCGGACAACTCGGAATGAAACCAACTCAGAACCATCTCAGATAAGTAATTTAGAGTGATAAAAAAATTGGTTAAATAGGTTACGTTAGGTTAGGGTTATCGGCTAATTTTAAATTATTTTTTAATGACTTTTCAAGGAGGGTGTTGAGTTGAATTTATTCTCAGTTGGCATGGAACCATTTGAAACACGCTCGTTTTTCGAACACCTCACGTGCAAAACTTTATGCAAATTTTATAACACCAGAGCTCACCAGTATATACAGTAACATTCGCAGGAGTACGCACAACAACTCACCAAAGTTTCATCAAATCTCCAAAGTTTCGTCGCAATCGGGTGAATGGTTTAGGAACGCGGGACAAACAAAAAAACATTAATTTTTATAGATTTTATAGATTTTTAAGATTTCTCTTGAACACGCTAAGTTTTTAAGTTTCTAAAAAAATGTTTGTTATTTTTGAAGATAATATCTATACATTTGCCAAGCTGAAACGATTATTATACATGAAATAACCTCGATAGAAAAAAATCGCAAAATATGCTTCGAAAATTATAAAAACATTTTTTATGTTATTTAACATGTTATGTGTATGAAAAAATTAACACTGTACATTTAAATGCAACATACGCGTTTATCAAGAGATTTTTACTCTAATTTAAAAGAGTAGTATTTTATTAAACATTTCCACAATTTTCGCTTAAATTTAATATTACCGCGTTCCCTCTAACATTCGTTCTTACATATCTCTCTTTCTTCTTCTTTTTGAAAGCTTACTACCGGACCTTAATCAAAATTATCAACATGTTTCGAAACCAATGGTTTCTTCGTCATGGTAAAATGAAGATTAACAATTTAAAAATTAATTTGATAAATGATTTGTCTTAATTTATGAAAATGACGCCACAAAGTAAATTTGCGATTATCGAAAAAAACAATATTGCTTTATTTGAACCACTAGATTATATTGTTTAAAAATATTAACTCCGATTGTTTCGGAACAATCTTTCCTTCACCAGGGCAAAATGTATGCTAACTTACAAAATAATGGGTAAATATATATTATTAAGTGTTGAATTGAGGGTGACTAAGGATTAGTTAAGGGTGGGAAAAGAGGAGAACGATTTGTTTTATCTAGGTAACCAGCTGAAGTCCCCGGCATAGCCTGGGCCTTACAGAGTTTTTCGAAATCAGATGTATACAGTGACCTCATCTTGTTTTGAAGGTTAAGTGTGCAAAATTTCAACAGTCTTTGAATAAAACTGAAGATTTGTTAAATCAAATTCACATCGATCGCTCACTCTTTTTGTGATCATTCTTATCATAACACGTCTACCAATGAAAAAGTTGAAAAAAGTACTTATTCTTACTTAAAGCATACATTCAACGATTCGTTCTTGAGTTCAACAGCTCGGTTTTGGAACTATGTGCCAGCCTCTGTGTTTCCTCATGTTCACTCCTTCCCCTCCTTAAAAATACCTTCCACATCGCATCTTTCAGGATGATATAGGCCCTTAGGAAAATTATTTTCCTTAGGGCCTCCCGTGTGGACTTAACGTAAAATGGAGCAATATTTTTGTACGTCACTTTTAGTAAATATTATCTTAAACAATGTTTTTCTTTTGTCGTGTTTTTCAACCGTGTTTTTCTCCTCACTTTATAGCGCCACCTATGTAATTTCTGAAACAAATATTTATATTAGCGGTTAAAGGTAATGCTGTTTGATGACATTCAGCATTCAATGTTACGTTTGATTGTTCATTATCACGCTGTAAAATATACCCGCGAAGAAGTAAATAAGATGTGTGAATTAGGTTGAAGGGAATGACGTGGGAGGGACGAAGGGGAAACTGTATGGTCGATAATTTTCTCGTGAAAATAGATCTAAGTCCCAGACAAGGTTGTATAGCAATAAACGCGTTTATTATGGCACTGATGCTGAGAGCAACATTGTAGTATCTCAAGCGGTTCGTTTATGAGAAAGCGAGAGAGGTAACAATGGAGCAATCAGTAACATGCCTATATGTGCCGATATATCTTGTGCGAATTATTCAGTTTTATTTTTTCGACAAATTCAAAGATGGGTTCTTGTCCCACCGAGAGATCCTGGATTCGAGTCCCAGTTGCGATCGTTATCTTTTTATTTGAAATGAAATCTTTTGAACCCGCGACCTTCGGATCGCTTGTCGAGAGCCTAACCCCTCGACCACGAAGGCCGTAATTATACCGTACTTATTCACATCTTTTCAATTATTTACATTTTAATTGTGTAAATACTGTTTTTCCACAATTATATTCAACCACCAAGTCCAAATAATCAATGCCAGGCTTCTATTTTATTTAGCGTGCGTTTATCGTTCTATATATAAGATTATTATACGAACTAGAGTATTTTTCGTTATGTGAAATTGAAATGTTTTGAAAAGAAAACCTCTTTAGCACCGTTGTGATTTGAAACTCGAAGAAGCGAAAAATAACGACACTAAAAAGAGATAAACACATACACCTATAGGATTTAGCCTGCGTGAGAATGAGATAGTATAATGGGTCTCCTCTTTGTGCCGTGCTTCGCGGCCTGTCGATCACTCCTTTGTGCGGTGTTTCGTAGCCACTTGTCCATTTTAGTTTTCTGAAGTTTTCACTTCTGTGAATTTTTTAATGTGAGTTTTCGCGTGTGAATTGCACACTCTGAATTTTTATAATTACTAAGAACACTCTTCAATACGTCAACACTTCCTACTAGTCCTCAGATCATAAATATCTCGGAATAAATTTTTTTATTTCATTACCAGAGAAAATTATATACATGAATACTAATATAAAAGAATTTATAACTCACCTTAAAAATTATACTGAAAACTTGAACTGAATCATGTCACATAAAATTAATTTAATAACACCCCACCATATGCACAAACCCTGCTTATTTATGGGGGAACATCAAATACATCTATTACGTAATTAATTACTGTATAAAATTTATTTGTAATAAATGTATCTTTTTATGACTAAAAAAAATACTAGATTTCGTACTCTAATGCATACGCTGACATTTTTATCAGTACGTGCTGCAACATGTCAAATTTTATGATCTAAATAACATACGTTACATAATATGAGCTTAGTCAACCGCTGGCGTTATGTACGGAAATCATCTGCACTTTGCCGTCAGCCAATTTTGAGCTAGCGAAATTAAATTACTTTGCGAGTCATCTGTCACGCTGCATCTTTTGTACTGAAATACAAACATGCTGGCAGACCGGATGCAAAACGTAAAACTGAATCGCTGAAATTATGACATTGGCTTTAATGAAAAATTGTGTGCTAACAGAACAACTTGTAGTTTTTCTAGTATAGTGAGCAACAGTTTTGACACAAATGGACTTGATACTAACGGAATTTGGCACAGAAGGTACCAAAAAGTAAGGCTTTGCGTGATCGAGAGATCTTTAGATGTCTAATTTTCTACGCGTACACATTGTGGTTTCTATTCAAAACGAACGCTATGAACTGGCTCCTGATTTGTATGTATAATGACAGGGTTAAACAGGGCCCCAGATTTTGTTTGCATCGCCTTTGGTCTACGTTTCTGCAGGAGAGAGCTCACATAAAATACTTGTATTTTCTCGTATACATGTTTGATAATAGTCTGGGTCCCACGGCCTCAATGCTTCTCCAAACTTGTATTTTTTTTACCAGCTTTTGTAAATAATTGTTTCACTGTTCAGCAATACCTAATCCATAGCCAAAGAAGTGGCATAATATTTCGATTTAACAATAAAATACTCCTACAAGCTCCTTAACGAATTTGTATCCATGCGGCGTAGTTAGTTGTCTGGGTATTTTTAGATTTGGACCATCTATGAAAACTTTTGGTCCCATTTCTTCCAATAGTTCCTCTGGAGAATTTATATCCATGCAAAGTAGTTACCTGGATATTTTTGAGATTTGGACCATCTACGAACACTTTTGTCCCATTTCTTTCAGTGCCGTGAATTGACCGACTCTTCAACACTGTGTTTCTTCATCTTCTTTACATTTAGCTACAGCCTACATAGTTTCTTCATTCTTTTGACTATATTCAACTAACGAGTAATTATTTAATTCCAGACGGAGAGCGAATCGTCCGGGCCCGAGGGCGTGCGCCTGACGGACGATGGGGACCAGGAGGATGACGGCTCCCTCATGGAGCTGGAGCTGCCCCCTCCACCGGACGGCGGCTACGGCTGGGTCATCGTCTTCGCCAGCTTCATGTGCAACCTGATAGTGGATGGTATTGCCTATACCTTCGGCATCTTCTTGCCCGAGTTTGTGGACACATTCCACGTGGGCAAGGGAACCGTGGCTTGGGTAGGCAGCTTGCTCTCTGGAATGTATCTCGCAGCCGGTAAGTTCCGATCCTATCCCCATAATGGGGTATTTTCTCAAACTTTGAATAACAAAATATGTTAATCATAGTTTGAATGAATAGTTCTGAATGAAAATATTAAAATGAGATACTAAAACTGAAGTTTTGAACATGTAAAACTGAGTTTTAATATCTCATTTTAATATTTTCCTTCAGAACTATTGATTTAATAGCGCGCACTTTCCGAAATGGATTCCAACTGGCTACAACGTCATTATGACATAGAAAACGCCACTATCTGGTAAGACAGCTGTCACCGGCGTTGGACGGCGTGACGTCAACTTCGCCAAATTCATAAACAAACACGAACACGTCGTTTTGGCAGCAAATCAAAAATGCCACATTTTCGAGCTATAAATGGAAAATTTATTCGTCAACCTAAAAACAAAATAAAAATGCCTTCGTTAACGTAATATTTTGTAGAATAAAAAATTCCTACTAGGGTATACGCTGTTTTTTTTTATTCTCATGAATTGTTATTTATTTTTGATAAAATTAATATCCTTTTATCTTTATTATTATATTTTGAGCGTGATATTGTAGTCTCCTCACTTCTTTAACTCCCCGATGGAATTCACGCGGCCCACAAGGTTAAGCTTGTTGAGCAAAACTTTGAATGCCTTGACAGTTTCTCGAAACTTTTTTAATACGTTGACCTGGTTGACAACATATAAAAAAAAACTTTGCATCCGATTTGCATGCACCAAGTCCTAAACTGTTCGAAAATCCAGTCTCTGTGGCACCGCGTAGGAGAATTTTGATATCTAAAAAAATGGTCTTAGACCTTGATGTTCCCTTTGGATTGCCCACCGTACGATAAAGAAAAATATTGTTATGTTGTTTTTTTACTTGACGTTGTTTATTTAAATTTTATTGAACCTCCTAGTGTTGTCTGTAAATGCCCTTATTGAATATGATTTTGTTTGAAAAGTATTTTGGTAACGGGTTGTTTATGATTTTATTAATATCATCGCGTTCATGGTCGGTATCAGTATCTGTTTCATTATTAGCCAATTTTGCACCTTTAACTGATATTTTAGGTAAAATTAAGTCTTCTTTAGTTTTTCGTTGCTTGCCTGACATTCTTTTACACGACCAACCCATCGCAACCTTAAGACCAGCTTAATATTGAATCGATGGTTTCATGCTCAGTTAAATTATCGAGTTCATGGTTAATTTTAAAGGTTTTTTATTTTGGCGTAGATCCAAAAATTTGTGCGTTCAAATACTGCTGATAAGGTTTCATTTTGGGTTAAGGCTCTACATATTACCATCGTAGGTAACCACCGTTCTTATTTTCATTTTATGTATGGACAATTTGCACCTCTTAGATTTTCGACTCCTTAGAATACGGTCGATGTAGCATTGTAAACGTTCAGGCCATTGGACCATTTTTTTATATCCCTTGTTCTTGTTATAAGTGTTGGTTTATTAAAAGATCTGATTTAGATTGAATGAATTTAAAATCAGTAAGTTAACTTTCAGATCCGTCCACAAAGAGATTAAGGCTTTTACTAGTTGCGTTGATTCATTTGCTGCAATATAGGTCTCTTCGAGACGTTTTAATAGCAAAATAGTTTGTTTTATTTATATTTTTTTCTGTATTTTATGCATCTAACCTACACTTTCTTTTTCAACTCTTGTGGAGTAGTAATTTCCCAAGTCCGCTGTCAACGAGCTGAATACACGACAAATAACTCCCTGATATAACTAGCAGTAGGAGAAGTGTCCATATATATATTAGTAAATATCTAATAATTTCTACCAACACAGTTCGGTTTTAATTTTTCTTTGTAAGGCGGGTCTTTTTAAATATTTAAAAAAATGCTACCTCTTTCAAAACACCTAAAGAATTGCGTTTTGCATTGGCTTTAGTTTCAGATTTGTGATTAGTCCTAACTGCCAACATGCTTGACTCCATTGGTTAGAAGAAGGATAAATATGGTTAGTCTCTAGGTAGACAGGTAAAAAATAGCTGGACATTTCCTGTGACTATTCGTAGACCTTTAGTTAACCTTCTTGTCAATTAAACCTTTTGATTTCTTTGATCTATCGCAATTTTTATTAGAATATTTTGGAACGTGGCACAATTAATGTGTTTATTATACCCACTTAATTAAGATATCACCAACAGTAAGATAACTGTGACAAAGTGAGATCGCACCGTGACGGAAATTTCATAACCCAATACTACTGATAAGTTATCGTGGTGTTATGATTAGCAGAGTGTAAATACCCACTTAAAAGTGTCATAACTCAAGCTAAGCTTTCTACCTTTTCACGTGATATTCATTCCACTTCTGTAGCCATAAAAAATTAAGAGAACATGTTAGTTAATTACTAAGTATTATGAACGCTACTTACTTTCAATGCCATCTCATGCGGTATGAATGGATTAATTTTATTAACTTTATTTTGGGAAATACACGAGTTGCAATTAGTTGAACTCATTACAATGCGAGTTTTAGAAAAAAATCCTACCACACCGTTTACCTATTTATTAATTATTTATTTATGTTTCTTGTGAACTTCATAATTTAAGAAACCAATCGTATGAAATTCTAAATGTAGGTTTTTAGTACAGTAACACCCAGCGTGACCAAATCATTGTTATTATCTACGTATTCGAGCTAAATTATAGAAACACCTTTAAAAAAATATTAGTCGTTTAAAGAATCTTTTCGGTTTTTCAGGCAACAATTTTTTTTGTTCATTACACATGTATTCTTTTTTTTAGTATTATATTTCTTATTAATTGTTTTTGTTTTAAACATTCGCTTGAAAGAGTACCTAATTGTTTTTGTGTTTAATTTTTTTAAAAGTTTTTGTGTTTATGTAGAATTCTATTTAATTTTTAAAAATTTAATTTAAATTAGATTTAATAATGTTATTATTAAGGACGGGTTGTTTCAAAAAATTTGATGAGTTCATCAAATATTTGAAGTTAATTTTCAGGTTCTGTGTAAGTTCTTTTCGAGTTCTGTTTTTTTATCGTCACAGGCCAGCTGCTTCACAAAACTGAAATCATCACAGAACTTGAATCGAACTTACACAGAACGTGAAAATTAACGTCAAATATTTGACGAATTCGTCAAATTTTTTGAAACAACCCATCCTTAGTTCTGCAAGTATTTTAGTTTTTATTATTGTGACAGCTGTTTCGGCTTGCAAGATCATTTTCAAACTGTGACATTTTTAAACCACTTTGAGACGACTTATTTATTGGATTCTAAATTTAAAATTTTTTGAAGGTGTCTAAATTTTTAGTAAGCCGAAACAGCTGTCACAAAAATAAAAAAATAAAATAATTGCAGAAATTAAAAATAACATTATTAAATTAAATTTAAAAAAATATATTTGTTCAAAATGACGCGTTTAAGGTAAAAATAGCAATTTTGTTACGTTATTTTTGACTATTGTTCAATTTTGTTAGTCATCGGAGACAAAACTCACAAAAAGAAAAAAAAAAACGAAACGTCATCTCGCGTTGAAATGGTTGATATATATCTCGCTTACGCAATAAGCAATAACCTCCTTATCGCCGTAGTTTTACGACTAAAGGTGTATTGTGTTGCTATCTACGCACCCCGCTTTCTAACTAATTTGTTACATACGGATGATATGCCAGATATATTACAGACTGATTTAATCTTGGTGCAAGGTTCGATATCTTTGTCAGCGCTACACAAGGCACAGGTGATTTGAAATATACTCATAAATCATTAATAAATTAGGCGTTCAATTAACAGGAAACATTATTATTATAACAAGAAACATGATTAAAGGTGAACTTAAAAATGAATATAAAAACAATACTATGTATTGCATATTTATTGTAATATTCTGGTGTTCCCCGACTCCTACTCAGATGAAGATTAGCGCCTGCTCCCGTTATTGCGTAAATAGTAACGAAAATGAACACTGTTGAGTAATTCTCCAAGAACTTCTCCTTGACTTTTATTTCATGCAATGTCACAAAAAAATCATGAAATTCGTGTGACGTAGTTTATGGATGACCCCTTACTGACGTTTGTAAATAATTTTTAGCGATAAATATATACATGAATATTAAATGAAAAAACACACTGTATAACAAAATGTGTTTTCTTCCATTTAATAACCAACATCCAAGCGCTCGGAGGGCTTTGAAGCAAAGAATAGACGGTTACTCGAGTGTGTTCTCTTGGGGTAAAAATAATCTCGTTGAATTTAATGTTTCCAAGACCCAATCATGTTTGATAACGTCTAAAAGGGATCGAAATGAAAATCTAGTCTCCTTCAACGGAAGCAATCTTCCGAACAGGCCCTCGACTGATATGCTTGGTGTAACTCTTGTGACCAGGGTAGCTATTCTCCAAGCCCTCGTCGCTCGCAACCGCCGTCGAAAGTACGTACATTAGTCGACGTGGTTATTCTTGAGCCTGTTCGACCGGAACATTCTTAGACGCCATATGCCAAAAGTCATTCGATACAACGAGTGGGGTAGACCAGTCGTAGCTGGCGCATGGCGAGTAACGATTGCTCGTTGCTCGGGAATAGCTACCCAGCTCAGATATGTGGGTTCCATCGAAGTTAGAGCAAAGTTAACCTCTCAAAAACTGGGATTACTTATAACTTTACAGGGCCCGCAGATACTTTAATAGTACACAACTGCTTTACATGTGCGCCCTACGGTTGAATTTGGTAGCCACCTCTGGTCTGGAGCTCCAAAATACCTATATAGATCTATTGATAGATTCTCCTATCTTAACAGACAGGTTGCAATCTTTAGAGCACAGGCGTCGGGTGGAAATGCTCTCCTTGTTCTACCGGTATTTCAATGGAAGATGCTCCGAGGAACTAGCGTCATTGATCCCTTCGGCACGAGTGCATAGTTGGGAAACACGCCAAACGCGTGCCCAACATATGTAAACGGTTGACGTTTGTCACATGAGAACGGGTCGTTTCTTCGACTCGTTCTTGTACAACAGCTCGGCTATGGAACGATTTGCCGGCCCCTGTGTTCCCTCCTTTTACAACATGGGTCTCTTCAAGACCAATGTTCATTCCTTCCTCTCCTCAAAAGGACCCTCCACCCATAGGCTCTGAGGGAAATTATTTTAGATGACGTGGGCCCTGAGGGAAATTATTTTCCTCAGGGCCTCCTGTATGGAGTTAAAGTAAAAATAAATAAATAATAATAATGAAAATAAATGGCTAATTTGTAGAGCAATATAATATTCTCACACCAAAAATATTTATTTCTTTGGAAAAAAAAAATATAACGATCTTAGGTTTGAAATTGATAAATAATTCCAGAAAATCATAATTTTACAATAAATATCATTGGGGGACAACTGTCGGGGGAAGAACTGTCGGATCACCGTCTCTTAAGACGACAATATACCCTAAAATATGTTCGGAATCTTAATGACGTAAGTAAAGGAGCCGTGTACGCAAATTGCGACTCGCGACCCGTGTATTGAACGGACCTACTGCCGAATTTGCTCTATCAAAGAAAAGAAGAAGAATACAAATAATGTGGGAATCTTAACGACGGAAGTGAAGAAAGCGTGTAAACAAATATACGCCCACGGCACGGCGTGTTAGACGAACGTACGGTCGAATTCGCCGTAGCGGGCCTGGAGATTCGACCTTTCCGCCGCGTACATTTTAATTAATACTGAAGAACGTGTTTCAAATATTTAAGATGTTTCTTTATGAATCCCTCCCGAAGTTATTAATTCATCGTCTAGAAAAATAAAATCTGGTGCTCACCGCTAACTTTGTAGTTGAAAAACTTGTTATAAAGTTTTAAAATAGTTGTACGTAAAATATATTAATGTTAAGGTATTGTTTTTATTAATTTTAAATATAAAGAACTCACATCCCCATGGAATAAAAATGTTACGAATTTAGTTACGAATTCGCCGGAAATTATTAAAATATGAGTTTTAGGCAAACAAAAATTATTAGGGTTGGGTACCGCCTTGACACCCTGTATAGAAGTTGTGTTCGGACGTGGCTCACTTCAGCCGCATTCAGGCTATTCTTTTTCTAACCGGAGACGCCGCTTTCAAGTGGGATTAAAAAAATGTCACCACTCCTCGAGTAGAGAGGTTTTCAGTTGTCGCTGCCTGGAAAAACACTCCCGGAGGATTTTGTAATCCTTTGTAATTGTGAATTTACTTACTCACCACGACTTTCTCTCAAGTGGGCTTTGGACTTGTTAAAAACGAGCTGAACAAAATGAAAGCCTTTGAATAACTTTGTGATGGTAACTCAATGCTTTTCCTAGGGAGCCTAATATGTTCTATGTTACACCGGATTACCCAACTAGAGGCATCTTCGACTTGAGTAAAAATAAACCGAAAGTAATTAACATTGCATCCCATTTGTGTTCGATCAAACTTCAGCGTTGGAAACATAACAAAATGTCTTCATATATGTGATGTATCCTTCGATAGAGATTACTTGAAGTATGTTCGGGAAAACTCCAATAAAGATCAAGGTCGTGATTACAAGTTGCTTTATTTACATAGTCGTAAGGTTTACAATGAATATTTAACTGGACAGACGTTCGTCCTATTGGAAGCTCCAAGTTGTTCTAAAGCTAGGGAACCCAACATTACCGAAATCGTGCTGTGTATCGTGTTTCATCAACTTTTTCCGTAACAGTTCGTGCATTAGACACAAACGACGATAGTCGACACTCTTCTAAGCTCTTCTACTTAAGCCGCTGCTACCCGAATTTCTACCGATTTCTTACATATCTCCCTTAAACATTTGAAGTTTTTAAGCTCCTAGAAAAATAAATATTATTTTTGAAGATGATATCTAGATGTGTTCAATGCCGAAACGCAAATTGTACGAAATTCCCTCGATAGAAAAAAATCGCAAAGTATGCTCCAAAAATTATTATAAACACGTTCACTTAACTTATTTTAGAAGTTATATGTATGAAAAAAATTCACAGTGTTTCTTTAAATGCTACTTTAGATATTCCCCACGAGATTTTTGCTCTATTTTAAACGAGCAGTGTTTTATTAAACATTTTCACTATTTTCGCTTCAATTTTATCGTTTTAAATATTAGCGCGCTTTCTCCAACATTCGTAATTAGATATCTCTCCATATTCTTCTTTTTGAGCGGGGATATGGCGCCTTAACTCACTGAGACATGTAAAATCCTACGTACCACGATACAGAAATCATGAATGTGGGGATGCTATTTTGTTTCAAAGTTCTTCAAATTTTGCCTTACAGCACGTCATCATTGATAAAATTTCAACCTTCGTAAATAGTTACGATGCGGACCTAAAATTTCCCCCTTCTTAAAAGTAACTACAGTATTTTTTTATTTATATTTACGTATGTAACGCCCAGAGGGCTTTAACATGTTTGGTAGTACATTTGATTCATGACAGATAATTTTAAAACAAATAGAGAAATATTATAAATAAAATTAGGTAAAAAATGCACACAAGTCATAAAAATTCAAAAAATTACAAAAATACAGCGATTTGATAGGTTTACAAAAATACAGATGTGATTAGGAATAGTGTTGGAATAAGTTTTTTACAAGATCCACAAAACTCACCAAGTTGATAGTAAATATACCAAAATCACCTAAGTACTGATTTACCATAGTGTGAAATCGTTGTATCGGAGAGTGGGCAATGTAGTTCCGTTTATGAATGCTGCAGTAGAATAATGTATTTTGTCGTGTAATTACTGTCGGTACTCATAAGTTTATGAGTTGCAGGGATTCGCAACCGTCGAACTTAGAGTTTAGTATATTGAATAAAAACGTTAAGTCGTTTATTTTACGTCTGTCTTCTAGTGTGTGTATTTTTAGAATTCATCACTTTTCATCACAAACTAATTCAAAATAGTATAAATACTAATCGTTTAAAAAAGTGATGATAAGCGGTTTTTTCAGTTTTCTCCATTTCGATTCATTTTCGCATGCTTATTTTATGTCTTAATAATTTGGGAGGCGGGTAAGGGTAATGCCTCGGGAACAATTCTTTGGATAATTAACACCTCTGCCACTAGTCACCCATTGCGTAGCGGAAGGTATGGATTTATACGTCGCGTAATTTTTGGATACACTGACCCTCAGATTTCTACCCACCCCTCATACCACTTTCCTTCCCAGAACGTCCTCAGGTCGCACAGGTCACGCGGAAGGCTATTTTCCACGACACCTGTGTGAAATGAATGAAAAATTCTCTCAACAAACCAGGAAATGCTGCAATAACTATTCTCATGCAAGAACGGTGAGCTCTGGCGTCATGAAATTTAAAAACTTTTTTTTCCAGATTGGTCAACGTAACGGTTTTCAACTAGCAATGCAATTTCCATCATGAGCTATAGAGATTTGACATATATATTTTTTTTCTTCAATTAACAGTGTGTTGTTGTTTTAGGTCCTGTGGTTTCTGCCTTATGTAACAAGTTTGGCTGCCGGGCTGTGTGCATAGCTGGTTCCCTGATCGCTTCCAGCGCCTTCGTCATTAGCACGCTAAGCACCAGCGTAACAATGCTCATGCTTACCTACGGCGTCATCGGCGGTAAGTGCACCTTTGCTTGTCCCTTTTTACAAAAAACTTTTACCTTGCAAGAATTTTTCAGTCGTAGGTGTGTTTTCAAGTGTCCAAATGAATATTATATATTTATTGAAGGTGTCGAACCAAAATAACACACATAAGTGGCGGGGGTACATGTACATTCAATTATTCAATTTATAAAAGAATAATTAAAAACACATGTTTATAAAAGAGTTCTCGACTGTTAATAAAATTAAAAATAATGTAAATAAAATTGGAAAAATTACCCAATTGGCTTGCTCATCTTTGTATTACCAATGCCCTTTTTAACCTAACCTAACTCTGTCCAAAGAAAGAGCGTGTGTGGGGATCGGTCAAATAGGGGCAATCTAAAAAACAGAACCATGTTGGGTTTGGATAAATTAGGTGAAGGGGATATGCACGTTGCACAATGTCATCGTGAGAATGTTGATATAGCCACGCAAAATTTCTAATTTTATATTGTGTTTTGTGTAGATAAAATAATAGTTTTTTTTACATTAAAAAAGCACAGGAAAAAAATCCTCAGGGCCTGTGTCATCTTTGGGGATGATCTGTGGAGGGTCTCTTTAAGGAAGGAAGGATAGGAAGTTCTGGGAAGGAAAAAGGAATCTGGGTGTTAGCGTGTCCAGTAGTGACGGACGTACTCCTGGACACACTGCGGTGCAAGGCAAGCGATCGAGAGAGTCTGGCTGGAGAGGTTAAAAGGCTTCCCTCAACCAGTCTCTCGATCACGATTAGATTTTATAGTTTTCGCTCTCCGAAAAGTTTTGATATGTCGCTTACGTCCTTTTGACTTTAGGCATCCAGTGTGTTTTTTCACTAAGTTAATATTAATATCGTTAAGCAATTAAAACTTGTACTGAATCTACCTAGTTTTCACAGCTTTTTATAACCTCAGCTTGACCTCGTCGCTAAGTGTAATTTTTGAGTGTTAATCCACGCTAAGCTGATAATTCATCAATACTGTCATTTTAGCAGAGTC
The DNA here is from genome assembly GCA_936435175.1 of Glyphotaelius pellucidus. NCBI lineage: Eukaryota > Metazoa > Arthropoda > Insecta > Trichoptera > Limnephilidae > Glyphotaelius > Glyphotaelius pellucidus. The sequence continues at coordinate 29,618,662 of OW386550.1, read as the reverse complement.
ATTACGTTATAAATTGACAGTTTATATGTCTAATGATAATGTTCTGATAACATTAAAAATACATAAAATTTTGGATAAAATCTAATTCTTATTTTATTTGTGCCATTGTTATCAGATTACTTCAAGGTGAATGAAAATCGAATAATTTTGTGAATGATTAAAATTTTCGCTTAAAAACACAATTATTATTATACGATTGTTTCCATGCAACTTTTTAGATTTGTTTTTACTTATTTCATCTTAGGTTATATAATGTATAATGTTACACAAACTCTTTGTTGAATTTACAAATGTTATTTATTTTAATATATCATTGAAGAAGAAGATAACACTTATAATCTAAATGAAAATATGAAAGAAAACAAGACACAGAAAAACAGAAAAAAACAATGGTCGCAACTGGGACTCGAACCCAGACTTCTCGTCTTACCGGGACGGCGCGTTTTCCAATTTCGCTATTGCCACCTTCTGTCAAACCGTCATATTTGTCAATCTCATATTTCAAATATTTAGAATCATTAATATTATCTTCAACTAGTTCTTTTAGAGTTTAGAGTTTAGTTTTTAGTTTAGAGTCCCAGTTGCGACCATTGTTTTTTTTTCTGTTTTTCTGTGTCTTGTTTTCTTTCATATTTTCATTTAGATTATAAGTGTTATCTTCTTCTTCAATGATATATTACGTTGATGGGAATAACCTTCAAAAGTTATAAAAACAGAGTTTTTCTCATAAAAAATTTAATTAAATTAGGGTTTATTACTAGAATTTACGCTGAATTTGTGGAATAATGTGATACGAGTATATAAACCACTTTCACATACAACGTTATTCCACAAAACGTTTTTTTTTACTCTTCGTACCTTACAAAAAGCAACATGCTCTTCTAACATAAATGTACACATGTCATTGATGTTATGAGCTTCAACAGCAAAAAAATATTGTTTTGTGATCAACATACAACATTATTCAACAAAACTGTTTCAACGGCTTAAAAAGAGGGTTAATAATATTTTTTTCAGGACAAATTCTACTTTCCTGCATTCTTCAGCTTCTTGGCTTTGAAGAATTTCTAGTTTGAGCCATAAAACATTCGTTTTCTCCATTTATTCCCATAAATTAAACCATGCGCCGTGATTTTGATAAATGGCGTTATACAACATTCTTCCACAAACCAAACTTTAAAAGGCTGCCACAGGCCTAAAAAAATTTCATTACCATAATTCTTACCTTAAAAGATGCGTATTAATATGCCTAACATTATTCCATCAATAACTCAATATTGATAGTTTTGTTGGATACAACATTATTCCGGGCAAGGGCTCATTTATTGGTTTTAGTTCAATTATATAGAAAAATAATACATCATCCATGTTAGGATCCATTATTTATACACGAGCGTCGCGTGTTGTCTGCGGAAATAATTTCGCCAACAAACAATGCGGTCAGGTACGCGTAGCTGTATCTGACCTTCGGGGAAAAGTTTATGGCGAATATCAGCGCCGCGACGTCGACACAAAGACGCCGCCCGTCACGACGCGCGACGGTGCCGGTACGACATACCTCTATACAAACAACCTTAATCACAAAAATCTAGATCGTAGATTAAATTTATATTAGCCAAACACGATTTTAACTACTGTAATCTGTCCAGTTCCATCGATACTGTTTAGAGAAAAATAAAGTAAAAAATACTTAGAAAGAAGACTTCTGAAATCAATAAACTTCTAAATGATTAAATAATCTTTAATTGCACATTTTCTATATCTCTTTTACTACGTACCGGCTATATCTTTGCCCAAATCTATATTGATGTTTAGTTTTATAAAAAATCAATGTTTCCTCTTTGTATTAGTAAATTTTAATTATGAAACAGATATGTATCGGTTTTAAAACGATAACTCACGAATGGTGAGCTCTGGCGTCGTATCGTGACATTTAAACAGTTTTCGTCTCGAATTTCTGGGAACTATTTTCAGTTTTCATAAAAATAACAATACATCTTTATTGAACGAAAATTTGCAAGATTTGTAACTAAAAAAAAGTACATGTTACAATGGTTTATAAGTTACGTAAGTACAAAAGTTAACAACAGAAAATAAATATACATTTGAACAGTGGGTACTTCAAGAATAGAAATTTTTTAATTATAAATTTAGGTTTCTCGTAACCTATCTTACTAGGCTAGCCTGTCTTGTGGCAGTCATTTTAAGTCAATTTATAATACTTGTGAACATACCTACACTTATATCACATAATAGATGGTTGCATTATTAATAACATATTTTGTTTTGTTCTGTAACAAAGTAAAATAAAACGCCTTGTTTTGTTTAGAATTTTCGGTTACATATTTTGAAAAATATATAAAAATGGTTGAATAATTGGTTATGTTAGGTTAAGTTATTTTTCTTTCTTAACTTTTAATGACTTTTCAAAGGTGGTGTTGAAGTTGCATGATTCTGAGTTGTCTAGTCACCGAAAAAATATTTCGAAAAAAATTCGTTAATTTTAAACTTCTAATTTAAAGTTTGCAAAGTCATTCACCGATTATTATGGGTAATTTTGTATTAGGTATATCTTCTTATCTATATTATCTACGAACACGACTTTACATATCTTTCATTGCCTTAGATTTTTTTTCGATTTTTGCCTCTCCATCTGTCAATAAACCTATTTATCGATCTGTCTTTTTTTTTTTTTTTTTACAGTTAATACCGCACAAGAGTCCCAACTGCTCCCGTCTGGAGCCAGTGAGACTATGGCATCCCCAATCGGGGTATGTTGTGAGGCTGAAGGTAGTGGGGAGGGGAAGGAGATAGGGAAGAGGAAGGTTGGGAAGTACCTGGCTATTCAGATCTGGTCACTAAACACGGCTAAAGCCATTTCAAGCAACGTTTCAATTCTGAATTGTGGTCTTACACCAGGGCGATACTCATAGTATCTTCCACTCTGGAACGTGCCGCAAATATACTATATATTATTTTAAATGAATAAATTGTGAAATAACACAAATTAATCAAATAAAATTTATTTGCGCACGCCGGGTTCGAACCCGCGACCTTCGGATTGTGAGTCGAGAGCCTTGCCTCGGGACCACGGAGGCCGTCAAAGGCCTGGCCTGTCTTCTGTACATAAAGAATATCTAAGGCGGCATGGTTTTTAAAAAAAAATTCTAATGTAGTTTTATTTCAAGTTTATGAAATTTTGCTCACTACACTTTCAAAACAAAAGGAATGGACTGTCTACATCGAAAATCACCCCATCCTCTTCTCCCGTTAAAGCAGAATTTTGACATTTCTTGATGAGATTCTGCTCACTTGACTTCGAGGAAGTCCACACCTGATTTAAAAAAAAAAACCCGCGTAAAGCCCGAGCAAAGCCCGGGACTTCAAATAGTTAATAATAATATTATTATTGTTATTAAACATTAAGTTTGTGTTCTATGTTTAAACTCTCCTTTCTTCTTGTCGAGGGGCAAGGCTCTCGGCAGGGAAGGTGGAAGAAGAACACGAATGGTAAAAGCGAGGAGGAGGGGGGTTCACGGGACGGGGGACGCGGGAGGGTGGAAGACGGGGAAGCCGGAGGAAAAGGAAAGCATGAGGGGAACGTGGGACACGCAGGGAGAAACAATTTATTTCTTTATGTGTCATTGCAATTAATTAAATATCAACGTTTACAGCATAAGGTAATTTATTGTTGATGTTGACGTTCGTATTCGTTACACTTACGTGATTGCAAGATAATTACAAGATACGTTGATTCATTTCCCATTTTATGGTTCGAGTCCAACGCGACTGATTGTCTTTTGTTATAGATTATGATTATCGGGCGTGAAGAATCAGTTCTATTAGATGTTCAGATTTATTTAACCACTGTATTATTATTTGTGCACACGAATCTTTGTTATATGAAAATATATTATTAATAGGCGTGCTTGATAGATTTCTTGAAACGGGGGTTTTTCAAACTGATTTTGATTTATCTGAACAATATTATGGTTTGTGGTTTTTGTCACCGCTTATCTACAGAATTTACATGAACTCATATATGTATTTTAAAATATGAGTAAAAAATGAAATCATCCTGTTTATGTATGTACCTATTTGATAAGATTTGTTTATTAATATATTTTTTTGCAATTATGTAATCCGTACTAATATTATAAATGCGAAACTGCTCGAGTTTGTTTGCTACGCTTTCACGCATTAACCAATAAAAAGACTTTAAAAATTCTTTCACCAATAGAAAGCTAAATTTTATGCGAAGACTGTAGGCTGTATATGATGGTAAGCTCTGACGTTATGAAATTATAAATATTAATATATTATATTTGTTATACGTTTTCTGTCGCTAACAAAAGCAAGTTTTTGCTAACGTCAGAAAAAAATCGTTTCCATGGAAACGATGTTGATATATTTGTGGGCTCTATGCTGGTAGGTACAGCCCCCTACCTACTGGTCGGCTTTTGCTCCAGAAAATTCAAATATTAGAAAATGTTCTTTTTTTTGACAAGCGTATGTTTATATATTTACAAACTTCCAAATATTTAAATAAAAATAAACATCCGAAATGTTTGTAAGCGCATAAATTCCGAACGAATGAACAAAACTGGATAATTCTTTTTTCTTTGAGCTATATATATAGGTGAAATTTAGGTGGCAGGCGAGATGTTTGAAAACTGAATGTAAGGGAATGAATGTATGGAATGCGGGAGGGGGTGGGGGTGGGAATGGGGGGGGAGGGGGATAATTGATAAGTGCAAGCGCTACAGTAATTTTAAGAGTTATTGCTAACGTCAGAAAACAAATCGCTGCCATGGAAACGATGTTCAGGCGTCGTTGTTAATGTCTATCTATATAAATAAAGATGAATCTCCGAAATGTTGTACGCGCATAACTTCCGAACGACTGCAACAAATTGGATCATTATTTTTTTTACTACTGGTGAGCTCTGGCATTATGAAATTTAGGCGGCACGCGAGCTGTTTGAAAACTAAATGTACCGGGAATGAATGTGTGGAATGCGGGAGGGAGGAGTGATGGGGGGGGGATAATTGATAAGTGCAAGCGCTACAGTAATTTCCCGTAATACCATGCGGGCGAAGCCGCGGGGAAAAGTTAATATTTAATATATACGCGTGGTAGAAATCTCAAAGGTGGTAAGTAAACCAAAAACAAGGCAATAAGGAACTCCAGTGAAAAATATTATGGCTTTAAAAAAATATGTTCATATAGATCATATACGCTGATTCTTAATATATAAGTTTTATTACATAATATTCAACGTAGAGTTTTAAAAAAAATATTTTAAAGTCCATTTTAAAACGTGTCATTAAAACACCCTATTGCTGGATTTTGGCGGCGTGACGTCACCGCGCCGCGTCACCTGTGTCAAAATTGTAAAGAAATCAATAGAAATGTAAGACGCTAGCCGTTCGGCATTCCGTTTTATTGGTTTATAGAGAATTGGACATTTAATAGTTTTTGTTTTTATTGAAACATTATTTAGGCCTAAATAATTCAGTATCAAAAATAAAGTATCTCTATTAGTTTATCTATATTATTTAAAATATTCGAAAAATGGCGGGTGTCGAACAGCTGATTCCAGTTCCCTACAAGATTCATACTTCGGTTAGTCATGATGACGTCACACTAGATTTGGTGGTTTTCGGGGGATCTTGAAAAATTAAAACTTTGACATTTATTTTAACTATTAAAACTAATTATAGAAATAAAAATAAATATGCAGTTATTTAAGTTAGAAGGTCATTATTCATAAAAAAAATAAAAAAATTGGACTGGAATTCTCTATTGTATTTGTGTTCGAATTCATAGTTTTAGTACTCAATTGCCACGCGTCACGTAAAGTCATGTCTCACCAGTAAGTAAATTACATTTAAAAAAGCAATTATTTCGATTGTTTCCGGAACAATTTTAGCGCCATTAGAGAAAGTGAGAGGCAAACAATAAAAAATATAAGGACAGTAGGCCGTCTCATTCCATATTAGTCAGTGTAAGCGAGTGAGGGTATCTTGTCATCTGTCACACCCGTGATGCAGAATATAGTATTCGGCGCAAATAAAAACGCCTCCCGGTCCTACGTCTATATCATTCATACACACACGTTCGTTGAATGTCTATCTTTATCATACATGAATATCTTTTGAATTAAGAATTAACTGAAAACAAAAGAGTATTTTTTACTTGCTACATTTTATCTTGAGTTTGTGAGACAATAGCGAGTCTAGATGTAATATAATATAAAGTCATTGATTTTTCGTAATAAATACATTTTTGTTGACTGTAACGAATTTTTGACTACTGGTATCAGCGTCATCACTAGCGGCAATTGCTTGAACACCTTGCTCGAATTTCGTTAAAAGCTATTCAACTTTGCAAAATACGTCCATATTCGCGTGTAGTTTCGTTCAGGTTACTCTGTTTCCAAAAAACCATTAGTATGGTCCTGACAACCATTCAGACTAAAATTTTGTTTGAGATTAAGCCGTTTAAGCCATTTAAGCCGTGCTTTGTGACCAGAAATGAATTGCCGGGTACTTCCCTGCCCACTATCCTGGTCTCCTACCCCTTCCCGCAACCTTCAGCCTTAAGAAATACCCCAATTGGAATGCCATAGTCTCACTTGTTCAAGGCTGCTCGAAGCAGTTGGGACTCTTGAGCTCTTAAGACTCGCGAATACCTCACATAAAAAACGCACGGAAAACGCAAAAAAAACTACTTTCACTAAAATAAGTTGTTTACCATCAAAAAGTTGAAATTTATAATTAGTTAAATCGTATATTTTTTATATTATTTTAAAATATACGTTTAGAGAGCGTTTCGCAACTTTAAAATATTTTTGACTATTACATAAGCATACGTGACTTGCGTTGTGTTTATGAATGGTTCTAATACTGAATATCAACTACTCACCTCCCTCGTACCTGCTAATTCTAAAGATATTTAGATTTTGATTTGGCAATACTGTTTGGCACGGATGTGTGGTATTTTCCACCCGATCATTGCTAGTCAAACTTTTATTGTGCGCTTTGTGTGCCAAAATGAACTACTTTACTGTTTCATATATTTATCATATCAACCAGATCCGTAATAATATTATATATTATTTGGTAGTTTTCCATATTGGGAAATTTTTTGAATCCGGAAATTGTTGAACCCGGAAATTGTTGAACCCGGAAATTTTTGAACCCGGAAATTTTAATTTAAGAAAATTTTTTCCGGGAAAATTGGAAAAAGGGCCAGGAAATTGTAAATTTTTTTTAAACAGCAATTTTCTTTTGGACATTTTCTCATCGAGGATGCTGTTTGAACAACTGTTCTTTTTGAAAATAACAGATGGCGTCACTTCCGTTTACAACATCAGTTTTACTATTAGGAAGATGAAAATTTGAAAACCTGATGAAGTTACCCGACTCTGTGTTGGGTAACTTCATCAGGTTTTCAAATTTGACTGAAGACCTTTAGCAGTAACGGTTTTTGAAGTGTAAACTTCTTTAGCACCGTTGTGATTTGAAACTCGATGAAACGAAAAATAGCGACACCAAAAAGAGACAAACACATTCATCTAGAATCTGTAGGATTTAACCTGTGAGAGAATGAGATAGTATAATCGTTCTCCTCTTTGTGCTTCGTAGCCTTCCCACTCTTGTCTACTTCAGTTTTCTGAAGGTTTCACTTCTACCGCGTGAGAATGTCACACTCTGTTTTTCAATTTTTTTTTCATTTTGCGAATTTCATTTCATCCTGTGCAATTTTACAGAAGTATTTCACGAGAAGCATTTAAAATTTAACCGAACCTAAGTGATAAATATCTTGAGAATTTCTTGTGAAAGTTCATTTAATCTTTATTAAAATTATCTCTCTCAACAAACACTTCTTTTGACAGTTTAGTTTGAACTTGAATATTGTACAAATTCCGAACAAATCTGGATAAAACTCATTAAGTCTAGGCACTCTATGCGATGAGTAAAAATTCTCATAAAAATGCTATGAAATTTTAACCAATTTTACGTGTTGTGTGCGTACTTAATTAATGTTTGTTTCGTTTGCGTTGGCCACCTCTGCCACCTCTGCCACCTCTGCATTGAACCATCCCAGTAGACAGTATGTCGACTGTGGTGTGTGACGTATTTTTGGCAAATCTGAGATTATCACTACCCAATATTCCTGGTACGAAGACAATAAATTCGTTTTACGATCCGCGATGACGTTGCCAGAGTAAAGGTAATTCACACAAATTATAATAGCGGAGATTTCCTTTCTTTGTGGTATCCAAATAGGATTGTTTTTTATTGTAAGTTTTTAGTAATATTTTTAAATGTATTGAGCAAATAGTATAAAATAGTTTTGCGAATACAACTCTTTCTAATCAACGTGTTTTGGATTTTACGCAACAGATAGACTATAGGTACTTTTAATTTATGGTAATTAGTTGTTTATCAGTTGTATAAAATTTAAAATACTTTTCTTTAGTAATGACTTGTTTTAATTCAGACTACTCGAGCGTTTAACATATCGTCTTTCTGTTTATTTATTTGTTACGTTACGAAATTAACCCACTTCCCGAAATTCGATTGATCTGAAACTCGGCAGATAGACCCTACGACCATGCATTCTATTGATGGCATTCACGCACACAAGCGCAAATACACGAATTTCCTTGAAATTGGGTACTAACCGACCCAAGAGATCCTCATATCCTCTTTCTTACACACAAAATAATAGTGAGACAAACGATAGGCTATGTCTGTTTTCTCCAAATGAAAAAAGTTATCTTTTTCTTGCACCCCCTCATTCGCACTAAAGAATGAGATGCCGCATGCCGTTGCCGTCGTCGTACCGTGCCATTGACGTAGGAATTTTAAAAGCATCCAATGAGTAGTGAACATGAGCAAAAAATGTTGCATTTAGCATTTAAATAAAACATGGTAAATTATTTTGGCACGTGTAAATATAATAATAACGAATCCAGACTATCAAAATTGATAGATGTATGTTCTTAAAAATTTAATTATATTGATAATAATTTAAAACATAATTTCTGGGCAAACAATATTCTTTCTGCCACCAGAAGTGATCAATTGTTGAAGCATTATTGTCAGTAAGAAATGATAAATGATTATTCAGTGCGTTGGTAATAACTTCATTTAAGTACACGTATTTGCATTTTTAAGCGCGGTGGATACCTAATTTCTCACAAGTATTTATTTAAACGCGGTGCATATTTTGAGCGCGTTGGATACCTAATTTCTCACAGGTATTTAAGCGCGGTGGATACCTAATTTCTCACAGATATTTAGTAGGTAAATATCTACTTAATATTTGGCAAATTATTTTAGTCGGAACATATTTGGCAAGCTTACAGAATTTGGATTTAAGTGAATTCCATTTGTAATGACGATTTATTGGAATTTACCTTCCTATGAAAATATTTTCTCTAAAATGGGATCATCAGAGTTTTATTATTATTCCCGTACAGTTTTTTTGTTGGTATTCATTTCAAGTACAAAGAAACTTTGTTGCGTTCGCGGAAAATGACGTGAAAATTTGGCACGAAATGTGAAAATTTTTCAAATTTTTTCGTACCGCGTTGTCATACGCAACTTTATGTGCAATTTTCAAAAATAATTCTGACAATAATTGGATATTTTATATCGCGATGTTTTGCCAGAAATCGCCTCAAGGATTAAATTAAGGATAATAATTTTATTCTCCTTAATTTAATCCTTGAGAAGGATTAAATTAAGGAGAATCTATTTGAGAAGGTAATAAATGTCTTAAATAATTACATTGGTCTACAAAACATTTTTTTTCTCCTCATTGTTTTCATACATGATAACATTATATTTGGTGCTCTAAACACGGAATTTAACATGCAATTGAATACATGAAAACAGCGCTGAGGGCAGCGCTGACCTCGGCGCATTTATTTGCCCGGAAAGCGAAAGGTCCTGGGTTCGAGTCTCAGAGGTGCCAATATATTTTTCTGATTTTTCTGTTTCCAGATTTTCGATTGAGTTTCGCTAATATTGTCTTCATTTAATAGAAATATTACAATTTGAGGTTTTACTCATAAAGTTAAAATAAAAAAAAAATACTTAACATTGTGTTCCTTCAAAACCGTGTAAAAAGGTTCAAATCAAGGCTTATGGTTTCTTCTGGTATTTCCACTGCAATATTTACATAAAAAAATAATTATCAAGTGTAAATTGAGTATTGACAAAACTCAATTTATTTATATCATTGAAGAAGAAGATAACACTTATAATCTAAATGAAAATATGAAAGAAAACAAGACACAGAAAAACAGAAAAAAAACAATGGTCGCAACTGGGACTCGAACCCAGACCTCTCGTCTTACCGGGACGGCGCGTTTTCCAATTTCGCTATTGCCACCTTCTGTCAAACCGTCATATTTGTCAATCTCATATTTCAAATATTTAGAATCATTAATATTATCTTCTAATAGTTCTTTTTTTTTTTTTTTTTTTTTTTTTTTTTTTCTATTATATATATATTTTTTTTCTGTTTTTCTGTGTCTTGTTTTCTTTCATATTTTCATTTAGATTATAAGTGTTATCTTCTTCTTCAATGATATATTACGTTGATGGGAATAACCTTCAAAAGTTATTAAAAGAGAGTTTTTCTCATAAAAAATTGAATATTCATTTAGACTTTCATAAAGTCAATAGTTCCATATGAATAAATTCGGATACATTTATCCGAGACGCTATTCAGGTTACAAACCAATTCTTTGAATGATTGTTTCCAATAAAAAGAGTAGTTGCCTATAATATGGAAAAAGAACTAGTTGAAGATAATATTAATGATTCTAAATATTTGAAATATGAGATTGACAAATATGACGGTTTGACAGAAGGTGGCAATAGCGAAATTGGAAAACGCGCCGTCCCGGTAAGACGAGAGGTCTGGGTTCGAGTCCCAGTTGCGACCATTGTTTTTTTTCTGTTTTTCTGTGTCTTGTTTTCTTTCATATTTTCATTTAGATTATAAGTGTTATCTTCTTCTTCAATGATATATTACGTTGATGGGAATAACCTTCAAAAGTTATTAAAAGAGAGTTTTTCTCATAAAAAATTCAATTTATTTAATTTAAGTTGCTTTTTAAGTTGTTATCATGTCCGGAAAATGTAATGGCAGTTATGGCACGTGTTTTATTTATCGCGGCTGAGTTTCTAACAGCTCTTATTTATTTGTATGTCCATTACACATTAGTTGACAGCAATGTCACAGTAATCATTCTCTCGCCGTTTAATCAGGCTTATTACAGTCAATCAGTCGAGCGTGCAATAGGCAGTGGGATGTAGAACTGGAAACAGTAGAGGTTTTGTAATGTTACCATAGCATGGAATTGGACAGTTGTATTGTTTTTGATTTTGGACATTTAGTAATAATAATAATAATAGCCTTTATTCAGACAGTAAATTACATGACATTATTTATAATAAACTTTTATTTAATCACATATATATTCACTTATCATGCATCGACTCCCTGTCTGTATGTCACTAGTTGACAAAGGCCTCCTCCAACTGTCGCCATTTCTCTCTATCATTAGCTATTCTTGTCCATGTACCACCTGTTATGGCTTTGATGTCGTCAACCCACCGTCTAAATGGTCTACCTCGTTTTCTCTTCTTATCACTTGTGAACCAATTCATGACTAATTTTGACCATTTTTTACTTCCTCTAATTGTGTGGCCTGACCACTTCCACTTTAGCTTTTTTATTGTTTTTATGGCATCTTTGGTTCTTGTTTGTTTCTTAATGTTGCAATTTTTATTCTATCGGACAGTCTTTTCCCTATCATACTTCTTTCCATGGAGTTTTGACATGTTTCGAGCTTCTTATTGTGAGTTTTTTTGAGTGCCCAAGTTTGGCAACCATAAGTAAATACAGGAAGTATGCAGGTGTCAAAAAGTTTCCGTTTGAGAGTTATCCTAATTTCACTGTTTTTCATTATTTCTTTCAAACCCCAATATTGTTTCCAAGCATTTTCAATACGTCTGTCTGAGTACATTTAGTAAGTCGGCAAAATTTGAATATTATTCATATAAACAATAAGTACGCCACATACGTCATACATACAATGTCTGGTAATTTATTTATTTAAAATTTACGGCACAAAGTGCCATTTACAAGCTTGTGTATATTTAATTACAGTCGTAGTACATTATACAGGCATTAAAAATAAACAATAATATCAAAAACTCATTATGTAGTGACCTCGTTAACGTATAATTGGCTGAAATGTTCGATCAGTACAACCTTATATTTCAGTATGTTATATTATCGTGAATACAAGCTTATGGGTACGAGTGGTTTCATACTGATATTAATTGGGGAGGCGAGTATGGGTACCGCCGCCCCGGGAAACATTTATTGGATAACCAACACCTCTGCCGTAGGTTACCCCAAGTGGTTCGCTACGTTTGGTGACTAAGCAGGGGTGCCCGGGTTCATGGGATGACGTTCGTCCGTGTCTTGGCGACGGGTGCGTCTACCTACCAGCTGTATGGCAGGCCGGTTCGAGAGAGAATGGTTGACGGAGTCCCTTTGACTTCTTCAGCCGTACCCTCTCGGAATATCGCCTTACGCCGCAGTGGAAGGGTTGAATTCATACGTTCTGGGCACATACACTCCTGGACACATTGAATTCTAAACCACAAACTTTGAATTTGTAATTTTGAGTTTGGAAATTGAACACGAATATGAATCGAATTTCAACATGAAAATGAATCGAACATGAATATGAATCGAATTTCAAAAGCGAATTTGCAAGAGTTTCAATAATGATCCGAGTATGACCACGATAATTTTCGAATGAAAAGTGGGTTAAAACTTTCCAACACGAGTATACAATAACTTTAAATCACTGGCACAGGTGGGTAGTTTTAAGTCCTTCTTTTTTTCTTTTTTCCAGGTAGGTTTTGAGGGAAAGAGAGTATCAAATCGCGTCGCTCCAACGCATACTCTACCTTATCCCTTACCCCATCGAACTGTTTTCAATCAAGCGTCTCATAAGCAATACGTGGCGTCGCACCAATGCAAACGTTCCCTAATCCCTTACTCTAGTATGGAGCAAGTAAAGTGTGGAAGGATCCATCACAAGTCACGTGCCACGTCTCTGTTCGGCCACTGTTGTTATTTAATTAATTCCCTCGTGAAGACTGTTGACGGTTATTAGCTTCACACAAAACACAAGCGCGCAAACAGCGTCGGTACGCTGTCGGTACGTACTCGGTAGATTTATGTCGGTACCGGCGTTTTGGCAAGTCGACGCATACCGCATTTAAGCCATGGCCTGTTGGACATTTATATTAGCTTTTCTTCTTTGTGCTTTGGGAGAGCTTCTTCCTTATTACTCGGTTGAATTTGTCATATTTATAATTATACTTTTTGGTTATTGATATATTTGATTTAAGGTTCACGGAAACGGCTTATAATGGCCGGCGTAGTCCAGCGGTAAGGCTCTTGACTAGCATTTCGAAGGTCGCGGGATCGAATTCCGGCGTGGCAAATATATTTTATTTGATTAATTAGTGTTATTTCACAATTAATTCATTAAAAATAATATTTAGTATATTTGCGGCACGTTCCAGAGCGGAAGATACTCTCAGTATTGCCCTGGTGTAAGACCACCATTCAGAATTAAAACGTTGCTTGAAATGGCTTTTGCCGTGTTTGGTGACCAGATCTGAATAGCCAGGTACTTCCCACCTTCCTCTTCCCCGTCTCCTTCCCCTCTCCACTACCTTCCGCCTCACAAATTACCCCAATTGGGGATGCCATAGTCTCACAGGCTCCAGACGGGAGCAGCTGCGACTCTTGTGCGGTATTCATATAAAAAAAAGTGTTGTAATGAGATGGAATTGAAGTAAAACATATTTGCAAAACGATTCACACAACCTCTGAAAATAACAGTAATTTTTTTATGGTTTCGTGCATTTGAAAAGTGTCTTCTGTGTCTTGAATTACATTGGAAATTAAACATCGATCGCCCAGTCGATTAGTCAGACATCTCAAAATTCCGGTCCGATACATTCGTGTGACATTTTGAAATATCTATATATTAATACGTGAATCAGAGGCTTCACCACAGTTTGACAATGCCCTCAATGGCAGGCGAAACAGCTGTAACGCTTAAAATAACTATAATTTGAAATTTGCATATAAATCAAAAAAAGGAGCAGCAATTTACCAAATTGGTAGGAAAGCATTATTTACATCTTCTCTCTACGCCTTTTTCAATGATTTATTTCAATTTAAAACGGAATTCGCTCTCCACGTATCCTTGGGACAATCATCAAATTGCGATCAGCCATGGCTAAATCTTATTAATTTTGTTACCATAGGAACTGCCGATACTTGGTATCAAAACAGACAACAAATTAGCAAATTATTTAATTTTGTTACTAAAGATATTCAGCGAAGACCAAAGCAAAGTTTCCGTTTATTATTGCTTATGATAATTAATAATGTCAAAACAAACACAACAAAAACGCGAGAAAGAAACTGAATTAATCACTCAGTTGTTTCATTGTATCTTGTATCAATGTAAATACAGCAGAGTTCAACAAAGTTTGGATTATCTCACAATCCAGGTCAAGGCCACACGCTTGTTCCATACTGAAATGTTGCCTTGAATAATCAACATTGCCTATCTAGTAATAATTTATGCATGGTGGCAAATGAAAATTCAACTTATTGACCTTTGGGAAGACATTTTCTTGGCATTTCTCGCGATAAACGCACGTGAGGTGAATTTATCTGAACAGAATCCTTGGACTGGCTCAAATCGATTTGCTACTTTATTGGCATACAAAAGATGGAGTAATCGTTGTTAAGGCGATCCAATAGTTCAGGAAAAAATTGAAATCGGAATTCACTCCCTTTTATGGGAGGAGTTTAAAATTACTTGAGAAAAAGCTTTTGGAAAGGTTGGAAAAGGTATTTGAGAATTTTTAATTACAGGTTGATTTCGCAAAGGCCTGAAAAAAATATTAACTCCTTTTTTACGAGTTGTTTAATGTAATAAAATGGAAATTTAAATTTGATTTCACGGAACCATGCGACGCAGGCCTACACGTCTATTCCTCGCTCCGGCCGAGGGAGGTCTAACAAAAAATGGGTGGAGTTAGTCAGTAGTTCTTCGGTGGACGGCATAGAGATCACTTTGAAAATCCTAATTCGTCGACTGCCGGCCATATTGTGAAATAACAACGTGAAAATGTATATTTTATTTTATTTTGTAAAGTTCTGGCGTAAATATACATTTTTTTTACGATTATCATAAAAGCAACTGAATTTGCCACATTATACAATAAAACTATATCCGAAAAGGGGTTTATAAGTATGAGAGTTTGCACTTGAAAGTATTTTTTATAGACCTAATACTTTATTTTTTTCTGGGCTTATTAAAAGACTTATTAAAAAAATGACCGATATTTTTAAGGGCCAAGATTTGTTCTACACGCTGTATTTAATTGAAGCATCTATATACTTCTAAGCGATCAAATTTTCAAAACAAAAACATATGATTTTGTATGATTTTGCATTATTTACTATGTCTTCATCTTAATATGTTAACATTGAATTGAAATCTGCATCGTCAGTTCGGAGGTTGCAATATTAGTTTTAGTATTGTTTATCGATTAACAAAACTTAACGGCGCGACGAATGCTAAACAGACTGTATTATGAAAAGGAAAAAAAACTTATTTATTTGTGAAATGTATATGTAAATCGTAAAATATATTCTGCAGACCCTTGCAGAAGATTAAGACATTTTAAGACGCGGCATCCAGCATTTTTACCGATTTATTACATATTTTCTTTATCATTTTAAGTTTTAAAGCTCTTTAAAAAATATGTGTTATTCTTGAAGATAATATCTGTACATTCCCCACGCCGGAACGGAAACTATATGAAATTCCTTTGAAAGAAAAAAATCGCAAAGTATGCCCGAAAATTATTTTAAATACGTTTTTTTTCAGTTATTTTACAAGTTATATGTATGAAAAAATTCACAGTTCTTTAAGTGACTGGACAACTCGGAATGAAACCAATTCAGAACCATCTCAGAAAAGTAATTAAGAGTGATGAAAACAATATATTAAAAATTGGTTTAATAGGTTAAGTTAGGTTAGGGTTATGGGCTATTTTAAAATTATTTTTTTCATAGATTTTAATGGCTTTTTAAAGAGATGTTGAGTTGGCTTGGAACCGTTTCTTTATATGCTGTTTTAGACATCCCCAAGAACGAGATTTTTTGCTCCATTTTAAACGAGTCGTATTTTATTAAACATTTTCAAAATTTTCCCTTAATTATTACCGTTTTCAATATTAGCGCGCTCCCTCTAACATTCTTCTTTTTGAGCGAGTACTCCCGGGCCTTAATAAATTATTTACTTCAGACTAAATAAAACAGCAACAACTCAAGGCAATTCTTTCTTTTTAATGTTTACACTACACTATCTACTGAATAATGTACATTCAATAGCGCTTAGTCTTGTGTAATGGTTTATTTCCTTTGTTCGACACATATTGTCATATATAATCATATCATTTAGGTTTTTCCATCTTTGTTATCAAAATCTCTATTTATACTAAGCTTTCCACTTCTGTGCATAATTCAGTATTTGCTTTTCATTCTGTTCTACAATTAAGATGTTCGTATCTTTTCATTATTTCATTCAAGACCGTAGATTCCACAAATCTGAATTTTTAATAAATATCAATTTTGGTCAATTTATTATCTCAGGAAGTCGTTAAGTCTTAAGACAAATAATTGGGTGATTATCGTTAACCCTAGAAAGAAAATCTTATTTTGACCTACGTCTTAAAGACACACTGAAGCTTAAAAGTATATATTTGACATATTATCATACTTCTATAGTTTAAAGGTAGTTGAATAATTAGTTTAGTGTTTTGTACTTTAAATAAATTCAAAATAATGATAAAAAATGTATTCTAATTAAAAAATAACAAAATGCCATAAACCACGTACAAATCAACTATACATTATTAAGTTTATTTTAAATGAAAAATAATTTTTAATTTTATGTCTACACATCGTATTTTTTTATATGCTGTGAAATTTTAAATGCTCATCAGTCATACTTAGAAATAGTACAAAAAAATTTTGTTCGCTAAATCACATTTATGAGAACAAGTCCGAAAGTTTCACAAAAGATATTCATACGTCTTTCGGACGTATTGTGTATTGCAATTACCGTTGTGACAGCGCGCCACGTTCCGAAATAAAAAAAGACAGCAAAACTTGTGTCTCGCTTAGGTACGTCGCAAAGACGTACATTATTTTTTCTAGGGTACGGACGAGAGGTTCTGGGTTCGAGTCCCAGTTGCGACCGTTATCTTTTTATTTTTCTGTGTCGTGTTCTCTTTCATTCGTTTAGATTATAAGTGTTATCTTCTTCTTAATAATATATTACGTTAAGTATTTGTTTAAAATGGTAACAGTGTCAGCAAATGGCCACTCAGCGCCATTTTTTTTTTACATTTAAAAGCTCCCCGTTAAACGCCGATTCTAGGTTTCAATGAAAAAATTAAAAAAAAAACCTTAAGGCGCGGTACATTAAAAAAGAAGTTTTTTTTTTTTTACAGTTAATACCGCACAAGAGTCCCAACTGCTCCCGTCTGGAGCCAGTGAGACTATGGCTTCCCCAATAAAGATGGAGAGATATGTAAATACGGATGTTATAGAGGGCGCGCTAATATTAAAAAAACGAAAATATTTAAGCGAAAATTGTGAAAATGTTCAATAAAACACGACTCGTTTAAAATAGAGCAAAAATCTCGTAGGAAAAAAAACTAACTAACAATCACACCGTTTCCCCGCAGGAGTAGGCAGAGAGGACGGACCGCCAAAAAACTCGATCTTTTCGCACACTCCTTGCCTCGTTCACGTTCATACATCGTCTCGTACATGCTCTTCTATTTTTCTGACTCTTGACATCGCCCGACTCAAGTATCTGATTCACTTGGTCGTGCCATGTCTTCCTCGGACGATGTATATATCTCGTAGGGATGTCTAAAATAGCATTTAATATATAAATTGTAAATGTACTGTTAATTTTTTTTTATATGAATTGTAAAAAAAATGTGTTTAAAATAGTTTTCGGAGCGTACTTAGCGATTTTTCTAACGAGGGAATTTCATATAAATGCCGTTTCGGCGTGAGGAATGTATAGAAATTACCTTCAAGAATAACTTTTTTTTTTAAATGCTTTAAAACTTGAATTTAAGGAAAAAATGTGATAAATCGGTAGAAATGCTTGAAGCCGGGCCTTAATATCTTTGCAAAGAACTCTTTGGATTTCATGAAAATGTTATTTTTATTGTAGGCTTTGAGTGTTACTATTCTACTTGTGTTTTTTATTTTTATTTTAGTAGCTAAGTAGCAGTAATGTACATTAATGAGTTGATCGTATAATACTTTATCGCATGTTTTCTTGGCGGTTTCAAAGGACGATTAGTCATAGAGATGGAGGTGCCGTAATGCGTAAATTTTTTTTATACAATCTTATTATGAACATTCTCGAAGCTTAAGTGCCTGCAAACATTTTAATATGAATTTTATTCCGGAGCTTTAACACGCCATTACTCACTTTACTCTCGAATTCTTCATAAAAGATTTCTCTCATAATAGCTTATAATTTATTTTTCAACGTGACACCATACAATGGTCTCACTGCCGAGAGCTGGTTGAACTATGGAACCCTCAAATGATTATGTGAGCCGAAATAAAGTGGTAGGGGATGTAAGGGATGAAGAAGTGAAAGAGTCAGGTTAGGAAATATCATTCGGATTCGGAATAACGAATCACCCACCTTATCTGATCTATCTGATCTGTGTAATATGTACATTAAAGAAGAGTGTCTGTGGGTGGGTTTGTTCTTTATATTCAAATCTCCAATTTCGTTTCGAGATTGATGAAAATTGAAAATTAGTACTCTTTACTATCAAAACAAGAGTCTCCTTCTACATGAGATTTCGAAAATCCAACCCATCGCCTTTTCCCACCTTTTAAGCTGCCGCTACCCGAATTTCTACCGATTTCTTACATATCTCCCTTAAACATTTGAAGTTTTTAAGCTCCTAAAAAAATAAATATTATTTTTGAAGATGATATCTAGATGTGTTCCACGCCGAAACGTAAATTATACGAAATTCCTTTGATAGAAAAAAATCGCAAAGTATGCACCGAAAATTATTGTAAACACGCTAATTTCACTTATTTTAGAAGTTATATGTGTGAAAAAATTCACAGTATTTAAAAACTATTTTAGATATTCTCCACGAGATTTTTGCTCTATTTTAAACAAGTCGTGTTTAATTAAACATTTTTACAATTTTCGCTTCAATTTTATCGTTTTAAATTTTAGCGCGCTCTCTCCATCATAGTTAATTACATATCTCTCCATCTTTTTCTTTATGAGCGGGGATATGGCGCCTTAAAGCAAAATAAAGCCCGGGTCAGCCAGATGCTTCAGTTAGTACTGCATTTATAATTGAAATAAAATATGATTCCAAATGTGCTCAGGAATCGCTGGTTAAAATTATTCGGGTAAGTCCTGTTATGCCTTGATATATTTTATGTTTACTGTGTAAAAAATACTTTTTTAAATTCTCTGAATTATGAACCTCTGATCTTTGGCACAGAGGATTCTGTAGCGGAGTCTATTTATTTGAACATGGTACTTTTTTTTGTTATTGTTTTTGGGGTGTTATGCCGTGTTTCGCTACCTCCTTCTTTAGTCAACGTTTCGGACAGCGTTACAGTGTCCATCATCATAGGCGGACACTGTAACGCTGTCCGAAACGTTGGCTAAAGAAGGAGGTAGCGAAACACGGCATAACACCCCAAAAACATTAACAAAAATACTTTTTGGCCGTGAAAACCTAAAAACATACATGGTCCTTTTTATTTATTTGAAAAAAATTGTCATCGTCTTGATTGACAGCTATGTTCTTTCTACACTTTTCTTACTTCTGTATTTTAAGAGGGAATAACTAGACAAAACCAGAAAAATGTCATTTTAAATCAAATTTTAGACGCATTGACTTTTTTCCACAAAATATTATAAATTGATTTCGAAAGGCTGTTCTTTTATCTGGTAAAGCTTTTTTAAAAAAATTTGAGAAAATTTGTTTATTTTTAGAACTATAAGGTCTTGCCTCAGGTCGTTGACAGATTTGTTAAATTTTCAAACAAAATTTTGTATTATACAACATACATTTCAAACCATATAAATGCATCAAAATAAATCAATAAATTATTTGGGAATGCTACTTTTCAGAAGTTTTTAATTTAAGTTCAAATAAAATCATAAAAAAATTATGCGCCCTTGTTTTGTGACGAAAATACTTCAGTTTGTCTATCTATTTACGGTCTTACAAACATATTTAAAAATAAAATTACATTCTTATTTTGCTTAGACATTATTGAAAAATTATAAATACTTATGATCAATAAATAATTACAAAAAGTACTAATTTTACTAGTTTTATCATCACGAGTTTGAGCATTTTTGAATTTAGATATTTGTCTAAGCAAATTTTGAATGAAATAAAATCGATATTGAGTTATTATGTTAAAGTGCTGGTACGGAGAATAATTAATATTTCTCATCGGAACCGCCCTGTACAGTTGCAAGAGTACGATCGTAACATCATCGTTCGACAAAATTTAAATTCTCGGCCGCTGGTCAATGGCAATGGCTCTTAAGGTCTAGTATTTATTTATCTCTGAGAATTAATCTGAGAATAAACTTCCTCGTATTTCCAATTGCATTATTAAAGTTTTCATTGAAATACCTCATGAATGAAATTGCTGCATTTTACTCCGACGCATCGTTTATGTTTCTATGGTTAAGGGCGTTTATATGGCGTCACTGATTCGCGTCGCGACGCTGAAGGGAATAGAGGATCACCAACGTATTACGTATTCATGCTGCCGCGTGTATTCCTGAAATCGTGTACAGGTAATAGTGTACAGTACAACGGGTAAACAGTGGTTTGTCCTTCCAGGTAATCCTTGATTACAGAACTGTTTTGTTAACGAGACGAACTTTTTAATTTACTTTTCACAATCATCATTAAATGGATAGTCTTAGATAAAAACATTATGAAACACCTTAAAATTAAATGTGATGCATGGTATCAAATGGAGTGGAGGCAATATTTTGCCATCGAGGAAGCCTTCCTTTGTTACGCAGATAAGTTTCCGTCTTCGGTCCCTAAGTTGGTGACATGGTTTTTCGTAGTAGACAATATTATTTTACAATGTCATTTAACCAATCTAACCATTATACATTAGAGGAAAGTAATCAAATATGGAATACCGACATTTCTCGCAAACAAATGCTCGTAGACGCAATAAACAGTAATCGTCAATCTCTTTCAATCACTATACGCTCGTACAGGTTTCAACTTGTCAGTCGAGCGAGTGCTGTGTCCGTGGTGAGACGGTTTTGTTTTCTGAAGATGCTCAAGGAGAAACCTGGTGCGGACTTTGGGCACACAATGATTGCGCTGGTGCAGTTATTGCAAGTAGTTTAGGTTCCCTTTTATATTTAACCAAAGTTCCTAAAGTATCTCATAGAAGTAAAGGTTGGTTTTTGATAGTTTTGGTAGTGTTCCACATTTGGGGTATATATTCCATAATTATCTACATATTATAAATTAAAGTCCTCCGGCGCGTCTGTCTGTCTGTTCGCGATAAACTCAAAAACTACTAAATGGAGTGCAGTTTTCATCAATAGATAGAGCGATTCATAAGGAAGGTTTTATTATATAATTTGTCAAGATTTTGTGTAAATTGGTTGAAATATATTAGAATGTCTGTGAGCGGGCTAGAAAGCGGCGGATGGATTTGATTTGCATGCAAATTAACAGATGGCGTTGTGTTTCGTTAGCCACAGCATTGCGTGGCCGGGTCAGCTAGTATAATACAAGACTGATATGAAAGCTGATTGTAATGACGATTAAAAAAAAATGATTTTTAATATTGTTTTTTTTTTTTTTTTTGCGTAAAAAACACAACGGCATTCCATTTACTTTCCTTCGTTTCCTCTATTATTTTTAGGGTATTTTGAAACTCTGAAGGATTTTCTAAAAAATTTCCATGTTTGTGTTTTTCCGCTTTACAGCAATGCTAGAACGCGTGCTCGCTAACAACAGTAATCGATTATTATAACGTTTTTTGTTCGCGGGAGAATCATTTGAGGTATTAAATAGTAAAACCATAATATGAATTATTTAAAAATGTACTTTCCAACCTTAAACCTTCTTTCCATTAAGCTCACTCAACTAGATTTGTGATAGGAGTTTTGATAGGATAGGATTTGATAGGATTTGTGTTTGTGTTTTCTGGAGCCTGAAATTGCGACTGCCAAAAACACAATCTACCAAGTTACTTACGGTCTTAAGTAGCGCGTTCTCCAATAATTTCTTCCTTCATTTCCTTGTGTTTTCCTGGCGACGACGCGACAGGAACGGCGACATTTCCCTCCATCGGAACAATTGCAGCCGCTAGTTGCCGGAACGGTGACGGGAACAGCGCATCTCGTGCCGCACGACAGCTATAATTTCATTTGAAGCGGACTGAAGGGTTAGCGGGTAATAAATAGTCAGTCGCCAGTTTAAACGGAGCCTTCTCATCATGCTAAACTATTTATTCAGGCTTTAATCAAAACATTTCCTTGAAATAGCCGTGAAACCTTTTCTACTAAAGTTGGTATTTGTTAATCATTTATGACATCGATTTTCTTATATTATCTCTCTCCAAAGGCCTATTAAAAAGTCTTGTTTGGTTTATCTAGCTCTTGGCGGTCTAAGTTTGCCAATGCGTTTGCCGGCGGCCGGATCGGGAGAGATTGGTTGTGGAAGACCTAATCTAGAACTCTCCAGCCGGTCTCTCTCAACCCATTTTCCCAGAACTTCCTATCCTTCCGTTCCTAAAAAGACCCTCCACACAGCATCCCCAAATATGATACAGGCCCTGAGAGGAATTATTTTCATCAGGGCCTTCTGTGTGGTGCTAATGTAAAAAAAATAATCGCCTTGCACCGCAGTGGGAGGAATGGATTCATACCACCGTCACTCCTTGACACTTTGAGCCCCAAAATCCTACCCACTCCTCATACCCTTTTCCTTCCAAAAACTTTCTCTCTTTAACCATTGGAGCGATTGGTGTTCGGTTTCCAATTTAGCCATTCGATTTAATTAATATCATTCATTCCTCAAAATATTAATATTGAAATATATGAACTGTTTACTGCGGCTTAAAGTCAATGAATCCACCTAGATTTCACTATTTATCTCATATTTTTAGGTTCTATAAATATGACCACATTACGGCAAGCGATCGCTCAAGTCGTTTTGCAAACTTGCCATATTATGCCAAAAATCGCTCTAGTGGAAAGAACATCCACATAGGTGTCGCAAGGAGAATTTATTCCTCACATTGGGGCTAGTGGCAAAAGAAGTACAAATACTTAGCTATGTTGGTCAAAATTATAATAAAACGGAAAAAAACATCAGTTCATCTGTTTACTGTTAGAATGCCAGACGTTTCGGAAATGTCCGTAAACAAATAAAGAACAGAGTTCCTACATTAGTATACTTACAGAATTCTACTCGTAACTATTAAGTTGGTTTCCTGTTTCCTTCCTCCTTTCAAGCTTTTCCAAGGAAGTATAGCAAGTAGGAGCAGATACGAGGAAGTCTATTTGCTGGTGAGACTTAGTTCTGTCGAATCAAAGACGTTTCCTCGAGGCTTACTTGTTTTCCGCTCGCATTTGAATATCAATCCCGTCAACATACACGTGTTATGGTGAGTCACCAATAGTTGTGAATATTTTGGTTTATGGTTGTTTTTTCTATCCATTACATCTTCTGTTGAGAGTCACGAAGTTATTTATATGATAATCTTCACAACCACTTCAAACTCATCCAAGATATTATCAAAGCAATATTTCTACGGAAAATAATCATCTTTTAAAATATTATGTATCTCTTAAATACTATGATTTACAGACAGACAAACAAACCTTTATACTTACTTTAAGATGAAACTTAAAAAAATTCAAACTCTACTTTTAAATAATTAAAAAAAAAATCTTTTGTATTTATTGTTCTCTAGACTTTATGTCCGAGTTAAATCTTCCCCACAGGAAAAATTTAACCCTTCCACACACTTTTCCACAAATGATCATCTAGTCAATCCACGCGATGTAATTGCATTGTATAAGTATAATAAATTCAAAACTATACAAGAACAACACGTCAACCTACCAGAGACCATATGGGAAAATACTTCACCGACTCCAGATATTTTCATATCAGAGGGTTCGGCTCAATAGAACTCCTAACTGAACCGATAAATCCTACTGATCCCTCAATATAAATATTTAAAAAATCTTTCGTAATCCTACATGTGTTTAATATGACTGATTTTTGCATCTTTATATAAAGATTATTTGATAAATCTAAGCAAACTGCTTGGTAATGCTTTCAGAAGGCAAAACAGCTGTTACGCGTAATAATAATTACATTGCAGAACTTGTTTACAATAAACTGCTTTTATAAATTAAACAATAATATAATTGAATATATGAAAGAAATTAAAATGGAGTTCTATAAAAAAAATCAAATCCTACTCTTTCACAGATGACGGATTAAGTGTATTTTAGGAAAAAAACATGTTTTGCAAGTTATGCTTTAAAATATTAAGATGAATTGATTGTTTGCGCCCGTATATACGCAACATGAATTTGAACAAATAGTTTTGTCCATAAACAAACACAAATCTTTCAAGAAAGGCTTACAAATACAATATTGGATCGAATCCCCGATTATATTCGTAAGCCTTTCTTGAAAGGTTTGAGTTTGTTATGGACAAAATTATTAATTTATATTCATATTGGGTATGTGCGGGCGCAAACAATTAATAAATCCATCTTAATATTTTAAAGCAATGACTTACAAAAAATGTTTTTTCCTAAAATAATCAAACTGTCGCCATCTGTGAAAGAGTAGATTTTGAATCCTTTTAAGTATCACCTGTCACGCCTAGCACGCCTGTCTGCAATCCTGATGAGATTAATTATTTAATATTTCATTTAGTAATTTATTTGTACTAAAGTTCTTAGATAAATTAAAAAAAGACCGTGTCAATATCCACTCCCCGGAAGTGGCACAGGTAGTAGATTCCGTAAGTTTGAGAATAAATCTCTGTTTTCTTCATTCAGACATCCAAAATGATGCAGGTAGGCTTGTGACATCTGAGTGGTAGGCTGGTACAAGGTGATACAGGGTGAAATACGAGCGAAATACAAGGTGACATATTATGGGGGGCCTCACGTAGAGGGTGATTGAGGTGGATGAATTTTCCGGTCGTCCATATTTTCTCACATTTTAAGTCGTTCGCTAGTCCGGATATCGTCTTATTTACAGGCCCAATTTATTGAATATTTTTGCATTTGTTAGTATGGATTCGTACAGCAACTAGCTGCATGAATCTACTAAAGCTACTATTGTGTTCACAAAAACAGTTCTCCAACTTTTCTTGGAAGGAGATTACTTCTTCGGGAAAGGATAGAGTTCTTTATATTAATCTGGGATTTATTTAATACGCGTATTTTTGTTAATTTTGAATTCTATTCAGTTATAATTTCAGGTATATTGTTATAATTTTTGTTGTTCGATGTGTAATAATAAATAATTGTAAATCTTTTTTATTTTTACTATATTAGTTTATTTGTATAATTATTGTTTATTTATACACTGAAGGTGAATAGAAAAATATAAGGGAAAAATGAGAGAAAATAAAAGCTAATAGAAAGTTACGATAGATTGTTTCGTTGAAGGGAAGTGATTTGATATTAACATTTGGTTTATGTTTCCACTTTTATCTTAGCACGTCATCATTTTTTTTATTGGTACCTCTATAAAATAACATCGGTTTGTCGAAATACCAATAGCAGCTAATGGCAAGGTCACCCAAATAAACATAGGTTCCGAGTAATTCGTCCCTGTCTCGACGTTTCATATCGTTTCAAGGTTAATTCTAGCTTTGTTGAACGGAAAAAAAAACTATGTTGGAAAATGAGTAATGATTTTTTAATGCTTCTGTTATTTATTTGGAATTGGAAGGTTCTAGAACTAGTAGAAGGTACTAGAACTAGTAACATAACAAATTTGGATCGTCACGAACCAGAGTG
Organism: Glyphotaelius pellucidus; assembly: GCA_936435175.1. NCBI lineage: Eukaryota > Metazoa > Arthropoda > Insecta > Trichoptera > Limnephilidae > Glyphotaelius > Glyphotaelius pellucidus. Next base: position 29,592,381 of record OW386550.1, on the reverse strand, counting down.
TACTAACTCACCTTTTGAAATTTCTGAGCTAGAGCTTGAAATGAAGGCTCCAAATTGGCTCCAAATCATAATCCCACTCTGCCAGAGAGAACCAATCAAATAAATACTGTCTTGACTTGGTCTTGACCAATCATGTACAGAATTTCTCTGATTGATTCTCTCTGGCAGAGCTAGATTATGATTTTGAGCCCTCATTTCAAGCTCTTATTCAGAAACTGCAAAAAGTTAGTTAATACACTATGGTTTAAGACGACCCATTTCCACCCCATTTGGCAAGCTTGTAAATAAAAATAGTCCCCTATGTAGACACACTTAAAACGACATAGAAGACAAATAAACTATATTTAAATAACTTTAGACCGCCTCGGCACAGGACTCTCTGGTGAGGTGGACTAAGAAATACAATATTTATACATAAATTCACCATTATATTTTGTATGTACTATTATTTTACATAGTCGCTAAAATAATTTATTTTTTAAAGTTACAAGAGAACAAAACAAAATTCCAGAGTGTTGGTATCTAAGTTAGTATTCTAAGTATCGCCCTATTGTAAGACCACCATTCCAAATTGAAGCGTTGCTAGAGGTGGTTTTAGCTGTGTTTGATGACCAGATCTGAATAGCCAGGTACTTCCCCATCTTCCTCTTTCAAATCCTTCCCCTCCCCACTACCTTTAGTCTTACAAAATATCATAGGGATACCATAGTCTCACTGACTCCGGACGGTTGGAAGCAGTTGGGACTCTTCTGCGGTATTCACATTAAAAAAATTTGCCGCTGGTAGATCTATCTAAGCATTAAAAAAATTTGCTCCGCAAGCCAATTTTTTTTATAACTATTTCCTGACAAATAATAAGCGTTCGCGACATCGCTCAGCTGTCCTTTCATAGTTTCAATTAAATAACTGTGTTATTTTTTTACGATTATATTTTTAGTAATATGTTAAAACAATTTTCCACTTTTTTCTATTTAATTTATTTCTGACCGTAACCGGTTTCAGCCTATTAAGGCCAACTTTAGACTGGTACAATTATTCTTCGAGTCACGTACGCCTCATACGTCATACTAATAATGTTATATTATCTTGAAGACAAGTTTATGGGTCCGAGTGGTTAAACTATGGTTTATACACATAACATTTGGGGGAGGGAGGGGGGGTCAATAGGGGATTATTCAATTTATATGGCTTTTCCCGTATTTGTTGCTATTTTGTGTTTCACGACTGAATTTCCAGTTATTTGGTATATAAATGTACCCAAACCCACCCAAACTCAAAAAACTCGACAAAGCGGCATTTCAACACCTTTTAAAAGTCATTAAAAGTTATGATTTTTTTTTTGAGAAATAGCTCATAACCTAACCTAACGTAATCTATATATCCAATTTTTTATGAATTTTCAAATAAGGTTATCCGGTCACCGTTTAAGTGAAACACGACATAGCAAAATCATATAATCTATAATTAACACGTAAAGCAAAAACTTTGTACCACTTTTTACGAAAATTTCGCGGACGGAGGAGTATGAAATTTCGCACACTTATAGTTTAAGAGAAGGAGTTCAAAATGCTAATATGTTTTTTTAAATTATGCATAAAAAATACATTAAATTTAAATTAATTATGGTCGAATTTCGACCATTGAGCGACCACTAGTTTGAAATAAATCCTTGTACACCACCCTTGTGAACCCCCTCCCCCAAATGTTGTGTATATAAACTACTTTTTAACGAATAATTGTACCACTCTAAAGATGGCCTTAAAAGTCTAAAGCCGATCAGGAATAAATTCAGTGGAAAATATTAAAAATCGTTTTAATATATTATTATAATGGGATCCCACCACGAATTGTCAATATCAAAAATAGAAATATAATTTTTAGTTAAAATTAAATTATACATTCCTTGCAAATAATTAAGTCATAATTTTGTGGTCTTCTGTTACAAATGAAGTAGAGACTATTATTATTCTACGCATTTTATAATTGCTAAATGCGACCCGAGACCACAAGTATGTAGAAATAAATATGTACGCAATATTGCATATTGTTGTGTGCGGAGAAGTGCTTGCTAGAAAATCATAAATGTTATGCATATTAAATAAGTTCTCTGGCGCCAAACGACCCCCGCATGTATTTCTTTGAAATTTAATTAATCATGTCGTGGGGTCTAGACAAGTTATGGAGTGATCGTAATTGGACAGTTAAAGGGGTGGCTGAATTGAAGGCTATTTTTAATGGGGTAGGAAGTACGCGATAAAGCTGTTTTGATTTTAATCACTTAAAAATACCCACTTTCATAGGCATGCGCAGATGCGGTTTTAATGGTAGTTCTTACTAATTACCAATATTAATTATTAAATAAAAAAAAAATAAAGTAAAAAAATATTAACGTTTTTAATTCTTAAAATTGGATTACTAAATAAGGATTTAAATTTGGGAGGCGGATGTGGGTACGTCACCCCAAGTGGTTTGCCACGTTTGGTGACTTAACAGGAGCGCCCTAGTGCATGGGGTGAGGCGGATGCATTCGCCTACCTTCTGTGTGGCGAGCCCGATCGGAAGAGACTGGTTGAGGGAAATCTTTCGAACTCTCTACCGGCTTCTCTCGACCCATGTACATACCCATGTGGGAGGGACGGATTCATACGTTCGTCACTCCTGGACACGTTGACCTCCAGATTACTACTCATCCCTCGTACGTTTTTCCTTCCCAGAATTTCCTCTTCTTCCTTTCACTAAAAAGACCCTCCATACAGCATCTCTAAAGATGACAAAGATATGCCCCGAGAGATTTTTTCCTCAGGCCCTCTCGTGTAGAAAATAATCAGGTCTCAATAGCTTGGTGGTGAGAAAATTAGTGGCGGTAATGCCTGGGTTCGATCCCCTGTTTACCTCTTTATTTTCTCTGTCTTGTTCTGTGTCATGTTTAAGATCTGTTAATATTATTTTATTCTTCAATGATTAAATATTTTATCATCAATTGGAGAATGTTATAAATGAATAACACAGTGATTGCTATTTCAAGCAAAGTTTAGTTTCTGAAAAAAAAAAATTCCCACTTCATATCTAATGAAGAGCCCCGTACATTTATTTTGTTGTACATCAGTATAAAACCCACAACCTCTGGGATCAGAGCCAAAGATCGTAACCTCTGTGCCACTTAAGTCGCTAACCATCGTCCAAGGTCTCGATGGTAGTACAAGTCAGGGTACTTAAAAAAAAAAAAATTGTGAAATTTTTTGATACAATACATAATAGATACATAAAATAATGAAAAGTATATAAAAAAGCTTAATACAATAAATTTATGAACAAAAAAATCCCACAAAGGCAATGCCTGTCCGTGGTTATAATGTTGATTTTTTATTTTTATTTCGATGCTTAAAGTGAAGATTTTAAGTGTATATAAATTGGGGATTTATAAAGAGTAACTGAAAAAATGCAATTAAAAACTATAACATAAAAATAGTCTGCACTATTATTATTGCATTTGTAAAATTTTTATAAGAATGAATGCTACAAGTGCAATGAAAAGACAAAAAAAGATATAGCACACAATAACATATTTCTACACTAAATGCTGTCTAATGATACTTATAATTATTGGATTTGTTAAAACTTATAAGATAAAAAATATCTGTTTCAGTGCTTTTAGCCAAGTTTTGTTATATTTTTTAAAAGATTGGAGATTTTGATACGTGTTCTCTTTAGAGGTTGAACAAAGTAAATTATACATTTTTGGAGCAATAAAACTAATATGCCTTTGGGCCTATCTAGTTTTGCAGTGGGATACAGCAAAGTTGCATTTTCGAACAATGATTATCTGATTCGACTACGAAGAAGGGATGACAAAATAATAAGTTTAACATTGAGTACCAAAAATTTTCTAAGCCGTGAGATCTTCATAATTACCGCAAGTCCTCGGCAGCCTCCGCGTTTGCTCCACAATTAAATTAAATTGTTATTATTCTCGCCCACTCCCGTCGTCGTTTGGTAATCCATTGTTTACAAAAGGGGCGAGATTTGTCTGGTTGTGCGGTGGCTGGTTTCGCCCACACCTCTCAGATTTAGGCTATTTGTCCTTGCAAATAATAATAACGCTCAAAATCTGCGGATCCTTTGAAACAGAAACGCGACAGATTGGTCTCGTGGTCCAGAAAGTATTGACGTAATCAATGACTTAATACCAATTTGATTATTATTTCTAGGATTAATTAATCTTAAGACGTTTCGTCATTTCAGTCGCCTGTTAATTTACTTATTATTTGCGTTTAATACTGTTGATATTGCAAAATCCAGAAGCTAGAATATATATGTGAATAAATTATAAAATAAGTTCAGTACACACGTAAAGGTTAAATAATATTAAGCCGCCGCCACCCGAATTTCTACCGATTTCTTGCATATCTCGTTTGAACAATTTAAGTTTTTACGCTCTTAAAAAATATATGTTATTTTTGAAGACAATATCTATACAATCCCCATGCCGAAACGCAAATTATATGAAATTACCTCGATAGAAAAAAATCGCAAAGTATGCTCCGAAATTTTTTTATTTTCAAGCCTGTCTCTATTATCTAACAAGTTATATGTATGAAAAATTCACAGTGTTTCTTTGAACATTGTTTTAGACAACCCCCACGAGATTTTTGCTCTATTCTAAACGAGTCGTGTTTTATTAAACATTTTTACAATTTTCGCTTCAATTTTATCGTTTGAAATATTAGCGCGCTCTCTCCAACATTCGTGATTACATATTTCTCTCTGCTTATTTTCGAGCTCGGACCTTAACATCTCAGGCTAATTCGTTTGGTTTTCGGAACAACTCACATAAGTCTCGTAGAAATCGTTGTGTCTCCCTTACTATCATGGTTAGAAATATATCTAAACGTTGTTAGAAAGAGAAAACACCACGATTTATATTCATATCTTAAAGTTAACCACAAAATAATTAAAATGTACACTTTTATGAAACCAAAGTTTCCGACTGCAATTTGAAAAAAAATTATTAAACTTTTGGAATTTTTTATTAACGACCATGAAACGCCAAAAAAGTGACGTGATGTTAACGTTTATAATACACTTGTCTAATAAAATATACCGTAAGTAAAAAAAAATGAGGGGCTCTAGAAAAAAAATATTCTCAAAGTGGGCTGTGGGCAAAATAAGGTTGAGAACCTATAATTTAGACGAAATCGCCGCACGATAATGATTTTATTATTTTATCGCGGATTGTACACTATTTTCGAAATTCATTTTATTACTCTCGTGCAAGCAAGGGATAATCTTGTTTATTCTATTTCATTGCAAAGTTTTATGGCGTAAGTGGCAACCGTAGTCCGTAGTGTTATTTTAACATTCTTGTTTACAGTCCGCTTAGAGCAGTATGAAGAAGGGTTATATCGTTTAACGAAGCACTTAATAATTTTTAATTGATGGGATCAATGAAGTTTATGCTCCTCTTTGTTAACGACCTCTCGAGCTCTTTCCACCGATTGTCTCTTTTCACTCTAATTTTAGTTATTAGACATGTTTTTCCCTCAAGACCATAATTTTCTTATTTAACTCAAGGTCATCTATTTTTTGCAATCACTGGAAAAATGATCGTGTGCCTAGTTCATTAGGAAAATGTTATTGAAATTTTAGTAGGTTTGTTTAGGTTAGATTTAAAATTAACCTATTTTTTACTACGAATCGGTTTACATTACAGAATTTAAAAAAAAAGTGCTTTGGATGAGTTGTTTTCATTGAGAATTAAATTTAAAATTGTTAATTACTGTTGTGTTCTCACAATCAGTATCTCCGTCTTGGGAGGAGATTTATCTTAGGGAAGAAATAGAGTTCTTTTGGTTAATCTGTGATTTAGTAATACTTCGCGTATTACAAGCAGTGACTAAGGTTTTTTTGTTATTTATTTTTGGGGTGTTATGCCGTGTTTCGCTACCTCCTTCTTTAGCCAACGTTTCGGACAGCGTTACAGTGTCCATCATCAGGGCAGATGAGCTGATGAGATGATGAGATGATGATGATGATGGACACTGTAACGCTGTCCGAAACGTTGGCTAAAGAAGGAGGTAGCGAAACACGGCATAACACCCCAAAAATAAATAACAAAAATACTTTTGGCCGTGAAAACCTAAAAACATAATTGACTAAGGTTAGCCGACCCAACAAGAAGCTGGCTATAATTGATCTGGTTCTCACTGTCTTTTGTGGGAACCGCTAACATCGGCCCCCGGCCCTCTGGCGAACTAACTGGAAACCAATCCTGCCGCCATCTTGCGGACTTTCAGGAAAGCTCTTATCCCTGCCTTCTATGTGAGAAGCTCGGAAGCTTTTAGATATCTCACAATAACTTTACAAAAAATATAAGCGTAAATTACAAAAAAAATTCTGAAAGCATATAGGAAAAAACTTTTCAAATTTATCTTTGACAGTTTCCGTTGATTAACCTTATTTCTTTATTTTAAAATTATTCACAAAAAAAAACAACAATTTTGCGCTTGAAATCGTGGCCCCTAGACTCCGTTTGCCAAGCGATTTTTATGCCTGATTTTATACACATACACTTTTACTACACGATTATTTTTGATGTTGATATTTGAAATGGAAAAAAGTATTTGCTATAATTAGTTGTAATTGAAAATCGATTCAAAGTACATTATTTTCGCATTACTTTACGAACGAATCAATGCTACTTTTTAACTACACAACAGCGGTAGTTCCGCTCACGAAAGCTATCGTCTATTTTTTTGCAAATATATCAACACCGACAGTGGTAGTAATGAAACTATTGAAATGAAAGTAAAATCCAATATTAACTCATACGTACTGTGAACCGTCTTTTGGGTAGTAAGTACATTTGGGATATACTTTGCTGTGGTAATTGTACAATCTACGATAGAAACGCCCTGACCACTTGAAAGTGTTATCACTTCGTCGATACATTATTTCTTAGTAAATTTATAATGATTTAGGTTTAATCAATATTGACTTAATTCCTCCTGATGCAATAATACGCATTCCTAACATCATTATTTTACTATTATATCAAAAAAAGTGATACGGTAGTAGATAACAATATGGGAGGCGGGTATGGTTACCGTTTGGTGACTTAGAACGGGTGCCCGGGATCATGGGATGAGGTTTGTCTAGGCCTTCGCGGTGAATGCATTTGCTCATCTACTGCGTGGCGGGCCGGATTGGGAGAGACTGGTTGAGCGAGACTCGAGCTAGATCTCCAGCCGGACTCTCGACCCATCGCTCTGCACCACAGCGGAAGGGATGGATTCGTACGTCCGCCACGCCTGGATACATTGACTCCCGGACTCCTACCAACCCCTCATAATTTTTAATTTAAAAATACCCTCCACACAGTATCCCCAAAGGTGACATGGGCCCTTAGGTATTTTTTTCCCTCAGCGTCTAATGTGTGGAGCTAATGCCTGTAATTAATAAGCCTGTTTTAAGAGCCAAGTTCCCCAAATAGCGCCAAACATCACTTTGCAATATTACAAATATTTAAAAAAAATTCTATGGGGGTAGTTAGAAAAATGTCTAATGTTACATGTGAATGAAATTTTTTAATCGTAAAATTTTTAATCCTACATGAAATACATACTGGAACTTTACGTTAATCGTTCGAAAATGCCTTCGCTGGAATCATAGTAGCGCCTATTACAGACATTTAAAAAAAATCTTTCCGTAATCTCAAAGTAAATATGATACAGATTCTTGTAAATGAATAAAAAATACTGATCTTGGACCGGGATTGGTAAACCAAAAATTAATACGCGCACTGGGTACCACCAGTTACAGTACCCACTAATTAATCCACCACTGTTGTTGTTAGTAACACGAACTTAATACTGACAGCAATTGATTATGAAAATCCATTACTTTATCCATTACGGACAAAGTTACGAGTTACAAGTATGTATTATATAAGTACTACTTATCTGTTTACTTGTATCTATTATCTATCCGTACAATCTACATCTACAATCCATTAGCAACCGTCTGATGTGTTACTGTTTAGAGGAATCCCAAAATGAATGTATTCTTAATTTTTACTCGTAGTGTACCTTATATCACCACGAATATAGGTAATAGGCATAAAAATCGCTTGGAAAACAAAGTCTAGAGGTCACGATTTCAAATGCAAAAATTAATAATTGTATATTAAATAATAAAATTATAAAAATTAATAATTTTATTTTTATAATTTTATTTGAATAATTCCATTTGAATTTTTCAGATGAGTAATTGTGCTGTCCGAATTGTGCTGTACGTTGGCTAAAGAAGGAGGTAGCGCAACACGGCATAACACCCCAAAAACAAATAACGAAAATACTTTTGGCCGTGAAAATCTAAAAACCACTTTTATGTATCATATTTCATTATCACTGACGCTATTAACTAAAACTACTTTTAAGGGGATCCAATAGTCCAGGGAAAAATCGACTTCGGAATTTACGCCCTTTGTGGGAGGAGTTTAAAAATATTTGAGAAAAAGCTTTTGGAATGGTTGAAAAAGGTATTTGAGAATTTTTTTTTACAGGTTGATTTCGTAAAGGCCTAAAAAAAACATTAACTCCTTTTTTACACAATGTTTATTGTAATAACAAGGAAATTTAAAATTGATTTCACGGAACCGAGCGACGTGGAGTCAGACGTCTGTTCCCTGCTCCGACCAGGGCAGTTCTGAAAGAAAGTAGGATGTGGCAAGCCAGTAGTCCTTCGGTGAACGACATAAGGATCACTTTGAAAATCCTAATTCGTCGGCTGCCGGCCGTATTGTAAAATAACAACGCAAAAAAATCATATTTTATTTTATTTTGTGAATATCGGGCTTAAATATCAATTTATTTTGCGATTATCATAAAAGAAACTAAATTTGCTACAATAAACTATAAAACCATATCCGAAAAGATGTTCATAAGTAGAAGAGTTTGCGCTTGAAAGTGTTTTTTTATAGACCTATTACTTTATTTTTTTCTAGGCTTATTAAAAGACTTATAAAAAAAATGACCGATATTTTTAAGGGCCAAGATATGTTCTACACGCAGTATTTAATTGAAGCATCTATAATATTTCTAAGTGATCAAATTTTCAAAATAAAACACATGATTTTGTGTGATTTTGCATTACTTACTATGGCTTCATCTTAAACGACGGTTCTCCTCTCAAACCCTCGGAACAAAACTTGAAAGCTGTTAGAAAGCTATAAATATTTTTGCAAGCTTTCCGACTGTTGTAACTTGTGAATAGTGCCTATTTGTCGGCAGTTAAATACTACCATCAGCTCTCGCATCCCCCCCCCCCCCCCCTAATTACGAGCACGATTTAGTACAGCAAGTACCGGGCCCTTAGTACAAACATCCATCTTCCGGGAGCAAAGTGGCGACAGAGCTCATTAACCTTGTGGCACTTTGTGTACGAGTTAACTGGGAGTTAAATCGCTGTAATAATAACAAGTCAAAGTTAACTTTTTAATTTAATTCTGGAAATAAAGTTTTCTTTATACTCTTTCTTTATCAAATTAAATCTCAAATGTAAGATTGGTTTTAAGCGAAAATACATTAGGCTTTATTTCTTGGAAATCAATGGTTTTTTTTTTATTTGGAACTACGATTTAATCTCAGAATTCGTAAGATATACGGGTCGTTCTTCTTTTTAACCTACATAAAGTTGTCTCCACCACTTAGTGGAGAAAAATTCAACAGAATTACCAATATTATTATTTTATAATTACTTTAAAATCTACTGTACTAAAGACGTAACGACTGTGTGCGTTTAAAAATATATGTGTTTATATTTTTGTAGTAAAAATTACGTGACAGAGGTGTAACTCCTAGTGATAGAAGTGTATTTCATACAAATCACAGCTGTCTTCTGCCACCTCGACTTGCGTGTATTCTATAATGTTACAAAAAATGATATGACGACATAAAATATAAAACTATTTTTTAACTCCGAAAGGTAAAACCTATCAAGTAACAGCGATTATTATTTTTATTGATGTTTAATAAAATATTTAAAAATTCTCAAAAACTTGTCTCCTTCAATTTCTGTCATACGACACTTCTGTCACGTGGGTTCATTCGAAATCGGTATACACGCAGCTCGTGTTTGTCACCCCCAATAGGCATTTCAGGCCTCTTTCCCCCCTTGCTACAATTTTCCCTCTGAGATCCAGAGAGATTCATTTATAGTAAAAACAAAATGTGACGGAGTGGTGGAAATGTGACGGAGTGGAAACGTTATGTAGGTTTAAAAGAAGAACAACCCATATCTTCATTCACGAATTTGGTTGCTGGTTTGGAGAGCTGTTAACTATAAACAAGTACCAGGTGGTCGGTACCCATTGAGTTGTAAATCTTGTGATTTAAAATTGTAAAAAAGGTATTCACCGTGAGAACGAAAAGAAATTTTTTTTTTCAAAAAATCATATCTCCTGTTTTTGTAGACCTAAAATTATAAACTTTTAGTATGAACTATCTACGGGTCAGAAGGGATGTGCTCATTGTGACACATTTCTTCAGACCGATTCGTGGATGGTTCGAAACTCGACTATCGTGCAGAGCATTAGCTTCTATGTTCCCGATGGTTATCTCCGTCACCGACAACACATTGTTTTTATCTCCCGACTTGCAGAACTAACTTGGCAATGGTCATGCCAGTCGGAAGAGCCGTCTTGTTGTTAAATAGAAACACTTCGAATATCGATATGTTTAAAATCAATAAAGCGCAATTTATACGGCAAGCTTTGATGCTGTTAGTATAAATCTGCTTACCTAATCTTATCTATTTTATCTCTTTTAAAAACGCTCTGAAGTGTTAATTTTGTAATGCTTTTAAAACAAATAAATTGAGTTGAATTGAACTTTTATTTTAAAATAATATTGAACAGATCTTTAAAAATAGTTTAACATTTTTTTGTAAATTTCTTTAATAGTATAAAATAATCTCCCATTATTTACAGTGTTGGGATTTGACTCTTTCCTCAATATGACCCAACTTTTAATATGTAGTTTTGTAACGGGATAATTAATTAAAATGCGCAATTTTACATTTTAACAAAAGAGTTTCAATGAGTATATTCGCTCTTGGTTAGCTGAAATCTTTTCAGTCCTGCCAGAGTATTATTACCTGAAGATGCGCGGTAAGAACCAGAAAGCAACTCGCTCTCTAGACGATTTGACCTGACTTGACATTATATCGGTCATTCCAGCTGTGACATCCCTTCCAGTGATCATATATGTAAGCCTGAGCGGTGGGGTGAAAATTAACCAATAGCATCCCTTGTACCTAATTAGTAAGAGGCTCTGCGATGCGGGAATGGGTCAGTATTAGTTATCGATGAACTAATCAATATACGCTCGAAAATATGCATAACAATTAGATGATTTGTTACAGTTTGATAATTCCATTAAAACGTGTTTTCATACTGTATTTAGCCGTACATGTAAGTAACTTGTGTTACGCCCGTACTAACTAAAGGTGTACACAACCTAAGGCCGTTTAAACTACTTTACGGCACTCAAGTAATCCCTCGGGAACCTAACGTGACCTCTCACTACTGCGTTTTACTAACTGCGTTCCTGGAATGCTATGTTATTTGCAGTGAACGTTTGCATTGAAGTGGCACAGCAAAGAGCCTTTAGTTTTCTACAAAAGCAAACAATTAAAACCATAATTTTCCGCGTTTTTATGAAGTGTGAAGAAAATTGCAATAATTAAAAAAACATATTAAGTTCGGTTCTGGCTCTTCTTTGCTTTGAATTTAACTTTTATTTTTATGTTTGGAGAATTCAATAAAGTACCTACCTACACGTAATTATAATGTTTTTAACAGATAATTAAGTTATTTTATATTTTCAAAATTGGAACTGATTTATCGAGAATTCAGATTAACCCATTTAGATGATTTTATTTTTCATTGTATTTTTAAAATAAATGTAGTAAAATTTTTAAAAATTGTTTTTCATTTATTCACAAATAATAGCCCAAGTTGCCTCTAAAATCATGATATACTAAAATTTCCTTTAATGGCCTTTATCCTATAATTTAAAGCAAAAATAAAGAAAGTAGCTCACATCCGTACTCGAAATTTGATACACCTTTTGATTGCAAAAATAATTTTTCATTTTGGCTGGGTATTTTGATTTCAAATCCAGAATTAAGGTTTGTATGAAACGAGCCGAAAAGAGCCGCGCAAACGTTTCACTTAACACATTTTCTACGATTTTTATTAACATTTCTTAACGATTATTCCGATTTTACCCATCAAAAGCCCGTTAAATATAATATGGTGACGTCACTCGACACACCACATTAACTCCCATAGACTCCCACGACTATACACCGCAAACTTCGATCTGTCGGGGGTGGTACAGTACCACTACCTAGTAGAACTAGGGTAGTCTCGGTCACGCTCTAATTCTAAACGAAGAGCGGTTTCATCCCATTGTTTGTCGCGTCATATTTAAACGTTTGAAGTTTGTCACAGTAAATACACATAATGTGGGAGCTCGGTTTTTATTAACCCCTAGAGCCTCTATATTTAGCAATGTAATTTCTGCGAACCGTCAACATGCGGATTACGCGGGAAATATTTTCGCATTACATTCGACTTCTGGTAAATTTGCTGTTTTTGAACGTATTTCTAAATAAAATTCTGTTTTAAAACAGTTGACACCCTCTTTCAGATTCTCAAAAACTCTCTTTTTATAACTTTTGAAGGTTATTACTATCAACGTAATATATCATTGAAGAAGAAGATAACACCAAAAATCTAAATGAAAATATGAAAGAGAACAAGACACAGAAAAAATAATAAAAGACAATGGTCGCAACTGGGACTCGAACCCAGACCTCTCGTCTAACCGGGACGTGCGCGTTAACCAATTTCGCTATTGTCACCTTCTGTCAAACCGTCATATTTATCAATCTCACATTTCAAATTTTAGAATTATCTAACAATATTATCTTCAACTAGTTCTTTTAATTTAGTTACTTACAAGTTCTTTTATTGGTCTAAGCGGGACGTGCGCGTTAACCACGTGTCTTTTTCTATTTTTCTGTGTTTTGTTCTCTTTCATATTTTCGTTTAGATTATTAGTGTTATCTTCTTCTTCAAAAAATATAACATTTTTTTAAGTTTTAACAATCGCTTAGCGATGGAAACAAAAAATTATATTTAATTAGATAAAATAATGTAGTAGATAAATGTATTGTAAAAGTTATTATCACATATAAAACGGACAAACTTTGACAAATCTATCGCAATTTTTTTAAATTTCACGGGATAACTGTCACTGTGATGGATTATGATTGGGGTTAGGTTAGGATAATTGTTGTACGCTACTAAATATGGATACTATTCTCCTTTGTCCCAGAACGTGGAGACTGGATTTTTTTTTTGTGTAAATCTAAATAATTTACATGTTGATGCTTTCTTTGACTTGACATAATTACGCACATTTGTCTTTCCTTTTGCTTGTCATTGTCATTTATTCATATTTTCGCAGTCATCTCTGTTTTTCAAATCGTGTGAAGTCAGTGAACAATTTGGCCGTAAAATAATAAATTACTAAATATATACCAACAATGTTTTTTTTTAAGACACAATTTGGTATTGGTAGACGTGAAACTTAGAAAAATACCCTGTAAAGTTACTTATTAATTTTAAAAATCTTAAATTGGAGGATGTTTACAATAAATTTACCTTCATAAAAAGTTGTTCTTAGTTACGTAGACATTGTTTCTTTTTTTTGTTAGGGTTCTTGCAATTCCAATAACTAGCTTTGCCCGGACTTTTCGCAGAGTTTTTCCAAATCGATTTTTTTTCGAATCGAGTAATTTTCCTCTAATTTTGAATGTGAAATGTTTCAAATTTCATCAAAAAGTATCAAAATTTTGCTTTAAATGTAATTTTCATCTTTTGCTGGATGGAGATGATTTTTCGAAATCTCACATAGAAGTGACCATAGAAACGACCGGTTTCCTCGGGCAGTATTGCAATTTGGTTATCACACAGTTTTTGTAAATAGACTGATCAATGCTGTATGCAAATTACTCTCAGATGCTTTGTTGCCACCGCGTTTGTGCATACAAACTATGCATTATGTACGTCGCTCCCAATTGCTCCGTTTATTTGGCGATAGCGGAAGTATCACAGCGACCATGAGTTTATTTCTGCGCCCATGGGATTTTCCATCGCTACAACCCGCATTCTTGTATCACAGAAGCTAGACCTTACAGTTACAGTAATCACAATTTTGATAATGTACTGTGTGTCATTCGACAGTCATCTGCAGGCACTTAGTCCCTGACACGACTTCCCGATAGCATTAGTCATCGCCGAGTTATGCATTATCACATCATTACGCGTCTTATCGCGAAATTAACAACAAAAAATTAATATTAGCTACTTGTGGCAGGGTTGTCAGATCATTGTTTATTTATTTATGAACACTTTATAATTCATATTATAAATGTATACTCGCATTAACGAGCGGGTTTATTTATGAAATTTTCAATATGCTACCTCCTTGGCAGATCTGTAAGGTCCTTGGCTCCAGATGTTCCAATCCTGGTGTGGGTAAAATAAAATGTAATTTTTATGGATTATCATTATTAAAATAAAAGGAACATTGTATATTTGTATATTGTTCCAAGGTGGAAGATATATTCAGTACAATTATTGTGAGATTATTTTAGATTCTAAAATTTGCTTGAAAAGGCATGGACTATGTTTGTTGACTAGATATGAATGACAAGAGAGTCTTTGATCACCCTTTTCCCCTTCTTCTCTTTCCATTCTTCTTTCACTCTTACTTCTATCCCTAAAGATTGGTTCACTGATTCCGGCCAGATGGAGCACTTATTTATTTTAATTTTACGTGAATACCGCACAAGAGTCACAAATGCTTTCAACCGTTCCAACGTTGTTGAGGACGAAAGAGGAAGGAAGGGAAGTCCCGGCTATTCAGATCTGGTCACCAAACACAGTTAAAGTCATTTCAATTGAAACCACATTTCAACTCTTAATGGTGACCTTACACACCAGGGCGATACTGAGAGTGTCTTCCACTTTAGAACGTGCCGCAAATGTGCGACCTATACATTATATGGTTCCGTGCCAACTGAGAATAAAGTCAACTCAACACCTCTTTGAAGAGTCATTAAAAGCTATGAAAAAATTAATTTAAAAATAACCCATAACCCTAACCTAACGTAATCTATTTAACCAATTTTTTATAATTTTTGTCATCATTTTTAATGAATTTTCTGAGTTGGTTTCATTCTGATTTGTCCGGTCACCACATTATTTTGGATGGAATAATTTGTTGAATAACAAAATTTTATCAAATAAATTTTACTTGCGAACGCGGGATTCCGGATTGTTAGCCGAGAGCCTTACCCCCTTGACCACGGAGGCCGTCGAAATAGACCTACTATATAAGTTTATTTATTAAATATACCACTCAGTTCATGGGTTCAATTAAATTAATAGCTACTCCATCATTGCTCCAGTGCTCCATCACTGAACAACCATCGTTTAAGCTTATAATTATGGTATTAGGAGTTTTTCAAATATTTTCAGGATATTCGTAAACCGAAAATATTTAAAAAATACACTGAAAAAAGATGGCCTTCCTCCTTTTTATATTTTCAATTTTTATTTATATCATTATTGACAATCCTATCTACAACGATGTATTATGGAGACAGTCTGTCACCCTGGTAACGGCGATTAGTGTCGAAGAGGAATTAGGTACACGCCGAAGATGTAATGTCAGATGAAAACATAGATTATAGAATCACACACAGACATCATAATATAAGAAATATATTTATTTATTTATTTAAACGCCCGTATGGCTTTTACATTTAGTGCAATACATGTTTTTGACAAAATACAGGAAATAACATAAAATATAAGATATAAATTATAGGTAACATAAAATATAAGAGTTGACATAAAGTAGGTAATATGGAATATAAGATAATTAAAAATAGAGATAAAGATAGTATATGAAGTCGGAAGAAATATTGGCACATACGTCGTTTGAAGTTTGACAAATTTGAATTATTATCAAATACAATCAAACGCTGTATTGGAGAATGTAGACTATATTTGGAAGAGGTATATGTATCAAAAATGTTTTTATTTTTATTTTTTACACGAGCTCCACACAGGAGGCCCTGATTTTCTCTCAGGGCCTATGTCATCTTTGGGGATGCCGTGCGGAGGATTATTTAAGGAAAGGAAGGAGGGGAGAATTCTGGGAAGGAAAAGGGTTTAAGGCGTGGGTTCAATGTGTCGGTCAAGGAATCTGGGGTTCAATGTGTCTTGGTCATCCGCCTCCAAGACCTAGACAAACCTCACCCCATGAACCCGGGCACCCCTACTAAATCACCAAACGTAACGAACTATTTGGGGTGACCTATGGCAGAGGTGTTGGTTATCCAATAAGGTTCCCGGGGAGGCGGTACCTATTCCCGTCTCCCAAATTAATTTGTTAATATTTGTCTAGCCGTTCGTGGTAGGTACATGAAGGAAACTTTTTAATTGCAGGAGTTCACAACAATTGAATTTAGAGTTTAATAATTTTAATAAAAAAGTTGGTCGTTTATTTTTCGTGTGTTTTCTAGAGTTGGAATATTTAAAATATTCATTATGATGTCTGATTTATGATGGTACCTCATTAGATTGTTAATCACACTTAAGCGTTATACCTGACGGTTACTTCATTGTCTTGTCACATATTTACCCGAATGATAGGGAATTATTCAACGTGCATTATTATAATGTACTTAGGTATCTGCGTAGAACCTCGGAAGATCTAAGCATATATCCATACTGCGCGTTACCGTGATCTTAAACTCGTCAATAGTAGTTGTCAAATTTTAGGCATATTTACGACACTGCCTCCGTCCGGGGAACCGATTATCGGATAACCAACACCCCTGCCGTAGGGCATCCCAAATGGTTTGCTACATTTTGTGACTTGGTAGAGGTGCCCGAGTTCACGGGGTGAAGTTTGTCCGGGTCTTGGCGGCGGACGCATCTGTCCACCAGCTGCGTGGCACGCCGGATCGGGAGAGAAAGGTTGAGGGGTTCCCTTTGACCCCTCCAACCGGACTCTCTCGGAACATCGCCTTGCACCGCATTGGGAGGGATGGGTTCAGACCTTCACTCTCGGACACACTGACTCCTAGATATCTTTTTCCTTCCCAACCCTCATATTTTTTCCTTCCCAAAATTTCCTTTCATAAGAAGATCCTCCACACGGCATCGTCAAAGATGATATTGGCCCTGAGGAGTTTTTTCCTAAAGTAAAAAAAAATGAAAATATAATAGAATCTAAATATGTAGTTAGTTACTTGAATTTAGGAAAAATTTTGATACTTACTATAATATTACATAGTATCCGGAAACTGGTAGTACAATCGGGAAACTAGTGAATCTACATACATCACATAGATAACCCAATCGAATAAAAAGGTGTGTGCTGTACAATTTTTTATTTTTAAAAACTTTTTTCATGTTTTTCGGCAACTGAAGGTTAAAAATCTTTTGGAGCCAGCTATCTCCCCCTACACATCGTACTGTTTTATAAGTTTACAATAATTCTTATCACTTAAATTTACATTAAAAAAAATATTGCAATTAATTTGAAGTGGTTTTCGATAAAGTCAAACTTATTATGCATTTTGCAACTTTCATCTCAAAATTGATTGATTTTGCAGAGAAAAGTGTTCGTGCCTAAACATTTTGACGTGTTATTATTTCACAGAATTTTAATAATTCATCAATTTTCAAAGTTAAAATTTATGTTCTCTGATAGTTCAAGTTTTGTTAGTATTTCAACATGGGCCGGTTATTTCACGGTACTTGGATGATAACAGAACTTGAATGGGACTTCAAAAGAAGTTTATCATTAACCATTACATTTGATGATTTGTTCAAATTCTGCGAAATAACATATTAATCGCCTTCGTCTACGTTTCAATATTTACTAAGCAATGATAAGTGCCTATTGACTATTGATGTCATGAGAACGAATCGAGCTTTCATTTGAACCAAGTAGTCAATTCCACTCACACGTCATGACACACTGGGATCGCTCAAAGGTCGCCCAAAAATACCCTGTATCTGACTTCCTTATCCCTATCGATCCTCCAAACCTTCCTTTCACCCTTGGCTTAATTCGCTCGGTAGGAAGGGCGGCAGGTTGGCAGGGCGGCAAACTACAGGGCGGCGGGAAGTAGGGCGGTGGAGCCAGAAAGGAAGGACCGCGAGGAGGCTGCCAAGATAAGACACTCTGCTTTAATGATGCCCCTCGTAGAATTTCGAATGTCCCTCTTATAAGAATTTCAAGTGTATTTTCTCCAAACCGTGGGGATTGTATATTTTATCTGCAGGTGGTTCTGAAAGTTTTTTGGCACAGCTTTAAAATATGCTGTTTTAAGGTTTGTTCAAAATTAAACACAATATTTTCTTCAACAATCGCGGAATCATTTTAATTAAATGAAAGTAAATATATTTTTTTAATGAAAACAGATAACTTTGTGTACACCACTATTTAATTAACAATATCAACATGTTTCGAAAACTATGTTTATTATATAAATATAAACATAGTTTTCGAAACATGTTGATAATGTTAATTAAATAGTGGTATACACAAAGTTATTTGTTTTCATTAAATTAATAATGACGCCACAAGTGAATTTGCGAATTTTGAAGAAAGTAAATATATTTGTGTGCACCACTATTTGTAATCCAAATAATCGACGTATTTCAAAACAAGTGGTTTCTTAGTCAAGATAAATGTGTATTGAAAATAAATAAATAGAATAGACAAATAACATATAGGAAAAAGTTTACACTGCTTGTTGATTAACCAGTTATTAAGTATCATAAAAACCACTTGTTGTAATGTTTTTGTCTACAGATATGTACTTATTTTTCTATTTGTACACTTGTTAATTTTCATTACAGGTTTATCCTGATGAAGCAATCATTGATTTTGAAACATAGCGATTATTCTGATTAGATAGTGGTGAATACAAAGATATTTATTATCGATATACATCGACGGTCCCAAACTGTTATAATTATGTCCACTGACTTGTTATAATTATTTCCCTCCTTTAGTATTCTGGGCAAAGAGAAATAAATATAGTAGTTAGTCCCAGAATTTCTCCACTGCAATAAATCCTGACTTCTGGTATTACGTTGTGGTATCCGGAAGCTTGTCAGTTCAAGCAATACCGGACTATCAACTAAATCATTTAGAATTTTGTATAGAAATACCAAGTCAGTGAAAATTCTTCTGTCTGACAATTTGAGCATATTTATATAATTTTACAGAATGTTATAGTTCAACATAATTGCTGAAATACCCATTTAAAATTTAGAAAACGTAAGAATTTGTTTTGTATTTTTTCAACAGCTTGTACACGTATATTATAACGTGGGTTCCAGACGGGAGAATTGTACTCAAGTTGACTTCTAACATCTTCTAAAATATAACAGTTTAATACACATTATATTGTGAAAATTTCTAGATTATTATAATGTGGATTACAAAGGAACTCATGTTTGAATACCGCGTGAAAGTCCTAACTGTTCGGGGCCAGTAAGAGAGATGTGGGTATAGGATATATAGACAGGGAAGATGAAGGTGGGAAGTATCTGGCAACTTAGATCTGGTTACCAAACACGGTTAAAGTCATTTCAAGCAACATTTCGACTATCAATTATGGCATTTCATCAGCGCGATAGAATATCTAGATCTACCACAAGGTTAAAAATGTTTTTAATTTGTACAAATAACGTCGTGCTTTCTCTGAGTATTGTAGATTCTAATCTTAATATCATAATTTTTTTAACGTTATTATGTTATTCTCTTTTTAACAACCTTACAATGTTTTCATTTATTTGCTTTTCCTTCAAATATTTCGCTGGACTAGTTCCTAGAGTTTCTACTGTAACTGGTTGTCGGAATGTTCGTACTCGCTCCAAGAAACTTGGAAATAATTGATTTCCTCGGGCATTGAGAATTTGCTATAAAATTGGGTTTATTCCAAGCTAGTGCCTAATTATTTTTGACAAAACTTAAATTTGGAATTCGTGTTTTGACATTCTCGTTTTTTCTTGACTTCTGAAACGTTGACTCCATGCTTTTTTTATAACAATCGAATGAGGGATTCACTTTTTGGCATAAATGACCTAATTAGGATTTGGAACATGGATAGCAACACCAGTTTCTAAACACAGTTCCATTCAGCATCAACCAGTTTTAAATTGAAATTAATTCAACGAGCACATCACAACACTCCTAGCTAAACCAAAAGTAGTTAAACCAAAGTGAAGCTATTCAAATAAGAACAATCCGACATGGTTGGCATTCGTTTGAAGTCTCGTCTTGCATTAACTGTGACACTATGCCAAAGGTTTTGGGTAGATGCAGGAAGGGGAGGGGTAATCCCTTACAGTTGTCATATTTTGCTGCCACTTCTAATTATAATAATGCATTAAGTATCTACTATTAAAAGCATAATTGTCACAGGCATTGGGCAACTACAGCTTATTCTAGTAAATGTCACAAATGAAACAAAGCGCTGATCACAGATAACAACAAATACGATGAACATAAGAAATTAGATTCGCTAGATCCCAAGGTCAAAAAACATTCAACAAGCAATTACGATTACAACATCTGGACAAAAGAGCTTCTTATACTAAGGTACAAACTAAACTCTACAAAAAAACACACTACTTTAAAAATCACGAGAACATAAATGTATTTAAAACTCAAATACCTACCTTCATAACAAGTTATGTTCAACATACAGCTCATGAACATAAATATAAACCCGGCGGAAAGGTCGAATCTCCAGGCCTGCTAGGGCGAATTCGACCGTACGTCCGTCCAATATGCCGTGCCGCGGGCGTACATTTGTTTACACGCTTTCTTCACTTACGTCGTTAAGGCGGCGCTTCCCGAATAAAAAAGAAGAAGATGGAGAGATATGTAATTACGAATGTTGGACAGAGCGCGCTAATATTTTAAGTGATAAAAATGAAGCGAAAATTGCGAAAATGCTTAATAAAACATAACTCGTTTAAAATAGACCAAAAATCTCGTAGAGGGTATCTTAAGTATCATTTAAAGAAACATTATGAATTTTTTCACAAATATATATATATATATAACTTGTAAAATAATATAAATAGGCTTGTTTTTAATAATTTTCGGAGCATACTTTGCGATTTTTTTCTATCGAGGTAATTTCATATAATTTGCGTTTCGGCGTGGGACGTATCTAGATATTATCTTAAAAAATAACATATATTTTTTTAAGAGCTTAAAAATTTCCAATGTTTAAGGGAGATATGTAGGAAATCGGTCGAAATTCGGATAGCGGCGGCTTAAGATTTTCGTATTATTTTTCTTTTCTTTGATAGGGCAAATTCGACAGTAGGGTCCGTCCAATACACGGGTCGCGAGTCGCAATTCATAACCACGGCTTCTTTACTTACGTCTTTAAGATTCTGAATATATTTTAGGGTATTGATATTATTTACTAAATATGTTATATATTAGGTACCTATGTGCGTGTGTGTTAAAATATATTTATGTGTTTGTTTGTCTGCAGGCATTGGGTTCGGCATGATCTACCTCCCTGCCGTGGTGGCCGTGGGCTACTACTTCGAGACGAAGCGCTCCCTGGCCACGGGCATCGCTGTGTGCGGCTCGGGCGTGGGGACGTTCGCCTTCGCGCCGCTGGCCACCGCGCTGCTGGACATGTACGGCTGGCGGGGCGCCAACCTCATCATGGCGGGCCTGATCCTCAACTGCGCCGTCTTCGGGGCGCTCATGCGGCCGCTGGTCTATCCCAAGGTGAGTGGAAGTTGCAATAATCCCAAGTGCATAGGATATTCGTAACAAGGCGTTTGATGATGTCCTTTGCAACTTCACTGAAGAGGCGTTCAATGATGTCCACAGCATCTTCACTGAAATTTCGAGACGTGCGATGATGTCCATAACTGTTTCACTGAAATCTCGAATCGCGAAGTATGATGTTAAATTCTGTGTCGATATATATACGTTAGCATTTCCACGTAAATCCTGAGGCGTGCGAAGATGTCCCAGTATCTTCACTGAAATCCCACGATGTGTAACGATATCCGTAGCATCTTCACTGAAATCTCAAAGCATGTGACGATTTCCTTAGTATCTTCATTTAAATACTGAGGCGTTTGTCGATATCCGTAGCGTCTTCACTGAAATCTTAAAGCATATGAGGATGCCATGATAATAAAATACCAAGGCGTATGTCGATGTCCCTAGCATCTTCACTGGAATTTCAAAGCGTGTGATGATGTTATTAGCATCTTTACTTAAATACCAAGGCGTGAGTCGATGTCCTTAGCATCTTCACTGAAATTTCGGGGCGTGTGACGATATCCGTGGCATCTTATATAGGTATGTAGTATATAGTGTTACGATAATCAGTAAGTGTTATGTATGTTTGTATGTATGTTTGTATTTTTACTCTTCATCATAAACAGAAGGCTTTTTTTCCATAAGAAATAAAGCAATAATTTAGGTACTTAAATAGAAATAAAACTATCTATTCACAAGTATTTTGAGATAGCAAAGTAGGTATAATATTTTGGTAAAAATTATTAATAATATCAGTAAAAAATACAAAATTACCTTCACTTGTTGAGAACTGATAATAACCAAAATAATGTCACCAGGGACAAAAAAAGCCGTTGATAAAACTGCCTCAGACTCAACGTCTGTTAAATAATGAAATACAACAAGGTTTTGTGCCTTACTTCTCCACGAATACAGACAATATGCAAAAAAATTGCTTTGCCAGCGGAATCTAGAAATGTTTGACGTAAGCGCCAGAGTGGTTTTTATTTTTTTAAATAACTTTATTTAGTGAATAATTTTATAAGAATTAAAAAAAAATTGAATTGTCATAAATAATGTTAGCCATAAAACAGTTTTATTTAAAAGTTGTTTCTTATATAAGTTCGTAGTTATCTAATGAAAGACCCAATTATTTAGTAGTTTACGCGTCCATTTTTTATAAGGTAAACATTTATTTTCATTCCAATCAATGGAAAAAGTAAGAAAAACTTCAATATATCCTTAGAATATTTTTTGGTATTCGTAGTAAAGATTCATCTAAATAGTGATTTTACTTATAGCTTCATCTTTACTGAAATCGCAAGGTGTGTGCCGTTATCGGTAGTCCGTAGCCCGTAGCACCGTAACTGAGATTCCGAGGAGGGTAGTGATATCTACAGAATTGTCACTGAAGTTCTAAGATGTTTGGCGATAATGTCCGCAGCTAGGCGTGTGGCGATATCGGTTCCACTATCGCGTGTCGCGAGCAAGGCAAAAAGTCCAGTAGTCACTAAAGTTCCGTCACTAATATCCGTAGAAATGTGACGATATTCGTAGCATTGTAAATTAAGGGTTAACTTAAAATAATTAATAATCTGATCGTTCATAGACAGCGATAATTTGAAGAATAAGATGATCGTATAATTTATTTATTTGCGCCCGTAAATTTGCAATATAATTATGAATAAATAGTTCTGTTCGTATAAAATTCTTAATTCTTTGAAGAAAGGCATACAAATACAATATTGAACCGGTGATTCAATCTAATATTGTATTTTCATGCCTTTCTTGTAAGATTTGAGTTTGTTTATTTGAGCTTGTTTGTTGTTTTATTCACCTTCATCTTGCAACATTCTATGATCATATCTCTTCACTAAATTCCCAGGGCGCGTAAACACCCATAGCTAGGTTAGGCATATTTGGTGATATCTGTACCACTTAGGTTACGCTGTTTATTAGAATTTTTTTATAATTGCTACACTCAGATTGTATTTGCCACCGCTATCGTATCCAAAACCCTTCCTTACAAGCCTAAACATGTCGCTACGGAGGGTGTTAATTAAGTCATGTAATTTCTATATCCGCTATATCAACTTTCATTGATTTGGAGAAAACCGCAAAAAACTGTCACATCTCTAGCGTAAATAAGTAATTGCATTTCAATTTTTTAGAATTTTGAATTTGGGTTACATAATTTCGAAAACTGTGAATTTTTTATGTTAAGTCTAGCAATATTTAAGTAATTTCGATAAATAAAATGTACATAGCGGATATTGATACTCGCTTTGTGGTTCACTCACGATGTAGAAGCTTTTGATATTCAACTGACCTGACACGGCGGGTTTAGAAACTCGCGCTTGACGTACGATTGGCAAAATAACCGCTTGTGATTTGTTGAATTCCGATAAAGCGGGTTTTGATAGTAACTTCCTGAATGATATAGCGGACTTCGTTTCTCACCCGCAGTTTTGATATTTTTGGTCGCGATGAGGGAGGTTTTGAAACTCAATTCCTTTTGTTTCTTGCAAAAATGTGAACAAGATGTCACACTCAGATCACTTTGTCATAAAATCCGGATATAGCGGGTATTGAAATTATAGGATTCAATTGTTAATAATTGTAACAAAAATACGTGTTATCGTTTATTATTTGTTTCCGAAAACTCACAATTTGTGTAGCTTTTTTACTGTTTTCAAAATACGTACATTCCAACCTACGAATTGAGTTGTTGACACAGAATAAAGAAAAGTTGTAGCTATGGAGAACGATTAGTATTATTATTTATGTTCATAAATTGGGTCTAAAAATATCAATACATTTCGAATAACATGATTATTATTTAGTATCGTTTTTTTCCGAATTCACGGAACACAGTACAATATAAAATACCCGTTTTCTTCTCTTGGGAAAATGTTTTCTCCGCCAACAATGACAGAACGTTTTCTGCGAATGCTCAGGTATGATGAAGATAATAATAATAATGTATTATATGTAGGGATATTATTTTCCAAGATGGCAGCGGCATGAAAGGGGATGGGAAGGGGCGAGGGGATCGGCAGAACTGCCGGGACAATGCAACAGTCTCTTAATTGCGTTCTTCGTTGGTTTCTTGTACCGTGAAGCGAACAGTTTGAGAAGTAATTGATCTGACAGATTTAAATATAAATCTAGAAGAATAAGAAATCGTGTTTTTGTTCTTAAAGATAATGACAAGTTGAACTGTACCTTTTTCTTATTTGGTTTTATACAAGTTTTATGCGTTTTACAGGTTTTATACGTTTTGTGTTTGATTATTTAAATTATGAAGTCTTATGTAATATTGTAACAATATTATTATTATTTTTATATGAATACCGCACAAGAGTCCTAACTGATTCAGAATCCAGGCAACTATGGTATCCCCATTTGGGGTATGTTGTAAGGCTGAAGGTAGTAGGAGGGGGGGGGTAAAGTATCTGGCTTTTCAGAACTGGTCACTAAACACGGTGATCTTATATATACAAATCAATATTTGTTTGTTTGTTCGTATTTTATGGACTGACATACCGTTCATCCGATTGCGATGAAACTTTGGTGAATTGTTGTTCATATACTTTAGCGGCAGGGAGGAAAGGAAGGAGGGGGAGGGGAACAGAGGAGGTGGGGTTCGTGGAGAGGGGTGACAAGGTGGAAACACGGTAGGGGATCGTGGACGCACGGAAACGCACGGGAAAGGACATGCAGGGAGAATCAATTTATTTCTTTGAATTGCATTGCAACGCATGCCGGGTATCAGCTAGTATATCATAATTTAAATATAAAAAAAAACTTTTATCGTGACAATGTTGGCTATCATGCTAGGGCCCCTGGCATTTTTAATTAATATTTCGGTTCATTAAATGTTATTCAACTTTAAGGAAATCAACGGAATTAAATTTTAATGATTTGATTTCTTTGAAAAGATGTCTGATATTTGAAACCTTTCGTTAATTAATATCCTTCCTCGCGAACTTACGAACGAAAGTAAGGGGCTAAATAATATTATAGAATTAATGCATACCTATATAACACACGTGGCTTCGATTATTTAGATTTAAATTATTTAGAAAAAAATGATTAAAAATAAAATTTCACTGTCTGAAGTGGTGTTTTCTCTTTCTAAAACCGTTTAGATCACATTTCTCACTGTGGTAATAAGGAAGATACGATTATTAAGTATTATATTTAGTATATACTATGTATATAACTGAAAAGTATACTGTATTAAATAATTAGAAAAAAATGAGAGATTTCTTACAATCAAACTGATTGATCAGTTTCGTAAGATTTGTAAAAAAAAAAAAAAAAATTTCTGTGAAACCTACATGAGTTGTTCCCGAAAGCGAACAAATGAGTCTGAGGGGTTAAGATTTTTACATCGTAACTTGCAAAAAGGGGTTTTTTTCCTAAAAAAGTTAAATTTCCGCCATCTCTGAACGAGCAGATTACAAACTATTTTAAGTTTACCCTTAATAAGTAATTCCTCATTGAAATATATCCCGTTGAAGAAGGCATTATTAAAATAATTGGTAATTAAGTATGTAGGTACGAAGTTTATTTTAACTCAATAATCAAAAGTAACGAGCTTTAATTTGCAAAGCGGATCCAAAGAAACTCATTTATAAAATCTAGTCCTTCCGCTTGGAAACTGGGAACACGTGCGGCTCCGCGGCGCCCGGAAATAATGGCTTTCTCACTAGTACCTTAAATTCCAGGGTTCCACATTGCCATTTCCCTGGGTGTATAGGTATTAGATTAAAAACTGTACGTGCCACGTGATGATTTTTACATAATTACATTTTTTTTATTAGTAAAGGACCTTTTAATAGGGACATCCGAACTTTGACAGTTGATAGCGGCCATATTATTGAAGCGACATCTGTCAAATTGGCTGTCATTTATTCAGTTTGTTTTGCTAAATCACCATGAATTGATATAGCTTTCAACAATACGTGCAAATGATAATTTTTTTTTAAATTTAATTAATTGTTTAATGATAAAATCTCAAGTGGAGGTGATGTGAACTGGCTACCGAGATCGTGCGATTTGACCCCGTTAGACTTTTTCTTGTGGAGTTTTCTAAAGTCACAGGTCTATAATAAGCCACAAACCACAGCGGCCCTCAAAGCCAACATAACCCGCGCCATCGGTCAATTTCAGCCTGATTTATGCGCCAATCATGGAAAATTGGACATTTCGGATGCACGCCATCCAGAGAAGCCGCGGCGGACATTTGAGCGATGTTATATTCCATACATTATGAAATCGATAGGCATTTTAAACGAATAAAAATTTTTGAAGATATCTCACACACTTTGTTTTATTTAAATTTAATGATAGGAAGCGCTTAATGAAAGTCCTTTTGTATTAACTGTGAATGGGTGTTTTTTTTGAGGTTTGTTATTCGAATTGGCAATATTTTTTCCAGCAACAGCCAATTTGACAGCTGATTTGTGCTCAGTTTGGTGTGCCATTTTATACGAGTATCTATGATTAATGACTTTTGTGTTCCTCAATTGAATGGCATTCACGCCGAAAAGCTTTGGTGTCAAGACTGCGCAACATGCCGCATAGCGCGCGCCACAATCAATTTACTGAAGGAAACATTGACATCTTTGGATTATTTCCTGTGCGGATATGTGAAGTCACTAGTCTGCATCGATAAACAAGAGGCGATTTGGAAGCAAATATTCTCCGATATACGTTATGGATATATGAAGTGGTCGAAAATTGAACTTCCAGATTGCGCTTTGTTCGAGCCTGCCGCGGCGCCTATACGCTCAAAGTCGTATGGCATAAAATTATGTTTCTAATTTGCCTTTACCACCATTTCTGTGCGTTTAATTTAATATTCTATAACTGTAAAACACACAATTTATTTGCGCTTCGTCTTACCGGTAAAATAGTATCAAAATGTCCAAATTAAATTACCAAATTCATACATTAATGGAAACTTACTCGTACGATCATCTTGGTAGTAGAAATGGAAGATCTGTAGAATCGGTTCCATGCCAACTGAGAATAAAGTCAACTCAACACCTCCTTGAAAAGTCATTAAAAGCTATGAAAAAAATAATTTTTAATTAGCCGATAACCCTAACCTAACGTAACCTATTTAACCATTTTTTCATAAATATTTTTTTATCACTCTAAAAGACTTATCTGAGATGGTTCTGAGTTGGTTTCATTCCGAGTTGTCCGGTCACCGTAGAATCTGTCCAAAATAATGTGATGTATCATCCCTCTTGGGGGTTACCTTTGTTATTTTCTTTACTTTTTACGCATCTTTACTAAAAACCTCTCTTATCTATGATACTATCGACTTAGTATACCTATAAACGATACCTATCTCGATCTAGTTTATATACATGTATTTTTCGAAAATCCTATTTTGAAATGGAAGTTTTATTTTATTTTAAAAAGATACCTACTATCTGTGCTGCCAGAGGACGTGCCATTCAGAATAGTAGCTCGAATAACGGTGTAGATAAATGTTCCACGGTTCAGTTATTGGTTACTATCCTTGGCTACGATTCCGGAGGTCGCGGGTTCAAATCCCAGCGTACACAAGTAAATTGATGAATTTATGTTATTTCACAATTTATTTTTAATAAATATAATATTTTTTTTAAAAAGAAAGACAAACATTCCCGGGTTACGAATAACCCAACAATGTTTGAAAATCTCCTACTACCACCACAGAAAGCCGAAAATGTTGCTTGTGTTGTGATGGAGGACTTAGCCAGCCGATGAATCGAACACGGATGGGACCCAAACGCGATGCCCACTCAACCACGGACCTTCAGTGCCTACCCGTATTTTTTTTCCGTTCCAGAGTGGTAGATCCTTTTAGTATCGCCCTGGTGATAGATCACCGTGATCGGTATCGAAATGTTGCTTGAAATGGCTTCAACTGTGTTTGGTGACCAGATTTGAATAGCTAGTTACTTTCCCACCTTCCTATTCCCTATCTCCTTTCCCTCTCCACTACCTTCAGCCTCACAACATACCCCAATTGAAGATGCCATAGTCTCATTGGCTTCAGACGGTTGGGAGCAGTTGGGACTTGTGCGGTACTCGCAAAAAAAAAAATTGACAAAAACTCCTTCAATTTCAAAGTATTACCCTATTGAGGATGTCATGGTCCCACTGATATTAGAAAATTCCAATGAAAATTTTAACTGTATTTTTAAATCCTTTAGAAAATTTAGTTCCTACGGGAATGGTTGCTCGGCCCGTTTCATACAAATGTTTATTTTTTTATTAATTATAATTTAGTCACAAAAAAATTAAGCAAAATTGATTTATTTAATTTGAAATAAATCATAATTTAAAACAAAAATAAATAAAAGCGCACATAACCGTACTAGGTATTTTACATAATTTTTAACGGTAATTTTTATTTTATTTTATTTTTTTATTTCTTTTATATATTTAATAATATTATTATTCAATTTATAAAAACAGTTTATTTATAAACAAGTTCTGCTAGGTAAAGTTGTTTATAAATAAACTGTTTTTATAAATTGAATAATAATATTATTAAATATATAAAAGAAATAAAAAAATTAAAATAGAGTTCTACAAATTAAACTTGATAACAATAAACAATACATTTAACGGTAATAATTAAACGGGCCGCGCTGCCGTTCCTCTTAACATAAGTCATTACTTGTGGACAGGGATAATAGAAAATCGGATATTATAATAGTGTGCCTGTATCGGAAGTCGGAAGTCCGTCTCTCTAAATGCGGATGCTGCGGCAGGTACTTGCGGTGAGATTACTCCGTCTAACGAGGACTTGTAGTTGGCACATTTAACGAGCCGAAGCTAGTGATGATAATAATCGAGACGGATTTTTTCTAATGATCGATTATCATGATAATCGATTAAAATTCTTTCGAATGGATTGGTGATCGTAAAACATGTTGATTTTTAATTGATTGAGTATAATAATCGAGATGGATGTTCATTTCCTAATGAACGATTCTAATGATAATCGATTAAAATTCTTTCGAATAAATCAGTGATCGTGATATATTTTGATTTTTAATTGAATTAATCAAATAATCGTTCGAGTGAATTAGTATCAACACAATCGATTGAGACACATAAAGATTAAAGATATTTTCTGTTGTGTCCACAAAGTAAAAATATAAGTACAACTTGAACGACAGATTTAATAGATTGTTTTACTGTTTTTTTCCAATAAAAGTAATACCTCAACATTCAATGATTTTTTTTAAATATTAGCTCCACACATGAGGCCCCGCAATTTTTTTTTCCCTCAGAGCCTATGTCATCTTTGGGGATGCTGTGTGGAGGGTCTTTTTAAGGAAAGAAAAGAAGATAAGTTCTGGGAAGGAAAATATATGAGGGGTGGGTAGGAATCTTGGGTTCAGTGTGTCCAGATCATCCACCGCCAAGACCTAGGCAAACCTCACCTCATGAACACGGGCACTCCTGTCAAGTCACCAAACGTTGCTAACCAATTGGGGTGACCTACGGCAGAGGTGTTAGTTATCCATTAAGTGGTTCCCATTCCCGCCTCCCAAATTGGTCTTATTTACAAAAGTATCGTATTTTGTTAGGGCAGGTAGTTTATAGGTATTTGGTTTTATTTTTATTATTCTACAACTGACTACAACTCATAAATAAGTCGTTTGTGGTGTGGAACGTTGGAAATTTATTAAAAAATAGGTACCTAACTGTTGAATGAGATGTAGTATGAGTTTATTTTCAATTCTATTTAAATGTTTACATTACGTTTATTGCAAAAGATTCGATTTAACTTTAAAACACGCAATTTTTTTTGATGCTTGAAAACAATAATAAATCGAAATTCTCGATAATTTATCAAGATGTTACGATTGTGCCCATCACTATTCCAAAGTGGAAAACTTCTATGAACGGTACGTGTTGAATTACACTTTTCACACTCGAACTTTGATAGTTACCAGAGTTCATATAAACTCCAGAAATAAAATCTCAGGGAGCGATAATACGACCCTTAATCTCGTTCTTTATATCGATAAAAATAAATCATTGTTTATTGAACTTTACACTAGATTTTTTTGCAAATATTTAAAAAATATTATTAGTTTAAGTCCTATTACGTGTTGCCATTTTACCTTTATTACAACACATTATGCACGTTTAATTAGGATAATGCAGAAGTACTTAAATATGTTTGTATAAACAAAACAAAAAACTACACAAAATCTCAATTGACCAAATCTGCAAAGAAAATAGCATTCAAAATTGAAACTTATCAATCAAACTTTTATCATTGATATTGCATTTCTTTAATTGAAAGTTTCTATTATTTGTGTGATAACTAACTAATGCATATATTTTACAACCCTTTGGGCGGGAAGGATAGTCCTACTTGAATACCTGGAAAGGCATGACTGTTTTTTGTATAAGGGTCTTTGTAAGGGTCCTAACTATGTATAATGTATAAAACATATACATATATATGTAACTATGTAAATGTAAATATACATACAAATCTTCCTCACTTTCTTATCTCCCTTTCTTTCGTGTGGAAGAATATTTCATCAAAAGGAAACTTACACTTCTCGTACCTAAATGAACACCATTTTTTTGTGATGTGATAAAATACATTTTTACACATAAAGGGTCACTAAATGGCCCAACACTGACTTTAACTTCCGTTTATGGTGTCTTATTACAAAGTAGGCTTTAATTTTGGACAATACTTATATAGGAGATAGCGCAATACACCCCAAAAATAAATAACGAAAATACTTTTGGCCGTGAAAATCTAAAATCATCTCTGTTATTATAATAATAATAATATCTTTATTCAATGAAATTTGGAACATTATAACTAAGAAAACACATATTCAGTGTAGTTTACAATAGATTATATCAGTACAAAAAGTTTACAAGTAGAAAGTAGTGTACATATGAACAGTAGGTTAAAGGTAAATTAAAGAATACTAATGTGTAGTTAGTTATATAGTTGAAGATTCTTATAACCTGCCTCACTAGGCTAGCCTGTGTTGAGGCAGTCATTTTGTACATCAATCTAAAATACTTACTAACATACCTACATTATTGTATTAATAATATGATGGTTACTTTAATGATAAGCTCTAATAGTACCAACCAATACATTGGTGTCTTTAGTAATTGCGGATTTGGGTGAGTGCACCGGTAAAGGCCCTGTCATTACTTTTAACCCAAATTTTTATGTTTTCTTTGAAATTTTTTTGTGAGTCGCATTTTTTTATTAAGTCTGGAAGAATGTTGTTTGTTCATTAGATAAAATAAAATTCAAAAAGCATAAATAATCATTATGACTAGCAGTTAAAAACCCGCTCCGCAGGTTTTTACCGCTTGGCCCTGCGGGCGGCTTTTGTTTCAGCTTCGCCCAGTTAGTATTGGTAACCATTTTATAAATCCCATAGGAACTGGTTTCAAAAATAGCTTGTTCCTCGGATCCACTGTCATCGAGTGATAGTCACCAGTTCAGAGTAGCCGAGGCAGGCAATGACGTCATATGTAATATATAGCCGCTTGATACAACTGTGTATTACCCTCAATCTTTCCAAATCCGGAGAGATACTACGTATTAAAATAAATAAATAAATATTCACAAATTTGTAGCAGTTAAACATAGGGGGACACGTCCCCATCCGACCTGCTGACGAAAGTGGCGACATCTTGTGACGAATTCTTGAATTCGAAACCGAATTGCAACGGTAACTTTGTTTGAAATTCCACGTACAGAGATGTTATTTGTGGCGCGACGCGTACGGCGTGGCGTCAACGTGAAGGGCGAATATATTTTTTAAAGTAAAGTACAGCCAACCTCTGATAGCAAAGGGCGCCAGCAGAAATTGCAAGACTTTAAAAAACGTTTAATGCGTCGAATCTAGGGAATAATTTCCAAGTGAAAGATTTTATTAAAAGTTAAAGTTAGCTAGTTTGAAATGAGTTTGAAATACCTACTACCGCGAAATTGAAAGATAGGAGGGCAGGAGTATGACCTAATATTGTTCAAAGTTCTATGCTCTGTAGAGTAAAGAGCGGTTCCAGGAAGCGGGGACCAGGTATGCCGTGAAATATCCCCTTCAGTCGGATCAATGATTACGTATTGCTCCTGTACACCGTACTACCCTACCGCCCTGTTACTTCTGCTACCCGGGCTCCTGGTACCTGAGTATTGGGAGGGGTTGGTTAGGTCACCCCCGAGTTACGGGATGTAACATGTATAATTGGATGCTGTACGATTGGGTCGAGAATTGACCCAGTTTGTGAAAGATATTGCATTATATTATCAGGCAAATCTCTCGGTGATAGGCGATCGAAACGAATTGTGTGTGCGCAGATCTGCAACTCTTAGATCAGCGACGTCGTCAGTTATCGGAAGGTTGATTGAACCAAAGTGCACACCAGATACTAAGTTCGGTGAGCGTGCTTTCGAAGTATCAGGACCTATCTATAAACTACCCACGATATACGAATGATTTGAGGCGAAAATTAAGGCGGCGCTTCTCGGCTGAAAAAGAAGAAGATGGAGAGATATGTAATTACGAATGTTGGACAGAGCGCGCTAATATTTTAAGTGATAAAATTGTAGCGAAAATTGTGAAAAAGCTTAATAAAACATGACTCGTTTAAAATAGAGCAAAAATCTCGTGGAACGTATCTTAAGTATCATTTAAAGAAACATTGTGATTTTTTCACAAATATAACATGTAAAATTATAGAAATAGCCTTGTTTTTAATAATTTTCGGAGCATACTTTGCGATTTTTTTCTATCGAGGGAATTTCATATAATTTGCGTTTCGGCGTGGAACGTATCTAGATATTATCTTCAAAAATAACATATATTTTTTTAAGAGCTTAAAAACTTCAAATGTTTAAGGGGAGATATGTAAGAAATCGGTCGAATTCGGATAGGAACATTATTTTCGATTAATACTAGGGTCAGTCAAAAAGTAATGCCTCCTATTTTTGAAGTAAAACTTCTTTACGCGCGCTTGATTTGGGAGTAAGCTGGTGAATGCGTGACGAGAGCGTCACGAAAAGTGTTGGGCGAGGCGAACGGAAGTTGAGAGGGAGATATAAGTTAATGAAGAGAGAAAGAGAAAGAGTTAAGTTTCGTACGTAGGGGCAAGAGAGAGAGTTGCGAGCACACATTTTCTTTCTCCCTTTCTCTTATAGCCAGTTACGTTTCGTATATCTAAGACACAGTGCAGGCCTATTGTCTGTATCACACTGTAGGAGCAAGAGAAAGCAGTGCGCGCGCACATTTTCTTTCTCTCTTCCTCTCATAAAAGTTACTATTGCAGTAGATTGTAGAAGAAGGTTTGAGGAACAGCACCAAATTCAAATTTTTCACTTAACTGACTTTATTTAAATAGATAAAAATAGGAGGCATTTCTTTTTGACTCACCCTCGTATTTACTACAAATTGCGATTTACATTAAAAAAATATGCTTTGGATAAATTGAAGTTTTTCGTGTAGTTTCTATTGAGTAGAACTAAAATAAAATAGTTAATTACTTTATTAAAAATATAAGCGTAAATTATTAAAAAAAACTATTATTTCATTAGAAATGTATGAACGTACATAAGAAACAACTTTAAAAAAAAGTGGTTTTATTTAAAAAAATAAAACCACTTTTGTGCTAGAAATCGTGACCTCTAGACTCCGTTTGCCAAGCGATTTTTATGCCTATCTGTACACCTACTGGTATTTCAATGGAAGGTGCTCTGAAGAACTAGTATTCTTGATGCCTTCCAAGCAAATATTATAATATTTCAGGATAGTAATAATAATAGTTGGATTACTTGTATATCGCCGTTTTTGTGTAAAAATCATCTCATAATGCGAATTCTCCGAAAACAACTTACTTACAAAATACTCCGCATTCCGAATTTCTACCGCTATAAACGTACTTCCCTTGAACAAGTTTTAAAGCTCTATTATTTTTAATAATATCTAATCAAAGATAAAGATTGTTAAATTATTTGTGTTAACCTAGGATTGCCAACATTTTTTCATCTTTGTCTTTACTACTCGCGCGTCACCTATTGTAAAATTTGTACCTATACAAAATTTCATAACATCAGAACTCACTAGTATATACAGAAACTTTTGCGGGTGTGCGCGCAACAACTCACCAAAGTTCATCGCAATCGAATGAATGGTTTAGGAACGCACAAGGAGCAAACGAAGAAACATTAAATTTTATATATTAAGATAATTCGTATTTGCAATGTATTCCCTTTCAAACCATTTTCAATAACCTTCTTCTTCTATTTCAACGCTTATAACGGAGACCTTCAAACTGACATATTTTCTTTTTGTTGTTCAGGAGCCGACCGTGAAGCCTCTGTTGCAGCGCTTGGCGGAGGTAAAGCGCGCGCAGATGGAGCGCGGCAGCATCAGCGGCTCTTACTTCGTGGTGCAGCTGCCCGACGGCACCATGGAGAAGCGCATGAAGATGCCGCTCAATGTCGACCCCGGCGTGCACTCCTCCTTCAACCTCAACGAGCTGGCGCCCGGCAACCTCA
The DNA here is from genome assembly GCA_936435175.1 of Glyphotaelius pellucidus. Classification (NCBI taxonomy): domain Eukaryota; kingdom Metazoa; phylum Arthropoda; class Insecta; order Trichoptera; family Limnephilidae; genus Glyphotaelius; species Glyphotaelius pellucidus. The sequence goes on along the minus strand of OW386550.1, from coordinate 29,556,861 downwards.
CGCCCGTGCCCACCTTGCCCACCCTGCCCAACATCCCCACCCTGCCGACCATCAGCGAGGCCAAGATGCAGGAGCACACCGAGTCGGATGTCGGGAGACAGGACCCCGAATTGGTAGGTCTTATTACTGTGTTACAATCTTCCTCCTGGAGCTGGCGCCCGGCACCCTCACGCCCGTGCTCTCTATGCCCACCCTGCCCCCACTGTTATATTTCCACCCGACCCAACATATCCACCCTGTCCGACATGCCCACCCTATCCAACATCCCCACCCTACCCTGCATGTCCACCCTGTCCGACAAGCCTATCCTATCCAACATCCCCACCCTACCCAACATATCCACCCTGTCCGACATGCCCACCCTATCCAACATCCCCACCCTACCCTGCATGTCCACCCTGTCCGACAAGCCTATCCTATCCAACATCCCCAACCTACCCAACATATCCACCCTGTCCGACATGCCCATCCTATCCAACATCCCCATCCTACCCAATATACCCACCCTGTCCAAATGTCCATTATTTCCCACCCCACCCAATAAATCCATCCTATCCAACAAGTCCACCTTAACCGACAAGCCCGCCCTACTGAACATCCCCAGCCTGTCCAACATAACAAACTCTATCCATCACACCAACTCCCAACATCTCCGTCCTATCCAACATCCCCACCCTACCCTGCATGTCGACCCTGTCCGACAAGCCTATCCTATCCAACATCCCCACCCTACCCAACATATCCACCCTGTGCGACATGCCCATCCTATCCAACATCCCCATCCTACCCAATATACCCACCCTGTCCAAATGTCCATTATTTCCCACCCCACCCAATAAATCCATCCTATCCAACAAGTCCACCTTAACCGACAAGCCCGCCCTACTGAACATCCCCAGCCTGTCCAACATAACAAACTCTATCCATCACACCAACTCCCAACATCTCCGTCCTATCCAACATCCCCACCCTACCCTGCATGTCGACCCTGTCCGACAAGCCTATCCTATCCAACATCCCCACCCTACCCAACATATCCACCCTGTCCGACATGCCCATCCTATCCAACATCCCCATCCTACCCAATATACCCACCCTGTCCAAATGTCCATTATTTCCCACCCCACCCAATAAATCCATCCTATCCAACAAGTCCACCTTAACCGACAAGCCCGCCCTACTGAACATCCCCATCCTGTCCAACATAACAAACTCTATCCAACACACCAACTCCCAACATCTCCATCCTATCCAACATACCCACCCTGCCCAACATGCCCATGCCGCAGGAGCTCAGCAGTGATTTCGCCCCCCTGGAGGTGGCGGTGGCTTCGGGACCATTAGGGTGGTATTGAAGGGTAGTAAGGAGCGGCGAGGGTAATAAAAAAGCCCTGAAATTTAAAAAAATATTTTTCCACTTATTACTTTTTATTGACATTTTTGCAGAGCAAAAAGATTTGCATTTCAGACCAAAAAGATTTTGATGTATTTGAAATCAAAAAGTTATTTTTCTACGGGAATATCTAAAATCTCACAAGATTTGTTAGAAAAATATTTATTTGTTTAATTGAAAAAAATTTAATCAGATAGCAAAACAATGCCTTGTTTACTCCGAATATACGCAGGCATCGCTTGTTAAAATCCTTCGGATATGTGTTGTTGCACCCTCTATAAAATTATGGTCAGTGTGAAGTAAATCATAGATTTGTAGAATGAGGTTGGTGTTTTTAATTTACTTTTGAGACGAGGGTGTGAAATTGGTTTGAAATGTTTTGTTTTTAAACTGGAGTTCTACGAATTAAACACAAAACGATAAATGAATTGTCAATATGATTTTGTTTTGATTTAGGTATTAATTTTTGTGGAATATGTGTGTTAATCACCGAGGATGGTTATTTTTTACAGTCTGGCACTGGAATCGGCCTAATATATAATAGACACAGAGTAAGTCTTCAGTGTGTGTTAAGCATGTGTATAATATGTGCAATGTTGTTCGTACCAACACTTCATTATTAGTGCATCCAAATACTCCCCCTATCTACTTCAGACTTACTGCACTTAAAATTTACCTAATATTATTGTCTACCTTGAAAAAAACACGTTTCCACCCCTTCACAAATACAAAAAACTAAATACACACCCCAGTATTTACCCCTTTACCCCTAGTTGTTGTAATACTGTCTTTTTTTACCATTTTTTTATTGTTGTACCTACATACATAATATATAATCACTGTATATAATCTGCAAGGTTTAACTTTCACTGATTAATATTGTATATTTTTAAAATCATAATCGTTTTTTATGCACATTTTATATACATCACCTCATCACATAAATAATAATCAATAATGTGGTGTTTTATCCTACATTAATGTAGTAATATATTTACACACTTATAACAGTAATGCAGTTGTTAAATAAACCTACATAAATACTCACTTTAAATATAATAAAAACTCACCACAAACAATAATAAACACATAAGTCAACAGTTGTAACAAATATACGATTCTGTTCGACATTGCCAACATTTTTAAACATCAAACTCCACTAATTAAACATCGTCTCAAATTATTCTAGAACAACAAATTAATGTACAAAACACATTGCAAAACACAAGGTAAGGTGGTAATAGATGAAAAACTAACTATGTAACAAATCCTTTTACATACTTACATAATACATGAAAAAAACTGTTTAGATACAAATATTATTATGTATATCTATAAAAGAAACACATCTTGTTAACCAAAACCTATATTTTCACCTCTGTTTGGTGGTTTAGGATTACAGAGGCCTATCCCTGTCTGTTTTATATGCATATATGTGTAAGATAAGCCCCTGTGATGCTAAGCTCTATAGGGTTTTCCAATAAGAGGTGTTATTTTGATATTCAAAGAAAAATGCAATTTTTTAATATAAATGATTGGATGTTTATTTCATTATAAAGAGGAAGGTATGCCGTTAATAGTGAAAAATAACATCCGGCAAATGACCACTACGACCACGCTTACAGGACCATATCCTTTTCATGAAATTTTCCATAACCAAATCGCAAAGTGGCTGCCCTATGTCCTCGATAGCCTCACGAATTCCATCTTTGAGATCTTGAATCGACGCTGGGCTGTTTGCGTAGACCTTCTCTTTCACGTGGCCCCAAAGGAAGAAGTCGCAAGGTGTTAAATCACAAGATCTCGGTGGCCAATTGTGATCACCTCTTCGAGAGATAACACGGTCCGGAAACTTTTCCCGTAAAAGATCAATGGTTTCGTTGCTTGTGTGGCACGTAGCGCCGTTTTGTTGAAATTAAACATTGTCCAGATCAATACCATTTAATTCCGGCCATAAAAAATCATTAATCATCTCTTGATCGCTAATCGCTATTCAAAATAACACCTCTTATTGGAAAACCCTTTAGATTTTCAGGATTGTAACTATTTGCTGTATCCAAAAATATATCTCATTTGGTTTAGTTTCTTGTCTATACAATGTAGATGGTGTACAAATGTAGATGGTGTTTTATCATAAACAGGCCCTGCATTGTGAAGTTTATCTGTGGCATAATCAATATATATCGACGGTCCAGAAGAACATTGTCGGATGTGCGTTTTTGTAGTTTAATAGTAGGGCTTTTTAAAGTTACGTTTCTGCATTTTTACTGTTTCTGAGATCAAGAAATATACCATATAAGTAATATTATGTGTTTCATTCTGATCAGATCTGACATTGTTCTTCAGGACCGTCGATATTATAAAAGAAAGTGTATTACAATCTTTCTAGGTACAATAATAAAATATATTCAACTATATTACCCACGCACAGGCTGCGCCTTAGTGGGTTCCCATTATTCTTTTTATTTTATAATATTGTATGCATCAAATGTAAATTTTGGGAAAAATAAAGGAAAAAAAAAAAAAAAAATGTGCGTGCCGCTAACACTCAGAAACGAGTCCCGGTACGAACAAAGGAGTTATATGGTGTTGTAGCCCTCTATCCCCCATCCATAAAGAAGGTTCCCGTTTTTACCCAAAGGGTTTGCTCTTGAAGATATACGGGCCGGAAGTTTCGCCCTCACAGAACAGTCCGGAACATTCGAGAGTATTCCGCAACATTTCTGAACATCCTGGAACATTCTGGAATGTTCTAGAATAGTCTAGAACGTTCGGGAACATTCCAAAATATCCCAGATTATTGTGGAACATTCCAAAACACTCTCAAATGTTGTCCTGAGCGAAGATGGGTACCCCAGCTGGTATAAAATAAAAACATGCAATAAAATCGTACCATTAAATTTTAATATGTAAACAAAATCCTCAGCACTGGAGATCCCAGTGAGGCTATTGTTATCACTATTTGTTACAAAAAAGGAAGATAATAAAATATTTATTATTATCGTTATTAAAATGCAAAGGTATTTTATTGCACATTTTTAAACCTCAAATGCAAATTTTCAGGATAATTTCTAACAAAGATATGATACAGAAACATTCAAGTTAACTCCCAAAAATGAACAAATTTGCAGAAATTTGTCGGGCCAGTTGATACAATGTAAAGTATTTTGTGAACGTATATAATTCTATGTTTTCAAGCTCAAGAATCTTTCTTATAAAATTGTTTAATTCTCTTGATTAGGTGGCCCAACGAGCTGCAGCTTCAAGCCAAATGCCGAGGAATGTTTCATCTCCAGCTTTTACCACTCCGCACCAGGGGCTGCCCAAGAATGGATCCGTTCCATTCTTCGATCGAGTCAGGAAAACCTCAACAGGGGAGAGGTATGCAATCTTATATCACTTGTAAATAATCAAAGCTCTAAACATAGTAGTATGGAAGCTACTATGTTTAGAGCCACCAAACAAAAAAGATTCTCTCTTCATTTGTGCAAATCTACCCAATGACATTACAAAACTTGTAGAGATCTCAAAGTGGAAGCAAAAGATACTGTCGTTTCGATTGAGTATTAAAATTTAATGCGTCACATGAGATTGTATGCTACTCGTATCTCTAACCAAATTGCTTAAATAAGTTCCAAAATGCCCTTGTGTGCGATGAGAAAGTGTTTCCATTACATGAATGGTAAAACACAAGGAATAACATTTCGTTCATAAATTTTATTTATTTTTTTATTTATTTTTTATTTATTTATTTATTTATTGAAACAAAATACATATACATTATAAACAAATACTTTGACCGTCCAACTAGGAGATTTCCCGTTTTAGGACAGTCAAATTTCCTGGTTTAGTTCACATTAGGTAGTTGTTGTTTTTTGTAAAACATAATATTGTATCTAATAATTACAAATGTAAACATCATTTCAAGTACAATATTATAAAGGCCGTAAAGCAGTTAAATATAGTGATAGTTGTAAAAGTACTGAGAAAAGTTACAAAGTTTAAATAAATAAAATGATAATATATTAAAACTATAAAGAAAACCAAAATATAAACTCATTGTTTTGTGAACAGAAAATAAAAACTAAATCTTAAAAATAAAATCTTAAAAATAAAAACTAAATCTTTCATCGATATATTTCCTATCCGAATGTTCAAACAGGAAATATATCGAAGTTTTTTTATTTTTTTATTTTTAAATTGTTTTTAAGAAAATATACGATAGGTTTGAGTAGAGGCAATCTCATTATTTTTATGTATTAATAATTTCATGATCTATCTTATATTTTAATAAAAAAAATATATAAATATATATATATAATAATAAAAATAATTTAAACAGTAAAGTGAATGAGAGATATCGAAGAGTTCTTCTCCGTAACTGAAAATTGAGAAAGATTATAAGGCTGATAGTACTAGTAATATAATTCTGATAGGAATAAATAGTTCTATAATTCTCACAGTGTTTATTACATTGGAATCTCAATCAAAACTATATCATGTAAAAAAAAGAAGGCAGGAATCGTTATCATTTGAAAAAAAAAAAAATAAGTCATAGAAATGACATATTTGCATAATGCTTTCGTACACAATAGCAAAAAACGAATAAATAAAAATATAAATATATATTCCAGTCATTTTAATCTGTTTGTTGTTAAATTGATAATTTTGTTTATGTTGCCATCTGTTAAATTATTTAAAATTATATTACACACAGTCTTGTTAAATTTCAATATATTATCAATGATACAAATAGTAACTAATACATGCGTATCCCTTTCCGACCGGCAAAAAATGTCCGCATTTTGATCGGCCTCACCAATAAAGCTCATAATTATGATTCCGTGGGGCTTAGCAACTTGCTGGTTGAAACACAAGCGCGCGAAGGTACCCTGCATACGCAGCACCCGCACGTTCGGTGTGGTTTCCAAAAACAGATTTATTTGCTGTCAAGATTTTTTTATAGACAAACCCACGCTCGTATGAAGCCGGTCGGAAAGGGATATTAAAAGTTTCCTGAAAGATTTTAAGCTCTATTAGAGAAAGTGAGATAGAAAACGCAGCAACATTTATATGCATAAGACAACCTAATTACAGCACGTCATTTTACAGAGCATTGGTAGTAATGCATCCCACCGTCTGTTAAGTCCGAATTCCCCGGACTGCAAATGTTGTCAGCTGCAAATTAGGAGTTGAGGATTCTGTTTTTAGTTCCCACAGTTAATTTTTATTGAAGCTAATTGAAGTGTAATTATTTAACGACTTATTTACAGATTCAAACCATCTTTGGCTGCCATTAAGTCCTCATCTCGAGCCTCAATTGACAGCAGCTCTAACAACAGGCGCTCGTCTTCGAACTCTGTTTCAGGAAGAAATAACAATGCTGACTTTTATGTAAGTAATATTTCCGTAAATATGTTTCCACACCATTTGAACATTAAAAAAATTGGTTGTCTGTAAAGTCGGTTTACTGAAGATAATTTTACGTGATAACTATAATAACGATGAAGTGGAAGAGAGATAGATGCGTCACAAGCTGAACGCTTAGGCCGAACGCTTGTTCGTGACAATGAGTCATGCTTTATCGTGAGTGCAGCTGGCGTTCTTCGATTTATAAGACGTTATCACGTCAAAAACATTAACAGAGAGTTTATTTATTAAACCCTGTCACATTTGATTGGTCTCCGTTAACTACCGACTCTTTTACCCGTTTAAGCATTTGATCAAATTTTGATCTGCCTTCAAAACTAAGGGTCATATTGTAATGCTTGATGGCTGAAGAAAATTTGATCTAATGCTAATACGGGCCAAGAATGAATTTGTTTCAATTTCAAATGTGACAGAAGATGAAACACCCCAACTTAAGTCATCTTTAAGAAAAAGTTTTTTCCGTCAAAAAGTTAAATTTTTTGATGAAAAAAAGTCTTTTACTATAAAAATACCAACCAAAAACTTGTTCTGGAAAAAGTCACAATAAGTTCCTGTTATCCAGTCATAATCAATAACCGTTATTGAAACAAAAAATAATAAAATTTTTAGAATAATGATTCTGTTCCTCATTTAATACTACATTTCTATTAATTTATTAAATATTTGGGTCGTGAAAATGCTGACATGTTTCGATGATCTCATAAGACAATTGAGTGATTGCGTGTGAGATGACTTGCTGCTATTTAATTTATTAATGAATTTGTGTGAGGACTCTGCGGAAGGCGGTGCTTTCTGGGCTTGCCAATTGATTTATGGGTTTCGACTAACTTTTGACCCAAGGGTCAATGATGAATCACCACAATTTACTTATTACAACTGTAAAATAATTTGGAACTTACACTCAACGTGATTTGCCACAGTAATGAAATTGGTTTACGCTACTGCAATAATTAGTTTAGACTTTTATGCTGAACGTAGAGTGAATGGATATTTATTCAAAATTTTTAATAACATTAACATTTTTTTGAAGTTGATTAATAATAATGAATATATAATTCTGTAAGATCTATCCATAGTTCATTTATGGATCCATCAAACGCAACACAATAAACTAAATCAGATCATAGAAAATAATAGATCGTAGAAAATAATCGCATCATAGGAAATAATCAGATAAGATCAGATCATAAACTAAATCAAATCAACACATCATAGAAATCGTTTTCTCCCGTACTACCATAGTGAGAAATATGTTCTAAACGGCATTGGAAAGAGAAAACACTATGCTATATATTCAAATCTAAAAGTTAACCACAAAAGAATTAAAATCTAAAGCTTAATGAAATCAAAGTTTCCGACCGCAATTTGAAATAAAAATTATGAAACTTTGTGAATTTAAAAAAGTTATTTTATACAAGAAACAACTAAAAAGTGAGGTTATGTTAGCGCTTATAATACATTTGACTGATAAAATATGTGTGCTTTTATTTTTTTTTAATTACTAGTAATTTTTAGTTAGAAAGTATGGTGAGCCATTTTTAAAACTTTTTCTGTTTGTATTAAAAATTTTGAAGTATTAAAAATTACACGGTTCTTTCTAATAATGAAATTTGAAAGCGAATCGCTTTTCAAAAACAGTTTTTAGTTTCCGTATATGTTCACAAATATTCCATTTATTTGGATTTTAATGCAAAGCGGAAATATTCTGACCTACTGACAGAATATGGTCTAGGCCTTAGGGGCTAAAACCATATTTTAAAATTTAATCGACATATTTTGTGCCTTCAAATTTGCAGTATTTCAAAAATGTGTTGTGGTTTGGTGATTTTTGTCTGAACGGCAACGATGTGATAAATACATTTACTAGATAGTGTGAGTGTGTATTGGTGTTTGTACATGTATTGTGAAGTTTTTCTGTCACTATGTCAAAGATCGTCACATAATGCACAGAGCACATGGCCCCTAATAAATGGCGGTACCGTCCCAGCTGTTTCACTTTGGACGAGTGCCAGAGTCGATGTTGGCAATGAGTTGATCAATATACTCGCAAAGAGTTGAAGGTTCAAATGTTTGTATTCTTATTGAGAATTGGAATAAACCGTTTTGTAATAGAATACTTTTTGTATTATTTTATTTGATTTAAAAAATGTTACAATTTTAATACTGTAACGTTATTAACTCTTTGAGTGCCAGAAGTGGCCACAACAAATTTGTACGCGTTGAAAGCCACCGTGGCCAATAGACATACATATTTTCATACAATTAACATACTTTCTTTTCATAGGGTTTTGCATCGTAAAAAATGTTTGTAGATTATTAAAATAAATCTTTTTAGATTTGTAACAAAATAAACAGTGAGTGAGATAAGGTTGAAGAAGAAGACAATACTAATAAATCTAAACGCAAATATGAAAAAGAACAGGACATTGAAAAATAAAAAGCTAGCAGTCGCAACTGGTACTCCAACCCAAGATCTTTCGTCTTACCGGGACAAGCGCCTTAACCAATTCGACCACTGAAACCTGTCATTTTTAAGTAATTTTTGTCATTTCATATTTGAAATTCAGATTTATTTTTTTTTAAATGATAACAAATGTTCGAAGAACTGGTTTGTAACCTAGATAGTGTCTCGGATAAACATACCTGATTTTATTTTCAGTTTCAACCTTTAGCTTTTTATTTTTCAGTGTCTTGTTCTTTTTCATATTTTCGTTTAGATTTATTAGTATTATCTTTTTCTTCAATGATAAATTATTGTGATGGGAATAACCTTCAAAAGTTATTATAAAGAGAGAGTTATTCTAATAAGATTTAGGGGGTATTTCACCATCTTCCTCATAGATTATTCATACGGTAACATACATTTTTGATTAATTAAACAGGATTTATTTATTTAAAAAGTCTGAGTTTATTATTCGGAACTTGAACTTATGAATAATGGCTAGATATAGGATTAGAGCGTAGTTTTTTACCGGTTGCGAGTATTTATTTGATTATTTATTAATATTCGTTACGTGTATGGATAAGCTAAGAGGAGGATGGTGAAATACCCCCTGAGATAAGTAATATTCTGTTTCTTAAAGAGAAGTCGTTTTAATATAATAACATATTTATTACCGTGTCATTCTTGTCAAAAAGTACCTAACTATTAAATAATATTTTTAATTTTGAATTTTTGATTTGTGTAGAATTCAAATTGTGTGCGTTAGTAATTAACAAATTGATGTAAACTTTCCAGGATACAGAGAGCATGTACAACTCCAAGATGTCTCTGGGCGTTGCTCGTGAGGCTGCAGGAAAGATGGTCCGTCCCCTCTCCCGGAAGGACATCTTCTACTCCAGGTCCGTGGTGAACCTGCCCGAGTATCAGAGCACCAAGTCCCTGTCTCACTATCGCCAGAGCGTGCTGTCACTTGCTCCCGCCGCCACAAGCTCCCGGGCGGGAGACGTGGAAAGGTCTGAACGTAAGTTTCATCTTATTTAAACTTTACTAATAGTACTGTGAATTTTACCTTTATCTTACTTTGTGTCCAAAAAAGTGTTTCTAAATTTCTCTTATACAAACCAAAAAAAAAATTTCCTGAAATCATAAGATTGTCAGTGCATACTTAAATAACTTTTTTCCTTAGGGACCTTCTGTGTGGAGCTAATGTAAAAAAAAGCCGAGGACGGAACTTTTTGTATTTTCGGAAAATACTGACTAATATCGTTGGAAGACATAAGCTGTCAAAGTGTTGATAATTGTGACATCACAAATTATGAATGGTGTCTCGTGTGACGTCACGAGGTATCACTACTGACGTTTTTCACAAGTTCACACACAAAAACTAATTTTACTGTCATTATTAACATTAAATAATATTATAAATATTACTTCTGAGCGCAAATTAATTAACCTCATTATTAAATTATTTTGTGCTCAGAACTTATTTTGCTTGATGATCGATATGTAATGTACTGTAGTAAATCACAATCTGGCTTTCATTTCTTATTTTTTTTTTTTAATATCTAAAGTTTAATATTACTGTTTTTAGGTTTTCACGGCCAAAAAGTATTTTTGTTATTGTTTTCGTTACAGTGTCCGAAACGTTGGCTAAAGAAGGAGGTAGCGAAACACGGCATAACACCCCAAAAACAATAACAAAAAAAATTTAATATTACTGTTTATGAATTACCTTACACAACATGATAAATTAATCATTATGTATTATTAAATAAACTGTAAAAAAATGTGCATCCCACTAAAACACAGAAACGAGTCCCGGTACGATCAAGGGAGTAATATGGTGTGATAGCCCTTTATCCCCCACCCATGAAAAAGGTTCCCGTTTTTACCTGAAGGGCGTGCTTTTAAAGATATAAGGGCTGAAAGTTTCACCCTCTAGAAATTTCTAGAGCAGTTCAGAACATTCAAGAGTATTCAAGAGCATTCCAGAACGTCCCGGAACATTCTGGAATGTTCGGAAATAGGGAATCGGGAACATCATTATGGAACATTCCAGTACACTCTCGAATGTTGTGAAATGTTCTGGAACATTGTGGACCATTCAAAGCCTTTTTTGCATGGGTGGGGTATATAAAGCCTTCTTTGTATTGGTAAGGGTGTATAAAGCAAAGCCCAACGTGGGTTTGACCGTCAGTTCAAACTCATACCAACTCCCTGAGCGAAGCCGGTACCCCAGCTAGTAATTAATAAAAATGTAAAAGAAAAACTTAGATATTTGATTGCCTGTGAGAAATAGTTTCTTGTGATTACATATTACTAAATAATGTCAATGATTCTTCCAGATTACGATCTTTGCCCATGCTGCCATCTCCCCGATTCTTTCAAGACAGCCCTGGCTTCCATGATGGACATGAGTCTCCTTAAGAACCCGGCCTTCATGATCATCGGAGTATCCAACTTGTTTGGCATGGCCGGACTCTATGTCCCCTTTGTGTATCTAGTGGATGCTGCTATCCTCAATGTAAGTTGGCATTTCATTTGACAAATCCGTCACCATCATCTTGGTACTACATCCCGAATGTTCTTCACCCGCTCGAGTCTCTAATTATTCGCCCAGGGGCCTTTTCATGTTTCTCTTATTGTATTTGATGCAGCCTCTTCTGTCTCTGGGTTGCTTCCACTGGCATAGCCATTAGTCATCATAATCAATTTAGTACTTTATCAGTTCGGTCCAAGTCAAAAGATAGACTTACCCATTGAAGAGCCAGGTGCCCTCAAAGAGGGGAGATACCTTTCACACTTGAACACCAGACGTCCACGGTGTGAGAAAATTAATTAGAATATATTAGAACCTTCCCACAGTCCGTTATGTCGGTCAGTTGCAAGCTAACATAATGCTTACACTGTTAATCAAGAGATGGCACTAATCTGTTTCCAATTACGATAACCTAGGATTTTATAACTCTAGCAATAAATTGTTTATTTCATGGTGGTGTGATGGTCGCATTTAAAAATCTTGTGGAAGTTTATTTTAGACAAATTCTGTTATGTTTTATATGTATCAATGTGTTTTCAAATTTTACATAATAAAAGTGTTTGTTATTGAATTCTCTGCTTATTTAAAGTTATTTTAAAGTCCTGAAATTAAAAATAAAGTGCGAAAGTGTAGTTTGGTTTGCACATGTCAGAGAATTGCTGTTTTCGGAGTGGCGTATGTTTTATTTAAAATAAAATTGAATGCATGATTGATGTAAGCCCGTAGACCCATGGGGACCCTGCAAAGAAAAATGCTACAATGGTTGCACTATAAAGTGTAGTTAACTTAACTTTTCTGGGCAGGGTCTTTGGTTTTTCCTAGTCAGTGGGACGACAGGTTAAATCGACTCAGAAGATTCAAAATTGTTTTAATTCATTCAACGACATTCATTGCAGAGATTTGGGCAATTCACTGTTGGCAACACCATACTTATGATTTCCCACAAATTCATAGGTGAAAGAATAGCTGACAATGGCAGTCAGAAATGATATTAAACGATTCTCACCAAAGATTCTAAATTCTCACCAGATCTCACATACAACATACACATACAACTTTCCGATATGAATAACCTAACCAACAAGCATTGTCTTAATACTTTTCTGTAAATCCATGAATTATATTCAAATTATTTAACATTTTCAGGGAATCGAAAAAGAGAGTGCCTCCTTTCTGCTGTCCATAATCGGCATAACCAACACGGTGGGCCGAGTGTTGTGCGGCTGGGTGGCCGACTTCCCCTGGATGAACTCATTGCTGCTGAACAACATCTGTCTCGTCATCTCCACCATTGCCGTCACGCTGACTCCCTACTGCTCCTCCTACACCTCTTACATCGTCATGGCCATCTTCTTTGGTTTCGCCATATGTAAGTCAATAAGTCCTTCCTGCTGTCCTTTGTACTAAGGGCTGAAATACATACATTAAAAAAACGTTGCCAAAATGCATGTTTCATTTAATTTTGTGAAATTCAGGCACAAATATTAAAATATTGTTCGATCATGATCTAAAGAACTTAATTTGCTTTATTATGCAATAAAACCATATACGAAAAGGGGTTCGTAAGCAAGGAGATTTTATGCTTCAAAACATTTTTTATAGTATTTTTTTTTATTTTAACTTTTTATGAGTAAAACCTCAAACTGTAATATTTAATTAAATGAAGACATTATGAGCGAAACTCAATCGAAAATCTGGAAACAGAAAAATCAGAAAAAGATATTTACACCTCTGGGACTCGAACCCAGGACCTCCCTACTTTCCGGGTTGGGTGCTTTTATCCACTGAGCTAAGGTGTCGATATCCAATTCGGTCACCTTTAACTGTACCATACTTCGACTAAGAACCACCCATATTATCTTCATTTTTCTTAACGCATATTTTTATTGGCTGCCATCTTTATGAATGAATGAAAATAATAATTTTCATCCTAGACTTGCAGAAGAGTCAATAGATGTCGCACATTAAATAAAATGGATAAAAATTTATCCAGACACCATCTAGATTGCATTTAGTTCGAGTTGAATCATGCAATCATTCATAAAGATGGCAGCCAATAAAAATATACGTTGAGAAAAATGAAGATAATATGAGTGGTTCTTAGTCGAAGTATGGTACAGTTAAAGGTGACCGAATTGGATATCGACACCTTAGCTCAGTGGATAAGAGCACCCAACCCGGAAAGTAGGGAGGTCCTGGGTTCGAGTCCCAGAGGTGTAAATATCTTTTTCTGATTTTTCTGTTTCCAGATTTTCGATTGAGTTTCGCTCGTAATGTCTTCATTTAATTGAACATTTTTTATAGGTCTGATTCTTTGTTTTGTTTAAGCTTATAAAAAGTATTATCAAAAAAATGCAAAGGCCAGGATGTGTTCTACTCGCAGTAATTAATTAAAGCATTTATAATTTTTCTAAGCAATCAGATTTTCAAACCCAAAACATGATTTGGCATTACTTTGCAAAGCATCGCCTTAAATATTAAAGTAGAAATGTACATGATAGGTGTTTGTTGTACTCTTTTATCAACATAATAATAAACAACACTGTATTTGCTTTATCATTTTTTAACTGGATTTCATTGCTAAATGCTTTGTAATCACCAATCGGTATTTATTAATCTATGTACTTTTTTCTGATTCCAGCTGGCTACATATCCCTCACTTCCATCATCTTGGTGGACCTGCTAGGTCTGGACAAGCTGACCAATGCCTTTGGGCTGCTGATTCTGTTCAGGGGCGCAGCAGCGATCGTGGGCTCTCCGCTGGCCGGAGCTGTCTATGATGCCACCAACTCCTATGACACGTCGTTCTTCATGGCCGGCGGCTTCTTTGGGATAGCCACCATCACTAGTTTCATGGCGCCCATGATGAAACGGTAATGATATGGATATTTGATTAATTAAAACAACATAGAATGTTTTATTACTATAATTTTTTTTTGTAAGTGACTTCCGGTGAATCTTTCTACATAATTCCTTTAGAGGGTAGAGCCTTGGCTTTAGGGACACTCAATTACATTGAAAGTTGTAATAATTATTCCAGTCCATTCAATGACACAATCCTTCAATATACTGACATCATAAGCAAAAAGGCAGCTAGGAATTCGCAAGGATCACATTCTTCATTCTGAAGTATGAGAACTTTCACCTAATATAATAAAAAAATTGTTCATCTGTAAAGTCGGTTTACGGACGATAATTTTACGTGATAACGTCATATAATAACGATATCGTTATTTTATCGTCATTTAATAACGATAGAATAACTATCTCTCTTCCACGTTATGTCCATAACGTGGAAGAGAGATAGTTATTGAGTTTCGTGAGCGCAGCTGGCGTTCATCGATTTATAAGACGTTATCACGTCAAAAATACATCAGAATGTGACTTTTGCCAATTGCTATATGCCTTTTTGGTTAAGACGGCAGAATAATACAGATACTCAGCTATATAGTAGACCTAGAAAGAGTTTATACATACGTCTTGGCTGGGATGAAATTGAAAGATGCTACAACGAGATACTAGAACAATGACGTCACTTACCACCTTCCTCTGAGACTACTACAAGGACACTCAACTATTAAAGTTGTAATAATTATTGTTACAGTCCATTCAATGACAACTATCTTTGGGTATAGACACTCAACTATTTTGAAAGTTGTAATAAATATTGTTCTAGTCAATTCAATAACACTATCTTTGGGTATAGGGACACAACTATTTTTAAAATTGTAATTAATTCAGTCCATTCAAATACACTAACCGTAATTGTACTTGGCCATATGGGAAGTGTATTGACATTTGAAATTAAACAATATGCATTATTTTTTAATGAAAAATCAACACACTTGAACTCACTGTTACAAAAAAAACAGTTGCCGACTTGCGCGTTTGTTATTACATAAATCCGTTGTACATCTCTTTGAATGCACAACAAAGTTACATCAGTTAAACAGTGATCTGTAGCTGAGTGGACAAATGCTTAGGGTTTGCAACGAAGCGTCGTGGGTTCAATTTCTTTGCTAGATAAGTACTCCATCATTATGGTAATAGGAGTTTTACAAATATTGTCAGGTTAATCGTAATCCGTGAATGGTTTTCTTAATGACATACGTAGTAATGCTAGCACTGAAATCAGTACCTACATAACACTATTTATGTTTTGGAGATATTTGAAGAGTTTATCAAGAAATTCAGAACAGAATTCATTTGCCATTAATTTTTCAGATTGGCAATAAAATATGGCATCATGCTACCAACTGTCTCCTTTGTTTAACCTAAGGCTATCGATGTTTCTAACCGAGGTATTGTAAGACTTTCTGAACTCACTGTAGCTGCCTAAAGAAATTTGTTTCTACAGGTAGAATTGGAATATTTTATAACATATGATTCGTTTCTGTAGATTAGAAATTTTACCAAGTGCTTAATTCCTAATTTCTCATAATTCGTTTTATTATTGTTCTTCTGAAAGCAGTTACGCAAACTGGGAAATTGAAGAGACTCATTGACGAATCACACAGGAAAATGGAACTCAAATTTTCAAGTCACTAAAATAGGATTTTGGGTGGTGGTCATTGCCTAAGGATTAATTTTTAATGTCAGGCAATAGGAAAAAGTCCCTGAAAATCTGGAAAAAATTTAGAATCTGCTTTCTGTGGCTGTTCTGTAAAGTCTTCTGGCCAAACTGGTAAATAATAACAGTTATAAATCTATGTACTACGCGATGGTGTGCAGTCCAAAGAAGTTGGATTGAATTCTGTAAAATTTACAAAACTAATATGTAATTTTCTATGGGTACAATAGACAAGAGATTTACGATCTCTAAGAATTGCTCTAAATGTGACCTAACTTCAGGCACGCAGACACGCCCACTTCTCACTTCTATCGGTTTATCTCTTAAGTGCATAAATCCTATACCTATATTAGAATCCGTTTATTATGACTCCGCCTGTATTGATCAACCGCTTAATATGACGTAATTACACAGCGAAGTTTGGTTTTCATATAAAATTATTTATAACAAGGTCGGCTATAATGACTTCACTTATAGTGACATATCGCTTATTATGACCCATTTTTGATAAATTATGCCCTGGTTTCATGGAAAATTATGTCGGTTATAGTGACCGACATGTTTCCTAACACCTTAGGCAGTGTTCGAGAGGGTCACTTGACACCCGACGACGTTAATATGCTGTGTTTCTCTCGTCACGAGTCTTAATATGCTCTTTTCTCACGTCACGCGTCTTAACATGCTGTGTTTCTCTCTATTAAAATAGATACATACATTTATACCTAACAAAAACAGGATGTTGTTTATTTTCTACAAAATGCTTTGTATGACGTCCGCTTAGTATGACATGTTTGTCATTTCCCTTTGATGTCATTATAAACGGATTCCACTGTACATTTTACTTGGCCCAAGAAAGGCCAATGATATTGATTATCTCTTCAAGAAAGAGTTTCGGTATTAGAAAATGCGTGATCAATTTCACCTAAAGTAAGATAAATGTGACCTTACTTCAGGGACACAGACACGCCCACTTCTCACTTCTATCGGTTTATCTCTTAAGTGCATAAATCCTATACCTATTTTGAAGTATCTGTTGAAACTGCAAGATGCTGGTGGTCTCACAAAATAGATCACCCCTGTGTTTAATTTATTATTTATCAATATTTTATTACAACTGTTTTTAATAATTTGTTTAAAACTCTCAGGTTTGTTAAGCCGGAAGTCTCGGCGCAAAATCCCGACGCCCTCACCCCCATAGACGAGGAAGACATGGACGATGAGGACCCAGACGATACCCCCATCACGATGGGCATGCAGCCCACTCAAGGGGCCGGCGGCAACGGAAGTACCGGGGGCACTAAGGTGCCACAAATAGTCCACACAGCCGCCAGTCCTCTGTCCGCAGAGGCCCCCAGCCGTCCGGGTGACCGCCAGAACGGACCCGAGGTCAAACAGATAGAGTCGGTGCTATAGACAGAAAGCTGGGCCGATCCGGCACCGAAGATTGAAAACGCACGAGAGTCTAAATCTCTTACGAAATGAAAAAATTGCGTACCTATCAAAAAGATGTACTTAATGAAGACTTTGATAATTTGATAACACCGAAGAATTGCTAGCTGCATTTCAATCTACTAAACATACATGATGGGTAATGAATTTACCCCTATCAATTGGCTGCAATGCGTAGAAATTTTACGATGAAGATTTACTCAATCGAAAAGGTGTGACGGCGTTGTGTTTCGTTATTATTTAAAAGTCAAGTATTTTGTAAAAATTTTGTATTTGAACCGATTCTTAGTGCAGAAATCAACCGGCCATCGTAATTAATAACGTGAGACAGTTCCATGCGGTGATCGGACAACAGTGAGCAAGTTTTATTCTCAAGTGTATTTTCAACCGATGCTAACAACTCTTAACCCATCCAAGAAAAGCAATATTTCTATCTTTATCTTCTCCTCTCGTAGACCGTAGATGTCGTCGATTAAATCAGCCATTTGACTAAGTTTGCAATATTAAAAGTCTGAATATTATAAACCCACAAAGTATTTAGGTGTGGAGTTATTGATTTGTGCCATCAACAATATATTTTGTTATTATTTTTTAACTCATAATTCGCTCAAAGGAGACAACCGTTTAAAAAAAAAACTCATCTTTTAAAAGACATTTTTGATTGAATGATGAATTATGATGTAATTTCATAAATAGATGTTCATTAGGAAGTGTGTCCGAGCGTTATTATCCTTTGATAATAGTGTATTATATTGCCACTGTTTGCTGTGTACGGTTAAAGAAATGATGGAAGACTACTGATAGTTGCCATATCTCTAGTGTTACCATATTTGACGAACTTTGCTTTTCGCCGGTACGGATGGGTTAGCATACCTTTAAATGTATTAGAATCAATTTTAAATGTTTAAGGAGAAGGGATAACGGCATCCCAGACGCGAGGGGCGTTTCACAAGTTTCCTGTGAAATAAGGCAAGGTACCTGAAAATATGTGTTTACCTCGTGTGCGGAAGTTTGAGGACTTTATTCGTAAACATATAAATATTAAGTGCAGACTGCATCGTTATTTTGTTACGTTATGTTGTTTTGCAACAGATACTGGCACGTGCAAATAATTCTATTCCAAAATTGAACAAGTCTTTTTATAATGTTGTATACCTACTACTCTTTTTACATCATTTTTCTATGGATTTTTTAATACACGCCGAGTCTGTTTTTATTTCGTATTGCGCATCCTATTTTTATCGGCTATTAGTACAGCATTTTAGATTTATATGAATTATTAATGCAACATGTTGAAGTCGAGTATTCCACGATCACCATAAGTCTCCCTGTAGACGTTTACCCGGTACCTACTATAAAATATTTAAATTTTACATTGATATCCGTAGTTATTGATTTTAACGTCTGCAAGCTTATGTTGATCGGAGTACGCGTCTTATTGAATATTACTTAAATTACAATGCAAATATAGTATTTTTTAAGGTTTATAAATTTATATACTTTTTCATGAATTACACACCGGATGTATGGAAGAGCTTTTTGCATATTTGTAGCAAAACTAAGAATAAAATACAATAAAAATAAATCACTCCAAATCGTCAATAAATAACTAATGTCTATTTTCTGAGGTCGTACTTAACTCATTGATGTTACTTAGAGTTGAAAAAATGTACTTAATGACATTAAATAATGCGTTCCAGATTATATTCTCATAGACAATTTTGCCAAGCTACTATGACAAGGCTGCTAAAATCTCATTAGGAGAAATTGTGAAATGATCATTTTGAATCCAAGCATCTCTCCTTATAAATGAAAAATTGTAATAATGACAATTTATTACATTTTTTGCTAAGAAATATTATATAGGGTTATGCGATTTGATTGTACAGCCTGTCATAGTGTTGTTGTAATTTGCCATTTGTATTTTTTTTACATTTTACAAATAATAAATTCTGATTTTTCATAAAGGATGCTGGGTATATTGAATAGCCAATGTATCTTGTTAATTTGTCAAACAACATTAGCTCAGAAGAAATATTGTGCCATGCCAATGTAAATACATAAATATAGCAATATTTTTAAGAAAGCAAAAATAATCCAAAGAAATCTTCAACAATTGTGATGTTTCAGTTACCAGAAGTTATAATTTTACAACGGTTATTTGTTATTTCATGGAATGAAAGGTAAATTTTTATTTTTCAAAATTGAAGTTGTTTTATATTATGAATATGCATACATTTCTATTAGATATATTTATACTTATATTAAAATTGTTACTTTTTAGGTACTTTTATCAAACCATCTAACCGCTTTTTGATCAGTATCTTTAATTAAAAATGTATTTCTTTTAATGTTAATTACTATGTAATCTATTATTATTATTATTATTATTATATTGAGGTGATTTCAAATGCATAGTATTATTTTTATTAAAAATTTGAACAAAGTAATTATCATCAATTAATTATTATTGGAGATCAAATTGGTAAGATTGGTCTATCAAAAACTTTTTTTGTTTAGCAACATTGTAGTTTTAAATTTGATATAAAATATAACATTTTACAACAGACCGTTTAGTTTTATAACAATATGCAAGATATTGATAAAAAATTGTGTATTACATTGGAATAATTGTTTAACAAAGAAGAAAAGGAAGTAAATAAGAAAAAAAAGTTGTTGTGTATTATGTATTTACAGAAATTATTGTAAAACTAACAATAATTATTTCCATCTGTATTTATGAAACGAGAATATGTTTAAAACAAGAATATGAACAGTTTTATAATAAACAAAATTGCTCATACTTTGTTTTAATTTTAACTTTTAAAGTTATAAATATTTTGTGCTTGCGTACTTGGAGGCTTTGTTTCAAAAGGAATGTGGCTGAAGAAGACATTGATTAAATTATTAACATCATTTGAAGAAGTAATATGTGATGAACATTTAAAATGTTATTAAAAATGTCAATTTTTATAGACTATGCAGATAATAAATGAATGTTAAAAATGAGTGTTCTTAGATATTTTACATAACTCTGACGATTAAAAGTTTGCACGACTCTGCGGATACATTCGTTTGTTTGTTTCCTCGTCGGCCTGTTTCATTATTCAAGCGATGTGTATCTCTCTTGGTGAGAACATATCTTTATGTGCAATTTTGATTCAAGACCTTCAATTTGAAGATTGAACTTTGACGGATTTGTAATATTCTATACAGCAGTGGATAGACAAAGCTCAAGGTAAATAAACATTTATATATTCTGGAATATTGTATTGATGTTGAAGGAGTCGCAGCAGCTCACGGAAGAAAGTTCCGGTAGCTGTTGTTCATCGTGTGATGAACAAAAGATGTAACGCTATAACTTAGGGTGGATGTACGTATGTGTGTCTCTGAGACGTGAAACTAGGTTAACCGAGGGGATAGCTGGCCATGTTAAATGTAAGAATTAGTTTAAGTCTCACAACCTCCCCGGCTGAGAAAGCAGAGTGTGCGTGCACTATAATTGCTTGAATATGAATGCCTGTTCTCTGTAAATACATTTGTATGAGAATGATTGTTTCCAAGTGCTCTTTGAATTGATAAGAAAATAAATAAACTGTAAAATAATTCGTACACAAGTATAGTCAGTTGTGATGTTATGATTATCTATAGTAAGAAATGTATTTTAAAAATTAAGAGGTTTTGTAGACTGAATCGAGCTGGATAGAAATTTTATGTTTCTTTGTGCTTGCCTTTCTTATTTCAAACGGTCAATAAGTGAGTGACATTAATTTTTACCACCGATGTAATGTTTGTCAAATATGAATTATTTTATCTAAAAATATGTTTTAATAAAAATATTATTTGTTTAATTCAGGCGTTTTTCTTGTACTTGCATGCATTGACAATAAACTATTGAACGTGGAATTGATTTTTCTATATCGTTACACCCTCAAGCCGTTGAAACCCGTGTCTACCACACTGTCAGCGTTACAGAAAACATGTGTACATCAATCAGTCATATTATCACTAAAGCAGTCCTATGTGAGAGGGAACATCAATAAATCAATCTTTGAATAACACAAAAGCGAGCTAGCGATGTCTACTGAAACGTGCAATGATTTTATGAATGATAATGGTGGTGAAAATACGTCAAATAGTAATGCAGATGACAACATAAGGAAGTCAATTTTTTAGTTTTACTATTTTGTGGAGAAGTCTCATGGTATGGCCACACTGAGGCCAACTTCCAACTTAAAACGTTTGGACGATTGTGTGGAGGGGTAGTTCGTGCGTTGGAAGTTTGAGTTGGAAGATTGGAGTTCGAGTTGGCCCGGGATCGCCTCCGAGGCCGTCCATACATCAGTCTGCAAACGGCAGGCGATCAAGACACGTACCACACACCATCAGTGACGTGCACAGAGTTTTTGATCAAGGTAGGCAGAAGGAAAAACCTATGATAAAAGTATGAATATATTCATAATATGAATATATTAATCACAATATGAATAAATTACGATTAAAGATATTACGATAAAAGATAACCGAGAAAACCATTGTTTTTTAAGTTACTTAAACACATTATTTCCTTCAGTACAACAAGTTTCACAGTTTAAAATTTCCATTTTTTATCAGATAATTCACAATTAAAGTTTTTGAAGAGACAATTCGCATTTATGAAAGACAACTATTTGATAGAAATAGATAACAATAGATGTCACTGTCGTCACTGATTTCCATTTGGTAATTTTGTTCCAGAAAGCACTGCCTAATACTAACAAAAAAAACCCATAGAAACAATGCTCTGTGCATTTCGTAAACATTGATATTATATCTTGTATGAAGTTAGCTCTACGCAGAAATAATTCCTGCTTAGGCCGCATTTTAGTGAGGCAGTTGGATGGCACGCGTGAAGTTTCTAGTACAGTTTATGCCATGTTTGAAGTATGCCGTTTGATGTGGCGCTCGCGTTGTTTCGGTTGCTCGGTGTATTTATTTTTAGCAATAATTTGAAAAATTATAATATTATTTACATGCTTGTGTTTTACAAATACGGTAGGGTAGGCAGTGCTTATGTGCCTATATGGAGTGCACGCCCCTGCATACCATTAACATGACAATATTATTATGGGAGAGTGGTATAATAATTGTTTGAAAACATGTATATACTTGTAATAACTGTAGGCAACTGAGCACACTGATACAGCATAGCCACAGCTGTTCGACATCTGCTATTTTGGAGTTCAGAGTTCGGAGATGGAAGGTTGGCTGCAGGGTGATCGACAGCCACCACACGATCGCCCAACCACCTATCTCCGAATTAAGTTCGTGGTTGGGAAGTTGGCTTCGGTGTGGAAGTAGCATAACGTGTTGGAGATGAAATAAATGAAAAGTAATTTAACAAAGCTTATTGCTTTTAATTACAATTTCTTTCCTAACTGACCCTCCCTAGTTAGGTTAGTAGGTAAATGTTTCTCTTCAGATCTGGTCAATAAAAGTAGCGATTCTAAATTAAAATCTAAATAAAAATCGATTCTAAATGGTTTGAAGGAGAATTGTATTTAAAAGGATGCAGTTTTAATATAATTTTTAAAGCCAGATATACGTGAATAATGTGTATAAAATAAAATCAATTTAAATATCGCAGCCCTGTGGAAAAAATATTATTTCTGCACAAGAAAAAAAAAATGTATATAGAGTCATCTCTGTTCTATTTTTATAAGCAAAATACTAGAAGTGTTTTTTTAAATTTTTTAAGATTAATGCAAAAAAACATAGATGTCATCAGTGTGAAAATGAGGAAAATTCTCCTTCCAATTTTGGTTATTTTTTTTGAATTTTGTATCTGAATTAATTAAATTTTCAATTAAAATTTCAATCTAATTTCTGTTTTACGCCATTATTATTTTAATCGGAGGAAAATATTTATAGACAGGCATGTAATTCAAAATAAAGTCTCGTGAATATTGAGTTAGCAATTCACCACGAAAGAAATAACTTATTCTTATCTCGTCTCCAGCTACTAAGATATACATAGGTATTTTATGGCAGGTCAATGCAACAAGAATGGATCCCAGGAATGCGGTGTTTTATTCTCTGTTTGCCACTATAAGGAATTCATTGATTAAATCAACAAGTTATTATTCAGTATGAACGATATTATTGTAAAATATGGGTTTTGTTTTTTACACAAATCTACAGTTTTATTCTAAGATTGATGATATTTTTCTCACTTGACTTTCAAAATAAGCGAAAGGTCACTGACTACACGAAATAAAACCACCCCATCCCCTTTTCCTTCTGCTGAAAATTGAATAAAGCCCGGGTAACGCTGGGTGCTTCAGTTTGTTACTAAATAATTCTGACAAAATTATGTTTTTTACCAGGGCCGTATAAGGTTGCCAAGGTTACAACTTATGGGCCCGTACCGCAAATTACGGTTACGAAAATATTATAAATAGTTTCAATAGTACAGTGCTGAGGACAAGATTTTAGCTCCTCTTCCACATCTTACACCTAACCTCATTTGAGATGGGACACCACCTCATTTCAGATTTGAGTAGGTACCTCAAACAAACTCATTCTACGTGTCCTACGTCCCACCCAACACTACGCACCCCATCTTCAGCTTCGGAGGTCTACAGATCCTTGGTTCTTACTGATAAGCATAATCGAGATATCTCTTTCGAAATGCATAAAATCTAGTGTTGTGTAATATTTTATCTCCGTCCACTATGTTTTCAATAAATCTTGATCTTGACCGTTTAGTAAGTGACTGAGTGGTCCAAAGCATGTCAGTGATTCAATTCTGGATGGTTCACTTATAGGTACATACAAACACACACTTCACCACAACCTACACACATTCTCTGATGATGGACACTGTCTCGCTGTCCGAAACGGCAACTACACAAGGAGGAAGCGAAACACGGCATAATAAACAAAAAATAATCACGATAATGACTTCTAAATTACTTAACCGTCTCCGTAGGTAGTGACCGACCGAAGGTTCGGTTTCGGCAAGTTTCGGCATCAGTTTCGGTTTCGGCAGAAAATCTGCCGAACCTTCGGCCGCACCGAAACTCTGCGTTCGTGAATTATCGCGCGTCGTTCGGCTGAATTCGGGTGAGTTCGTGGCTCGTGTGTCACCCGCCATCATCAGCTGAATTCGGTTACAATACTTAATTTATGAGGTCCTTCCTTTATAATTAAAGTGTTGATTATTATTGACAAATTTTTGTTCCAAGAAGTAGCTAACATGTTTGTTAATTTTATTTGTTTTATAGCAGTTATATCAAAAAAATAAATTACCGTTTTTTCATACACTTCAATTATTGTTTTTTATTTCATTTAACACGAGTAATAAGAATGTTGTGATTATAAACGCAATTAAAATTACAATACTGAATTAATGAGGTCCTTTCTTCATAATTTAAGTGTTGATTATTGACAAATATTTGTTCCAAGAACTAGTTAACATGTTTTGTTAATTTTTATAATTTTAGATAATATAAAAAATATTTTAATTTTATTTTTTCACATGCCTAAAATTATTGTTTTTTTTTTTTTTAAATTTCATTTAACACGTATTAGCTGTCTGTATAAGTGTAAAACTTAAGCCAAATTTCAGTAAAAAATTGATTTTTAACATGTCTAAAAAAGTTGGTTTCAAATTCGGCTGAAACTGAGACAGATACCAAAGATTCGGTTTCGGTTTCGGTAGAAAGTCCCTTTTCGGTCGGACACTATCTGTAGGTAATCCTATTTGCATAGAATTTCTCAATAAAATTAAGACTAACCGTTTCCGATCCACGTAAATCAGACAAACATTTCGTAATTAATTTGTATTGCTTTCGGCATTAAAGGAACGGTTGATTAAAATATTGTTATCTATAAAATGTAATCAGAAATCAAAGCACTGTCTACTTGTACTTGTTATCTTGGGTATCTCAGTGCATTTGATAACGATTGCTTGCAGAAGTTATTTATTATTTTCTGACGTAACTTGACCAATATTTACGATAGAAGAAATTCTGTACCAATTCGTATCACGGTTACAGCAAAATTAGGTTTTTCCTCGTGTTTCCTGCACGTAAGCAAATTGATTATTATCTTTATTTTTGCGGAAGCGTTCTTGAATTACGTTTTTAAACGTTCAATGCACTTGCTTGATAAAACATTCATTTTCTGAAGGTTTTTCACTGTGATGGAAGACCTACATTAGGGATTTCTTACTCTTCTAAAATTGGCAGTAAGGTCTTCACCAGGTCAAGGCATAACCAGGGCTAAAATACTACTGAAGAAAATCATGAAAAACACATTTTAGAAATATTAAGATGAGGCTGTTCGTGAAATCCTTTTTAGATACTATTTAGATCAATCTTTACGATGAATCGGTTTATATTATGAACATCAAAAAATATGCTACGGATAAATTGAAATTTTTAAAGCGCTAATCCCACCAACATCCCTAACGTAGTGTATTCAAAACCGAGGCATATATCCCACTAAAGCTAGTATCCGGCTTTTACCCTATACCTAATACGGCCTCCGTGGTCGAAGGGTAAGGCTCTCGACTATCAATCCGAAACGGAATCTAGCAATCCGACTAGAAACCTATGCAAGTAAATTTTATTTGGTTGATTTGTGATATTTCACATTTTAATCATATTATTATTGTAAGGTATATTTGCGGCACATTCCAGATTGGAAGATACTCTCAGTATCACCCTGTATGACCACCATGCTTGCTTGAAATGGCTTTAACCCTGTTTGAGCAGACGTGAACAGCTAGATAATTCCCCAACTTCCTCTTTCAATCAACTTACTCTTTTCACTACCTTCAGCCCCACAACTTGTCCCAATTGGGGATCCCATAGTCTCACTGGCTCCAGGTGGTTAGAACGTTTGTGCTGTGTTCACATAAAATAATAAGTAACGAATGCTCCACGTTTCTGTTTTTTTACAGCTCGTTTCACGAAGGACAAGTACAACATGTTATAATTGTGTAGACAAGAGAATCTGGTATTTTTTATGCGCGTTTAGCTAAAATAATTTTGAAAAATTAAACAAGTTAATGTTTCTTACTCAACGCACGCTGTAACTCGATATCCTGAAATTATTTTACTTCCTTTATGTCTGAATAAACTGTAAAAAAAATTAATATGTGACCTCCAAGACCGGAAAACAATCACATTACAATAACGTTGTTGGTTACGTTACGTTACCTACTTATACTCACCTACCTATTTTATTTCTGATGTTAGGACGTAAAAGTGGTGTTCTGTTTATATGTTTTATTTATGATGTATATTATCGAATAGTATTATTAGGATTGCGTCTGCGTGGTTAAATTTCAGAATCCAGCTTTGAGTGGATGTCTGACGCCACGCCATACGCGCCGCGCCACAAATAACATCTATATACGTGGAATTGCAAACAAAGCTACCGTTGTAATTCGGTTTTGAATTCAAGAATGCGTCACAAGATGTCGCCACTTCCGTCGGCAGGACGCGTAGGGACGTGCCCCCCCCTAGATTTAAGTTCTACGAATTTGTGAATCTGGAGTATCTCTCGGGTTGTGAAAAGATTGACGGTAATACTCAGTTGTATCAAGCGGCTGTATGTTTATTACATACGACGTCATTGCCCGTCCCGGTTACCTTGTTTCGGTGACTAGCCATCACTTGTTGACAGTGGATACGAGGAACGGGCTAATTTTGGAACCAGTTCCTATTGTATTTATAAAATGGTCACCAGCACTAACTGGGAGAAGGTGATGGTTGCTTATCTCGAATCAGTACCCCGTCGTCTCCTTGAGAACCATCGATGTATCTCCGAACCATTATTGTCACCTTTGGGGTTGCCGTGGAAATCTTAGGGAAATGAATATCTGAATCATTTAGAAGAGTTTAGAGATATCCGTGATGTGGGAGGAAGGAAATAGAAAGTCGCAGATCGACCCTCAGCCGGGCAGTTGAGCACATAACGTTTTAGAATATGGAATCTTTGTTTGGGGAAGAGCAACAAACTCAGCTATGGGAAAACGCATAGAAATCAAAGGTAATACTAAAAAAAGCATTGACACATAAGAAATATTCAACATGTTTGACTTACTAGAGATATATCTTACTATCAATTATGCGTAAAAACATAACTAAACTAACATTTAAAAAAAAAAAAAAAGAAATTTAAACAAACACTAAATTTCACTAATACACCAGTTAAACAAGCGTACAAAATAACCATAAAAACTCAAGGCAATAAAAGCATTCAAAAATATTTCATTTGATACGAAAAAAGAGGGAAACCAAAAAAGGTACAAAATTAAAAGATGGATTAAAGAACAAAAAATACAATATTACAAACATAAAAGAATAAAACATATATACGTAATTCACAATACCATTATTAAACACAATCTTCGAATACAATATTACCTCACAATAATTGCGGATTTGAAATTTAAAAAAAAACGCCTTCTTGCATTATAAAAATTATTACTTACTTCCCATCGTTCAGAGAATGGAAAGGTAACCTGCAATAGCCTGCATATAATAGCTAGAAGCGAAGTTAGTGTTGCGAACCCATCGCTCAGGGAGTGGAAAGATAATCTGTTATTAAGCTAAGCTAGAAGCGTAGTAGGTGTGGGGAACATTCGCTCATGGGGTGGAAACTCATCCCGCAAGCTAACCTGAAGAAAACTCTGAGTAACGGTGAGTGGCGGGGAGGTATATCAAGGGACCAAAAGATATCGCCAAATACCCAATGAAATCCTTGTTGAACTTTATCAAAGGCTTGAAATTCTGTGAAAATATTTCAGTGACACCTGCGAGATAGTTTTATTGCTTATGCTAGCTGCGAAGAATGTCTTCGAATCAATCAATAATTTTTATACTAAGGACAAATTAGAAAGATTCTGTCTGAATTCGTTAACATAATTTTACAGAATAAATTGAAAATTCAACGAATAACTACACCTATACGTTGTAATGAATATTGAACGTTTGCTTGTTCATGAAATAATTTTATTTGAAGGATTTTTGCAGGAAATTCTGCCATTCTCATGCACGGCTCTCGGCAAACTGCATTATTACCATAAATATTAATTGAATTTTACACGTAACCTCAAAATGATATTTCTAACATAATCATTGAATTTATAATATTATTGCATGTGGAAATCTTTGAAGTACTTATTTACCTAACTGACCTAGAAACTTCACAATATAAGATATTTTGCAAATTTTTTTTTTTCTGTACTATAACGTTACCACAACGTTTTAAAGATATCACACGGCAGAACAGATGTATTAGCATAGCATAACATGACGAGAGAAGTGGTGCTGTTGAATAAATGAAAATGTTAAAATTAACATCAAAAGTGATATACAGATTTATTATATTAGCGAAGCGAGATGTTAGAAAGTTTAATTTATTATTTAGTTTGGAATAAATGAAAATATCAACGGAACTGAATTTCAAACCTAGTGGTGGCGGTCCATGGCTTTTCAGAAATCTAAGATTGAAAAATACGACATTATTGATGTTATTGTAACTGATAATGAACTTGTTTTTTTGAAAATTTCAATTGTTTGTATTAGATTTTGTTTGCATCCAAATAAAGAAGAAATATTTATATGCAAATCTACAGTTTTATTCTTAGACTAATGAAAATTTGCACACTTGACCTTCAAAAGAAAAGAGAGGTCACTGTATATATCATATTTTGAAATCTGTGTAAAGCCCGGCAACGCCAGGGATTTCAGTTAGTCATTAGTTTACTATAAAAAGAAGGTCTCTGGCGGGCGGGCAGCATGGCGGCGCACAGTTAATAATTTGAGGTACATAGCGTAACTTTATTATAAAACCCAAGGTTTCTTTCTGGATTTCATTTTACTTTAATTGGACACCTAAATGTCTAATCTTTTTAGAATTAAAAAAAAAACAAACATTTTAACTGCTTGAGACATATTGCACCATCGCAAATACTCACTACCTCAAAACGCGAACGAGTAATTTTATGTCTGTCGAGTTTGGATCTCTCCGCGGGTCGACGTCGGTGTGCATGTCATCGTGATAATTCAACTATAACTACTGTGGTTTTCTGAATTTTTATGATGGAATCTAGGAAATCAAGTGATTGTCATAACGATTTAACTTGTGTTTTAGTGAGATAAAAAATACTGAAGCAACGATTTTTCAAAACGTATTTTTTCTTTAAGTTTAGAATTCATCGAGACTTTTAAAAATGTATCCGGCAAAATTTTTCGTTTTCTGTTTTTAGTGTATAAATAAACGTAATCTCTAACACTGTTATCAGTTTATACGTCTCCGGAAGTATGCTTTTTTGAAATTCACAAACTGAACCCTTGAAAATTCACTAACACTCGAGGCACAAATTGATCCTATTGCAAAACACTCCATTGGATAAAACAATAAGTAATCTGTTTTAAATCCACGATGCGAAAGGGTAAAAAATCATGATTGATTTTTATTATTGAAATTGAATGTGGTAAATACGAGTACGTGATAACTGACAACTACGCTAACTGCCGTCAGATGTTAGCAAGTAATGTTAGTATGGAGACATTGTAACTTATAACTTACAAATTAGCATTTGCAGACATCCTTGAGTGTGCACGATCAATTCTAAGCTAGAAGCCTCTACTGAATTATTATACGCTATCGAGAATGTTGACATGAACATAGTTTATCGCTTGTCCTGTTCGCGCTAGAACTTAAAAATCATAATAAATTATTAAAAAATTCGAATCGATAACTTTTCAGAAAATGAAATCCTTTCCGAAAATGTTCTCCATCGGCTTATGTTCTTACAGTGCCTACAGACTACGGTTTTCACAGTCTACCTTTATTGAAGTCATCGCATTGAAAGGCTCGGCTGTCCGACAGCCCTTTCTTCTGTTCTGTTCTGTCCAACTCTCCCATATTGGGGGTGGGATGGACCTTGTCCCCGCTATGTCTCTAGTGTCGCGATCCTGGAGCGGAGCCTCGCTGACCACCCGCGCCACCCCTGTGGACTGGTGCCGGTCTGAAGGACGACAGTGGGTATTTGGGGACCTTCCGCCCTTCCTCCGACCACCCGACGCTTTTGTCCCCAGGGTCTTCGGGCGTTTCACCCCATTCTCCTAATTACTTTCATCGTGGCACCACCGGGAGGTCGGCTAAGGGGCGCGGTAACCAAGTGCCGCTCTTGTCTGCCTGATCACCGACACACTATCACC
The DNA here is from genome assembly GCA_936435175.1 of Glyphotaelius pellucidus. Taxonomy (NCBI): domain Eukaryota; kingdom Metazoa; phylum Arthropoda; class Insecta; order Trichoptera; family Limnephilidae; genus Glyphotaelius; species Glyphotaelius pellucidus. The sequence goes on along the minus strand of OW386550.1, from coordinate 29,525,814 downwards.
AGGACTGCCGGGTGGAATGCGCCGCATCGCCCCTTCTTCACAAACCTGTGAACTTTTTCTATCTCCTTATTATTTTCATTTTTAAATTTTTTTACTGTTCATTATGTACATGCGCTAGGATAGGCAAAATGCCTACTTCTTGTTTTCTTTCTTTTTCCTTTTCTACCCCTGTTCCAAAGTTCATAAGGTAAGTCACCTGATCTTTCGTTATTACTAACACTTGCATGTGGCGAGCACTTGCATACTGCTCACTAACAACGTATGCGGGGACTTTGGAGGTCTAGAGTCTTGAATCTGAGTAGAGCCGTTTACAAAATTAGAGTCCTTTGAGGCCTTGAAGGGGTAACCATCTGTTACCTATACCAGGGCGGGAAAGAGGGTGGGTCCTCCAAAGCCCTTTCTTCTATTTGCAGATCCCTCTGCGGTCTATTTGCGCCTCCCCCAATGACATGTGCGGGCTTGAGGCTTGATCAAGCTGTCTCTCCACTCTCTACTATACAGACTACTCAACGCTAATTTTTCTTTCAGTCTTCGGGTATTTTACCCTAAGCATTCAGTTAACATTTATTGAGACTTCACTGAGTGGTTGGCTAAGGGAAACGGAAGCTAAGGACGGGTTGTTTCAAAGAATTTGATGAATTCATCAAATATTTGAAGTTAATTTTCACGTTCTGTGGAGGTTTTATTCAAGTTCTGTTATTATATCACAATAGGCCAGTAGCTGTATGAAACTGAAATAATCACAGAACTCGAATAGAACTTACACAGAACGTGAAAATTAACTACAAATATTTGATGAATTCATCATTTTTTTTGAAACAACCCATCCTAAGTGTGATTGATATGGTCAGACCGATTGCATTCACATTTTTTGTTGGTACTTGCCAATTGATTTGAGATTTACAAAATATTTTATATTCTCTATTTTATACAGGTGCTTGCATGTTTTTTTACATGATGCAATGCCGCCTCGTGGAGCCTCATGAATGAGTTTTTCTTTTGCCTTATTTAATTCATATTTGTCTTAGTAACCTATTTTTTGCATTTTGTTTTTCCGTTAAGCACTTGCATACTGCTTAATAACAACGTATGCAAGGACTCTGGAGGTCTAGAATTGTTCAAAATAAATAAATATAGCTTCGTTTAACAAAAATATTAGAATCTTGCGAGAGCCTTGAAGGAGTAACCATCTGCTACCATACCAGGGCGGGTAAGTGGTGGAGAACCTCCAAAGCCCTTTCTTCAAGTCATGCCCATTGTTCGATCCCTCCTCAAGCGTTTTCTTAAAGTCGGATGTGTGTTTAGGCTCCGTCATTAGTCTTTCCCGTCCTTTTTCAATTTTCTTCGACATAGACTCACAGACAGTCCACTTCTTCGTCACTTGACCTCTTGCGTCGCTTCTATTGAGGCACCTTTTCGGTTTCTTATTATATAGATTTTATAAAAATCTTTCAATGATTTTATACTCAATTAAAGAATGTTCATTTATATAGTGCAGGTTGATCCAACAATCTATCTGCTATGAAGAAAAGGGTCTGTGGCTATGGAGAGGAGTTGATTTTTTTTACAAATCTACAGTTTTATTCCGATGAAGAAGAAGTCTACACGAGATTTCGAAACACCACCCTATTTATTTTCCTACCCCTTAAAGCAGAATTTTGATATTTGATGATAATTTGCCCACTCAACTTTCAAAATAAGTGGAAATTTACTCTCCACATGGGCTATCGATAGGATAACTTTCGGAAATTGCTCATCGTTCCATAGCACGATTGCAGATCGCTAACGAACAAGTGACGGCCTCCGTGGTCCCGAGGCAAGACTCTCGACTCACAATCCGAAGGTCGCGGGTTCGAACCCGGCGTGCGCAAATAAATTTTATTTGATTAATTTGTGTTATTTCACAATTTATTCATTTAAAATAATATATAGTATATTTGCGGCACGTTCCAGAGTGGAAGATACTATCAGTATCGCCCTGGTGTAAGACCACCATTCAGAATTGAAACGTTGCTTGAAACGTGACCAGATCTGAATAGCCAGGTACTTCCCCACCTTCCTCTTCCCTATCTCCTTCCCCTCCCCACTACCTCTAGCCTCACAACATACCCCAATTGGGGATGCCATAGTCTCACTGGCTCCAGACGGGAGCAGTTGGGACTCTTGTGCGGTATTAACTGTAAAAAAAAAAAAAAGTAACAGTGTATAATGACTGAGTATTCTTAGTATATTCGACGTCAACTGTTGTTAGTACGTTAGCGATATGCAGTTGTCCTAGAGAACGATGAGAAGTTACCGAAAGTTACCTTATCAATCCTTATCAATCGCCCATGCTAGGACCCCTGATTTCGAAAAACTTTTTGTAAAGCCCGGGCAAAGCCGGGGACTTCAGCAAGCACAATATGATAAAAAGATTTGGTGTTTAAAAGGAATATAAACGCTACAAATATTTCGATTCTCATGCCTTCAAAATTTGAAATCGAGCGTCTTATTTGCACGAAGCAAGCAAGCGAAAAAGTGTTTTTTTTTTTAATTTATTTCGTGCATAATATTGAAGTAATAAGAATGCATAAATAAGAATGAAAAAAAGTTAGAACATACAATACCTCAAAAATAGTCTTAGCCATAAAGGGGTATTAAAAAAAATGTTTCTTATGTCACTTCATAGATAAGTCAAGCAAAATCATTTTTTTTTGTGGTTTACGCTTATATATTTATGTAATTAATATTTTTTTATAATTTGTAATTCCAACATAGAAAAGCTTGTAAAAGCTTCAATTTATCCGTAGCATATTTTTTGATGTTCATAATGTAAACGAAAAGAAAAGATCTAAATAGTATCTAAATAGGATTTCACGTATAGCTTCATCTTAATGGTTGCTCATTTAATGTAATACTTCATCCTTGATTTACGATTTATGGGCTGAATTATATAGAATATAATATATAATATGATGTGATAGCGAATATTTTTTATCGGATTTTGTGCTCACAGTTCTGAGGATCATTTTTCACCTTGCCTCCGGTGATATTAGTTATTTAAAATATTTTACTCAAAATCCTGACTCATGAAATAGCGCGTGAATCATCAGACCATTTTGTGGAATTATTGACATTGTTATCTATTTTATTCGCGTTCCGAAAAACCTCACGAGCGCCTCCCAGAGTTGAGAATATCACGCAGATTGCTAGTTGGTAACATATAGGCACGTAAAGTTAAACACATCGAATCGAATATTATTATTACGCTTGCGTCTGCGTGGTTGAATTTCAGAACCCAGCGTCGAGTGCACGTCTGACGCCACACCATACGCGCCGCGCCACAAATAACATACGTGTGCGTGGAATTTCAAACAAAGCTACAGTTGTAATTCGGTTTTGAATTCAAGAATTCGTCACAAGATGTCGCCACTCCCATCGGCAGGACGCATATGAACGTGCCCCCCTAGGTATAAGTTCTATAAATTAGTGAATCTGGAGTATCTCTCCGGATATGGAAAGATTGATGGTAATACTCAATTGTATCAAGCTGCTGTATATTACATATGACGTCATCGCCCGTCCCGGTTACTTTGTCCCGATGACTAGCCATCACTGGTTGACAGTGGATACGAGGAAAGGGCTAATTTTGTAACCACTTCCTGTTGGTTTTATAAAATGGTCACCAACACTAACTGGGCGAAGCCGAACCAAAAGCCGCCCATAGGGCCTCTCCGATGGCGCTACAGCCCATATCGAGCCTTGGCCTCCTGCATATAGGGCCTAGCTGTTAAAACCTGCCGAGCGGGTTTTTAACTGGAACACAAATAAACTAAAAATATTTATTTTTCGAAGAAAACTTCTTCATTAAGGGTTTTACTTTGTGATGGCATTATTTTATTTTTATTAAAACACACATATCTTTGTACACATCACTTTTATTTAATATACACTCAACATGTTTCGTGAACGATGCTCACATCCTCAGGAGTTAAAGTATACAAGTATTATAATATAAAAGTATACTATGTATAGTATATAGTATGCTACAAATATCTTTGTACACATCACTTTTATTTAATATACACTCAACATGTTTCGTGAACGATGCTCACATCCTCAGGAGTTCAAGTGTACTATATAGTATACTATACTATATAGTATACTATACTATATAGTATACTTTAATATAAAAGTATACTATGTATACTTTAACTCCTGAGGATGTGAGCATCGTTCACGAAACATGTTGAGTGTATATACTTTAATATAAAAGTATACATAGTATACTTTTATATTAAAGTATACATAGTATACTTTTATATTAAAGTATACTATATAGTACTATATAGTATACTTTAATTCCTGAGGATGTGAGCATCGTTCACGAAACATGTTGAGTGTATCCATACTTATATACTTTTAATATTATAAATGCGAAACTGCTCGAGTTCGTTTATGACCTTTTCACGCATAACACAATAACACATAAGACTTTAATAATTCTTTCACCAATATAAAGCTAAATTATATGCGCAGACTACAGGTTGTATATGATGGTAAGCTCTGGCGTTATGAAATTATAAATATTAATATATTATATTTGTTACACGTTTTCTGTCGCTAACAAAAGCGAGTTTTTGCTAACGTCAGAAAAAAATCTTTTCTATGGAAACAATGTTGATATATTTTTGGGCTCTATGCTGGTAGATACTCAGTCTACTGGTCAGCTACTACTGCAGAAAATTCAAATATCAGAATTCGTTTTTTTTTTGGACAAGCTTCTGTTTTGCAATAAATGTCAGATAAGAGTTCCTACATTAAAAATATAATTTGTAACGATTATAAAGACTGAATAATAAATAGTGTAATTTTTTAATTATATTAACAAACTTCCAAATATTTAATTAAAAATAAACATCCGAAATGTTTGTAAGCGCATAAATTCCGGACGAATTAACAAAATTGGATAATTCTTTTTTTCTTTGAGCTATAGCTTTATGAAATTTGGGTGGCAGGCGAGATGTTTGAAAACTGAATGTAAGGGAATGAATGTATGGAATGCGGGAGGGGGTGGGGGTGAGGAGAAGGGGGATAATTGATAAGTTCAAGCGCTACAGTAATTTCCCGTAATACCATGCGAGCGAAGCCGCGGGGAAAAGCTAGTATTAAATAAAAGTGATTTCTACAAAGATATTTGTGTTTTAATAAAAATAAAAATATTTAGAACTTGTGGCAATTTAATGCAGAAGATTGACAAAAACATCTAAGCACCATTATTATTTTATTTGTTTTCAATATATATATTTCAGTTAGCGGTGTTCATTTCATCATTGGTGCCAGTCTTACGACCTGCCTTAATGAGTATAGTTTCTGCTCAGTAGACTGTGAATGCCAAATTCTCGGCGGAGAAAAAACCCATTGTGCTCTAATTTCGTCACAATCATTGTTACAGCATTAAAGTGCTGTAACACCGCATTGCGTCACGCGTCTTGCGAAACGAGGGTCCGATCAAATCCTGTTCCTTAGGATATCAATTACATACTACACAAATACACTAGATATGTTGTTATTATTTCCTGCATTGTATATTGATCTGGAATCTAGTTAATACCAGATTTGGTTCTGAAGTTTTTTTTGCTAATTTGAGTTGAATCACTTCAAGGGCGCTGTAGCGTTATCTAAAACAAAATTTGAAGCAGAAAATTGGTGATCACAATGGAAAATGTATCTCTATCTTGCGCTGCCCGGAATAGCTCCTCCACACTTCTAATACCGATCCACTCTCATACATTTCGCTGCCAAGACATTTGTCTCCTACTAGGCCCTCGGTTACCCTCTATCTTGCCTTTTAATATTAATTGGACCAAGTGATATTTCTCCCCTCGAAGTATGTGACCCAGATATGAAATTTTCCTGACTTTTACTAATGTGAGCAGTTTTCTATCTGCTCTAGCCCGCCTGAAAATTTCTGTGGTAGTGATCTTGTCGGTCCATAGGATTTTGAGCATTCTCCGGTGAAGCCACATTTCAAAAGCCTCTAACCTGTTCATGATATTTACTTTCAGGGTCTATGTCTCACATCCATACAGCAAGACTACCAACTCTATCAACTTTTTCTTAACGCATTTACTTATTGGCTGCTATCTGCGGTCACATCTGAGTTCTAGATGTGACCGTTTCTTTTTCTGATTTTTCTGTTTTCAGATTGTTGATTGAGTTTTGCGAATATTGTGTTCATTTAATTAAATATTTTAATTGGAGGTTTTACTAATTGAGTTTAGAAAAAAAACTTCTGTTGGTTTGTGTTAAAGAAGAAAATCTTCCAGTCTTTAATTTTTAGGCAATGGTCCATTTCCATTATGCTTTGAAATATCAATTTTTAGTTAAAACCAATGGTCCATATCCATCATGCTTTGAAATATCCATTTTTAGGTTAGCGCAATTGGGCCATTTTCATCATGTTTTGGAATATCCACTTTCAGGTAAACGCAATGGTCCATTTCTATAATGCTTTGAAATATCAATTTTCAGATAAACGCGATGGGCCATTTCCATCATGTTTTGGAATATCCACTTTCAGGTAAATGCAATGGTCCATTTCTATCATGCTTTGAAATATCAATTTTCAGATAAACGCGATGGGCCATTTCCATCATGTTTTGGAATATCCACTTTCAGGTAAACGCAATGGTCCATTTCTATCATGCTTTGAAATATCAATTTTCAGATAAACGCGATGGGCCATTTCCATCATGTTTTGGAATATCCACTTTCAGGTAAGCGCAATGGTCCATTTCTATCATGCTTTGAAATATCAATTTTTAGGTAAACGCAATGGGCCATTTCCATCATGTTTTGGAATATCCATCTTCAGGTAAATGCAATGGTCAACTCGCAATCTCATATCCACCATGCTTTGAAATATCAATTTTCTGTCAGATAATTTTTTTTATTGCAATTTTTTCAAGTGTTCACGATTGAAAAAGATTTAGGAAAAGTATACAGGATTCTCTTGCAAAGCTGGGTAGTTAACCTAAACAAAATATCCTGCCAAAAGAACGCAATTTATTTCTTGTTTATAATAATAATAGTCCGAATTCATTATCTTCATTTTTTGTAATAAATCATAGAGATACGTAACAGGCTAAAATGATCTCTCGATAAATAAATGTTTTAATATTATCATGAATCAGGTTTTGTGGACCCTTTTAGTACCTACCTTTTAGGACCCGCATAATTCTACCAACACTTGTCTACAAATTAATAAATATACAGGGGGGTGCTTATCACGAAACATGTTACCGCGTGAAGTAATTCTGACAATTTTATTTTCAAATTCCACGTGTCTAAATACTGTACTTAAATTGTTTTTTAAACATAATAATACATATATTATATGTCAAATTATTACTGTTGTACTTGAATATTAACCAAAATTCGTCATACGCTGTAGGCAACAAACATCAGGAAAGCATGAAACTTGAATTGGTACTTCCTACTGCCGGTTTTTTTTAATGAACTTTTTTTGACGTGCGCGTGCGTAGATTCTGCGTTGCATTTAATATAAAATTATGTTAATAGTTAAAACTATTTATAACACGCTCTTAATATGTGTGTCATAGTAGAGTTTCAGGCGGATTGCGAAATGGTAAACCATTATAAATATTAACCAATATTATAAATAATATTAAAAAAAACTGTAACGATATTTGGAGGATAACTTTTATATAATCAAATTAATCCATTATTCACTTATTCATGATGATAATTTAGGAATATTAAAAAATATAAACGTTGTTGGTGTTATTCTAAAATCTCTCGGAATGGAAAAATCGTGAAATTTTCAAGGTCTTACGGCCTTCGCTCGCGGAGAAACTGAAATGCAACCAGTTGTCAACGCAATTTGAAATTCGTGAGCGCTACCATGGCAACCTGTAAACAAGGCAACTGAAAAGCAACTGCCATACAAGCAAAAGTGCTGGTGGGTTGACAACTGGTTTCATTTCAGTTTCTCCGTGAGCGAAGGCCTTAAGTATTCTGGATAATCGCAACTATTTTAAGATGGCAATTTAATTTCATTTATCATCGCTATGAAGCATATTATTGATTGTATTCTGTTTTTCTGTAAGGCTCTCGATTAGCAATTCGAAGGTTGCGATTTCAAATCCCGGCGTGCGCAAGTAAATTTTATTTGATTGATTTGTATTATTTCACAATTTATTCACTAAAAATAATATTATATATTTGCGGCATGTTTCAGAGTGGAAGAAATTATCAGTATCGCCCTCGTGTAAGACCACCATTAAGAATTGAAACGTTGCTTGAAATGGCTTTAACCGTGTTTGGTGATGTGATTAGTCAGATACTTCTCCACCTCCGTCTACCCTATCATATTCCTCTCAATACTACCTTCAGCCTCATAACATACCCCAATTGGAGATGCCGTAGTCTCACTGGCTTCCGACGGGAGCAGTTGGGACCCTAGTACAATATTTGCATAAAAAAGCTGGAAGAATTGGTGTCAACGAACGATATCGTTGACATGAGAGAGGATGGACTGTAAATATTTATTTTGTATGATGGAGGACAATTAATGGCGTTCTTTAAAATCAGTCACAGGGTGACGGAAGTTGAAAGGAGAAAGGTCTACCTCTGCTGTGGTCATAAGCTCCAATATTGGTGGCTGGTCTTCCACGATGATAGCACAAATGTGGTTACACTTTACCGTCACTTTTTGTATATTAATTTGTATTTTTACGACTTTTAAGTGAGATTTTCAAGAGCGAGTTGTGTTCAGTTTCACGACGATTTTCGAATGAATTGAATGTGGCTAATTTTCGATTTCATGCAATATTGTGTATAAGTTCCAAGTAGGTAGACATCATCTTCCTCTTTTTCTAGTAGTTAAGTAGAGCCCACAAGGAAGGAAAAGGAAAAAGGAAGGAAATAACAATGCAAGGAATTCGAGAAAATGGGTTTCAGTTCATAAGCTGTTTCAGAACTAAACAATTGATGTTATACTTACATAATTTACTTGAATAAATGTGTGATTCCAAAAAAATATCTGTTTTAAATCATTTTTAACACGTACCCAATCGTACATAAGATAAAATCTACGATAGCCAATGTTCCATCATCAACAACCAGGTTGACTTCTATAACAAAATTTCACATTATCTACAAATGCATCATATTAATCAGAGAACGCCGATGACAGAACTTTCCAGCATTTTTGTAAAAATACAGAAAATTTTGATATTTGCGGCTGGCTGAAAAGCGTGTGGCACATTTATTCATGTGGCATACGGAACATTCTTGGCGATGCAGCACTGCCATTCAAATTATGAACTGTCTCAATAAATTAATATAATGTCTTGAGACACTATTGTATACGTTTTACCCAAATTCTATAGCAGTATTTTGTTGAAACCTAAATTTAAATCATGGTAGCGTGGGAAATGTAGTTTTATTGATTTGTCTCATCGCATTTTTATTTTTATTTTATGTTACTGTTACATGCTTCACTATGATTGTTTCATATAAAGTTTACCAGTTTTACATTATTACTTCATGCTTTAAAAAAAATTGTATAATTTTTGACAGCTCATCTATCTAAAAGTTTGAAACTTTCAAAATACCTTCTTTAAACCCCCACAAAGGTTTCTGGATTATTACAACCACATACACCTGAAATTTTTTTTAACCATCACAAAAATTCTTGCGAAACTGTCAAACATTTCAGAATGACATTTTGCAAAACAATGATTGTTAACTCAAATTTCAATTTTCAAAACTCTTTAAATTAATGAATTAATTTGGAGTAATTATATAATCATTTGGTTCGAATCAAAAATTATAGATATTTTAAATAGGTACCTATATATTAGGTTCTTATAATATACAAAAATGAATATTTGTAATATATGAAAAATTAAAATTTGAATTAAAAAAAATTGTAATAGGTGGCACGCGAGCTGTTCGATAACTGAACGTACTGGAACTGTATATATTGAACGCGGGAGGGGGGTTGGCGGGATGGGAAAGCAGAAAAGGAGAGAGGGAAAGCGGGGAAGGTAGGAAAGGGACGCGGGAGTGGAAGGGGACGTGGAAATCGAAGGGGACGTGAGAGGGGAACGGGGACGCACGGGAAAGGACATGCAGAGAGAAACAATTTATTTCTTTGAATACGGCATTGCAACGCAAGCCGGAAACCAGCTAGTTAGGTATATATTCTGTTCTTATAATCTTTGTAAAAGCTCAGCTGCGCGTAAGATCAAAAAAAATAAAGCTTCACTTTGAAAACTCATAAATTTATCATTTTGGAGATATCGAAAACTAATTTTGCTGCTTTTATGAAGTGTTTATATTTAATACATTTTATTAAAAAAAAATAGTAGACAACCTCATAGTTTGCCTCAAAAACAAGAGCGAATCTTGATAAATGTTTTTTGTCAACAAAATAATTGATTTACAGATGGCGAATTAATTTCTTAGTACCATGACAACAGTAGGTACAGGAAATGTTTTCATGGTCAAATTTGTACATATAATCCAACGCCCCCCCCCCCCCCCCCCTTTTTGCAACATGAGTGTGTTAAAAGTACTCGGAATGCGTGTAACGGATATATTTACTAGAATTATACGTAATGTATTCGTTGGTGGCGCTAACATTTGCTCATTTCTAGATCAATGTGGATGCATTCGGAAAGAATGTATCAGGTGACTTTCAACTACTGTTTAATAGGCTTTGAAAGAAGCGTCTCCTCCGTGAAGGATGATCGTAGTTAATTTCTGGGTTTTTTTGGTCGAAGTCTTTCCCCTTGAATCTCAAATAAATCTGGCTTCCTAAATGCTGGGCGTTCTGTGCAGGTCATTTCTTTTTAAAAGTGACCAGCTGCTGAGCTACCTCTTGGTTGAACCTCCAAAATATTTCATAGACAATCCTCATTATTTTCTCTGTTGATATTTTTTTTTCTGTATCTCCATATTTTTAAAGTACCTTAAGCACTCTTCTGTTTTATATATCATTGTTATTCCATATAAACTTATTAACTCCTTTGTACAATTTTCATGATAATGAAACTAGATACCTACATATTAAACCTGCTTGTATCTTTAATGTACAGTTTATAATGTTATATACTACATGCTAACAATTATTCTCCTGAATAACATATGTAACTATAATAATGTGATACTGTAAAAGCCTTCAAGGCGTGTATAAATAAATAAATATAATTGTTTTCATATCTGGGGGTCAAAGTGTTCACGAGTGACGAAGTGTGAATCCATCATTCCCACTGCATTGTAAGGCGGTGGGTCGAGAGGTCAAAATGTATCTCTCAACAGATCTCTCCCGAGCCGGCCCGCCACAAAGCAGTTTGGCAAAAGCATTCGCCGTCAAGACCTAGACAAATCTCACCCCATGAACCCGGCGCCTCTGCTAAGCTACCAAACGTAGCGAAACACTTGGGACGACCTATGGTGGGGGTGTTGGTTATCCAATAAATGGTTCCCGGGCGGTGGTAGCCATCGCCTCCCAAATTGAGAGACTAATAATTTTATTTATTGACTTATTATCCTGACGAAGAAAACATAGTTTTCGAAACATGTTGATATTGTTAATAAAATAGTGGTGTAATACAAAGGTATTTGTTTTTCATAAAATTTACAATGCTTTATTAACACATCTATTGCTATCTCTAATGTACAGACAAAATGTATACATGATGAAGTTTGGATTTGGTTATTAAAACACATTGTTCGTTTTCTAAAAAGAGTGTTTCGATTATACAACGTTTGAGAATCCTTGCCCTAGTAGACTCATGACAACATTAGTGGTAAAAAATACCTACTTATGATTATGAGCCGAAATTCAGCAAAAAATTGTAAGCCTTTTTTCATTTTGTTATTGAACGAACGTCTAAAATTATAATTAGATAAAAAGCCACGTCATTTAATGTTTTCAAAATTGTTTTAGATCTTAAAATAGATTAGACATAAAAAAACTTGCTAACGAATAAATTAATTTGTTTTTAATCAGATTCCTCACGTAAGCCCAAAAGTTTGGTGGGCCTTAATACCGTAGGTGTCTCGAATTAAAAATAGACGAAAGCTAATTTTTTCCATGCATAGTGGTAGATAATAGAATTACACAACGTATTTTCAATTATGTCCACATTTCAAACACAGCAATCAAACAAAAATACTAAAATCAGTTGTCTGCATATGAAATTTTAGTTATTGCTTCGTGAAATTTTTCACGTTTAGTGAACTGAAATTTGCTTCAAATTTCGGTTTCATGTTCAAAACTGGAATAGTGTGAAGAATGATTCAAACAAGTGCTAAAATAGGTGCTTACCTATATTGATTTATTCATAAAATTATTTGAGATGTGTATTTCTTTCGTTTAAATGTTTCACAGATTTCATGATTTTTCAAGTTAATAACAATCGAAAAGAAAATTTCTGATCGTCTCTCTAATGTGTCAAAAAAATTTAATTTCTACGATTATCTAGAAAAAAATTGCCAATATTTGTTTTTGGAAGGTCCAGGGGAAAATATTTTATAAATAATTCCAGTATCTTAAATTCTACAATTATAATATATCGTAAAATTTCACGGGTCTGGGCTAGATATAACAAATACATTAAATTGTATGATTATTCTTAGATTGGGTAGGTACTAGGTACCTACAGTGCTATGATTGTACCATTATTTAATTAGGCAGGTACTTATTGTAACATTTGGTATTGTAACCTTGGAAATAATATTATTAAAGATGAAGTACCCGGCTCCACGCGTGTTGTGCTATTTTTCACATTGAAGAATTAATCTGTAAATTATTCTTCAAAGCTGCGTAACTCGTGGCGTTGGGGACTGAACAGAGTTGCATAGACATAGAAATTCCAGACAGACAAATTTGTGCAAATTTCATGAAGCCAAAGCTAAGGACTTTTGCTGGACCACATACCAAATGCAGGTTTTCAGCTTCAGTGATGTTGTGACATAAAATTGAATGCGCGGACAAGAAAGAAAACCGAATCTAAAATATAGTTGGAAACAAATATATTTTACATTGACTTCTTTAACTTTCTTAAAATCATTTTAAATAATGTTAAAAAAAAACGTTTTAATACTTTAAAATGATTTAAGTTGATCAAAATACAAATTTTTATGGATCCCATGGCTTATAATTTGAAAATGCAACATTGTAAAACGCAAGCAGGATTTTTATTTTTAGATGGACTAAAGTAAGAATTGAAAATAATGCAGCAGCAAACAGGGGTCCGCAAAATCAATTTCATCCTTTGGAGGTCTGATTGGACTCACGATGGATCATAATATTAAAATAAGACTTCGTAAAATGCCGTTAGTTTTCGAGATAATGGCACTTTTATTAATTTCGTGAAACTTTCTATGAAAAAACCTTTTATCAGTTTTTCTAGTTCCTCAGTTACATAATTCCATAGTTAAGATTCTGTTTTTTTATTACGCAACTGAGTAGCCCTGCTACTGACCAAAATAAAAATAGATTAGACATAAAAAACTTGCTATCGAATAAACTAATTTGTATTTAATTAAATGAAGACACTATGAGCGAAACTCTATCGAAAATCTGGAAACAGAAAAATCAGAAAAAGATATTTGCACCTCTGGGACTCGAACCCAGGACCTCCCTACTTTCCGAATTTGATATCGACACCTTAGCTCAGTGGATAAGAGTACCCACCCGGAAAGTAGGGAGGTCCTGGGTTCGAGTCCCAGAGGTGCAAATATCTTTTTCTGATTTTTCTGTTTCCAGATTTTCGGTTGAGTTTCGCTCATAGTGTCTTCATTTAATCAAATATTACAATTTGAGGTTTTACTCATAAAAAGTTAAAATAAAAAATAATAACCTAATTTGTTTTTAATCGCATTTTTAATAGCAAATAATACTAACAGTGACTATATTTTTAATAGCAAATAATACTAACAGTGACTATATTTTTAATAGCAAATAATACTAACAGTGACTATATTTTTAATAGCAAATAATACTAACAGTGACTATATTTTTAATAGCAAATAATACTAACAGTGACTATATTTTTAATAGCAAATAATACTAACAGTGACTATATTTTTAATAGCAAATAATACTAACAGTGACTATATTTTTAATAGCAAATAATACTAACAGTGACTATATTTTTAATAGCAAATAATACTAACAGTGACTATATTTTTAATAGCAAATAATACTAACAGTGACTATATTTTTAATAGCAAATAATACTAACAGTGACTATATTTTTAATAGCAAATAATACTAACAGTGACTATATCTTTGGATCTTTGTATTTTAGCTTCAGAAAATAATTATCCATTCATCTTTGGGGATCCTATGTAGAGGATTTCTTTAGAAAAGGAAAGAAAGGATGGCTAGGAAGGAAAAAAAAGTATGAGGCGTTGGTAGGAATCTGGGGGTCAGTGTGTCCAGGAATGACGAACGTATGAAACTATCCCTCCCACTGCGGTGCAAGGCTATGTTCCAAGAGAGTCCGGCTAGAAAAATCAAATGGTCTCCCTCAATCAGCCTCTTTTGATCCGGCCTTGCAACACAATAATCTGGAAAGTTGTAAAAAAATGCTTTTTATTTTATCAGTGTATTTCGACTCAAAACATAAATTTATTCCAAAATTTATTTGTTCAAAAATTGGTTTGAAATAATGTACCTATCAATATAACCACGTACACAGATTTTCATTGTAATCGTTATCCTTTCTTATTTGCATACTCTATAAAGTACTTACTTCGACTTTATATATTTTATAATTATATCATTTTTATATTCTTTCATGTATTGCTTCCTATGTTCAATACTTTTCATATTATTTTTATATTCTACTATATTCTTCCATACTCTTTTACACTCTATAGTCATTTATTGTTTCCATACTCTTTAGTCATTAACATGCTTTTATTTCATTTGTATTCTTTAAATTTCTTTAATATTATTTTATATAATATGTATATTTATATATTTTTATTTTATATTTTTTATATTCTCGCACAGTTCTTTATATTGCGTCTGTTAATGTACTGTATACGAACATCGACTACCACAACACAGGCATGTGCCTAGTATGGTGGTCGAAAATCCCCAATTCATCTAACAAACAATTCAAAGAATAAAGAAACTTAGAAAAAAAAAAAAAAAATTTTAAATGATTAAATATTTTTGCTATGTTACTTTAGAAAAAGAATTGCTTTACAACTTGCTTTGAAAAAGAGCTTTTGAGACAACCTGTACATTAATTTATTAAGTATTTGTACAATTTTGTGTACCACACACAGCAATATAAATCATGTGGCTCTGGAAATAATTATAATCCATAGTTTTATATCAATAATACAAAGTTATATCAATGTCATCAAATCAATTCATACGTTGCATAATTTCACGTGAGATCGGTAATATTGAACTACCGAAATGCATTATTTATGGGATGGTTCATTGGTGCTGCGAAGAATCTGTTTGCACCCATTGATATGTTGCACCACTCTTCTGAGAATTAAACCTTAAAATGTAGGTCCCTGCATTTACTCCGATGGTATTCAATTCATGAAAATTCAAAGAGTAACCTTCTGATAACTTTATGGTATTTATAATGCAATGATGTACTGCGGTTGAATTTTTATTCTAGGAAAATAATATAATGGAAAGGTGCATTAAAATGCAGTGAAGCGAACATCAATCACGACATAAATTGAACCTATGTGATTTCTTGGACTGTTACACAAAACTATTTAACACGTCAGCTTGAAGACATTTCATGTACCTGACTCCTAAAATATTTAACCTTCAAATCTGAGAACTTAAAAACCGAAATCCAACCCCATACATTTAAAAACAATTATCACAATGGATCCTTACATTTAGAAACTATGATATATAAAATTTGTTACTTAAATTGAATCGTATAATTTTAATAACTATTAATATCAAATTGCATTGTATAATTTAATAACTATTACTTTAATTGAATTGTATAATTTTAATAACTATTAATATCAACCTGTTATCATTATCATTTACTATTAGTTTATTTACAGTATATATAATGATTACTACATTTAGAAACCATGATTTATAATATTTGCAATTTAATTTAATTTGTATAATTTAAAAACTTATAATTTTATTTATCAACCATAATACTTTATTTATTTAAATAGTGCAGTACATGTTTTTGATAAAATATAGGAAATAACATAAAATATAAGAAACAAAATATAGATAACTCCAAATATAAGAGTTGACACAAAGCAGGTAACAGAATATATGGTAAGTAAAAATAGAGGTAAAGATGGTTTAAGAAGTAGGAATAAATAGTTGGCACATACGTCGTTTAAAGTTCGATAAATTTAATTTATTTTCAAATACATCCATATTGTTTAAATATTGGTTACCAAGGCTATGTAAACGCTGTATTGGAGAATGCAAACTATAGTTGGAATGAGATGTGTGTATATGAAATGTTAATATTTGTCTAGTCGATCGTGTAAGTACGGGTAGATTTATCAATTGCAGGAGTTCACAACAGTTGAATTTAGAATTTAATAATTTTAATTAAAAGGTTAGGTCGTTAATTTTTCGTCTGTTTTCTAAAGTTGGAATATTTAACATATTCATTAAAGACGGGTAATTTATATTCTCTAAAGGGATGTTAAGTTTAAAATTTACGTAACGTAGAAATTTTCTTTGAATTCTTTCAACATTATGAATATGAATTTGTGTGCCATTAAAACACGAAAAAAAATGCCATTAAAACTAAAATTTAATGCAAAACAGGAGGAAGTTTTCGTTGAGAAATAAGAAACATTCTGAGTGCAGATTAAACATAAAAGTACAGTTAGGAGGAAATCGAAACCAAACAATTACTCGGATAAAAACAGGTTCTTGGATAATAACAGAACTTGATTAGGACTTTCACAAAACTTGAATTTTCTCTTTTTAGTTTGATTAATTGTTCAAATTCTGTGAAACAACCCGCCCTAAGCTTGATCGTAAATCATAAAATCTGTTTTTAAAGTATTATCAAAAAATCTAAATCTGTGACCTCTGACATGCCGAAAAAGGCACATAATCTTGTTTCTAATATACGGATTACGAATCTATTCCATGACATTTCACTTCATGACATTTCAATTATACTATTATGTTATGAACGAGATTACGAATTTTGAAATATCAAATAATCCGTCAAAATAATGAGTCAAGACTTCCTAGTTTTTTTTTGTGTTTTTCAATTGCGCAAAAATGAGGACGGTTTCGTAAAAATAGTGGTGAAATTCGGGCGGCTTAAGTAACCTAATATATTAATTTTATTACTACTAATATATTCATTTTAATATATCAATTATTATTACAAATTAATTAACTACTAATATATTAAATAATAAATAATACTAGGATCAGTCAAAAATCTTTAATTTTAATATATATCAGCTTTTAAAACAAAAATAAATAAAATAACACATATCCGTACTAGGTATTCAATAATTTATTTTACTTTTGATTAAAAAGTATACTAGGGTCAGCCAAAAACTAATGCCTCCTATTTTTTTCTCCTTTAATTGTGAAAAAATAAAATACGCAATTACATGGGTCGAAAACCACACTATTGACGATTATTTTGTTAGTTTTCAGTATAATTTCCGTTCACTTCCACAGCTTTGGTCCATCTTTTAATAAAGGCATGTATCACAGTGTTGTAAAAAGCACGGTCACATCCAGAACACCATCGCCATAACTTCCCCGCCGATCACACAGTTTTGAATTTTTCGTCCTTGGTGAGTTTGTGTGATGACATTCCCTTTGATTCAAACTTATAGCTAAAAATTGCATCCACCAGTTCATCGATCACTGATACAAAACTACATATGTATATGTAAAATGTATTTGACCAATGGAAGCGATGCTGCTTATGTATTGTTTTAATTATACTCTACACAGGCAGAAAATATACTGGACCATACTTACCTGGTATTGTATTGAATAGTATTGTATAAAAATTAAAGATTCTTAAAGCGGTTAAAAGACATTTGTTTTGAAAACCGCTGGTTATTGATGGCGCCAGCATAAGAATTTTTACAGTGTATGAATACGCTTATTACTTCATTTGTTAACTGCACCACCATCTTCCTCAGTGAATATGATTTATCTAAAGGAGGAGCATTGTGTTAACGCGGCCTCAGTTGACAAAAAAATTAGGGGTTGAAGGGAAGGCTAGCTTTGTCCCTTTGAAAGGAAGTGTCGGTCCAAAGCCGGGCCCTAATAGTCAAAGGATCCGTTCGGACCTTCCAGGAAGAAAGATTGTTATAATAACAAAACACCACACAAACGGGTCCCGAAGAATAACACCATTTTCGTTATTTGCTGAGAATTTTTGTATAACAACATCCTGTTTGTTTTTTTTTTTTTAATATTTTATTTATCTACAAGCTGATGTTGCCCAGCCTTTTTTGAAACTAATTTTTGTCTTATTTTGAACGTGCAAAATTTCATCGAGTATGGAAAATCTGCTTTAAGGGGATCCAATAGTCCAGGGAAAAATAGAAATCGGAATTCACGCCCTTTGTGGGAGGAGTTTAAAAATATTTGAGAAAAAGCTTTTGGAACGGTTGAAAAAGGTATTTGAGAATTTTTTTTGCAGGGTGATTTCGTAAAGGCCTAAAAAAAACATTAACTCCTTTTTTACACATTGTTTATTATAATAACAAGGAAATTTAAAATTGATTTCACGGAACCGAGCGACGTGGAGTCACACGTCTGTTCCCTGCTCCGGCCAGGGCGGTTCTGAAAGGAAGTGGGGTGTGGCAAGCCAGTAGTCCTTCGGTGAACGACATAAGGGTCACTTTGAAAATCCACATTCGTCGGCTGCCAGCCGTATTGTGAAATAAAAACGCAAAAATGCATATTTTATTTTATTTTGTGAATATCGGGCGTAAATATATATTTTTTTTTCAATTATCATAAAAAAACTAAATTTGCTACAATAAACAATAAAACCATATCCAAAAAGAAGTTTATAAGTAGGAGAGTTTGCACTTGAAAGTGTTTTTTTATGGATTTGTTACTTTATTTTTTTTCTAGGCTTATTAAAAGACTTATAAAAAAAATGACCGATATTTTTAAGGGCCAAAATATGTTCTACACGCAGTATTTAATTGAAGCATCTATAATATTTCTAAGCGATCAAATTTTCAAAACAAAAACACATGATTTTCTGTGATTTTGCATTATTTACTATGGCTTCATCTTAAGGCATCAGAAAAGGGGTCGTGGGTAATATTTCGAAAACTCACGTAGACAGTGACTTTTTCCTTGTTTTAAAGGTCAAGTGTGCGAAATTTCATCAATCTTGGAATAAAAATGTAGATTTGCACAAAATAAAAACCCACAGACACTCTTCTTTATGTATATTTTGGACTAATCTTCTCATAAATGTAATGTCAACAGTGTTCCTTCAAACCTACAACGCTGGAAGAAGTAAAAAATATAATTTCAAGTTCACCAAATAGGCAGTGCAGTATTGACCCTATACCAGGGGTCGGAATTTGCGGCTCTTCAGACATCAATTACATTTTCACCTCTACTCAACCAGCCGTATGAGATGGAGCCACCGTACGATTATTTTTTTTGCATTTTGAACACAAAACTGGTTTTAATTTAATAATAAATCTATTCGCGAGTCTGTTTATAGAAACATTTAAACGGGCAGAAGTGTGATATTACAGTAAGAATGTAGATAACACAAAGCAAATCGTAATTATCGCTGCATCACATTTTTACCACAGTACGATTGCAACCCCCCGCCGTTATAATATAGCTCTCTGATATATTTTTTATCCTGTTTCGTTGACAAATTGGCTCTTTTCACTTGACAAACTGCGACCCCTGCCCTATACCAACTTGGTTTTAAAAAGATGTGCTATTGTCTTAGCTCCACTTCTAGTTTGTTTTTTTTTTAATAAATTTCTCAGCACAGGTGACTTCCCTGAACCACTAAGTCAGCTGTAGTTACACGAATACTAAAAAAAGTCACAACCAGATTGTGATAACTTAGGCAATTATCGACTCTTTTCTAATCTACCTTTTGTATTAAAAATCCTGGAGAAAATTGCAGCTGCACAAGTAACCAGTAACTTGAAATCAAATAAATTATTCACAAATCGACAATCCGCATATAGAGGGTTTCACTCAACAGAAACCGAACTACTTTGTATGCTGTTAGATGTAACTCTAGCCATAAAGTCGGGTAAGTTAGCACTTATCTCACTCTTAGACATGAGTGCAGTGTTTGACACGATTGATCACGACTTCCTCATTAAGAGATTAGAGGAAACATTTGGTTTGAATTTTTTGATCACTAAACATCTCCAAAAGACACTTCTTGTGTTCTCTTTTATTCTTTGGTTGTAAGAATGTCTTTGTGGCCGAAGTAAAGTAAATTTTATCTTAATTTGTGTGAAATTGATCAAAAAATTTCTAGGAGTCGAAGTTGGTGACATCAGTTATCTCTCAAATCGGTACCCATCATCGATATATCAACTCTAAATATGGCGTGTCTTCTAACAATAGTCTGGTATATGGTTATTTTGTTTTTTTTTTGGTTTTTCTGCGGACGCTACGTCTATAACCATATACAAGACCATTGTTAGAACTGTACTGTCATATGGATGTGAGGCGTTGACACTGACGGTAAAGATGGCTGAAATGCTAGATACTTTTGAAAGAAAAGTGCTGAGAAGAATATGTGGACCCGTAAAGAGGAAGAACAGTGGCGCATCCGGCACAACAGAGAACTGTACGATATATATCAGGCCCCTAACATCTCAGACCACATGAAACTCCTCAGGTTGAGATGGGCTGGACATGTACAGAGAATGCCGGATACACGCGTCCCAAAGAGAATTTTGACTGGACACCCAGGTGGAAAGGGGGGAAGACCCAGACTGAGGCGGGAAGACGAGGTGAGAGGGGATGCAGCACAGCTTCTCCAGATAACAAACTGGAAGTCAGCCGCAGAAGACAGGAGGAGTTGGAGGCGAATGTTGCGAGAGGCCAAGGCTCGATATGGGCTGTAGCGCCATCGGAGAGAGACAGAGAGATATGGCGTGTCTTACAAATTCAATCGAACAATTCAATCGACAATTCAATAGTTCAATTGCCACCCAATGTGCAATTTTATAACTAAGCTTCGACGTCGCCTCGCTTCCAAGGCGTAATATTTTAAGGAAGAAGATTCTTGAGGGAGACAAATTTGGTCCTTGCAGACCAACAAAAGAAAAATAGCAACGCTTATTGCTGACTACGAAACAATGCACTTTCTTTTTGATAAATGTTTTCGTGACCCAATTTTTGGAACCAATAATTTTCGTTTCGGTGTCATTTTCAACATCCACAGGCCTTGTCTAGACTTTATTGGTTGATGGTCCTATCCGTACATGAACCTATTGTACATTTATATGTTTTTATATCTTTTTTTTTGAATAATTTTTATATTTTTAAGTTCTTACGGGTACAGGAACCTTACTTTTTTGTTTTACTTTTTAATTATAATTTAAATTATGTGAAAATCTATCATTGGATTTTATGTATATTATTAAGGTTATTATTATAAGTGTAATATATCTGTTGATTTTCCAAAATAAATAAAAATAAATAAAAATAAAATAAAAATAAAATTTCAATAATCTAACACCCAAATATTTTGACAACACGAAGTCTAAAAGATTATTCTATGTATACATATTTAATAAGATGACGTGTAATGCACTTCATAATACAGGACAAATAATATCAATACATGATAGGTCATGATACCCATAATTTGGATCTGTTATTAAGCATCAATATTTGATTTCAAATGTCGCCTGTTTCTGTATAAAACAAGTAAATAGTGTCATTGATTACACTCTTTATCAAATAAAACTAAATAAATAAACTTATGTATTGGAACTAACTTATATTATTAATGTTAACGACGTTAATGATATCATCTATCGCCACCCATCACACAGTTTTTAATGTTAACACGCTCTAATTGTAACGAGAATCCGCTGTTATAAGAAACACTAGAAAGCCTTTGCAACCTTGAAAATGAACCTCAACCGATTAATAAAAATACTAAGCCCGCTGTATGTCTGAAACTCTGGTTCAATGTATGATAGAACTTTTTCATTGAGTTTAAACTTCACTTTCAATGTTGGAAATGTTTGGTTGGAGAATTCAAAGAAGCGTTAAAGTATTTACCTGTTGTATTATACTTTTAGCAGAAAAATATTTAAATTCCATTTTCTAAATTGGAACTGATTTGTATAGAATACGGTCTCAAGCAATATAGAATAAGGGCTCCAGAAACACGTAAAATTTCCACAAATTACATATTAATTAGAATATGCTGATGATGATAGAACCATTAGATTAGTAAGGAAGATGTAAGCCGTTAAAATGTTGATATAAAAGCTCGTGGTGATGTGAGATGGGTGGCGGTGTAGCACTGCCATTACCCCAAGAAAAGAGTCCTAAATTCTCCAATCTTTCAAAATAAATATCAACTCTATTTTTGCCACTAATTTTTTCACAAAATGCAAGCCTAATAGTAATAGGGGTAGCAAATGTAAAATCATGCAATGTCTAGCGTTTTAAATATAATGTCCCCCGCGTGCAATGCCGTATCTTCTACAAGCATAAACTTTCTATGTGTTTATCGGAAGTGACCTGCAAGGTAAGTATGTTTTCTGTATCTATTTGTAAACAGTAAAATTACATAGCGCCTAAGAATTCTTAATAAATTGTTCAGCGCCTTTGAGGTGATTTTTCACAAAAACGGCGCTCTACAAATTATCCACTTATTATTATTATTATTATTATACGGCCCAGGGATCGCAGTCACACCTGACACATAAAATGCATCAAACCCTGCTAGGGTGGTCGAGAGTGCCTGAATATGGCTAATATTATGACCTAGTAAAAATCGTCGGTCCGCCCAGTGAACTACGTCATTCAGTCTCAAACGAAGGGCCTACCTAGTGAAGCGTACATCGATGTTTGCAGTATGTTATTATGTATGCCTTCTGCGTGCACTGAGCCAAATGGGTAAATTCTTGTTATTAACGACTTCTTAAATAATTTCATTGAATTAAAATATATTTTTTTATTGACCTAAATAATTTATTTTTTAATTAAATGAAGACATTATGAGTGAAACTCAATAGAAAATCTGGAAACAAAAAATCAGAAAAAGATATTCACACCTCTGGGACTCGAACCCAGGTTTTTTTCTGATGTTTCTGTTTCCAGATTTTCTATTGAGTTTCACTCATAATGTCGTCATTTAATTAAATATTACAATTTGAGGTTTTACTCATAAAAGTTAAAATAAAAAATAATAATATTCATCCTAGACTTGCAGAAGAGTCAATAGATGTCGCAAATTAAATAAAATGAATAAAAATTTATCCAGACACCATCTAGATTGCATTTAGTTCGAGTTGAATCTTGCAATCATACATAAAGATGGCAGCCAATAAAAGCGTTAAAGAAAAATGAAGATTATATGGGTGGTTCTTAGTCGAAGTATGGTACAGTTAAAAGTGACCGAATTGGATATCGACACCTTAGCTAAGTGGTCAAGAGCACTCGCCCGGAAAGTAGGGAGATCCTGGGTTCGTGTCCCAGAGGTGTAAATATCTTTTTGTGATTTTTATGTTTCCAGATTTTTTATTGAGTTTCGCTCATAATGTTTTCATTTAATTAAATAATTTATTTTTAAATTGAAGAAGTTACTATCAAAAATTCTCAATGAAAATATGAAAGAGATCTTGAAAATAAAAAAGGAAATAGTCGCAGTTGAGACTCGAACCCTCAAGTTCCTCTAGTCTTGTCGGGATTGGTTCTCTATCAATTGAGCTACTGCCACCTAATTGCATTCCGTCATTTTTGTCAATCTCATTTTGATACTTGACGTTCAAAATAAAAGGGAACTTACTGTCTATGTCTAACTTCGAAACCCTCTGCTTAAAGAGGATTTCAGCAAAGATATTACATAAAGTAAACAATAAAGCTTTAATTAAATAGATATTTCAAAGCACCATATCTCCTGACGAAAATAGCTTATCGAGCAGAAAGTAGATTCATTGATTTAAAAATTCATCATGCAAAAAGCTGTACATTTGTACAATCTGCTCGAAACTCCACGCCGAATTCCCCGTTCTAGAATTTTAGTAAGACATACAAATAAATTTGCAACTTTAATTGCATACCTTCTGTTTATGGGCATGTGCGATAATTACTAAATATGATTTCATAACAAAACCATAAGCAGATTGTTTGTTACACAAGAAAAAAACTTTATTTGGGTTGACCCACGCGAAGACATTAATCACTATGCAGATTCTTGTCTTAAAAATGTCACCATTTCCAGAACAAAGAGAAAACGTTTTCTCAAACGAAAGACTTATTTCATAAATAATAAACTAAATAAATAGAGTACACAGCGTCGGCAAACAGCCGTTTTAATTTTAGTAAACAAACAAAAATATGAATTACGTACGTACTTTTTAATCTGTTTCTAAGCAATTCTCGTGATAATAATATTTATTATTAAGTAAACATTAATAAACATAAATTATACTAGTAACATAGATTCAAAATGCACACTGTCCATTATTACAGTCTTGATAAAAGATCATCAACTCTTCAAGAAGGTACTGCACTGCTCTGATCATGGAATAAAGAATACTAGTCGTCGCCCAATGGTCGAAATTCGACCATAATAATAAGGAACTCCAGTGAAAAATATTATGGCTTTAAAAAAGTATGTTCATATAGACCAATATACGCTGATTCTGAATATATAAGTTTTATTACATAATATTTAACGTAGAGTTTTTGAAAAATTATTAAAAAGTCCATTTTAAAACGTGTCATTAAAACACCCTGTCATGTTGGTATTGCTGGACTTTGGCGGCGTGACGTCACCGCGCCGCGTCACCTGGGTCAAAGTTGTATAGAAATCAATAAATTTAAGGCGCAAGCCGTTCGACATTCAGTGTTATTGGTGTATAGAGATTTGGAAATATAATAGTTTTTGTTTTTTTTAAAACATTATTTAGGCCTAAATAATTCAGTGTCAAAAATAAAGTATCTCAAAAATATAGTATTAGTTTATCTATATTATTTAAAATATTCAAAAACTTTAACTGTACAAAAAACTATCATAATGCCCAGTAAAACGCTCCAATGCTGAAATTCAAAATGGCGGGCGACGATCAGCTGTTTCCAATTGCCTACTGAATTCATACTTCGGTTGGTCATGATGACGTCACACTAGATTCGGTGGTTTTCGGGGGATCTTGAAAAATTAAAACTTTGACATTTATTTTAACTATTAAAACTAACTATAAAAATAAAAATAAATATGCAGTTATTTAAGTTAGAAGGTCATTATTCATAAAAAAATAAAAAAAATTGGACTGGAGTTCTCTATTTAATAATTGTAATTGTTTTTTTATGTATTTTTTATGCATAATATAAAAAAAAATATTAGCATTCTGCACTTCTTCTCTATATAAACTATAAGTGTGCGAAATATCATACTCCTCCGTCCGCGCAATTTTCTTAAAAAGGGGTACAAAGTTTTTGCTTCACGTATTAATATACTGATGATGATAATATACTGATGATGATAACACCAGAACTGTCTTCCATAAAAATTTGAATGGAAACAAATATGCTACTGACTTTTGGTTCTTGACCATTTAGTGCGCAGTCTGTCTCACTTACACTTGCCTGGAATTGTATAACGCCATCCCATTTGAATTTCGCAATCATGGTGACGGCCGACGTGGTCTAGCGGTAAGGCTCTTAATTCGCAATCCGAAGGTCGCGGGATCAAATCCCGGCGCGGCAAATAAATTTTATTTGATTAATTTGTGTTATTTCGCAATTAATTCATTAAAAATAATATACAGTTTATTTGCGGTACGTTTTAGAGTGGAAGATACTCTCAATATCGCCCTTGTGTAAGACCACCGTTCAGAATTGAAACGTTGCTTGAAATGGCTTTAGCTGTGCTTGATGACCAGATCTGAATAGACAGGTACTTCCTCACCTTCCTCTTCCTATTTTCCTTCCCCTTCCGACTACCTTCAGCCTCACAACATACCCCCATTGGGAATGCCATAGTCTCACTGGCTCCAGACGGGAGCAGAGGGGTGTATAGCAATCTGGGAGTCAGTTTAGTGACCAGATCTAAAGAGCTGGGTGCTTTTCAACCACCCCCCCTTCCTCCTATTCCGATTCCTGCCCTCAAAATGTTCCCCAAGTTGAGGATTTAATAAACTTAATGGACAGTTGCGACTTTTATAGAAAATCTTAGAAAATTTAAATAATTCAAAGAAACTAACATTAGTGTTTACTTCAATTAGAAACTACAAATTTTGTCAAGATAATATAGAGGATATTGTGAAGGTTAAATATATTTATTAAATGATAACGTCTTCTCGTAACTGAAACATAATGAAATATTTGCATGTATAAAATTATTAAACGTAGAGTTTTAACTCTAAGCGCCTCACAGCGGTACACATAATACAATATTTCTGCAGAACTAAAAACAAATTTATCTTTGTGCCAAAACTATTCACTCACTGCTTATCTTTATGTTCACTCGTGTGTGTCACATTTAGCTGTAATCACACCAAAACATAAATTATTTCACTTGCACAAAGCATTTTAATGTTATCAAGTTTATGTACAAGTATCCACTCGGCAATATGTTTTATGATAACAGTTGCCAGAGAGGTTATCACTTGAACTGATTTTATTTTTATATAATTATATAAAAATATTCAGAATCTTAACGACGTGAGTAAAGAAGCCGTGTATACAAATTGCGACTTGCGACCCGTGTATTGGACGGACCTACTGTCGAATTTGCCCAATCAAAGAAAAGAAGAAGAAGAAAAATAATGTGGGAATCTTAATGATGTAAGTGAAGAAAGCGTGTAAACAAATATACGCCCGCGGCACGGCGTATTGGATGAACGTACGGTCGATTTCGTCCTAGGGGGCCTGGAGATTCGACCTTTCCACCGGGTTCATTTTAATTAATTCTGAAGAATTTGTCACTAATATTAAAGATGTTTCTAAACAAATCCTTCCCGAGGTTATTAATTCATCGTCTAGAAAAATAAAATCTGGTGCTCACCATTAAATTTAGAGTTATATACGGGAAATAAAATTTTCAAACAGTTCTACGTAAAATATATAAATGGTTAGGTATTGTTTTTATTAATCTTAAATATAAATAACTTACATCCCCAGGTCGCGGTTAAAAAAAAAGTTCTTATATTTACGAATTCGTCGAAATTTATTACAATGTGAGCCTTGAGAAAACCCCCAATATTATGCTATTATACCGCCTTAAAGCAACAATGTTCCGAATCTGAGTGGGCGTTTTTCACCATGGCGATAATGAGAGAATCTTCATTTGGGAGGCGGGTGTGTGTACCGACGCCCCGGGAACCACTTGTTTAATAACCATCACCCCTGCCCAAGTGGTTCTCTACGTATGTTGACTAAGCAGAGGTGCCCGTGTTCACGGCGGCGAATATATTTGCCCCCCTATTGCATAGCAGGCCGGGTAGGTTAGAGGTTACTGGTAAAGGGTGATGGTCTATCCTGAACTTCTTCAGCTGGTCGCTGGACCGCAGTGGGAGAGATGGATTCACACGTCCGTTACTGCTGGGCACATTGTCCCCAGATTCCTACCCACTCCCAGATTCCTATCCACTTCCCAGAACTTAATCTCCTTCCTTTCCCTAAACAGACACTCCACTCAGCATCCCGAAAGTTGACAGAGGGATTTTAGATATTTTTCCTCAGCGCCTTCTATGTGGAGCTCATGTAAAAAATACTACCACAATTTCAATTAGGAAATGAATGCAATCGTACATTCTTACCTCAAACATGTATCGACGGCCTCCATGGTCGAGGGGTCAGGCTCTCGACTAGCCATCCGGAGCTTGCGGGTTCATGTCCCGGCGCGCGGAATAAATTTTATTTAATTAATTTATATTGATTTACAATTGATTCATTAAAAACGATAATACGAATATACAATATAAGTATTTGTGGCACGTTAATCCAGAGTTAATTGCTATCAGTATCGTCCTGGTGAAAGACCATCACCTTTCAGAATTGAACGTTGCTTGAAATGGCTTGAGCCGTATTTGGTAACTAGATTTTAATAGTCAGGAATTCCCCATCTTCTTTCTCCCCATCTCCATTCCTTCTCCACTATCTTCAGCCTCACAACAATATTATTCGAATTGGGAGAAATTGGAACTCTTACACATAAAAAAATCAGAGTGTGCGATTCATACGCGGTAAAAGTGAAACTAGATAGTCGCTAGATGTCGCTTTCTTTTCTTTTGCCTATTTATTTTAAAGTGGTTTGAAGATTGGATATTAATTTCAGAAAAATAAAAATGTTTATTTTTTTGGATTTCGTAGGATTCGAACTCCGTTTGCTGGATGTCTGAAGATTATTCTTAAATTTAAGGTTTGTCAGAATAACACGCGTATCAAAAAGATGTTAGTAAATGTGTGCAACTGTTTTTTTGCTCAGGTATAAAGAATTCATCGCTGCGCCATTGTTAATTATTTTGATATACATACATAAATAGATTTTTGGGTAAATCTCTATAATTTCAATTGGAAATTTATTTATATAATTGCCATTGTTTTGTTACCATTAATATTTGCTCAATATTATAATGTCAACCACTGCAATTATTGAAAATTATTAACGTTTTCAAAGTAATTAAATAAAACAGGAATATTTGACAACAATCTGTTTTCAATTTCACCACATTATTATTTTATTTGCTAAGGTTATTTTAATAATGTGCAATAATATCTGCAGGACAAATAAATTGTATTAATTTAAAAACTTAACAATCGAATTTCAATATTTATCTAGCGCAGACCAGTGTTAATAATAATCACGGGATAGTCAGAATTCTTGAAAAACCCGTTCCAATTTTGAAATTTTAAAGTTATTCTCTTTTCAAAATGTTTTATAATAAAATATTATCTTTTTAATTTGGAGAATTTTGATTCACGCATACATTTGTTACTTAATTTTTATTCGTCTAGGTATTTTATCGCTTGTCTGAATTCATCACAAAATCAGTTCCAGTTTTGAAAATTACAGAAAATTACATCTAAGCAATCGTAAGTTTTTTATAATAAAAAAATCAAAGTGTGTGGTTCACACGCGGTAGAAGTGAAATTAGAAAGTCGCTAAATGTCGCTTTCTTTTCTTTTGCCTGTTTATTTTAAAGTGGTTTGAAGATTGGATATTCATTTCAGAAAAATAAAAATGTTTATTTTTTTTGATTTCGTAGGATTCGAACTCCGTTTGCTGGATGTCTGTCTCTCTGGGCTGCTTGGATTTGTCAGGCGCCTTAGCTGTTGCGCTACGGGAGGTTCAAGCCGAGGCGCGAATTTAGCGCATTATATTAGAACCGAGGACCCGTCAAATAATAAATTTAAGTGACGCACTTCCGTTTCACTCGAATTTCAAATCACTAACGGGGCTCTAGAAGTTTCACTTCAAAAAAGTCTCTTGACATCTTAGGCCCTCCGTTCATGGAGATACTTACAAACTACGTGATTGTGACACAACCAAAAGTACCCTGCAGATATACTACTTTTTAAAGCTGGTTTCCGTTCACGGCGCTACCCGAATTATACTGAACTTGACCATTTTTCACGTGCAGCCGTTGAGTTAACACGATGTCAAACGATGTCAAATGATTTTTTCTCCAACATTAATCTATGCCTTCTTCACTAAATCCTTTCTTGCGTATTCTGGTAATGTAAAGTCATATAAACACGTTATATAACACAAACATTTTTTCCACTTCCAGAACAAATCTAACATTACTTTCATGTTCAGACGCCATTTCCGTCAAACGTCAAACGAAAGTAGTAGACACGAATGGTGCAACGCGTAGCGCGCTACCGACGGTGCTGGTAGCGCGCTACCGACTTCAATCCGACCTCCGTCGCGTACCGCCGTGTACCAACACCAGCAAAATTGTATGGCGGGTACCCACGAGGGGTGCGCGTGCTATGCGCATCAGGCTCGAATAGCTTGTAAGTAGCTCCATGTACGGAGGCACTTAGACTAACGATTATGAGGCGAAAGTCTCGTGAACACCACACAAACCATATTATTTTAGGTTCGGATGATTTATTGAGAGAAAGTCTATGATTTGTTTTTAGTGTGACTCGTTTCTTTGGAATCGTGGGCCGCTAAAGACACACTGATTCACACACATACTTACTTGTGTCCTATAAACTATAAATAGTAAATGGGCGTTTTCTCGGTGGGATTAAAAATAAAACGTAACTGAGAGTGTGGGTTAAATAATTATTTAATAATCATTTCATCCTCTGATAGTTTCATTCACAGTCGCAGATACAATAGTCGTCGTAGGTACAGAACCATGTGCCCACGGCCGCAATTATAAATTATACCGGGAAATTAATGATTCACGTTGAAAAATAATCTCTTAATTTTTTTTAAGAGGTACGGTGTTGCCCACTTGTATAGCTTTCTTTCTTGTATGTTTTTAGGTTTTCACGGCCAAAAGTATTTATGCTATTTATTTTTGGGGTGTTGAGCAAAACACGGCATAACACCCCAAACAAAAATACCATAAAAAGCTTTATCGAAGAAAGCAAACACTTTGTGGCTTGACATTTTACAGAATGAAACAAGTTTTTTGTTTAAAACCACTTTATTTAAATTTACATTCGTCGACCGGTTTCGGTCGAACTCGACCTTCTTCAGGACAATAAACATATAAACTTATATATATAAACTTATATAAACTTATATGTTTACATATTTATATGTTTATTGTCCTGAAGAAGGTCGCGTTCGACCGAAACCGGTCGACGAATATAAATTTAAATAAAGTGATTTTAAACAAAAAACTTGTTTCATTCTATAAAAAGCTTTCTTTCTTTACTATAATGTACTAGAACAAACCTGTGAAAAATCACTGAAAGTCGGAATTCTTGATCTTGACAAATCAGTTACAATTTTTTGAATAATAAAATATATATATTTTTAAAGTAAATTTTATACGTTTAACATAACACACCCTCACACTTACAAGATATACAAGAAATAAAAGTGTCAAATTTGTGTGATTGTGTATGGCTTGCAATCAATATGCTATACCCTTGAAATTTAAATAGTGAAAAATAGGGAGTGAAAACATGGCTAGACTCAAACGTACTAACACTAAATAATTATTATTTGTACGTTGGCTTCACGCAGGAGGCCTGAGGAAAATAATTTCCCTCAGAGCCTATGTCATCTTAGGGGATGCTGTGTGGGTTTTTTTTTAAGAAAAGAAGGAGAGGAAGTTCTGGGAAGGAAATAAGTAGAATAGGCGGGTAAGAATCTGGGGCTCAGTGTGTCCAGGAGTGACGGACGTATGTATCCATCCATCCAACTGCGGTGCAAGGCGATGAGTCGAGAGATTCCGGATGGAGGATCT
Source organism: Glyphotaelius pellucidus (assembly GCA_936435175.1). NCBI lineage: Eukaryota > Metazoa > Arthropoda > Insecta > Trichoptera > Limnephilidae > Glyphotaelius > Glyphotaelius pellucidus. The sequence goes on along the minus strand of OW386550.1, from coordinate 29,494,194 downwards.
CCCTCAACCAGTCTCTCTCGATCCTGCCCACCGCGCAGCAGGGGCGCAGACGTATCGGCCGCCAAGATTTGGACAAACCTTACCTCATAAACCTGGGCACCGTTGCTAAATCACCAAACGTAGCGAACCACTTGGGGTGACCTATAGCAGAGGTGTTGGTTATTCAATAAATGGTTCCTCGCCTCTCAAATTGATATCATACAAGAGTCAATTGCTTCCAAGCATCTACTTAATTACTTACAAATAAAGGAAAATTTGCCAAAATTGGCAGCAAAGCAATCCAAGGTTTTTTAAATAGTGCCATATTGTGGCAAAAAGCGCTCCAGTGGTTAACTGTAGTTTTATATAACTTGGTGCGATTCGCTTTACAGAAATGGAGCAATAAAAAAAATTATCTTTTCATATCTATTTAAGACTTCAGTATTTTTTTTTGGTTTGACCTAACCTAGCCTAACCTAAGAATAATCAACCTAACCAGGCTCTGGACTTAATATTACTACGAACTATTAAACTAGTTAAATCCCGATTTCATATGCTGTGCTGTATAACACGTATATTAACTGCTGAAATGTCAACGAATTTCAGAAAAATGCGTTTATCATGTCTGCGCGTGTGTGCGTTGCCCCCAAGTTGAAATTGTCATCGACGACGAGTCTATCTGCCGAATTTCAGCACGATCTCGATCTCGGGAAGTGGGTTAATTTTCACTTCCAAGATTCCTTTTCTTAAATTCACATATATATATTCAAACAAACAAATCGAAATTCAAAAAGATTTATTTAAAAAGAAACAACGATTTTTTAGTATTAAACCCATATAAAATATACACAATTATTACAATATTTTAGATTAATTAATGGGTGCAATAAATTATTTTTAAATAAAGTTATAGTACCTAACTAAATGCTTTTCACTATTTTGCAATCAAATTTAAAATATCAAACAATAAATTTATCGATTGATTTATCAATCATTTTAGTCTGACGTCATTTAATAATCAAAACACTGATCGGCGATTTTCTTTCTTGTCGTGGAGTGAAACAGATAAAATAGAGTCAAGGTTACAAGCAATAACTATAGATTCATATTAAATATCGCAATAACTATCAGTCATTTTATATAATAAATTAATTACCTCGTGACTTTAGATCTTACTTATACAAATAGTCCACTAACAATATTAAAATACGTTCGTATTTTAAATATCACCGCACGTAGACAAATATGTTCTAGGTAAGTGCCAGTTCTTACATAGGATAATTACAAATATTTATAAATATATTGGGATATTATTTAATATGGGAGGTATCGCATTACGGATAATGTTGAATTTATTTTTATGTTAGCCAATTGAGGTGAAACCAGTGAAGGACAAATTCGAAACATATCGATTTACGGGACATTAACTTTGATAACCTTTTTTATCAGGCAATTTAAGGCGAAAGGGAAGGAGAGCGATTTCGATTTCGAAACAATCGAAATGAGTTCATTAGTGCCAAGTTCGAAAAACTGGCTTTTGTAAGTATTTTGAAATATTAATTTACGGAATTAAAATTTTCATTTTCATTTTTTTTAAATTATCTCCACACAGGAGGCCCTGAGGGAAAAATCACTCAGGGCCTATTTCATTTTTGGGGGTGCTGTGGAGAAGGTCTTTTTAGGGAAAAGAAGGATACCAAGGAAGTTCTGGGAAGGAACAAGGTATGAGGGAAGTATAAGAATCTGGAAGTAAATAATAATAATTGCTGAATGATGTAGAAAAGAGATCACTGAGGCGTATGTGTGGTAAAACCATGTTTGATCGTGTGAGAAAAGTGGAGATCCGCAAAGAATGCAAGGCTGATGTAAACGTAATGAGTAAGATTAAGAAAGGGACGCTTTGATGGTTAGGGCATGTAGAGCGAATGAATGAGGAAAGAAGTATAAGCAGAATGTATGACGCAAATGTGAATGGTAGGCGAAGTCGGGGACGCCGAGGAAGACATGGCACGACCAAGTGAATCAGATACTTGAGTCGGGCGATGACAAGAATCAGAATAATAGAAGATCATGTGTGAGACGATGTATGAATGTGAACGAGGCAAGGAGTATGTGCCAAGATCGAGTTGTTTGGCGGTCCGTCCTCTCTGCCTACCCCCACGGTGAAACGGCATGATGGTGAGTTAGTTATGTTTTGTAGATCGCTGTTTTTGTGAAAAATCACCTCAAGGTCACACAACAATTTATTATGAATTCTAAGGCTTTTCAGGAGAAACGAATGTATCAATCCATCCCTCCCACTGCGGTGCAAGATGATAGGTTGAGAGTTGAGAGAGTCCGGCGGGAGAGTTCATAAGTTCTCTCTCAACCAGATTTTCCGGATCCAAAGCATCCGCCGCCAAGACCTAGACAAAACTCACCCCATGAACCAGGGCACACCTGCTAAGTCGACAAATGTAGCAAACCATTTGCGATGACGTATGGCAGGGTTGTTATCCAATAAATGGTTCTCGAGATGTCGGTACCCCTACCAGCCTCCCAAACTGAGGCGGGGATGGGTATTAAAAAAATATTCAAATCGCTAGCTAAGCCGAGTAGTAATCCAATAAATTAAAACAATAATATTTTATATTAATTTAACCTAATTCAATTCTTCTTTATATTCGAAATGCGTACGTGATCTTAGACCCACTCTTATGACCCTGCTAAAGTGTGAACAAATGGAAGAAACCCAAATAAAATTTGCTTGGTTTTTTTACCCTGAAATCGGGTTCATATAAAGTTTACCTACAGCCCCTTCGTAAAAGTATAGCATTTTATTTAAAAATACTATTAGTAATTGTTTGAATAATAGATAGAGCTTTTCGATTAGTGTCTCCAGTTTTATTGTGATATTTGAAAGCTTGCCGGGTGGACTTCCTGTGTCCCGTCTATTTTGGTGTTGGTTTGTTGGTGTTGGTATTGGTTTGTAGGGAGAAGCGTGGTATTGGTGTTTTTAGGATAAGAAGAAGGGGAAGGAATAGCGGCGGTGAAGCGCACGTGCAAAGCGCATTGTAATTATTGTTATTATTACTGTATCCTATGTCAGGGGGGCGGAAACTTATGTACGTGAGCTCCGAAAGAGTATTTTTCACAAAATTATTGGTGAAAGTTTTGTATTTTTACATTAACTCTTAATAATTGTAATTGGTCATCCCTTTTCCTTGCATACCTTGTTTTTTCCTACACATATTTTCACCCAATTCCAACAAACACCATTTTGTTTCGTTTCGTTTTTAATATTTACATCCATTACAAGTGTATCTGAAGCTATGAAAGGGTTTTAATCAGTTTTGGATGCCACAGTATGAAATATTAAAATTAAAAATCTATATACAACATCAAGTAATTTAGAGATATATTTATTTTCGCCTGATATTTATGTAAAATCCAACTTAATAAAAATTATTTTTCCGACAAGATCAACAAAACATTCCAATTTATTTAACATGCCCACATGTCAAACTAGCATTAGAAAAAAATCCCCAATTCCTCGTATATGTGCGCAATATAATACAAAATTTTATAATACAGACATTTTTAACAATACCCTTCAGAAATACTGAATAGAAGTAATACGTAGCATCGAAAATTAATATAAGAGTGTGGACTGTATGGAGAGCATCTCCTATCCTTATCCCATTTTCCTCTTCCTCTCCTCCTCACCTAAAATTAATTTTAAGATGTAATAAAACTCCATCTCCAAGTAACTCTAATATAGGAGACCTTTTTGGCTTGACTTAATTTAACTTTGCATTTATGTATCTCTATATTTGTATAACCTGTCTCTTACAAATAAATAAATGAAATATCATCCGTTATCAAAATGTACCTACTTGAATAAAAGTGAAAGCCGTCCGAATCAGCGTGTTTCAACGAATGTAATCTGAATGAATCACAGCCCTCTAAAATAATTATCGAAATATTGAAAAATACCAGTGATAAATAATAGTGAAGTCCGATTTGATTCGATTTACAAAAACGAAATGTCGAAATAATTTAAAAAAGTTTGGGTATTACTGCTGCCCCATATCCATTCTATAAAAGCTCCGCTCCCGAGTCCTGAGCCAATAAGGGACACTCGTGGTAACGGCTAAAGCTCCTCGAGTCCCTTCGCTTTGAGCGATACCTGGACAGGGAGCTTTTTGTTAGTGCAACAAAAGTTTAGCGCCACAATGTGAGCTTTACGAGAGCTTTTGTTACAGTTAGCGCCAAGCAGGCACGAATTAGTTATTTATTTTTATATTATTAATAATGATAATTTATGGATGATTAGTATAAGCTGTGCAAATTTAAAATATATTTCAAAAAGCTTTATCTCACTTCTAACTACAGACCAGAACAATTATAATAAATAATAACTTATGGCTGACAACAGATTGCCTCATGTAAAATGTATGTTGTGCGTGTATTATTAGTTGTTTATATTTTATACAGGCAGAAAAAATACATGACCTCAGATATTTATCACGGAGGTCTTTTGAGATTAACATTTAGAATTAGAGATTGACATTAACAACATAGATGTTCATTGTTTATTAAAGTAATTTATTTATAATTTGCGCGCCGGTGATATAATTGGGAACATAGTTTTATATAATTAAACATTAATAAACGTTTAAATATATATAAAGGTAAGAAAAATATGTGTTTAAATTGAACACACATAACGTAAATACTCTTAGCTACTAAATTGAGATGTAACGTTTGGAATGAAATTGTAAACTAAACTATTTGAAATTTATTTTTGGGGTGTTATGCCGTGTTGCGCTACCTCCTTCTTTAGTCAACGTTTCGGACAGCGTTACAGTGTCCATCATCAGGGCAGATGAGTGATGATAGACACTGTAACGCTGTCCGAAACGTTGGCTAAAAAAAACCCAAAAATAAATAAAAAAAAATATATTTAAATGGAAAATTATTCACAATACCGACTTTTAGATTGACTTCTTATAAATTTCAGGGGAAATCCCTCGAATTAATCGTACGGTGTTTTTACATTTTCCGCGTTTTTTTTTTGTTTTTGTATATAATGCTTTAAAAAATAAGCGTGGCGTAATGGGATGATCTATATCAGGAATGAGCTCTATTGGCTCTATAAAATATTAAAATTGTACTTGTCTCTATAAGTCTGTCCGTCGCAAGGTGAAACTGGTCAGATAAAAAGTTATTAAGGATTTTTTTAAAATAAGAACGTAATATTACTAGTCCAATAATTAATACAGCATGGAATCATTGGATGGGGAGGTGAATATGGAAAAAAGTCCTGTAAAGTGGTACATAATTAAAGTAATTTTGAAAAACAAACAACATTCCCTTCAGCTACACTTCAAAATTTTCGGAGTACCAAAAATTGAAGACCTCTATAAAAAAGATTCAATATTACAAAAATTCAAAGAAAATGCAATAAAAAAATTTAAACTTAACTCGTCATTACGGCAAAAATTTAACATCCAAATTCCTCTTTTTTCAGTTGAAAATAGAGGAATATTTAAAATTACAATTAAAATTACAATTGAAAATAGAGGGATATTTACAAAGGCAGTAAATGTGTCATTAGTCTTCCCGAAGAAGTAAAAAAATAACACATTTCATATCATTCAAGGAAAAGGTCAAATTAATCTTTAAAAAAAATTTATAAACATAACATCACCAATCAAAATGCTATAACTTCATTTCAAGCCAAATAAAATTTTTAACGTCACAACATCCTAGTACTTAAAATTGTATTTATTGTACACGCTAGTATATAATTATGAAATAACTCCTACACCAAGCTCAAGAGCTGGCGTAGAAATCCATTAAAATATGTTTTTAATTATTTTGTCTTTACCACAATATTATGTTTTAATATTGATACAATGTCCTAAATTAAACAATAAGGCATTCAGCAAACAAAGATTGCCAACAATAAAATTGGTTGGCAACAAAACATTATGTTTTAGAATAATCATGGCGATAATCTTTATTTTATATTTGGTGTTTTTTAGAGCTCAAAGTTACTGTATTAAATTATGTTTTTATAATAAAATAAGATAGCTCTACAGAGTTGGTGCAGCTTCTTTATTTTATATTATTTTCATTCGAAAATGTTACTGCAATGCCCTTCTGCCATACCGCGCACCGCCCAAGTTGTCAAATCAGTGATATATACATTGAAAGTTCCCACCGAAGATGAAAGGCCGGCTATACCGAGAATCTCATACAGACCGATGCAGACCGTATACTGGATGTATTGGATACATTGTGAGTATATTGTGGATATACTGTGGATATTATGTGAATATTATGGACACGTTGAAATGCCGCAAGAACCAGAACAAGTTATTACAAGACCGGGCTGGGAGCGAGGCGGGGGTGTTCATTCAAAGGAAGGCAAGGTCGATTCAAGGTTCCTCCATACATAATAGTAAAGCTGCTCTCAGATACTATCGCAGGTAGAATTTTACTAACAGTTTAAAAAGAAATAATAGGTTACCTTGCCGAATTTTGAAACATAAACCATTAGAAACTTTAAACAGTTCGACTTCGATATTAAGTGAAACTTCCCTTGCCCGTTCGTGATTTGAAATTCGTGTGAAACGGAAGTGCGTCACTAAAATTTATTATTTGATGGGTCCTCGGTTCTAATATAATGTGCTAAATTCACGTCTTCGCTCGAAACTCCCGAAGCGCAGTGGCTAAGGTGCCTAAGCGGCCAGAGAGACAGACATCCAGCGAACGAAGTTCGAATCCTACGAAATCCAAAAAAAGTAAACATTTTTATTTTTCTGAAATTAATATCCAAACTTCAAATCACTTTAAGATAAACATGCAAAAGAAAAGAAAGCGAGATCAAGCGACTTTCTTGTTTCACTTCTACTATGTGTGAATCTCACACGATTTTTTACATTAAGTCCACACAGAAGGCCCGAGAAAAAATTCATTGTGGATGCTTTGTTGAGGTTCTTTTTAGAAAAAGGAAGGAAATGAAGTTGTCGGCAGGAAAAACGTACGAGAGGTGGGTTGGAATCTGGGGTCAAAATGTCTGGGAGTGACGGACGTACGAATCCATCCCTCCCACTGCAATGCAAGTAGTTTGTATCACATGTGTATTGTAAATGGACACACAGTCTGTAATACACAAAAAAAAAAACCCGAGAGAGTTCAGCTGGAGGGGTCTGGGGTTAAGTCTCCCTCAACCAATCGCTCTCGATCCGGCCCACCACGCAGTAGATGAGCAAACGCATCCGCCGCCATGACCTAGAAAAAACTCAACACCTGAACGCGGGCACACGTAATAAATCATCATCATGGCGAACCATTTGGTGTGACCTATAGCAGGGGTGTTTGTTATTCAATAAATGGTTCCCGGGACGGTGGTACCCATATCCACCTACCAAATTGACAAATCAATTTTAAGTATCATAAAACTACTACCTATTTTATCGTTAGTCTGATTTCTTCACACAATCAAATGCAATTTTGAAAATGACACTGGAATTAAAATTGTGTTTAAGTTCATTGAACCAGGATCAAAGCACAGTTTAACTGTTACTGACGTGAACCGTAAACTGAATATAGGAAAGATAAATTTTCAGGTGATCGTCTTTATGGACAAAATACTAAGTTTACTTACTAATTATCATCGAAGTTTTTAAGTATCGTGTAAGCACCCAGGCAATAAAATGCCTATAATAGTATCAATCCCAAAATAGAGTAGGTAAATATAGTAATTTTCCCCAAAGACATTTGATTCCAGAGCCTTCGTGTTCAACCAGTATATATTAACACCTTTCGCTCCGTCGCGAGTCGGTGAATATATCTTTAATTGATCCAAATGGATGTCTGACAACAGTCTTTCTTTGTAAATCTACCAGTTCTAAGTACTCACTAATGAGGTAATCAAATAGAAGTGTGATATTGGCGTGTCCGTGTACCTAAAACAAACTCTTTTGTTAATTTTTGGTCATGTAATGTTTTGTCCCTGAAGATATAACATGGTAACCAATTATGTACACATCTGTCTCTTTCTCTTAATTTCATACGTTCTCACTGTTCCTTTATTTTTGTGTTTATGTTTTGTCTCTTTCTGAATGTATGTATAAGCTCGCACAATGTATTTTTTGATCGATTTAATTCTATAATGCTTGTGTTAAGCGAAACCGGTCGGTATAAACGTCGTTACAAACAAAGTAATTGTTTTATTTATTTTTGTTAAGTTGGGAAATTGGTCGAATGTCTAAAAATATCGAGCCTCTTCCTTTTTCACATCTCATTCGTCTACTACTCACTTCGACCTTATAACATTCCTAGAAAAAGGATGCTGAAGGTTCTGGAACTCTGGATAGTAGGGCATTCTCACAAACTGGCATAATACTGGCTACCGTTTTATTGTAGCAATACTACGACCATGACCCTTTTCAATATACCACTACACATAATTCAAAACTTGGGCAATATGTTTTCGCATATATGGAATATATCGCCGATACAATATAAGCATGAAATAATGAAAATATTTATCCATAATTTAAGTATTCACTAAGGAAGTTTTTTGGTAAATTTACAAATTTCGCTATTTTGAAATTGGTTAACGCGCACGTCCCGGTTAAGCGAAAGGTCTGAGTTCGAGTCCCAGTTGCGACCATTGTCTTTTTCTATTTTCTCTGTCTTGTTCTCTTTCACATTTTCGTTTAGATTATTATTCTTCTTCTTCAATAAAATAAATTATCAATTATCTTTCAATATCGGCAAAGTGGTATTATAAATCACACCTATAGTGATTATCTGTTCGGTGTATATGCCCAACTATGTAATAATTTTTAATTAGTTAATCGTATTTGTTCAGAATTCCGTGGCCATGGTTAAATAACGCTGTTATTATGTAACGCTTCGCCACACAAGCCGGAAAATCAATTCAAATCGGCACGCCAATATCAAAACGATATTTAAAATCGAACCTTGACTTACATAATAAATTTAATTTATCGATAACATTCTATTCACAAACCGAACGTAATGATGATTGGATAATTTATTATGATAAATCAGTAAAATAAAATCTAAGCGATATCATTTTCGAAATGATAAGACGCGTGTGTAAAACGAGTATCAAAAATTTAAGATCTTATAGCAAACTCAACTGTTCTCTAACATTATTAATAAATATTTTTTATTAAGAAATTTATCTGAAAACCGCAAGAGATCTCCAACTATTTCCAACAGTCCGGAGACAGAGGAACTTTTATTATTTACTAGCGAGTACTCGGCGTGCGTTGAAATGCCACTTAAAGAAAGAAATTGTTTGTCTTTCCCTTTTCAATTTTCCGCGTTCCCTTTCCATCATTTCCGCCTTTCCCAACTCCCGCGTCCCCCACACGAACTCCTCCCCTCCAACGTTCCACTCCCCCTCCCACCTTTCCACCCCGCCGCTAAACTATATGAAATACACACATCCTTCAAACAACTCGCGCTCCATGTATTGTAACTCTGTATATAAATTTAAGAAAGCCAAAGCTCACAGTTAAATACAGAAACCTTCGCGGGCGTGCGCACAACAGATCAACAATGGTAGAGGAACGCACACGGGACGAACAAAGAAACATTCACTTTTATATATAAACTAGCTGGTACCCGACATGCGCTGTAATGCCATTAAATATACGATACAGAAATATTATCCCTAGAAGATTCTCCCTGCATGTTCTTCCCGCGCGTCCCCGTTCACCTCCCGAGTCCCCTTGCCGCTCCCTGCCGCTAAAATATATGAAATACACATATTTTCATTTCTACAAATTTCATAACGCCAAAACTTATCATTTTGTATAGCCTGTAACCTCCACAGGCGTGCGCACAACAAATCACCAAAGTTTCATCGCAATCGGATGAACGGTACGGCAGCGCTTAAAATACGAACAAACATACAAACAAGTATTGATTTTTATATACTCGTATAAGGTATTAACCAATTGTACGTTCTTCATAAGTTTGTTCCTCCACGCTGGGGATCGTGACCCCTACTTCCATTGTGGACAAGGCTCCTCAACACCTCACGGCTCTGTGCTGCGTGGAGAGCTGCGGACACCTCCTACCGGACGCCGATGACATTTGGTCAATCCTCTGGTGACCTTCCTCTGGTTTTTCTGCCAAACACTTTGCCAGTGACTATGATATTCTCCAAATTGGAGTATTCAGATTGGCTTGCAACTTGTCCAAAGTATCTTAAAATACGTTATGGGCAGATAGTTGAAAGCCTAGCTCTTCCAGATTGTACACATTTGTGAATCTGGCTGTCTACGGAATCCTGAGCATTTTTCTCCGGCACCACATTAAGTAATTAAAAAAAAAATTATATTCACCTTAGACTTGCAAAAAAGTAAATAGATGTCGCACATTAAAAATGGATGTATTTATTCAAGACACTATCCAGATTGCTTTTAGTTAAGTTCGGGAAGAAACTTGCAAATATACAGAGAGATAGAAGCCAAAAAAAAAAATGTTGAAAGGTAATGTTGGTAGTTCTTAGACAAAGGTCATGGATTCCAAGATGCGCTCGTCTTTTTCTGATTTTTCTGTATCAAATTTTCGTTTGAGAGTCGCTAATACTGTATTCAATGATTTAATAATACAATTTCAGGGTTTTACGCATAAAGTTATACCAAAAAATGGTAACTATAGAAAGTCAGCATTTTTTATCGAAACTACTTGGCATTATTATTTAAAAAAAAGTATTTTTGAAGTGAAACTTCTTCAGTGATTTGAAATTTGGATGAAACGGAAATGCGTCACTTAAATTAATTACATGACGGGTAGTCGGTTCTAATATAATTGCGATAAATTCGCGCTCCCATAGCGCAGCGCTATAGGGCGTCGCAAATCTCAGCGCCTAGAGAAATCCAGCGAACGTAGGGAGGGTCGAATCCTACGAAATCCAAAAAATAAACATTTTAATTTTTGTAAATAAATATCCAATCTTCAAACCACTTTAAAATAAACAGGCAAAAGAAAAGAAAGCGACATCTATCGAGTTTCGCTTCTACCGCGTGTGAATGCACTTTTTTTTAGTTTTTATTTGTAAAATATTAATAATATTTGAAATATTAAAATAGTGTTTTTTTAATGATGTTTGACCGGTTGGTTATAAAAAATTAAATGTGAGTTTTAAACTTTCTTTCTGAAAAATTAAAAAAAAATATTTCGCTTAGTTCGTAATTGATTCTACGAAAGCAAAATATTCATTCACAGCTATTCAGATTGGGTCACCAAACACAGCTGAATCCATTTCAAGTAACATTTCTATTCTGAATGGTGGTCTTTCACCAGGGCGTGACTTAAGTTCTGCGATCTACAACTCTCTTGTTACAGTTTTTGAAAAGATAATTGCTCTTAGTACGAATTACATTCTTATCAGGCGCAGACACATTAAAATCTTTAATCCAATTTACGGACGAATAAAAAGAACGCGTTTTTCTTGCTACTCCGAAGAAAGTAATCATTGTGTTCATTGATGCAATTGTACAATTTTAAGATTATGTTATCCGTTTTATACAGACTAGCGAAATCCTACGTAAAAACGAAATTTTCGTATCTTTTTAATAAGTACTAGGTAGCTGTTAAAATCTGCAAATAAATTTAATAGTGATAACGTATTCTAAACAAGAAATAAGAAATATCGCATAATCAATTGCTCTCAAATGCCCGAAGTAAATGGGATTATAGCATCTCCAGTTATGGTGAATGTTGCGAGGATAATCGAATTTGGAGAGAAAGGAAGGGTGGGATAGAAAAAGGTTGGGAAGAAATATAACAATATGTGATTGTGGTCAACAGCTCGCTTGTGGACTGATTTGCCAGCATTTCGTCGCCTTAGTTCTTAATTGTCCAAACGACCATTAGAAAATTTTACAGGAGGAGAAGGTTTTCTTTCATTATTATAAGACATGAAACATTATGATAAGGTGTTTAAGATAAAGCTATTTCCTTAAAGGCAAAAGACTCATTAGATTAAATAATTCTAAGTTAAGTGATCAACTATCTTTTCATACTTTATTTTTAGTTTTAAAGAGGAGACTGAACAAAAACTAAAATGGTCGATTGGACAATTAAGAATTAAGGCGACGATTTGGCTTTCCTTGCTCCAACAACAGGAGACTCTTTGAGACTCCTTATATTCCTTGAAAATACCCTTTACGGATCGTATTTAAAGATAAGATAGTTGAGTGCTTCTAATAATATTCCTAAGTTAAAAATATGTTAATTGTAAAGTTGTATTGTTAAACGGATTGCAGTTTAGAGTTTAGAACATAGTGTGGGATAACTGCCCTTGTTCTACTGGTATTTCAATGGAATATCCTTAGAAAAAAAACCAAATGCGCGCCCAACATTTGTGCACAGTTGATATTTGTCACATGATAACGGTTCGTTTCTGCCGATCGTTCTTGAGTTTAACAACTCGGTTGAATGATTAGCTCTCTTACAACAAGGATCTCATCAATACCTAGTTTCAATCCTGTTATTACTTAAAAAGACGATCCAAACGGCATCCCTACATGACACAGGCCGTAAGGAAAATTATTTTCCTTAGATCTCATGTGCGGAGTTAACGTTAAAGAAGGTAAGTGCGCGATTGAAATCATCTATGCTGAAAAAAACTAATTTGTTCTCCTAGTATCCGGCTCTTTGCATAGGTGTCTGCGGTTCTTCGGCTCTTCAGACATCAATTGCAATTTCACCTCTACTCAACCAGCCTTATGAGATGGAACCGCCGAACGATTATTTTTTTGCATTCCAAACACAAAACTGGTTTTAATTTAATAAGAAATCTATACTATATCACCCCAAGTGGTTCGCTACGTTTGGTGATTTAGCAGGGGTGCCCGGGTTCATGGGGTGAGGTTTGTCTAGGTCTTGGAGGTGGACGACCAGGACACCCTGAACCCCAGATTTCTACCCACCCTTTAAACCCTTTTTCTTTCAAGAATTCTCCTCTACTTCCTTTCCTTAAAAAAACCCTCCACACAGCCTCCTCAAAGATGACATGGGCCCTAAAGGAGATTATTTTCTTCAGGGCCTCCTGTGTGGAGCTCAAGTAAAAAAAAAATCCCGAGTCTGTTTATAGAAACATTTAAACGTGCAGAAGTGTGATATTACAGTAAGAATGTAGATAACACAAAGCAAGTCGTAATTATCGTTCCACCACATTTTTACCACAGTACGATTACAACCCCCCCCCCTCCCGTTATAATATGGCTCTCTCATATATTTGTTATCCTGTTTCTTTGACAAATTGGCTCTTCTCACTTGAAAAACTGCCGAAACCTGTCCTAGTATTACCGACGTAATTGAAATGCTAATGATATTTTATAGGGTCAAGTCAGTATAGATGAAATATAAACAGTTTTATTTCATTTTTATTTTGATACAATTTTTTTACATCTTATGGTGTATTTTAATAATGTTGGCCTTACTCTTGTTATTTTAGCGCGTACGTGATGAAAAATACTCCAAACGCTATTATTATTAATTTATCGATAAAGCTTCAGATTTGTAAGTATATTGACAGCTTGACCCCGTGAACCCTTCTTCGGCGTGAATGCTGCCAGACCGATATTATTTCCGCAGTATTAGATGTAATAAATAGTTGATACTCGAGTAAATCAGCCAACCAGCCAACTAACTAACTAACTACTGGATCTCGCCGGTGAAATACCAAGTTAGCGTGCGGAGTCTAGACGCCACGCGGAGCTGTTATGTCCGCCCGCTCTGGAGTTAGCCTCCGAGTACTTCAGACTTCAATAAAATACTAGTAACTCGTCAACTAGCGGCTCGTATGGTCGTCCGTATGCCGTTAACGGTCTTGCCGCATGTGAGCACTTGATAACGCAAACAAGAAACATTACATTATCATCGAAATTCAGTACACGCGTGAGAAACAACACGACACGAAATAATTTTATTTTAGACAATTCAAACAATTTTTTATTGTTTTTTCAAAAAAAGCAACAAATAAGAGCAATTACTGTGTTAAAATATGTATTAAAAATATAAATTTATATTTTAAAAACAATTTGGGTCCCTTTTTAGAGCCTTGAGGAAAGCCCGTTTTGTGTTTTTTCGTCCTTTTCTCCGCACTGTTGTGGGCGAGCCAGTGGAAAGTTTTGTATTGCCGAAGTAGTTTTGGACGTGTTTGTTTTTTTTTTCTGTTTCCGAAGACGACGCAGAAGAGCTCTCCTTGTGGTTTTGGATAACTGACGTAACTTCAGGTGAGGTTTCATTCATTACTTTTACTTATTTGCTAATAGATAATATAGAAATGCCGGTACGGATTGGCGTATTTGTACTGGAATATTGCCCACGTTTTTCAGTTTAACAGAAAGGGCGGTAAAACACGTGTTTTATTTATATTAACTTGAACATGTTATTACTTTAATCACAAATGTTTCATTTACTTCAATGTTTTAAACTTAATACTAACATCACTTAAAAGTGGGTAATGGCAGGTTGTGTCTATTTCTAAGATAAGTAAATTTTGTTTATCAAAATGTAAATAGTGCTTCAAATGGAATTGCATAAGTTATTCTCTCGTTCCCACTTCACACAGCTCGGTAAATACATAACATTTAAGAAGTTAAATAATTGAAATTTGATATTCTGCTTTTCATGATGGACAAAAAAAGGATTTTTTTTTTGTGTTATTTTTAACACAATCCGTGAATTATACTTAAAATAAATATTATATATCATTCTCTTTGATAATGAGGTTTTTAAACTAGTCTAAATATGTTATATAATATTATGTTCTCCATCACAAAAAGACCCCTAGTTCATGGCAATCGGTTATATGAAATAGTTGACTTCTTTAATATTGTCTTTAAACAGGTCAAATAAAAACCAATATATTGAAAAGGTCTTGCTGTTACTCTCAGCTTGCTCCTGTATAATAATGTTTGAAAATGGCCATTGAACGCAAACAAATAAATATGTATAAAACTTTTCTTCTTTGTGATCTAAATTATTGCAATAATATACGAGTAATTAGAATTTAAAGAAATGAAGTAATTATAAGAAAACTTTTGAATTGTATTAAAATCCTTTTATAGCAATTTTTTAATAGTATGTTCCGTCAATCTACCCTGAATCACAAACATTTTCCTAAACATTGGAACGAACTGACATCATTTATTTTAAGTCATAATCACAAATAATTTTTTACCTACAGTCTTCAATGTGTTTTATTCATTTTTTTTCTTCTGATAGTATTGTCGTATAACACTGCAAATTTATTTTCAATGTTTCAAAATACTCAAAAAGTATTTTGCAAGCACTACTAAAATGCAATATCTCTTACTTGCTGAAATTTTGACTCGAATATGTCTAACACAGATTTCAGCTGTAACCTGTTGCTAGCCTGTCCCAAGCAATTAATTCCCAAAAGCCTTAAAAGCTCGCAGGACAGACTAGTATTTCCTTCTGCCGTCTGACCTGTTGCTCCAAATAAAGCGGCAGCTCCATATACAGTGTCTACCTACAGTTTCGCAGACAGACTACACAGTATTCAGTAATACACCTGTTGCACTTTCCTACATAATTTCAGTTCAAGGGTGAATGAGACCATGAATATAGTGGAACCGGTCCCGAATTGAATTAAAGTAGAACAGATGTTATTAGATACGACGCAATAAATTGAAGTAATTGCCAAAATTATTTATTATTCACTGAAACTTATAAAAGAGGAAAAAAGGCTTTTTTACAACAATTGTATTCAAGTTCATGAAAAAACTCACACCTGCATCAATTTGAATTAAAATTAATTATATTTTCAATTTTTGAAACATAATAACTCTGATGTTGCACAATTTTGTTTCTTACGATGACATTTGACAAAAAATCGAATCAACAATTGTTGTATTCTTAAATTTTATCAACTGGAACGACCGGGACAGGAGTGCTCCTGGCTGGGGTGGTACAATCGTATCGTATCGTAACTGGAACGAAATATTATGGAATTTCCAAACTTTTTTGATTTGAAAAACAAATAACACATTTGTATATTTTAATACATATTCGAGAGGTTTGCAGAAGACATCAGATTTGTCAATAAATTAGGCTAAACCAAAATTATAAACTAAATTATATTATCTGAACAGATTTTTATTCTTTCGATCAGGAATTTCGTGTCCAATTACAGCGTGTGAAAAGCTTCGATTACATTGAGCGAGTTTACAAGCTACTAGCCGGCAAATTCATTATCTGCTAGTAAACTCCTTCAGCGCAAAATCTGCTAGTTAGCTAGTAATTAATATGACTACACTGAGCGAGTCCACTAGCAGATAGTGAATTTGCCGGCTAGTAGATTGTAAACTCGCTCAATGTAATCGAGGCTTAAGGTGATTTTTAACAAAAACGGCGTTCTCTCTTTTTTTTACATTAGCTTCACACCGGAGACCGTGATGAAAATAATTCCTCTCATAGCCTATATCATTTTTGGGAATGCTGTGTGGAGAGTCTTTTTAGGACAGGAAGGTGAGATATTTTTGTGAAGGAAAAGGGTATTAGGGGTGGGTAGGAATCTGGGGTCCAGGAGTGACGGACGTCTGAATCCATCCCTCTCACTGCAGTGCAAGGCTATGTTTCGTGAGAGTAGGGCTACAGAACTAAAAGGACTCCCTCAACCATTCTCTCCCAATCCGGCAATGCCATGCAGCTGTTAGGCAGACGCATACTGCCAAGACCCAAAAAAACCTCACCCCACGAACCCGGGCGCCCCTGCTAAGTCACCAGCGAACCAATTGGGGTGACCTATGGTAGAGGTGTTGGTTATCCAATAAACGGTTTCCAGAGCGGCGGTACCTATTCACGCCTCCCAAATTGAAATCGTATTATTTTTATTTCAGAAACCGGAACGATGTTCCGGTGGAATCGTAGTATTGAATCTCATTAAAAGTACATTTTTTGCAATAAAAATTATCAAAGTTGTTGCGTGGTATTTTGTATTTGTCCAAACAGGTTTTAAGTGATATTTTTCAGTGACCTTGGCATTGGAAGGCAGCGTTACCCCCCCCTCTCCTCCATTTCAAGTTTGCTTTTTTATGTTTCGTACAAGGCACCATTCGCTTTATAAATAAGCTCTGAGAGTGTGTGTTGAATAAATAACACCTTTCAGAAATGATTATTTTTAGATTGGATATTTGGCAAGACAATGTTTAAACAATAAGTGTGCTAATTTTTTATTATTTTTTTCAAGAAAAAATATCACTGTTAAGGGTTTGAGTTATATAGATCTTTATTACCAAACTACCACCATCATAATTGACCATGTCACGAATCCCAGGAGCACCATATCCTATTGTTAGCTGCCGCTACCCGAATTTCTATCTTCTTACATCTTAAAAAAATATATGGTATTTTTTAAGATAATATCTAGAGCGGTCCGTTTGATAGATTCTCCTATTTTAACTAACGGATTGCAATCTTTAGAGCACAGGCGCCAGGTGGGAATGTTGTCCTTGTTCTACCGGTATTACAATGGAAGATGCTCCGAGGAACTAGCGTCATTGATCCCCTCGGCACCGGTGCATAGTCGGGAAACACGCCAAACGCGCGCTCAACATTTGTACACGGTTGACATTAGTCACATGAGAACGGGTCGTTTCTACGACTCGTTCTTGAGTTCAACAGCTCGGCTGTGGAACGATTTGCCGGCCTCTGTGTTTCCTCCCTCCTACAATATGGGTCTCTTCAAGACCCATGTTCACTCCTTCCTCTCCTCAAAAACACCCTCCACACAGCATCCTCAAAGATGACATAGGCCCTGAGGGAAATTATTTTTTCCTCAGGGCCTCCTGTGTGGAGTTAATGTAAAAAAAGATACCTTCCACGCCGAAACGCAAATTATATGAAATTCCCTCGATAGAAAAAAATTGCAAAGTATGCTCCGAAAATTATTAAAAACAAGTCTACTTCTATTATTTTTCAAGTTATATTTGTGAAAAAAATCACAATGTTTCTCTAAATGATACTTAAGAAGGCTTCCACGAGATTTTTGCTCTATTTTAAACGAATCATGTTTTATTAAGCATTTTCACAATTTTCGCTTTAATTTTGTCATTTAAAATATTAGCGCGCTCTTTCCAACATTCGTAATTACATATCTCTCCATCCTGTTCTTTTTGAGCGGGGAAGCGCCGTCTTAAGGGACCAAACGCTAAACAGTCCAAAGGTGATTAAATTAAACGATAAATAATTTTACATAAAATTTTCGGTATTTTTACATAATACCGATAAAATTTTTTCAGTTATTGTTATTTAATCTCTTTTATTACAAGTTCGAAAGTCTTGACACAATTTTAAAAATGTTTTTGCTTTTTATTATACTAAAATCTATCATTCTTTCTATCTGATGAGATTTTTGTAAGTCAGACAGTTTTTTAATTTGGTAGGCGGGTATGGGTACCGCCGCCCTGGGAACCATTTATTGGATGACCAACACCTCTGCCACAGGTCACCCCAAGTGGTTCGCTACGTTTGGTGACTTAGCAGGGGTGCCCGGATTCATGGGGTGATGTTTGGTTGGGTCTTGATGGCGGGTGCGTCGGCCCACCTTCTGCGTGGCGGGCCGGATTGGGAGATGCTAGTTGAGGGAGACCCTTTACAACCGGTTACCGTTGTCCGGGCCGCTCGGTAGTACAGGGGCCCGACCCTCAGGCTCACGACTGAGGGTGGGCTGCCCCATCAACGAGTGAAAAAACCCCGCCGCTGCTGTTGTGCCGGTTCGTGACCGGAGGGGACCCAGCAGCAGCGTTTGGGGCGCATTGGGCGACCTCTCCAGCCGGACTCTCCCTGCCCATCGCCTTGCACCGCAGTGGGTGGGTTGGATTCATACGTCCATCATTCCTGGAAATTCTGATCCCCAGCATCCTACCCACCCCTCATACCCTTTCCTTCCCGACCTTCCACTCCACACACACAAAATAAAAACAAAAATAAAAATGAACTTACAAACTTTCAAAAATAACTTTTCAACAACGGCGAGAAGCAGGAGTCCCCGGTGCAGGCCAAAACTGTTGGTGAATTTCACCAACATTCGCGGCCTGCACAAAAACTTAAACTCTGTCCACCACCATCTTCTCTCCCAACGTCCTAACCTTCTCTTCCTCTCCGAAACGCAGATAGCCGAGCCTCCAGACGCCTCCTATCTGGACTGCCCGGGCTTCATCCTCGTAGGCAAATTTAGACCCAAGGGAGGTGTGTGTCTCTACAGTCGAGCTGACGTCAACTGTGTGCGTCTGTTGAATCTGGAAATCTCCAGATTCGACGTAATGTGGGTGCGCGTCAATCTTGCCAGTACGGTAAGGTTTTATGCGTGTCTATACCGCTCACCTAACCTTAGCGAATCAGACACGTCCGAGCTCTTCAAACATTTAAGCAACACTATTGATGACCTCTTGCCCCGCTTCCCTACGGCAGAGTTTGTGGTCCTGGGGGACTTCAATGTTCATAACGAACCTTGGTTGAAGTTCTCGGGATCAACAGACTCGGCTGGACGACAAGCGGAGTCCTTTGCCCTTTGCCACGGACTGGAGCAAATGGTTCAGGAGCCTACAAGGGTTCCTGATGTCCAGTCTCACCGCTCTAATCTGTTAGACCTGTTTTTAACCACTGTGCCACACGGTTACAAGATTGACGTCACAGCGCCTTTAGGATCGTCGGACCACTGCCTGGTGACGTCATCAATCCCCGTAACCTTCAGACCGCCAAACGAGAGGCTGAAAAGAAAAGTGTGGCACTATAGGTCTGCAGATTGGTTCGGTCTGCGGGCACATTTTAATGCTTTCCCGTGGTCAGCTGTCTGTTTTCGGACTTCGGATCCCTCAAGATGTGCCCAGGAAATTGGTGAAGTCATCACGTCCGCGATGGATGGCTTCATCCAATCCACTATTAAGGAAACTGGTGTGGGCTCAAAGCCGTGGTTCAGTCGACAATGCTCTGAAGCAGTGCGACGAAAAAACGCGGCTTACCGAGCCTACAACACATCTCGAACGTCCGAAAACAGAATATTATACAACCAAATTGCAAAGGAAAGTAAGAGAATCATCAATAGGTCGAAATTCGAGCACGACCTGCAGGTCAGCAGAAAGCTGGCTGCCTGCCCGCATGGTAGCAGAGCGTTCTGGTCGCTTGCGGGCTCTATAGGTCGCAATTTCTGCAAACCCAGTCTGCCACCTCTTACCAGACCTGACGGCTCTCTAGCAAATACCGCCGCCGAAAAGGCTAACTTATTAGGCAAAATGTTCGCGGAAAACTCGACCCTCGATGACCAAGGTGCTATCCCGCCGTCGGTTCCTCACTGCGGTTTTCGTATGAAAAAGCTGAGGATTCGGCATCGGGATGTACTCCAAGTCTTACGAGGGCTTGATGTTAATAAAGCTAGTGGGCCTGACGGAATACCTGCCCTGGTATTGAAGAGGTGCGCTGCAGAAATAGCTCCAATTTTGACGAAGCTTTTCAAAATGTCCCTGAAGTCTGGGTCTGTGCCCTCTGGTTGGAAAAAAGCGATCATTCACCCTATTCCAAAGAAAGGTGACCGCTCTAACCCGGCCAACTACCGCCCCATAGCGATCACATCTGTTCTGTCAAAAGTGATGGAACGTGTGGTCAACGACAAACTACTCACATACCTCGAGAAGAACAAAATTATTAACGACCGTCAATACGGATTCCGGCGGAACCGCTCGTGCGGTGATCTTCTCGCGTATGTGACACATGTTTGGGGGCGGTGCCTGGAACGCTTTGGTGAGACCCAAACCGTTGCACTGGATATTTCCAAGGCCTTTGACCGGGTTTGGCACCGAGGGCTTGTCAACAAACTGCCTTCTTACGGACTTCCCGCTTCCTTGTGTACGTGGATTGCCGACTTTTTGAGGGAGAGGTCGATTCAGGCGGTTGCTGATGGTTTCACCTCTTCCTCGCATTCGATAAATGCTGGCGTCCCACAGGGATCGGTTCTGTCTCCGACTTTGTTTCTGTTGCACATCAATGACCTCTTGACATGTGCACCGATTCATTGTTACGCGGATGACAGTACAGTCCATGATAGCTTTTTGTTTGACAAGCCCCCAAAGGGCTCACAAATCCCAATGGCTCGGAGGGCTTTGAAACAAAGAATGGACGGTTACCTCGAGAGTGTTTTCTCTTGGGGTAAGAATAACCTCGTCGAATTTAATGTTTCAAAGACCCAATCATGTCTGATTACGTCTAAAAGGGATCGGAATGATAATCTAGTCTCCTTCAACGGAAGCAATCTCCCGAACAGGCCTTCCATTGATATGCTTGGTGTAACTCTAAGTGACCAGCTCAGGTACGGGGGCTCCATCGAGGCCAGAGTTAAGTTAGCCTCTCAGAAACTGAGCGTACTGTACAGGGCCCGCAGATACTTTAATAGTACACAACTGCTAACCCTGTACAAATCGCAAGTGCGCCCCACGGTTGAATTTGGCAGCCACCTCTGGTCTGGAGTCCCAAAATACCTGAAAAAAACCCTCGACTCTGTGCAGAAACGGGCGGTCCGTTTGATAGATTCTCCTAACTTAACAAATGGACTGCAATCTTTAGAGCACAGGCGTCAGGTGGGAATGCTGTCCTTGTTCTACCGGTATTACAATGGAAGATGCTCCGAGGAACTAGCGTCACTGATCCCCCCGGCACCGGTGCATAGTCGGGAAACACGCCAAACACGCGCTCAACATTTGTACACGGTTGACATTAGTCACATGAGAACGGGTCGTTTCTACGACTCGTTCTTGAGTTCAACAGCCCGGCTGTGGAACGATTTGCCGGCTTCTGTGTTTCCTCCCTCCTACAATATGGGTCTCTTCAAGACCCATGTTCACTCCTTCCTCTCCTCAACAGCACCCTCCACACAGCATCTCCAAAGATGACATAGGCCCTGAGGGAAATTATTTCCCTCAGGGCCTCCTGTGTGGAGTTAATATAAAAAAAAAAAGACGAGAAGGAAATATTATAGAGGATTTTAGGAAATGCCTAGATATTCAGATCTGGCAGCTAAAACAGCTAAAACTCTATTAACGAACATTTCTTTTATAATGGTGCTCTCTCAATGAAGGATTTATTTTATCTATGCTTGCGAGAAAAATCATTTACGCCGATAAACCAAACGATTATATTACGTTCTAATCAAGTCTTAATATATCTCAAACACATGCTTAATCGTCATCATAACTTCTACCAATCGATAATTTTATTTGTCCACTGCACGTGTCACAAGAAATCCAACAAGACATTTCTAAAAATACGTAAGAACGATCCATCATTCAAACATGACATCGAAGATATTAAAATATGGAGTAAAATAATATTGAAACGTTGGTGACAATCTTGCGAAAAATTGCATTTTAAAATAATAATATGCTGGTGTTGGTAGGTTGTAAAAAAATCTTATCAAAGTCATACTCTGAAGGTTATCAGTCGAAATAATTATTTATTGAATATTCTGTATATTATATATGGGCAAGCTAAGCATGGCTTAAAATATATTACACATTTCATTTCGTGGCTGCAGTCGCAGATATATTGACTGTAAATCAATGGATTGTAATCAAAGATTTTTGAAGTGAAAACTTATTTAATACCGTTGTGATTTGAAACTCCACGAAACAAAAAAATAGTGAAACTAAAAAGAGACCAACACATACATCTACAGGATGCCAGCGAAAAAATGAGATAGTATAATCGGTCTCCTCTTTGTGCGGTGCTTCGTATTCTCCCCACTTTTGTCTAGTTTTATTTTCTGAAAGTTTCACTTCTATGACGTGTAAATTGCACTCTCTGATTTTTAAATAAAATTTTCAGGTTGAACAACTATGTGGGAGCTTGAAAATGTTGGATGTTTGTAAAAGACTGACATACGTTCTGAAAGGCTATTCCCTAAAATTTGTGATAAGAGATCGTTCTCCCGCAAGATGTCCTGTCAGATTTGTGTGATTTTCTATAGCTGTGAAATGAATAAATAATCATGCAAACTTGCAGGAATTCGTATTTAAAACTACCCTAACTATAGAATACGTGACAGCTCACAGCTGAAATTTTGACATCGGCCGATAGAAAAAGCAAGTAACAGCTCTAGAAAATCACACAAATCTGGCGCACTTCTCGCGGGAGAACGATCTCTTATCACAAAATTTTAGGGAATAGCCTTTCTGATACGGTATTATGGGGAATCGATATTAGAGCACTGAGAGATCACTAGGTTGATAATTGCACAAGTTTCTGTAATAGATTCGAATAAAGCGCACTAAGGCACCAACTGCATTTTCACTCTACAGGTTTCTTATTTTGACTGATTGTTCCTTAAGTTAAATGTCACACGCAGATAATATTGACCACACACCTTGTCAGATGATAGGCATGTGGGTAGTAGTTTGGGTGGAGGAAGGGAGATGTACATGGTTGCATCAACAGTGACTTTTTTTGCTTTCATGGCGATAATATTTGAGAGTGAAATGTTTCTACGCAGATCACTTTTAAATACACACGTAGTGAGAGACTGGTTGAGGGAGACCTAACCCAGACCTCTCCAGCCGGACTTTCTCGATTCATTGGCTTGCACCGCAGTGGGAGGGAAGGATTCATATGTCCGTCACTCCTTGACACATTGACCGTACATACCCCTCATATCATTTTCCTATCCAGAGCTTCCTCTTCTTGCTTTTCCCTAAAAAGACCATCCACAAAGATGACAAGTCTCCAAGGGATTTTTTCTTCATGGCCGCGTGGAGTTAATGTAAAAAATCAAAGAATCTGTTATCAAGAGGGAATATTTTGATGACATGATAGTATTTTGTCAAAATAACATCGCATAAGGCAAAGTGCAAGTGAGTTTACATTTCACGGGCATAAGAATAATGTGGAGCCGTACCATACAAGTTATTTATAAATATTTTCATGTTGCTGTATCAGTTTGGAAACAACAAAAACCACCTCATTCCATACACAATAGTCGAGTTTCTAATTTCGTGAATGAATTAGCATTTTGATTGGGCCATTCGAGTTTTATTCGCGAAATATTCCACTCACAAATACAGCTGGTGCTGTTAGTTATAATCTGTTTAGAACTATCACAGCGTCATTAATTAGAAAAACTAGCTTTTAGATGGTTATTTAATCTCTGCAACAGTGTCTGTTTTTTGTAGGTTCTTATGAATCATTTTTTTACAATATAACTAACTATTATACTGCTAATCGTTTTATACAACATAACTAACAAACACGACCTCCATAGCAGAGCGGTAACTCAAAGGTTCTTAGATCATAGCCCTAATTTGTCAATTAAAACAATATAAAATTAACACGGGTTCATGACACTCAATTTTAAATAAAATGTTGGTATATTGATTGTATTTGAACCACCTTAAGAATGTGTATTTGAAATGGACATAACATTTCGACGGTCCCGACGAACAATTCTGCTAAAAATTGAAAATCGCGCTGTTAGCTTTTTTAATTTTTTTGTTGTTGATTTAAACGTCTGAATTTTCGGAATTTTGGATGAAATAAAAATGAATATTTATAGTTGTTTTATTTGCTACAATATAAAGATCTCAAAAACAGTAAAAATGCTGAAACGAAACCTTAAACAGCTCTTAACTTGCTCTTGCAAAACTGCAAAATCGCACATCCAACCTGTGTTTGTTGTTCTTCGGGACCGTATGTTTTTACTGACGTGTTTTTTTTGTACTCGCAAAAGAAGACTTAAAAAATACGCGTCTTTTTGATAATTTTTGATGATTAATTTTTTTTAATGTGAATACCGCACAAGAGTTCCAAATGCTTCCGTTTGGAGTTTAACAAAATATCAGGAAGTTTACGTTCGCTAATTCAATTTTTGAAGGGATCAAATAATACGATAAAATTTTGACAAGAGTCATGAGAACATAATGATTAATAATTCTTATACCATTTTGAATATTGCAGTGACGCGCATTGATTGCTCTATGACCAAAGATTGACTGCAGTTTTTCAAGTTCGGGACGTGCATATTGAATATTTAAAAATTCCCATTTTATTGTTATCTTTTGATCATTTTTGTGGCTTGTGGCCAACTGAATAAGAGATTGTGTAAATTCTTTACCGAATTCACGGAAGAAAGAAAGAAATATAGAATAGTATTTTAAAATCTGTTATTTTTTTAATGGTTCGTTTTTCTTATGGTAGGCACGCCGGTACGGTGTTTCAGCCTTTATTGACTGTACGCCACTGATATGTAGATGATAATAAAAAAATAAATATAAAGTATAAAAAATAGTAAGCAGTAGTTTAACAAGTCGTTATGATAATTTTTTATTATACACGTGAAAAAGAAGTGTCCTAGAAACAGAAACAGCTCAAACCTTTCACTATTAATTATTACAATATTATTCATTTATCGACAATTACCATGCTAACCACATAATGTGTATCTGTATACCTATAAGTACCTTTATATATTTAAAAAAATATATAAAAAGCATGGCAACACTGGAAACAAATTCACGCAGCATATTTTAAATGGTAACCCTGAAAATCTGACCTTACGATTTCGTCAGTTGCCAATGATTTGTAAATTTGAATTACGTATGAATAAATATTTTTTATTTCACAATCATTAAAGTCTCATAATCAGAGTGAATAGGAGACACTACACTTTATGGGCCTTGTGACATAATGTTTTTTATTCTGCCGGCGAAACTTGATTGGCAAAAGTCACGGCCAATTTTCAAAGCGAGCTTTAGTGAATTAGTTCGGATATGATGTGAGAAGTTAATTAATTTTTATTGGGTGTACCATATCGAGAATGAGCTGCAAAAAAATTAAGAATTTATGGTTATTTTTATCGACGATTCGGAGACGGTTCGCATAGCTTCTGTAAAGACGTAAGCAAGGTCCTTTGTGCTCTCTCCCATACTCATGCTTCATCATAACCCAGCACTTCTGATGAAGCTCATCATGGTGGTCATTGAGTGTTTTGCGGTGTATCTTGCACAGCACGGTTCCCCAGATACACCAAGGATAGCCACAGAAGTGTAGCAGGAGTAACCAGAATCATGGGTCCAGGTTTGTTTGGGTCTAGTGGTGGATGCATCTATCCACCAGCTGCGTGGCAGGCCGGATCCGGAGAGATTCGTCGAGGGAGACTTTTTGTCCTTATTACGACTTCGAACATCGCCTTGCGTCTCAGTGGGAGGGATGGATGGACAAAACACGAGTGAAAACAAATTCCGCTAGGCTGCAAAGTAATAACATGTTAATTATTAAAATATTATATAAAGTTATACGTAGATAAGACCAGTTTCTCATTTAAATCGCAATAACCGGATTTTAACTGGGCTTTATTTACCGTGCACTTAGGCTTATAGAGATTAGCTCAAAATAAAATCCATTGATTATAACATAACACTTGTAGTCAAAACATCGTTTACAATGCGTAACTTTAGAGTATGTTGAGGGGTGTCGTTGATGATAATGTAATCGGAATTAAGGCTAAATCACTACTTTTGATTAATCTTTACTACGAATCGGTTTACATTATAAATAAAAAATTTTTTTTAGATGAATTGAAGCTTTTCCTACCGTTTCCGTTGTGTAGAATTAAAATAAAATTATTAATTAATTTACAAAAAAGTATAAGCGTAAACTAAAAAAAAATGTGTTTTTTCATTAAAATGTATGATCGCGTATAAGAAATATTTTTTTTTACATTTAATTTTATGGCTAGAATTATATGTGACAGTTTCCATGGGTTAACTTTTGAAGTGAAAACTTCGTTAGCACCGTTGTGATTTGAAACTCGGTGAAACAGAAACGAGTGACATTAAAAAGAGACAAACACTTATAGGATTTAGTCTGCGAGAAAATGAGATGACAATAAAATATTAATTTTATTCACGGGTATTCGTTCCAATATAATACAATTAATCCACAGTCTCACGCTAATCTCCTTTGGTGTAGTGGTATAAAGCACCTGACGAATCTCTGCAGACATTTAGCGGACCAAGGATCGAATCCTACCAAATCAAAAAAAAAAAATTATTGTAAGATCAAAATAAATCTGAAAACCACTCCAAAATGAACAGGCAAAAGAAAGCGACATCTAGCGACTCCGAAGAAGAAAACACAAGGTGCACTGGAGTTCGACTACAAAAATATGGAACAATCATCCTTCACATTGATAAAAAAGTGCTTCGTAATCCCCTCACTCTTGTCTACTTTAGTTTTCTCAAGGTTTCACTTCTATTGCGTAATTGTGAATTGCACACTCTGATTTTTTTCTTATAAAATTACTCACAAAATAAATAAAAGGCACTTTTAAGCATGAAATCATGACCTTTAGATTCTTTCTGCCAAGCATTTTTTATGCCTCTTACCTATATGCATGGCGATATAAGGCACATTAAGAATACATATATTTTTGGCTTCTGACTTCCTCTTAAATGATTTCACGTGGCACTAATTAAGTTGACGCCTATCTATCTACTTAATTATGTAAGAAATAGCCTTGAATGCGATTAACGGGAAGCTTATTTAAGAAGACGAAAAAAGTTTCCTTTAAGTGGTTTTAACAAATTGGTGTCGCGAAACTGCGACTCCACTGTTAATTGGCGGTAGATGGCAGCATCTCCTATAAAGCAAAGCCTATGCAGCCCTCGAAGGACCAGTCCCGAAACTACGTGAAATCGCTAAGTTATACGGGACGATTAGATAGCATACACTCGCAAAACCCGATGGATAGTCAGTCGATAGTTCAGATCTGGGCTTTTGGAAAATTAGATAAGCCCAGATTGGAATAAGGAAAATAGGACTCACCGTTGCAGATGGGGCCTCGCTGATCTCCAGTTTTGGTGTACACTTCTCACTGTTTAAAATTCGCAATATTCTTATAACAAGAGGTTACAATACATGCGCCCTGTCTGAGATGTTATTTTGTACTGAGCAGCAAATCACACTGTCACCTCTCCAAAGTTTAGTACTTTTTGCAACAATTTTTATGGTGACATTTAGGAGGGAAAGATTAGGTAGGTGGGATAAATTCAGGATTTTGACATATCTACCCATCAAGTCCGCGAATGCAATACCCAACCAATTCCATATAAAATTGCGCGAACACAAATAATTATATACAATCATATATTTTTTTTAAATAAGCTCCACGAAGGAGTTCCTGGTTTAAGGTTCTATGATGATCTATTGAGATCCTTTATGGAGAGTCTTTTTAGGGAAAGTAATGAGAGGACGTTCTGAGAAGGAAATAGGTATGAAGGGTGGGTAGGAATCTGCGAGTCAATGTGTCCAGGAGTAACGAACGTGTGAATCCATCCCTTCCACTGCGGTGCAAGGCGATGGGTCAAGAAAGTCCGGCTAGAGTGGGCAAAAGATCTCCTTCAATCAGTCTCTTACAATCCGGAGTGCCACATACTTGGTTTGCAGACGCATCTGCCGTCAAGGCCCGGATAAACCTCACCCCATGAACCCGGGCACCCCTGCTAAGTCATCAAATGTAGCGAACCACTTGGGGTGACCTACGGCTGGGGTGTCGGTTATCCAATAAATGGTTCCCGGAGCGGCGATATCCACGCCTCCCAAATTTAAAGGCAAATAAAACGTTAGATATTTAAATTATTCTAATAGGTCTTTGGATTAAGGAACTGCAGGCAGACAGCAGAATATCTGTAGGAATTGAGACGTTTCTTATAGGCGATCATCACTTTTTGGGTTATAACGGCGATGATAGTATATAATATTTTACATTACAACAAGAATTGGAAATTGCAAAACTTTTGCAAAAACATACGTTTTACACTGCAAATTATTATTTACCCCTGAGAAATATATGATAGTAAGTAATAATTCATGTGCTACTTACTCCTAACTTCTTTTGAGGATATATGATAGTAAGTAATAATTCATGTGCTACTTACTCCTAACTTCTTTTGAGGATATATGATAGTAAGTAATAATTCATGTGCTACTTACTCCTAACTTCTTTTGAGGATATATGATAGTAAGTAATAATTCATGTGCTACTTACTCCTAACTTCTTTTGAGGATATATGATAGTAAGTAATAATTCATGTGCTACTTACTCCTAACTTCTTTTGAGGATATATGATAGTAAGTAATAATTCATGTGCTACTTACTCCTAACTTCTTTTGAGGATATATGATAGTAAGTAATAATTCATGTGCTACTTACTCCTAACTTCTTTTGAGGATATATGATAGTAAGTAATAATTCATGTGCTACTTACTCCTAACTTCTTTTGAGGATATATGATAGTAAGTAATAATTCATGTGCTACTTACTCCTAACTTCTTTTGAGGATATATGATAGTAAGTAATAATTCATGTGCTACTTACTCCTAACTTCTTTTGAGGATATATGATAGTAAGTAATAATTCATGTGCTACTTACTCCTAACTTCTTTTGAGGATATATGATAGTAAGTAATAATTCATGTGCTACTTACTCCTAACTTCTTTTGAGGATATATGATAGTAAGTAATAATTCATGTGCTACTTACTCCTAACTTCTTTTGAGGATATATGATAGTAAGTAATAATTCATGTGCTACTTACTCCTAACTTCTTTTGAGGATATATGATAGTAAGTAATAATTCATGTGCTACTTACTCCTAACTTCTTTTGAGGATATATGATAGTAAGTAATAATTCATGTGCTACTTACTCCTAACTTCTTTTGAGGATATATGATAGTAAGTAATAATTCATGTGCTACTTACTCCTAACTTCTTTTGAGGATATATGATAGTAAGTAATAATTCATGTGCTACTTACTCCTAACTTCTTTTGAGGATATATGATAGTAAGTAATAATTCATGTGCTACTTACTCCTAACTTCTTTTGAGGATATATGATAGTAAGTAATAATTCATGTGCTACTTACTCCTAACTTCTTTTGAGGATATATGATAGTAAGTAATAATTCATGTGCTACTTACTCCTAACTTCTTTTGAGGATATATGATAGTAAGTAATAATTCATGTGCTACTTACTCCTAACTTCTTTTGAGGATATATGATAGTAAGTAATAATTCATGTGCTACTTACTCCTAACTTCTTTTGAGGATATATGATAGTAAGTAATAATTCATGTGCTACTTACTCCTAACTTCTTTTGAGGATATATGATAGTAAGTAATAATTCATGTGCTACTTACTCCTAACTTCTTTTGAGGATATATTTTATATTGTAAACTTTTTATTGGTTTGATTTGAAGAAATCTGTATACATAAAAATTAAAATATGCTTGGGGGTATATGAGTTCGGAAATGTCTATGTATTGCTAAATTAAGCATATGAAATTTTTGAAACTTTGAAAATACCTTCTTTTCGTCCTAGCGAAGGTTTCTGGATTATTGCAACCACATGACACAACACATCTGAAAAGTTTTTTATAATCATTACAAAATCTCTTACAAAACTGTCAAAAATGTCACAATTTGAGAACGACATTTTGCAAACGACATTTTGCATTGATGGTTAAATCAAAATTCAATTTTCGATACTCTTTCATTTTATTTATTTATTTATATAACTTCTCACCATACATTCTTATTTTTTTATTTTTACATACAAAAAAAATTAATTTCACTAGGACTAGGCCTGTGTTGAGGTTAACTTTTATAAATTTGAGTGATTTTACACACACAAAATACTAAAATACACTACATTTAAAACACTAAAATATTATAATAAAGTAAGAAATAAAAATATCATATTAGTGACCAGATGGGTAATTTAAGTATGATTTGTAACAATATAGACCATAAATAAATCTTTAAATATAATATTAATATTATTATAGTATTAACAGTCTGCGTCTGCGTGATTGAATTTCAGAACCCAGTTTCGATGCATGTTGACGCCACGCCGTCCATTAAAATTCCAAAGAATTTCAAACAAAGCTACCGTTGTGATTTGGTTCTGAATTTAAGAATTTGTCACAAGATGTCGCCACTTTCATCAGTAGGTCGGATGGGAACGTATCCCCCCTAGGTATAAGTGCTACGAATTCGTTAATATTTAGTATCTTTCCGGATATGGAAAGATTGACGGTAATACATAGTTATATCATTTAATGTAATTATTTGAAGAACACGCCTAATACTTTGAATCGAATCAAGAATTATAGATATTTCAAATAGGTACCTGTGTTAGGTACCAAATTTGATTGATTGTTCTTAAAATATACAAAAATGAATATTTGTGAAGTATGAAAAATGAGAATTAGAATAAAAAAATTGTAATAGGTGGCACGCGAGCTGTTTGAAAACTGAATGTACTGGGATTGAATATATGAAACGCGGGAGAGGGGTTGGCGGGACCGTGGAGCGGAAGAGGGGAGATGGTAGGGAAAGTGGAAGGGGAACGCTAGAGGGGAAAGGGACATGCAGGGACAAACAATGATTTCTTTGAAAATGGCATTGCAACGCATGCCGGGAACCATAGCTAGTAGAATAAAATGTTTATTTTTGAATACCAAATTCTTTGAATATTTTTTTTTAGTTTTTGTGAAAACATGTAATGCTAAATTTAACGGAGATAACATTTCGTTGGGTTAATTTCGCAATTTTTTTCATATTATGCAATTTGACAAAGCACGAAAAGATTGTTGTCCGAAATGCTATAAACCTGATTACTTACTATGGACAATGGTTTTGGCATTTTGTTTGCGGTCAGATGTAATACAAGTGTAATTTAAAGGAGTTAATGGCATTATTCAAGGTTTTTCTTTTCTCTGTGCCATTTTTAAGGCATCGGCGCTATTATCAAAGCGCGAATATAAACTTTGATTATAATAGTAGGTGATTGTTTTATATCAAATTAGTCTGTGCAAAAGCATAACGACTATGGTTAAGCTCTCAAAGAAGCATAACATTTTTTTTATTATAATGTTGAATAAGACCATTAGATTGTATCAAGACAACATTTTTTAGGTCATGTTAAGTTAATGTTCACATTGTAAATGTCTTGCAATTGTTGTATTATTTAGCACGCCCATTTTTTATAATTTTTTTTTATATGAATACCGCACAAGAGTCCCGACTGCTCCCGTCTTAAGGGATTGCGGAGGGAAAGGAGACGGGGAAGAGGAAGGTGGTAAGTCCCTGGCTATTCAGATCTGGTCACCAAACACGGTTTAAGCCATTTCAAGCAACGTTTCAATTCTGAATGGTGTTCTTACACCAGGACGATACTGAGAGTATCTTCCACTCTGGAACGTGCCGCAAATATACTATATATTATTTTAAATGAATAAATTGTGAAATTACACAAATTAATTGAATAAAATTTATTTTTCACTCCGGGATTCAAACCTGCGACCTTCGAAATGCGAGTCAAGAGCCTTAACGCTGGACTATGCCGGCCAGATATCGATCGTTCAGTGGATCAGCCAGACTAAAAAAAGTCCAAATACTAGTTTTGAGAGAAATATTCGAATGCTCACAATAAAATATTTATATTTGTAAGTGTTTCATATAATATTAAATATGTTATAAAATAGCACCGGAGGCATAAATATTGAAATGTCCTACTAGTGACCCAGAAAATATTAACATTTTGTTTAATTGACTAAAAGTTTTTCTGCATTATTATTGCTTTAGTGATGTCTATGATTAATGTACTAGACTTTAACATATATGCATTCTCAATTCAAATTTCGATTTTTCGGAGATGTCTGACTAATCACCTGAACCATCGACATGTGCACTGAATACCGTAAAATTTGCGAAAAAATCTTTGGAAGAGGTGTCACAGTTATGTACGCTCTGTTTGTTCCACCGACACTATAACAGAAGGCGCTCTGAAATGTGTGGCAAACATTAGACCACGATTGCCATGCAACAGAATTGTCTATGATAACGCCGCGTTTGCATGCTCAAAAACTCGGCTGATAACATCCCTCCTAAAATACGAGTCTCTTCAAGGACCAGGATCCCTACTTCCTTTTCATAAAATGATACTCCCCGCAACATCCCCAAATATAACACGATATAATTTCGACATCGAACAGTATTAACAGTCTGCGTCTGCGTGGTTGAATTCAGAACCCAGTTTCGATGCATGTTGACGCCACGCCGTACGCGTCCCGCCACAAATAACATCTGTGTACGTGAAACTTCAAACAAAGCTACCGTTGTAATTTGTCACAAGATGTCGCCACTTTTGTCAGTAGGTCGGATGGGAACGTGTCCCCCTAGGTAAAAATGCTACGATCTTGTTAATATGTAGTATCTTTCCGGATATGGAAAGATTGACGGTAATACGTAGTTGTGCCAAGCGGCTATATATTACATATGACGTCGTTGCCTGTCTCGGCTACTTTTAACCGGTGACTATCACTCGATGACAGTGGATCCGAGGAAGAGGCTATTTTGAAACCAGTTCCTATTGGATTTATAAAATGGTCAACAACACCAAGCCACCCGTAGGGCTTAGCAGTAAAAACTATCCTATTTGATTTTAAATCCTGACAATTTTCACTTTACTGGAAATTTACACTCATCAACAAATTTTTTAAATGTCTCGGAAATCGTTTAATAATTTTGGTAAAGTTTATAAAAAAATTTATAACACATGAATAAACAATAGGTATGTTATTTGATTAAAACACCTGTTTCTATTCAGTAACTTGATGGTCATGAAAGAAAACCTAACATAGGCGGTTTGTTAGTTCTTTAATATTAAGCTGCCACAATAGTAACATATAATTTGAAAAGGTGTTAATTTTTTCTTTTTAAAATTTTAATCTTATTCTTTGGGTTTTACCACAATTTTACGTAGCTCACATAGATAATTACAATACTTGTATTTGACCTTGCATACAAACCTACATTTAATATGACGTAAATGGTAATAGTTGAAAAAAGCAATAAAAAGAAGGCAGTGATATTTTAATATCTGCAAAACACATTAAACTAGATACGAGTATTATGATTTGAATTATTCACGACCAAAAGTATTATCGTGATTTATTTTTGGGGTATTATGCCTTGTTGCGCTACCTCTTTATTTTGTCAACGTTTTGGACAACGTTACAGTGTCCATCATCGTCATTTGTAATCTGTTGATTCCGATGTGAAATACATACATATTCAGATGTGTTATACAGGATTTTCCAATAAAAGGTGTTATTTTGATATTCAAAGAAAAATGCCATTTTTTAATATAAATGATCGGATGCTTATTTTATTATTAAGAAGAAGGTATGCCGTTAATAGTGAAAAATAACATCAGGCAAAATCTTAACTTACTTGTCAAATGTCAAAAAATGACAGCTTCTAAAGTGATATCTACCGAAATAGCGGGCTATTCAAAATAACACCTCTCATTGGAAAACCCTTTACTATTACATCAAATCTGCCCTGATGATGGACATGGACACTGTAATGTTGTCCGAAACGTTGGCTAAAGAAGGAAGTAACGCCACAGAGCATAATATCCTAAAAATAAAACTATATAATACTTTTGGCCGTGAAAATCTAAAATCATAATAAATACATTATTCTTGTCTACAATTTCTTGTAATATCACTTTAAGGAAGTTTTTGGAGACCATGTTATGTTGTTATGTTATGTTGGATTATGTTATTGTTGTTTTGTTACTTGTTAGGATATGTTTAAATGTTTGTTTTAATTTGCCACATTCACGAGTAAATTGTCTACATGACATAATTTTTTATTATTTTTATTTATTTAAATGGGGCGTTTAAACGCCCCAAGGGCTTTTACATATAATGCAGTACATGTTTTTTTTTAAAACAATGAAAAAAAAACTATAACATAAAACAAAAAAAAAACAAAATATAGGTTACAAAGTTAAGTAACATAGAATGTAAATTAAGTAAATATACATAATCTGCCAATATCCTTC
Source organism: Glyphotaelius pellucidus (assembly GCA_936435175.1). Lineage (NCBI taxonomy): Eukaryota > Metazoa > Arthropoda > Insecta > Trichoptera > Limnephilidae > Glyphotaelius > Glyphotaelius pellucidus. The sequence continues at coordinate 29,459,244 of OW386550.1, read as the reverse complement.
AAATCAACAAAAATATTTTAAAAAGTGTTTAAAATTGATTTTCACAATAGTTCACGAAATAGGTAGAAATAGTTGGAACGTACGGCGTTTGAAGTTTGCCAAGTTTAAATTGTTATCAATTCATCTATATTGTTTAAGTGTTTGTTACAAAGATTATGTGCACGTAGTATTGAGAATGCAAACTATAGTTGAAATGAGATGTATGTATATAAAATGTTAATGTTTGTCAAGTTGTTCGCGTAGTAGTTTGAATATAAATTAAATTTGATGATTAGTTACATTTTTTATTATAAAATATTAAAATGCGCTTATTGAGCGTACTGATTAACTAAGCTGTGTAAGCGTGGTATAAGGAGTTCATAAACGAATTTGTTTTGACATGATTGTTGCAGTGAAAGATGCGTGACTCCATTAGGATCATGAATGAAATCAATTGACCGAGAAAACAAATATATTTAAATGTTTATCAACGTACGGCATTGAACTCTATTAATAACTGCAATGCGCACTCAAACATGTCACGCAGATAGGTACCTACCAAGATTATAAATGCACATGATAGCTATTTATTGCATCATGGCTAAGATTCTAAGGCATTCGTTGGAGTGATGATATTGAAATTAGAGAAAATGCTTTCTATACAATACTATTGCAATAGATTGTAGAAGAAGGTTTGAGGAATAGTAATAATAAAAATAATTGGATAATTTGTAGAGCACCATTTTTGTGAAAAATCACCTCAAGGGCGCTTGAGGTGATTTTTCACGAATATTACCCAATTCAAAATTTTCACTTAACAAACTTTATTAAAGAAAAAAATAGGAGGCATTACTTTTTGACTGATCCTCGTAAATTATACAGCCTAAACGTGAAAGAACTAGTAGTATATCATGCTCAAAATATCATGGATTCATAAAAAAACTATTCCTAATGAAGCTTAAAGCTCAATATGTCAATTGAACTTCTTCCCAATAATTCATCTATTGATTCATTCATGTGTCCAAATTAAGTTGTATTCCGCACAAAAACTTGCCAAAGTCGGTCGCACTAATGATTAATGAAACCTTAAAAAGGAGGACATTGTTATGATTGAAGATTTGGTTTCTTTTCGTAGCATCATTAATTTATTGAGTGTTGTTTAAGAAAATGGTATTGTTTCTGAATACGCCTTTCACACTTCATTTCATTGTCCAAAGCTCTGATAATTTGACAGGACGTTTCGCTAAAACCTATATAGAAGAATGTGATTCATCGCTGAACTAATATACTTGAATTCTTATTACCAAACTATAACCTTTTGAAAATGCATGCAGGATATATAAGTAAAATAAGTAGCTACACAGTAAAGATGATATTTAAGGGGAATGGCTGCGCGGCCTTTTTCATACAAAACTTAATTCTGGATTTGATGACAAAACATTTAACTGAATTGAGAAGTAATTTTTTTTATCAAATGGTATAGCAAATATCTAATACGGGTATGTGCTAATTTACTTGATTAAGTTTCAAATTTTAAAATATAGGTTTTTTCGTTATTTGTTTTTGGGGTGTTGTTCTTTAGCCAACATTTGTCTTCTTTAGCCAACGTTTTGGACAGCGTTACAGTGTCCGAAACGTTGGCTAATGAAGGAAGTAGCGCAACACGGCATAACACCCCAAAAACAAATAACGCAAATACTTTTGGCAGTGAAAATCTAAAAACGTATGTGATTAAAGAAGTCGATTATTCACGATTTTATAGCCAATTTTGGCAATTATTGAGAGTTAATGCTGACGATTTAAAAAAACATTGTTTCGCACTAATTTCTATATAAATATAATGAAATATAAAAAAATATTAAAAAAGCATTTTGATGGATTTGAATTTTACTTACTAGTGACCGATTTAAGTTGGAACACGAATTTTTCGAAAGCAAATTTAAAATTGTGCCAAAAAATTACATATTGCGTTTTTTAAATTTTTTACCTTACTTTTTCATAGGATTAGGTAAGATTATTTTTTTAATAAATAATATTATTAACACAAACAAAATCAGAAGATGCCTCTAAAATCATGAAATTTGAATTCTTTAATGGCTAATATATATCATAATTGAAAATTTTACATATCTGTCCTAGAAATTTAGTTTAGCGTTATTAAAAAAAAAATTGCTTAGTTTAGTTGTGTATTTTAGCCTTCAAATCGTTACTACGAGACTTAACTTGATTACGTATCGGTCAATGAGAATGAGTGAAAAATTATATATAGATACGTATCGGACTGAGAGTTACACAAATGTTTGTATTTAGATAATCTAGATTTTGTAAATAAAATTTCGAGTGTTTTTCTATTTTTTATCTGTTCAATTATCGTTGGGACTTCGTATTTCATAAATAAGGCCAACGAACTGATAATAGTTAGTCAGCGGGGTCACCACACTATACGATCTTTGTATCCGCCAGTTTGTAATTGTAAATACTGAATAATATTACGCACTTCTTTGTGATAGCAAAACGGTTTTTACAATTCGGTCGTACTCAATATGAACTTTATTAATAATTACTAATACTTAATTGTAATTTATTAATAACTATCTAACTAGAGTAGGAGTTGAGGATGGACTGCTTTACAAGCACACAACATAACTGTATCTTTACACACGTATACAATCTTTGCAACATCCATCCACTTTCTGTAATAATTTCGGTTTTTGCAATGTTCCAACAAAGTATTTGAATACCTCGTTCGTGCAAAACCTTCCCGGGTTATCACCGATGAATTCTTTCTACGAACTTTCGTCACACTTATTTTTCGTCTGTTTTCGCTTTACGTGTCCAAACTCCAAATCAACACAGTATCTTTTTTATTATTGTTCATCTGTATTGCTGTATTGCGGAAAATGTGTTTGTGCGATAATATTTTTCGCAAATGATTTCATAATAATAATTTTTATTGTGAATACCCCAAGAGTTCCAACTGCTTCCAACCGTCTGGAGCCAGTGAAACAATGGCATCTCCAATTGGGATACATTGTGATGCTGAAGGTGGTCGGGAGGGGAAAGAGATGTGGAAAAGTAAGGTGGGGAAGTACCTGGCTGTTCAGATCTGATCACCAAAGAAATGTTTCGATTTTGAATGGTGATGTTACACTAGGGCGATAATGAGAGTATCTTTCACTCTGGAAGGTGCCGCAAATATGGCATGTATTATTTTAAACCAGCTGGGTTACCCGGCTTCGCTCACGACAACATTAAAGAGTTTTCTGGAATTTTTCACAATTATGTTTCCAATTACCTATTCCCGAATTTTCCATGACATACTCCGTCACTCCTTCCAGAACTTTCTAGAGTTCTTATGGAACCTTCTAGAATTTTTCGGAAGACTGTTCTAGAAATTTCAAAAGGGCGAAACTTCCAGCCCTTACATCTTCAAAAGCTCGCCCTTTAGGTAAAAACGGGAACCGTCATCCTAGAGGGTAGAGATCTACCACGCCATATAACTCCCTTGATCGTACCGGGATTCGTTTCTAAGTTTTTGCGAGCCGCACTATTTTTTGGACTTTCTTTTACAATATATATTAATGATTAAATTGCGAAGTAACTCAATTCAATCAAAATAAAAATTGCTTACGCCCGCAGGGATCCCGCGACATTCAGATTGCTAGTCGGGAGCCTTACCCCTTGACCAATGATAATGAAACGAGAAAACTCTCCATCGGTTCAAAATAATTATGAAATTTGCACAATATTTCCTGTTTGGAATTTCTACGATTTTTAGGGCACCGTAGTTCTTCCATTATATATAACTAAACTAAAATAAACCTTAAAAAATAAAACGTTTTACGATATTGTTTGTCCGTTATTTCTCAAATCATATAAAAGGAAAAAAAATCTAAAAAATATGCTAATTCTTGGGTAAAGCTGGGTGTCTAACCACTGGTAGTTAAGTATGTGCATTAGATTTGTAAGGGACAACAAATATAATATGATTTTAAACATAACATTTACGTGTTATGCATAATAATGATGTTATGGTATTTATTATCAATTTTGTCTGTCAAAACTGTCAACTTTATGTAAAACAGTCAACTTTATCACATTTGCAAATAGTAAATAAACATCTTCATTAAAACATTTTTTGGTGATATCAGACAAATAATAAACAGCCTGCCGTAACGCTGCGTAGTTAGTAGTTATTTAAAGTCAAGGTCCAAAATTTTTTGCAGCCTTGGAGTGGTTTTTGCGCCTTAATAATTAGGTATTAGATATAAGAATTTACTCACTTAGGCAAGAACGGAACAAACCTAAAAATTAGTTTAAAAAGTTATTCTTTTAAAAGATTAAGCTTAGAAATTAATTTTACGATATTATCACGCCGTTTTCCGCAAATGAAGACAGATAATTTGTTTTATTCACTTTAATACATGCTTTTTTATGGTGACCCGAAATTATAATAATTATAAATTTTTGTGCATGATTTACCAATTTCAAACCTAAAATTGACTTACAAAATACCTTTAATATTAAGTTGGTATGAATATCAAACGAATTTATTTACGATGTCAATTTTTCGTACTTTTAAGTTAATATATACAGTATATAGATAAGAAATGTTTTTAACTATTTTTTTTAATTAAATGAAGACAATATGAGCGAAACTCAATCGAAAATCTGGAAACATAAAAATCAGAAAAAGATATTGGCAACTCTGGAACTCGAACCCAGGATCTCTCGCGTTCCGGGCGAACGCGCTGTCCATGTGTGTGCTGCCAAGGTGTCGATATCAAATTCGGTAACCACTCATATTATCATCATTTTCTTAATGCGTATTTTTAGTGGCTGCTACTTTTATGTATGATTGTAAGATTCAAACCCTTTTATACTTTTGTTATTCGGCCGTACGTCCTCTCTGCGTTTTGTGTAAACAGGTATGTCGTATTTTCCCCAAATCGACTGCATATTAAATGTAAGAATGGGGGGACAAATGTCAAGGAAAGAATTGTCTTTTATTATTCCGATTTTTGACGTTACACCACTCAAGAATTTGAGACTTCTATCAGTGATGGATTAAAAAAAACGTGAATCGCCGAATATAATGAAGAAGCGAAGTCTTTTCTAATCTAGATTTTTCATTCGTTTATTACGTGACACAACGAATACGCCAATAAATTATTTGGAAATCTGAGATAATTCAAAATTGTTCACAAATTTCCGTTTCATATAAAAAACAGACAAGCAATGAATTTATTAAAATATTTATCAAATATTTGAAGGTTCTGATATTTTATGTATTTAGTGGTGTTCTTATTCTACCAGAATTACAACGGAAGATGCTCCGAGGATCTAGCATAATTGATTACTTCGGCACCGGTGGACAATCGGGAAACATGCCAAACGCGCGCGCGACATGTGTTACCTCCTTCCTACGACATGGGTCTCTTCAAGACCCAGCTCCACTACTTCTTTTCCACAAAAAGGCTCTACACAGCATCCCGAAGGATGACAAAGACCCCGAAGAAATTATTTTAGGAGTGGAAGAGATATAGATGCGTCACAAGCCGAACGCTTAGACCGAATGCTAGTTCCGCGCTCTCGCTTGCACGCTCGGCTCAGGCGGAACGTGACAACGTGACATGAGTCATGCTTTTTCGTCAGTGCAGCCGGCGTTCTACGATTTATAAGACGTTATCACGTCAAAAAATATTTTTTGGAAAAAATATTATCAATAGATACACTTCTAACAAAAATGAAAAAAAACCCACGGTCAAAAAAAATTATTTTCGGAAACATTTGAAGTTAAACATTTAAGCAAAAAAAAAATCTAATATTACGTAGAGCATTACATGTTTTACAAAGTTCTCACGGATATTTTTTCGCACATTGGTATAAATAAAGTAAAAATTCACTTTTTTGTCATCTATAAAATATATTAATATTCATTTATACCTGTCGTAGATGTCGGCCAGGTTTAACTTAAACTCGAAATCTAACCTAGAATAGTTCCTACTCTACTGAAAATACGCAGGCACCAAGTGTATATTTGCACATTACCATGAGCGCAGTGTAATGTGTTAATCCACGGGTAAAATATACAGACATTGATACCTATTATCGATATCGACCAGTTTTAACAAATACTATAAATCTAACCTACAAAAGTTCTCTTCTGAAAACACACGCTCTGAGGTGTATATTTGCATATAGCTTGCGTTCAGGTGTATATAGCTTGCGCTGCGATGTAAATTTACACATAGCTTGCACTGAGGTGTATATTTGCATATAGCTTACGCTGAGGTGTATATTTCCATATAGCTTGCGCTGATGTGTATATTTTTTTTTTTTTTTTTTACATTAACTCCACACAGGAGGCCCTGAGGAAAAAATAATTTCCCTCAGGGCCTGTCATCTTTGAGGATGCTGTGTGGAGGGTGTTTTTGAGGAGAGGAAGGAGTGAACATGGGTCTTGAAGAGACCCATATTGTAGGAGGGAGGAAACACAGAGGCCGGCAAATCGTTCCGCAGCCGAGCTGTTGAACTCAAGAACGAGTCGTAGAAACGACCCGTTCTCATGTGACTAATGTCAACCGTGTACAAATGTTGAGCGCGCGTTTGGCGTGTTTCCCGACTATGCACCGGTGCCGAGGGGATCAATGACGCTAGTTCCTCGGAGCATCTTCCATTGTAATACCGGTAGAACAAGGACAGCATTCCCACCTGGCGCCTGTGCTCTAAAGATTGCGATCCGTTAGTTAAATTAGGAGAATCTATCAAACGGACCGCCCGTTTCTGCACAGAGTCAAGGGTTTTTTTCAGGTATTTTGGGGCTCCAGACCAGAGGTGGCTGCCAAATTCAACCGTGGGGCGCACTTGCAATTTGTACAGGGCTAGCAGTTGTGTACTATTAAAGTATCTGCGTGCCCTGTACAGTATGCCCAGTTTCTGAGAGGCTAACTTAACTCTGGCCTCGATGGAGCCCTCGTACCTGAGCTGGTCACTTAGAGTTACACCAAGCATATCAATGGAAGGCCTGTTCGGGAGAATGCTTCCGTTGAAGGAGACTAGATTATCATTTCGATTTGCATATAGCCATAAGTTGCTTTCAATTGTTTGTTTAGTTTGTAGTTTTTCTATATTTTAGAAATGTATGTAGGTTTGTACAGCGCCTTTGAGGTGATTTGTCACAAAAACGGCGCTATATAAATCATCCAAATATTATTATTACTATTATTATAGTTTGCGCTGAGGTGCATATTTGCATATAGCTTGCGCTGAGGTGTACATTTGCATATGGCTTGCGCTGAGATGTATATTTGCATATAGCTTGCGCTGAGGTGTATATTTGGGCATTACCACGAGCGCAGTTTTTTTTTTACATGGGAGGAGAGTTTTGGGAAGGAAAAGGGTTTAAGGGGTGGGTAGGAATCTGGGGTTCAGTGTGTCTTGGTCATCCACCTCCAAGACCTAGACAAACCTCACCCCATGAACCCGGGAACCCCTGCTAAATCACCAAACGTAGCGAACCACTTGGGGTGACCTATGGTAGAGGTGTTGGTTATCCAATAAAGATTCTCGGGGCGGCGGTACCCATCCCCGCCTCCAAAATTGATGTGGAATACCTTTTAGAATACACGGTACAAGAAAACAAAGCCTCTGAAGATAATACAACCATTCAGTGGTTACCTAACATTGAAATCTCCTGCCATTGTTGTTAAACAACTTCAGAACTCATTGAGCTGCAGACGAAACTGCATACTATTAAGTGCACTGCGGTAGATTTACGAGTCATGGGCGGACCGGTCTTCGATACCTGGCGTGGGTTTTACGTCTGTGGGTTATTCAGTGAGCAGTGGCGTAGCGATTCATTTCCCGGCACATGTAAGTAGTCTAAAGACCAGTGTTTCCAAATTTTCCTTAGTTGCAACCAAGCCAAGTAAAAATTGATATAAATTGATGAGGCCGATATTTACTATACATTTTTTTTGGAGGTGACAACTTCAACACTGTTATCATCATCTTGCTCGTCGTCCTCACACATTGCCGCTTGCACAATCTCCTTATCAGTTAACACTTCATAATTTTGTAACTCTCTGTCAGTGTCCGCGCGATCCTCTCGCCTGTCCGGATTACAGCGAACTACATAAACTTTTAACGTATAAACTTTTTTCACGTTATTTTTTTTTACTATTTTTTTAATATTTTTTATTTAGCCCCACACAGGAAGCCCTGAGAAATAAAAATCCCTCCCTAAATAGCCTACACCATCTTTAGGGAGAAGAGGATGTTCTGTGAAGGAAAATGTGATGTTTGTGTTATTTACAATCAAACACTATTTATTTTGTGGGGGTATTTTTTAATAATAATAGGTCCTTCATACAGACTGGTTTACTATGAGTTTACGTATTTACAATAACTATACTATCAGTCACACGACCTGCCTATGCTGGCTGCTAATTGAATCTGCTGGGTAGCTGCTAATTGAATCTGCTGGCTGCTACTGGCATCTGTCGGCAACCGATAGAAGCTCTTTCCCTGCTGGCATCTGTCGGCATCCGATAGAAGCTCTTTAATATACTACAGAAAATTTATGAATTATGGGTAGAAATTTGGGGGACATATGAATCCACCCCTCCCACTGCGGTGCAAGGCGATGAGTCGAGAGAGTCTGGCTAGAGCTTAGGTTTCCATCATCCAGTCTCTCCCGATCTGACCCACCACGCATTCGCCGCCAAGACTTCACCCCATGACAAATACATGGCGTCAAAGTAAATCATTAAACTTTTATTAACATAAACTAGAGTGATATTTGCTCTCAGTACGACCCAGAATAAAGATTACCACACATAATCGAGTCATTGCTTAAAATTCCATTGCTACCGAATCTAAATTGCCTGATTCTACCCAACCATCCCCTTCCCCTTATCCTTCCCGTCCCCACTGCCTTTAGTCTTACAACAACTCCCAATAAAGGATGCTCGCACTGGCTCCGGGCAGTTGTTGCTCTTATGCTGTTCTTCTTATTTCCGTTATTGATTGGCTTAAACCTAGCTATAGCTAAAGATCGCTAAGCTTGATTGGAAAGAGTTTCTCCCGCCAATTAATTTTTGTTAGCCATGACGGTTCAGGTCAGGTGGTCCGTACGCTACTGTAAGAAGGCTTAACTAATTTTGACGTGAGTATTTTATAGTCCTCAAAACGGAAACTGAGCAACGCCAGTTCTCTGAATGACTTCCTGTAGACAGATATGTAATTGTCTGTTTTGTAATTTTGAATATTTTATAAATAAATGATGGCCTACGTATATTGTAAATATGCGTCTGGATGTAATAAATCGTCTCGTTCAATTTTTGTATTCAAATTTACCGAATTATAATCTATTTACATCCGTCAATAAATAATCTAAATTTAGCTTAAGCTCTTATTCGAGTTTTACCAGTATTACACTTTGCCGTTATCCTAATAATACATAATTTACATTAATTTAAAAAGAAATTAACAATTTAACAATAAATAATATATTATTATTTTTTATTTTAATTTTTATGCGTAATAAAAATTGTAATACTTAATTAAATGAAGACACTATGAGCGAAACTCAATCGAAAATTTGAAAATAGAAAAATCAGAAAAAGATATTGGCACCTCTGGGACTCGAACCCAGGACCTCTTTCTTTCCGGGTGAGCGCGCTGTCCTCTGCGCCAAGGTGTCGATATCCAATTCGGACACTTTTAACTGTATATACTTCGACCAAGAACCACTCATATTATCTTCATTTTCTTAAAACATATTTTTTTACATTTATTTCGGGTTTGAATCTTGCAATCATACATAAAGATGGCAGCCAATAAAAATGCTGATCTGTACACCAATGCATAGGAAACAAATATTTTGGAAAATGTTCGATGTCGCCTACATATAGGCAATCTTCCGTGCATATTTTACCCTTTGACTTGAGATACGTGGATTGTATAGACAACATTGTACAGCAAATACAGTGTTGTAAAATCAAGGTCTAAAACATGCCTTATCGCTACCAAGCTGTAATAATGTAGTAGTTAATAAACATTTACGCACTCGTGCGTTTAATAAAAGGCCTATTAAAATTAACACGAATTTAGTTTCTGTGTAATGTTAATGGGTTTGTCTTTGATACTGTTCATTTGGACCAGGGCTGTGCTTAGGCATGAACTGAAAATGTATTTTTATATATACAGAGTGTTCAGATACATATTTGACTTATTTTAACCATTGATTCGTGATTTTTGTTATTGTTTTTGGGGTGTTATGCCGTGTTTCGCTACCTCCTTCTTTAGCCAACGTTTCGGACAGCGTTACAGTGTCCATCATCAGGGCAGATGATGATGGACACTGTAACGCTGTCCGAAACGTTGGCTAAAGAAGGAGGTAGCGAAACACGGCATAACACCCCAAAAACAATAACAAAAATACTTTTTGGCCGTGAAAACCTAAAAACATAATTGATTCGTGACATTATTTGGAGTAAAAAAATAAATGATTTTGGTTTCCGGGGACTTTTTTTAAAATTTTTTTTTCTTCAAAAATATTTTTTTTCTAATGCCGTCACTGGTTACTCAGCCGAGTAACCAACCAAATCTTCAACCTACCCCCAACTGTCCACTACCTAAAATGTTTTTATGTTTTTAGAAAAAAAAAACTTCAAAAATGTCATCGAAGACCAAAATTTCATTTGCATTTTTTACTTCAAATAATGTCAGGAATCACTGGTTAAAATAAGTCAAGTACGTTTCTTAACCATGTATAAAAAATGAATGTTTCTTTGTTTGTCCTTTAATATTTTTTATACCATTAATCCGATTGCGATGAAACTTTTGTATTTTTTTGTGCGTATCCCCGCGAAGGTTTCTATAATGACAGTGAGCTCTGGCGTTATGAAATTATTTCCTATACCATTCAATCCAATAATGGGTGGCTTACTCGTGATCAACACGGGTAAGCCACCCATTATTGGGTTGTACTATGAAATGTAAAATATTGTATCAAAACAACTCGGTCTTGGCACACACTACATGCCTCATTCACATTCATGCATCGTCTCATACATACTCTTCTATTATTATGACGCATATTAATGGTCACCGGACCAGTGAAATATTTTGCACAATATAAAACACATCCACGGCTAGTAAAAATATTTAAAATTCAAAAGTACTCTTCGGTAAGCCATTTGAATAACAATCCGATGATTCATTTGAATATCGATTCATAAATATGCAAAGTCCTTTCATACCGCCCGACACTTCTCTGTTTTGGTTGAGCCCAATTTTGGAAAGTGAAATCAAAAATAATAGTTTTTGTAACGAGAATTTATGGATATGCGGCGATTCAAACGGTATACCAAAAATACTAAACCGTAGTAAATTGAATTATATATTATACGTGTATCATTGACCGCAAATTTACAGTCTTACTAAATACTATAGGACGGTTCAACGTTGATATTGTTAAGCCGGCCTTAAGCCTGGTTTGAGGTCGTTTTAACCATACAAACGCCATGGTAAAAAGTCCATCTTACGCACCGCGTTATGTTTACGCCGCATTTATAAATAAGCATTTTAATGGTGTTTTGGTACGACATACGAATGAACTACTCAAGAATTGAAATGAGCTTAAATTTTTTAATTTATTTTTTTTAATGTACCACCTTTGAAAAACAAACAAAATTTTGTACATCTGTCCTACTGATACTGAATATCTGTTTTTATTAAGAACAAATAAATGACAATAATCATACCCACACGAAGACAAATTATTATTTTTTAAATGGTTAGACACATCTAGAAGACTTATTTTTCTTTTTTTTTTTTTTTCTTTTCTTTTAATTTCTTTTATATATTTAATAATATTATTATTCAATTTATAAAAACAGTTTATTTATAAACAAGTTCTGCTAGGTAATTATTTTTACACGTGACAGCTGTTTCGCCTTCTGAAGGCATTATCAAACTGTCAATTTGATCATTCAATTATCAAACTGAATAATAATATTATTAAATATATAAAAGAAATTAAAAAAATTACAATGGAGTTCTACAAATTAAACTTGATAACAATAAATAATAATATAAAAGACTTATTCTTCTTTAGTCTATTTCTCATTGTTGAGGATCGACCCGTTCTCCAATTTTTATGGTGGACAAGACTCCTTCACTCCTCGAGGGTTCTGCGCTGCTGGAGAGCCAAGTACACTGACGTACCGGATGCCAAAGAAACTTGGTCACTCGTCAACGTGTCTAAAGATCTACAGACCCTCCTGCAGTACGTTCAAAAAGATCTATAAGTGCGTTTACAAGAAAAATATAATGTCGTACAGTGCTTTTTTAACAGATGAAAATAACATTGCTCTCTGAAAATTCTAGCCAAAAATCTGTAAAAATTCATGATGACAGAGCTCGCTATTAGATAAAATAACTGATTCACGTACCACCCAAATAAATCTAAAGTGAAACATAAACAGGGTCTTAATGGACGTACTTGACTTTTAATCAATGATTACTGACATTAAGTAAAAAACGTAAATGAAATTTTGGTCTCCGGTGACTTAAAGATTAATATTTTTTTTTCAAAATCGAACAATTTTGATTTATTCCACATGCCATCACTGGTCACAGAATAACTAACCAACCCCTCACCCCGCCCATTACTGTCCAATACCTACTGATTTTATTATGTTTTTAGTTGAAAAAAAACATCAAAAATGTCCAAAATTTCATTTAAATTTTTTACTCCAAATAAAGTCAGGAAACACTGGCAAGTAATTCAAGTACATATTATTATGTCTCTTAACAGCCATTATACTTACAAACTCACTTCAATAACAATGAATTAATTTTACGGACAAAAAATGTATTCATTAAACCTTTATATGTTTTATACAAACTATAATATAGTTTTTACTTAATCTTATGTTATAAGGAACATTATTTCATCATCGTTCCGATGTTTTTTCATGTACACTGAAGGTTAAAATATTGACAACAACCTTGCATATCTAATACAATTTTGGAAGCCAATTGCGGTGTACTGTTGAAACTGCGGTTACATTTTAAATTTGCTGTTAATATTGGTGATAAGGATTTCCGCTTTGCTCCTATCCTAATCTGATAAACTATGTTTATACTTCAAAGAATCTACATATTTACTTTAGAAATTATACGATACGGTTATCAAATTACGTGATACCTAGAACACAATATATTTTTTTTAAAGGCATTCGTGCTAAGCAGAACCTTTTTGAAGTGAAACTTCCTTAGCCCTGTTAGTGATTCGGAATTCGGATGAAACGGAAATGACGTGTGAAGCACCTGCGAAGCATTATACTCCTATCAAGGCTCCTATAGATTGAGATATAAAGCAGAAACAACGCGAGGTCTGCGCTCATTGACCTGCTCACTGCGCTTTGATTATGACCTCATTTTTCAAGGCTCCTTGATTCTTCATAGATTGAGATTGTTTTGATAAAGTTTCGTTTCTACCGCGTGTTAGCTGCACTTGATTTTTTTTATTTATCTAAATACCGAACAGGAGTTCCATCTGCTCCTAACCGCCTGAAGCCAGTGAGACTATGGCATCCCTAATTGGGGTATATTGTAAGGCTAAAGGAAAGTCAGCATGGGAAGGCTATGAGGGGAAGAGGAAGTTGAGGAAGTAAATGGCTATTCAGATTTAGTTACCAAACACGGCTAAAAACATTTCCAGCAACGTTTCAATTCTAAATGGTGGTCTCACGCTAGGGCGATACTGAAAGTATCTTCCACTTTGGAACGTGCCGCAAATATAACTTACATTATTTTTAATGATTGAATTGTGAAAACACAAATAAAATTTAATTGCGCATGCCGGGATTCGAACCCGCAAGCTCTGGATCGCTAGTCGAGAGCCTTGCACCTCGACCAAAGACGCTGGAGTTCAACTGTACAATCTATAAATTATAACTTCCGATCACTTGGATTCATGTGGACCCATATTTAAACACACAATATAACATGTAATTGTATAGTTTTATAAAACGATGTGTTAGGTTAGCTAGAAGAATAGGATGTACTACCTATTAGTTACACATTTTGTACTTTCTATATTTTTGTGCAATAAATGTTTTTTAAATTAAGAATTTTATAAAATAACTGAAAACCAATATAAGTGCAGATATAATAATATATATTTGACATCTTTATTATGCGTCACGAAGCTCAATTATTATCATAAACTAAAAAAGTCACAGTCATCACCAAACATCATATGTTTAAAACAAAAATTTAAATGTTCATGCGGGTCAATGTTATGGGAAGGGTAACTAGATGACTCGAGTCATCAAGTACTTGTAAGCTGGCCTTTTAACAAACAACCATATACGCGTCACAAAATACGTTTTACGTTTTTAAACCAGAATTCGGGGAGAAAATATAGGTAGCAAGTCACATGATAAAATAAAGGGCAAAATGATTACCAACCTAATAAAACTGATTTTCAAGGTGTACTTGTCCGTGGTAAGTAAAACGAGCTTTACATATGACGCGTTTGGAGTGTTGAATATATATTGTGACGCGAACAATTAATAACACCTGTTGTTACGCTGCGAAGGACAAACTGTGACCTTAAAAGTAATAAGAGAGTTATTAAAAACCACCACTTAGTGCCTTCGCAAAAAATGATCTAATTTTCATTTAGAAAAATCTTTTTTTGTGGAATTTTTGTACTGTGAATTAAGGGTCATTTTTTATAAAGTTCGTGGAACTCGATTCCCCATATTTTGTATAGTTCTATGCCCTTAGTTTTTAGGTGTGTTTTCAAAATACGTTCACGTTAAAATTGGACAATTTCTAGGAACTTTTCCGTGTATATTTTCACCGCCAAAAGCTTTCTGTTAAAATAATTTTTTTAAGTTTTTAATTTCAGTTATAAAAAAATTAAGTTTATGTCGGTTACGTAATATTTTTAGCCTTGTTTTTAAGTTCTTGGAAATGCTCTTGATTTTAAATTACTATAATTTCTTCGCTTTTACCATTATTGGGCCTTCGTGTCGAAAGGTAAGGTTCTCGATGAAGTTCGCAGATTTGTGTCCTCGCAAATAAATTTTATTTGGTTAATTTGTGTTATTTCACAATTTAATCATTTCAAATAATATAAGGTGTATTTCCCTGGGTATCGCCCCGATGCAAGACTTGAATTCAGAATTTAAACGTTGCTTGAAATGGCATTAGCCGTGTTTGGTCACCAGATCTTAATAGCCGGAAACTACCCAGATTCCTCTTCCCCATCTCCACAATCTTGCTACTATCTTCAACCTCACAACATACCCCAATTGGAGATGCCTTAGTCTCACTGACTCAAATAAAAAAAATACTATTTAATATCATGCTTTCTGAATCTACTATAGGTGACTTTCTGCTACCTTTACACGATGTCGCCTAAATGGTACGACAAAATAATAAATTGTCAGATGATTCTCTCTTCGCAAAAACTCCTCGTTTCATTAAAAATGATACATCGTCTCATAGCTTTTCATTATTTTGTTATTGCAGCTTGAAGTGACACGACCCAGAGTGAAATTTTTTCATGTCTTCCCGAGAATTCCCAGAGGTCTTCTATCCATTTTCTCGTCATTGTGACACTCCTGCCTCCTTCATTGAGGTTCTTATAATCTAAGCTTCCCTTACTTAAGCCGCCACGACCCGAATTTCTACCGATTTCTTACATATCTCCCTTAAACATTTGAAGTTTTTAAATTCTGAAAAATATATTTGTTATTTTTGAAGAAAATACCTAGACGCGTTCCACGCCGAAAGGCAAATTATACGAAATTCTCTCGATAGAAAAAAATCGCAAAGTATGCTCAAAAAATTATTAAAAAGACGTCTGTATCTATAATTTTACAAGTTCTAGTTGTGAAAAAAATCACAATGTTTCTTTAAATTAACACAATGTTTCTTTAAGACGCCTTCCACGAGATGTTCGCTCTATTTTAAACGAGTCATGTTTTATTAAACATTTTCACAATTTTCGCTTTAATTTTATCATTTAAAATATAAGCGCGCTCTGTCCAGCATTCGTAATTACATAGCTCTCCATCTTCTTCTTTTTGAGGGGGGAAGCGGCGCCTTAATTTGTAATTCTGTCGAGCATCAATTTATCACAAATTAAAAGTACGCCTACAAAAGGGTGTCCGGTATTGACTGACCTTAAACTCAAATAAATTTGCCTATACAAAACAATTTTTAATGCCTTCAATCCTTCAATTTAATTTATTTCTGTTGATTATTCGCGTACAATCATCTAATGAAGTCTATTTTTAAATTTTGGCGTACGAATTTAATCATCATTTCAATTCCAACAATCATGTGTTTTATTGGATAGGTTCGTAAAATATCGAAATGCTTTTTTCAATTACTCATTGTTAGTAGTGTCCGCATATGAACGAATAGATTAATGCTTAAATAATGGTGTGAAATTGAATCAATTAGATGTCATAGTATTTCAAGACGATTGAAAACATGCTATAAATCAAAAAATATATTTTCCAGAGCGGTTTCAATTTAACCGCATTTCTTAATTAATACTAATAGTTTTTAAATTTTGAATTATATTTAAACCGAAACGTCTATCAAGAAATAATATACAAGTAGTAGATATTGGTACTCTCGGTATCTTACTAGAAACGTTACACGTTGCATGACCAAATATGAGTAGCCCTTCCACATTTTCTTCAGCTTCACAGCATACCTTAAGTGGGAATGTTATGGTCCTGCTGGTTCAGGACCTGCGGACATGGCTTTGGGAGCAATCAGAACTCTTGTACAGTTTTCATAAAAAAAAAGTTTATAATAATATCTGTATTGTAATATGCGAGCCTGGGGCGTGTGAATAACCCCAGAACTCTATGAGCGTAATACTCAAGATTGTGAATTTACCTTGCGCGAACAATATATTACAAAAAATAGCGATCTGACAATCTCAAAGGAAAATCAGATTCACTTACCTTGATTGTCGAAATCTGCGACGTGTGGGAGGCCTCCCAATAATATTTGTAAGCCTCCCAATCAAATTTGGTCACAATGATATTTGTAAAATAATTCTTTTGGAAACGAAAATCATATCTACAGAATGCACGTTAAAAAGGTACCTATCAGGCACTTTTAGTTTTCCCACATTTATGGAACGGCGACGATACAAAAAAGGCAATAAACTTACGTTCCTTATCGAAATAATGCTGCAACCCTTTCTTACCCATTAAATAATGCTGAGACAAACGATAAGACACACAATGTACGTACGTCCGTTTCCGCCAAAGTGTTCCTTTTTTCCCTTTGGAGGAAACAGACATACGTGCATTGTTATCACCATTATTTAACGTGTAAGAAAGAGCTGCAGCATTATTGTGCTGTTTATTGCGTTTTTACACCGCCAATATTCCGTAAACGTGGGAATACTAAAAGTGCCTATTGACATTGATTCAATAAATCAATCAACAACATTATGTATAAATTTCCAACTCGCTACAGAAAATTCAAACATAATTTTTTTGCGTTACCGTTTTCAACTCTTACGAGTAATAATTATTAATTGAGATAATGATTGCTGTTTTCGTACCAACAAGTTAATAATATGACGGTAAAAACCGGCTATCAATAATAAATTATTGGGTTTTTGTTTGCACTTGTTCAAAATATTATCTTGATAGGAGAAATTTATTACTTTAGGCTCCGATTTGTGGCAACTAAAGCAAAATAATCGCCAGAGTGGGAGATTATTTAGGATTAGCTTTTAATCGTAATCACAAATAAATAATTTTTAAATACTTTCACGATAAGAGCCAACTTTCATAGGGTTATGTCGTGACAAAATTACACAGGCGTGAGTTTATCAATTACACTGCCAAAACTACATGCACTAGAATTATACAGGCCAGTTTAAAATTTAAATTAGTATAATATTGCAGATTTTTGACGGCTTTATGTGAAGATTCAGTTTTTTGACGGATTCATGTGAAGATTCTTTATAAAACTTCGAATTCTAATTGCCTGTCAACTAACAACAGATTTAATTGTAAAAAATAATCTTTCTGACAATGCTGAAGTGGTAATGACCGCACACATGTGATTTAATGAACATCAATTGTAAGTTTTTATTGTGACATATAAACATTTATGAGTAACTCGGCATTAAAACGAATGTAGCGATAAAATGTAGATATTTATGTAGGTTTTGTTGCTACATGGTGATATTTAATATATTTAATAGAGGCCATGATAAAACTACCTTTCCAAACATAAAATTTCCGCAATAATTATACTGATTTGTCGGTGATAGTTTATAAGCAAAGTAAGTGTTCTGGCAGTCAAGTTACAAACAAACAATGTAACAAACACACGCTTTATGAATCACAATTAAATGATCGGTAATTCTTTAATAGTGCAGGCAAACTGGAAGTCGTAGAAAAAACTAATTTATATCTCATATCATGAAATCTATCACTTGTTTATTTTATTGCACTAGAATTTTAGGAAAGAAAACAGCTGGGCCTATAACATCACCATACAGAATTGAAACGTTGCTTGAAATGGCTTTAGCCGTGTTTGGTGACCAGATCTGAATAGCCAGGTCCTTCCCCACCTTCCTCTTTCCTATTTCCTTCCCCTACCCACTACCTTCAGCCTCACAACATACCCCGATTGGGGATGCCACAGTCTCGCTGGCTCCAGACGGGAGCAGTTGTGACTCTTGTGCGGTATTCATATAAAAAAAAATCTTTGGGGATGATGTGTGGATGGTATTTTTAGGAAAGGAATAAGTGGAAGTTCTGGGAAGAAAATAGGTACGAGAGGTGGGTAACAATCTTGGGGTCAGTGGGTCCAGGAGTGACGAACTTATGACTGATTGCGGTGCAAGGCGATGTTCCAAGTCTTTTGGAGAGGTCAAAAGTCTCCCGTTCTGGCCTGCCACGCAGTGGGTGGGTGGGTTTTAAACAAATTAGAAATCTTAGAAATTAAAAAGAGCATAAATATGAATTTAAATATTATAAATAAAAATAAAATATTTTTAATTACTTATCGAACGTGTTCCCTTTGTACACTATGCCCTATTTACTACCCTCCTTTCATTGACACTTTTAAGTTTAACCACCACTGTTTAAACTTTGTGGGATTTTTTGTAATTAAATATATGTTATGTTATTACGTTCCATTCGCATGTATAAAAAAAATTACTAATAAAAAAATGTCTAAAGTTATAATTAGTTTTAAAATAACCCGGAATAAGTAAACATTGCTTACGAAACATGTCGGTTTTTTTTTTACAATAAACGTGGTTTAAACCGAATAATCCATTAATTTTGATTTGTTTTCATCGAATTTAAATAAAAAGTTTGTTCGCATCTTGTCTATAGTGTAATATATTCGTATGTCAATGTAATTCCATCAATCTACAACTAAAACGACTTTTGAACAACGAAATAGGCAATATTTTTCTATAAAATTATTTAATTTACTCTCTCTTGAACTAAAAATCATTAAAAAACTAATCGACTTCAAAAGAAGCATTAAGAAATGGATTATGGACATGGAAGGAAAAATGTAGATACAATTTAGCAAGTTAACAAAGATGCTTTTATTGGGTTTTCTTTTATATTTAAATTTATAATTTTCATCTTGTAATATTTTAACATAAGTACTAATAATTCAAACACGTAAACATGTATAATGTGACCTTGGAACGGGGTATCCCAGTAACGACACATTATTTTCTAAAAAAAAAAACAAAATAAAACATTCTGGTGAGAGACCACCGTTAAGAATCAAAACGTTGCTTGAAATTACTTTAGATAAGTTTAGTGACAAGATGCGAATAGCAAGATACTTTTCAATCGTTCCCTTTTCCTACTCCTTTCCCCTCATCTACTTCCTTCCATCGTCACAACGTACCCCACACCGAGATGAAATAATTCCACTTGCTCCGGGCAATTAAGAGGAACGTATGCGCGGCCAGTTTCATACAAATTTCGGCCAGCTTCATACAAATCTTAGATTTGGATTTAACATCAAAATATCCAACCAAACTGAAAAATTATTTTTGTAATCAAAAGGTTTATCAAATATCTAATACAGATGTGAGCTGCTTTATTTATTTTTGCTTTAAATTATAAGATATAGGCCATTCAATATTTTAGTGTTTCATGATTTTAGAGGCAACTTGGGTAAATTTGTGAGAAAACGAAAAACATTAAAAAAAATTTACAATGTTTATTTTACAAATACAATGAAAAATAAAATAAAACATTGTTAAACTGCAATTTTTTGGGTAGCAATTTTAATGTATAAACGACAAATTTTTGTTCCGCCGTAAATAAGTATTTTAAATTTACACCTATCAAAATGATTTTTTTTTTAAATTTTTATTTTTTATTTTATATTTCATTACATTTTAATGATAAATACAGTAAAATTATTTTTTTATTGTTTTTCATTTACTCACAAATTATTTCCCAAATCGCCTCTAAAATCATGAAACACTAAAATCTTTAATGGCCCATGTCTTATAATTTATTGTAAAAATAGATAACGTAGTTCACATACGTACTAGATATTTGATTAACCTTGATAAAATTTGATTACAAAAATAAGTTTTCAGTTTGGTTGGGTATTTTGATCTCAAATCCAAATTTAAGATTTGTATGAAACTGGCCGAAAAGGGCAGCGCATACGTTCCTCTTAAATTGAAACTCTTTTATGGTATCCCAATAAAATGTAGAGTAGCTAAAGTTTACGAGGTCACAATAACAAACGGTCAGTCTGTTTTGACGGTTGCTCGTGCAAATTTGTGACTCGACTTGGCGCCAACTTGCCACTAAATAGTTGCAAAACCGCTATTCGTTTCTCAAAGGTGGCTATTGTGTGGCTATTGCATACCTAAACCCAGACTGTGCTAAATACATTCAAATATAACCTAAGTACAAGTTTGAACTTGTATTTTGCGAGTGCAATGAATCATTTGCTAGCTGGGCTTTGAAAATTGTGAGTTTGGCCTTGAGTGTGCAAAAACTGACCAGTCTTGTTATTATGGAAAGTAGACTAAGACGGTACAATAATCTTTTATATACCGCAAGGGATCATTTGTTTAATTTTTTCTAAGATTTGATATATATTTTTTTTTATACAAGTATATATATATTTTTTTGCACAAGTCCCAACTGCTCCCAACGGCCTAGAGCCAGTGAGACTACGGCATCTCCAATTGGGATAAGTTGTGAGGCTGACGGTACGGGCGAGGGGAAGGAAATGGGGAGAGGAAGGTGGGGAAATTTCTGACTGAACGGCGATTATATGAAATTCCCTCGATAGAAAAAAATCGTAAAGTATGCTCAGAAAATTATTATAAACACGTTTTTTTCATTTTCGTTATTTATTTTTGGTGTATTATGCCGTGTTGCGCTGCCACCTTCTTTAGCCAAAGTTTCGGACAGCGTTACAGTGTTCGAAACGTTAAAGAAGGAGTTAGCGCAACACGGCATAACACCCCAAAAATAAATAACGAGAATACTTTTGGCCATGAAAACCCAAAACATACCTTACGTTTTTTCAGTTATTTTACAAGTTATATGATGACTTTGCTGTTCAATCGAGTTTAAAATTACAACTGTGCTAAAGAAGTTTTCACTTCAAAAATTAGCCAAGTACAATCGATTTATACCATATTATGATTTATATCAATATTTCATTATTTATATCCATATTTCAAAAAACACTAACTTACTCTTTTCCAATGTTGTTTTCCTTTGCTTTTTCACCTGTAAATGTAACACGATCCGTAGATTATTTGTTTGACCGATTGGACAGGCTTTTCAAATTTTATCGCGTCGTTGATCAATCATCAAACCGTCTATCATAGGTGTATTTTGTTCAATAACTCTACCTTATCAGCCTTTAACCTAGTTTTCAGATTAAATGTACGAGTATGAAATGGTAGCAATAATAATCGTATAAAAAGCCTAAACAAATATTATTATTAATTATATTTACTTAAAACGGTTTTCGTAACTTAATAACAAGAATCAAAACATTTGATACGAATATACACCCATTTTGGTTTGCTGATAAATATTAATAATTTTACGACGACATATTTTTATTTTTAGACTGTTATCAACCGTCCTTTACGCATTGTTGATTGTACTGTCGGTATAACATATTTGAATATCATTGAACTCTCTGTAGCTTAAAATAATTCATTTTTAAATCCTATGAAATCTTACAACTTTATCATCAATATTGTGTTGTTTTTTTTTATATTTTGACTGCCTTAATAAATCCTTATGCGACCATGCTGCCAAACTTTTCCCAGATTTGTAACTAGATCTGAATAGCCGGGAACCTTTTACCTTTTTCTTTTCCTCACCTTTGCACACCTACGTGACCTTCCCAACATTTTGAAGAAAAATTCTTGGGTTGTATTATCTAAAATGAAAATTACGCACACGGTTACCACGTATTTAAAATTTTCTGTGATATTTGAAATTCGAACAGCAACATGATTTTTGATTTGAATTTCGACCAGTCACTACTTATTTTAATTTGCTGGGTTATTTGAATTTCGATCAGTTACTACTTATTTTAATTTGCTGGGTTATTTGAATTTCGATCAGTTACTACTTATTTTAATTTGCTGGGTTATTTGAATTTCAATCAGTTACTACGTATTTTAATTTGCTGGGTTGTTTGAATTTCGATCAGTTACTACTTATTTTAATTTGCTGGGTTATTTGAATTTCGATCAGTTACTACTTATTTTAATTTGCTGGGTTATTTGAATTTCGATCAGTTACTACTTATTTTAATTTGCTGGGTTATTTGAATTTCAATCAGTTACTACTTATTTTAATTTGCTGGGTTATTTGAATTTCGATCAGTTACTACTTATTTTAATTTGCTGGGTTATTTGAATTTCGATCAGTTACTACTTATTTTAATTTGCTGGGTTATTTGAATTTCAATCAGTTACTACGTATTTTAATTTGCTGGGTTGTTTGAATTTCGATCAGTTACTACTTATTTTAATTTGCTGGGTTGTTTGAATTTTGATCAGTTACTATGTATTTTAATTTGCTGGCTTATATGAATTTCGACCAGTTACTACATATTTTCATTAGCCGTTAAATTATTTTATTTAAATTTGGAATGAAACGGCAAGTCCCATATCCAAACAGAACTCGCTGATTATTTACCGGAGATATTATTTGAACAAATGTACACTACATACTTCATGCGGCATGGGAGCCCCTGCCCTCCCCTTCACCATGCCTCTCTCCGAACTTACACTGAGAAACTCACATCTGCCCGCGGATGATTTATTTTCTTTGTAAACACACCGTTTTTCAGTTTACATTGTATGACGATATGACACAGAGCTCTCGAGGTAAAGAGCTGCAACTGCAGTACCAATTTATTTAAACTGAATAAATTACCTTAAATTCTTTCAGGAAATTCAATAATAATACACGTAAAAAAAACCTCTAATATCATGGATTATTAAAAAAAATTGAAATTGGTCATCCTTTTTCCTTGCCATCCTTGTTTTATTCGACATTTATACTGTCGCCCAATTCCATTTAAACACCATCACGTTCTTTGTTTAGAGTTTACTTTCAAGTTAATTTGATGCTGTATATTTCGTACACAGTTTCGGATGCCACAGAAAAAAATATTAAATTTATTAAATTCATAAAAATAAATATTTTTAAAATTATTACGTGCGTGGTGGGTTCTTTTTACTTCCTTTCCGCAAAGCGCGCACATGTGGACGTACTCTGCACGTGTATTTACATACGGACCGACGTTGTTTGAGTGTAGTGGAAGTGGGCACTAAGATTCCAGCTTGTTCCACTACATATTAAATACGTATCTACATATCTCATATCTCCATATTTATGCTACAGAAGCGCGAGACATATGCTAATACTGGAATCTTAGAAATGGATTCCTGCTTAGTTATGTATGCGCGAAAACCGAACGCAATATTCTTATCGATAACAAAACATCAAATGTATTTGTTTACAAAAGTTGTCTAGCTATCACAAATAACAACTTGTTTTCATGTATAATAATATAATGTAATAAAATTGTTTTTGCCCACGAGTAATCATGGGAAAATCATAAAAACAAACATTTATATTATCTTTTCGACGCGGAATATTATGTTACGCAAAGCCAGAAATGAAATAACTATTTTCGATTAAACTTTACTACAAATTGGTTTTTATTATGAATTCAAAAAATATTATTTGGATTAATTAAAGCTTTTCTATCGTTCGTCTTGATTAGAATTAAAAAAAATAATAATAATTACTTATATATATATATATATATATATATATATATATATATACTAGCTTTTCCCCGCGGCTTCGCTCGCATGGTATTACGGGAAATTACTGTAGCGGTTGAACTTATCAATTATCCCCCCTCCTCCCCACCCCCACCCCCTTTCACATTCCATACATTCATTCCCTTACATTCAGTTTTCAAACATCTCGCCTGCCACCTAAATTTCATTAAGCTATAGCTCAAAGAAAAAAAGAATTATCCAATTTTGTTGATTCGTTCGGAATTTAAGCGCTTACAAAGATTTCGGATGTTTATTTTTAATTAAATATTTGGAAGTTTGTTAATATGATAAAAAATTACACTATTTATTATTCAGTCTTTATAATCGTTACGAATTATATTTTTAATACAGGAACTCTCATCTGACATTTATTCCAAGCTTGTCCAAAAAAAGAAAACGAATTATAATATTTGAATTTTCTGCAGTAGTAGCTGACCAGTAGACTGAGTAACTACCAGCATAGAGCCCAAAAATATATCAACATTGTTTCCATGGAAAAGATTTTTTTCTGACATTAGCAAAAACTCGCTTTTGTTAGCGACAGAAAACGTATAACAAATATAATATATTAATATTTATAATTTCATAACGCCAGAGCGTACCATCATATACAACCTGTAGTCTGCGCATATAATTTAGCTTTATATTGGTGAAAGAATTATTAAAGTCTTTATATTGTGTTATGCGTGAAAAGGTCATAAACAAACTCGAGCAGTTTCGCATTTATAATATTAGTATGGATAATATCACTGAATGTGACTCTGTAGATATCTATGCAAACAGTCTCACATATTTTAAAAAGCAAATTAACAATCTTTTACCATGATATGTCATGGAGAACAATTATCGTGGAGAATAATCATGTGATTGCTCTATTATCATTTTATTTTTATTATCTTTGTTTTCTTTCTCTGCAGGTTACGTTTTGTATTTGAAGCTACTATGTTTTATATTTTATTTTGTAGTAACAACTAAACATTGATTACGCATGCTGTGAACATTTATAATTGGAGTGTTCAACCGAATGGCAATTTTATAACTATAATAATTGTTAACATAAAACTCTGTAAACGTTTCAAACAATAAATAAATAAACTTAATGAAAAACATAAGCATAAAATACTAAAATAATGTATTTTTTTATTAGAAAATTAGAAAGTATTCTGAAAACAGCTTTAAAAACTACTATTATTATACGGCTAATATTAATTGTGACAGTTTCCAATTAATTTCTTTTTTATAAAATTATTTTTAAAATAAAAAAAATACATAAATTGACCAACTTTAATTTTTTATTCCCGTTACCCATATTCGCGTGATGAGACATTTTAAAAATAGATCTTTTTTCTGCTAGTGTATTTCTCTTAATATTTATTAATGTGTAGTGTACTCGTATTTGCGAAACTTTCCAGAGTGGTAGTTACTCTCAGTATCGCCATGGTGAAATAAGACTGTTCAGAATTGGAACATCATAGCTTGAAATGATTTAAGGCGCGTTTTGTGACCAAATCTGTATTGCCTAGTACTTACTGGCCTTCCTCTTACCAATATTCTTCCCCTCGCCACTCTTCTTTCAACCTCACAATATTCCCCAATTGGAGATATCATAGTACCACTGGTTACGGAGAGCTGGGAGTAGTTGGCACTCTTGTGCGGTACTAATAGATCCCCTATCTTTATCGGCGGGCTGCAAATGTTGGTGGAAGAACGACGCGTGGGAGTGATGTGTATTTTCTACCGGTAGTTCAACGGAAGGACCTCAAAAGAACATTGATCTATTCGGCATCGGCCGGGCAACAAACCGAGCGTGTGCCAAACGTTCGTGCAATGTTGACATTTAAGCGAATGAGAACGGATCGTTTTATCACTCGTTCTAATTCATGTTTTCTAGTAGGTAAAATAATGCCTTGACAAAGCTATGGTGTAAACTATAAGCGTTTTTTAAATTGTGAATATTACGCAACTACCCGAAGCCAGTGCGAATATGGGCGTGCAGAGAAGAGGAGGTGGAAAGAGGAAGTTTGAGATATGAATGTTTTTTTTTAAATCTAGTCTCTATGCATGTCTAAAACTGTTTTCAAGAATGAATTGAGTACTTCCCCAGGACGATTCGAAGATTGCACTCGAACGTCCCGTAAATGTATTTGTAAAAAATCAATCAATTTTTTATGTTTTTAAATTTTCACGGCCAAAAGTATTTTCGTTATTTGTTTTTGGGGTGTTGTGCCGTGTTGCGCTACCTTCTTCTATAGCCAACGTTTCGGACAGCGTTACAGTGTCCATCATCAGGGCAGATGTGGGCTATAGAAGGAGGTAGCGCAACACGGCATAACACCCCAAAAACAAATAACGAAAAGTTTTTTTAATTAAATACGTCTATTTTCAAATGTCTTTTACAAGTTTTTTTTGTTTGACTGAGGTTTGAACCTTACTACCCATTAATCGGAATCAATCGCACTAAAAACTCTATTATCAAATGTCTTATATTATAAAACTTAAAAAATAAATAAAAAATATCAACAAATCTGGAGTTGGTTCCTAAATAATTAAACTATTTTACTAAATTTCCCAAAAATTCATCGTATTATTGATTGAGCGTGAAATTGATAGAATGCATTGTCAACGATAACAAGTCTATCTTTCGAGTTTCAGCTTGATCGGACGTTTAAATCGTACAGAAAGATTAAACTTCATTCATACATTCATCCAATCAAGAAAACAAAAGTGAAATTAGAAAAGATGTACTTATTTTAAAAAAACTAAAATTTTTAAAATAAATAATAATACCTTATTAGCATTTAAAAGTCCTTTTCATATTCTCGGCCTTCCGGTCTCATCATGATTACCAAAATAAACTAATCCCAGCGAGAGCTCGTACGGACGTCATCGATGTTTGTCCTCTTCCTTATGATGAATCGTTTAAAAACGAAAAAGACAAAATATAGTAGAACGATGACCTCACGTGCGATCTTTCGCTGGGACTAGTATACTTACACGATTTATCCTTAGTTATTTAAAGTCAGTAGGAAAATCATATTAAATCTTTGTAAAATAATTTATCGTAAGATTTGTATAAATTTCCTTTTAATTCGAAGGCAAACTAGAGTTTAATTCTATAATTTACATTAAACGAGGATAACAGAATTGCTTAACAAATGGCATGCGCACTGGAGATATTATTCATACAATTATTTTTTATGTAAATTATCATCTCTACTTAACACAAAAAATAATATAATAAAACATTTACTTTTATTATTATCTTTTACTTTTATTATTAAAATTCTGAGTTTTATTAAATAAAAGATAATCTATAATATAAATTAGAAAATACTTTGCCAAGATAGCGAGTTCTAAATACTTTTGTACCATTTTAAGAGTCATGCCATCATTTTTACAAAGTCTATGGACCTGACCGATAATTATCGAAGCCAAATCCGCGACCGTTTAAATCCGAACATTAGTTTTTTGGATTGAGAGATTGATTGAGGGAGACCTCTACAGCGAGACTCTCTCGACCCATCGACTTGCATCGCAATGGGATTCATACGTCCGTCACTCCTGAACACATCAACCCCCTGATTCATACCCACAACCCAAGCATTTTGCTTCCCAGAATTTCTTCTCAGAAGAGATTTTCCATACAGCATCCCTAAAATAACATAGGCTCTGAGGGGAATTATTTTCATCAGGGGATCAAACAACTGTACCAACCATTTGATTTTATATAGAAAAACCCAATCTCTTTTGTTATTAGTTATTAGTAATATTATTATCTGTGTCAATCTGGACGCTGATTTTTCCCTTAAAACTCAAGTGAACAGAACCGTAAGCACGGGCTTCTTTCAATTAAGGAAAATTAAAGCAGTAAAGCGAAACCTACCAACGGAGGCGACTAAATTACTAGTCAATTCGTATGTCATTTCACGTCTAGATTATTGCAACGGAATATATGCCAGTCTTCCGAAATATCAAATCAATAAACTACAATCCGTTTTCAACGCTGCGGCAAGACTTATCACCGGCGTATCTAAATATTCCCACATTTCAGAGCATCTAAAAAATCTTCATTGGCTCAAATGTCCTGAAAGAATCCAGTTTAAGCTCTGTTGGATGGTATTTAAGTCCCTCAAAGGAATGGCCCCGACTTACTTATCGGAATTGTGTATTCCAGAAAATTCCAATTCTCGACAGTTAACCCTGAGATCAGCAGCGTCATCAGCTTTCGGAAGGTTAAAGGAACCAAAGCGTGCACCAGATACTAAGTTCGGTGAGCGCGCTTTCGGAGTGTCAGGACCCAAAGCCTGGAATGGACTGCCACACGACTTAAGGATGATCACAAATTCAGCGGAATTTAGAACTAAACTTAAAACCCACCTTTTCAGACAGTCGTACCCTTAAATTCAAAAACCTTTCACCTTAACCTTCAATGCCCGCGACATTGTAAAAATAACTCATTTGTTAAAAAAAAAAAAAAAAAAATAAATAAAAAAAAAAAAATAAAAAAAAAAAAATAAAGAAATCAGTTATAAGCTTTATGTAAGGGTCATTTCATGAAGATTCCCTAAAGACTCCTAAATTCTCCAGTCTCTCAAAATAAATACAACTATACTTTTGCCACTAATCTTTTAATGTAAATTCATGCAAAGTCCAGTGTTTTAAATATAATGCCCTCCGCGTGCAAGACCGTATCTTCTGCAACTATCTTAACGTATCTATTAACTTTCTAATTTCTCGGAAGTGACCTGCCAGGTAAGTATGTTTCTGTATCTGTTTGTAAATAGTTAAATTAGATAGAACCTAGGAATTAATAATAAGCTGTACAGCGCCCTTGAGGTGATTTTTCACAAAAACGGCGCTCTACATATTATCCAATTATTATTATTATTATTATTATTATCTCTAAATCTCTACATATTATAAATTAAAGTCCACCCGGCGCGTCTATTTGTCTGTCTGTCTATTCGCGATAAACTCAAAAACTACTGAACGGATTTTCTTGCAGTTTTCACCAATAGATAGATTGATTCATGAGGAAGGTTTACGTATATAATTTGTCAAGGTTTTGTTTAATTGGTTGAAATATATATAAGAATATTTGAGCGGGTTGGCAAGCGGGCTGTGTGGATTTGATTTGCCTGCAAATTAACAGATGGCGTTTTATTTCGTTAGCCACAGCAGCGCGTGGCCGGGTCAGACAGTTAGTAATATAAATTATTACATATTACAAATTTAGGGAGTATTTTACCATCGTTCTAATAGCTTATGCACACTACAAAATATTTGCAATAGTTAAAAAAATCAACGAACTTATCCGATATATAGCCACTATTTAAAGGTTCAAGTACCGAATAGTAAACTCCGACTTAATAAATAAATAAATCACAAATCGTCAATCGAAAAAATACGTTATCCTATGGATAAACTACGAAGAAGGTGGTGAAATACCCCTTTGATATAATATTATGTTTTTGTTATTCTGCGTATTATAAATAATTCAGTGGCTGAGTTGGCATCGTGTTTGAGTCCCATCCAGGCATTGAGTGTTCGGCTGGCTGAGTCCTCCATCACAAGCAACATTTTTCGCTTACCGTGGTGGCAGTAGGAGATTAATCAGATCAAATGTTATCAGGTTATTTGTAACTTGGAAAAATGTCTTTTATTTACGAAAAAAAATATTTTGTCAACACTTGTAAATTACTCACATCTTATCATTCGCGAGATGTAAACTGTCATGTTTAATTACTCTGTCATTTCTTCAACCTCTCACGCTGCTTCTGTGAGTTTATATTTATCATACAGCCCATAAAATTTATCAAAATAATGTAAATAAAAAGTACCCTGAACAGCAGCCTTTATCATGTAAATGTGTACTCATAAATGAAACTGCCAAATTTAGACAAAACATTAGCTTAACATGTTAATGAGTAAATTTACACATATTACCAATGTGAATAATATTTTTGTTATTGTTTCCAAGTGCAACGCTGACAGCTGCTTTCACCAATTAAACTGAGCGGCTACTAAGTTAAAACAATAAGTTTTCATAGATAAACCTTAGTGTTTTACCTATACTGCATTCGTGTGTTTCGTTTATTGTACAAGTCAAATTCAATTGACTAACTGGCTAACTAACCGTCACGTCGTTTCCCGTAGGCGTAGGCAGAGAGGACGGATCGCCAAATAACTCGGTCTTGGCACATACTCCTTGCCTCTTTCATATTCATACATCGCCTTATAAATACTCTTCTATTATTCAGACTCTCAACCTGGCCCAAATCATCATCTAATTCAAATAATAATAATATTAATAATTGGATAATTTGTAGAGTGCCGTCTTTTTGTGAAAATCACATCAACGGCGCTGTACAATTTATTATGAAGTCTTAGGCTCTATCTAACTTTATTATTTACAAATAGATACAGAAACATACTTACCTGGCAGGTCACTTCAGATTTTTTTTTTTACATTAATTCCAGGAGGCCCTAAGGAAAACAATTTCACTCAGGACCTATGTCATCTGAGATGCTGTGCGGAGGGTCTTTTTGAGGAGAGGAAGGAATGAACATTGGTCTTGAAGAGACCCATGTTGTAGGAAGGAGGAAACACAGAGGCCGGCAATCGTTCCATAGCCGAGCAGTTGAACTCAAGAATGAGTTGAAGAAGCGACCCGTTCTCATGTGACAAATGTCAATCGGGTACATATGTTGGGCACGCGTTTGGCGTGTTTCCTGACTATGCACCGGTGCCGAAGGGATTGATGAAGCTAGTTCCTCGGGACATCTTTAATTGAAATACCGGTAGAACAAGGATAGCATTCCCACCTAACGCCTGTGCTCTAAAGATTGAAATCCGTCTGTTAAGATGGGAGAATCTATCAAACGGACCGCCCGTTTCTGCACAGAGTCGAAAGTATTTTTCAAGTATTTTGGAGCTCCAGCCAAAGATGGGGCTGCCAAATTCAACCGTGGGGCGCACTTGTGATTTGTGCAGTTTTTGAGAAGCTAACTTTATTCTGGCTTCCACGGAGACCCTTACCTGAGCTGGTCGCTTAGAGTTACACCATGCATATGGAGGGCCTGTTCGGAAGATTGCTTAGATAAGATAAAAACGCTTTATCAGAAAGTTTTTGCTAAAAGAAATGACTTTGCACATTATATTCAAAACACTGAACATTGCATGGTTTCACAATGACTACCTCTATCACTGTTGGTTTTTCATTTATAAGAAGATTAATGATAAAGTTGAGTTAATATAATTGATCGTGCACTGTCTTCTTCGGGCGTCCCCGATATATTTTACCATTCGCATTTCCGTCCTATATTCTCCTTCAACTCCTTTCTTCCTTTATTCGAAAAATTCACTCTTTCATCTGAGCGTCCTTTTCTTAATTTTACTCATTATGCTTACATCCAAATTCAATTTTTTTTAAGCATTTTTTACTGTTTCCGTTCAATTAAAATTATTATATATGTATAAGTGTATAACGATAAATTTGGATCAATTAAATATTAAAAAGATTTACTTTGATAAGGTTTTTTAATAACAATTCCGCATTCAATCATTAATTTATAGAACATGCCATGAATTTGATAAGCCCATCGATAAATCTCGTCCATTAATTACGTGAAGCTCGAAAGGGGGGTGGGGAGGGGTTCGGAAAAAATCACGAAATATCACCAGGAGGGGGGGGGGGAGGGGGGATTTTATGAGATATCACGTGTATTTATTTTTCGTTGAACGCACGATTTCTAAACCAAACAGCGGCGCGAGGCCTTGACTCACCGTTGTCAGGCAGCGATTTCCCCGCGCGTTGCAACAACCGCTCGGCTCACCAGTCGCCAGTAAGTCTGTGATTTTGACGCCGAATACATGCGTAAATCGTTGCCGCGTATGTTTTGCCTTAAAACAATATTCTAAAAATTTCAATATACCTTGTACTAAAAACAAACGTGATTTTGAAAATAGGGGGGGGGGGGTTAAAAAGTTGCTAAAAAAACATCACGTGAATAATGGACAATCCCTAAGGAAATTTTTTAACTTAACTTGGTGTTCACTCAGTTTTGATTACTGAAAGCTTTTGTAAAACTTTCGGGTGTTAATTTAAAAACGTTAAAACGAAGTATTGTTCACTAACAAAGCTCTGAATCTACAAGTGTATACACAATTGAAACAAATATACAGTGAAAGTTTGCATCGAGGAAGTTCGGTTTATTTGTTTGTATGTTAGACCGCGAGATGTTATAAATATAAAACTGCAGCGCGTTGTCAGATCCCAGGGGTTATTTTAAAACCCGATCACTTGGTTGTCGTTTTACTGAATTCCGAGAGCTTCTAAGGTTAGTGGTACACAAACTTTTACAAAATTAATAAATTAAGCATCGATATTCAATTCAAATAGATAAATCACACCAAGGTCAGTCAATTCGAACTGATAATATATTAAAAGCCTTGAACTATTCGAACTGAGATAATAAGAAATGAAACTGTGAAAAACTAAATAATTTAATTAAATTCTGGGAATAACATTTTAACATTTACACACGCTCCTTTGATCAAATATTTTAAAAGTGTTTCTTTTAGAATAGAGTAGATAAACATTGTTTTCTCTTTCAAAAATAGATGTCAGGTGAGAATGTTGCTTTATTCTACCGGTATATCAGTGCATATATTTAAATTATCCTTTTTTTATAAGTATACCGTACAAGAGTCCCAACTGCTCCCGTCTGGAGCCAGAGAGACTTTAGCATTCCCAATTGGGGTATGTTGTGAGGCTGAAGGTAGTGGGGAGGGGAAGGAGATGGGGAAAAAGAAGGTGAGAAGTACCTGGCAATTCAGATCTGGTCACCAAACACGGCAAAAGCCATTTCAAGCAACGTTTCAATTCCGAATGATGGTCTTACACTAGGACGATACTGAAAGTATCATCCACTCTGGAACGTGCCGCAAATATACTGTATATTATTTTTAATGAATTAGTTGTGAAATAACACAAATTAATCAAATAAAATTTATTTGCCATGCCGGGATTCGATCCTGCAACCTTCGGATTGCGAGTCAAGAGCCTTACCGCTAGACCACGCCGGCCATCATTAAAACATCCTTAAAACCACCTTTAAAACCATCCTTAAAACATTTTTATAACCATCTTTTCAAATTATGTTTAAATAAGAAATTGTGTACTGTAAAAAGACGTTTAATCCTCCATACAATAATTTAATCAATAAATACGTCGTCTGTTAGCGAGAGATGCTTTTGGTTAGTTTTTTCACCCCGCCGCTCAGGTTTATAGATGTGATCTATGGCCATAGTCCACTGCACCAGATAGTTGGAACTCTTGTGTGATTTGCAATCTTATCTATAAAAGTGACCAAAAGAGGAACTGACAATAAACTATATTAACTTTGTATATCCACATCACATAATAATTTAATAATTCGCGTAAGTACACGACAAAAGCTCCAATTAAGCTCGCTCACCAAAGTTCGTACATCTGCGAGTGTCCCAAACGGTTTAGCTGTAAGCTCCTCCTGAACGCAGTTTAGTTTAAAAATACTCTCACATCCGTAAAGCAATCTTTGCAGGGGCAAAAAAGACGGGACCGCGACCGGTCCGGATTTCAGACTGCATCTTGCCTCTGGTTCGAGTAACTCTCAAAGGTCCGGCGTTATGGAGATGGCATTAAAAATAAACAATTATTTATTTATTGACCACCGAATTTACTGCCGCACTAAACTTTATTTATATCTTGCTTCAAACTGAATTTAGTGGTTAGCAATTATTATAAACATCTGAAGTTTTGCAGTTGGCAAATAATTATTTATTACTGACAAGCAGAAAATTTATGTAATTTGTTTGCTTTATGTTTTAACTTAGAAAATCTGGGACCTAATTTAAAAAAGGCATGCAAAATTGTTTCCATTTGATCTTATATATTTTTTCTAATATTGTACACACATAACTGAAATTGGCAGGTCTATAATATGATGGAATTATTGTGAAGTTGAAATGAGTAAGGGAAGGATAAAGGTTGGAAAGCACCAGGCTATTCAGATTCAGTCATAAAATAAAAAAAAGACGATACGAGTAGTTTCCACTTTGAAATTAAGTGCAAATACACCTTTTTTCAAGTCACTTATTTTTTAATTTTATTTTTCTTTAAATTAGCCCCACATATGAGGACTTGAGGAAAATATTTCCCCTCAGGGTTCATGTCATCTTTAGGGATGCTGTATGGAAGGTATTTTTAGGAAAGGGAGAAGAGGACGGAACTCTAATCACAACTACATCCGTAACTCCTGGACACGCTGAACCCTCATACCTTATTCATTCCCTAAACATCCTCTCCTTACTTCCCTCAAAAGGCCCTCTACACAGCATCCCCAAAGGCGACATAGTCCCTAAAGGGATTATTTTCCTCAGGACCTTTATATGGAGACAAATTAAAAAATGAAGGTAGATACTTTATCGCTCCTCTGAATTCTTGAAACAATCAGTTCCAATTTTGAAAATTGCACTGAGTTCATTGTAACCAGAGTTATATCACATTACCCACAAGCAAAAGCGGTATTTTTGATGATGATTTTTTTTACATGAGTTCCACACAGGAGGCCCTGAGGAGAATAATTTTCCTAAGGGCCTATGTCATCTTTGGGGATACTGTATGGAGGATTTTTTTAAGGAAAAGAAGGAGTGGAAAGTTCTGGGAAGGAAAAGGGTTTAAGGGGTGGGTAGGAATCTGGGGTTCAGTGTGTCCTGGTCATCCGCCTCCAAGACCTAGACAAACCTTACCCCATGAACCCGGGCACCCCTGCTAAATCACCAAACGTAGCGAACCACTTGCGGTGACATATGGCTACAACATTCAAAATGTATATACGAATTTATTGAAGAAATTATGTTGATATTGAAGTGTTGTTTTCTCGAGAGAGCTTTATATTAGGTTTAATCGAGTGCAAGAAAACTCAAGCCCGAGAATTTTCGATGTTCGTATCACCATCCGTCCTCCTTCCGTCGATAGTGTCTACGTCCCACAATGCTCGCATTGCAATGCGCAATGTGCAATGCGCGGTGCGAGGTGCGCAGTTGCAAATGCCATTATTTATCGAAGTCTGCGGCCAGAAAAGTTGTTCACCCATACGCGCCGGACGCTATTCGCTACATAACGTAATGAGGAATTAGAAGCTAGAAGTTCACGAGGTAGACGTGAAAGCGATTAGCAAAAAATGAGATTAAAATCTTGATTTTTTTTTACGTCATTTGAAATAATCAGCTTATCTACTGACGCAAATCTTTGTGACAAAAATCTCTGATAATTCCTCAGTTTGTTTGTGTTTTTTTTTCGACAATTTTGGTTCGAGTTAGAACATAATTATGATTGAAGAAGAAGGTAATATTAATAAATCTGAAACAGAACGAGACACAGAAAAATAAAAGTAAAGTAGCGGTCGCAAATTGGACTCGAACCCAACTTCTCTCGTCTTACTAGGACACATTGCCTTAACCGACTCGTCCATTGAGATCTATATTTTTTCTGTCATTTTTCTGTCGATCAAATTCAGAATAAAAAATATTTTCTTTAACTAATTAAGTAAATAAATTAAATAGACTTTTTTTAAATGTAACGGCTGCCGAATGTATCGATTATTGATACAAAAATCGTTTTATTTTGATATTTTTTAAATGGTTGAATTTTATTTTTATGTTTCTATGAATACCACACAAGAGTCCCAACTGCTCACATCTGGAGCCAGTGAGACTATGGCATCCCAATTGGGGTATGTTGTGAGGCTGAAGGTAGTGGGGAGGGGAAGGAGATGGGAAAAAGGAAGGTAGAAAAGTATCTGGCTATTCAGATCTGGTCTCCAAACACGGCTAAATCCATTTCAAGCAACGTTTCAATTCTGAATGGTGGTCTTACATCAGGGTGATACTGAGGATATCTTCCACCCTGGAACGTTGCGCAAATATATTATATATCATTTGAAATGAAGTAATTGAAATAACACAATTAATTACAACATTGATAACAATGCTCTTCAGACATTAATGCAAATTAAAGACATGGGCATCACTTTTCAATCAAATCTTTCATTTGTTAACCACATAACAGAAATCTGTAATAAGGGCTTAAAAATGTTGGGGTTTATAACTAGGCTAACTAGAAACTTTAACAATATAAAGTGTATCAAAATGTTATATTTTGCTTATGTTAGAAGCCAACTTGAGTACAATTCTCCTGTCTGGAATCCTCATTATAATGTGCACGTACAAGCTGTTGAAAGAATACAAAACAAATTCTTACGTTTTCTAAATTTTAAAATGGGTATTCCAGCAAATATGTTAAACTACAACACAATTTTAAACGATATGAATATGCTAAAATTGTCA
This sequence comes from Glyphotaelius pellucidus, assembly GCA_936435175.1. Classification (NCBI taxonomy): domain Eukaryota; kingdom Metazoa; phylum Arthropoda; class Insecta; order Trichoptera; family Limnephilidae; genus Glyphotaelius; species Glyphotaelius pellucidus. The sequence goes on along the minus strand of OW386550.1, from coordinate 29,422,465 downwards.
GACAGAAGAATTTTCACTGACTTGGTATTTTTATATAAAATTCTAAATGATTTAGTTGATAGTCCGGTATTACTTGAATTGATAAGCTTCCGAATTCCACTTCGTAATACTAGAAGTCAGGATTTATTTCAGTGCAGAAATTCTGGGACTAACTACCATATGTTTTCCTCTTTGCCCAGAATACTAATGGAGGGAAACAATTATACCAAGTCAGTGGACATCTTCAATTTATCTTTGAATAAATATAAAATATTGTTATTGAGGCAGTTCAGTTAGGTACAATAAAATGTTTTTTTCTATGCTATATATGTAAAAGCCCCGAAAAAGGGCGTTTATTTATAAATAAATAAATAAATAAACAATCAAATAAAATTTATTTGCCACGCCGGGATTCAATCCGTTCGGAAAGCGACCACGCCGGCGCAGGCCGTCTTCAGAAAGTATTTACTGCCTTTGTGAAAAATCATCCCCAATTAATTCAAAAGACGTTGGAAAATTTATTTTTTATTTTCCTTACTGCAAAAGAGTTTCCGACGTGAATTCCTTAGGGGCCTCATATTTGAAGATGCCGCGTAAAGTTACGATATCCTGAAAACCTTGATAAGGTACAGCGGACTATAAGCAGTTATTATTTGTGTTAGAACTATTTAAATTTTGTTTATACACGAAGTTTATCGAATCTGTAGAACATGAATTTTTTACCAAACCCTTTCGGTTGATAAAAAGTGATAAATTCTACCCTCATTTTTCAGACGTTTTGCGAAATTGAGATTATCTAAAAACATCATCCCAGAAATTTCCACACAAATGTGCAGGAACTACGACTAGGAACTGTAGTAAATAATGGTTTTTCAATGCTGTAAGCATTTACCCTATGGCAACAATTACGCACTAGAAAAAACGCTTACGACCGCCAAGGGGAAATTGGTGATATTATTCCGTATCTGCCACCAGCTTCGAATAGTTCGTAAAATCACAGTTCCTACATTTCAATCCGTGTTTCAAACTTCTGACATAGTACCGCTTGTCTAATAAATTGTTACAATAAACTTAATCATCTTTTGGACAAACAATATTTCATTTTATATTAAAGAGTCCTTCGCAACACATTTACACACGCGCCATCGCTATAAATGCAATTTTCATGACATTCTTCGCTCTTTGTAAGCTTCTACATCTCTTGGAGTATACCTATATCTCGATTTTCCCATGGCCCCACCACGTAAAATAGCAGAATACCCCACTTTGCTTGGAGCAATGAGCAGTGAGCACCAGCCGCGTTGTGGTGGGATTTTTATTCGCATTCCTCGCCAAGGAACCAACCAGTAAACCAGTTTAAACCGCCGCAGCCTCCGCGCCACCTGACGGCCGCAATTAGCAATGGTAAATCTCGAGGAATGGGAGTCACTCGAACACTCTACCCCACTCCACCTTGAATTGTTCTGAATTGCTGCAATGTCGAGGTGTCCTGCCTCTGTTTCATAACACCTATTGAGAGCTTCAAACAGAGTACTGATCTCTCTCAATCAACACTCAACTAATTATGGATATTATTCACGATTGTCCAGAATGCTCAGACAGATCTAAGTGAAAACTTGATTTTTTTTTAACAAGCGAAGAAATATTAAGAATGGTGACCGGATAACTCATAAATACAACTTCAACACCTCCTTTAAAAAATCATTAAAAGCGTTGAAAAAAGGTTACGTTAGGTTAGGTTATGAGCTATTTTTTTCATGAATTTTAACGACTTTTCATTGGGGCGTTGAAATTTCACTCTGTTGAGTTGTCGTGGAACCATTAAGAATATTTTGACTTCAGCGCAGTACTGACTTGACGTATTCCTTCTATTTTCTTATGTTTTTCTCTGTTTTAGTCTTTGCTTTCGTATACCTACCTTTACTCTAACAATTACTCTTATTAATTCATCTTATTATTTTGCTAATTGGATGTAGGTCAAACATATCAGTTTATCTCTGTCTTTTGTCTTATTGTTAAATTGTAACTCTGCTTTGAAGCATTTAAAAAAATAGTGGTCGCCCAATGGTCGAAATTCGACCATAATTGTCATTTTTATTTTTATTAATTTAATGTATTTTTTATGCATAATTTAAAAAAATATTATTATTCTGCACTCCTTCTCTATATTAACTCTAAGTGTGCGAAATTTCATACTCCTCCGTTCGTAAAAAGGGGTACAAAGTTTTTGCTTCACGTAGTAATATACTGATTTAGTTTGTAATCAACTAGTATACGATACAAATTTGGTGTCATTAGGGCAGAATTAAAAAATGTATATCGGTACTGTATAATGGTAAAACAATTTATGCGATTCAAAAATGAATGTTTAAGCATTATTTTGTAAAAGCGATAGATTTCTTAATTAAAAAAGCTCTTACATTAAAAATAAGGTTCATAGATCTTGCGATGTGTATTTCGATGAGCATATTTATAAACACGACAATTTTTACAATACGAATGTATCTACATATTGTTAGCGTCAGCGGGCGTGCTGATGCTATCGGCAGGGTTGGAGAAAGCTCCCACATATTTAATACAAATTAGTTGCTGTATCTGCCCCAAATAAAAACTAGCTCAGGTTCGGTGCAAGCAGGGTTTCTTTTAACCTCAAGGCTAGTGCTTGTGGTTCGGAACTTCACGCTTCTCCATCCCCCCAGGGCCTCTCTCGACAAGCAAAACACGGTAGGTTATCACATAAATAGTTTATTCAATTCTAGGAGACACAATAATACATAAGAGGAACGATCCTAGCTGAAAGTTAGTTTGAACGTCAGTCTCTGCTCTCTACACGCGTGGTTAGGGCTAAAACATTATTTGCACACAAAGGGTAACATGGTAATTGACTCACGTTTGGTTTATGGGCCAACAGCGGCTTTACGCGCTTGTTCTCCCGGTCTCAGCAGCGTCCATGCGGACACCGGAAGTGCACAACCGGCGAAACTGAACTTGTGTCGCACATGTTCGCGCGGGACGTGGGCCCGGGAAGCTCGCTTGCTGAAGACTGATTTGAATGGCGGTGTGCGGCGCGTCTCTTGATCCGTGGGTCGCGGGAGGGGTGATGCGCCTGCGCATTACCGTCCCGCGGTGCAACAGTATTTTAGGGCTCGATTCGCTGACTGTCGAAACATGACGGTACTTAAGACTCGATTCCTTATTCTTGTAACGTAACACTTCCCCCCTCGCCGCAATAAAAGCGACGTGGCAATGGAGCTGTAGGGCTAATAAATCCTCTTACCCTTTCAGCACTTGTGCCAAAAACATTTAAGAGAAACGAGGAGAGAGAGAGAGAGAGAGAGAGAGAAATTCCTAGCTGGAGAATAGTTATGAACAGAACACAAAAGAGATGATACATGGTGTAACAAGGAATTGTCAATAAATGTATATAAAGGCAGTGGCATACATAAATACAGTTGCAAAGAACAAGGATCTGTTGAAGAAAGGTACAAGGGTTATGCAGTGATAGAAAAAAAAAAAACTCTAAAATTGTATCATTGGTCTGTGAGCTAATGTTTGCGAACGTGGTTTGCGTAGGATGTCTGGGGTGGTTGAACGTTTCACTGAAGTTACAAGGTTACTTTGTCACAGTAACCTGGCCCATTTGAGATTACACTCAAGGGACACTAGGGCCTTTAAGAAAATACGAGGAAGAGAACACATGATGAGGCTTCTAGGTGGTGTGGAGAGTTCTACCTGTCACAGAGGTCGAAAGGGTAACTGCTTCCGGATCCTGTGGGTGAGCCAGTACGAAACCATTGAAGTACTGGAGAGTGGAATCGTAATTGGTGGTTGGTACACTGGTTTTTGTATGTAGTGGGATTGTTTTGTGAACAATCGTTGGTATTGTTATTTGCGCAAGGGCACAGGAGCATCAGCACAATGGCAGTAGGGCATTTGCATTATGCAGCAGGAACATTTGCATAATGGCAGCAGAAACATTTGCACAAGGGCAACAGGAACATTTGTATTATGCAGCAGGAATATTTGCATAATGGCAGCAGAGCATTTGCATTATGCAGCAGGAACATTTGCATAATGGCAGCAGGAACATTTGCACAAGGGCAACAGGAACATTTGTATTATGCAGCAGGAATATTTGCATAATGGCAGCAGAGCATTTGCATTATGCAGCAGGAACATTTGTATTATGCAGCAGGAATATTTGCATAATGGCAGCAGAGCATTTGCATTATGCAGCAGGAACATTTGCATAATGGCAGCAGGGCATTTGCATTATGCAGCAGGAACATTTGTATTATGCAGCAGGAATATTTGCATAATGGCAGCAGAGCATTTGCATTATGCAGCAGGAACATTTGCATAATGGCAGCAGGAACATTTGCACAAGGGCAACAGGAACATGAACCAACCTAGAGCTGGCGTGCTCGGGTTTGTTTTGAGTGTCGGTTCTTTGTGGTGATACAATTCGCAACTACACGCACGACTCACACTAGGTTATGTTAGATGCGGTCGGGTGCTTTTGGTACGCAGGGATTGAAGGCAAGGGACCTCCGTGACGGTAGCGAGGGCAGCATGAAGAGGCGCAGATGTAGATAGGGTGCAGAGCTGCTGGTTTTTTTTTTTTAAAATCCGGCAAAAATTATTATTAGAACAAAATTCTTGAAGTTTACCTGCCTAGTAGACCAATGATGAAAAAAGTTTGGAGAGAAACAAGTGTGCATGTTGAGAAAAAGTTGGATTTGTTTGGCGTGTAGAGAGAGAGACGGAGAGAGAGCTAACTAAATGTGGCTAATGCCTAATACATGTTACAAAGGTACGTATTCAAGGACAGGTTCTGTGTAACCCCTTTTGGTTTTTTTTCTTTACCAAATACATTTCCAAGAATACGTGGTTGAGGGATTGTACGTATAACAAAATTCCCCATTCGAAAGAAGTTGGTCTTCCATGACCTATGCTCACGTCTATACGGTAGCATTTTTTCTACTTTCGAAAAACAAAACATTGCGTACAAGATTAGTTATAACAAAGTGGGAAAGGAGTAGGAAGTTGAAAGGATCCGCGTATGAAGATTGTCCCATTTGACAAACGAAACGCCAAGTGCGTAACGCATATATCCCCATTCACGGATAATTTCGAGGAAGGGGGAGGGTGATAATTGGGAACATTTGAACGAAGAAAACTGCTGGGGACTCGGCTATTTCCGAAATTCGACCTCTGGGTGGAGGTGAAACAAGGTCTACAGCAGTCATCCTGGCACATTACAATAATGACAACTGGGAAAGGAGTAGGAAGTTGAAAGGATCCGCGTATGAAGATTGTCCCATTTGACAAACGAAACGCCAAGTGCGTAACGCATATATCCCCATTCACGGATAATTTCGAGGAAGGGGAGGGGTGATAGTTGGGAACATTTGAACGAAGAAAAACTGCTGGGGACTCGGCTATTTCCGAAATTCGACCTCTGGGTGGAGGTGAAACAAGGTCTACAGCAGTCATCCTGGCACATTACAATAATATTTGGTAGTGTTGGACAAAAGAATACACTGACATAAAAGTCTAATCCTCTACGTGTATTGGGCAGAAGATTAGGGGTCGTTTTATTCTCCTACTTGTTTGCGAGAAATGACAGACCCTTGCTCAAATCTCACAAACCTGGGGATTTTCTTTGTTCGTCTCCCAGACAACGAGTTAGGTGTTTTTTGTGTCCATCAACTTAACTCCCACGACACGATGCCCCATAATCATGAGTGAAGCGTATGATTAGTCCTTTTGAGATAGTAGATAGTTCCTGGGTTCTTGTGACAGGAAGTCCACGGGCATATTAATGATTACAAAAAAGGGGTGTGGACTACATTGAGTAGTTCACACATAAAGGTTTGATATTATTTCGTTCGCACGATTCATGGTGAGTATTATAACGTCTTCACGTATAGCGTACAAGATTGCAAAATCAAAAGATTTGCAAGTAAGTTTTATAACGTCTTCACGGATAACAATGAACGAATTACAACTGGGTTGCCCAGTATTGAAGGGAGGTGCAAAAGACTAGGTATTTATGACATTTCTGACAAAAACCCACAGAGTAATTATAACGGGCTCCCCGTATCGCATTTAGTAGATATTCTGAGATTCCCATCTATGACGGCAGATTTTATAAGGTTCCCACCTATGATGGCAACAAAGGTTAACGTTCATATAAAGGTACCTATTCAATACAGACGGCGAGACATACTGATGTACTTAGTACAACAATACCGTAGCATAATAAATCCATATTAGCGTACGTTAAAGACTTGCACAAAGGCAAAAACATATTTGAAGATCTGGCCAAGATTTTATACTTCAACAATTAAGGGACAAAAAAATTTTGGCGTGCTGATGGAATGTGAATTTCATCTAAGCTTACCGCAAAAGAGATCCTTTGTGGTACAACCCCTTTGGTTACGCACAGAGTATCGTATCGTGATGGTACAACTTTTGTTGTACTTACACGTACGATGGTAGCAACAATACAAGACATGCGCTTATCGTTGTTTGACAAGGAAAATTATTTACATTGGTCCGATTTGAGTGTTTAAGACCTTCTAGGTTTTACTTACTTAAACAGACTGCGATGGACACACCTTGGTGTTATGAAAATTATAATAATGGGATGGGTTGTTCACAGGGTGGTTCACTTGGAGACCTGGCTTCTTGTTGTGACCTCGTACTTTGCACGTGATAAGTCACAACAAGGCAACCCCAAAATTTCAGTTTGAGCAGTTGAGACCCAGGGTGACTCAATGTTGCTGAAATGTTGTAAAAAAATTTATCGTTAATGAAGAGGCACGTTGAAAGTTGTCCCTTTTATAACGATACTTTCCAGACTCCACATCCAGTTCTGGGGAGAGCTAGAGCAATTTGGGTTATTTATTGAGCGCCATTCTATTTTCTTAAAAAACAGAAAAAAACTTAGAACGGGTAGCAAACATCTGATACCGCCGTGGGTTTACACAGGTTTGCTTACCTAATTTAACTACATATGACATAAGGGTTAGATGCACTTTGGCGAGGACCCGATATTTAATGTACAAAAAAGATTTTTCTAACATTTAGAAAGGGGTGACGAGGTATGACATGATGATGTGAAAATATGATGCTGCGAGTTGTGACGATGCACAAAACCTTGGGCACGTAGTCTCTGACTACTTGCAGTAAGCCACAGGGAATTCCTTTCTCCGAAGTGATCAATTTCAGGTAGAGGTGTGCATGCTTAGAAAAAACGATGTTTCCAAGGTTTGACACCTGGGGCAGCAATTAGAGGCGAATGACTGATGATGACGAGATATTTATACAAACAAAAATAAAATAAAATAAAATGAAACGAAACCACAAGGGAGAATTATAATTTCTTCCATGACTTTGGCTACAGTTGACACCACTGTGCCAGAGCTAGAAAGGTTTCGTTTGAGTGTCCCAATGAGTGACAATCGTTTACGAGAGGCCGCTCATTAGTGACGAAACAAAAGGGTTGACTTCCATAGTGATCCATGTCACGGTGTAGACGAATGGTTGCTAGGAGTCACGGAATAACCGTTGGGGTTATACGGGCGTGGCAATGGAGTTTGTTTCCATGTTCCCACTTTTTACAATGTCCTTTATGTGGTAGTTACCTATGTGTTTACCAGAGATGTCGGACAATCGGTAAACCAGGTCTGAGATTTTCTTTAGGACTTTCGTCTTTACAAAACGGGGTGCCAATTTGGCAGAGAAGTACAGCGCACCTTGTGACAGAGTGTTGTTTCTCCTCCAGACGATGTCTTCTTCCTTGAACGTGATGTGCTTCCTGATGTACTTTTTGTTGTAGAAAGAAGCATATTGAATAAGGCATTTTTTGGATTTATTCCTGGGAGAAATCTTTCTACTTCTCAGGGCCTGTAGTAGTTCTTCCTTTTTTGACGTAGAAATGTGGGGGATTATACCCAGCGTGACTTGAGGGACTTCCATAGTGTATAGGGTCGTGTCAGGGTGACCTTACGTTGGGAGAAAAACGAGAACTCGACTCTTTATCCGTAATTGGAAAGAAATTTTTTTGCCAGGGATTGACCACTGGGGACGTATATATATTTTTTTTTTTTTACAAAATGCTTCTGCGAAAAAACGCGTATTTGTAAGTGTTTGGGTTATTTGAAAATTTGGGCAGAGATTTGCCTCTGGCCACGTGCTTTTTAGGAAAAATCCAAGCGTTTTGGAAAAAAAATTTCGAAAATTAAAAAATCGAAAAAAGGAAAAAATCGAAAAAATTTTCAGTCCGAAACTGGAGAAAATTTGGGCAGCGATTTTCCTCTGTCCAAGCGTTTTTAAGAAAAACTCCAAGCGTTTTGGAAAAAAAAATTTCGAAAATTAAAAAAATCGAAAAAAAGGAAAAATCGAAAAAATTTTCAGTCCGAAACTGGAGAAAATTTGGGCAGCGATTTTCCTCTGGCCATGCGTTTTTAAGAAAAACTCCAAGCGTTTTGGAAAAAAAAAAAAAAATTTCGAAAATTAAAAAAAAAATCGAAAAAAGGAAAAAATCGAAAAAATTTTCAGAGTCCGAAACTGGAGAAAATTTGAGCAGCGATTTTCCTCTGGCCATGCGTTTTTAAGAAAAACTCCAAGCGTTTTGGAAAAAAAAATTTCGAAAATTAAAAAAAAATCGAAAAAAGGAAAAATCGAAAAAATTTTCACAAGTTTTCGTGGAAGTAATTTGTTTGAGAATTCAACAATATCTTGGGGGCATGGTTTCATTACGCGGCTTCCTATAGCCTGATTTTATACAGCACCAATTTTTTGGTATTTACACGCGAATTCCCTTCGTCTTTTCGACAAGATATTACCTTCTTTGTCAATTGACAAGGTATTATAGTGTCAGATGTCAAGGAATCCACGTCAACGCGAATTTAGTATTTTTTGCATTATTCGAATGTGATTCGGCATGACCCGGTTTCAGCAGACGACAGAGTCAAAAATACTTAATTGTCAAATGACAGAAAGAATTTAAATCCACTTGTTCCCTAGGTGTCAGCAAGTGTCCGTTTAAGAGACGTACCAGCGTGCTGCAATATAGTATATTATTAAAAATATTTAGCACTTTCGAGACCAAGCGGATGATTTGTTTATCATGTACATGATTTTAATTGTTGAATAAATTCTTCTTTAATTTGTGTTTATTTCCACTATTCACTTGTATTGAAAATAGCAATTTTAATCGGCCGACACTTTGTAATCACTGTATTATTCGCAGCGACAACTTCCTAGGTTGGGCACCTTGCGTTGGAATACCGGTAATATTTTGTCGAGTGACGAGTCACAAATGATAAAATCGCGCCCGTAATAATTTAAATTGTGATTCGAAATTACGTTCGCGCCGAGATTCCTGTTGGAAGTGCTAGACAATTGGGAATAAACAATACATCATAATAACATTTCAGAGTTTACAATTGTTGCTTGGGAACGAGGCCGTGGTGGAACAGAAAAAAATTTAAATGGCCCCACGTTTAGCGCCAGTGTTAGCGTCAGCGGGCGTGCTGATGCTATCGGCAGGGTTGGAGAAAGCTCCCACATATTTAATACAAATTAGTTGCTGTATCTGCCCCAAATAAAAACTAGCTCAGGTTCGGTGCAAGCAGGGTTTCTTTTAACCTCAAGGCTAGTGCTTGTGGTTCGGAACTTCACGCTTCTCCATCCCCCCAGGGCCTCTCTCGACAAGCAAAACACGGTAGGTTATCACATAAATAGTTTATTCAATTCTAGGAGACACAATAATACATAAGAGGAACGATCCTAGCTGAAAGTTAGTTTGAACGTCAGTCTCTGCTCTCTACACGCGTGGTTAGGGCTAAAACATTATTTGCACACAAAGGGTAACATGGTAATTGACTCACGTTTGGTTTATGGGCCAACAGCGGCTTTACGCGCTTGTTCTCCCGGTCTCAGCAGCGTCCATGCGGACACCGGAAGTGCACAACCGGCGAAACTGAACTTGTGTCGCACATGTTCGCGCGGGACGTGGGCCCGGGAAGCTCGCTTGCTGAAGACTGATTTGAATGGCGGTGTGCGGCGCGTCTCTTGATCCGTGGGTCGCGGGAGGGGTGATGCGCCTGCGCATTACCGTCCCGCGGTGCAACAGTATTTTAGGGCTCGATTCGCTGACTGTCGAAACATGACGGTACTTAAGACTCGATTCCTTATTCTTGTAACGTAACAATATCTAGAAATTTATGTAAAATACATAAGTCACATGAAGTAATGGTTTTATTAGTGCGTGAGATATATGAACGCCTGGTTCATATGCAATTTACATAACACATTTCTTAGTATAATGTAGATTTATTACTATTTACTTTCAACTTGAATGTTACTTGCTTATTAAGTAAAGTTTTATCTGCTTTATGAAATTACATACATTATTATACATATATTGGATGTAGTAAACTTTTATGAACTTTTCATTAATATTTCGTTATCTTTTCAAGATGGCGCCCGCTGAACCCCGCGAGAAGCAGAGGCTGCAGACCCCTTCAGATGAAGGCTTTGGAGAGGGAGGAGATACGCCAAAGAATGAAGAACAGACTGAAACAGAACTGGTGAGAATATTAAGACGTCCTGGGACTTGTTGATAGCACAACTTAAAAAAAACTAATTGAAATTATTTTACTTTTGCCTCACACCATGATTACCCACATATCTGCAGTCATCAAACTGAAAAACTAACGAAATTTAAGGTTTATTTATTAAAAGAAAATAACTTAGTTTACATCACTTTATTTATTTTATACTATCAACATGTTTCGTGAACTGTGTTCACTTCTTCAGGAATAAAAGTATACTAAAGTTAAAAAATTAATTATAGATTACATATGGAGAGAAGAAATTGAAGGAGGGGGGAGGGTTGACAATGGTGGGAGTTTCGAAGAATTGGGGATTACCAAGCTATTAGAAGAAAAAGCTCGGTTAAGTGGGAAGATATTTAAAACAGGGTTAACAAAAAATTTTTGCTTATTAATTATGTCAGCTTTTGAATTAACATTTTTTCTTATTTCTAAAATTTCTAAATTATTGATTTGCGATGTTTTATATCCTGTATGTAATATTTGAAGACCTGAATTTATGTCAAAGCTATGATCATATTTTAGTAAATGGTCTGCGAACTCAGAGTCGCTATTGCCATTTAGTGCTCGGAGGTGCTCTTTAACCCTAATCTCAAAGTTTCTATAAGTTCTACCTATATAAAACGAACTACAATCATTACAATTGAGTTTGTAAACCCCTGATTTTTTGTTTTAATTTCGCTATCTTTATTGTTGAGTATATATTTCTTCAATTTGTTATTTGTGTAAAACGCTGGTTGAATAGAACCGGGAATATTTTTACTAATAATTTTTGACGTATCATTGTCGACAAATAAAATTCTACGCCAATGTTTATTGTTATCTTTAGAAATAGGGTGAATATATAATTTGAAAAAATTCTGTTTAATTTTTTTATTAAGTATTTCATCTCTCAAATTAGTAGAATAGCCATTATTAACTGCTATTTGTTTTATGAGATTCAATTCAAAATTATAGTTAAGAGCTGACAAAGGAATCGTAATTAGTCTATTAATCATAGAGTGGAAAGCCGCTAGTTTTTGAGAAAAGGGATGATTTGAAGAATTATGTATAACAATATCAGTATACGTATCTTTACGGAAAATATTGAAATCTATTTTTGTACCTGTTAATGTTAAATTTAAATCTAAGAAATTTAAACTCTTATCTTTACCAATTTCCAGTGTAAATTTAATGTTTTTATGTAATTTATTTAAAAAATTTAAGAACATGTTCAATTGTCTTTCTGAACATATATTATAAAATAAATAAAGTGATGTAAACTAAGTTATTTTATTTTAATAAATAAATAATGACATCACAAAGTAACAACCTTTTAGAAGAAGTTTTCTTCGAAAAATTAAAAAAAATTGAAATTTAAGGGCTATTAAGTTATCATTTTCACCGGAACTAACAGCAAAAAGCTAGTTTTGTAGGGCAATTTTTTCAGTTTGCTAAAGAAAGAGTTGATAATATAATACCACTTAAGTAATTAGACTCCAATTTTATATGAAAACGACAAACGTCCCGTTAGTTTCCATACAAAAAATTAAATAAATCAATTAAAAATGAACCTAAAAAATCATTAAGTTGGCATATCACATTGCAGTTAGGCCTCTATTAGTCAGTAAGCTCAGTCAGATACTTTGATAAATTATGATGGCGAAAATAAAATTGCTCTATAAACCCACTTGTGAATGTCGTTGATTGAAAAGAAAACTAACCATACAAGTAACGTGACTAATATCTCCTTGACATGCATTTAAAAAAATGTCAACTCCCACCCAACTACCACATCAATCAATAGATCACTGGTAATACATTATCTATAACAAGTAATGATTTATCAACTCTAGATATGGCGTGTCTTGTAATTTTGGACGAAAAATTTGGCCCACCAATCAGTAATTTCATAACCGAACATCTGATTCCGTTGCCTCGCCTCGAAAGCATAATATCTTGGGAGACAAATTTGATCCTTGCAGATCAACAAAGATAAAAAGCAATGCTTTTTGCAATCTTTCAACTTATAAATAATGCGCTTTCTTTTTGATAAATGTTTTCGTAATCCTATTTCTGGAACAAATGATTATGGTTTCAGTGTCATATTCATCAACGTCTAGACTTTGTTGCTGATAATAACAGTCAAATCTACAGCTGCAATATCGATTATACCTATTCTATAATTAAAAACTGCAGAGTGCTTACTCATATAAATACCGGATTTCATTGATAAAATTATTGTTTGCGTTGATTTGAAGCAATCTTCTGAATACTTACTTGTTTTGGAGATAGTCCTACCCACTCCATGTCGATTCACCAGACACATAAAAATAGTAAAACATTCAAGCATTTAAGATATTGAGTCCATGGCTTGTATAGTTTTTGCATTAATAAATTGCAGGATCTATGCTTGCGGTGTGATAGCTCAAGCTTTGGGAAGATATCCTTTTTTGGAAAATTAACATCGATTCATCCTCCGAATTGATAAACTAATATATCTGTGAACTGCTTGTTGTTTTGTAACTGATAAATAGTACACTTATTTCCGTTGTTTTCAATGTTTTGTTGGAATTTTTTAAATGTGACAACTTAACAAGTTTTCATTTTACAAAACAATACAAGTTTAAAAAACCAACGTAAAGAAAGAGACCAAAAAACCACGTATACATTTTCAGCCACACACCTGTTGCATTCATAACTGCTTACGAATTGCAGCTTCAGATGGACTTGTAACGGACTGTAAATAATAAAGACGAAATGATGTTTGTTAGAATTGGATGAGAGTATGTGTAGGAAAAAATAAGGTATGTAAGGAAAAAGGATTACCCATCACGTACTACTGTATCTCTGTGAAGAAGCATACGACATAACCTCAACAATCACAACCACAATAAATTTGGAATGAATAAAATTGGCACTACACTACACAAGTTAGTTAGCAAAAATACCAGATAGATCTACTCTTAGTTGGAAGAATTCGGATAATTGACGCAAGTAACTTAATAAACTTAATGACTGGAAAGACGATGAATTTAAATATCAAGTTTTTGCGAAGTATCGCGGATGTGGTCAGAATATCTAGCTCTTCATTCTGCAATCATTCATTCATATCTAGATTAGTTTAACCATTAGTTGAGGCTCGCAATGATAAATAACCGAGCAAAAATATTCATATCGCTGGAAGATAGTTAATTACGATAAAAATGGTGCCACAAAGTGATTTTGCAATTATTAAAGAAGGAATTTATTTAGTGGTGTTTATTAACGAACAACTGTTTTTAATATATCTAAAACAGAATTCAAATTTTAGGACAAAGCAAAAAATTTTTTGTTCTCCCAAAAATGCTTTGAAAAATGGTTCGGTGTTGTTTAAAAAAATTGACAATATGATATAGTTTAAAAAAAATGCAATTATCAACAATGTGACATGTTTGCTTCTGACTTTGTATGTTTGTATGTATGCTATGCGTTGCTAAACCATTCATCCGAATCGCGAAGAAACTTTGGGGATTTGATGTGCGCATGCCTGCAATTCTTACTATATACAATAGTGAGTTCTGGCAACATGAAATTATGCGTTGCTAACAGTTCATCCGATTGCGATGAAACTTTGGGGATTTGATGTGTGCCTGCCAACGATGATTATATACATATATACTGGTGAGCTCTGGCATTATGAATTGTATTAAAAAATTGCCATATGTGACACGCTACCTGTTTGAAAACAGAATGTTCCGGGAATGAATGTATGGAATGCGTTAGGGGGAGGGGAATCCGGGAGGGGGGATGAGAACTTGGGAGGGGGAAGTGAAACTCGGGAGGGGGGCTCGCGAGTGGGGAGAGGGAAGGCGGAGAAGGCGGAGTGGGAACGCGAGAAGGGAAATGGAACGGGACGAATGGGAAAGGACATGTAGGGAGAAACGATTCCTTTATTAAGTGGCATAGCAACGCATGCAGGGAGTTCCCTGCATGCGTTGCTAATTGCTAATTGTTAAATAAAATTTAGGTATTGAAAATATTATTCAGGTGTGAAAAAAAAACGTTTACAGTAGGCACTTAACCAGATTAATCACATTATAATGAAAATGAAATCTATCTGATTTTATACTTTATAGCCTTGAATGTAAAATGTGAAGCGCAATAATCCATAAACTGTTGCTATTTTTTACACCTTTCGATAAACATCTAAATTTTGATTTTATCATCAACAGGATTTTGATTAATTTACTTCAAAATAGTACATCAGGTGACAACGACTTATCTATTGTTATCAAGTATGATCTGTAGAACTCCACTTATTTTGTTTCTCTTTATTGTATTTAATAATAATATTGTTATTTGTTCATATGATACAAATACTTTGTGAAGTGACATTATATATATTATTTATCACATTTAACTTAATTTTAGTGGAGATTATACTGCCATGAAGAAGCTACGGTTGTAGCGAAACCCGGTCGGCATAAAGTATAAAAAGTAAAAGTGGCTTACAAAAATTTTATTTTATTTTAAAATATTATTATTATACCGTTGAAGAAGAAGATAACAATAATAATCAAAACGAAAATATGAAAGAGAACAAGACACAGAAAAAGATAATAGTCGCAACTGGGACTCGAACCCAGATCCTCTCGTCTATCCGAAAATATAAAAAAAATAGTTGAAGATAATATTGTTAATTCTAATTCTTCATTACAAATGTCCCAATGGAGTCGATTGCACTCAGAGACCAATATGTGGTTCGTTGCAGAGATTTTGTCAATAGAATGATTTCACCATCATTTATTGTTGTCACACACTTAGGTAAATTGGCCATACACTGTCGATAGGGACATGCATCTTACATTGGTATGGATACGACTTTCTGACGCTGCATCCTGCATTCTATTAAACCAATTATGTATATGTAATATTTAATAGGAAGCCTTAGGAACTTGTTGAATGAGAGCCTATTTAAATAGACAAGAGAATAATCTATATACATAAAAATGAAAATATGTTTGCTTGTATGCATGTATGTATGTATTATGTATGTTGTTTATGTATTGATATATTAAGAATAGGAAATTGTTGAAAATTTAAAAATATCTTCTTTCAACCCTCGCAAAGGTTTCTGGATTATTATAACCACATGACAATACATCTGCAAAGTTTTTTTAATCATTACAAAAACTCTTACAAAACTGTCAAAAATGTCACAATTTGAGAATAATATTTTGCAAGCCATCGATTGTCCAATCAAAATTCAATTTTCGAATAAACTCTGAATTTATTTGAAGTATTCACCTATGATAACAACCAAAATGGAATACTTCAAATAACTCCGGTACGCCTCATACGTCATAACATGTGTCTGGCCGTGTTGTAGGTAGCTTGAAAACAAGCTTATGGGTGGGAGTGGTTTCTAATCAAGAATTAGAGGTATTTTAAATAGGTATCAAGTTTGATTAGTTATTCTTATAATAAATGAAAAATGAAAATTTGTATAAAAAAAATTGGTTGTCTGTAAAGTCGGTTTACGGACGATAATTTTACGTTATAATGTCATAATAAATGAAAAAAAAAAAAAAAAAAATAAAACAAAAATTAATAAATAAATAATAACGATGGAGAGGAAGAGAGATATATGCGTCCCAAGCCGAACGCTTAGGCCGAACGCTTGTTCCGCGCTCTCGCTTGCACGCTCGACTGAGGCGGAACGTGACAACGTGTTATGCTTTTTCGTGAGTGCAGCCGGCGTTAATCGATTTATAAGACGTTATGACATCAAAAAATTATAATAAATGGTCCGCGAGCTGTATGGGGCAGAATATATGGATCGAGGGAGAGGGGAGGGGTACGCAGGAGCCGGTTCGCAGGACCGGGGAGCGGGTAGGGCGGAAGGGAAACGGGATGAACGGGAAAGGACACGCAGGGAGAAACAATTTCTTCTTCAAAAACAGCAAATTTATTTTGTTGCACCATATTTAATTCAAAATTAAAAGAAATGTGATGATGAAAACCCTGAGGAAGAGAGTGTAAAAGTGATTAAAACAAAGAAATCTTTTAATTTTGAAGAAACAATTTCTTCATTAAGTGGCATTGCAACGCATGACGAGAACTCGCTAGTAACATAAATCTTTCTAACCCATTCATGTTATACGTACCTATTGCCATTAATTTGCTTATCCGTATTTTAATATGCCCAAAGAGACAAACACCTGACTTCACAAGTCATCACCTGAATAATTACGATTTCAAAAGTCTGTACAAAAGTGGCATTCAAAACGTGAATGCTAACATGATATACCTCGGTGTAATAAATTAAGTTTATTGACTAAGTGCTAATATTTATCAAAGTCGTGTTTCGTTCTACCTAAGTAAGTTGAGCGTGTTTTCAGGAACAAAATTTTCCACAGAGGAAAATTTTTTGAGGCAAAAATGAACTATACAGGTACATGGTTAATGAGTTCTTAGTAAATTTTAATTAACATTTGAATTTGTTCATTTTAAAGTCGAGCTTAAAAAATCTGGTTTTACAAGTATTATTATTATTATTGAAAATAAAATATTCGCAAGACAAGCTGATTTGTTTATTATATGTTATGGGGTAGAGAGAGTTTGTTATATTGTGCAACTAGCGGGTATTACTTTGAATGTGGCTATAAATTTGTGTTTATCCATTATAAATAAATGAATTAATATTTCATTGTTTTAATCACTACAGATTTTATATACCCCGAACGGTTTCAGTAAGTACAACCGTTTCTACCTCAGGGCAAAAAAATACTAATTTGACATTACAAAAAAATGGGTGAACATAAATATATTACTTAGTGTTGAGGTGGGGGTGAGGCCAAGGATTAGTGAAGATTAGTGGGGGAGATAGAATCGGATAGTGAAAGGGAAAATGTCCAAAATGAGACTGTAAGATAATATTTTAATATCTGGATATTTTCCCTTTCATCCTCCCCCCAATCAGCCACGCAGCTGGTGAGCAGGCGCGTCCGCCATCAAGTCCTGTACGCACCAGTGGCGGTCGGTGACTTTTAGTACAAGGGATGCTGAAGTATATACCTATCTAATATCAAATATAAATATCTATAGACTAGCCCACGAACAAGATTACTGACAAAAATAGTATGTCAAATTAGCTCTATAAATCCTTTATGCTTAACATCAATTATTACAGTTTTAAAATTAAATTAATGAAATAGATATTTGAAAGATATTCAACGTATGAATCGGCTTCAGTTATTCAAGCCAAACTGCCAAACTGTCAAAATGGTCGCGCGAACAAATCCGAATTAAATCCACGCGTTTTGGTTATGCTATTCTGTGCACTATGCCTATGCGCATTAAAGTCGTTTTCTGCGCGTTGGAAGCTCCCATGGAATGCGTATCTGGCTTCAGACAAATCTCGGCAGACAGAACTAAATACGCATGCGCAAAAATCAAACCTTTTCTGACGTCGTGGATGCGAAATGAAGAATCCGCGTTGCTGGTTTTGGTGTGTTTACGCGACATTCGATACACGACTCACACGAGCACCGAAAATGGTGTATTTTGGCCCGGTCCGCGCGACGCGTTTTGTTGTTTTTGGCCACTGAGTTTAGGACGGTGTCGCTAAATTGCAGTATTTTACCGTTAACGTCTAGAAAAAAATCAGCCCAAAGCTTTTTTAATGCGAAAGAAATAAATAACAATTATTTCTATATTTATTATACGCCTAGAAAGGAAGGGAAGCGCCGCATCCACAGTTTGTATGAACGGACCGCGCCTGATACGCATCTCACCCAATGAGGTTATATGTGTAATGCTTAAAAGCCGAGTCGTTACCAATTATTTAAAACTAAATTGCTGCTTAAGCTCACAAGACATTAACAGATTTCCATAAAAAACTCATTTCCTAATGGATGACAGCAATGGGCAAGAGTGTGCTGAAAAAACTATGACATAGCGCAAACTAATCCCATACGCAAAGTGAACCAACGAGAAAGGAACCAATCGACATCAAAGACATTTCAATAAATTAAACTATAAAAATGAAGGCGAATTGTCCGCCTCAAATAGTGCTATTGCGTCGTGGCATCATTTTAGTTATTATTAGGGCGATATTTTTTTCAAAACAACAAACAGCGATAGAAGAAGTATGAACAGTGTTATTTGTTTTCCATTGCAAATAACTCGGTTTTTTGCGCGATTTTTTGGCGGATGTCTTGAAAGAAGCACACATCAAACCAGAGGCGATCATATTATCTTGTGTTATTATCAGCCACCTTTCATTTTTTGCTGAATTTTGAATGAACCGGTTGTAGAATAGAAGGCGCCTAATGTTATAAATAACTAAATGTGTTATAGAAAATAACAAATCTGTTCCAATTTTTGTTCGGGTATATTCTGTCTGACGGTCAGAATATTTGCGCTTCGCAATAAAATCTAAATAAATGGAATATTTCTGAACGTTCCGAAAACTAAAAACTGTTTTTGAAAGTAGTAAGTTTAACATTAAAATTTTTTTTGGTGGAAATAGACTAGTAATTTTTTAAATATTTTTTGTTTGTTTTTGTTTTAATGCACATGGGTCGTTCTTCTTTTTAACCTACATAAAGTTGTATCCACCAGTCAATGGGGAAAAATTTAACAGAATTACCAATATTATTATTTTATAATTACTTTAAAATCTACTGTACTAAAGACGTAACGACTGTGTGCGTTTTAAAAAAATATGTGTTTATATTTTTGTAGTAAAAATTACGTGACAGAGTTTTAACTCCTAGTGATAGAAGTGTATTTCATACAAATCACAATTGTTTTCTGCCACCTCGATTTGCGTGTATTCTATAATATTACAAAAAAATGATATGACGACATAAAATATGAAACTATTTTTAAACTCCAAAAGGTATAATCTATCAAGTAAGAGCGATTTTTATTTTTAACGACGTTTAATAAAATATTTTTAAAAAATCTCAAAAACTTGTCTCCTACAATTTTTATGTCGTACGACAATTCTGCCACGTGAGTTGTTATTCGAAATAGGTATACACGCAGCTCGTGTTTGTCACCCTCAATAGGCATTTTAGGCCTCCTTCCCCCCTTACTACAATATCCCCTCTGAGATCCAGAGAGATTCATTTATAGTAAAAACAAAATGTGACAGAGTGGTGGAAATGTGACAGAGTGGTAAAAGTTATGTAGGTTAAAAAGAAGAACAACCCACGCGTGTTTTCTTTTTGACACCGTGAAAGTCATATTTTTCACTAAGATAGAAATTTTATAATTTGATTTCTATGATACCTACATGCGTTGTTCCCAAAAACGAACAAATCAGCCTGAGGGGTTAGGTATCTAAGGATATATATAATATACTCGTATTTATAGAACACCTGCGTCTTAGATCTTTATCGTATTCTTTAATTTTTGTAAATTCTGCATTCGCCTGTCAGTTTACCGGTCTCTCTGTTTGTGGAAGAAATGAAAAATATGAATTGATTAAAAAACACCTTATTTCGATTAACCTGAACTTATTTAGATTCCTTTTACATTCCTCGACCTAAAGAGACAATGTTGATTCATTGGGCAGTGACGGAGGAGGTTAATAGGATTAAAAGTGAGAACTCGCACATTTGTTCACTCGGCTACTGCCTAACCAATAGGTGTATAACACTTCGATTGTTTTTCTATGAATTCAACTAAATCCTCATCAGTCAATTTGAAAGAAAAGATAAAAATACGCACAGTTTCTATATATCAATTTGATCGCTTTTGCCTAAATTTGCCTTTGCCTTGAATTGGATCTTTCTAATAAACGGATGTCAATGAACAGCATGTGTCCGACAGAAACTGGGATAAACCCATAAAATACTATATTTAACCAGTGACGCAGCCTACAAATTCTCTGGCCCTGTGGCAAGCTTCAATGTCTATTAAAAAAATATCAGATTGATATTTCTATTTTTGAAACTGATAATTCATGGTGGAATTCCATTATAATATATTATAATAAAAACAAATATAAAACTTTTTTCCACTTTAAGTTTAATGACCGTAACCGGTTTCAGCTCGCTAGAGCCATCACCAGTCTGAAGATGGCTCTAGCGAGCTGAAACCGGTTACGGTCATTAAACTTAAAGTGGAAAAAAGTTTTATATTTGTTTTTATTATAATATATTATATCAGATTGAAGTTTATTATCATTTTTCTATAATTGCTTTTATTTTAATTTTAGTGTGTAATTTGTTTAATCTCATGAAAAATTACCCAGCAATAGATGTTTTATGGATTGTATTTGAAAATACCAAAAATATGTAATTTTCACGACGGACGCGTCCTTGAGCAAGACATTATTTCGAATAAACATGAAATAATGTCTTGCTCATGGACATACATAAGGGTGGGGGGAGGGGAATTAAACACCTTATTACCCAGTATCCAGCTCGAAAAAAAGAGATTCATACTCGAAGATTATATTCCAGGAAAAAAACAATATTTTTTGCGTTTATGTTGTTAATAATAATAATATGTGGTAAATAGAGGGCCCAAAAAGGACGTCCACTAACAAGATGGGAAGACTGCCAAAAACTCACGGCTGGACATCATTGGAGAAGAGTAGCGCGTGACAGAGGAAATTGTTAATGTCCCAGTGGAAATTGTTAGAGGAGGCCTATGCCAAGAGGCAAACTGAGCTACGGAATACAATAACAAACAAGAATATGTCTAGTTTTCATAACTAACAGAAGTCTAGGCTTATTATTATTATAAGATGTGGTTTATAGAGGTCCCAATTTTTTTTATACATTTTCAAATTTCCTCCCTTTCTCCCTTACTACCCTTCAGGATCAAAACTCCCCCCCCCATTTCAATCTTATTGCTACGCCCTTGACCTTGATCCATAATTATGATATAAATATATACATTTATTTAAAACCACGTTACTTTAATACATCTTTACTTGTTTCAGAAATGCCTAAAATATTTTTTAAAATTATCCTCCTGATGAAGGAAAGAAAATTCTGAGACCGGTAGAAGAGTGTTAAAACAAAGTGAATTAAAACAAATCCATGTAATACATCATTGAAGAAGAAGATGACGATAATAATCTAAGCGAAAATATGAAAGATAAAAAGACACAGAAAAAGAGAAAAAGATAATGGTCGCAACTGGGACTCGAATCCAGAACCTCTCGTCTAACCGGGGCGTGATAATAATCTAAGCAAAAATATGAAAGAGAACAAAACGCAGAAAAATAGAAAAAGATAATGGTCTCAATTGGGACTCGAATCTAGAACCTCTCGTCTAACCGGGACGTGCGCGTTTACCAATTCCGCCATTAACTTCTATCAAACCGTCATATTTGTTAATTTCATTTTAAAAATTTGACAAGTAACAATATTATCTTCAACTAATTAAAAAAAAAAAACATTATTAATGTTATCTTATTCTTCAATGATATATTACATTGATGGGAATAACCTTCAAAAAATATAAAAAGAGAGTTTTATTTATAAAAAATAAAATCTATGTGTTTATCTTGAATTAATATTGGATTGGGTCCCTTCCAGCGCCCACTGCCCACTGCCCAGGTGGTCACCACGCCACTGAGCATGGCAGATCTCAGTTTGACAGAAGTGTGCCCATTCTCCCATTGTTCTTGGACTGTGGAGAATGGACAATGTAGGCCGCTGGGATGAAATAATTGGTCAATCATCGAATATCGTCTTAATATGATTAATTGCCTGTAATTGTCTCTGAGTTTCCTCTCCTCTCTGACTTTAGCTTGTGACTCACTTTCTTGGTCAATAAGAGTGTTTTGTGATGGATGCATTAAACCCACACTCTCTGCACTGAACTGAACGTGTTCATAACGAATTTAAACTCAAGAAATAATTTTTAAATATTTTTTTTGATAAACCCAAATTTCTGATGGTTAGAACAACGTGTCTGTAAATAATTGTTTATTCTAAACATAAGAGGGACATATGGGGCACGAGCCTACACAGGATGTTAAGGAATGTACTTGACTCACTTTATCCAGTGATTCCTGACATTTTTTGGAGTAAAAATTGTAATAGAAATTTCGGTGTTTAATGTTTTTTTTAAACTAAAAACAAAAAAAAAGTATATAGTATTGGCCGTAAATAGTATATTGTGTTTTCCAGTTAAGGGCGAGGTAGTTGGTTGGAGGATTACTGGACCAGTGACGACAAGTGGAAGAAAATTTTATTGTTTGATTTTGAGGAAAAAAATAAACTTTTTTTTTTTTTTACATGAGCTCCACACAGGAGGCCCTGAGGAAAATAATTCCCCTCAGGGCCTATGTCATCTTTGGGGATGCTGTGTGGAGGGTTTTTTAAAGGAAAGGAAGGGGAGGAGAGTTCTGGGAAGGAAAAGGGTTTAAGGGGTGGGTAGGAATCTGGGGTTCAGTGTGTCTTGGTCATCCACCTCCAAGACCTAGACAAACCTCACCCCATGAACCCGGGCACCCCTGCTAAATCACCAAACGTAACAAGTAAAATCAAACAAAAAAATTTATTTCACACGTCACCGGTAACTTAGCTTAGTAACCCCCAACCCTCTACCCCGAACCTGAATGTTCACTACTACTGATTTTTTTGTTTTTAGTTTAAATATCACCGGAGCCCATTACATTTTTACTCCAAATAATGTCAGGAATCAGTGGTTAAAGTGCGTCAAGAACGTCCCTCACTGTATAATTTATTTATTTATTACACGCCCTAATGGCTTTTACATTTTTTGTTTAGTTAAGTATCACAGTACTTTTAAATACTTAAAAACTAAAACAATAAAGAAAATATAATACAATGAAAAAAAAATTGCAACAAAAGCATATAATACAAAATAAAATACATTGTTAAAAATGATAAGAAGTCACACATAAAAATTTTAATAGGGACATTTTATCCAGTAGGTAATTATGATACATATTTTTTTACAGGAATATGCAATTTATAGTTTATAAACCTCAATAAATAAAGTAGATTTTAGAGACTTTGTATTTTGTATCATTACTCTAATTCTCGTATTTTGCACAGTGATTCAAAATAAGTGTTTGATTTAGCATAGAATTTACTCGTAACATTTTCCATTTGAATTTCATAGTTGTCATAATGCCACAGTTCTTTTTAAACTTATTTAAACGGCCCTTTTCCAACAATTTTGTATTGGAACAACAAGACATAAAAAAATATCTTATCCCTTTCTGTCTAAAATTTTTTCAACTCATTCAAAAATTAATAAATATTTGTTTTATATTGGAATTTTCAGAACAATATTTATTTATTTATATCATACGCCCATACAAACTTTTACAAACATGTGATTAGATACGAAAAAAATGCGGAACAGTTATCATGAAGTAAAATTTTCTTTGAAATTGTATTGAAAACATTGCAGAAGAATTATTGTATTATGCTAAAATTAGTTAAAATTTAAGTTAAAGATTTTCACGTTTCGTAAATTTTTTTAAATATTTTATACTTGACACCCCTTTAGAGCACATAAATAACCTGCCGTTATTGAATATTTTAATTTTTCCAACTTTAAAAAAGCAGTGTTATTGAATATTTTAATTTTTCCAACTTTAAAAAAGCAGACAAAAAATAAACGACTTAACCTTTTTATTAAAATTATTAATAACTCTTCAGAGGATTTTCGTGAACGGCTTTTTTTTTTACAGTTAATACCGCACAAGAGTCCCAACTGCTCCCGTCTGGAGCCAGTGAGACTATGGCACCCCCAATCGGGGTATGTTGTGAGGCTGAAGGTAGTGGGGAAGGGAAGGAGATAGGGAAGAGGAAGGTGGGGAAGTACCTGGCTATTCAGATCTGGTCACTAAACACGGCTAAAGCCATTTCAAGCAACGTTTCAATTCTGAATGGTGGTCTTACACCAGGGCGATACTGATAGTATCTTACACTCTGGAACGTGCCGCAAATATACTATATATTATTTTTAAATGAATAAATTGTGAACACAAATTAATCAAATAAAATTTATTTGCGCACGCCGGGTTCGAACCCGCGACCTTCGGATTGTGAGTCGAGAGTTTTGCCTCGGGACCACGGAGGCCGTCGCTGTATTTAATTAATCTACATGTATATACAGGAACAACTAGACAAACATTAACATTTTATGTCTATATACATCTCATTCCAACTATAGTTTGCATTCCCCAGCTCAACATTTATATAGTTTTTGTAATAAATACTTAAACAAAATTGATGTATCTGACAATAATTTGAACTTCGTCAACTTCAAACGCTGTACATGCTAACTATTTCTAACTATTTCATAAACAAATGTGAACACAAATTTTAAACATTTTTTATGAATATTATTGTTGATTGCGGGATCTTGGCAGATTGTCTTTTTTTCTTAACTTACATTCCACACCCTTCTTTTCTTATATTTTATGTAACCTTTATTTTCTTTCATATTTTTTATGTTAGATGTATTTTGTCAACTCTTTATTTTCATTGTAATTAAAAAAAAAACTGTACTGCATTAAATAAAAAAAGGGTGTTTAAATAAATTAAAAATAGTTATTATTTAAGAGATATTTTATTACAGCGTTCTTGTAACTATACTTCGTACAGTTGAACACATCTAGTATTTCTACGAAAGCTATATCTGTATATTGTAATCTGGCAACCACACCTACTATTGTTATATCACAGACCACAGCGCCCTCCGTTTTCGCCAACTTATATATGCAGCACTGTGTTAAGCGTGCTTCATTTTTTTCGAAATGATTATTGTAAAGTCGGGTAGTAACTATTAGTAATTAATAATCCCACCTGAAGTTATTTTATGTGTCAACGAGTCGATAAGCTTTCGATAATATCAAGATTGATTGATGAAAGGATTAAGAAAAATGACCATACATTTTTGTGAGGGTGCTTTAAAGTGCAATGTTTACTAAGATACAAGATAATGTGATTATAATTGGAAATCGGCCAATTAAAACACGTACTTTTAAGTACGAAGATCTTTGATAATTGATTGTTTGAAAATTGATATGTGATCAAAATCAATTGCATTGTTTCAAGTTATATTAATTTTATTCCAGGATGTGGGGCAATCAGTCTTGTCCCATAAAGTTACAAATATTTATGTGGTACTATGAGAATACAGTAAATTTTGAGAAAATTAACAAGTAGAATAGAAAAATAGATAGAAAGAAAAAATGAATAACTAGTTAAATAATAAATGATCAATTATGTCAACACCAATTATGTAGGGCGTGGTCTTGAGTGAGCTCAGGCCCAGCGCTCCTTCAGGAGTGGCGCATGGTGCTGGAAGGCTGCGTTCACCACCGGGTCGGAAGCCATTAGCCGCATCCTGGCTCCAGTGGTCGGGTGTCTCGTCAGGCTGGCGAATCCATTCAGTCCTAGTTCCTAAACATTGTCGATGCGCTGCTGTACCTTCTGTATCCAAGTATAATTCTGCTGGCGACCATTGGACCCGGAATCGTTCCATCGAGCTGATTCGGTAGTGACACCATGTTTTACACGTATGTATAGGCTAGTATAAAATGCATTGCAAATTATTATTTTTCACATTTTTGCTGCATTGGAAAAATCTTGTCAACATTTTGTAAAAATACCTTTATCTTTGTGTCACGCAATCCCAATAAACCAATCGATATTGTTTCACAAATTGAAAGAAAAGGTTTGTGTCTGTGCTAAAACATTTTGTTGTTTTGTTTCCAGATTGTGCCGCCAGATGGAGGCTGGGGTTGGGTTGTGGTTGGAGCTTCCTTCCTGTGCAACATGTTGGTGGACGGAATCGTCTACTCCTGCGGACTTCTCTTGACGCCGATTGCCCTATCTTTCCAGGTAAACTCTAGTTCAAAACTTGTCTTTATTCAGCCTACAGCCACATCTGGGTTATTTAGTCAGTAAGTCTCACATATATTGAGACTGATCACTGTCCTGACTCAGTTGTAAACGTCGCGTTCATTTAAATATATAAAAAAACTTTTTTTGCACATTGTACATAAGTAATACGAATTTTTAATTAAATGAAGACATTATGAGCGAAACTCAATCGAAAATCTGGAAACAGAAAAATCAGAAAAAGATATTGGCACCTCTGGGACTCGAACCCAGGACCTCCCTACTTTCCGGGTTGGGCGCTCTTATCCACTGAGCTAAGGTGTCGATATCAAATTCGGTCACTTTTTAACTGTACCATACTTCGACTAAGAACCACCCATATTATCTTCATTTTTCTTAACGCATATTTTTATTGGCTGCCATCTTTATGAATGATTGCAAGATTCAACTCGAACTAAATGCAATCTAGATGGTGTCTGGATAAATTATTATCCATTTTATTTAATGTGCGACATCTATTGACTCTTCTGCAAGTCTGGGATGAATATTATTATTTATTATTTTAACTTTATGAGTAAAACCTCAAACTGTAATATTTAATTAAATGAAGACATTATGAGCGAAACTCAATCGAAAATCTGGAAACATAAAAATCGGAAAAAGATATTGGCACCTCTGGGACTCGAACCCAGGACCTCCCTACTTTCCGGGTTGGGCGCTCTTATCCACTGAGCTAAGGTGTCGATATCAAATTCGGTCACTTTTTAACTGTACCATACTTCGACTAAGAACCACCCATATTATCTTCATTTTTCTTAACGCATATTTTTATAACGCATATTTTGTTTCCAGATTTTCGATTGAGTTTCGCTCATAATGTCTTCATTTAATTAAATATTACAGTTTGAGGTTTTACTCATAAAGTTAAAATAATAAATAATAATACGAATTTTAATAAAAAGTTTTGCCCGTATAAAACTATTTATGCATATTCCGTATGTACAACAACAAACAAACAATTATTCAAATGCGCAAAAAGATTTTTAATTCTAAAATATTTTCATTAACGCCATACATGAACGCGAATGTTATAAGTTATAACTTATGTTTCGGGTGATTTGTGTCGCTTTTCTGTATGGTTGCGATTAGCAATCCATACTAATATAATACGTACAGTGTATCTTCATCTTTCATTGGTGACCGGATAGCTTAAAATGAAATCAACTCAAAACCCCTTTGAAAAGTCATCAAAAGTGATGAAAAAAAAAATATAAAAAAAATTGGTTAAGTAGGTTACGTTAGGTTAGGTTGTTGGCTATTTTTTAATCATTTTTTCATACTTTAATGAGCTTTCAAGGAGGTGTTGGGTTGACTTGATTCATGAAACCGAAAGATATGTTTTAAAAAAAACCTCGGTAATTTTTTTTAATACAGATCAACGAATATGTCGTTAATTTTTCGACACTAAGAAGTGACTAAGAAAACTTATAAAACTATTATACCTTTGTATAATTTCGGTACTTTGAAACGTGAAATCTGGTTCCATGAACTCACATTTTATTTCAAATTAAGTGTCATTTTCAAAATTGGATCTGATTGTTATCAACCTGTAATATAATATTTTTAACCGAAAATTCATTTAATTACCAATTTCAAATTCGGAAGTGATATGTCGAGACTTCGGACAATCCCATGATTTTTCACGGATCTGCCGGTCGTGCACACATAACATTCTAAAATGTGTAGGTACGTAATTCTTAAAAAAATACTTCTATAATGATTGGATAATTTGGATAGCGCCGTTTTTGCGATAAAATTATTCCGCCATTTTAAAATTAGTTGGTGATGTAAATTAATTAGCACAGCTGCTTTCCAACCAGATAAGCTGGGTTCAATTCTCGGCCGTGGGAATTAAAAAAAAATATATATAATTAAAATAATGTCTCGTATTTTTTTTTTACGGCTTTGCTAAGGTAATGATAATAATGCCTGTTCGTTTATGTAGCGCAGTTATGTAATAGTATTTTTTCTGATTTTATAGATTCTTGTCTGCAATCAATCATTTAAATTTCCTTTTTGTTTGTAGCGGAATGACTAAAACACGCTTGTTTTAGTACGGACAATATCAAATTCCAGTAAATGAAAGAAATTAGACCAAAACGGAAAACTTATATATTTTCTCGTCCTTTCTAAATCGTTAAAGCATGGTGTGTTTTTATTGATTGAACATCGTCAAATGGAAGAAAGAACCAATTAATTGTATTAAATATTCACTACTAGTAAATTTACAACAAAATAGCAAACAGGTTCTACAAGGTTGGTCGATATTTTCACCCCTTCAAAAACATTTGATTTATTAGGGGTGACCGGACAAGTCAGAATGAAACCAACTCAGAACCACCTCAGAAAGTCATTAAAAGTGATCAAAAAAATATAAAAAATTGGTTAAATAGGTTACGTTAGGTTAGGGTTATTGGCTATTTAGAAATGATTTTTTTCATAGCTTTTAATAACCTTTCAAAGAGGTGTTGAGTTGACTTTATTCTCAGTTGGTATGGAACCTTTTTTCTGCCGTCGAATAATTTGTGTGAGGTCCTGGAATCTTTTTTCGAAGCCAAACTGATTTATTAATCTAGAATTGTTTGATTTTAGGTATCTGAAGCGAAGGTGGCATTTGTGAGTTCCTTGCTCTCAGGATTTTATCTGTTGGCAGGACCCTTTGTGAGTGCCCTTGCCAATCGATATGGCTTCCGGAGTGTCACCATGATGGGAGCTGTCGTGAGCTCTATTGCATTTGGACTTTCCTATTTTGCCAATTCCGTGGCATATCTCTATCTTGTATTCGGAGTCTTGGGAGGTAAGAATACCAAATTTTATAATTGTAATAATTATGTATATAATTGTGTGTGCATGAAAGGGGTAGCGCGAAAGCGAGAGGGAATGCTAGCAGATCTTATATAAATGTATGATTGCGCATATCGGTCACTTTTCATTAGTCAGTTCAACATCCCATCAACAACCTACCTCACGCTGCTTATTTGCAAATAAAAAAATTGGCGCAGACGATTGGATTTTAAATTGTATATTTTGGAATAACTTCTTATTCTACATTGGTAGATTCGTGGTAAGCTCTATTACTTTTAAAAGATTTTTAACAAGACTTGTCAAACCATTAAATAGATTCTGAAATTTTAAAAATAATGAGGTGGCCATGAGGAAGACAGGGTATTGAAAATGTTGAGGAAGATTCCACAAAGGACGATGCTCAGAGAAACAAAGGAAGAGGTGTTAGATTAGATTATAAGTAGAAATGACCTTTAGGCGGATTCCCGTTCTCCATGTGTAGATTCCCGTTCGCCAAAGACAT
Organism: Glyphotaelius pellucidus; assembly: GCA_936435175.1. Classification (NCBI taxonomy): domain Eukaryota; kingdom Metazoa; phylum Arthropoda; class Insecta; order Trichoptera; family Limnephilidae; genus Glyphotaelius; species Glyphotaelius pellucidus. The sequence continues at coordinate 29,392,670 of OW386550.1, read as the reverse complement.
GTCCCTAATATATCCATCTCCCTCATTTCAGCCTTGCAACAAACCAGAGCGAACGAAAATGTCGCGTAGCGATTGCTAGCTGAGAACGGCAATCTGCCTCCAGAGAACTGCAGACAAAAGACCAACACCGATGTAAAAAAATTGTGAAGGGGCCAAATCCCATCCCGAGATACATCCCGTAATTATGTTGAAGAAGACTTGTGTCAAATGATGTGCTCATACTTTGTTTATTTGCAGGGATCGGATTGTCGATGATCTACATTCCAGCTGTCATCACAGTTGGCTTCTATTTCGAGAGATGGAGAGCTTTGGCGACTGGTATTTCCATGTGTGGTTCCGGAGTGGGAACTTTCTTGTTTGCTCCCATCACTTCCGAGCTAATCAAGCACTTCGGATGGAGAGGAACCATTCTCATTCTTGCAGGTAAACATAAAAATATAGCAAATTCAACTATTTTTTATATGTATTGAATCGGAGAATTTTGTCAAGCTGAATGTAGAGGGTGGAGGGGAAAGGAAATGGGAATAGAAAGGTGGGATACCTGACTATTCAGATCTGGTCACAAAACACGGCTACAGCCATTTCAAGCAACATTTAGATTCTGAATAAGGTCTTTCACCAGGGCGATACTGAAAATATGTACTACTTTGCATGATTTTTAATATATTTTTTTGATTTTAGGTTTGATCTTAAACTGCATCTTGTTCGGAACAATGTTCAGGCCAATTAAACCTACCAAAGTATCACTGCCCAATCCATCTACGCACGAAAATGTCAAGGATACTAAGGAGGAGATGGAAAAGCTGATGGGGAAGAAACTGGATCAAGGTTTCTTGCTCCCAATAGAAATGCAAAATAAAAGTACTCCACACACGTGGATGGGAGTGGCTCCAAATCCAACCTATCCCACAGCTGCTGAGATCTTTAAGAAAAGTTTAACAGATCTGGAGATGAGAAGATCTTCAGCTAATTCTGCAGTAATAAAATCTCATGTTACAAATGGCCATTCCAAGCCTTCGAAGAATCTGCCCGATCCGGTCAACGAGAAAGATGAAACCGTCGACGACTCCATGAACGAGAACCTCGCTCCATTAATCACAGATGGTCAGAAAATAACAGTTTTAGTAAATGAAGATAGCAGCAATGGAGAGAGGAGACACACCCTAACAGGACGTTATCCCAAGGAACACAATCGCAGCAGAAGAGGAACTTTGACTGAAGAAGCTCCCAAAGTATCCCGCCCCATGTATCGTGAAGATATCTTCTTTGGTGGTAGCTTAAAAAAAATTCCCCAATATCAGAGTCATACATCCATCGGGTACCACATGTCTGTTACACATTTGCCAACCGTGGAAGATGTCGCTGAAGAGGAAAGCTCTTCATGCACACTTTGCCCAGAAGCTGTTAAGAGGACTCTGGTCACCATGTTAGATTTCAGCCTCTTAAAATCTCCGTCATTCATGTTGCTTGCTCTGAGTGGATTATTTTCCATGATGGGATTCTTCGCCCCGATCATTTATGTAACCAAGAGAGCCATGAGTGAAGGCATGCCAGAAAGTCAGGCTTTGTGGTTGGTGAGTGTGATTGGTATTGCCAACACAGTCGGCAGGGTATTGTGCGGAATTTTGTCTTCGATTGAAGGAGTAAATGCCTTGTGGATCAACAACTTTGCCATCACCATTGGTGGATTAGCAACAATGTTCAGTGGAGTGAACTACGCTGCTGGTTACCAGTTCACATACTGCGTCATTTTTGGATTATCAATTGGTGAGTGAACCACAAACTTGCGTTCCAAACACTATATGTTATCTTACTTAAAAGTTTATGTCGAATCATGTGCCCTTAAGTGGAAAATTACAAGTTATAATTTTTTTAACTTTTTCAGCTTGCTTCGCGTCACTGAGATCCATCATTGTTGTAGAGATGATGGGATTGGAGAAACTGACAAATGCCTTTGGTCTTCTTATGATGTTCCAAGGTTTTGCAGCTATTATTGGAGCACCTATTGCGGGTAAGAATGAACCTTATTTTCTTAACTTTTCTGGGAGAAATGAACGAGGTTCTCATTAGAATTTCATCACTTGTGCTATAACCATTTCTACCCAGCCCTAATTGTAGATGAATAAATTGTACTCGTTGAGAACTGAGTTAGTTTTCGGAAGATTGTTTTTCGAATGCCTTTTTGTGGTGTACCTACTGGATTATCCACTGATAAGGATTTCAGTTGATGATGGGAGTTTTCGATAATATTTGGTTCTTCGACATTGTTTATTATCGTTGTCGTGTTCACTATGAATAACTAATTGGATTCAAACGCCCGTTCTAAACGGTGTTACGCTCAGTGAGCTGCTTGCCTGTCTATCGTATATCTTCGTTTGGGTTTAGACGAGTTTTCTCGTTTACTGACCACTGTTAAGACACCTTAAAACTACATATAACTATCTATTCTATCGACATCTGTTGAGAGACATTGAAACTACATCCTCTAACGTTCAGGTTTTAGGCTCATGTATTGACCTCTGTTAAGACACCTTAAAACTACATATAACTACCTATTCCAACGACATCTGTTAAGGGACATTGAAACTACATATATATTTAAAACACTACATTTTAGTTATGGAAATCTGAAAAGGCCTTTGTCTGTTATATAAAGTTAACTTATTCAAATAGTTTTATAGGGTTTTTAAAATACTCGTAGCGTTAATTGATGAAAATTCGTTTCTGATTTCAGGTGTATGCATGGACTACACAGGCAGCTACGACGCATCGTTCTACATCGCTGGAGCACTTTATACATTTTCTGCTTTCCTCTGCTATCCTCTAGCAATGGTTTCAAAGTGGGAGAAGAACAGAGAACCCGCACCCAAGAAGTCTGGACCTGTGTGAATAGTTCATATTGAACTTTGATACAATACACATTCAGTGGGGATGACAGTGCCAAGTGTGGAGTTACGAGGAAAAAGCTATACAAGTTCTGAAAAGTTATAAAAACAAATCAACAAGTGTTTACAATGAATTTGTTCCGTGGAAATATTGACAGCTAAAACAGATACGAATCGGAGCTTTTTGAATATTTATAGAAACAGTCAGTTAAAATGAGTCATTTTTCATGTTCACATACATATGTATAGTTTCATTATACTAAGAAGTTATTGTTGAATTCGTTAAAAATGTCAATTATTATTAATAATCTAACGGACTTTTGTTTTTAATTCGCCATCCGTTTTATTTTTGTAATTATGTAATTTGGCGCAAAATCATTTAGGTATCTTAAAATATATCCTCAATTAACTTATATTATTTATAAAATGAACATTTATAACAATGATAGCATAAAAAGTCCGCAAGATTTTTTGAAATACGTAAGAACGTTATACGTAAATTTGTTTTTCTAGCTGTATTTTATATTATGCGGGGAGTTGAATTAATAAAAAAAACAGCGGCTGACTCGACATTTGTAAAAAATTTTTTTAATAAAAAATTAATGAACGCTTTTTAATCGCGACAATCCACGATTAAGGTGCCGTGACGGCGCAAAAAAGGATACAACGGACGTTTTTTATCCTCGTAATGCTGCAGCTCTTTCAAAATATGAGATACACAATGTACGCAGGTCTGTTTCCTCCAAAGGAAAAAAGTAATCATTTTCTTGCATCTCTCTCATACCACACCGTGACGTCTTCGTAGACCCCACAATACTACTAGCCCTGAAGATAAATTTGAAAGTATGGAACATAGTTACAGAGATAATATTGAAGTGTGAGTTAGTTTCAAAAATTCAAAAACGTCGAACATCAATGCGCAGATGGTTTTGATTTTGTTCGTAAACATATAATGCTGCAGCTCTTTCTTACCCACTAAATAACAACAGTCGAAAATGAGACAAACGGTGAACGTATGTCTGCTCCCTCCCGAAAAAAACATCCAATCATTATTGTGCATCTCCTTCACACATAAAAGAAAATGAAACGCTATTCCCGTTGCCGTAGCTGAGCCGTAATAAGATATATCGCATTCTGTGTGTCTCATCTTCCCTCACCATTATTTAATGTGTATGAATGAGCTACAGCAATATAGCGTTAAGGAAGGTATGTGTATTGCCCTTTTTTGCCGTCACGGTACCGTAAACATGGGTCGTCACGGTAAAAGCGCTCATTATGATTATTACTGATTTAAAAATTGAATTCAACTATGAAGTCCGATTTGAAATCGGCAAATGGTAATTAATTCCTAATTCAACCAATACAATAAAGCCTATAAGTTAAAATCATATCAACTTATTAAACATTTAATTGTTAATACTCTGCTTTAGCAATATGCGTTTGTTCCTACATAATATTAAGATGTATTCTGTAAGAATTTTTGTATAATTCATGAACTAATTTCTCACGCCGTACATACTTTACATAAAAAATAAAAAATAAAATGTCAAAATTTGTCTGCACATGATTTAAGGTTTTTGTTAATCTTTAAAAAGGCAAACAGGGTTTGAATATTTTGATAATATAGATGTCTTAAAAACAAAGAGAAAAAAACGAGTAAGTTCTTATCTTTAATTACTATTTGGATCACATTTCTACAATTTGAATAGGTATAACTAAAGTGATATTTTTTAAAACAGTTAAAATAAATTCTGTAATTTTTTCAAATTAAACGTGTTGATCTTCTTCAGGGTCTACCGCTTTGGAAGTTTTTATTGTTGTTTAGGTACATTTTTAATACTTTAAATAAATACATCCTTTTTTTGGATGATTTATTAATTTAATTATGCTGTTGTTAATTTTATAACATTAATAAAACTGTGTTTTTATTTATATAATTTAATTTTAAAGATTACTTATTTAGTAGTATTTTACTTTAAGGAGACTTATGACACTAGTCAGGCCACGAAGACATTTTATTATGGTTGAAAAAAAAACTGAGGCTAAGCCAAAAACACAAAAAATAAATAAAATAGATAAAATAAATTTATTATCTTTCCGTTTATTTTTGCCCGCTTAACTTTTTGCGAAATTTCTTCCTTTTTAATTCAATGTTCATTAAAATTTTACGATGATCACAAATCTTCCAAGTTCATGCAATTTGATCTCAATCAAATATCTGCATAAATCTTATCAGTCTTGCTAATAATAAAATGTAATAAATCCCAGTTATAAAACCGTCGAATTCAAACCATTTACATATTTATAAAAATAATTCATTAAAGTATCTGAAAAGCTCAAATTATTGAATGTATCTTTTGTAGGGGCATTTTTTAAAATTTCCAATAAAAAAACATTCCAAAAATTACAATTGAATAAATAATTGAAAAAAACACATGTTTCGATGTCAATTTCATATACGAAAAAATAAAGGTGCTTTTTAGGTTTATGCGAGGTAGATAGAAAAATATTATTGTAACATGCATAAGGTAAATATTAGTACTTTAACGGAGTGTGTAAAAATCACATTCATTAAAATAAGAAGATTGTTGAATGTAAGAAAAAATAAAGTTTGTACATAACAACATAAAAAAACTTTTCTTAGTAATTGTAAAATTTTCAAAACATTAATTTAATCAAAGAAAGATTTATTTGCTAAGGCATTTAACAATCAATAAATAAATTAATTGCATTTTATATTTTGATATTAATTGAAAACCGATTAAAGTTCCTCCGAACCATCAAAGCATAACTATTAATAAGACACTAAAGTGACTGGCAAATATTATTATAAATGTGTCAAAAGGACTAAAAACCCTAATTTAAATAGAATTATCATATCAATACACTTGTAAATATAAATACTATATATTTATAATACGCATACTTAATAGGAAATTAAATATACGATTGTAAAATGATTTTTTAATAAATTTGAAACTAATATTTTATAAAGAAATGTCATTTTTTTCAATTTATTATATGTTACATAAAAATCAAATTTGTGATGTGTTTGAATTCCAGTGGGACTACGGAGCTGAGCGGATAGAAAATAGAGAGAAAAAAAATAAAAGGTTTGTAAAATAGGTAGTTATATACGATGTAGGTATATAATAAATATTGGAGAAGCGATAATCCAGGAAAATTTACAACCCAGATTGTTAGCATCTCAACTGAGAATTTATTCGATTCAAAATAATAATTAAGAATAGGTTGCAATGCTCAAGGAGTATGTGTAAATAATATAATATTAATTATGCAGATTATATAATTTGATTCTTCTAGCCCACTAAAGAAACTACTCAAAATACTTTGAAAAAGATTTTAAGAAAAAATCGTATCCTTATGTATATTATAATACTCCGAAATCAAAAAAATGTAAAAATGTTTTCATGCTAACACCCTCGCTACGGCTTGATGGAAGGAACATTATTGTTAGGCGTAGCGTAAATTACTATCACTGACGACCAGTAAGATATCGAGGATATGAAAAGAGTGATATCGTTAGAGCAGGTATGCTGTAAAGGCGTTTTCACTTTTACAGTACGAAATTAAAAATAATACTGTTTAACGCATTCTGCACTTCGCTGTAAACGCCAGAACTGTGGGTATCCCAATAGCATTTAAGTCAAAAGTCGCTCATATCACAATAATGCTATGTTCAACTATTCTGCCTGCCGAGACCTGGGCATGATTTTTGAAGCAAATCTCTCTTTCAAATCCCACACATTTAACATTGTCTCCCGCGTCAACAAAATGTTTGAATTTGTTCTTCGTAATGCGAGATCATTTACTAATGGAATCGCAATACGCAGAACATACGACGAACTTATTCACAGCATCCTGGAATATGGTGACCCGACAGTTGATCTACCGACAATTAGCCCCCCGAAATGATATTTACTATAAAATTATCATTTTTATGCAATGTAAAATCGATTTCGAAAATCCTCTTAATAAGTTGGTATGATATCAAACAAATTTATTTACAGTGTCGATTTTTTGTACTTATGTTCTGGTATACCTAGAATATAGAAAATATTTTTTATAATTTGTTATTCGGCGGTACTTTCTCTCTGCAGGGGTCACTTATTTGTATTTTGTTTAATTAGGTATACCGTATTTCCCCTAAACCGACTCCATATTGTACATAAGTATGCCGGGGGGCAATTGTCGGCGGATAAATTATCATGGAACCCTGGAATATAGCTGCATTATTTGGGCCCCTTCTGAACAAAACCATATCCTAGAAATAGAAAGAGTACAAAAAGGTTTATGTTTTACCTGTATATGAAGGAGTATACATTATATACATTCCTAAATCCATTGATGTTCACAAGTTGAATTATCTTCTTGACGTTTCGGCATTGACCATCGACATTTTCGATTACGTCAACTTTCAAACAAAACAAACTGCATCATAATCGGTCCATTCGTTTAGGAGCTACGATGCCACAGACAGACAGACACACAGACACGCCAAGCTTATAACACCGCTCCTTGCGTCGGGGGTTAAAAATAACATAATACAAGAGATATGTTCATAAAAAAACTCGAACAATCATTCAAATCAATAGTTCTGGAGAATAAAACTAATATGTTATCGTGGGTCAAAAATTACTACTACGATGAAATTTTAGGAAAGTCAAAAATATTTATATATATATATTAGGAAACCTCTTAATAAAATTACATTGTGCGTGTCATCTTGTAATAGCGAAAAATAATATCCGTGTCCAAACAAGAATTATCTTACAAATCAAATAGCCCTATTTTCCCGGTTATTTTCCTCGTTTCCCGATCGGAAACCTTCGTGAGTTTCCGCCGAGGCGAGCTAGATGTCGCTTTCGGCGCACGCGCATTTCCCTAGTCTTATTGATCCAATTTTCTCCCAGCCGCTCGAATCGATCCGATGTACTAGAGTACCGAATCATCAACTCTGCACACAACACTTCCCGCAGAAGTGATAAACGCACCAATAACTAATATTTAATACGTAAAATTTAAGAGTAACATAAAAATAAATGCGGTAGAATTGACGGAAGTTGTGTAGCAGGGTACTTGTGGGTTTCGCGTAAGATTTCGCGGGGTGTTTCAGGGTCTGATTTGAGGGATTAAAGATGCAGCAAGGCGGATCTGAGATGGACGAGTACGGGGGATATGGGGGCCAGCAAAGGCCTCCGCCAGGACCTTCGATTAGGCCCATGGTAGACCCCGAAGCCGCAGGAGAAGTAGACCCAACAAGGTGAGTAAATTTTCTATATTTAACGCTTATATGTACGATTACAACATGCCGTATGTTATGATTCACGAGAGATTCTATACAATACCGTTTAAACATTTTAAAGTAATTTATTAAAAACAACAAAAATACCACGACACAAACATTTAATGATTTTATAAAAATTTTCTGAAATCTATATTTGCTGCGCCCGAAAAAATGAGTTGCCGCAAACCTCTTAGCATCAAATTCAAAATGACAGAAATTGCATGAAAGCTGCAAGGAATTTATACATTTGATGCTCCTAAATACAATAAATTCTTTTATTAATCTGTCATAGTTAAAAAGTTAAGTGGTTGGTCACTGGTACCTACTTAAGTTAAGCCAAATCAAGGACAAGCATTTTCTTGAATGGTTTTCGCTTAGTATTTTTATACATAAGATCCTCCATTAAAAAATGATTTATATAAAGAAAATTGAACGAAAATTGGTTAATCATAAATTCTTTTACTGAATGAGTTTTGTATATGAATTGATGCTGTTTTAATATCAAAATTAATATCTTTTTATCGAGGTAGGTAATTTCATATATATTTTAATGATGAGGCAAATTTCTTATAAATATATTGATGTTATGTAATTGAGATATACCTGTCCTAAGAAGTAACTGCCATATATCAGTTTAATACAAATGAATTTGACAGATCAGTATTCAATAGAGCAGTTCTTTTCAAGAAGAAGTCAAGAGGAATTTAATTCTTCCATTTGGTCCCCTTACTTTAAAATTCACTCCGATTCCAATGAAAAAATTCAGCATAAATTCCTAGGTTACAAACTCGGTCTATCTTTAGAAACAAAACATAATAACCATTCGATGAAAGAATCAATATAATTAAGGCTTTAATTTTTAAAATTATTGAAGGTATTGTAGACGGTCTTGATTTTTTAAGCTTTCAACATAAATTTCTAAAACACATTAATTTTAAACTCGGCATTCCCATTGAAAACATAAACTTTAATTACTTGATGAAAGAATTAAATTTATTAAGACTCTCAGATCGAACAATTATATCCGACTTAATATTTACGTTCAAAATTGTAAATGGTAGAATAGACAGTCCTGATTTAATTAGGCTCATTGAATTTCATATACCCATGAAAGCTACTCGTTTTAAAATCCTGTTTAAATGCAACAATAACCGGACTGAGTATACCAAACACTCGCTTGTACTCAGATTACATGAATTTACTAATAGATATGCAGATGTGGCAGATCTATTTAACTGCACGGAAGCTAGGTACAAGAAGGCTCTACTATCAAATATTTTCAATCAGTATTAATTTTATTTGCACTATAGAATTTTATACGTACCTCTGGTGTCATTTTTTAATCAAAAGCCACAATTAACTTTTTTATTATTTCTCATTTAACTATGATTTTATGATAGGTAATCCATGTTTATGGTATATGTATACCGATTATATTAAATAAATAAATACCAACAAACACTGCTCGATCTAAAATTCGTTTTAATTGCAACATCAATACTTCAGTAAGAGTCATTTAGATACTCGCTTGTATCTGACTGCAGGCAGTTGGCAATTCTTTCTCGGAAGTAGGAGATGTGTTCAACTGCACGGAAAATAGTTAAATAAGGCTATAATTTTTTTTTACATGAGCTCCACACAGGAGCTCATGAAAAAAAAAAATTTCCCTCAGGGCCTATGTCATCTTTGGGGATACTGTGTGGAGGGTTTTTTTTAGGAAAGGAGGAGAGGAGAGTTCTGGGAAGGAAAAGGGTTTGAGGGGTGGACAGGAATCTGGGGTTCAGTGTGTCTAGGTGGTCCGCCTCCAAGATCTAGAAAAACCTCACCCCATGAACCCGGGCACCTCTGCTATATCACCAAACGTAGAGAATCACTTGGGGTGACCTATGGCAGAGGTGTTGGTTATCCAATAAAGGTTCCCGTGGCGGCGGTACCCATTCCCGCCTCACAAATTGCAAAATAACCTACCTCAATATTTATCAATGTTAGCACAATACAATTCTTCTGCACAGGTTCTATAAAATTTAAATAGCAAATTGTACTTCATGTTTACTGTTCCGCAAAATTATTATGTATATGTATCATAAGTTTGTAAAAAATAAATAAATTAAAAAGGTTTGGGCTGTCTGAGAGTGGGTATTTTTAAAGTCATACATTTTAAATTACAAGTAACGTTGTTTAATATTTAACTAACTTAAGGATATTTTTATCAACTAGGTTATATTTCATATAACATTTAAAACATTAAATTGCTGTAATATTATTGCAATTAGATGTTATAAATAAACATTTGAGTATTATTAAATAAAATCTAGTTTGAAAAAGCCGGTTTTAAAGAGTTCCGAAATAAATAATTGAATCAATCAATGGTACATGGTCTCCAGAAACTCGTAGTTCAAGCGGTGTATTCACAGCACAGAGATTAACCAATTTCCCACTTGTACTACTTGTAGGGCACCGTGTATGTAACTAAATGTCACAATTCCTGAAGAAATATCGGTTTGTCTGAAACTGGTTTGTATTGAAGTTATTATACATTCCTTCTGGGCCTACATATTTTGTGTGGAGGCCCTTTGGGGTTCTCTTGGGTTTAGTCTGGAGTTAGTATGTCCAGGTCTTCCACCACCAAGACCTATACAAACCTCACACAATAAACCTCGGCACCCCTGCTAAGTCACCAAACGTAACGAATCCCTTGGGGTGTCCTATGGCATGGTTGTTATATTGCATAAATTAAATTAATAGTACACAACTGTTAAGGCTGTACAAATCGTATGTGCGCCCCACGGTTGAATTTGGCAGTCACCTCTGGTCTGAAGCTCCAAAATACTTGAAAAATACCCTCGACTCTATGCAGAAACGGGCGGTCCATTTGATAGATTCTTCCACCTTAACGAAAGGATTGCAATCTTTAGAGCACAGGCGTCGGGTGGGAATTTTATCCATGTTCTACCGATATTTCAATGGAAGATGCTCTGACGAACTAGCGTCATTGATCCCTTCAACACAGGTGCTTAGTCGGGAGACACGCCAAAGGCGCGCCCAACATTTGTACACGGTTGACATTTGTCACATGAGAACGGGTCGTTTTTTCGACTCGTTCTTGAGTTCAACAGCTCGGCTATGGAACGATTTGCCGGCATCTGTGTTTCCTCCCTCCTACAACATGGGTCTCTTCAAGACCAATGTTCATTCCTTCCTCTCCTCAAAAAGACCCCCCACACAGCATCCTAGATGACATAGGCCCTGAGGGAAATTATTTTCCTCAGGGCCTCCTGTGTTGAGTCAATAAAAAAACAATAAAAAAATAAAGAAATGGTTCCCGCGGCAGCGGTACTCCTTCCCGCCTCCCAAATTAAAATTTAATTATACCACATGTCGAGCCACAATTAAATTGTTTGTAAAAAACATTAAAATGTTAGTAAAAAATATATTAAAAAATTGCAACATTTTAATTGCTTGTCGATTTTATCAATCATTTCAATTATATTACCCATATCAACGCTTTCATAAGCTAGGTACGTATCACAGCTCATAAAATAATCGCGTATTTCGCCTCAGAACTCTAGCTACGGAAAACCTTCATCAAAAATGCTGAAAAATATCATGAGCAAGCCTTTTTTCTAGATTCTAGAACATATTAAATTCCCCAGACAATGCACATTATTAAACGATGAATCGTGGCTTGAATGTGCTTTATTTTCCCCTCAGAACGAATACCTAAGTGATTAGACGCGCTTATTTTTGTAGGCAAAAGAATAAAGGTTTATGTAAACACTTAGAGCCATTAGAAGAACCTTGCCTCTCTATTTAAGAAATATTCCGAAGTTGAAAGTTGTGAGAGGGAGGAGGTGGGTAGGAGGAAAGTTAGGCAGTATCTCGCGAAGTACCTCCGTGGTCGACGGGTAAGGCTCTCGACCAGCAATCAAATCCCGTTGTGTGCAAATAAATTTGATTGATTTGCGTTATTGCACCACATAAGATGAAGCTATACGTGAAATCCTATTTAGATACTATTTAGATTAATCTTTACGACCAATCAGTTTACATTATGAACATCAAAAAATATGCTACGGATAAATTGAAGCTTTTACAAGCTTTTCTTTGTATTGGAATTACAATAAAATTATTATTTACATAACAAAAAATATAAGCGTAAAACACAAAAAAATTGTTTTTGCATGACTTAGCTGTGAAGTAATAATACAAGAAACAATTTTTAAAAAAATATCCCTTTATGGCTAAGACTAGGTTTTGTATGTTCTAACTTTTTTCATTCTTATAAAAATTATGCAAAAAATAAATAATATTACTTGCCTCTCGCAAATAAGACACTCGATTTTAAATTTTGAAGGCGTAAGAATCGAAATATTTCTAGCGTTTATATTCCTCTTAATCATTAAAAGTAATATAATTTGTGGCATGTTAAGAAGTTGGGAAGTATCGCGTGACGAACTCCGTGGTTGAGAGGTAAGGCTTTCGACTAGCAATCCAAAACTCGGTGTGCGCAAGTAAATTTGATTGATTTGTGTTATTTCATAATTTTATTTTTAAAAATAATATAAGACATATTTGCGGCATGAAAGATACTCTCAGTAACGTTCTGGTGTGAGACAACTGAATACCAGATCTGAATAGCAAGGTATTCCCCACCTTCCTCTTTCATATATCCTTCTCCTCCCTACTACATCAGGCCTCACAGCACACTCTAATTGGGGATGCCATAGTCTCACCGACTCCAGATTTGAGAGCAGTTTTGAGACTCTTGTGTGGTATTCACATAAAAAAGAAGATCTTGTTACTAGATAAAGATAAATCCATTTTTCGCAACGTTTCGATTCTTACTGGTGATACTAGAAGTAGTTAGGTACTTTCCAACCAGGAATGCGGTGAAAATATACTCAAAGCAAATAAATAAATATTTACTCAGCTTTCTACTCTGCCGTGTAGGTGGTAATTTTTATTTCGATTGGAATAAACGTAAAGCTTACATATATCGCTAATACATAGCTTCTCTACCCACATTCACGTATACTTTGATCTTGAGGTAAACGTAAATAAATTATTTTGTCAGAATTTCGTAAGCCTAATAGTAGGAGGCATTTTAGGGAATCGAAAAAATATATTTTTTAATAATTACGTCGAAAGAGATTAGAGCAACTGATATTGAGCTTTTCTCTTTTCTCTAGAAAATTTTACGGATGTTTTGCAATAAAATCACATTTTTCTCCGTAGAGACTTGGCGAATTTCTTTTTGCGGAAATGGGTCAAGGAAAGTCGACAAGAAATCAGATATCTTGGGAGAAGTTGACCTAATTTTATCACGAGAAACAGCTACAGCCATAATAATCAACAAATGCACAGAATACGTAATATGCGTAGATATCCAAATTGATAGACTTGTCCTAACGTGAAATCTGGGTAACATTTGGATGAACTGGAGGCTAACTTAACAGAGTTCTAGAATGCTTTGAATAAACTACAATATCGGTCGTTCATTGACCACCGAAGAGCTCAAATTGAAATAATCAAAACCTGCGCAGAAAAGTAAAATTCGCTTAAATAAGGCAAAGACTTACAGCGCAGTTCGCAATGAGGTGGATGATTTATAATCGATACATTTATAAAAGTGTCTAACTAAATCGAATCCTAACATTGGATTTTCCGATTTGGCATTTTTGGAAAAAGGAGTAGAATTTTATTGTCCAAAGACCAAATAGTGATTTTATAATGCGAGTTGCCTGTGTACTGTGAGATTCATTTATTGACAAATCTCAGATAAAGAGACAGTAACGCCGCCTCTCGCGCTCCTTGCAAGTTGATTTGTTCGCTATCTCTGATTGGCTGGTCTATTTATTTAAATATCAACGGTAATATGATAATTATAAATATGGTGTACCTACTGGTAGCAGCTTTTTAAAATCAAGCTTCGCAATAAGTTATCATTCTATTTTATCTATTGAATGCACAGAATAAAGAAGAACTTGTGGGCGAGTTTCGTGATCCAAATATTTGCCCAAACGAGGCTTAAATTTTAAATACACACCACATCAGATATTTATAAATTCTAAATAAGAAGGAGATTTACGATTTCAAATGAGTGTAAACAAGACAGAACGCTGGGTTATTGGGCTAAGTGAAAGATTTTATTTATTTATTTATTTATTTACAAGAAATTTTAATTATATTATGCAAAGTATTAAAATGATTCATTATTATTCTACTAGTCCAGAAGTTGAGCTCTAGGAGCCCGTGTTTATGGGAGGAGTATTTACATGCAAAAAAAATAATGTTCTAATGAAGTATGTAAACAATTGGAAATAGGCATACAGTTTAGAAAAAAAAAAATTATTGAAAAACAATCAACAATAATGTATATTTTTTATATTAAATATTACAGATTAAGTAAGGGTAAATTAAGGGTACAATATATCATTAATTTCAGGAACTTAATTTGCTTTTTTAATTGTTCATATTTCAATATTTCGGTTATACTAATTTTGTTTTTGGACAATGATATATTGTACCATATCACACCTAAATAAAAATAGTGGCGCTGAGCCGTGGTCGTCCTGAGCATAGGGATGGCTATTAAGCCTTTAGATTTATATTTATTGCTTATGCTATCTGAGGCGTGATTTTTTTGGATAAAATATTCTTTATAAATTTGATATAATGCGTTTCTCTTATACAATTCTGCGATAGATGGTACATTGAATTCCCGAAATATCTCCAAAGAAGGGAAGTCGTATGGTTTCCTAAGGATGATTTTTATAATTATTCTTTGAATTGTCATTATGGGCTATAATGAAGCCTTAAAGGCCCCTCCCCAGCCAATAATTTGTTTCAATTCTATTTTTCTTACTTATTCAATGTATGTTTGAATACTACAGCGTATAGGATTACGTCTGTAGTTTCAATGTCTTTCAACAGCTGTCGTTAGTAAAAATAGTTATGTGTAGTTTTAAGGAATCTCAACAGATATCAGTAAAGAAGCAATTTAGAGTGGCAACTGTCGCCGTTCGTGTCTAATACCCGAACGATTACGGAAATAGCCGATGATATCTGATCGACAGCTGGGCACCTTCAGTATCCAGTTCCCTTGCTTAAGAATTACCCGAAGCATCCATTAGAACGAACGTTTGGTCCAGTTAAATTTTTAATGTACCCGAACACACACGAAGTGATCCCAATCACTTGGATTGAAGAATATTACATATACTTTTTAATTAATACGGAAGAACAGGAATACCTAAGGTTAAATTGACATTTCAAGACTCCTCTTATAGCTAATGGCGAAAAACTGGTTGTGAGCGGAAAACAGCTGTTGTATTGAATCAAAAATATAGGATGGAAAAACCTGATAAAATTTCATGCAGAGCTAACAGTACAAGAAATTTTAGTCACCCTTGGGAAAGATTTTCTTTTTTCACACTGATAAACATCCATTGAGACGGTAAATGGTTGTGTATTAAGTATATAAAATTTAAAACACGTTTATACGTAAGGGGGATACTATTTAATAGATCACCCTCAGTAAATTAAAAACCAGGTTTGCTTTTAACATTTTATTGATGAGTCAATTTCTTTTAAAATTAAATTATTATTTGTTCAAAAGCGATACAAAAAATACATTGATAAATTTTATTTTCCAGTAAACCCAGTTTTATGCCTAAAGCTTTCCCTTTTAGGAGAATTTGAAAGGAAATTGAAGCAATTAATTACATTCGATTGAAGAGTCAATTTATTTTGAAATTAGATTTAAATTGAATCGTTTGTTTTTACCAAGGCGACTAAGTGTACGAATAATTGAAATTTGGGTTTCGTGAGACAAGGACCAACAATTTAATTTACAATTGGTTTAGGCACACAATTTAACTTCGCAATCAACCAACAGTTCGATATCTACCACACAATTTTTAAAACACAGCAAAAATACGAGATTTTTGAGTACAGTAAGATGACGTTGATTTGAACTCAATGGACAACAATGGAATACCAGGTCTTAGTCGATGTCCGCCGTATTAGATTGAGTATATTTTTATTTTAAAACACGCATTAATAAATGGGTTTTCACTAGTCTCGATTCGCCTGCCGAACCGTCAACAGCTCTGCGTCTAAACGTAGCGACTTCACCAACCATTGTGTTTTTAATACAGTTATCTAGTTACAAAGTCAGTTCTTTCGTGTTTTGCTCCTTCGGAGATTATTCGCGACAAGTGCCGATTCTTCGCATGTGATCTACGCAAACACGCGTTTATGTGTCAAAATTAAATTAATCTTCAGCGATTCAAACATTATCCGTTCTACAAATTCAAGTGCAAGTGCTTTGAACTTTTCTGGTTTATAATCCACGACTTTGGTTCCCCGTCTGAAAGAAGAGTAGGACTGTCCAGATTCCTGGAAAAACCACAAAATCAGCGCTGAGCATCCAGCAGCAGACAACATCTACAGCAGACATCCTTCCATCATCTCTGGTGAGAGTATTTGGACTTACTTGTACTTGTGATATTGTTTTTTTTGTCAGAGTTCAAAAATTTTATTCATTCCCACCGACATCATATAAATTAAATAATCTTGTAAAATTCACTTTTGCCGCGTTTTTCCCCGGCCCAAGTTTTCAAACGCCCTTTGAATGCACTAATTACCTCACGGACAGTTATAGCCTTTATTTATTAAAAGCACTTTACACTCGGTTTTACCCCACTTAGAGACTCATAAAGTTCCATTGTCCAAACGGGTATTTCCAACAGACTAAAAGCATTCCCAGCCGGTTGCTACTCAAATCTAATTACTTATATCTAGAAATTCCAACCCTAAAATCATGAGCGCCTATGAAAATAACCTAGCAGCTTTTATGTTTGCTAGAATCAATAAAGATCTATCCCCGGAGGAAAAAATCCACCTAAATTATTTAATCCGACATGAAATGGCTTCTCAAAGCATAGCTCCAAACCAGTCACCACTCTCCCCGCGGCGGCTTCCTTCTCCTCGGCGGCTACCCTCTCCCAACCCAGGAAGACACTACGAAGATTCTGATATGGAAGAATGCTACTCTTCCTCTGACGAGACAAGGTTCAACCTTGTCTCAGGGCGTAAACGCACGCGCACTTGCTCAAGGGGCACTTTAACCCCTGTAAATTCCCCGAGACATTCTCCCAGTTCCTCTCCCCGATCAAAAAAAATTAATGTTGAAACGCGACCAACCTCCCCAGAATTCGCAACCAATAAATTTGCAGCTCTGAGAACACCCTCTCCTACACCTGGCTCCTCTACAGCACAAGAGGATCAAACCTCACCAGCTGAACAACAACCACGTAAATTTGCTAGAATTCCCCCAATCGTCCTACATAAAAAAAACGAAACAACCGCTCTTTTCAGGAGCTTTGAAGAAAAAGGTATAGATTTCTTCGCGAAGAATATGGGTAAATTTATTCACATTCAAACGAAAACTCCAAGAGAACATAGTAACATAACTAGGATATTAATTGCCAAAAATATCGAACATCATTCTTACCGGCTCCCAGAGGATAAACCTCTAAAAGTAGTCCTTAGAGGCATCCCGGAAGATATCCCCACGGACGAGGTAAAGTTTGAACTAGCCCTCAAAAAATTCCCAGTACTATCCGTTCACAGAATGAAATCTGGTCGGTCTCGTCAACCGATTCCACTAGTAATGGTCAATTTAACTAAAAATGAAGACGCAAAACGCATCTTCACAGATCTTCAAACTGTTCTCCACCTACGTATCCAAGTAGAATCGTTACGAAACAGAACAAGGATGGGGCAATGTTTCCGTTGCCAGACACATGGCCACTCGGCAAACTGCTGCCACGGTCAGGAGCGCTGCGTTAAATGCGCAGAGCCCCACAGATCCTCGGAGTGTAAAAAACCAACGGATACTCCAGCAAAGTGTGCCCTCTGCCAGGGTGCTCATACGGCAAATTACAAGGGCTGTCCTGCCAGACCCCATCACAATAACTATAATTCCAACAGAAACCGTAATTACAACTATCAACGTCAGTCGAATAGAAACCCCAATTATAATGAATACCGCCGAGATTACCGACAGAACCAAGGCTTTTCCGGCCCTCAGCCACAGCCTGAAAGAGTAAACCCTAGGTCCGAGCCCGTCACCACCACCATCAATGAAAACCAACCCTCCTCCGTATCTCCCTCAACTTCGCAATCTTGGCCTGCGCCAAATTTTTTCAAAAGCCGTAGCTCCCATCAGGAAATCCGGCCCCCCAAAACCCCGGCCTTCAGCCAACAATTCCGGCTAGAACGCCGTCCTGAGTCCCCCCAAACATCCCAAAGCAATCTTCCTCCTCCTCCCCCGCCGCAAATTTCTAAACCCGAGGATAGCGAAATCCAAATCCTCATCGAACGAGCTACAGAGCTCCAATTCCTTATGCAAAACTTCGCCAAAGAGCTAAGTTCCATACAGACATATATTAAAAATCACAATGGCTAGACAACGCGCCAATAAATCAAATTTACAAACAGCGTACTGGAATGCCAACGGCACAGTACTAGCATACCGCGAGGAAATAATAGAATTTCTCCACGATTATAATCTAGACGTATTTCTTATAAATGAAACGTGGCTAAAACCATCACGTAACCTAAGAATACCAAATTATAATATATTTTGAGATGACAGAACCTCCAATAAAGGCGGCGGTACTGCAATTTTTGTTAAAAACAACATTGATCATTGTCTAGCACATGCATTCTCTAATGATAATATTGAATCCACCGCGGTTAAAATCAATACTTCTTCCGGTCCAATTAAATTCATATCTGTGTATAGCCCTCCCAAACGTAAATTGATTCCCTCTGAACTAGACTCACTTCTCTCCGAAAACGTCCCCACTATTATAGCCGGAGATTTGAACGCCAAGCATGGCTCCTGGAACAGTCTATATGATAACAAAAAAGGTAGAGATCTTGCAAAATATGCTCTCTCTAATTCAATCGCCGTAGACGCCCCTGACCTACCAACCCTTCAGCCACCAAACGGCAGGCCAGATGTAATTGACATAATCATCCTCAAAGACACAAGTCACGTTCACTCGCTAAAAGTTCTAAACGAACTCGCATCCGACCATAATCCTATTCTTCTTACTTTGACAGGAGGATCAAATCCACTGGTCCCACATAATCCAACTCGGAAAAAAATTAAATGGCCTAAACTCATCGAGTTATTTAATTCATCTATGACAGTGCCAACTTCTATACCCGACAAAGAGAGTCTTAACACCGCCACTTCTACGTTGATAAAATCAATAAAATCTTGCATCAATGAGGCTTCCGTCGATATTCCCAACGACACAAGACGACATGGCATCCCCGAAGAGATTAAGGATCTTATTAGGGAGAAAAATTTAATTCGTAAAGAATGGCAAAAAAGTTGCAATCCTTTAGTAAAAATGCATTATAACCGCTTATCACGCGAAGTAAGAGATGCTTTAAACGATTTCCGCAATGAACGCTGGCACGAGTTCATATCATCCCTCGAAAATGACAGAGCAGCTTACTGGAAGCTCTCTAAGACTCTCAGGAAACCAAATACTAGAATATCTCCCCTTCAAGGCCCAAACGGAGTAGTGTACTCTACTGCAGACAAGGCAGAAGCCTTTGCAGACAGCCTTGAAGCCCAGTTCACCCCAATAACTGATCACGACGACCCATCCTTCGTTACAATGGTGGATTCAAAAGTAGAGTCTATTTTAAATACAGAATCTGACTTGCCAATCAAATTCTCAACACCTAATGAAATTAAAAAAATTATTAACTCTCTTAAAAATAAAAAAGCGGCCGGACCAGACGGAATATCAAATAAAATTCTAAAATGCCTCCCCTTAAAAGGCATCTGCGCCTTAACTGCCATATATAATGCATCACTACGACTCAGTTGCTTTCCTAAAGCATTTAAACAAGCAAATGTAATCTTAATACCTAAACCGGGCAAAGACCCACTATTAACCACAAACCATCGCCCAATTAGTCTCCTTCCTTGCCTAGGTAAAATTCTTGAGAAAATTATCCTCGTTCGATTAGAATCATTTATTCATGAAAATAAAATTTTGCCAGATTTCCAACATGGCTTCCGGACTGGTCACTCTTCAATTCATCAACTTCTCCGCGTAGTCGAGATCATAACTGAAGGCTTCAACTTAAACAAACATACAGTGATCCTTACATTTGATATACGACAAGCATTCGACAGAGTATGGCATAACGGGTTATTATATAAAATGTACCTTATGGGCTTTCCCATCTCATTTATTAAAATGGTATATAGCTACCTTACTGATCGGACTTTTAGAGTAAAACTAGATGAAATTCTGTCATCAGAACGTCCACTAACAGCCGGTGTCCCCCAAGGAGGTTCATTGTCCCCTAAACTGTTTAACGTCTATTCTAGCGATATTCCGCCACCAATGAACCATAATGTAAAAATTTCCCAATTCGCCGACGATACAAATGTTATCTCAAGTTCTACTGTCGCGACCACTGCTACAAGCCGCGTACAGCTCCAAGCCACTCTTTTCGAAGAGTTTTGTAAAAAATGGAGAATTTCAATTAATCCTTCCAAAAGTGCCGCTACTGTTTTATCACGAAGACTACCAAAACAGCCCCCGAACATTAAATTATTTGGGGAACAGGTTCCATGGGAAAAATCTATTAAATACCTCGGAGTAACCCTAGATTCCAAATTAACGTGGGCTAAACACATTAATGAAAAAGTAAAATCAGCTAATAAGTCAATTGCAGCACTCTACCCTATGCTAGGTAGAAATAGTAAATTATCACCAGACAATAAACTACTCATCTACAAGACGACCATTAGGTCGGGCTTTACATACGCTGCTCCCATTTGGGGCCATGCAGCTGACACTCACATAAATAAATTACAAACCTTGCAAAACAAAGCCATTCGATTAGCATTGAATGCGCCGAAGTGGATCAGGGTTAACACTCTCCATAAAGACACAAACATTCCTCTGATAAAGGAGCTAATTGTTTCCCAATCGGAAAAATTCTACGCCGGCCTAGCCGGACATGAAAATCCGACCATTAACTCTCTCGCTCAATATAGCGAGAATGAAATTACCAAATTCAAAAGACCTAAAATAATCCTCCGCAAGGAGTAGGCAATTAAGTACATATTTAAAAAAAAAAAAAACAATAATAATACTATTAATAATAATAATTCCTGCATCAAGTCGCAGTATAGTTTTAAGTTTCAATTCTCAACACAAACAAAAAAAAAACCCTTCCAAGTAAAGTTTCATAGAAAATCCTTTAAATATGCTAGTCAGTAAACTCATTGTTTAGGAACTCTGTCATTAAATAGTATCCAATCCAATAAATGGGTTTTTACATCCATTTCTTTGAACCAGATTTGATACTTTTAAGGTTTTTTTTTTTTTTTTTAATGTGAATACCTCACAAGAGCCAGTGAAACTATGGCATCCCCAAATGGAGTAGGTATGCTGTGAGGCTGAAGGTAGTGGGGAGAGGAAGATCTGGTCACCAAACACGGCTAAAGCCATTTTTTAACATGAGCTCCACACAGGAAGCTCTGAGGAAAATAATTTCGCTCAGGGCCTATGTCATCTTTGGGGATGCTGTGTGGAGGGTTTTTGTAAGGAAAGGAAGGGGAGGAGAGTTCTGGAAAGGAAAAGGGTTTAAGGGGCGGATAGGAATCTGGGGTTCAGTGTGTCCTAGTCATCCGCCTCAGGGACCTAGACAATCCATGAACTCGGGCACCCCTGCTAAATCACCAAACGTAGCGAACCACTTGGGGTGACCTATAGCAGAGGTGTTATTTATCCAATAAAGGTTCCCGGGGCGACGGTATCCATTGCCGCCTCCCAAATTTCAAGTAACGTTTCAATTCTGAAAAGTGGTGTTATACCAGATCGATACTGAGAGTATCTTCTACTCTGGAACGTGCCGCAAATATACTATATATTATTTTAAATGTATTAATTGTGAAATAACACAAATTAATTAAAGAAAATTTATTTGCCCACGCTGGGATTCGATCCCGCGACTTTCGGATTGCGAATCAAGAGCCTTACCGCTAGACCATGCCGGCCGTCAAAGGTCTGTCTGTGTAGGTCACCCAAATTAGCGGCACATAAAAAAATAAAAGCACAGACTAGAAATCCCCTTCAAAATCCTTCACATATCCTTTCACAGTTCAAGCATCACGTCTCTGAAACGATCTGCACTTTGATGTATGAAGTGCACTCTCCAAAGCCATTTTAAGGCAAAAATAGGTTTTTTCTTCAATCTCGCGTTGGTTAATTTCACCTTCGTTTCCTCTCTTTGCCTTATCGGTTAGTTCCCTGTAGTTCCCTTTATTTATTTAATTTTTGGATTAAGATTTTTTTTAAAATATTATATTTCATGCCATGTGAAATATGTCACTTTTTACTTCCGCTAAGAATCTATTCTGGTTTAGAAAAAAATGCTACGTGCAATGGCATTATTATGGAATTTGAATATAACCTCTTTATATCCCCTGCCATAGGCCACCCCAAGCGGTTCGCTGCGTTTGGTGATTTAGCAGGGGGCCCAGCTCATGGGGTGAGATTTGTCTAACCTAGACCTCTCCAGCCGGACTCTCTCTACCCATCATCTTGCACCGCAGCTGGAGGGATAGATTCATGCGTCCGTCACTCTTGGATACATTGACCCCCTGATTCCACCCCAAAAATGTCTCTCCTTCCTTTCCCTAGAAGATCCTCTACACAGCATCCCCAAAGATGACATAGGATCTTTTTTCTGGGCCTCCTGTGTGGAGTTATGTAATTATTTCTCTTACGGCCTAATTTACCTTTGGGGATACTGTGTGGAGGGTCTTTTAAGGATATGAAGTAGAGGAGGTTCTGGAAAGGAAAAGGTATGAAGCGTGGGAGGAATCTAGGTGTCAACGAGTCCAGGAGTGATAAATGTACGCATCGGTAGTCCGGCTGGAGAGGTCAAATGGTCTCCCTCAACCTGCCTCTCGCAATCCGGCTCGCCACGCAGTTGGTTCCGCCGTCAAGACCTAGGCAAACGTTACCCAAAGAACACGGCCACCTCTGTTAAGTCACCAAATGTAGTGATCTTCTTGGGGGTGACCCATGGCAAAGATCATGGTTATTTAGGTTTTGGGCGGCGCGGCGGTACACGTACCCACTTCTTAAAATGAAGTTCATCTCACGACAGCGTTCTTTCTGTTTTTCCAGGTATCCTCAACCCAAAGAGGCCACGCACAAGATCAGGGGTCGCTCCGATGTCATCGAGCTTTTGTTTGGTGCCGTAGACCAGGAACTTCTGACCGTCAAGACCTTTTATTTCTTCTTCTACTCCGCCTTTGGATCCCTGTTCCCCCTCATGGGGGTGTACTTCAAGCAGATGGGGATGAACGCCGGCCAGT
Source organism: Glyphotaelius pellucidus (assembly GCA_936435175.1). NCBI lineage: Eukaryota > Metazoa > Arthropoda > Insecta > Trichoptera > Limnephilidae > Glyphotaelius > Glyphotaelius pellucidus. The sequence continues at coordinate 29,369,038 of OW386550.1, read as the reverse complement.
GCGGACTACTCATCGGGACAAGGCCCTTCGTGGAGTTCCTGTCTGCGCCCTTCTGGGGTAGTTTGGCTGACAGGTATGACATTAAATACTCAAAAGGGTGTATAATTCACCTATACAAGCCTAGCCTCATCTAACCTAACAGGACTTAACCTAATCTAACCAGACCTAGCCTAACTTAACCGGACCAACTTCACCTAACATAACCTAACATGTATTTTTTTTATATTTAAACGTATTTAGATACATCATCTTTTACACAAAATATGTTACAATTTATGTAATCATAATATTTTAGAGACGGAGACCTTATTTTACGGACAGCCCTTGTACATAATTATAAAATTATTCACAAAATAAATTAAAAAAAAACACTTTTGAACGTGAAATCGTGACCTCTAGACTGCATTTGCACAGCGATTTGCCTATTACCTATGTATATTCGTGGTGGAATAAGGCACACTAAAAACACATACAATTTTGGCTTGTGGCTTTCTCTCAAACAGTAATTATTTGTATTTCTCAGTTAAGAACATAAAATGTTCGAATGAGTTATTCTTAAAATACATTTTCTTAAACATTCATTCGTAAACGTAATTCTTAAACGTAATTCCCCAACCCTGGATAGTATATTCGCGTGGGTTTCTAATGAGTCATCCTTGAGAAAATCTACATACATTGAAAAATATTAATTGTAAATTCCAAACTACGCGCTTTGAAAACATTACAAACTCACACAATTAACATTGTTTTGTTAGATCCAAATGGGTAGGTAATACAAAGGAAACGTTGTCTACAAACCTTAAAACATTATTTTAATACAATCCAAGAATCCAATCTCTAAATACATGTACCGTGTGGTATGTTTTTAGGTTTTCACGGCCAAAAAGTATTTTTGTTATTGTTTTTGGGGTGTTATGCCGTGTTTCGCTACCTCCTTCTTTAGCCAACGTTTCGGACAGCGTTACAGTGTCCATCATCAGGGCAGATGAGTAAATGATATTGGTGAACCTGCTCAATAGTTCTTGGTATCCAGTAATTGACGGCTACACCAAAGCTAAACGCAAAAAAACCATGCTGAATTTTTTCTAACACCAGCTCGTAGAGAAATGGAGCTGGCAGCACGGTATCGCTTCGACACACATAAGTAAACACTCTCACCAATATCATTTACTCATCTGCCCTGATGATGGACACTGTAACGCTGTCCGAAACGTTGGCTAAAGAAGGAGGTAGCGAAACACGGCATAACACCCCAAAAACAATAACAAAAAAAACATGTACCGTGTGTTCACAATTATGTCCTCTGCGTGCGAACTCTATCTAAATTCCTTTATAGACAATAAATAGTGTTAATTTCAAGTGATCTCCAAGGAAAGTAAGGTCCTGTTTACATTTTTAGGCAGCATTGCTTTCATTGGTCGAGACTTTGTACATATATTTTCGTATCAGATTTTAGAAATTTGTTGTAAGTTTGTACAGCGCCCTTGAGGTGATTTTTCACAAAAACGGCGCTATATATCATCCAAATATTATTATTATTATAGTTGGAAAAGTTTTAGTAATAGTAAATGTACACAATGAAATTTGTTATTTTTCCCAGATGGCAAAAAGGAAAACTGCTCCTGCTGGCATCCCTGTCAGCGTGGATAGTGTTCACCCTGCCCCTCGGCTTCATCCAGCCTCCGGCCACCAGTTGCCTGGAGGAGAGAAACTACACCTACTTTATCACGCACCCCTCGGTCGAGCCCGATCAGCTCAGGAAGCGGTCCATCGTCGAGGAGCCGCATAACGTCAATCTGTTCCTGGTGTCCGAGGGGGATATCCCACCCCCTTCTCCGTGAGTCTCTTTTCCTTGCAACGTTACAATTATTGATAAACAACCGTGCTTGTAAAAATCTTGCTAATAAACTAAACATAACTATACTGATATTATATAACAGCCGAAAAAGTCATAGACATTCTTTATGCAGAAGGAGCGGGAAGTTTTTTTTTTGTACAAACTTGAAATTTCTCATTAAACTCGGAATATTTTCAACGTATTTTAAATACTAGCTGGTACCTAGGGTTGCTATGCCTTTTAATAAAGAAATTGTTTCTCTCTGCGTGTCCTTTCCCATTCGTCCCCTTCCCCTTCGCGTTTCCACTCCGCCTCTTCCACCTTCCCTCTCCCCACTCCACTCCCCCCCCCCCTCCCCCCGTCCCGCGAACCCCCCTCTCGAATTCCCCTCTCCCCTCCCTGGTTCCTCTCCCCCCTTCCCGCGAACCCCCTATCCGAGTTCCCCTCCCCCTCCACCCTCCGCATTCTATACATTCATTCCACCTATTGCAATTTTCATAATGCCAGAGCTCACCAGTAGTTCTATACAAAATAACGAACACAAAAAAAATCATTATCAACACCGTTTCCACGGCAAGGATTTGTTTTTCACGGCAACGGTTTGTTTAGCTTAGCAATAACTCGCCTTTCTAAAGGACGGAAAACGTATAATAAATATAAAATATTAATATATATAATTTCGTAACGCCAGAGCTTACCATTATATACAGCCTATAGTACTCGCATATAATTTAGCTTTCTATTCGTGAAAGAATTTTATAAATCTTTATATTGTTTTATGCGTAAAAGCGTAACAAACAAACACACGCAGTTTCGCATTTATTATATTAAAGTAGGTATATGTAATATATATTTATTATGTAGAAATCAGATAAAATTACCTTTTTGATTTCTGTATTTGAAGTTTCTTTGTGTTTTTATAAATTGGAATATTTTAATTTCGAACATGAACAAAAGTAGAAAAAAATCTTTATGTTTTTATCATTGAGACAATATTAGCGACTCTCAAACGAAAATTTAAAAAACGTTCAAATCTAGGAATCGAACCCAAGATCTTTGTCCAAAATCTGCTCTTCAACGATTAAATTTTACAATTTGAGGTTTAATTCATTAAATTATTCCAAAAACAAAACAAAAACACATATTTTCATCCCAAGCGTGAAAAATTGTGCAGAATACGAAATTTAGAATACACATTACTTTTTTTTAGAGAATCTGCAAGAAAACTTACTTCAAAATTTAGTTTTTTTTATGTCGTTTCATACAATAAAAAAATTAAATAAAATTTCCTGGAGAACAAAAAAAATCATTTTGGATTTATTGTTTGCGCAAAATAAACGTTGATTCCTATGATTCATATTTAACTACACAAGCGTAAGGCATTTAAGTTATTAAAAAACATAACTTTCATGGAATTATTATTAAATCCACAAGGTAACAGTCAATTTAAAAAAGTACGTCAGAAATGGCCTGACTTTTTCAAGACGGGAATCTCTTAAATAAGTCTGCGACGCCAAAATGCGACGATGCCAGCTCTTTCGCAGCCCAGTTAAAAACATTTTTTGACGAAATGGTTCCATCAATCAACAAAGTAAGAAGAAGCATGTAGCCCAGAATTTCAGCCCGTGGAGGCTGTTACGATAATCGTAACCCAAGTATCGATTATAATATGGCTTAAAATAACTTTCGCTCTGTGAATACATCCCTTGTCACTCAAAGAAATAATACAAACAGACAGCATAGTGATATAGCAATGCTGAAAAAGCTGTGATCTATTTTGAAATCACCCAAATCTTCACATTCATAGAAAATAAAAATTTCTGTTGTGATTCTGTTTTTTTCTTACATTAGCTCCACACAGACACTGAAAAAAATAATTTCCCTCAGGGCCTATGTCATCGTTGGGGATGCTGTGTGGAGGGTCTTTTTAAGGAGAAGTACTGGGAAGGAAAAAGATAAGAGGGGTGTGTAGGAATCTAGGGTTCAGTGTGTCCAGGTCATCCACCGCCAGATCCAGATAAACCTCACCCCATGAACCCGGACAACCCTGCTAAGTCACCAAATGTAGCGAACCACTTGGCGGTGACCTATGGCAGAGGTATTAGAGTCTGCAACTTTAATAAACTTTAGAATTTGGATTTGCTTTGAATTTAAGTATCATTTTCAAAATTGGAACTGATTGTGGAAACAATTCAGACATGCGAAAAAGTAGGTACCAAAAATATTTAATTTCAATTAATTCATTAATTTACTTTGCTTAAATTTGCAAACGTTGTAAATTTTGAATTATACTAACGGTATTCACTCGAGAGATAAACTTTTGACCCTATATAAAGTAGACAATGATTGTGATGTAAATATATATTTTTTTTGATTTCTTTCAGCTTCACAGATCCTACCATTTATAATATTCCATTATAATTTTCACGGGGTCTGTGCTAGGTATTTATAAAATCTGGTCTCATTATTTGATTCTCGATATTCACACACCAGATGCTTTTCCTCTTGTAACATGTAATATTCTGTTATTTTCTACAATCCTGGACTGTGCCACAACATTTAGTATTCACAGCCTGTATAACCAGTCTATAAGCTACTGCTGCAAACAATTTTCAGAATTCGATAACCATCTCTTATTTATTTTCGATTCTTTGTGTTCCTTCTCTCAGAAGTTTTCTCAGATTCATCTGCAGGTGACTTCTCTCGTATAATACATCTCTAAACAATATAAGCATCCCAAAACATTTGATAAAATCAATAATATCAAATCTAAAATAAAGAAAATTTGGTCTATTGTCATAGTGCTAACTTGTTTCGTTGGGTAACTTAAATACTCAATAGAAAACAAGCGGTAGCAGAAAAGGGGACTTATACTTTGTCAAATAAGAATAGAAAACATAGGAGAGCGCCACTGTTGTTCAAATGGCAACACTAAAAATAAAACTCATGGTGGAAATGTAAAGCTGTGTAACCTACATTTTTGTAAAAAAATTAAAAAGGCATAAAAGTGAAATAAATATTTTTTCTATTTCTTCAAAATAGGCAAATTTACTTTGTGGCGTCATCATTTAATAATGAAAAACAATTACTTTGTGTAACAACCACTATTTAATTAACAATATCATGATATTGTTAATTAAATAGTGGTTGTTACACAAAGTAATTGTTTTTCATTATTAAATATTTTTTCATTACAATAAAGATACCCACTGATCTCGAAATTAGGATTGCATATAGGTATATTATGCCATTGAAATTTTTGGTTGAAAAATATTGAAAAAAAAACGATATTGTAAGAAAATACAAGCACAATTTAGAAATTGCTCAGATTTATTTAATACTAGTTTAAGTACCTTACGTTGCTCGGGCTTTAGGTCATGTCTCTAATTTTAGATCTGAATATATTTAACTGAGATCTAAAAGTAGTGTAACTAAACTCACCATTAGTGATTCTTCCTTTCTACCTTTTAAAGTGTGATTTATACTGTTCTATATATTCAGTGTCATTGCGCTTTAAAATAATATTTGATCATTGTTGCCAGCCTTTATATTTGTAGTTCTATTTTTAATATTTTTTTCTCTTAATTGACATACTATAAATCTGATTTCAAAGCAATTTCCTCGGGCGTTCAACAAGGGTCTCATCTCGGTCCGTTATTTATTTTATTTTATGTTTAAATGATATAGTAAATGTCATGAAAGACTTCAATAATTTTTTTTGCCAATAACGCCAAACTGTAAAAACTCATAAATAACCGAAGATTAAAATATCATGATGTATTATATAGTAATATATATTATGGGGTTTGTAATTACATATAAATTTAAGAATATCTGTTAGTCGTTATAAATACGAGTAGACTGGAAATTTTTAATCTATAGTGATTAACATGTTTATAAATTAACAACTTTGTTGTAAATTATTTTGAAACTAAGTATACTTAATTTTTCATCAATACAATACGTTAGCTTATATTTTTTTATTTAAAAATGTCTGTTTGTCTCTTCACACACATTCTTCCTTTATTTATTTTGTAATTTTTAATTATTTTTATTATTATTTCTCGTGTACATTCATTAAGATTAAGAACCGTTTTCATCCCAGGCAAAATTACCAAGATATTCTATGGAAATACGTTATGTATTTTGATTAAAAATTTACTCAAAATAACGTACTTTGCCTTCTGCCAATCAATAAAGCAATATGGAATTATGGGATGGGGTGGAACTTATAAATACACACACAACCGCAATATATTTTAAATGCTAGAACTTTTTACTCAATGATTATTTATTTCCAGTACCACCCCTCGAGCTTCTCGCGCACTCCGCCCGCGCGGCAGTCCCGGTCAGTCGCCGGTTGATGTGCGATATGCTTCCAACTACAACGATGCCGAGCACAGCAACCTCGTGACCCCTCTCTTCTCCTCCATAGTCTACCGCACCCAGGATATCCAGAAGGCCTTCTTCCTCCTGCTTCTTCTAGTCATCATAGGGGAGTTCTTCAGCGCCCCGGCTATAACCCTGGCCGACTCTGCAGTCATCACTTTGCTGGGGGAAGACGCAGATCGTTACGGTCACCAGAGGATGTTCGGTTCTCTCGGGTGGGGTCTGGCTATGTTCTTCGTGGGAATTGCTCTGGACAACTCTACTGCGTTCCCTGACCATCCGTGCAGCGGACAAAAGCGGAAACAAGAAAGGAACTACACCATTTGTTTTGCGACGTTCTCTGTGCTGATGGGAGCTGCTCTAATAACTGCAACTCAGGTAATTCATTAGTTCATTGTATTGACTATGGTGTACTGGATTATCCACTGATTAGGATTCCAGTTGGTGATCGGGAGTTTTCAATAATACTCGTCGAGATTACGAGTTGGTTACTCAGTGAGCTGTTCGCCTGACTATCGGATATATTTGTTATCGTTCGGGTTTTAGACCCGAACGGGCGACAGTTTTCTCTCTCACGTAGTACTACTACTAACCTTTGTTGAGACACCTTAAAATTACATATTCTAAGGACATCGGTTGAGAGACATTAAAAATACATATATTTTACAAAAGACTACATTAACATACCTATCATAGTTAACATTCAGTAATAGCATTGATTTTTTTAACAGACATAGAGCTCGATATCCTAAAACTACCAATTGAACATTTTTCAAATGCATTCACCATTGAGATATGAATTATAATTATTAACCTTCTCACAAATATTTGGTCCTGTTTATAGGTAAATCATTTTAAAGCAAACCTTGCTTGTATAGTGAGTGGTACTGATTGGTTAAAAAATAACGATTATTTAGGACGGTTATTTCACAATAGAATTTGAACAATTCATAACCTGGTAAATTCAAGACCTGGGAATTCAAGACCTGGGAATGTTCTATCCGGTTCTGGTATAATTTCATCATGTGCTGTTGTTTCATAGTATTTTGGAAATATCAGAACTTGAATGACTTTCACAGAACTTGAAGATTATCTTTGAAATTTGATGAATTGTTCGTATTCTGTGAAATAATCTCTTTTTACCTTTTAATTGAAAATTCAAATATAAAAAATCTTTATTGAAAGTATTTTACAAATAAAATAAAAAGTAAGTACAAAGGGTATAGCTTATAGGAACACCATATAATGTTATTTCTTACAGTTAACCCATTAAACGATAAATTAAAAATACATTGTATGTGATCATTATAAAATGTAAATAAACCCAAATCACGAGACTAAATTTAAACGGTTATTGGGTATAGTAATTGATAGATGTCGCTAGGCACACAATATCTTTGGGCAGTTGTGGGTAAGAGGTGACTGCGGGTGGGTGTTTCAAAATAGTTCCAAATTTTTTTTTTAAGTGAAAACTTCTTTACCACCGTTGTGATTTGAAACTCAATGAAACGGAAACGGGTGACACTAAAAAGATACAAACACAAACATACGAGTACATCTGTAGGATTTAGCCAGCGAAAGAATGAGAAAGCAATAAAATATTGATTTAATTCTCGGTTCCAATATAATACGATAAATCCACAATCCCACGCAAGTCTCCTTTGGTGTAGTGGTATAAAGCGCCTGACGAGCCTCAGCGGTCAGACATTTAGCGGACCAAGGATCGAATCCTATGATAACAAAAAAAAAAAATATTTTTGTAAAGTCAATATCCAAAATTCAAACCACTCCAAAATGAACAGGCAAAGAATACACAAAAGAAAACGACATCTAGCGACTTCGAAGAAGAAAACATAAATGCAAATAAGACGACCTTAGATGATAATAAAGGAAAAGGTGCACTGGAAGCTGGAAGGAACTGGTGCATCGGTCTCCTCTTTGTGCTGTGCTTCGTAGCCTCCCCATTCTTGTCTACTTTAGTTTTCTGAAGGTTTCACTTCTACCGCGAGTGAATTGCATACTCTTATTTTTTTTTAAATTCTATCCTTATCGGTATGCGCAAATACATTCAAACTGTCTTTAAAATGATTTGCCATTTTTTAAAGATCAATATTATATATTTATTTGAATTTACATTGGGTCTCAAAGAGTAGTTACATTTTCAATTGCATGTACTCTCGATCAGTTTCTACAAAAAGTGAGTTATTTATTTGTAGATAAACTTCAAGTACGAGTACCCATCGGAAGTGGAGGTGCAGGTCCGTTCCCCGCCCACGGATGAGGACCGCCTTCAGAGCCAGCTAGCCGCACAACTGCAGCTTCCTGGACTGGATTCATCAGTCAGTCAGGCTGATGCTAAGCCATTGACACAGGTACCCAATACTATAGTTGTAATAGTAGTGATCTCAGGAAGGTTCCCTGAGGAACTCCATAGTTTAAAGTTTGTGTTCAAGTACAGTATGTTAAATGAAGAAAATATATATTATAAATACCATTGACGTTACAATAAATCCAGACTTGTTATTGTCTCACAAAATTTAGATAAAATGTGGCAAGTAAGAAACACCTTGTTTCCAGAAAATTCTTAATTCATTCGTTTTTCCTGTATGTCAAAGGTAGACATTGAAAAAGGATGTGTGTACGAAAGAAATAAAAGATAGGACGGGGCAGCATTTTCGTATTAAAAAATTGCGTCGAATACTAACATAACCTCAAGGCCGACCAGAGTACAAGTTTGGACGCCTGACGGATTTTGAGATGTCAAGTAATCAAGTCAGGATCGTGCCATAACAGAACAGCCACAGTATGCAAATGGCAGCGAATGTTGTTGATACTCGTTATTACTGCTGATTCGTATGTTGTTTTACCGCAAGGATATAAATAAATATTACACTTAGCGACAGCACTGATATCTTAATTTCTGGAATAACTAACTCTAGTCGGGCTTCCATTTTCTCAGTACTAAAACCTCGAAATCGAAAGTAAACTACACTACAACCGACTTTTTTTTTGCTTGTCATTTAAGATTTTACAGCACGTCAATAAATATTGAACTGCTGTGAAGATACTACCGATAAATCTAAACGAAACATGACAGAACACGACACATAAAAATAAAAAGATGACGGTCGCAACTGGGACTCGAACCCAGTTGCGATGTCATACCGGTACCCAAAGCCAACCAACCCAACCCAACCCAACTCGGCCATTGGGACCTGTGATTAGTATTAGCTTCTTCTTCAATGATTACACTTATAATTTAATTGAAAAATATATTAAAGATATTCACGTGACAAAAAATGCAAATCTAAAACATAAAATTCATAGTGGATAGTCAACAAAGGCATTGTATACTGCGTCAGATAACTTCAACAATATAACGACCCACCAAACGTCTGTATCGTTTTCCTTTTCCTCTCAATTATTTATTATCTTTTATTTTTTATTCTTCATCTCATCTTATATCTATTTTCCATTTTTCTCATCTCTTTTCTTTTTATTTTTCTTTCATTCTATTTATCAATTCAAATTTACATTAAAATTTTTGTCTTATTTTGTCTTCCAAGATTAAGATATCAAAATTAGATTAAATTCCTGCCATCTCGGAACGAGCTCAGCCTAGTAAGGTGGTATACCTATAGAAGAAAAAAAATTGTATTGTATATATTTTTACTTAATTGTTAATAAATAAAATTAAAAAAAAAATTAAAAAATGATCGTTATACTCTTCAAAAGTTATTTCAAAATAAAAATTATTATTGTTTGATATTTCGTGTCGCTTTCATGTAAATTTAATAACTCACATCATTCAAACGAAAATTTAATAACTCACACAATTCAAAGCTAAACAATAAAATGGATTTAATGACAACATCTCGAATGGGTTTTATTATCTCCTAGAGACAAAGACGTTTCATTTTCAAAAGCATCAAATATTATAATTACGCGAACTTTAATACAATATTAAAATTTCCCTTATGTATTGTCTTCATTAATTCATTATCGAGATTCATAAAATTATGTTGTAATAAGTGTATCTTTTGTATTTTAGACAAAGATGTTCGCCCAGACAACACGAGAAATGCCAGAGTGGATTACGGTCCTAAAACAGTTCAAGAACTTGAAGTGTGCCTCGTTCTTGTTCGTGGCTTGGTTCATGGGCTTCGGTATCGGGCTGATCTTCACTTTCCTCTTCTGGCATCTGCAGGACTTCGGAGGAACCCCAACTCTCTTCGGGGTGGCTTCTGTCATCAATCATATCTCTGAGATCTTTGCTTACTTCTTCAGCTTTAAGCTGATCACACAAATGGGGCACGTTAAGGTAAGATAGTCAGTGAAAAACAAAAATATTTTACGATGTTTTGAAGTATAAAAAAACCACGTTAAAAACCATGTTTTTAGTAAGCTTTTTATTGAGAATATTAATAAGAAAATAACGGCACCATAATAAAGAATCCATAATTTCTTATTAAAAATAATCATTTTGTAATTTTCCTTTTTAACAATGGGAAAATAATAAGGTTTTTTTATAAAAAAAAACACCGCACAAAGAAAAACATATTTTTATGAAAGATTTTTTTACTTTAAAAAAGTGTTTTTTACAGTCATGAAGTTTAATTTGTTGAACCTACTTTTTAGAATCTTAATAACTTTTTTTAATAAGCTTTTTCAGGTCGATGAGACTAGGGAGAAAAAATTCCCCCACAACTCCAATAATATATTTATTCTGAATTTTACATATTTTTGGGGGTAGCTAATTAAAGATGCCTACGCGGCATGTATATTTATTTATTTTAATTAATGTGTTCAGATTACTTATTGATAAAGTTAATTTAGACAAAGATACATTGTGGACCCGTGCTGAAGTTCAAGAACTACATTCCTGATTTCGTGATTTCTCCATGGAACACATTCTAAAAAAACGTATCCCACTCAAAAGTTCACATTTTTGTTGACCGGCAAAAAACCATGTCTTGTTCGATATGGTTTTTAAAAAAAAACATGGAGGTAGAAATGACCCAAAAAACCATGAAAACATGCAAATGGCATCACTGGATGGAGCATACTTAGAGTACGCTGGTAGTGTGTGGAATCAGCACCAAACTAAATTTGTAGTGTATTATTAATTCCAGTTATTTGGGAAACTTCCAAATAAGATAAACGTTGCTTTATTTATGTTTATAGTAGTTTTCAATTCATATTTTACTGGACCAGACGTCCTTTATAAATGAGGCTCTAAATTATACTGCGGCTGCTGACTACGACACTGATGGAGTCTAGCCGTCTACCAAATGCCGTCAGCTAACTGTTCATACATTAGAAACGAACGACGATAGATGATACTCTTCTAAACCACTGAATGAATACAAATCTGGAGGTCGGTAGGTCCAGGAATGACGGACGGAGAGGGTTCCGCTGTATAAAATGTCTCCCTCAACCAGTCTCTCCCAATACGGTCTGCCACGCATCTCGCCCCATGAATTCGGGCACCCCTGTAAAGTCCCAAACGTAGTGAACCACTTGATGTGACCTATTTCAGTCTGTATAATGTATGAACGGTCTCTTTATCAACAACATATTTTTGATATTTGTGAATGATGTTCTTACTATTTTCAACGATGTCCAAGTTTTAATGTTTGCGGACGATATGAAAATATACAAAGCAATAAGAAATATAAATGATTGTCAAACATTGTCAAATAACTTGTTTAAACTTTTTGCTTGGTGCCAAGAGAACTATCTACGACTAAATTTAAGTAATTATGAGATTTCATAGAACAAAAAATCCAATAATTTATGAGTACTCCATTAATGATGTAGTGCTAACAGTTGTAACCGAGGTGAATGACTTAGGTGTAAACTTTGATCAAAAACTGAAATTTATAAACCATATTGAAACTACATCAAATAAAGCTTTGAAAATGTTGGGTTTTGTAATAAGAATTTGCAGCCAATTTAAAAACATTCAAACCTTTAAAAATTTGTACATGTCATTGGTTAGGAGTCAAATCGAGTACAATTCGACAGTGTGGGCACCTAGTTATGCTGGTCATTCACTCACGATAGAAAGAATTCAAAACAAATTCTTACGATTTATTAATTTCAAAATCGGTATTACAAGGGAATGTATCAACTATGATTATCTACTATGTCAACTTAAGTTATTAAAATTATCCGAACGTAGAATAGTATATGACCTAACATGTTTACACAAAATCATAAATTCAATAATTGACAGCCCTGAATTATTATACTTGATTTCTTTACATATACCTCGCAAATCAACATCGAGGTCATAGTAGAATTTATAACAGAAAGAAGAACAACAAATTTAATTAAACCAACTACATAGCCCTGCTTCGACTTATTTCACATGTATTGTACTTTTCTCAGCCCAAAGTTTTTCCATCTTGCATGGTGGAATATTTTGTTTTTATTTCAATTCGTTCTTGATCTTGTTTTGTTTTAGATTTGGTTATGATTTTGATTTTGATTGTGATTTGGATTTTGTTTTTGATTTTATTTTTGATTTTGTTTTTGTTTATTATTTTGTTATTTTTGTTTTTTGTTTTTGTTATGCACATTTAGATGTTCTTTGTAAAAAAATAAATGTAAAAGCCCAGCCGGGCGTGAAATTCAAAATAAATAAATACTAATAAACTTTTAAATTTTGGCTTCATTTATGTTTCAAGGTGCTCTGCATCGGTCTTGTGGGTAACATTCTCCGCTTCCTGTACATCTCGTGGCTGCGCAACCCGTGGTGGGTGTTGCCCTTCGAGTTCATTCAGGGCGTGACTCACGCCGCCGTGTGGGCTGCGTGCTGCTCCTACATCGCGCACTCCACGCCACTGGGCCTCAGGGCTTCCGCACAGGGCGTGCTGCAGGGCATACATCACGGCCTGGGCAGGGGTTGTGGGGCTGTCATTGGTAAATAATATAAAATATTACATAATATATAAAATATTACATAATTGTTTTTTTAAGGTCTCCCTACTGCATACAATAATCAGACGTTTACTGACTTCAAAAAAATCTAAATCCATTATTACTCTTGTAATTTTAATCCAAAGTACATTTACACGTACTTAAATGCAAATGAATATCTTAGTAATAACCTTTCATACTTTTTCAGGCGGAATTTTCGTTAGTTACTTCGGAACAACAGCCACGTTCAGGGGATACGGGATCGTGTGCATCATGGTACTCGCTGCTTTCATCTTCATCAACTTCTACAGGAAGGACACTGGATTTGTCTCTGATATTCCTACCACTGAAGATCCCCACCACGTAAATAATACTTTAAAATATTTTTTTATGAAAATAAGGTTGGTTGCCATATTTAGAAGCATAGTTTATTACATGATTACAGATCTGCTATGCCTATCATACTGCAGAAATGACCTATTGATTCAGCACAGAATAACACGAGCAAGGGCGGCTGGTTGCACAGTGTGTTTGTGTGCAGCACTGGTAAATTATATCGCCTAAAATTACTTTATAATATCTTACCGAAAAATATAAAATCTATGAATCTCATAAAAAATATCACCTAACAGTATTTAATGCCTAATATGAAGATTTGCCTCTCCTTCAGGGAGAGCGAATTCTCAAAGTTCCGCGCGAAATTGCCATGTCTGTGCAGATAACGAATTATGTTTTTGTAATTAATATCTTGCGCGTCACGCGGCCATATGTATAAAACATTAAGCTATCCGCATGTGTCACACGAACGGCTGCGCGGCCTTTAACATACAAAACTTAAATTTGGATTTGAGGCAAAAATACTTAACCAAACTGAATAATTCTTTTTTTAATCAAAAGGTTTAGTAATTACCAACATTCTACATATTCTTTTTTATTGATTTGTGTTTTAAATTATAAAACGCAGATCATTAAGGAATTCATTTTTTTGTGGGTAACCTTGACAATTTTGCCCACGTACTGTTTATACATTGTTTATAAATATTGTTTATATTGAAATACAAAAAAGAGTTTTTTGGGTTGAAATTTAAGATTTATTTACGACAAATTTGTGTTGTGTTTTTTTTTCTTAGTACTTAAAAAAGAATTGTACAAAAAAATTAAAATTTTAATTAAAAAGTATTATGTGTAGAAGTTTTCGCACTTCGACAACAACTTGGTACGGACCTTCTCTCCAAATAAGATTAGTGGCATTATTTTTACCTAACGTTGCTTAGTAACTGTTAACTCATAAGTACGGATTATCAGTGAACCACCACATTTTCAGGGCAGCGGCCGCCACTGAACACGAGGTGATAGATGTGTATGGAACTGCTAAGCAACAGCTCTCTTGGTTTCTTCAACGTAAACCTTGAAGGTTTCACAAGACTTGTGAATAACGTCTCATTAATGTCAGGCTCTTGTATGTATTAGTTTAAGAACATAGGAACTTATGTTATCTTTTATAGTAAAATAACACACTTTTGTTACTGTTCATGTGTATAGTAAACGGACGTAGTCTGTTCTACACTTTAATTTTTTTAGTATTGTATGCAGCAGATAAGGGGTTAACACTTAAAAATTACCAAGAAATAACAATGAATAACTATCAACCGTCCAATAACAATATGAATGAAAAAAAACATCACTTTGTAAAACGACAACAAATACAAAAGACAGCAAAGTTTTGGTCAAGCAAAGTAAACCAAAAACAAGAAATTTGAGTAATTTAGTAAAGTTTATCCGAGAAGAAGATGATTTACATGGGCTGCCTTTGATTAATTACCTTTTATTTAATTAAGTTAGTAGACGAGCTCAATCAAACTTATAGAGGCACCACCAGTAATCACCATCACCGATAATTTTGTGATAAACACAAAGAATCATGGAAAGAATTGTGCCAGGTTTCTCGTTACGAAATAGAAATACTAATCAGTGATTGAGCGCTAGCCGAGATTTCGTCAGAACAGAAACAGAGGATATGAGATTAACTGACGGGCAAAAATAACTGGTGACTTTTTATATTAATGTTTTGTTCATCACCAGGAGATTCTGTGCTGAAAAAGAATAGGTTTTGGATAAAGCGTTTTCAACGACTTCTACGGTACAACTTCATGGTTTGGGTAGGCTTTTTCAATAAATTCTAAGACGAAGTTTTTAAAATTCTAATGAGTTCTCTTTCCGATAATTCCTTAAGCCAAGATTTGATGTAATGAATGCAGTTATTTTTTGTTTTAATTTATTCGATACTGAGTGGGAGTTTCTTATATAACTTTACGGCAAAAGAGCTTCTTTGTCCAAACGTAATATATATTACAGTTAGGTTTGTTTAGATTGTCTATTTGCCTTGTTGTGGTTTATTGTTATGTGAAGTGTTTGCCACTTTGTCTTTATTGAGGTGATGAACAGGAATATTATTGACACAGATTTTTTTAAATGTACATTCAAATTGTTGGCGTCCTTACAGGGACCTTTAATACGGTGTATGAATACCCTTGACAATTATTAGTATCCTGAATATAGCACGTTCACAAAAAAACTATTGGAATCATACGACAGAACTTGTAATATTGGCGATATCTATGCTAACGACCTATAAAAAGGTTTTGTGCTAAGCTCGTCATAACAACCAAGCGAGGACAAAGAGCAACTGATATACCGGACCATGGCATCATAATATTATACGACTTACACGCTTTCATATATTTTATCATTTTCTCAGAGGCGTGACTGATTAATTTTGTATTGAAAGTTAGGGAGAAGTTACATACTTAAGCTTTAGTGTCACGGCTTTGTGAAAGATTGATTATGTGACTTGGGGTAACGTGTGTCCCATCATAATTTATATATCATACACACTAACACCACATTCAGCACCAGTAATAAAATCCCCATTTGGGTCGGGTCGTAACTTTCTTATTTCACACATTCTCCCAAAGATGATACAATATTGGTTTAATATATTTTCAGTTTCTTTTTATTATATGTTTAATGGACTATTTAGACTACATCAATAATTCATAGAGTTCAGAAAATGGTCAAAGAATTAACCATTACACTGTTCAATTCACAAGAAAACGGTGGGAAAGCTGTATATTTTAACCAGCTTGTTACAATTACATTTAGTTTTATAATACTTTTTTATGTATGCAGAAGTTACATAAATGCATTTATCATATTTTTCTAGTGGAGCCGAAATCCATAGGTCGTCTCCACAGGTCAAATAATCGAGGGTAACTACTGTGGCTTTTAAAGAATTGTTGTAGTTCTTCGTTGGGTCAATTGCAGGATGTTTGGGGGTGGTAGTCCCAACACTTCAAACCTTTATGAATAGCTAAGTATTTTTATGGACTTTTCAAAAAGGGTGCCTGAGATATATATGCGTATAGCCCTTGTATGCTGATGGGGATGGAAACGATCTATTAACGCTGCAAAAGCCAATCCTGTAGGAGGAGAAATTAGTACGAATTCTCCAGTCAATATTCTACCTTCGTAATTTTTTTTCCACGGTTGGGTGTCACCCTCCGTCGGGTGGCACCCGGGGCAGGCCCCCCTAGCTACGCCACTGACTATGCCTATTACGCCAATACGATTAGCCGCGTAAGGTGCCACTATTAGGCCCAATTGGCCAAATATTTGGTTCACGAAACACGTTCATATGGAACTTCTTATTTTATGAGATAGAATAGACAGTGAATGGAAACATATCGAGGATAGGGCTGTCAGATAATAGATAGAATAAAATAATTATTTCATTGATGTATTAATATTTTTAGGTGGCCGAAGAGACGGCCCACCTCGCTCCACACGGAGTGCCTAGCAACCCCTTGCCGCGGGCCCTCTCGTCCTCACGTCTGTCGGATATGGGGGCGCAGGAGAGCTATGGGGCGACGCGCCAGCAGGGTCCCAGCCTGTCCGTCCCGGGGGCTCCAAGCAACCCCTTCATCCAGCCCGCCCCCTCGGCTGCACCCACACAGGAATACGGGGGGTACAGATAGAGGTATGTGATTAACTCTGATGAGAGAGATATGGGTGAGGAATTCAGGGGTTTTGTCTTATAACTTAGACTCTTCGGACCTGAACTAAAATACTTGACTTCTTTCCATGAATGTCACATAATGTTTGATCTGTCTTGGCTGATGATCCAAGACTTGGAGTCCACTTTATATTTAGCATAATAATTTGGGTTCTGTCTAATGGCCAGTGGAAGTGCGTTAGATAAATTTGTTGCAAAGTATCTTAAAAAATAAAACTTACGATTAGAAAATGAAATGAGTGTAATGAGGACGACAGACTTAGCTATAAAAGCTCCAGTGTTATTTTGCTTGGTCTATTTCAGCATATCGCTTGCCATCTCATACCTTTTTCCTTCCCAGAACTTCCATCCTTCCCTTCCTTATAAATACCCTCCTCACAGCATCCTCTAAGATGACATAGGCCCTGGGGGAAGTTATTTTCCTCAGGGCCTCCTGAGTGAAATAATTTCCGTGTGGAGCTAATGTAAAAAATGTTTAAAAAAATGTACGGCGAGCGACATGGCGTATTTTGGCATACAAAATGTATGCCAAAATACGCCAAGCCAAATAACGCCGGCGCTTTTATAGCTGAGTCTATCTCTAGCATGGTGACCGGACAACTGGGAATGAAACCAACTCAGAACCATCTCAGATAAGTCATTTAGAGTGATAAATTTTTTTAAAAACATTAGTTAAATAGGTTACGTTAGGTTAGGGTTATCGACTAATTTAAAATTATTTTTTTTATAGCTTTCAAGGAGGTGTTGAGTTAACTTTATTCTCAGTTGGCATGGAACCCTGTAGCATAATACTGAAGGAAGCTTTCGAAAATTGAAACTGAGTGAAGGTTTATTCAGGTTAATAAAACATTCAGCGGAAGACTCAGTGAAGATTTACTTAATTTTTTTTTGCTTTTAAAAAATTATACTAGGACATTGTAAGTTTTTTTTACGTACTGGAGAGATCCATTCATTTTTTTACGTTCCGTCAAGATACATTCAGAATCGTCCAGAATTGTCTCAATCTGTTCAGATTGATTCGGATCCAACTAGAAGGGTCTTCTGTATCTTTTGCTACAGCGTAACGCGGCTACCGGCCAGCGTAAATCGGCCGTATACGACACATTTTAACAGTTTTCTTAAATGCGGTATTCCGTATCGTGCTACTAGCTAAATACTGCGATTGTTTTAAGACATCCACTCTCAAAAGTAGTTACTCTAATGCCAGAGATGATGGCACTTTTTTCCGCGTTATTCTCGTTAAGAGATGACTGTCGCGGGAAAATTTGAGAATCCGATGTCATCACGAACATCAACATAATACTTCAAACGAATAGTCATTTTTCATGAACGCCTACTAGGCTTATATGTAAGTAGTTTTAATAACTAATAAAAAGCAATTCGTGTTTTTAGTAGGTAATTAATAATAATTAACGTACGATAGGCATAGACAAGCCATTGAAAGCCATAGAAAATCACAGAAATTTGACAGCCGCTAACGCATTGTCAGACGCCTTCCGATTTCCGAATTGCCTTTTTGTAATGCTGACTTAACGCAAAAGATAACACAAAATATATGGAGTCACCTTGATCAATACTAATTAATTGCCATAGGTCACCCCAAGTGGTTCGCGGTTTGGTGATTTAGCAGGGGTGCCCGAGTTCATGGGGGTGAGGTTTATCTAGGTCTTGGAGGCGGCTGACCAGGATACACTGAACCCCATATTCCTACCTACCCCTTAAACCCTTTTCCTTCCAAGAACTCTCCTCTCCCCTTTTCCTTAAACCACCCCCCACACAGCATCCCCAAAGATGATGTGTGGAGCTCATGAAAAAAAATGAACAAGGATTTCGATGATCTCTACTTATATGTATAAATTTACACCGATTTCACTCTTTTATGATACTTGAGATGAATTTTGTTTTCACATTTTTATTTCAGGATTCACCAGTAACCTGAAAGCTCTGCAGGTGACCAGCATTGCGGGGAAAATATCTAATCACCTTGTTTACATAATATTGTATTTATCAAAATATCATAATTTTGCATTTGATGTTCAACGTCTCTAAAATTGATGATCTGATACTAAGGATTGGAAATTATAAGAATTGTATCAACATGTGTTATTTTATAGAAATAAACATTTAAAAAGAAAGCACGATAGTTCCAAAATGATAAAAGATAGTTAATGATTAATCTATAGGTAGTTAAATACATTTACGTATAAAGTGTATTCATGTTTGTAAACGTTTCTATGTATGAACGAGGAAAAAATGTACTATTTAAAGCAAACTATAGGAAAAACTATTAATATTGCTTTGTTCATCTGATTGAATTTAATATTATGTGTGCAATAATGATTTGTTTGACATATCATTGACTTTTCAATGCGAACAGATTATTTTAAAAAGGTTATTTGAGATTGAAGACGAGTAGGATAGTCAAATTTATTAATTTTTTTCCGTGATCTCAAAACTATCGAAAAATAAAACAATGAAATTCCATCAAATTCCTCAATCAACTTTTTTTAGGAACAAATTGAGGTCTTCTAAAAACATAATTTAAAACACGTCATATTCTCGAAATTTTTTTTTTTTCAATAGTTAACACAACGCGATTTAAAATTATTTTTTAAGCAGTCCATATTTAGCTTTCTAAAAATTTTTATTCACTTTATTACTACAAATATTAGAGGAATGTAACCAAATATTGAATACCGTTTTAAGTAGCACCTCTAAAACTTTGAAATACACATTTATACAATGCATAGATGTAATATATTCAATACCATTTCGAATTACATTGCGAAAAATACTAATATTCTGACGGTGACAAAACAAAACCGCGGACACAGCGCTCGCTCGACTGACAAGTTGTAACCAGTGTTGCCAACTCTGAATCTCCATTCCCGCTAGATCGTGACGGATCGTCGGTCGGAATTCCGTCAGACACCCATATTTTGGTCCGTCCTAGGGTGGGGGGGGGGGGGGGGGGGGGGGGAGGGGGGATAAAAATTTCTCCATAAATCCATAAATATAGGCTATTTTCCACTATAAAATTAAGTATTTTGTTACTTTATTCGAATCCGCTAGGAAATCCGTCATATTGTGAATTCCGTCAAACACAAAATTTTCTCGTTTCGGAGCACTCCAATCCGCCAGATATGACGGGAAATCCGTCAAGTTGACAACACTGGTTGTAACGCGCGTATAATGATTGAAAGAGATAGACGATCACTGTTTATTTCGTCTAGGAGTATTCGCTTACGAGAAATGTTACATATTTGGTTAATTTCCTCTACCAAAGATATATTTGGGAGAAAGATTGTTTTGATTGATAAGCTATTGAAATATTGAGAAAACACAACACTTGAAAGGTATTAATTGAATAAGTAAGATATTAAATTATAATAATTTACTTAATTAGTCATTAGTGTAATATATTAATTGTTTTGCCTGAAAATGCATCTTTATTCCTTTTGCATATCATTAGTGTGATTGTTAGCCATTAAGTACAAAAATATATTTCAATTTTTAAACTCTATAAATGTTATCAAAAGTAAGAAGAAAAATCTCTTATAATAAATTGTTGTATACTATGTAATGTTTACTGATATTATATTTTTGCTGTGAATAAAATATGCAACAGTGCGAAAAAATTAAATCGGTATTATGTTAAAGGTTACATTTACACATAGTACTGATTACAGCAAAAATTATAAATAAAAAAAAATTGTAAACGAAATCTAAATTTTTGCATAACATGGATTTTGATTTAATTTAACATGTCCCAAAAGTAAATAAGCACTGATATATCTAACAAATTAGAAGCTTTTGAAATTATCAATATATTTCATATACATAATGTGCACAACGAGATTTAATTATTGCATTTTATTAATTTCTTTCTTGTCAAAACTATTTAATCGATATTGTTTTAATTATATTAGATACGTATTGAATCACTGATTGTTCACCAAATTGTTTGCATTATTTAAATAAATTAATTATTCTTCTAAAAGAATAATTTGAATAATTCATAAAATTTCAAAATTAATTTTAAAGTTCTGTGAAAATTCTATTCAAGGTCTGTTATTATCACAGTATTTTGAAGCAACTGGCTTATAAATACTTAAAAACAGAACTTACGTAGAACTTTCACAGAAAACGAAAAATAGCTTTGAAATTTGATGAATTGTTCAAATTCTGTGAAACAACTGTAACTTAAGACCCAACATTCCGAATTTATTCCGATATGTAACATATTTTCCTTAAGCAATTTATGTTTTTAAGTTCTTAAATTATTAAATGTTATGTTTGAAAATAATATCTATACATTTGCCGAGCCGAATTAGTAATTGTACGAAATTCCCTCGATAGAAAAAAATCGCAAAGTATGCTCCGAAAATTAATAAAAACACATTTTTTTCTGTTATTTAACATGTTATGAGTCTGAAAAAATCAGTGTTTCATTAAATGCTACTTAAGACATTTTTCGAGTTCGAGTGATTTTAGCTTTATTTTAAACGAGTCCTATTTTATTAAGCTTTTTTTACATTTTTCGCATTATTATAGTTTTTTCCTTTCCTTTTTTCCCCTCTAACATTTGTATATTTAAATAATCTCCCTTTCAAACCACTTTCTTCTTCTTTTTGAACGCTTACTACCGAACCTTAATCTTTCAATCTTAAGCAACTGAGCTATCGTGGTTACCTCCACCGAACCCATAAGCTTGTTTTCACGATAATATTACATTACCAGACGTATGTATAACGTTTGAGGTGTATCTCTTATTAAATTCACCGTATTCTTCTAATTATGTTTAAAATGCGACATTACCTGCGATAATAATTTTTCTTCTATATCTTTTGTATTGATTATTAGATTGATTTGAATATTATTTATGAAGCGGAAAACATTTCAAAATCTTGTCCATAAACAGATAAAAATAATTTATTTAGCTTTAATTATTTTTTAATTTTGAAATATTTTCCTATTAACGTAACATGTTTCTTCATCTTTGTACTAAATAAAAACATTAAAAACGCCTTCGAAAAATATAAAAAAATGTTAATGTTAAACACTGTATTTTTTTTGGTAGTAATATTATTAAGAATATTGAATAATAAATATTATGCTTTTAAGCGTGATATTTTGTACGCTTTGGAGATGGCCGGGTATTGCAATACGAGTATCTACTAGTTTAATTCTAAGACATTACTTTTTACATTTTTTTGGTGTACGCGAAAGTTAAACTATTAAATTTGAAATTTTCTCTTCAAACTATTGTCATAGAAAATATTATTATGTGTATGTACTTACATAAATAATTAAAACCTCAATATTAATCTATTTTGTAAGAGAATGGATGTTCATTACAAGCAAATTTATTCATTTTCAATACCAGAATATTGATCTAAAATTGAGAAGTGAAAATTCGTCTGAAGAATCAAGAATGAGTGTAGTGAAGTCACACGGCTAAATAGTGAATGTAATTCAGGCTTAAATAAAATATCTTTAATATAAAACATAATTTAAAAAAAAGAGATGCAATAAATATAACCTACCCTAAAATTTTTATTATCTGCATTCAGTATCCCAATATTTTATGAATATTGTGCAATAAACGACCTGAAAGGCCTATTCCCTAAAATTTGTGATAAGAGATTGATCTCCCGCAAGAAGTGCTGTCAGATTTGTGTGATTTTCTTTTATATCGGCCGATGTCAAAATTTCAGCTGTGAGCTGTCACGTATTTTAGTTTGGGTCGTTTTAAACACAAATTCCTGCAAGCATGCATGATTATTTATTCATTTAACAGCTGTAGAAAATCACATAAATCTGACAGCACTTCTCGCGGGAGAATGATCTCTTATCACAAATTTTAGGGAAAAGCCTTTCTGTTGGGAATAAAAAAAATATCTTCGCTACAAGAATTTCGATATTCAAAATAAGATTGTTAATCTTCACTACACGAATTTTGATATTCAAAATAAGAATATTGATCTTCACCACAAGAATTTTGATATTCAAAGAAAGAATATTTATCTTCACTACAAGAATTTTGAAATTCAAAATAAGAATATCGATCTACAATAATACGAGTAGTGGGAATATTGATCATCAAATCAAGAATATTGATATTCAGTAACAGAATATTGGTATTTTTCGCAATGAAAGACGATTTTCAATATTTGGTTCAACTATTGAACAACGATGCTAAAAACATACTTCTGTCGCAATAGTTTTTACTGAAAATGTGTCTATTGAGTACAGACTTTTTTCATTTCAGGGAATGCTGCAAGGAAGAGTTTTAAAAGAAAAATAAGAGCTCCTTTGGGTTTTTAAATAAACCAGTATGTTAATACTGATCACGACAGGTTTTTGTTGAGATACTATTAAGTAAAATAACATCTTTGTTGTATAACTAACCAGTTCAAAATCTTTCTTTATTTCTTTCAATATTCAATTTTATTATTGAACTACCTTTGCATAGATGTCTTAATAATTATATGTTGAATATATTTGTAAATAAAATAATAATAATTAAATTAAATATCTTCTTTACGGATTTGAAACAACATCATTCATTGTCCATGGTCACTGCTACCTAATAATTTATCAAATAAAAAAAATGTATGTTGTTGAATTATTTTAGTTCTAAAACTTTGTCGTGTTTCTCGTGTTGTTAACCGTACGTCAAAACTTATTGTGTTATTATCGATAGTTCAATATGTCATGTGTACCTTACATTTAACAATCAGCTAGGGAGTGGGTAAAAATATGCATGCAGGATTTGTCTAAATATACTGTACTATTGGATTCTCCAATTTGTAAAATAAATAATGAAATTAATGAAAAATGGCGAGCAAATAAGTTTTTATAAAAAAGAAGCAAAAGTTGGGATGATTACTCGACACAGTTGTCCCATTTACTGCTGCGATTGGATGAGAGAATTCAATTTTATTAACAGTATTTCATTAAAAATATATCGATGGTTTAGTTTGTTGGGTAAAAAAATATGCAATACAAACCGTCTATTTTAGTGATTCCATCAAACGATATTTGAGTTATTGTAACTGAGTTTATAGGGCAAAAGCCAGTGGACACTTTAATCGGGTAATCATATTTACTGTGTTTTAAAATAAGAATGGAATCTGGCATTAATTTAGACAAAATCCTGCAAATATTTAAATAATGAATATTTCTGATTGTATTTTTAAATGAAATTGTAGAAAATTAATTTAGTATGCATGCAATGAAATGCAAAGATAAAGGCAACTCGTTTCTTTCCTATATTGAATCGAGCTGCAGATTATCATTTTTTTTAATATTAGGTTCACACAGGAGGCCCCGAGAAAAATAATTCCTTTCTGAGCCTATGTCATCTTTGTGAATATTGTGTGGAGGTCTTTTGAGAAAAGGAAAGAGATGAAGTTCGGGGGAGGAAAAGGATTTGAAAAGAGTGGCGGACGTATGAATCCATCCCCATAGCAAACTACTTGGGGTGACCACTTGGGCAGAGGTGTTGATTATGATCATACATAAAGATAGCAGCCAACAAAATATGCGTTAACAAAATGAAGATAATGTGGGTGGTTCTTAGTCGAAGTACGATAAAGTTAAAAATGACCGAATTGGATATCGACACCTTGGCGCAGTGGTAGCGCGTTTGCCCGGAGAGCGAGAGATCCTCGGTTCGAGTCCCAGAGGCGCGAATATCTTTTTCAGATTTTTCTGTTTTTAGATTTTTGATTAAGTTTCGCTTATATTGTCTTACTTAATACCTGTTATGTATTTGTTTCTTACTGACGTCCATAGAAATATGGGTATATTTAAATCATTAAGTACGTGTATGTATATTCTTAATTGTTGTCAAATTCGAATATTCAGATGTAATATAATCATAAATTCTGTATTTTTGTCAGGTGAAATTGTTTAAAGTAAACAAATCTGTACAGATAGAAGAGCACCACAATATAAGCACTGTTAATTATATAATCACATTATTATAAATATATTCATGTAAAAATGATCTTCGTTTTATTTCAACAGAGTTGTGCACACGATCATTATAGGTAAGACCACAATACAATAGTTGCTTAAGAGGAATATAAACGCTAGAAATATTTCGATTCTCATGCCATACAAAATTTAAAATCGCACGTCGTATTTGCACGAGATAAGTAAGCGAAAACGTGGTTTTTATTTATTTTGTGCATAATTTTATAAGAATGAAAAAAAGTTAGAACGTACAAAACCTCAAAAATAGTATCAGCCATAAAAGGGTATTTAAAAAAAAAACTTATATTATTTCATAGTTAAGTCATGAAAAAACATTTTTTTTAGTGGTTTACGTTTATATTTTTTGTTATATAAATAATAATTTTATTGCAATTCCAATACAATCAAAAGCTTGTAAAAACTTTAATTTATCTGTAGCATATTTTTTGATGTTCGCATTGTACACCGATTTGTCTTAAAGATGAATCTAAATAGTATCTAAATAGGATTTCAAGTATAGCTTCATCTTAAAATGATTTTAGCCGCATTTGATGGCCGAATCTCAATAGCCAGATGCTTCCCCATCTTCCTCTCCCTCGTCTCTTTACCCTCCCATGCGTTCAACACCCCATCATATCCCAATGGAGGATGCCGTATTGGATTTTTATGCGGTATACCCATGACCTTCATGGCAGAAGGGTCAAATGTTTTGCTCAATAACTGGACGTCGCGGGATTTCCCAAAAAAACAGCTTTTCTGGGGATATTTTGCATTTCAATCTGGAAGGCGGGTATGGGTACCGCCACTCCGTGAACCATTTATTGGCTTACCAAAACCTCTGCCATAAGTGGTTCCATGACAGTTGATTCGCCGACAGTAGGCCCCTGGCATACTTATATATAATATGTAGGTAGTCGGTTTAAAGAAAATGCGGTATACCTAATTACACAAATTAAGTGACCCCGATGGCGTATGCAGAGAGAATTTACCGCCGAATAACAAAGTATCAATACAAATAAAAATAGATTGATGGCCGGCGCGGTCTAGCGGTAAGGCCCTTGACTCGCAATCCGAAGGTCGCGGAATCGAATCCCGGCGTGGAATTTTTTTTATTGATTAATTGTGTTATTTCACAATGAATTCATTAAAAATAATACATAGTATATTTGCGGCACGTTCCAGAGTGGAAGATCTCTCAGTACCACCCTGGTGTACCATTCAGACTTGAAACGTTGCTTTAAATGGATTAAGCCGTGTTTGATGACCAGATCTGAATAGGCACCTTCCTCTCCCTCATCTCCTTCCCCTCCCCACTAACTTCACGGCATACCCCGATTGGGGATGCCAAAGACTCACTGGCTTCAGACGGGAGCAGTTGGGACTCTTGTGCGGCATTCATGTAAAAAAAAAGTATAGAACATATTTTCATTCAAATGCATCAAGGATAAAACTACTTATCTGTATACTGTAAATACCAGCGTATTTAAAGTACAAAATATATAATTATACAAACAAATTTCGTTTGATACCAACTTATTATCAAGGATATTTTGAAGTCGATTTTATGTTTGTAATTGGTAAATAATGCGCAAAAGTTATAGTTTTATAGTAAGTAGCTGGTATCCGGCATGCGTTGCAATGCAAAGAAATAAATTGTTTCTCCCTTCATTTCCTTTCCCGTGCGTCCCCGTTCCCCTCCCGCTTACCCTTAACCCCGCGTTCCCCTTCCACCTTTCACGCCTTCCCCTCTCTCGTTATCCCTCCCGCTAACCCCACCTCTTTCATTACCCTTCCCCTCATGCCTTCCCTCCCTGCCGCTAAAATATATAAAATACACTTTATACAAATTTCATAACGCCAGAGCTTACTATTATATACAGCCTATAACCTTCGCGGGCGTGCGCACGACAAATCACATTAGTTTCCTTGCAATCAGATGAACGGCATGGGAGCGCATAACATACGAACGATCAAAAAAACAAACAAACAAACAAAAAATGATTTTTATATATAAGAAGACATCATTTTGGTAAGCAATTGTTTGGTCACCGCTATAGGTAACCCCAAGTGGTTCGCTACGTTTAGAATCTTAGCAGGTACATGCCCAGGCATTCAGTCCAATGCATCTGCTCACCAGCTGCGTGGCCTGCCAGATCAAGAGATACTGGGGAAAGAGGGAGACCTTTGACCCCTATGCCTTTTTGCTTCCCAGAACTTTATCTCATTTCTTTTCTCAAAAGAGTGTCCACACAGAATCTCAAAGATGACATTGGCACTGAGAGGAATTATTTTTCTCAGGGCCTCTTGTATGGATATAATGTTAAACAAAAATAAACAAAAGTTTACCTTTTGTGACGGCTTCATATACTTTATTTATTTATTTGATAGATAAATCATTTTACTATTTACGTGACAAACAGTAAACAAGGGGTCGAGGATTAAAGGCTGGAATATTTTCTTAGCATAAGACGAGCGAAAAAAGAAGATTTTGCTTCTACACTTTATTATGAAAATAAAACATCACATTACATCGACAAAAATATATTAATTATTAATTTTTTATTCAGTAAACACAACAAATAAAAGTTACCAAAATTAGCTTCCTCTAGCTTAATCATAATGAACACTTATTTTTTGAATTCTTGAATTTAATTGGCACTTTTAGGAATACAAACTAATTTTTGAAAAAAAATAACTGAAAGTTAATTCGAATCATCATTGTGAATGCAGTCTTAAGCGGCTTATAAGTCAGAAGATTTGGGAGGTTCAATTTGGGAGGCGGGAATGGGTATCGCCGCCCCGGGAACCTTATTGGATAACCAACACCTCTGCCAAAGGTCACCCCAAGTGGTTCGCTACGTTTGGTGATTTAGCAGGGGTGCCCGGGTTCATGGGGTGAAGTTTGTCTAGTTCTTGGAGGCGGATGACCAGGACACACTGACCCCCAGATTCCTACCCACCCCTTAAACCTTTTTCCTTCCCAGAACTCTCCTTCCCTTCCTTTCCTTAAAAAACCCTCCACACAGCATCCCCAAGGATGACATAGGCCCTGAGGGAAATTATTTTCCTCAGGGCCTCCTGTGTGGAGCTCATGTAAAAAAAAAAAAAAGAAGGGGTCAGGACAATAATAAGGAACTCCAGTGAAAAATATTATGGCTTAAAAAAAATATGTTCATATAGACCAATAAACGCTGATTCTGAATATATAAGTTTTATTAAATAATATTTAACGTAGAGTTTTAAAAAATATATTAAAAAGTCCATTTTAAAACAGTTCATTAAAACACCCTGTCAAGTTGGTATTATCGAATTTGTGAGGCGTGACGTCACCGCTTCCATAAAACGCTCCAATGCTGAAATTCAAAATGGCGGGCGTCGCACAGCTGATTCCAGTTCCCTACAAATTTCATGCTTCGGTTTCCTTAATATTGATTTCGATTCGTAAAGCTAAAAAAAAAATAATTTCAAAAATTTTTTTAGCACCCTCCCGTAATAATGTTGAAAAATAATATAATAAATATAAAATAATAAATAAATAATTACACCTAAATAACGTTTTACTTGATGAATAGTTTCATTACTTCTTCCATACAAAATAACAACATCTGTTGAAAATAACTAAAACTTTTGGGCAGATGACGTCACAGGGGCAGATGACGTCACGGTGGTTTTCGGGAGATCTTGAAAAATTAAAACTTTGACATTTATTTTAACTATTAAAACTAACTATAAAAATAAAAATAAATATGCAGTTATTTAAGTTAGAAGATTATTATTCATAAATTTTTTTTTAAAAAAATGGACTGGAGTTCTCTATTATTAGAGGCAATAATTATTATCGTAACAATATTGTTAAAAAAATATTTATATAATAATTTAAAAAAAAAGAAATAATAATTGAAATTTTTCATGTCGTTTTAATTCATCCAATTAACTAAATCCAATCTAACTTACATAAAATTATTATTTCAATATCTATTTTACTGCTTTTGTAATACTACACCCTTTATAAGATTAACCCACACTTCCTTTTACCTTTCTTTTTTTGTAATAATAATTAATAATGTACATATTTAATCTTAGAATTTATTTATGTACGTTTGTACGCATTTACGTGCATCCTACGCCTGTCTTAACGCAGGCACGTCTTAGTGAGATAGGCATTGAAGAAGCACCTATAACTAAATTTTACATAAAGAGATAAATTTAAAAAAAAAAAACTTTTTGTATAGAATTAGTGCAATTTTATCATCAATATTTGTAAGTGGTGGAACCGGGAAATCTTGGAAAACATTTATTGTTGAGTAGTAAAACGGCTTTTATAAGATTTTTTAAATTGTCTCAAGCGGAAGTAGGGATGATTTATTTGCACCCTTTCAAGCCACGATTCTATATAATAGTACAGAATGCGCTAGTTCAAAATAAATATTTTTTAGGATATTTAATGATACAGTATTTCTAAGTTTAAAAAATAAATAAATCAGTTTTCTCATTCTGTCTAATGTGAATTTTTTTTAAACTTTATTATCTATAATTTTTATACCAAGATAATTATTTTTTTCTTTAATTCTAATATGTGTACCATTTGAGTTTCAGAGTTTGATTCTAAGAAGGCAATTTCTTTCGTGAATTTTTATGTCTACATTTATATTTGAGATATTCTCTGTTAGGCTACAAGGTAGAAAATGCGATTTCACGATTGCATTATTAGCCGAAACTTTGACCTCTTTCCAAGATTTTCCTTCATTAGTTATCAACTGTATCATCCGCGTAAGAGATAGTTTTTCACAGAACCATGCATATTTTTGATCACATTTAAAAAAAAACATAATAAAATATTTGCGAAATGGAGATCTCAACAATTATGATCTTCATCGGTAAAAGCTGGCCAACCTACGATAGCTTTTCTATTAGACAATAAACTTAACTGCCTCAAATTAAACTGTTATTACTTCCTTTGATTCTACTTTACCTTCCTCTTTACTGTCTACTATGGACGTAGTAATGTTATTACCCGACACGTTAGTTTCCGACACGTTAGTTCCCATGTTTGCACAGTCATGTAACGCCATCTAGCGAGAACATTTAACACTCACATGATAGTTCGGGACCAAATCCAATAGGGAATATATTATTATCTTCAATGTTTTCGCTATCGCAAACGTTCATTTTTTACATGTCTCGGGTCTATGTTTGGACCACCTTTTAGAAGGGTGGTTCGATGTGACAAGGATATTCTTAATTTCACATAATGATGAGAAAACCCTTTTCTTAGTAAGTAAATAATGTATTTTGTCTTATTCTTTATAAACCTTTTTGCCTAGAGCTTTAGGCACACGCTTCGTCAAATCAATCCATCCGAAGCCGGCAATAATTTTTTTTGTGTCGTCGACTCCCCTTAGTACTGAGTGACCTCTGTTTCTCAAATTGTTGTCATCTGTGACTGAAATTTGAAAATCTTTTTGTTAGCCGTGAAACATGCCCAGAGTTTTTGGGTGTGTAGGTTTTTTTTATGAATTAACTCCATTAAACAAAACATCAGAATTTCATAAAATTCCAAAAAGTGGTGTCAAGGCCGAAAAATAGCAAACATTTTTAAAATTTAATTTCTTAGGAATGCTTTATCAATCGAGCTTTTCACTAACCTGTCTTTAAAACAAAATTGATACGAAAATTTCACATTAAATAGTTAATAATTAAATAGTAGTATTGTTGAATACACAAAAAATAGCAAAACAAATAAAAAAAAATTATATTTCAATTCAGGGGTTTCAGAGTTTTTTTTAAATGTGGTTTTTTTTCGTGTTTCGAGATCTTCCTTAAGTTTTAAGTATTTAAGTCGTATAAAAATACGGAGGATATCTTGGAGGAATATCGTTCATGCCTGGAATGAAAAAAAAATAAAACAATATTGTCGGTGATGTGTCTGTGCATAGCTTTGCAATGACCTCTTCAATGAACTGGGATATAATTTTCAAAAGTGGAACTTTTGCTAAAACGAAACGTTGGCTAAAGAAGGAGGTAGCGAAACACGGCATAACACCCCAAAAACAATAACAAAAATACTTTTTGGCCGTGAAAACCTAAAAACATACCCAAAAGTGGAACTGATTATCAGAACGATTCAGTCAAGCTATAAATAAGGTTCCAAAAATATTTCTATAAAGAAAGTAGTCGAAAATTACAGTCCGCGGAGTCTGCGAAGATAATTGTAACCCTAATAATGATTATAAGGTTTAAAATTCTCACTCATAAAATACATCCCTTGTCATCTAAATTTAAATGAAGGATATAATTAGACAGCATCGTTATATGACGGTACTGTAAAAAGTACGATAGGTTTTAAAATCATCCAAATCTTTGGAAACATTAAAAAAAATTTTTTCGTGATTCTATCGGTAACTCCGGTTAAATAATATCGGATTTGCTTTGAATTTTAGCGTCAAAATCAAAATTGTTTATCGGAAAAAATCAAATACGCGACAAATTAAGCATCAAAATTATTGTTTTTTAATTAATTAATAGATAATTCTGTCGGGGCGTGTAAATAGCCCAGACACAAGGGGGTAGATTCCCTATGTAAGTAATGAATGTTTAAATTCTTCCCTACGTGACACGTAAATACAGTTCATACAGCTCCAAATCCCAAGGAAAAACAGATGGTACTCACTCAGAGAAATGCAGCTTCAGAACACGATTTCCAGCTCATACGATATAAGCTGCATCAAAAAAAGCGATATTGCAGTGTATACATGTGAATCACAGGAAGAGATTATGAACAATAATTATAAATTTGCAAATTACAAAACACTCCGGATAATACGACAATAATAAATATTTGAACACAATCCGAATTCGGCCATCATAGCGCCATCTATCGGTCGTCCGCAGACACTCCCGTCGAAAGCACTGCCCGTCTCCCAAAGGCAGGAAACTGTACAAACTCTGCATTCCAGTGTCACGTAGGTGAACTCAACAATATAACCAAAACATAGATGGCGCGTATCTAAATTCTATATTTTAAATGTGTATTTCGCTATTTATAATGACATTTATTCTAAAAGTAAATCATTTATGATCGTCTTTAGAAAAGCAATGATCCTGAGGCAAACATTTAAAAAAAAATTCTTTCAGCTTCAGGGTCTGCAATAATACAAAAATAATTATTATATGATATTTGCTGGTTCAATTCGATCCACCCCTTTCGTTTTCTCATGGCTGGGGTTAAATACACTCGTGGGGTTTGGCGAACCCGCGCAGTCGGGACGAGGGTCCTAGCGGCCGCAAGGGAGAAGTTATATGAAGATTGTGCAAAAAGCCTTATCCAGGCTCTATTTCCACCCACCCCCAAGGTCCCACAGACCCCAGGGGCGGGGGCCAAATTGAAAACATCTACAGTTTGTCATAGATGTCATGGGGAATTGTCTGTCCATAGACCATAGTCCGTAGTTCGTAGGCAGTTTGGATGTGCCCGTAATAACGAAGTACGGAGTCCGTTCGGTTATTCGAGTAATAACCGTGTACATAGTAATGTAATGTGGGTTGATGTCACATTTAGATGGTTTGTGATATCAGATATCGGATTAGCCGATCGGTTTTGTACAGTTGCCAATTTCGGGTTTGTGTCAAATTTGCATTCTTTTAGCTTCATGATTTATATTATTATTAATTTTTTTGTTGTTTTTATTTCTCGCTAAGGCAATCCCGATGAGTTACATAACTCATTTTAGGACGGGAAGAACTCATAATTCGTAGGTGGGAGGAAATAGTTACAATTTTAAATAAGTTTTAAATATTAAAAATATAAGTTTCACTTTTTATTACAGTAAAGACAAAAAATAAAAAAAACAGGATAAGTAGAAACAAACAATAGAAAACAAATAAAGGAAAAAGAAACAAGGTTATAAAAATATGGATGATTACATATCCATGGAAAAAAATGAGAGAAAAAGAAAAAAAGACAGAATAGAACATGGCAAGAAAATAACATTTTCACCTTTAAACGTACTTAAAAATATTCTTTTAAAACTTTACTCTGAATTATTTTATTTTGCTGGATTCTCTTGTATATTCCGAATCCTTTATTTTGCTGGATTCCCTCTGGAAGCGAATTATATAGTGTGTAGGCAGTATAGTTCAGAGACTTTATCCCATATTTTGTATTGCGTGTTTGAGGTACGCGAATTTTATTGCTATTTCGAATATTGTGTGTGTGGATGTATTGATTGTTAAGTGATGAGTCGAGATGATTGTTGAGTAATTTGTAGGATGGTGCTTGTGATTTCATATTTAGGAAGGATTATGATTGGAAGAACGCCAAAAATGAATAAATGAAAATAAATAAATTATCTTAATCTTTATTTTAGATAAAGTCTCAATTTTTATTCGTGTCGTAATTGTTATTCTCGTGAAATCAAAAAGGTTACAAATACGTATTTAATGTACTATCTGTTGATTTCAGCTTTTTTCAAGTATAATTATTTTATTTATTTTTTATTTGAGTATCTCACTAGAGTCCCAGCAGTCAGTGAGCCTATGGCATCTCCAATTAAGATATGTTGTGAGGCTGAAGGTAGTGAGGGGAAGAAGATTTTAACCCGCCACTTCCGAAATCTTAGCCAAGGATAGCTAGACAAACTATCATTATTGCAGCAGTTAGACAAGTGTATAAAAAACATCAAAACTCCGACAGAAGCTTTGGTAAAAGACACCACAAATACCAGGAAATAAAAGCATTCATCAATCTTTCACCAGATTAAAAAAATGAGGGAAACAAAAAACATTTTAGATACAAAATTAAAATATATTTTAAAGAACAAAAAATAGTTGAGGAAAAAGAAAAGAAATATATGATGATAAAAACCCATTTCCCCAAATTCCTTGTATTGTTATTTTCTCTCTTTTTATCCTTCCCTTCCTTGAAAAGGACATTCCTTACTTACTAGAAGAAGAAGATGATGTCTACCTACTTGTTAATAATAATAATAACTTAGTATTTACATAGCGCAGTTTTGTGTAATTTCACTTCAAGTGCGCTTAGCTGTAATAAACTTAAGAGTAATCCTATTATAGTGTTCCTTACGAGTCCTTACAAAATTTATCAAAAACTATGAAACAAAGATTATACAGTTTATACAAACAACGGCGTTGTTTTGGCACAGGACAAAAGATAATGCTAAATCATAGTGCCCTTAAACAAGAATCATTAAGAGTTAAATATAACATAGAACAGGAGTAATGCACAAAATTATTCCACAAAGTCGATAATTACCTACATTAAAATCAGTTCGAAACTCGTCGTGAAATTGGTCACATCTCGCTCAAAAATCGTAAAATAATAATTACTATTAAAAAAGTGACTGGAATGTGTAACCAATTTTGCCATCATCGTTGGAAGATCAGCTTCAATATTTGGATCCAAGCAGCCTATGATCTTTTGACCAAGATTAACAAAGATTATACAGTTTATACAAACAACGGCGTTGTTTTGGCACAGGACAATAGATAATGCTAAATCATGGTGCCCTTAAACAAGAATCATTAAGAGTTAAATATAACATAGAACAGGAGTAATGCACAAAATTATTCCACAAAGTCGATAATTACCTACATTAAAATCAGTTCGAAACTCGTCGTGAAATTGGTCAGATCTCGCTTAAAAATCGTAAAATAATAATTACTATTAAAAAAGTGACTGGAATGTGTAACCAATTTTGCCATCATCGTTGGAAGATCAGCTTCAATATTTGGATCCAAGCAGCCTATGAACTTTTGACCGGTCAGTGATTGAGTGGGCATCGCGTTTGGGTCCCACCCGGGCGTCTCGTGTTGGATTCCTCGGCTGGATAAGTCCTTCATCACAACACAAACAACATTTTCGACTTTCTGTGGTGATAGTAGAAGATTTTCAAATATTGTTGGGTTATTCACAAAAAAATAAAGATTTACAGTCCACCTTTCGTGTGTCACGATATCTTTCGTTGACAGTACCTCATAAAATTTGTTGATTTATTTTATTCAATTTCAATTTATTATTTCACGAATTCATTGAATTTTATTAAATTGTAAAATGGGGACCTCAGCAAGAGTAAAACACCAAGTGAGGTCAACATAATTAAATAATATTTAAAAAAAATGTTAAATTATTTTAGTCAAACCAAACATTTGTTTTCGATATACTTTATAATAAAAAAATTCGGATGGCCATTACGTAGACAGTGTTTGATGTGTTTAATTATCAAATGTATATTTAGCACACATATATAATAATACGTATGTAATTATGAATTACCTTTTCTGTGTGTATCTTTGAAACATTATGTTGGCTGGTTTATTACAGGCTCGTGGTCATTTCTCGTGCTTAAATAGAGGCCGTTAAACAGCAAATTTATCGTGATTGCCCAAACCACCCTTATTAAGAAATGTGTTTCTTGGTTTTTCCTTTCCTGGAAACAGGGGCTGATGTGGTTGTTTATTGTATTAAATAAATCATTAAAATAAATAAAAAATACAAAAGGAAGAAAATAACTTTATCGCTATTATAAAATTTATTTATTTGTTTATTGAGACATACACAGTACATTGTAATATAAGTTAAAAGGTATGTTTAATTAAATTATTACATGGTTTTTGTTTCTACAAAATTATCAACTATGTATATTATTGACTCACCTACATTTTTACAACTCATCACATTCAATATACCTTCTCGTAGACTCAGAAATAAAGAACTGCTCTTCCTCAATCAACCCTCGACTAATTATAGTTATAATTCACCACTATCCAGAATGTGTAGAATGGTCAATTCACATCAAGACCTTGATTTTTTTGGAATAGGCCTAAATGATTTTTGTCGCTCATTAAACAATTGAAGATATTTAAATTGACACTTCTTTTTCACTTCTACTTTCTTATATTTTATATGTTTGTCGTTGCTTTCATATACCATCCTTTATTCTTGTAATGCACATTTTCCAAAATTTCGTGTCACTTGGTTGTAAATTGGACGTAAGTCCGTTAATATAAAATAAATAAATAAATAAATGGTTATGTGCCTATAAAATAAGTCCATAGAATGTTTATAAGTATTTTCGCCTGACATATGAACTGATCTTAAAACTTAGTCAGTGAATGAATGAATAAGATGGAAGAAAGGGGAAAGGAGAAGATAAAGAAATATTTTAAAATCAAGAATTGTATGCTCACTAATTGTAATTGACTGATTAAAGTTTAATGAAAAATTAAGTAGTTTTGAAATTAATAATAGTTTGGAAATTAATAATATAAATTTAATAATTAGTTTTGTTTGTTTGCAAGGAATCATGAAAAATATCTAAGTGTATTAATTTTTCGTAGTGGGTATAAGTTGTGATTGCGCATGTAATTGGTGAGTTACTTGCTGCATTAGTGTTGTTAGCTTCTATGAAAAAAGGGAGTACGCCTGGTACGCCTCATAGAGACATTTAAACCGATGACGGATAGCAATTCAGGACTTTCTATTTTATTATTTAACAGGTTATGTAGAAACAACATATCTGAAAATGTACGTATTTTTTTAAAGTTAACATATTATTTGTAGTTTTGTTGTATTTCTGGAGTAAATGTTTCGAAAATTTATTCTGTATACTTTCTAACAAATCTATGTATATCTTATATTGAGGATTCCATATTATGGAGGTGTACTCCAGTGAACTTCTGACCAACATTTCTAGAGTCTTATCACTTTTGAAAACTTTACAAATTCTTAATAAGAAACCTGGCATTTTGTAGGATTTTGATATAAATTGTTCGATATGCTTTTCAAAAATTAATTTGATGTCTAGGTTTTTACACCTAGCTCTTTACACGTAGATTGTAAAGATTTATTATTCATGTTGTAAGGATAGATGATTTTATTTTGATTTCTAGTAAATGTAATTGAGTTACAAATATGTTGAACTACTGATTAAGTTTCTACTTGTTAAGAGCTTCATAAAAGATTCAGTTTCATAAAAATCAACTAAGATATAATATTTTTTTCTCGTACATATTGAGTAGAATAATATGTTGTTTATTTGTATATCTATCAAGAGTGGAAGGTATTCAGCATATGAAAATATTCAGTACAACAACAATTCAGTATCGAATCGTTGTTTAAGCTTTAGGTATGTTTATCGGTTAAATCTGATTACCATTTCCTCTGTGGTCGAGGGGTAAGGCTGATTAATTTGAGTCATTCCACAATCAATTAATTAAAAATTACACGTGTTATATTTGCGGCACGTTCCAGAGTGGAAGATACTCTCAGTATGGCCCTGGTGTAAGACCACCATTCAGAATTGAAACGTTGCTTGAAATGACTTTAGCCGTATTTCGTGATTAGATCTGAATAGCCAGGTTCTTCCTACCCTTCCTCTTCACCACCTTCTTTCCCTCCCCACTACCTTTAGCCCCACAACATACCCCAATTGGGGATGCCATAGTCCCACTAGTTCCAGACGGGAGCAGTTGGGACTATTGTGCGGTATTCATATAAAAAAACGTTATATAAACCCAAAAATTAACCACGATAATACTTTTTGACTGTGAAAATCTCAAATCACATCCTCTAGCACATATTTTTTTTTATTGCATTAGCTCTACACTGAAAGCCACAAGGAAAATAATTTCAGTGGCGGCCTATGCCATCTTTAGGGATGCCGTTTGGAAGGTATTTTTAGGAAAAGAAAGAGAGAGAGTTCTGGTAATGAAAAAGGTTTGAGGGGTGAGCAGGAATCAGGGAATCAGTATCTACGTTGAATCCAACCCTGCGGTACAAAACGATGTTCTGAGAGAGTACTGCTGGAAAGATCAAAAGATCTCTCTCAAGTTGGCAGACGCATTTGCCGCCAAGACAAAGGGACAAACCTCACCCCATGAATACGCTAAATAAATTGAAAGTGTGACTGTGCAAAAACTTAACTTGAATTATCGTGCAAAGAAGTATGTGCATCGAAATTATATTTTTAAGCAAATTTTCAACTTTTTCAAAAGAATTGAGAATTATCGAGCATATCAATAAAAATTCTATTGAAAATTTCTATATACCCAGTCAAGTTGAAAGTAAAATAAAGCCCCGAGCGAACATCTCCTACACCGCGAAACGTTAAATGGACCTTGAGAGACCACTGGAAAATACTGAAATTCGAGAAAATGACACAAGAAGTCGGGATAATCGTTCAAAGTTTAAGGCTACGCTCGAGCGGGATCTCTCCAAGGGTGGGTGGCCAACTAACTACCCTCTGCTCCCCTACCTTGCTACCTCAAGAAACGGAGCTTTATGAACCACGGAGAGGTAGTTACTTACTTACTTAGAGCAGGTAGCTAATCACGGCGATAAGGGGTAGATTTAAACGTGGAATATTTTACGAAACATGAGTTTTTTTTAAAGATTTTTTGTTCACGATAGGATAAAGTGTTTTAAAGGAAATACATCTGATTCCACTTGTATATTATCTTTTCTGCATCTTTAATATTATGACGATGAGGATGTTAAGAATTATAATGTCAAAGTTACCGTTGACAAATCAATATAAGTATTATATGTTTGTTTTGTTTTTTTTTTACTCAAATCGTATCTAATACTTAATTAATGAAGACAATTTTAACGACTCTTAAATCAAAAATCTGGAACACGAAAATCAGTTAAAGTTACCCGCCAGTTTGCTTTGATAAATACCCAAATTCAAAAATGCTCAAACTCGTGATGATAAAACAAATAAAATTATGTACTTTTTGTGATCATTTTTTGATCATAAGTATTTTTAATTTTTCAATAATGTCAGAGCAAAAAAATTTTTTTTTTTTATATATTTGTAAGACCGTAAATAAATAGACAAACTAAAGTATTTTCGTCACAAAACAAGGTCGTGGATCTTTTTTTATGATTTTATTTTAACTTAAATAAAAATTCTTAAATAGCTTTCAACAGGAAAAGTAGCTTTCCCAAATAATTTATTGATTTATTTTACTGCATAATTATATGATTTGAAATTTATGTTGTATAGACAATACAAAATTTTGTTTGAAAATTTATTTACGGTCTTACAAACTAATGTGTTTAAAAAAAATTATATTCTCATTTAGCTTAGATATTATTGAAAAATTATAAATACTTATGTTCAAAAAATAATTATAAAAAGCACATAATTTTAATAGTTTTATCATCACGAGTTGGAGCATTTTTGAATTTTTGAATGAAGCAAATTTTGAATTAAATAAAATTGGTATTGAGTTATTATGTTAAAATGCTGGTATGGAGACGAAACGATATAAACGACCTTTTGTCATGTGCACCAATTCATTGTTACGCGGATGACAGTACAGTCCATGACAGCTTTTCGTTTGACAAGCCCCCAAAGGGCACACAAACTCCAACGGCTCGGAGGGCTTTGAAGCAAAGAATGGATGGTTACCTCGAGAGTGTTTTCTCTTGGGGTAAGAATAACCTCGTCGAATTCAATATTTCAAAGACCCAATCATGTCTGATTACGTCTAAAAGGGATCGAAATGTAAATCTAGTCTCCTTCAACGGAAGCAATCTTCCGAACAGACCTTCCATTGATATGCTTGGTGTAACTATAAGTGACCAGCTCAGGTATGGGGGCTCCATCGAAGCCAGAGTAAAGTTAGCTTCTCAAAAACTGGGCGTACTGTACAGGGCCCGCAGATACTTTAATAGTACACAACTGCTTACCCTGTACAAATCGCAAGTGCGCCCCACGGTTGAATTTGGCAGCCACCTCTGGTCTGGAGCTCCAAAATACTTGAAAAATACCCTCGACTCTGTGCAGAAACGGGCGGTCCGTTTGATAGATTCTCCCATCTTAACGAACGGGTTGCAATCTTTAGAGCACAGGCGTCGGGTGGGAATGCTATCCATGTTCTACCGGTATTTCAATGGAAGATGCTCTGAGGAACTAGCGTCATTGATCCCTTCGGCACCGGTGCATAGTCGGGAGACACGCCAAACGCGCGCCCAACATATGTACACGGTTGATATATGTCACATGAGAACGGGTCGTTTTTTCGACTCGTTCTTGAGTTCAACAGCTCGGCTATGGAACGATTTGCCGGCATCTGTGTTTCCTCCCTCCTACAACATGGGTCTCTTCAAGACCAATGTTCATTCCTTCCTCTCCTCAAAAAGACCCTCCACACAGCATCCCAGATGACATAGGCCCTGAGGGGAATTATTTTCCTCAAGGCCTCCTGTGTGGAGTTAATGTAAAAAAAAAAAAAGGAGAATAATTAATAAACCGCCCTGTACAGTTGCACGGGTACTATCGCATGATCATCGTTAATGGTTCTTAATATTCAGCTTCCAGCTTAAATAAATTTTTATCCTATTAATCATTTTATGTACGAAAAGACTATATGATTTTTATTTTA
Organism: Glyphotaelius pellucidus; assembly: GCA_936435175.1. NCBI lineage: Eukaryota > Metazoa > Arthropoda > Insecta > Trichoptera > Limnephilidae > Glyphotaelius > Glyphotaelius pellucidus. Next base: position 29,328,425 of record OW386550.1, on the reverse strand, counting down.
GATTAGCATCACAACATTAAACGCACGTAATATTATTAAGCCGACGTATCTGAATGAAAAGCTAATAACAATCCGAGTTGATACATTCGGAGATATTTCTGCAGAGGACGTAAACACGGCAAAGGTTGGTCCAGCGGGATAAGTGGCTGACTGCTGAATAAATCTGTACCAAGGGGTGGTTATTATATTATATATGATTATTAAAGGCAATGTTGCCACCTAACTGTGTGACAGAGCATGCTTTAATGGCCTATAGATATTGACCTTTATCTGCTTATTGTTAAAAAATTATATATATATTTTACTAGCTTCGCCCGCGGCTTCGCTCGCATGGTATTATTATTAAATTACTGTAGCGCTTGCACTTATCAATCTGTATTCAAAATCGTTACGAATTATATTTTTAATGTAGGAACTCTCATCTGACATTTATTCCAAAACATAAGCTTGTCCAAAAAAACAAAAACATATTCTAATATTTGAATTTTCTGGAGCAGTAGCCGACCAGTAGGTAGTGGGCTGAGTACCTGACATTATAGAGCCCACAAACATATCAACATCGTTTCCATGGAGACGATTTTTTTCTGAAATTAGCAAAAACTAGTTTTTGTTAGAGACAGAAAACGTATAACAAATATAATATATTCATATTTATAATTTCATAACGCCAGAGCTTACCATCATATACAGCCTATAGTCTTCGCATATAATTTAGCTTTCTATTGGTGAAATAATTTTAAAGTAAAGGTAAAGTCTTTTTATTGGTTAATGCGTGAAAGCGTAGCAAACAAACTCGAGCCATTTCGCATTTATAATATTAGTATGGATAGTATGGATGTTATTTTATTTTATTATTGTTTTTTTACATTACTCTAACACGGGAGGCCCTGAGGAAAAAATCCCTCGGGGCCTATGTCATCTTTAGGAATGCTGTGTGGGTAGTCTTTTTAGTAAAAGAAAAGAGAGGAAGCTCTGGGTAGGAGAGGGGTGGGTAAAAAAATCTACAATGTGTCCAGGAGTGACGGACGTATGAATCCATTCCTCCCCATAAGGTGCAAAGCGATGGATCGTGAGAGTCCGGCTGGAGAAGTCAAAAGGACTCCCTCAACCAGTCTCTTCCGATACGGCCCGCTACGCAGTGGGTGAGACAACTATTCGGAATCGAAACTTTGCTTGAAATAGCTTTAGCCGTGTTTTGTGACTAGATCTAAATAGTCAGATACTTCCCTACCTTCCGCTCCCTCATCTCCTTACCCTCTCCACTTTACATTTTTTTTTATATGAATACCGCACAAGAGCCCCAACTGCTCCTTTCTGGAGCAAGTGAAACTATGGCATCCCCAATTGGGGTATGTTGTGAGGCTGAAGGTAGTGGGGAGAGGAAGGAGATGGGGAAAAGGAAGGTGAGATGTACTTGGCTATTCAGATCTAGTCACCAAACACGGCTAAAGCCAATTTCAAGCAACGTTTCAATTTTGAATGGTGGTCTTACACCGGGGCGATACTGAGAGTATCTTCCACTCTGGAAAGTGCCGCAAATATACCATATATTATTTTAAATGAATACATTGTGAAATAACACAAATTAATCAATAAAATTTATTTGCCACGCCGGGATTCGATCCCGCGACCTTCGGAAGGCGAGTCAAAAGCCTTACTGCTGGACTACGCCGGCCGTCATTTCTTACCTTCAGCCTCACAACAGACTCCAATTGGGAATGCCTTAGTCCAATTGGCTCCAGATGGGAGCAATTGGGACTCTTGTGAGGTATTCACATTGAAAAATAATAATAATTATAAAACATAATATTCACATTCTATCTGGGGGAAAATATGATAGAAACAATGAATACTATTTCTATTTTATTATATTAATTCAAAAGACCAAAACTGACAATATGTTTTCATTCCTATGTAAATCATCCTTGTCGTTTTACATAAATCCATTTTCCTAGCGAGTGTATTTCATCCCAACCAAAATAACCGTCTTGACCGATTCAACCCTTGACTTACTTTTACCCACAATTACATTTAATGGATGTAATAACAATTGCTGCTTTGGTTTATATTTCACAAAAAACAATACACAGATTTGTTATTTTTGGGCTATTAAATATAATTTATTCATAATTTATAAGCGATCTGCCATTGATCTTTGTTATCAGATACCGGTTAACTGTTTACTGTTTTTTAATAAATAATTGCTACTTTTTAACAACTCTGACCCTTGAAAGCTTGTTTACACGACAATATAACAATAGCAGTCAAGTATAATAAGCTTGTTTTCAAGCTAACGCGTGTGTTCCCACAGAAATCTTTATAACTCTATTTTTGTTTTAGTTAGAACCCTAAAACAAATCGGAAAATATTTATAAAAAAACAGGCCAACGTCTCTATTCTACGTTGTCCATAGTTATAGGTAAAAAACATTATTTTGTAGAAACAGTTTTCTCCCGCTAAATCGCAAACGCGCCGTTAGATATTGTTAATTTTTTATTAAATGTTTTTGTATAAAATGGTACAAAAGATAGATGACAAAATTGTTTATTATACATTTGATAAAATAAGTTTTTTTTTCTTACATAATCCTTGATTTTAGTACCGTTTTTGGGTAAAAATATGACGTGATTCAAATTTACAATTTTTTAATGTTTGCATTCTAAATTTTAATATTTATTTGTAGTAATATAATTTGAAAGCTTATTTCCCAACCTTTCAAAAACAGTTTTTTTTGTATTCGGCTACGTTCATAAATGTTTAATTTATTGAGCTTTAATTGCTAAACGGAAATAACACAATTTTTTTTAAATCTGACAGTTCGTTTAAGACAAAAAACTTGCACAAAGGCGATAGACCAATTAATATCACAATGAACTACATAAGACATACTTTTGCTTGGTGTAAAACGCTTTAAGAGAATAATTAATTAAATTAGATTCATGTTAATTAATCAATTAATTAGTAGATTCATGTCAATTTAATCGAGACGGCGACAGATCAGTCAGTGGAAGTATCAAAGGTCAATGGTTCGAAATCCGGAGATATCAAATTATTTTTTTTTAAATTTAATTATATTTCACTAATTGAAAAAAACGTAAAGAATTGCTGGTTCTTCTGGATTTTTGGAGGGTTCTAGATTCTTTCCGAATTTATTTAGATTCTTATTTTTTTCTTTGTAACAATTTCTACACATTAATCTAACGCCCATTAAATTTGTTACTTACTAAACAGTAATTAGATCAAGGATACTGAAATATAAGAGATGTGCTATCCGCAGTTTTTACTGGGTGGGACTGTGTTTCCTGATGTCGCCGATATTGTTAATCAAAACTACTGTACACTTTCAAAAAATCAACTAAATGAATGAATTCTTTCTGCATTCAAACCACTTATATTGTTATCCAATACTTCTACACACCTCAAAAAAATCAGCTTCTTTCCGTATTCAAACTATTCTCGTTAGGAATTAATCCGCCTACAGTCGGGCGGACACCATAGCATATCACATGAATTTGAATATCTTTGAATTAGATAGACCGTGATGTTCCTCTGTGCTCGGATATACCATACATAATAAGACTGGAATAAATACGCTAATTAAATACCACCATTCAGAATTAAAACTTTATTTGAAATGAGTTTAACTGTGTTTGATGACCAGATCTGAATAGTCAGGTACCTTCTAATCTTGCTCTCCCAATCTTCTTCCCCTCCCTACTACCTTCAGCATCACAACGTACTTCAATTGGAGATGCCACAATTGGCTCCAGATAGTTGGGAGCAGTCACGACTCGTAATGCAGTATTCTCATTTTCAAAATGTCAAATATGAGAATCGGTTTACGATTAATACGTAATGATTCTGTGAATTCGACCTCTACCAACAGATACAATATTCAGCGAAAATCATTGCATTTTTTTCTTAGGGTAAACCAGAGATTTATAAGTTGAAATCACCAAGTATTATATCGGAATACATAGGCAGCAAAGTTGTGTTTATAGCACTAATAGCAATACTTTTTAACAGACGGTTAGCCTTAGTATAACATAAAATACGTATGCTACGATAATGCACTGTAATACGATAAGTTTTTCCAGTGCATACACAGACCAGTTATGTTTTGGCTAGTTTGGTTAGTGTTGAATTTCTTACTCCGAGAATGCCGTCTTGACTCTCACCAGACACATCCCAGACGGGTAAAAAATAAGCAAACCGTACAATAGAACCTTCATCTTTACTATAAAGCTGGCATCTGTCTGTCTGAAGCAGTAAAAAATTCTTCAAGGTTTTATGAATTTTATACAACTTTAAAGGTGCCTGAGTGGTTGCTGAGTAATTGTATTTACCATTAGGTAGTGGAATCCAAAAGCTTATCGATGCAAGCTGTTCTGGACTATCAACTACATTTAATATTTTATAGCTGAACAACCTTTAAAATTACTAAAGCTAAATTTTACCGACTGGTATCCCCGAGAGTCGCCCTCCGGTCCAGTGCATGATATTGCAAAATTATTCCGGTTCCCGCGTTTGCCTGGTTCTATTGCTTTACATTCCCTCCCGTGTCACTACAGTCGTAACGAATTTAATTTTGTACCAAGTTTTATTATAAAATATAAAGTTATTTGTAAATAAATTTGGCCGCATAATCAAGAGTTTTTATTGGCAAATTCTCCCTACACACGCATCTCAGTTTACAGTGCTCGGAAAGGCTGTAAGCTGCAAATCCAAGTCGGAATAAAATACATAATTCACCACCTTTCCAAAATTTTATTTAGAAATACCAAGTCAATTCTGTCTGGCAATTTACACATATTTTTAAAAGAGTAATTTAAACATGTATTTTTCATTTTTATATTTTTAACTTTATAAGTAAAATTAAATGAAGATAATATTAGCGGAACACAATAAAAAATCTGGAAACAGAAAATTCAGAAAAGATATTGGCACCTCTGGGACTCGAACCCAGGATCTTCGACTTTCCGCAGCGCAGTGGCCCGGAAAGTCTAAGGTCCTGGGTTCGAGTCCCGTAGGAGCCATCTTTTTCTGATTTTTCTCTTTCCAGATTTTTGATTGAGTTTCGCTATAATAGTCTTCATTTATTTTCTTATATATTTATCATTCAAAATTTATCATTTATCAGCAATTTTGTTGTAGTTCAACAAAATTGCTGGAATAATGTGTAATATAAAAATATCGGTCACGGAAATTTGAAATGCTGTAAAAGACGACGTGTCGTCTTGCACCTCAGCGGGATTCATACGTTCGTCACTCCTGGATACACTGGCCCAACCCTTTTCCTTCTTAGAACTTCCTTTCCTTCCTTTCATTAAAAAGAAAGTCCACACAATATCCCCAAAGATGGTAAAATTATTTTTCTCAGGGTTCAAAGTGAAACACTCCGGCTGGAGAAGTCAACAAGTCTTCCTCAACCAGTCTCTCCTGACCCGGCCTGCCACGCAGTAGGTGAATAAACGCATCCACCGCCAGGACTTAGACAAAATTCACCCCATGAACCCGGACACCGCTAAGTCACCAAAAGCAGTGAATCACCTGAGGCGACCTATGGCAGGGGAGTTGGTTATCCAATATTTGGTTCCCGGGTGGCGGTACCCATACCCGCCTCCCAAATTGAAAAGTTATTCTCATATCTGAATTATCTCACTTATTCTGAGAAGTTATACTCCTGAAGTTATTCAGAAAGACTTCAAGAAATCAAGAAATCATTTTGGCTCCGGAAAAATGAACTTTCGGGACCATGACCCGAACTCAAAATGCATTTATAAAATTATCGTACAGATTCTTACTAATTACTTACCTAACTGAGGCATGATATTACGAACCGTCTCGAGAAGTTATTCATCCAATTTTGATCCATTATGTGCAGACATAAAGAATTAATGATATAAATATTTTCTTTCCTTTCCTTTCCCTTTCTACTCCACATTATATAGGTAGACGTAGGTATCTTTTACGCAATAAAACAAATGTTGCCTACATTTATTTAAATTTAACTGGCTGGTTCCCGGCATGCGTTGCAATGCCAACACATTGAAAGAAAAAAATTCAAAGAAATAAATCATTTTTCCCAATTCTTTCCTTGCATTCCGGTTACCCTCCCCCGTCCCTTTCCCTTTCCGCGTTCCCCTTCCACCTTCCCCGCCTTAACTCTTCCCTCTCCTGCTCCCCCGTCGCCCCAACCCCCCTCCTGCATTATATATATTCAGTCTCAGTACATTCAGCTTTCAAACAGCTCGCGTGCCACCTATTACAATTTTTTTTAATTCAAATATTCATTTTTCATACATTACAAGCATTCATTTTTGTATATTATATAAGAATCAAATAATATAAGAACAATCAATCAATTTTTTTACCATTTTAATTTTTTCACATGTACCTATTTAAAATATCTACAATTCTTGATTCGATTCAAATTATTATGTAAGTACTTCAAATTAATTCATTAATTAAAATTAAATTCTTATTTGACGATCATTGTTTTGCAAAATGTCTTTCTCAATTTTTTTACAGTTTTACAAGAATTTTGTTATATTTGAAAAACTTTGTAGATGTATTGTAATGTGGTTAAAATAATCCTAAAAACCTTCGCAGGGTTTTAAGAAGGTATTTTGAAAGTTTCAAACATTTCCAATGCTTAATATAGCAATATACTAATTACTAATCCCCAAAAACATTTTGATTTATGTATATATATTTACATATAGATTTGAAAATAGTACAAACATATTAATTGTTTTAAACGATACTAATCATCTTTTATTCTCAGTAAAGAAATCTATTCTCTTGTTTGATTTACAAAAAATGCATAAACTTTTAAAAATTAAATAAACAAAAATTGCCACTGCCGAGAACCGAAACCCGATCATCTTGAAAGTAGCATCTAATACTTTCATTAGAAATTCTAGAACTGAAGGTCAAAAACACATTCAACAAGTAACTACAAATACAACATTTGGACAAAAAAGCCTCTTATACCATGTTACTAAACTCTGCCATAAAAACCACATAAACCTTATGACACTTAAATTTAAAATAAAAAGGATAAAAAATATAAGGAGATCAGAAATACAAAATATACTGACACCAAACACGACTGAAACCGAAAATACTCAACGACATTAAAATAACACTTTTAATTTATGTTATAATTGGATATGTTTTTAGATATTCACGGCCAAAAGTATTTTCGTTATTTGTTTTTGGGGTGCTGTGCCGTGTTGCCCAACCTTATTTAGCCAAGAAAATATTTTATAATTTTTTCGAAAAAAAACACTACGTAATATATTTGTAATCACTTTATATTATTCATATAATAAATTTTTTATATGTAAATGAATAACGGGAAATCCCAGTGACGATGTCATTTTATCTACTTGTGACAAATATAGGAAAATAATTAAACAAGTATTTTAACTGAAGACAACATTAGGGACTCTCAATCTGGAATTGGAAACAAAAAAATAAAGTAAAAATACGGCCGCATCTGGGAATTGAACCCTGGACCTTAGCCTTGCCGGGACGGTGCTCTACAACTGAGCTAATGGGACTTTAGGTTATATTTTACTGAATCATACTTCGACTAAGAACTACCGTTTCTTAACGCAAGTTTTTGTTGGCTTCTACCTTAATGCGTGCTTGCAAGATTCTTCTCAAACTAAATTCTATCTAGACAGTGTCTTGGATAAATGTATTCTTTTTTATTATACGTGTGACATCTACTGAATTTTATTCAAGTCTAGAATGAAAGTTTAATTTTATTTTAACTTTAAGCCCATACGCTCATGCGGCAACTAAAAAAAAACTTTGGCAACTCAATCTTTTTCCACGGGAAAGCAACTTGCAAATTTCATTGGCGATCCGCATACAGGCAACTTATCAAAGTTATCAAAGTCGACGCAACTAGTCGCCGCAGGGTTGACAGGTTGTCAAGGTCAACGCAACTATTGCTAGTCGCCGCGGGGTTGACAGGTTGTCAAGGTCGACGCAACTATTGCTAGTCGCCGCGGGGTTGACAGGTTGTCAAGGTCGACGCAACTAGTGCTAGTCACCGCGGGGTTGACAGGTTGTCAAGGTCGACGCAACTATTGCTAGTCGCCGCGGGGTTGAAAGGTTGTCAAGGTCGACGAAACTAGTGCTAGTCGCCGCGGAATTGACAGGTTGTCAAGGTCGACGCAACTAGTGCTAGTCGCCGCGGGGTTGAAAGGTTGTCAAGGTTGAGGCAACTAGTGCTAGTCGCCGCGGGATTGACAGGTTGTCAAGGTCGACGCAACTAGTGCTAGTCGCCGCGGGGTTGACAGGTTGTCAAGGTCGAAGCAACTATTGCTAGTCGCCGTGGGGTTGACAGGTTGGTTGTCAAGGTCGACGCAACTAGTGCTAGTCGCCGCGGGGTTGAAAGGTTATCAAGGTCGACGCAACTAGTGCTAGTCGCCGCGGGGTTGACAGATTGTCAAGGTCGATGCAACTAGTGCTAGTCGCCGCGGGGTTGAAAGGTTGTCAAGGTCGACGCAACTAGTGCTAGACCCCGCGGGGTTGACAGGTTGTTAAGGTCGACGCAACTAGTGCTAGTCGCCGCGGGGTTGACAGGTTGTCAAGGTCGATGCAACTAGTCCTAGTCGCCGCGGGATTGAAAGGTTGTCAAGGTCGACGCAACTAGTGCTAGTCGCCGCGGGGTCGACAGGTTGTCAAGGTGGACGCAACTAGTGCTAGTCGCCGCGGGGTTGAAAGGTTGTCAAGGTCAACGCAACTAGTGCTAGTCGCCGCGGGGTTGAAAGGTTGTCAAGGTCGACGCAACTAGTGCTAGACCCCGCGGGGTTGACAGGTTGTCAAGGTCGACGCAATTAGTGCTAGTCGCCGCGGGGTTGACAGGTTGTCAAGGTCGATGCAACTAGTGCTAGTCGCCGCGGGGTTGACAGGTTGTCAAGGTCGACGCAACTAGTGCTAGTCACCGCGGGGTTGACAGGTTGTCAAGGTCGACACAACTATTGCTAGTCGCCGCGGGGTTGAAAGGTTGTCAAGGTTGAGGCAACTAGTGCTAGTCGCCGCGGGATTGACAGGTTGTCAAGGTCGACGCAACTAGTGCTAGTCGCCGCGGGATTGACAGGTTGTCAAGGTCGACGCAACTAGTGCTAGTCGCCGCGGGGTTGAAAGGTTGTCAAGGTCGAAGCAACTATTGCTAGTCGCCGTGGGGTTGACAGGTTGGTTGTCAAGGTCAACGCAACTAGTGCTAGTCGCCGCGGGGTTGAAAGGTTATCAAGGTCGACGCAACTAGTGCTAGACCCCGCGGGGTTGACAGGTTGTCAAGGTCGACGCAACTAGTGCTAGTCGCCGCGGGGTTGACAGATTGTCAAGGTCGACGCAACTAGTGCTAGTCGCCGCGGGGTTGAAAGGTTGTCAAGGTCGACGCAACTAGTGCTAGTCGCCGCGGGGTTGACAGGTTGTCAAGGTGGACGCAACTAGTGCTAGTCGCCGCGGGGTTGAAAGGTTGTCAAGGTCGACGCAACTAGTGCTAGACCCCGCGGGGTTGACAGGTTGTTAAGGTCGACGCAACTAGTGCTAGTCGCCGCGGGGTTGACAGGTTGTCAAGGTCGATGCAACTAGTCCTAGTCGCCGCGGGATTGAAAGGTTGTCAAGGTCGACGCAACTAGTGCTAGTCGCCGCGGGGTCGACAGGTTGTCAAGGTGGACGCAACTAGTGCTAGACCCCGCGGGGTTAACAGGTTGTCAAGGTCGACGCAACTAGTGCTAGTCGCCGCGGGGTTGACAGATTGTCAAGGTCGATGCAACTAGTGCTAGTCGCCGCGGGGTTGAAAGGTTGTCAAGGTCGACGCAACTAGTGCTAGTCGCCGCGGGGTTGACAGGTTGTCAAGGTGGACGCAACTAGTGCTAGTCGCCGCGGGGTTGAAAGGTTGTCAAGGTCGACGCAACTAGTGCTAGACCCCGCGGGGTTGACAGGTTGTTAAGGTCGACGCAACTAGTGCTAGTCGCCGCGGGGTTGACAGGTTATCAAGGTCGATGCAACTAGTCCTAGTCGCCGCGGGATTGAAAGGTTGTCAAGATCGACGCAACTAGTGCTAGTCGCCGCGGGGTCGACAGGTTGTCAAGGTGGGCGCAACTAGTGCTAGTCGCCGCGGGGTTGAAAGGTTGTCTAGGTCGACGCAAGTATTGCTAGTCGCCGCGGGATTGACAGGTTGTCAAGATCGACGCAACTAGTGCTAGTCGCCGCGGGGTTGACAGGTTGTCAAGGTCGACGCAACTATTGCTAGTCGCCGCGGGGTTGACAGGTTGGTTGTCAAGGTCGACGCAACTAGTGCTAGTCGCCGCGTGGTTGAAAGGTTGTTAAGGTCGACGAAACTAGTGCTAGACGCCGCGGGGTTGACAGGTTGTTAAGGTCGACGCAACTAGTGCTAGTCGCCGCGGGGTTGACAGGTTGTCAAGGTCGACGCAACTAGTGCTAGTCGCCGCGGGGTTGAAAGGTTGTCATGGTTGCGCCTCACGACTTGTCAAGTTTTTGAGTAATTTTCCATACGACCGAGCCGGAAAATATCGATTTTTTTCAGGAGGTTGATAAATTATCATTATCCATACTTAATATTTTAAATGCGAAACTGCTCGAGTTTGTTTATGACGCTTTCACGAATAACACAATATAACGATTTTAAAAATTCTTTCACCAATAGAAAGTTAAATTATATGCAAAGACAATAGGCTGTATATGATTGAAAGCTCTTGCGTTATGAAATAATAAATATTAATGTATTATATTTCTTATACGTTTTCTGTCGCTAACAAAAGCTTTCTGGCTGCTGCTCTAGAAAATTCAAATATTAGGTTTGGTGTTTTTGGACAAGCTTATGTTTTTTAATAAATGTCAGATTCCTACATTAAAAATAATATAATTCGTAACGATTAAAAAGACTGTATAGTAAAAAGTGTTATTTTTTATTATATTTACAAACTTCCACACATTTCAAGAAAAATAAATCTCCGAAATATTTGTAAGCGCATAAATTCCAAACGACTGCACCAAATTGGATAATTATTTTTTTCTTTGAGCTCTAGCATTATGAAATTTAGGTGGCACGCGTGCTGTTTGAAAACTGAATGTACCGGAAATCAATGTATGGAATGCAGGAAGGGGTGGGGGGAGGGGGGATAATTGATAAGAGCAAGCAAGATCATAAAAATTAAAAAACAGTGTTCTTGGATACGTTATTCTAATAGTAAAATAGTTTGATAGTAACGAAATATTTATAATTATATCTCACCTAACAAACAGCGAATTATTGTTCTCTAACTTAACATTGTAATTTACATTTAGCATAAATAATATATATTTGTAACCTTAGTATATATGTATAGTATAGTATATATTAATATATAGTATAACTAATATATATTTGTCACTTTAGTTATTGTTGAAGACTGTTAAGTATCTATAAAGAAACAATGTACACTACTCTTCCAGCCACAAGCTAAAGCTTCCGTGGAAGAGTAGTATTGGTATATTTGTTTACATGTAATTAAATATATAAGCATCCACAAATAAAAAAATAAAAATCTCTACAGTAATTTCCCCTAATACCATGCGAGCGAAGTCGCGGGGAAAAGCTAGTATTTTATAAGGTTGATAATTTTTAAATTATTAATAAATTAAATTGTTTTCAAGCAAGCTGATATTTTTACAGAAACCGTAAAGATAAATTGCGCCATGAGAGAAGCTTTTTTAAGTTGCCAACCATTCTTAGTTTGGTTTCGGTTTCTCCATGAGCGAGGGGCCTAAGAGTAAAACCTCAAATTGTAAAATTCAATCACTATAATATTGTTGTCCAAAATTTTATTCAGTGATTAAATATTGTTATTTGAAATTTTACTCATTAAGTTAATTTTTTTTTTGTTTAGATATTATTTAAAAAAAAAACTGCGCTGACCACCACACCTCAAACTATTTTGAAAACGGCACTACGTACTGAATATAATAAAAATAAGAAATATGAAATTTTAAAATTTAGAATATTACGTATAGGTACAAAACCAAAATAACATTGTTTAAATATATGTGGTCTATGAAAAACAAACAGTTATTTTTATGTATTATAGTAATATGGATGTTGAGTTCATAGATTACAAAAATTACTCGCTGCTATTAATAATAGCAACAGACCACAACGCTACATAATCACAGGAAAGGACTTCATATCACTATGATATCATCACAGTACCCAGTCATAATGATTGCTTCAGGAGTGTTAGGACTCATTCTTATGCATGTACCTACAAAACGTTTAAATTATTAAACTGTTCTGTGAACGGTGGTTCCCCGGCGTATTTTGTACGATGTGCAGTCGGTTTAGGAACAATACTGTATGCTTAACTACACAAAACATAACTAAGTGACACGAAAGGATGTGCAGAGAGGATGTATCGCCGAACAAAAAAAATATTAAACATATTTTCATTCAAATGCATCAAGTAAAAGCTGCTTCTCTATATACTATGTATGGCAGCGCATAAGTACAAAAAATACACTGTGTATAAATTATTTTGATATTATTTAGTATATCTGAAGTTAATTTTACGTGTGAAATTGGTAAATAAAGCACAAAAAATAATAATTTTATAGCTAGCTTTTGACAGGGGCTTCTTTAGCATGACATTAGGTGGAAATACCACTCACTCACTCATTCATTCATCCCCAAAGTTTCATCGCAATCGGATGAACGGTTAGCAATACATGATTTCATGATGCCAGAACTCACTATTGTATATAAAAAAAACATCGCGGGCATGCGCATATCAAATCCCCAAAGTTTCATCGCAATCGGATGAACGGTTAGCAATACATGATTTCATGATGCCAGAACTCACTATTGTATATAAAAAAAAAACATCGCGGGCATGCGCACATCAAATCCCCAAAGTTTCATCGCAATCGGATGAACGGTTAGCGACGCATAATTTCATGATGCCAGAACTCACTATTCTACATGGAAACCATCACGGGCATGCACATATCAAGTCCCAAAGTTTCGTCGCAATCGAATGAACGGTTAGCAATGCATGATTTCATGATACCAGAACTCACTATTCTATATAGAAAACTTCGTGTAATGTTATTTTTTTTCATCACCAACTTTACATATTTCATCAAAATGTATTTTATTACTTCATATGAAAACATTTTTGTATTATAAAATGGTGGCCTCAGGCCCAGTAAGGCAAACATTCGGTATTAAATTGTACGGTAAAATATAAACTTATGTATCAAAATATCAAAGTGGAAAATTAGAAAATCATGGTGGCGTTTTGTAATGTTTGCAGGATGGTACAGTTTTCCCAAAAACATCACAAAAAGGCTTACAGTCTCTCTAATAGCCAAAGAAATTAAATTCAAATAAACCAAATTTAAAAAAATTAACAACCACTTACTAAGGGAATATTGCGGTTTTCATACCGACATTTTTTTTAAAGTTTTCTTTATTCATTAAAATGTTAGTTACATGAATTTTATGATTTTTCGACCACCATGCTAGGCACATGCCCGTGTTGTGGTGGTATCTTTTTTGCTTATATCCCATTGATATAAGCAAAAAAGTAAACTTGGCAGGAAACTTTTGCCGGAAAACAAAAACAATGTAAACTTTTTTATCAGTGCTGTAGTTTCAAACTCAAATCATTTATCTTCAAGGATCTTACATTTATCATTTGTCGTTAAAATACACACACAATAATTGTCAACAAACAGTGTAAAAATTTTGCAGAAGTGGCGTAGCACGGAATATTTTTCCGGGTCAGGGAGGACGGTCGTTATTTTTTCATTAATTGGGGGATATAATACATAGTTTTATCTTACTAATCAATTGTGGTCGGTTGATCTGACAGTTGAAACCCCGAAAGTTGGCCTCCCGAAGTTATAATTAATATAATATGCTGTTCATTATTTACCAATTTCAAATCGACTTCAAAAATATTTTTAATTAAAATTTATATGGATGTCAAACCAATGTATGTACAGTGTCGATTTTTTGTACTTATGCGCTGGTTAAACAGTATATAGACAAGTCGTTTTATCCTTGGTGCATTTGAATGAAAACATATTTTATTTTTTTATATTTTAACGTGGGGTAAGGTTTGTCTAGGTCCTGATAGATGCGTTTTCCCACCTACTGCTTGGTGGGCCGGATCAGGAGAAACTGGTTGAGGGAGACCTTTTGACCTCTCCACCATGACTCTCTCATTCACCTTGCACCGCAGTGGGAAGGATGGATTTATTCGTCCGTCATTCCAAGATAAACTGACCCCCGATTCCTACCCCTCATACCTTCACAGAACATCCTCTTCTTTATTTCTCTAAAAAGATCCTCCACACAGCTTCTCCAAAGATGAAGTCTCCTGTGTGGAGATAATGTAAAAAAAGATGTAATTAACGCACATTAAAATCTCATTTTGGACGATTTCTTTTCTGTTTTGTGTACTTCATATTATAAAATTGTCCCTGTGATGCACACAACACACACATAAAGTAACAACAGACGTATTATAACTGTATAGATGTATAGTGAATTGTATGAAACATAAACGAAGCAAGATTGGCGGCAATTTGCGTGGGACGCATGCGCAATGGCGAAGTTTGAAAGTTTGCCGAGTAAAGTACGATTAGTGTTTTTGCGCGAGACTTCAGTTTCAGTGTATTCGCGCGTTCGTACGGCGTCGCGGCGCGCCCTGAAAACCTCGTTTCACGTCGGTCTAAGGCGTCGCGGATGTACACAACTTTATTTGTGGAGTATAAATGCACCCCTAATGCAACAATATGATAATAACGATACAAGACAATTTATTATTACTTAGTAAAAGTATTTAACTAAAAAAAAAAGTTTTTTTTACAAATATTTTGTGAAGATAATACTTAAAAAAGCCAATTTTCAGTGTTGAATGGAGTTTTTATTGTATTAAAAAAAAACAAACGGTTTCAAGTGAACAATATCCTTACCTTAAAATGACTGAAAGAATAGATTCTAAAATTCTTCAATTATTACTTTTGGAACATTTTCTCGGTTTCTTTCGTTTTTAAATTTAGTGAACTTTTTTAAATAAAAACATTCTCTTCTGATATAATAGAAGTAGATACCTACCTAACTATTAAAATATATTAAATAAAACTTTTTCTAACAGATAATTCTAAAATCAGTTTTCATTTTAGTGAATTTTAATAAACGTTTTTAAAAGTTATCCCAAAACGAATGATCTGTCCATTGTTGGGATTTGAAGGTAAGTTTTTCAAAATTGTCCTTATTTCATCAAAACAACAAATTATTTTAATTGGTTTTTATTTTATCTGATTATAAAGCAAGTAGGTAGGGTGCTCTTAGTGTTATAACGAACGAAGCATGTTCGTGTTTGCAGTTCAAAATATTGGTGTGTACATTTAATTTAACAAAGAGCCACCACTCCTTAGAGCCATCAATGTGTTTAAAAGTAAAGAATGATTTTACTGTAGCCACATTAATTATAGTACTAATTTCTACTGCCTAATTATTTTAATAATAACCTTGGTACCAGCAGATTAGGGTAATGAAAGGGGTTATGTAATTAAGAAAAAAAAACAGATATCCGACCTCTATAATAGATTGTTGCTTCCGGAAAAAGATTAAAATAAAGCATAAAAACTAATTATGACTATGATTAAAATAGCAAAAAGTTTTAAGTGATTCGAGGTCATTGTAATTACGACGTAAATGATAATGGTTTAACTATTTTAATGTTTGTTACGTATCATTAATTAAAACAAAAATATTTTCTTAAGTTTTGCTGTTTTTTTTTTAAATTGATATCTGAGATAGCAGTTTAGCCTTCTAGAGGCAATGTTATACTGTAGTTAAGCCATTAACACAAGGCTATTTATGTTTCTTCGGGATGCGTTTCCCGAAAGACCTTAAAAATCGGTTAATATAATAAAAATTACATTTAGATCAGTGATGATCAACCTTTTTAGTTGGAGCACCAATTTAGCAAATTTAAATTTGCAGGCGGTGCTGTCGCGAAACCAATTTTTATTTTATAAAACGGTAACTTTTAAATAAAACAATTATATAACGTAAAAGGCAAAGCGCCGCTGGCGAAAAATTTATATCTCCACACCCAAACCAATAAATGCTGTCAATTTTTGATGATAATGTCTGATGATGGACACTGTAACGCTGTCTAAAACGTTTTCTAAAACGCTGTCTGAAACGTTGGCTAAAGAAGGAGGTAGAGCAACATGGCATAACACCCCAAAAATAAATAACAAAAAAAACTTCTATTTTATAAAACGATAACCTTTTGAAATGCATCAAACTTAGATCTCAACAAAAAAGCGCTGCACTGTGCTGCGAAGGTAAATTTTTTTCTACACTTAAGATCAAACTACAAAATTTTGTCCTAGAATATGTAAGAAATTTTTTTTGTTTTGAGAATCACTTTGAGAAAAAATATTGATATTTCCGCTAAAACCTTTTGCAAAACAGGACTTAAACCGTTAAATATTCTGTATTGCAATTTTTTTTAAATATTTTATTTAGTCAAGTGGACAGTAAGAAAAGGCTCGTGAGCCGAAGAAATGTGTTAGCGAACCGCATTTGGCCGCGGGCCGCAGTTGCTCATCACTGATTTTCAAAATAAAAACTAGCAAAAAATTGTTGAAAAAATGGGCACAACTTTTTTGGAACAGATGATGAAAAAGTTTTAATAATTAAGTACTCAATCTACCTGCACAAATGTGAGGTAGATTGTATATTGCATGAGAACATTTCTCTAAAAAAATGGTAAGTTAATAATATTGTGTTATTTTCATTATAATGTTACTTTTATACACACGTGTGGTACAACGTGTATCTTGTAATAAAACGATAAGTAAAATAGTAATTAATAAGTTGGTGGTAAATGCGAAAGAGTGGAAATAAAAAAAAAAATCACAAATCACTTCAAAGCCAATAACATTTAGGGTCTATGTTTAACGGTGACCGGACAAGTCAGAATGAAACCAACTCAAAAACACTATAAAAGGCATTAAAAGTGATGAAATAAATTTATAAAAAAATGGTAGTTTTTTTTTCACATTTTTATTCATATAGGTTACGTTGGGTTAGGGTTATGGGCTGTTTTAAAATGATTTTTTTCAAAACTTTTAATCACTTTTCAAAGAGGTGTTGAGTTGACTTATTCTCAGTTGGCATGGAACCACGTTCAACGACTTCAAATTAGCACAAAATATCAATATACTTACAAAAAATCAAAACGTCCAAAGTTTTTTAATCCTAAATTCAAACTACAATAAAGAAACACCCAGGTCAACTGGATTGTTAAGGGGGCGTGTGGGGAGGGGGGGGGGGGGGGATAATTGCAAGCGCTGCAGTAATTTTCTTCTAATACCATGCGAGCAAAGCCGCGGGTAAAAGCTAGTAAAATATAATTATGAATTTTTATAATAAAATAACATTTAATGGATCTTTCAGGACACTTAATTTTTTTTGTAAATCTCTTTAATAACAGAATGGAATTATTTTTAATTTTTCAGAACAAAAATCCTCTTAAAATGCACCACGTAAAATACGCACTTATTTTCCTTGAAATACTTTGACGACGTATATCGAAAGAGAAAAAAAAACGTAGCAAATTGATACATAAAATTCACTTTTGGATTTATTGTCTTAGATAAAAATAGATAAAAATAAATTATATAAAACAATTAATTTGTTTATAAAAATAAGAGTTTAATTTTATCTCCTGATGATGATTGTGTTGAGCGAAATCGATCGGTCGTAAAAAAATTTGTGTTTATAAACAAAGCAATTGTTTTATTACATTAATACCTCAAACCACAAAATGACTGCTTTCTACAAAAACATAATATTTTTTTAATAATGACGATGATAATTGTAAACACATTGCCCACTGTAATGTTCTTTTATTGTGGCCTTATTAGCCCACAAATAATGAGATGTACACGTAAGTTCTTTTTGTTTATTTATAATGTACAATGGATTGATAGTACTGTATTATTTGTCTATAACGTAGCGAGTGATTACGAAGGCTACTGAAATGGTTCTCGCGCGCCAACGGCTGCGAGAGCACAGAGCGCACCGCGGCCGCTTCGGCAAACTTCGTCGGATCCCGAACGTTTCCGAACGAACCCATACATGGGTAATTACATATACTACACCCACTCTCTGAGGGCTGTAAGAAGAGCGAGTAGTTTTAGAGTATGAATCAATATTTAAAACTATTTATAACAAAAGACAGATGCTGCACTTTATTTGGCGAAAAAAATGTAAAATGCAATTCCCCAAATAAAAAGGGTCAATTTTGTTATTCATATTGTCCTACTTTCCAAAAATGACATTTTATCAAAATCATCACAAACATGTTATTTATTGGTTTTACTAATTATTTAAATTAATTTGAAATTTATCTCGCAAACAATAAGATCATCTTAAAAGTTGCCACATTAAAATAAAATAAAAATGTGGCAGCACCTCACTGAAAACGTGGCTTGTTCTTAATTACCAATTAACTAATTACGTTCGTGTATTTCCTGACACATGTCCGTTCAGGTAAAGAGCAAAACTAATAATAAAATATTCACATGTTGGTTTAACTTGGTCATAATACGTCATAAACTAATTTAGTCGATGACATTGAGCGAGTTTACAAGCCACTAAATGGGAAATTCACTATCTGTTAGTATACTCGCTCAGTGTAATCGTATTACTAGCTATCTAGCAGATTGTGGACAACCTACAAAAAAAAGTTGAAAGGTGGTCAACTTTGCTCGCTACTCGCCAGCGTGTGTCTCAAGATGGCGGCCTACCAACAGCTGATTTCGTAACTGTCAGAATTAGTTCTCGCAGGAGTCGTCATTCTCGCCACTGGCTAGCGTGTGGCGCTAGCTGCGAGCTCAAGTTTTCTACAAAATGTCGACGGAATTGGTTCGCGCGAGAGTAGTTATTTTAGCTGCTACTGTCGCTACTAAGCGAGTAGACAGTTTTGTGTGTCATCAGGACAATCTCACTCGCCGATTCACTCGCTTTAAAACTTACAGGCTAGTAGATTATAAACTCGCTCAATGTAATCGAGGCTTTACCTATGAGAATGTTGTTATAATTTTGTACATTATTTTTATTTATTTATATTTATTTACGCCCGTACGAGATTTTAGAAACATGTGATGTACTTAATAATTTTTTGGAATGGCAATCGTGAAATAAAAAAAAAAAACAAATTAAATTTTATAGAACCCTAATAGAAGAATTGTAGGTATTATGCTCACATTGATTATTATAATTAAGGTATGTTATTAGCCTGTTTGTTTGTAATTTTATTTCGTGCAGTTGAACACATCTACTACTTCTGATAAAGTATTGCCAACTGCATTCAATCTAGGAACAAGCGGATATCTAAGTGACTCAGATCTTATAAATAGTTGTTGCAAATAAAAATAATTTTAAGTTATTATTGATATATATGTACAATTTAGCTTATTTAATCAGGGATGTCTTTAACACCATTAAAAATTTAAAAAATAAAAAACAGGGCGGAAATAGGTCGTTTCTCTGAGTCATAATAGTTTTAATTCTTTCATCAAGTGGTTTTATCCGACTCAAGCATCTGATTCACTTGTTCGTGCCATGTCTTCCTCGGGCGTCCCCGACTCCTACTACTATTCACATTTGCGTCGTATATTCTTTTTACAGTATTTTCTTAGTTCATTCGCTCTAAAAAAAGTACATGCCCAAACCATCTTTTTAATCTTACTCAATATGCTTACATCAGCCTTACATTATTTGCGGATCTCCACGTTTCTCACACGACCATACAAGGTGTTATCACACGAACGCCTCACGGATCTCATTTCAACAGCATTCAGTTTACTTTCATCCTTTCTCTGCCAGTTCCATGCCTGCATGCATGCTGCCATACATCAGGGTAGGTATCAGGACTCTATTATGGACTGCTAGCTTCGCTTCTTTTGACAGTTTTTTATTAGCGCCAACGGCATTCAGTCCTCCATTAATGGAGTTACCGGCATTTACCCTTATTTCAATATCTCCATCAACCTTCCCGTCTCTCGTAAACATACTAACTCATCGATTGTTTCATTGGTTTCGAATAAAATGAAAATTTTAATTGGATAAAAACAAATCACTTTGTAAAACACCACATATTTAATAAAATTTTTCAATGTGTTTCATTGGTTTCGATTTGGATGACATTTTGGATAAATAAGTGGTGTTTTACAAAGTGATTTGTTTTCATCCAATTAAAACACAAACTTTTATTCTGATAATAAGGAACTCCAGTGAAAAATATTATGGCTTTAAAAAAATATGTTCATATAGACCAATAAACGCTGATTCTGAATATATAAGTTTTATTAAATAATATTAAACGTAGAGTTTTAAAAAATATATTAAAAAGTCCATTTTAAAACGTGTCATTAAAACACCATGTCAAGTTGGTATTGCTGGATTTTGGCGGCGTGACGTCACCGCGCCGCGTCACCTGGGTCAAAGTTGTATAGAAATCAATAGAAATGTAAGACGCAAGCCGTTCGTGTTATTGGTTTATAGAGATTTGGACATATAATAGTTTTTTTTTTATTGAAACATTATTTAGGCCTAAATAATTCAGTATCAAAAATAAAGTATCTCTATTAGTTTATTTATATTATTTAAAATATTCAAAAACTTTAACTGTACAAAAAACGATCGTATTGCCCAGTAATGTCTATGAAAACGCTCCAATGCTGAAATTCAAAATAGCGGGAGTCGAACAGCTGATTCCAGTTCCCTACAAGATTCATACTTCGGTTAGTCATGATGACGTCACACTAGATTCGGTGGCTTTCGGGGATCTTGAAAATTTAAAACTTTGACATTTATTTTAACTATTAAAACTAACTATAGACATAAAAATAAATATGCAGTTATTTAAGTTAGAAGGTCATTATTCATAAAAAAAAAATTTAAAAAATTGGACTGGAGTTCTCTATTCTGATCCCATTCTGATCGGATTCTGATTTAGCTAGGAGTATGATTTTTTTTTTGTAGAAATGAAGAGACCTTATACATGTTATTCTTCGGAACGTATTAACTGATGCAAAATTTGTATATTAGATCACAGATAACAAAAAAATAAAGAAAGGTTTTTCACTTTATGATAAACCATATTTTATCTACCTGATTTTAGTATACGGTACCTCTTTAGTATTCAACCCGAGACTCAAGTAACATATTTTTCCGTACCAATGTAATAAAAAAAAATTCGTTCACCACCAATCCCCCGATTTTCTAATGTTACGAAATAGGTGCCAACGGTTTATATTCTCAGCACAATATTTATATAGGGTATATTTAATACAACACATGAATATTGAATAGAGGAATACAACCCTCTTATTTCTTACGGGAAGGAATCAGAATTGTTAACGAGAGTTTGTGACGTCGTTTTCATACATTGATTTCTGTTTGTTTACGTCAAAATACGCTGAAATACTAAAAATTGAAAATCAAAAGCACGTTGAAGCTCGGACATTGACAAATTATTGTGCTTTTTGTTGCCGATTCGCAAAAAATGTTAAATTGTGAAAATAAATAAATAAATTTCTTACTAAAATGAATCAGAATTGTTATTGAGAATTTGTGACAAAAGTTTCAGGCATTGATTTCATTGTTTTGTTCTGCAAAACAGCAAATTATTTATGTAATTAAATGAAGACATTATGAGCGAAACTCAATCGAAAATCTGGAAACAGAAAAATCAGAAAAAGATATTTACATCTCTGGGACTCGAACCCAGGACCTCCCTACTTTCCGGGTTGGGAAGTTTCGCTCATAATGTCTTCATTTCATTGAATATTACAGTTTGAGGTTTTACTCATAAAAAGTTAAAATAAAAAATAATAAATTATTTATGTTGTTAAAATATTTTTAAAAAAATAAGAAAGAGAGAATGGCAGTGTTCAAAACAGTATATCGCCCGACGTTCACTTACGGATACCAGATATGGATGCTAAGCGAACGAACACGCTCTAGAGTCAAAAGCTGCCGAAATGAGGTACTTGAGAGGAGTGGCAGGGGTTACGCAATGGGATCATATAAGAAACTCGACGATCCGAGGCGATCTAAACATTGAACCACTGCTACTTTTCATAGAAAAATCGCAACTGAGGTGGCTTGGCCATGTACTAAGAATGTCTGATGACCGAATTCCGATTCCAGAGGGTAGACGTCCAGTGGGCCGCCCCAGACGGGGCGGCCCACTGGACGTCTTCGACGGCCTCCGTGGTCCCGAGGCAAGACTCTCGACTCACAATCCGAAGGTCGCGGGTTCGAACCCGGCGTGCGCAAATAAATTTTATTTGATTAATTTGTGTTATTTCACAATTTATTCATTTAAAATAATATATAGTATATTTGCGGCACGTTCCAGAGTGGAAGATACTATCAGTATCGCCCTGGTGTACGACCACCATTCAGAATTGAAACGTTGCTTGAAATGGCTTTAGCCGTGTTTAGTGACCAGATCTGAATAGCCAGGTACTTCCCCACCTTCCTCTTCCCTATCTCCTTCCCCTCCCCACTACCTTCAGCCTCACAACATACCCCAATTGGGGATGCCATAGTCTCACTGGCTCCAGACGGGAGCAGTTGGGACTCTTGTGCGGTATTAACTGTAAAAAAAAAAAAAAAAAAGACACAGCTAGGCGAAGCAACTTCAAAAACTGTGTGAGGAGAGGATGGAACTGCCATGGACGAAGGCCGAACAGTCAGCACAAGACAGCGACGTATGGAGGAGCCTTGTCGATGCAATGACCTGAACAGGATAAAGGGACGAAGATGATGATGATGAAGAAAGAGAGAAAACAAGTCGATCAAGAAGTCGAAATAACAAAAACCAAAACTTCGAAGCATATTGAAACAAAGACATTGATAATTTATTTTGTCTTTTGTTTGGTGATTCGCAAAAAAATGCTAATTGTGATAAATAAATCAATAAATTTGTTACGAGAATGAATTAGAATTGTTGTCGAGAATTTGACAAAATTTGACAACGGTTGTCGAGAATTTGACAAAAGTTTTGAAAAGGAATTGATAAAAGAATAATTTATTTAAGTGGTCTAAAAATAAAAATAAAAGAGAGATAAAAGTCTATCAAGACGTCGAAATACTAAAAACCGAAACTCAAAAGTACCTACATTGAAACAAAAAATTATTGCGCCTTTTGCTTGCAAATTTGTCAAAAATTGTAGAATTGTGTAAATTAATTTCCTATGTGAATGAGTCAGATTGGTTGATAAGAATTTATGAGAAAGGTTTCATGTTTTAAAACACAAGAAAGATAGAAAGAAAGTCTGTCAAGAAGTTGGAATACAAAAAGGAACGGAACTCAAAAGTACGTTGAAGCACAGTCATTTACAATAGTGCCGAGTTTTATTGTAACTTGGATTAAAAACAACAACATCTTTGCAGTGTCGTCAGAATGGTGTTTGCCGGCTTAAGCTGCCTTTGTTTATGTTCTGTTCATTAAATTGTCAATGTAAAGGATACAACTCGGATATGAGAAAAAAAACCTTAGAAAAAGTCTCTATGTATACATTTTCTCTCCATGTGATACGTTCAAGCCAATGAAAAATTGGAGAAAGATTTTGAAATGTTATTATTTAGGTGCGTCTGGTGTGGCGTTCCTAAAATTGTTGGGACAGGGTGATTAATGTTTGATGTAGAGTTTTTCCACTGAAAAGCCAATAATCATGACATTGTAATAGATATATTTTGAACATCTTTTGAACATCTATTGAACATCTACAATTATTGGGAGCCTTTTCACAAACAGAAATATCTACAAAAACTTTTTTTTTAGTGACACGGTTTTAAGTGAATAATCTATACATATAAATATGATAATATGTTTGCTTCTGTCTATGTATGCTATGTATGCGTTGCTAAACCATTTGGGGATTTGATGTACGCATGTCCGCGATTCTTACTAAATACAATAGTGAGTTCTGGCATCATGAAATTATGTGTTGCAAACAGTTGAAATAGGAACGTTGCTTAAAATGGCTTTGGCCATGTTTGGTGATCAGATCTGAATAGCCAGGTGCATCCCACCTCCTCTTCCCCATCTCCTTCCCCTTCCCACTACCTTCAGCCTCACGACAAACCCCAATTGGGGATGCCATAGTCTCACTGGCTCCAGACGGGAGCAGTTGGAACTCTTCTGCGGTATTCATTTAAAAATAAAAAGTTCATCTGATTGCGATGAAACTTCGAGGATTTGATGTGTTCCTGTCAGTGGTAGTTTCTTTATATACTGGTGAGCTTTGGCATTATAAAATTTGTATAAAAATTGCAATAGGTGGCAAGCGAGCTGTTTGATGACTGAATGGAGTGCAGGAGGAATACCGGTAATGAATGTATGGAGTGCAGGAGGGGGGAGGGGAACTCGGGAGGGGGGGTTTGCGAGACGGGGGAAGATGGCGAGGAGAGTGGGAAGACGGAAGGCGGAGAAGGCGGGGTGGGTACGCGAGAGGGGAAGAGGACGCGGGAGAAGAAGGGAAGGTGGAAGGGGAAGGGGACGAATGGGAAAGGACACGCAAAGAGAAACAAAATCTTTATTAAGTGGCATAGCAACGCATATTAGAAACTTGCTAGTCTCTTATAATTTTCTATTACAAATGAAGCTAATTAATAAATCGGTTTTTCGAAATCTGAATTAGTCATTTCATAGACACCTGTGTGGAGAATCGGAATAAAAAAACCTTTTTGGCAAATATTTCTCTTTGTGAAGACGCTCCTCAGTTATTACTTATTGCAGACAATTCGTTGGTCTTTTAATATGTTTACTATCGATTAATTAATATCTTTCAAAGTTAATGAAAAATTAGAGAATTCAGCCTTCTTTGTTTAATGCTCACATATTATATTATTTATTTATTGACGCCCTTTTACATATCATCAAATACAAATTTCTTTTAAAACAACAGTTTAACATAAATAAAAAAGATTAAAAAATATATAAATAAATCATAAACTCAATATAATAAATAAGAATATAACTAATTCTAAATCCACATGGATCACTTTAGAGAACTCGTAGGTACAATTCATTTACCTACGAGCAGCATTTAAAAAACATTTAAAAAACATTTAAAAAAAATCAAATTTTTACCTAACACTCGTTATTAGCGTCTAGAATAAAAACAAACAAAAGAAAATCGAAATAAAATAAAATGATTTCTCATTCATTATTTACATGTAAAAAGTGGTGAACTAATTTGGCTTTAAAAGTGTCGACGTTTAAATTAAATATGTCAGCGACATCACTTATAAAATATTAGCGCAAATAAAACTTCATTACAAGGACCGTCGATACATATGTACATTATGTAATCGCAACTAAGTACCTGCTTTTATGAAATAATATGCCAAAAATGGTTTTAAATCCATCTCTGTGGTATAATTAGAAGGCCTAAATCCTCGTCAGGGCTTCCTCACTAAACAACGCACTCCATTAGCCATTACAATCAGAATTAGAGTTAGATAGCGCGGTAATCCGCCGATAAGCAGCGAGTTGTGGTGAGCAGCCTCCGTCTCCTACTGGCATTATTATACTGTCACTATCAATCACTTAATTCTCTGTAATACATATTACCCACACTTAACCTTTATAATAATATATTACGTACTATCATGCGCATAAAGCTGCTTACATTAAATAATGGTGTAGGTATGTTTTTTAATTTGAAGAACTTTTCCATTGATCAAATCAAAAAGGTTTAGTAATCAATATTTTTATGGGGGAATAACTTATTGAGCAAATTGTAATATTTAATCATCGAAGATACAGTTTTCACGCATAAACCAATAAACCGATTTTAAAAATTCTTTCACCAATAGAATGCTACATTACATGCGAGTAATGTAGCATTCTATAGGTTGTATATAATGGTAAGCTGTGGCGTTATGAAATTATAAATATTAATATATTATATTTATTTTAGGTTTTCTGTCCCTAACATAAGCGAGTTATTGCTAAAATCAGAATAAAATAAGTTGTTGCCGTGGAAACGAAGTTGATATATTTGCGGGAAATTTTATTTCAGGCGTCGTAGTTAATATTTATCTCTGAAAATGAATCGCCGAAACGTTTGTTGGCACATAACTTCTGTACGACTGCACCGAATTGGATAATTATTTTTTGTGTTCGTTATTTTGTATAAAACTACTGGTGAGCTCTGGCATTATGAAATTTGCAATAGGTGGCCCGCGAGTCGTTTGAAAACTGAATGTACTGGGACTGAATGTATGGAAAGCGGGAGGGGGGAGGGGAACTCGGGTTGAGGGTTTGCGGGAGGGGGAGGGGGGAACCTGGGAGAGTGGAGGGGATCTCGGGAGGTGGGATCGCGGGACGGGGGAAGGGGGAGTGGAATGGGGAGTGGGAGGGTGGAGGAGGCCGAGTGCGAACGCGGGAGGGGAAGGAGACGCGGGATAGGAAGGGGAGCGGAAGGGGAACGGGACGAATGGGAAAGGACATGCAAGAAGAAACAATTTAATTATTAAATGGCATAGCAACGCATTCCGGGTACCAGCTAGTAAAGAATAACAAAAGAGGTGCCTCGTGTACGAGTTTTGTGATTCAAATATTGTTAATTCTGAATTTTAAATATGAGATCGACAAAAATAACAGAAAAAATATTGGTCCCAATGGCCGAGTTAAAGCTCTGTGTCCCAGTAAGACAAGAGGACCTGGGTTCGACTCCCAGTTGCGACCGTTACCTTTTTATTTGTCAGTGTTCTGTTTCATGTTTCGTTTCGATTTATTAGTATTATGTTCTTCTTCAATGATTTATTAAAAAGATGAACCCTTAAGTGTAGTGTGTGTGTAGCCTCGATAATAAAAAAAATAAAAAATCAAAAGTGATTTTCTCACGAAAATGGTGCTAGAAAAATCATCTAATCATTATTATTATTATTATTATAACCTTTTAACAATATATTAAAAGTAATCCCAATAAATATTTAAAAAAATCTTCTTTTTTAAATTATTTATTTATATGTACATATTATGGAAACAAAGCAGCACATTTTTTATTGGATGCAGCAATAAAACAATTAACAGAAATAAAGTTTTCATAGTTGACAGGTACCTACCATAATAAATGTTTCTTATGGTTCCACGACAGATGATCCGCCAACAATTGGCCCCCCGGCTTAATTAATAGGTATATACAATACAATAATTACAACATGCAGGTTTACGGAAAATAAACATAATAATACAAAGTATAACGAAGTGACCCCGAAGGGATGTGTAGATGGGATGTGCCGCTGAATAACAAAGTATAAAATAAATTTTTAATCAAATGCATCAAAGAAAAATCTACTTGTCTATATTTTGTGTAACAGTTAAAAAAGTAGAGTATAATACAATCAGCAGATTAGCCAAAAAAATCCTACATAGGCATCGCCAGTTCGTGGGTATAATAATAATAATAATAATATTAAGCTTTTAGCCTGAACTTCTGTTAGGTTTGAAATTCGGCATGTTCTTATTTTTTATAATATATCCCGAAGCTCAGTTTGCCTCTTGGCATAGGCCTCCTCTAACATTTTCCACTGGGACCTGTCACGCGCTACTCTTCTCCAATGATGTCCGGCCGTGAGTTTTAGGTCGTCTTCCCATCTTATTTGCTGACGTCCTCTACTTCTCTTGCCGTCTCTGGGATACCAGTCAGTGACACTTTTGCACCACTTCTCTTGTGGATCGCGGATCATGTGACCTGTCCATCTCCACTTTTGTTGGTCTATTCGGGTAACTATATCAGCAACTTTAGTTTTCTCCCTTATTATGCTACATCTCACTCTGTCCTGTATCCTTATTCCTGTCAAACTTCTCTCCATGGCTCTCTGGCAGCGTTCCAAGTTTTCTCTGTGGCGTTTGGTGAGTGCCCAAGTTTCACATCCGTAGGTGATGACTGGAAGTATACATGTGTTGGACTTTCCTTTTTATTTGCATATTTAGCTCCTTGGATTTCAAGACTTCTTTCAAAGACCAGTATTTCTTTCATCAATTTGCTATTCTTCGCTGGATTTCTTTAGTGGTTTGATCTTTGTGAGATATTATCTGTCCTAAATAGATGTAATCTGACACATATTCGAGTGGTTGGTTGTCAATTTTTATGGTTACTGGTTCAGAGTTTTTAAGTAATTTTGTTTTGTCTTTGTTCATACGTGGGTATACTTGAGTGTTTTTAAGATAGTTAAAATCTTACTCATAAACATTTTACATTCATATCAACTTATTTTTAAGGGTTCTTTTGAAGTCGATTTATCTTTGAAATTGGTAAATAATGGACAAAAAATTATAATTTCATAGTTAAATCCTTTTCTCGGGGGGGCAATTGTCGACAGATCAATTGTCGGGTCACCGTTTCTTATAATATCTTATTTATGGTATGTGTATTTAGTAATTAATGGATTATGTGCTTAGTATATTAAAGGTGTGTGTGAATGTGTGAGTGATTTGAATGGTCTAAGAAAACATTTGGAAAGACAGTTCTTCGTATCATGGTTCAACTATAACCCACAAAAGTAACATTGACGTTATTAGATATAACATGGCAAACAATATAATGTACAATGTATTATTATTTCCATCAATCAATCTCCGGCGCGCCTTGCCGATTTCATCGCTTTAATTGTAAAACACGCTATATCGTCACCACTTCGGTTATACGATCTCCTGCTTGCTTATTAGCAGCAATTCAAATCAGAAAAGGTTAAAAATTATTAAAAAATGCCGAAAAAATCCATAAAAATAAATCCCTTTCACCACTGGAGCGACAGCGCATTTAAATTTTTTTTTCTCTGTTCGAGATTTTCAGAAGATCTTTTTAAAAAATTTTCGCCAACATAAAAAAAATCATACCTTCGAATTTTAGATGGAAACATAAAAACTTATTATAGTGCTATATAGCCAAACAATTAACCTGTATTTTACCGTTTATTTCATATTTGTAGAATTTATTAAAAAAATATAAAAAAATCGTTAAGTTTAGAACCACGCGAATCCTGCCTGTTTGTTACTTTACAACTGCCGTGAGAGGTACTTGTTCGAGTCAACATAGAATATTTTCAATTTCTGTATATTGTCTGTAGTATACTTAATAATAAAAGGTGCATATCTATGGAAAAAGAACTTAATTTTAACCGTAGCTGATCAAAAATTCTGCGTGAAAATATATTTTAAAAATTTATTTTTAACGTCATTATAAAATAGTCTACAAAGTTCGGAATTGTAACATCTATGGTCATAATAGATAGAACATTTTAATAGATACATTTAATTTATTAATTTAATACGTTTCGTTTTAAGTTCAAAATAACAAATGTGGGAGCTACAAATATACATTTTCTTAATTTTTGCCTAATCAAAAATAATTTGAGGACTCTTCCCCATCTTCTTCCCTTTTCCATGACCTTCAGCCTCACTACATACACCAATTGGGGATTCTATAGTCTCACTGGCTCCAGATGGGAGCAGTTGGGACTCTTGTGCGGTATTCATATAAAAAAGATGTTTATATTTATACTAGCTGACCCGGCAAACGTTGTTTTGCCATATACATTATTTCTATGAGATATTTTTTTAGTTTAGACAAGGGTTGAAAATGATTGGATTACTAATATCGCTATTAAAAAAATAGGGGTTGATGGTAGAAGGATGAAAATTTAGGGCTGTGTGTATTTTTAAAATAAAAATAAAATTTGTCCAAAAAATAAAAATTCGGGGTGGACCACCCTTAATTTTTAGGGGTATTAATAATAGATGTTGACCGATTCTCAAACCTACCCGATAAGCACACAAAATTTCATCAAAATCGGTCCAGCCGTTTCGGAGGAGTATGATAACAAACACCGTGACACGAGAATTTTATATATTAGAAGATTATGAGCAACATTTTGTTGATGTAAATTTTTATAGCAGATTTCGGTTGAAGTAATTTGTAGTGTATCTACACAGGCATAATAATATTGTAGTGATAACACTCAAGTAAAAAAATTAATTTATTTTAGTTTTTTGAATAAATATTTTCGTAGTTATTTTCTGCTCTGCAATTGTGGTCGAATAATATTTACATCAAACGTATTAATTATGTCATATTATTGCAATGGGAAGTATGAGTATATATTATATTATGAGTTATATGTAACGTTTCGCGGTCAGAAATTAATGGACATAAATATCCGGAAGCTTGTGGCATATCCTAGGAAACGACGTGGCGGTCGGCGGTTTTTTTTTTACCTTTTGGGTATCATATTGAAATGAACCATTTTTTGGCGTTTAAACAGTCAGATTAGCTAGCGATCTGAATTTTGGTATCGAGAGGTAATTACTCACAAAAGGACATTCAATAAAATTAAATTATCAAGAAATAACAATATCAATAACCAAAACACTTCAAATATTATAAAATTACAATTACGACACAAAATACTGTAAAGAATCTGTGTAGTCCTCTCCAGAGATAATATGTGTTATTAGTACTGGGCCAATATCTGCAGTACTACTTTGTATAGAGCAAGATTCTCAACCTTATTTTGCCCACCCCTCACTTTGAGAATATAATTATTTTTAGCGCTCCCCAGGGGGGGGGGGAGGGGGGGGGGGGGGGAAGGGGGGGATCAATTATAACGGATTATACCTTCGTTATTATTATAAATTATACCCATGATATTTATTATACATTCTTGTTTAAGTACCGGGTTGCTACCTCCTTCCTCCTTGCATTCTTTATATATGGTTTATTTTCAATAATAACACACGTTAGTATGTAAATGGCGCGTTTTTTGTCTTTTTTAGACCATATTTTTTTTACCTGCCCACGCCCTCACTGTGCCATTTCAACGCCCCCTAAATTTTTTTTGGGTCTTCTATCGCCCCCTGAAAGTCTGAAACGCCCGTAAGGCGTTGTCGCCCACGTTGAGAACCTATGGCATAGAATAAAAGAATTTAAAGTTCTTTAAGACCACATCCACTGTTATTTGTTGATTCGTACTAAAAATATAGTTTAAGAGGACTCACGTTCTTTTAACTGGGAAGTTAGTTTTTGTCTGAAAAGCCTTCGCAAAACTAATGATTCTTCTTCCCCGTCTTCGGTTATCTTAGGCATAAGTCGTAAACGACACCGTGTGACCCTAAGATAACATAGACAACGTAAACAATGTTAGAAATGATCATAGACTAGTTATGCTACATCACACATCGAGTACCGAATACACCGAATACATCGAATACATCACACACCAAAAAAATATCATGTATAAACATTTATATTAAAAACGTTGTTATCCAGTGTTTTGATATTAGATTGACCTTTGGGGGCAATAACAATTTTTTATTACTTCTCGTATAAACAAAACACACTTTTGTTTGTACAATACTGTATTTAATGATAATATTTTTTTTCTGAAAAGGCTAATAAATTGTAGTAAACATCAAGGAAATAATAATCCATTTTCAAAAACAAAATACATTGTTTTTCATAGCGTGAATTTTGTATCTATTTTTGAACTCAACAACCTCATAAACATAATTGTACTAACATAAATATAATGTTGTGGGCACTGCTTCATCTATTGAGTTACATTTAATGTTCTGTTGACGAAACGTTTTTCAAAATGTTTTGAACACAATCTTCTTGGTTGGCTTCCAACCCTCAGGTTGCCAAGCTTTAAAGGACCTTCTTTTGCGCTGCTACGGAAACCTGAAAAGTGCACTTATATCACAAACATGTCAAACAGAATACCTACGAAAATGGAAGGTAGGTATTAATTAAAATAAATCGTAACACAACTTGGATAGAAACTTTCAGCAACGTTTGAAATAGTTCCTAATATTCTATTCTTAAGAGGATCCAATGGTCCAGGGAAAAATCGAAGCCGGAATTCACGCCCATTGTGGGAGGAGTTTAAAAATATTTGAGAAAAAGCTTTTGGAACGGTTGAAAAAGGTATTTGAGAATTTTTTTTTACAGGTTGATTTCGTAAAGACCTAAAAAAAACATTAACTCCTTTTTTACACATTGTTTATTGTAACAACAAGGAAATTTAAAATTAATTTCACGGAACCGAGCGACGTGGAGTCACACGTCTGTTCCCTGCTCCGGCCAGGGCGTTTCTGAATGGAAGTGGGGTGTGGCAAGCCAGTAGTCCTTCGGTGAACGACATAAGGGTCACTTTGAAAATCCACATTCGTCGGCTGCCAGCCGTATTGTGAAATAACAACGCAAATATACATATTTTATTTTATTTTGTGAATATCGGGCGTAAATATCAATTTTTTTGCGATTATCATAAAAGAAACTAAATTTGCTACAATAAGCAATAAAATCATATCCGAAAAGATGTTCATAAGTAGGAGAATTTGCACTTGAAAGTGTTTTTTTAAAGACCTGTTACTTTATTTTTTTCTAGGCTTATTAAAAGACTTGAAAAAAAATGACCGTTATTTTTAAGGGCCAAGATATGTTCTACACGCATTATTTAATTGAAGCATCTATAATATTTCTAAGCGATCAAATTTTCAAAACAAAAACACATGATTTTGTGTGATTTTGCATTAGTTACTATGGCTTCATCTTAATTGTGATACAGAGAAGTTTTCTCTTGGGGTAAGAATAACCTCGTCGAATTCAATGTTTCAAAGACCCAATCATATCTGATTACGTCTAAAAGGGATCGAAAATAAAAGGGAAAATCTAGTCTCCTTCCACGGAAGCAATCTTCCAAACAGACCTTCTATTGATATGCTTGGTGTAACTATAAGTGTGGGGACTCCATCGAAGCCAGAGTAAAGTTAGCCTATCAAAAACTGGGCCTACTGTACAGGGCCCGCAGATACTTTAATAGTGCACAACTGCTAACCCTGTACAAATTGCAAGTGCGCCCCACGAATGAATTTGGCAGCCACCTCTGGCCTGGAGCTCCAAAATACTTGAAAAATACCCTCGACTCTGTGCAGAAACGGGCGGTCTGTTTGATAGATTCACTCCCACCTTAACGAACGGATTGCAATCTTTAGAGCACAGGCGTCGGGTGGGAATGCTATCCCTGTTCTACCGGTATTTCGGTTCCGATGCTCTGAGGAACCAGCGTCATTGATCCCTTCGGCACCGGTGCATAGTCGGGAGAAATGCCAAACACGCGCCCAACATACGTATACGGTTGACATTTGTCACATGAGAACGTGTCGTTTTTTCGACTCGTCCTTGAGTTCAACAGCTCGGCTATGGCACGATTTGCCGGCCTCTGTGTTTCCTCCCTCCTACAACATGGGTTTCTTCAAGACCAATGTTCATTCCTTCCTATCCTCAAAAAGATACCTTCACACAGCATCCCAGATGACATAAGCCCTGAGGGAAATTATTTTCCTCAGGGCCTCCTGTGTGGAGTAATGTAAAAAAAGAAAAAAGAAAAGGAGATGATTTTCTTTGTAAAAATTAACCCTTTTTAGAACAGTTTTAAATATTAATTAAATATTTGAATGGTGTATAATTAATAGTTCTATGAATGTAAATATGAAGGTCTGAAAAAATATTATCATTGATCCTCACAACATATACATTTAGAAATATTTCGGGAATTTAATGTACCATCTATCACAGCATTGTATAAAAGAAACACCTTGTATCAAATTTGTAAAGAATATTTTATAAATAAAATTCAAATCTCAGATAGCGTAAGCAATAGATTAAAAATGGCTTAGTAGCCATCCCAATGCTAGAACGACCACAGCCAAGCACTACCACTTGAATTTAGGTGTGAGATGGTACAATATATTATTTTCCAAAAACAAAATTAATGCAACCAAAACTTTGAAATATGAACAATTCAAAGATCTAATTAACTCCCTAAAATTGTATAATGATATGTTATACTATTAACACTTTCCAGCATTAAAAAAATACTGGTTATTGTTATTGGTTTTCTAAAACTTTTTGTGTAAAATTATTTATGTTGAATTAAGTTTTTGTTATGTTGATTTACGTTATTTTGTTTGTTGAATAACGTTATTTTGTTTGTTGAATTACGTTATTTGTTTGTTGAATTACGTTATTTTGTTTGTTCAATTACGTTTGTGGCTTCCCGCATTTCTACAGATTTATTACACGTTTTCCTTAAATACTAATTTAATTTTTAAAGCTCTAAAAAAACGTATGTTATTTTTTAAGATAATATCTATACATTCACCCCGCCGAAACGGCAATTATATGAAAATCCCTCGATTGAAAAAAATCGCAAAGTATGCTCCGAAAATTATCATAAACATGTTTTTTCAGTTATTTTAAAAGTTATATATATGAAAGGAATTGTAGTGTTTCTTTAAATGCTATTTTAGACAATCTCCGCTAGATTTTTGCTTTATTTGAAAGTCGCGTTTTATGAAACATTTTCACAATTTTCGCTTAAATATTATCGTTTTTAACATTGGCGCGCTCCCTCTAATAATCGCATTTACATATATCCCCATCTTCTTTTTGGGCGGTACACCGCGTCTTTGTCTATGATTATTGTCTGCATATTGCTTTTCAAGCATTATTTTTGTGTATAAATACTCCTCCCGCAACCACGAGCTAATGAATCTCAACTTAAGAGACAAAAAACATTTTATAATTTTGCATATTGTTATAATTTGAAATATAATTTTTTTTTGCAATGAACAAATAAATATCCAAAAAAATACCATATCCATATAATGATAGCCGTATAAAATATCAGCAGCCATATTTGACTATTCGTGTGCCTTAACATATTAAAAAAAAGCTTTTATCTGTCCGCTATTATAATCGTCCCGAATTTTTTATTCGACTATTTGAAAGCTCTACGACCGAAAGCACTTAATCTTAAGATGAACATTTATTTTTATTTATTACAGATGAACACATTTTGTTTTATTTTGTGGCCTTGGTTTTACGAGATATTTTCCACTCTCTCTAGCCTTTGCTGTAGGCTGATAAAATGTTATTTATTTTAAATTAACCAAGAATATTATATTTACAAATAAAAAATAGATTGTAAGTGGTAGACACGAATATTAGCTAAGAGAACATTGGATTTCACAATGACATCAATAAAAAAATTTTAAAATTTTATTTGAACTTAATGAGTAAAACCTCAAATTGTAATATTTAATTAATGAAAATAATATTAGCGACAAGTTTTTAGTATTACAAAAAATTTAAATTGAGTGCAGTTCACACGCGGTTGAACTTTTCGTTCAACGGTTTGCCTACACATTCTCAACCAATAGAAGCCTTGAAAAGTGAGGTCATAATCAAAGCGGCCAAAGAGCGCAGTTTGATGCTTCGTAGGTACTGTAATGCGTTTCATATCTCAACCAATTGGAGCATTGAAAAGTGAGGTCATAATCAAAGCGGCCAATGAGCGTGTTTGGCGCTTCGTAGGTACTGTAATGCGTCATTTCCCTTTCATATCTCAAACCAATAGGAGCCTTGAAAAGTGAGGTCATAATCAAAGCGGCCAACGAGCACACTTCGACGCTTCGTAGGTACTGTAAGGCGTCATTTCCGTTTCATTCAAATTTCAAATCACAACAGGGCTAAAGAAGTTTCATTTAAAAAAAATATTCATCCTTGACTTGCAGAAAAGTTAACCGGTTGAACGTCTCGGTGTTTACGGATGAAACTCGAAAATTTCGCGATGTTTTGATTTTGACGTAAATTTTGTGGGTTCATTATATGCTCTGGTATGTAATATTTACCGAAATACGTTCCTTGAACAACAAACTACACCTACAAACAACTTTACTTGCGTTTATTTGACAAATTGATAGGTTTATCGATCTTTTTATTACCCGCGGCGCAGTTTGACAGTTGAAAATCGCGGGAGAACTGACATTTAGAAAGTCAGAGAAACCATTATAAATAATAATTCGAGAGGCTAGGTGTGTTTTTTATATCTGTTACGTCAAGAACAAGAATGCTCCAAGCGATTCTGACCTTGTTCTTCATACATTTTCCTAATACGTAAGGTTTAAAATCGAATATCAAAAAGTTTTTTTTTATTTTTTTATTCGGCTATAGGGCGCGCACCGGCGCGCCAACGGCACGCAACCTGTGTCTACCTAAATGTCATACGTTAAATAAAAATAGAAAAAAATATCCAAAACACTAGCTAGGTATAATTTAGCACAAGATGAATCTTGAATAATAGGCATAAAATGAATATAATGTTGGTAGTTCTTAGTCGAAATATGATACAGCTAAATATAACCGGAAGGGATAGGGTCCCATTGGCTCAGTGGTAGAGCACCGCCCCGGAAAGGCTAAGGTCCTGGGTTTGATTCCTAGATGTGACAGTATATTTTTCTATTTTTTCTTAATATTGTATTCATTTATTAATTATTTTAATTATGATGTGTATCGCAGTGCAATCGAAACCGATTTGGAAAAAAACTGGTAATTATTTGGATGGCGCATCACACAGCATCCCCAAAGATGACATTGACTCTGATTATTAATTATTTACTCAGAACCCCCTCTGTGGGCTTATATAAAAAGGAATGAGGTCAATTTTCCCTTTAACACACTATGCACAATTAAAAAAAATTAAAAGGCAAAACAACAATGACCCCGAACATTTTGAGACAATCTGAAAACAGGCTTTATTTTGGCAAACTTTTTTACTAACAACTCTGGGTATTATTAATGTGAGCGTAAAATAATAAGCAACATGTTATTTATTTTACAAAACTTCATGTTTGAACATCGTTTGTCTCCCATATTTTGGGGAGATTCCTTGCGGAACTTACAAAAACCCATTAACCATTATGTTAGGCAAGCTAATGAAAAACTTTATTTTCCTACAAAAAGACAAGTGTTACATCCGCTGGATTTGAAATCGTTAGATAAGCCACGGCAAGAATAAAAAAACACTCCAACGAAATTGATTGACCTTTTTTCACTTACAAAATAGTATCATCCATATAAATTTACTTAGGTTTACTGAATTAATCAGAGAGGCATGTTTGTAAAAAGAAAAAAAAATTATTTTCCGGACAAGAATCGTAACTGCTCTGAACTGTCTGGAGCCAGCAGGACTACGGAAACATCGATGTTGTGAAGCTGAAATTATAGTCAAAGGAAAATGTTATAGAGAAGAAAAATATGATAAGGAAAAAATATGGATAAGTATCTGTCTATTCAAATCTGCTTATCAAAGCCATAAAACATCTTCCCTTTTTTTTAAAAAGAGCACAGCTTACGCATAACAATATATGAATTTCTTTGACTTCCATCATTAATGGCAAATATAGCTTTCGCAATGATGTAGGTCTTAGTAAGCAGAAAAATTCCCATCCCACGTTCCTCTTACACTTTCCCCGCCTTCCTCCTACCTCGTTGTCCCTCCTGCGAACTCCTTCTTCTCTGTTACCCCCGTAATCCCCTCCCCCTCCCTACTTCCCTCCCAAAACTATATGAAATACACACACTTCTCACAACGTTTGAGACGCATGGTTTTCACAAATTTACTTCTTGCAAACCCTTACCGCTACTATGTCTTCTTTGCAATCCTTCCCTCTGCTTCTTCCTCGACCCCCATCACCCCCGTCTCTCCATCAACCCTCTTTAGCGCAGCCTTTCCCAAGTTTTCAAACAACTCGCGCGCCATTTATTTGAATTTTTTGTACAAATTTTATAATGCCAGAGCCCACTATTATGTACAGAAATATTCGCGGATGTGCGCATAACAACTCACCAAAGTTCCATCGCAATCGGATGAAGGGTGTAGGAAGTAATTTAATAACTCACCACGTCTTTTAATTTATGTGAATACCTCACACGAATTCCAGCTGCTCCCGTCTGAAGCCAGTGAGACTATGGCATACCCAATTGGGGTATGTTGTGAGGCTGAAGGTAGTTAGGAGAGGAAGGATATATTAACGTTTCAATTCTGAACGATGGTCTTAACACCAGGGCGATATTGAAAGTATCTTTCACTCTGGAACGTGCCCCAAAAATACTAAATATTATTTTAAATTAATTATTATATGAAAATTTATTTGCCATGCCGGGATTCAAACTCGCGACCTTCGGATTGCGAGTCAAGAGCCTTACCCCTAGACCACGCCGGTCATCTACACATTTGTACACTCGGCAATTAGTATCTGTTTAATTTAGTTTATTGAAGGCATAGCAGTCCTGTTTTAAATAGACCGTTTTGCGTTTCGTCCGTCTGTCAATTTGCTTGTACGTTCCGTAAAGAAGTGAAACTTTTTTAATGATTCAATAAAGATTAATTTTTCTGGTGTGAAATAGTCATATTTATTTGGACTTTTATATTTATGTTTTTTTTCAATATTTTTTTACCTACGTGCCTGATGAAAGTTTGACAAAAGAATTGTCATTGAGATATTAGATAATTGTCAGTGACACTTCATTGAACAAATTGTATCACCCAATATTGGAAATTTATGAAATATTGGCTAAAAGACATATTATTATTTAAAAATATACTAACAAACTAGTACTAACAAATGTTAGGATTTCAGAGGAAATTAAAAATTTGTTTATTTAATAAGAACAAATTGAAAACTTACTTTTTTGGAAGCTAGTTAGTGTTGTGTTCACAGAACTAAACATTCATCCTAACAGATCAACATCGTAACAAAGTTTTAAATTTGTACAAAACATTAACTAATGTGAACTTTTTATAAATGTCAATTTACTAATTTATGTAATTTAGTAATGTACTCTGCCGTTGATAAATACATCTCTTGTAAGAGTAATTGTTCGCGTAGCATCGCGATACCCCTATCACAACGGTTCACAACGAATGTTCACAACGGCAGTTTGCTTGTGACAGAAACCGTTTTTTACACAGGGTTCGCGTTGATTACCTTCCATTCATACAGATTCACCGATGCGTTTGGGCTGAACGCCAAAGTAATGGTGATGACCAAAAATATTGAAATATAAGAGTACCATCTGTGAATGCGCTATCCGCAGTTTTTGCTGGGTGGGACTATGTTTCCTGGCGTCGCCAATATTGTCAACCAATACTCCTTAAAAAAATCAACTAAATGAACGAATTATTTCTGTGTTCCAACTATATCGTGAAGCAATAATACTGCACACCTTAAAAAATCAATTAAATGGACGAATTCTTTCCGTATTCAAACTACTGCTATTAGGTAGTAGAACGTTGACGGTCGGGCGGACATCATAATATCATATCTCTTGTATTTCAATATCTTTGGTGATGATCATACAGTTTTGAACTACTATATTCGATCCGGCGAATGTGTGCGTAGTTGACCACTGCACAGATAAAAGATTAAAGAAAAATATTGTGCTAAGACACGTACAGGTACCGCCGCCCCAGGACCACTTATTGGATAATCGACACCCCTGCCGTAGGTCACCCCAAGTGGTTCGCTTGGGGTAACTTGCAGGGACACCCTGCAAGGGTTTATGGGAAAAGGTTCATGGGGTTCATGGGTTCAAAAGGTTCATGGTTCATGGGGTTCATTCATTTAGGCCTAGGTCCTGGCGTGGATATGTTTGCCCGTCAACTGAGTGGCAGGGCGGATCGGGAGAGACTGGTTGAGGGAGAATTTTGGTGACTTAGCAGGGGCGCCCGTATTCATGGGGTGAGGTTTGTCTAGATCTTGGCGGCAGATGCGTTTGCCCATTAACTGCGTGGCAGACCTGATCTGGAGAGACTGGTTGAGTGAGAACATTTAATCTCTCCAGCGGCTCTCTAAGAAAATCACTGCACCGCAGTGAAGGTCATGAATTCATTCGTCCGTCACTCCTGGACACAAAAGCCCCCAGATTCTTACCCACCCCTCATAAATTTTTCCTCCCTAGAGCTTCCCATCCTCCCTTTCCTAAAAAAGACCATCCACACAGCATCCCCAAATACGACATAGGCCCTGAGGAAATTTATTTTCTTCAGGGCATCCTGTGTAGAGTAACGTTAAAAAGAAAAAGACAAAAATTGCCATACTCAAGTATTATTTGATTGCAATAATAATTTCTAGAATGCGGTCATTTTCAGTGTTGGACATACCAACCTTGCATTTTCTATGTGAGTGGTCAAAATATATCTCGGTTATTTATGGGCATTCCTTTTGGCCGAAATTTCGTTATTATATTATTGTTGTCCAAATTCTTTCAGGAAATGAAATTAATTACTTCTGGCCATTGTATATACAGTCACTGGTGCCGGCGATATTTTTGTCCCCAACTAAAAACCCACGCGCAGTTTTTGGTTTCGGCGATATGTTCGTCCCCAACTAAAAAGCTTTACAGATTGCTAGGTTCAAAATAAATAAATGTAGCTTCGTTTAACAAAAAAAAAATTAGTATCTTGCGAGAACCTTGGAGGAGTAACCATCTGTTACTTTTACCAGGGTGGATAACCTCCAATGCACAAATTTCTCACCTTAATTTTCCAACTAAAATTACTGTTATGAAAAAAAAAAATTTAACGCACACACATGTTTTATTAGACAAATGAATTATAAACGTCATCATCACCTTACTTTATGTATTTTCTTTTGTAAAAATTCACAAAGTTTCATAATTTTTTCAAATCGCTGTCAGAAATTTTGGCTTCAGAAAGGTGCACATTTTAATTGTTTTGTAGTTGACTTTTAGATTTTATTATATATCATGTTGTTATCTCTTTCCAACACCATTTAGACCGCTCTGGTGAAAGACCGCCATTCAGAATTGATACGTTGTTTGAAATGGCTTTAGCTGTGTTGACTAGATTTGAATGTTTGGTGACTAGATTATGGCCAGGTACCTCCTCATCTTCTTCTTTACAACCACCTTCAGCCACTGTCCCACTGGCCCCACACGGGAGCAGCTGGGACTTTTGTGAAGTATTCACAAAAAAATCATATTTCTCACTACGATAGTAAGGGAGACACAACGATTTCTATGAGATCTGTACGAGTTGTTCAGAAAAGCAAACAAATTTTCCGAAGAAACCATACCATTTTGCGTGCGACCTGATCACGTTCTCTCAGTACAGGACGCAAGACGGACTGAACGAGCGTTCACTTCGTGTTTAGACATTTCAATCTGCTTTCATTCCGTGCGCGAGTGAAAGATGCCGAATGCCAATATCTAACATTGTCGGATCGGTTCACTCGGCACTCTTGTTTCATTGCTGACGTGTCACTCCAAGTGAAAGAGGCGGAATGAGAGACAGAAATGAACGAAAGCGTCTGATTCCGCCATTAACAAAATATCCCTTGGTTCAGTTACGCTTTAGTAAGAACCTAAAAGTGTTCAAAGATCGCTGTAAAAATAGAACATATTCAAATATGAAGGAAATTTTATCGAATAAAAAAGCCCTTTGAATTTGAATGAATTCGAATTTCAAATTTTATTTGTTTTTAAATGTTAGTTAATATTATTAGGGCGCACAAAAATTCACTGACGTCATAAGGAGTACACGTTACTTTTTTCATCTTAAATTTAATGTACCTTCCAAAATTGTTTTTTTTTTTAGAACATAAGGTTTACCAATTAAATATATTGACGCGTTTTTGAGTTCAACAGCTCGGCTGTGGAACGATTTGCCGGCCTATGTGTTTCCTCCTTCCTAGACATGGGTCTCTTCAAGATCAATGTTAACTCCTACCTCTTCTCAAAAAGACCCTCCCCACAGCATCTCAGATGACATAGGCCACGAGGGAAATTATTTTCCTCAGAGCCTCCTGTGTGGAGTTAATGTAAAGGAAAAATAAAAAAAGAACTCAAATTTGTTTTGAATTTAAGTGCCATTTTCAAAATTGGAAAAGTAAACGGTTAGTAATTTAAATTATCACTTACTTGTTTATTCATAAATACAGTTGATTATTATCACATGAATTCATTCACCATATTACATATCCGTGAGTCATTAACATTTAAAACAGACACGAAATCCTAAGTGTTAAGTGGTTTTCAATGATTAACTGAAAAGTTAAGGGTTGGTTTAATGATAGCTAAGGGTCGGTACGTTCAACTTGATTATCTCGGCTAATTAAATTTCCGTCAACATAAACTAATATCGTATCAACGCTTGGTCATTATTCTTGGTATCTGGTTTTGTGTACAGTAATTATTATGTTGATGTTATTAGTTTTCAGGGTTTCAAAAACTTTCGGATTGTGATTGTGATTGTGATAATGTTATTCCTTCGAACTTTATTGCTATATTGGACTCCGTTGTGTGAACATCTAACTAAATTACCGTTTCCCGCAGGGGTAGGTAGAGAAGATCAACCGCCACATAAATCTAACTTGACACGGGGGAAAAATACTTAGTAATTGCCCGCTTACGGCAATATTGACATTGTTTGAAATGGTTCTACTCACAGTATATTACAATATAATAAATAGTTGCATATCCTGCATGTATCCTTCCATCGCTTATGTTATATGAAAATATAATTTTACTGTAGCGACAGCGTGATTTAATTTTTTTTTCTCCGATTGCTCGACAATTTTAAGTGATAATTTGAATATTGTCCGCCCAAATTAAAAAAAAATCAAACCTCCGAATTTCAAAACAGAGACATACAAATTGATTAAAATTATATAATAGCCATGAATTCACCTATCTTTTGTTGATTATCACGTATTTGTAGGATTTATAAAAAAAATGTATAAAATCGTAAAC
Source organism: Glyphotaelius pellucidus (assembly GCA_936435175.1). Classification (NCBI taxonomy): domain Eukaryota; kingdom Metazoa; phylum Arthropoda; class Insecta; order Trichoptera; family Limnephilidae; genus Glyphotaelius; species Glyphotaelius pellucidus. The sequence goes on along the minus strand of OW386550.1, from coordinate 29,285,663 downwards.
TCCTACTTAATTACTTACACATAAGGGAAAATTTTTGCCAAAATTGGCAGCAAAGCAATACCAGGTATTTTAAATAGTGCCATATTGTGGCAAAAGGCGCTCCAGTGGATTAGTAACAAAAAAATACAGCTCAGTTCAGTTTCAGTTTCAGTGCCGGCAACCCGGGCATTTATTTTATTTTCATTTATGTACATAGATTTCTTTCACCTATCTTACAAGACAAAGTCTGTTCGAAGGCGGGTAAAAAACATATTATGTATAAATATATATTAAAAAATAATTTGCCAAGTTTGAAGAAATAAGAAAGTTGTGTTTGAAAAAAATCATGTGTGTAACAAGATACAAATATATACATGTATGTTCACACATAAGCACATAGTAATGCTGTTATATTAAATATTTACGTAAACATTTTTTTAAGTGAAACTTCTTTAGCCCCGTTAGTGATTTGAAATTCGGATGAAACGGAAGCGCGCCACTCAAATTTATTATTTGACGAATCGTCGGTCCTAATATAATGCGATAAATTTGCGCCTCAGTGCGAGCCTCCCACAGCGCAGCGGCTAAGGCGCCCGACAAAGCGCGGCCAGAGAGGCAGACATTCGGCGAACGGAGGTTCGAATCCTACAAAATCCAGATAAAATAAACATTTTAATTTTTGTGACATCAATATCCAATCTTCAAATCACTCTAAAATAAACAGGCAAAAGAAAAGACGACATCTAGCGACTTTCTAGTTTCACTTCCACCGCGTGTGAATTGCACATTATGATTTTTTTTTATTACTTGATATTTTTCGATAAAAAGATTGCACAAATAATATAAAATTACACATGAGATAAGAAAATGTAAATATAGCAGGTACATGATAATCAATGTTGCAAATATCCAAGTGTTGCAAGTATCCTGCATATTTTGTTCTATTTTAATATTATATAATTTTGTGAGAAATTATATGAAAAGGGAATGTCTACAATATGTACTTCTGTTAGTTATTTAGGATATTTAGCTAAACGCAGTGATTGCCCACTAGCTGATAGTGATTCTCACAATAATGACAGTGATTGCCCACTAGTTCACAGAGATTCTCACAATTATGACATTGATTGCCCGCTAGCTCAGAGTGATTCTCACAATTATGATTTTGATTGCCCGCTAGCTCAGAGTGATTCTCACAATTATGACTTTGATTGCCCGCTAGCTCAGAGTGATTCTCACAATTATGATTTTGATTGCCCGCTAGCTCAGAGTGATTCTCACAATTATGACTTTGATTGCCCACCAGCTCACAGAGATTCTCACAATTAAGACATTGGTTTCCCGCTAGCTCAGAGTGATTCCAACAATAATGACAGTAATTGCCCAGATTGCAGTGATTGCCCACTTTAGTGATTCGATTAAAATCGTTAATAAAACAACCTCAAGATTTTTTCCGTTATTTGTTTTTGGGGTTTTATGCCGTGTTGTGCTACCTCCTTCTTTAGCCAACGTTTCGGACAGCGTTACAGTGTACATCATCAGGGCAGATGTGTAATTGTGTGAAAATCAAAAAAACGAATCCAACCTCAAGATTTGTTACATCACACTTATTTGTTATGTTTTGTTTTTGAATATTAATAAATCAATATTAAAGTAAATTAGAAAGCTTCACAGAAAAGCTTTCCTTCCCGCTTTTCTCAGCATTGAAACACAACAGCATCGAGAATGCCACGGTCTCACTGGATCTTGGTTTTTAGGACCCGTGCGGTTTTCATTTTTTATTAAAGTTAAGTAATCCTGTCAGGTAAAAATTTGACTTTTATTTTAACGGGTGTTGGCTCAGTTTTAAATAGTGAAATTGACCGATAATCACGTCTTAAATCTTGTGAACTGCTATTAATAGGACATGATAACTTCATCACTATATCAGGTATTCCGAAGGTTGAGGCACGAATTATTTAGTTTAAGATCTTCCTCGCTGTTTATAACTCCAATTAAACTTTAACGGGATAATATGAGAAACATAGTTCAACATCAGGTGATTTACGAGATGTTACTTTGGAGTTTCTATCACCAGATTCATTTTCAGATGTGATCTTGCAGACTCAATAACCTAAAATTTCTCCGGAGGGATCATTCGTGAGATGTCAAAAGTTGGGAAAACAACCATGATATTTTATTGACCCCCGGGGTCCAGACAAAAAACGTTATGTTATTATATATGCTTGACATCCAAATTCAAAAAGATTCGCTGCTTTCGAACGCGAATGAGAGACTATTTTTGAAAACGAAAGAAAGATTAAAAAAAAATATACAAACATACAAAGCTAAAGTTATTCTTTCGTATGGTGGGGGGTCAAAGGAGTTCATCTAGGTCTGCGAGCCACTCTAGGGCCTCAGGCATTGCCCTGTGGAATGAATGGAGCGGGCATTCGTTGACCACATGATCGGTGGTCTGCACCGCACCGCATTCACACATCGCTGAGTCTTCTATACATCATATAATGGGCACAATGGCTATGGGAGCACCTTATCCTATTGATGGCGGACCAGAGTTTGGACCTGCTAAAGTTGTAAAAATCGCTTATCTTTTTTTTATAATATGTAGATTCCCTGGATTCCCACTTATTGTATGAGTTTCTAGGCACCGTGTAAAATAATAATAACCACAGCAGAGAAATGATGTCAACCCTTCTTTACTAGTAAATAGTAAAAAATGATCTATGTACGTTACTGTTGTACCTTTTAGTTGTAGGTTTTGTTTGATATATTAATGCAAATTAAGATGTGTTGGATATCTTCCAAATAAGTTTGGGGTTCGTGTGATTGCTAGTTAATTTCTTAGGTTATCGAAAATATTACAATTAATATTAAACTGGTCAGATGCCCTTACTAGTTTAGCTTCTAAATAGTTCTGCTGCTGCTCCCGCGATATAACTTACCGATGCCTTCGTCAATTATCGTAACCGTTCGTACCTAAGACAAGAACGACGATAGATGGTACTCTTCTGATAGTTATCGTACTCAACTGCCAACTGTTGGAATAGAACAGAACTTGGTATCACTAACTACGCTATCAACATTTATTGAAGGAAGCTCAACCTACATGAATCTTTACATAGTATAAAATGAAGTCGCTCACGCTGTCTGTACGCTTAGATCTTTTAAACTACGTAAAGGATTTTCATGTGGTTTTCACCAATAGATAGAGTGATTCAAGAGGAAGGTTTAAATGTATAATACATGTATTTAAAAAATCCGTGAAATTCATAGTAGAGAAAAGCCGAGAAATTCAAAGATTCAATTAAGGCAGCGGGCGGTGTGGATTTGATATGTATGCAAATTAACAGATGGCGTTGGCTATAAACTTTGGGTAATGGCGTTGTGTTTCGTTAGCCACAGCAACGTGTGGCCGGATCTGCTAGTAATCAATATTCTACAATTATTTAATCGTTTTAGTTTTTTAGATCATTCGTAAAATCTATAGTTTTTAAAATTGAATAAGTACATAATTTTTATTCGAGAAAAGTTCGACTTTGCACCCCCACATTGCAATATTGTTCTGGATAGAACATTTTAAAATGAGATGGTTTGGATGTACCTATAATATGTCAGCAAAAACTGTTCCACCACTGATCACAAAATTTGTAGAAGTGTGATCTATGTTAAAGAAAACTGAAGTCACCAATTAATATTTTAACGTCTGGACTACAAAGAGACCAATAAATGTCTGCCCACGGAGACTGATAAATTTTAAAATGCTTGATCTATTTCATCAGAAGAATAGACAACACCTGTTAGTGATCGCCCCATAAATTTCGAGAATTTGATTGAGATATACTACCCGCAGTATATCAAGACAACGTAACCCAAGATATGTGTATGCCTGGAGGCAGTTTATCGAAGCTATGGTTAGCCGAGCCGAGTAGGAAAATAGGATGAAAACTATGATGAATATTTTACCCTCATTTCTGGAAGCACTTGAAAAGTGGATATTTATTCAATGAAACTCGATGAACCCAAAAACTATTCAAGAAATAAAGTAGTCGGACTTTTCCTGAATATTTATTATCATAGTTCCTCACACAGGCCTTGAGGAAAACAATTTCCATTATTTGTCACCTTTAGGGATGCTGTATGCATGGTATTATAAAGAAATGAAGAAGAGGAGGCTCTTAGTAGGAAAAGGGTAAGGAGTGGTTTGGAAATGGGGGGCAGTGCATCCAGGAATGACGGAAGTATGAATCAATCCCTACCACAACAGTGCAATACCATGTCCAGCTGGAGTGTTGAAAGGGTGTCCCTCAAACGGCCTCTCTCAATCCGGCTCGCTAGGCAGTTGGTGGGCAGGCGCACCTGCCGCCAATACCAGGAAAAAAACCTCAACCCATGAACCCGGGCACCCATGCTAAGTGACCTATGGTGGAGTGTTTTAATAAAAAAATATCCAAAGAAGCGTAGCAAGCAGTTCACAGTGGAGTGTTGGTACCAACCCTGATGTAAGTTTGGAAAGTAATGAACTGGCAGAGAAAGGATGAAAGTACCCTAAATGCTGTGAAACCATGAATCTATTACCGTGTGAGGAATGTAGGGAATTGCAAATGATGCAAGGCTAATGATAGCGTAATGAACCATGTTAAGAAAGGGACTTAGATAGCTTTGGCATGTAGAACGAGAAGAAGAGTGTAAGAAGAATATATGACGTGAATGTAAATGGTTCCAGAAAAAAGGGGTCGCCAGAGGAAGACTTGACACGAACAAGATAACCAAATGCTTGTCAAGAGTCAGAATATATATAGAAGAGTATGCGCAAGACGATGTATGAATGTGAATGATAGATAGAATCCCCAATTCGGGTATGTTGGGAGGCTTAACATAGTGGTGAAGAGAAGTACCCGTCTAATCAGATGTAGTCACCAAACACGGCTACAGCGATATCAAGCAACGTTTCAATTCTGAATAGTGGTCTTACACCAGGGCGATACTGAGAGTATTTTCCATTCTGGAACGTACCACAAACATACCTTATATTATTTTTGACCTCTGGAGCGACAGCGCATTTTAAAACTTTTTTCTCCGATTGCTCGAGATTTTTTGATGATCATTTTGAATATTTTCCGCCCATATTAAAAAAATCTACCCCCAAATTTTAATATGGAGACATACAAACTGATTAAAGTTCTAAATAGCCAATAAATTCACCTATATTTTGTTGATTAGCACATATTCCTAGAACGTATAAGAAAAAAAATATAAAATCGCAAACTTCTACTTAATTGCTTACAAATAAGGGAAAATTTGCCAAAATTGGCAGCAAAGCAATCCGAAGTATTTTAAATAGTGACATATTCTGCCCAAAACCGCTCCAGAGGACAAGGATTGAAATAAATATAAAATAAAATAAAACATATAAATCAAATAAAATTCATTGGCGCGCGCCAGGATTTGACCCGACGATTCGGATTTCTAGTTGAGAGCCTTACCCCTCGACCAAGGAGGCCGTCAAGTATTATGCAAATTTGAAGATATTTTAGATAGCAACCAGGTCTCATCTACGGTTTACACAGAGTAGTTGATAATGTTAATAATTGATTCGGGTTTACAGCACACGTGGATAAATTAATATTGTGTACACGAACCATAGCGAATTGTTGTTTGATGCTTTTCGATTCCCGAAATCCTGGTAAATGAGGAATTCCGTTATCCTTGTACAGGAGGCTTCTCTTTACTCGGATTGAAACAACACGAAACAAGGATGCCAAAATCACACGGTGCACGTAAAATATTTAATTTATTTTTGTGTATCGTGTCATGATAAAACTTATTTTGTGTGAGTACCGAACAAAAGTCGCAACCAACACCTCTGCCATAGGTCACCCCAAGTGGTTCGCTACGTTTGGCGATTTAGCAGGGATGGCTGGGTTCATGGGGTGAGGTTTGTTAAGGTCTTGGAGGCGGGTGAACAGGACACACTGTACCCCAGATTCCTACCCACCACTTAAACCCTTTTCCTTCCCAGAACTCTCCTCCCCTTCATTTCCTTAAAAAACCCTAAACACAGCATCCATATTTTCCTCAGGGTCTCCTGTGTAGAGCTCATGTAAAAAAAACTGCTCCCAACAGTCTTAAGCCAGTGGTACGATATCCCCCATTGGTGTTTATTAGCTAGAAAAGGGGAAGGAAATGGGGTAGAGGATATTTAGGAAATATCTTGCTATTTAGATCTGGTCACCAAAGACGACCAAAGCCATTTCAAACAACGTTTCGATCCGAATGGGGTCTTTCACTAAGCAGAATTGTATATTTATTTCCGTCTGCATACAAAATGACATTGCTTACAGGTGTTGAAGATATTTTTGGTTAAATGCGGGAATGGAAGGTTTTGATTAACGAACTAAATAAAGTATAACGAAGTAGGTGTACGGCATGTTAGTTTATTTTTTTATGTGAATACCACAGGAGTACCAACTGCTCCCAAGCGCTTGGAGCCAGTGAGATTAATCATTCCCAACTGGGGTACGTTGTGAGGCTGAAGGTAATGGGGTGAGGATGGAGATAGGGAAGAGTATGGTGGGGAAATACCTGGATGTGCACTAAACACTTTTCGATTCTGAATGTTGGTTTAATATCAGTGCGATATTGAAAGTATCTTCCACAAATATACCTTATATTATATTTTAAATGATTAAATTGTGAAACACAAATCAATCAAATAAAAATTACTTGCGCATGCAGTGATTTGAACCCGCGACCTCTGGATCGCTAGTCGATAGCTCTAACACTCGACCACGGAGACCACCTAATCAGAATCAATAACTATTGAACAACATACCTGTACAGCCTCTTTGCATCATGGGCTTTGGAACTTCTAAACATCCATTAACTGTAAAAAAATAAACATGCATACAATTTTGTTACTTTAAAATGAAGAAAAAATGTGTTCAAACTTCAAAAGCTACAAAACAATCATGTGTGCAGTTCCCACGCGGTAGAAGTGAAAATTTCAGAAAATTAAACTTCGAGAGAATGAGACATTGTCGTAAGAGTAGAATAATTGTAGGGTTTATTTATTGTAATATTGTTACCAAGTTTAAAAATTATTTTAAATTTTATTCTACAAAGCACCGTACAAAGAGGACGTCGATAAGCTACGAAGTACCGCACCAGTAATTCTCTCGCACGCTAAATCCCATAGAAGTGTGTGTTTGTCTCTTTTTAGCGTCGCTCGTTTCGGTTTCATCACAATGTTGCTAAAGGCATCAACTTTTGTGGATCATTTATTTATTTATTTATTTAAACCCCCATAGGGCTTTTACATATAGTGCAGTACATGTTTTTGGAAAAATATGAGAAATAACATAATCCATACTTAATATTATAAATGCGAAACTGCTCGAGTTTGTTTATGACCTTTTCACGCATAACACAATATAAAGACTTTAATAATTCTTTCACCAATATAAAGCTAAATTATATGCGCAGACAACAGGTTGTATATGATGGTAAGCTCTGGCGTTATGAAATTATAAATATTAATATATTATATTTGTTTTACGTTTTCTGTCGCTAACAAAAGCGAGTTTTTGCTAACGTCAGAAATAAATCTTTTCCATGGAAACAATGTTGATATATTTTTGGGCTCTATGCTGGTAGGTACTCAGTCTACTGGTCAGCTACTACTGCAGAAAATTCAAATATTAGAATTCGTTTTTTTTTGGACAAGCTTGGAATAAATGTCAGATGAGAGTTCCTATAAATAAAATATAATTAATTAATTAAATATAATTCGTAACGATTACAAAGACTGAATGATAAATAGAGTATTTTTTTATTATATTAACGAACTTCCAAATATTTAAATAAAAATAAACATCCGAAATGTTTGTAAGCGCATAAATTCCGAACGAATGAACAAAATTGGATAAGTATTTCTTTTCTTTGAGCTATGGCATTATGAAATTTAGGTGGTAGGCGAGATGTTTGAAAACTGAATGTAAGGGAATGAATATATGGAATGCGGGAGGGGATGGGGGTGGGGTGGGGGTGGGAGATAATTGATAATTGCAAGTGCTACAGTAATTTCCCGTAATACCATGCGAGCGAAGCCGCGGGGAAAAGCTAGTATAATATAAACATATAAGAAACAAAATAAAAAACAAAATAAAACATTTGTTTCAACACTATATGCTAAACACATCTTGTAAAGCTACATTTTTTTGTTTCTACAATACTTTATTATACAAATACATGTTGTATGACTTTTATCTAATGTTATTTTATTTTTATTATTTCTTAAGTTTCAAAGTATCTGTCAAATTAAAATTATACTTCAAATCATGTAAAAGCCCTCTGGGCGTTAAATAAATAAATAAAGAAATTTTGACATCAAAAAGTTTTTTAATAATCATCGTGTTGATATTATGTGTAACGTCGGTAACCCTGTTTTACATACCACGCGTAGTTCGATGGCACGTTGAAAAGGAATTCCATTGAACCACCGAGAGGTAAATAATTGCTAATGTAAGGAATTAATTTGATGGAATCTCAAATGTTCGCCGTATTTTACTAGCTGCGTTTTTCGAAGCATTTCACTTTTTTCAATAGCTTACAATCTAAACATAATAATATATCCTAATTGTGTCTCCTTGAACCTTTACTTTTACACGTTTCCTCAAGCATTATTGCAGGCAGTTCTTTAAGAGATAGGAAATAATATTCCGATCGTGTTATTTGTACAAGAGAATTAAACTTACATAATATGAATTTAAGAGGGAATAGCCAGACAAAACCGGAAAGATGTCATTTTTAAATCAAATTTTTGACGTACTGACTCTTTTCCACAAAAAAATTATAAATTGATTTCGGAAGACTGTTCTTTTATCTAGTAAAACCATGTTCTAATTTTGAGAAAATATGTTTATTTTTAGTACAATAAGGTTTTACCGTAGGTCGTTGGCAGATTTGTTGAATTTTCAAACAAAACTTTGTATTAAACAACATAATCATTCAGTAAAATAAATCAATAAATTATTGGGTAAAGCTACTTTTCAGAATTTTAATTTTAATTCAAATAATCATAAAAAAAAATCCACGCTCTTGTTTTGTGACGAAAATACTTCAGTTTGTCTATTTATTTAAGGTCTTACAAACCATAACATTTAAAAAAAAATGTTACATTCTTATTTTACTTAGGACATTATTGAAAAATTATAAATACTTATGATCAAAAAATAATTCCAAAAGTACATAATTTTAATTATTTTATCATCACGAGTTTTAGCATTTTTGAATGTGGGTATTTTATCAAAGCAAATTTGGAATGAAATAAAATCGATATTGAGTTATTGTGTTAAAATGCTGGTATGGAGAATAACCTCCTAAGACCCCGCGTACAAAATTTTGTACAAAATAAACAACCTTTGTCAGACCCAGCTTCGTAAAAAGTTTATAGTAATAACCACCCACTGTACAAATTTTTGTACAAGTTCTTTAACTGGTTGGATATTTTGATCTCAAATCCAAATTTAAGATTTGTATGAAACTAGACAAAATGGGCCACGCATACGTTCCTCTTAACTTTCGAAGTTTTTAATTCTTTCGTAACCAAATATTTATCTGTTTTATTTTAAAAGCAACACATAATATATGGTACTCACTATTTTACATCTAATTTAACTCAACTGTATGATATTGCCTTCAGAATAATAACGAACAAACGTCAGTAAAATAACGAACAAACGTGATCAAAATAAAAATTGAAATATTCAAAAAATATAACCTATAACTTGAATATAGTTTCCTTTCACAAGGACGAAAACGTTTGGACTGCTGCCAAACAGATTGTTTAATAAAACAAACAATAAATCACACCGTAACCCATCCAGACAAATTATCACGACTGATTCAACATCCTCCGCGAAGTTTAGCTTCATCTACATTCATCCGTGTTTGACTCGTTCCAGTTTTAAATTGTTAAATAAACGTACTATTAAACAGAAGGTCGCGTGCCAATTTAATTAATTTGCTCCAACGACTCCAGACTAACAATTGCCGCCAACTCAAAAGAATCTTATGCGCAATGGTCTCACTAGCACTATTTAATTCCATGGCATCGCACGGAAAATTATCCTTTAAAATTAATGCTCCTTTGAGCTTGGAGGTTCTATAGTTTTTGTCCAGTGGAAACGACTATCTTTCATTTATTATTTGGCAGAAAAATTTCAATTAGAATTTTCTATCATTTTTTTCACCAAGGTTTCACTAATATAATATACAGCATGTCTTGTACAAGTGGAAAACTGGTGAATCTACATAATTTAGATAACCTAAAAAAATCATTTTAGCAAAGAAAATGTTAAACAAACTTTTGGATGCTCGTCTACGCATTGACGGATTTCAAAAGACGCTAAACAGTTTGTATTAATCCTCAAGCGACCTATTTTTTTCAATTTGACCTAAGAAATTCCAATATCAAATCAAAATAGTTTTGTCACAAAATCGACTCCAAATGTGATGCATTTTCCAGACATCGCGTATCTGCAACTCAATTTTTATAGAAATTTTTACACTTTTCCCTACGTTTCACAATTTTTATATGGATTTTTACACTTCACCTTACGTTTTACAATTTTTGAATAATTTTTATTCCTTAAACCTTACTTTTTACAATTTTTATTCACTTCTTCAAACACTGATGATAGTTTGTGAAATTTTTACTGAGTTTAGATTGTTTTTGTAAGATGTTTTTTTATTCTTCTTTAAGGCGATTCACCTGAAAAAATCGGGATTAGGCTAACAAAATATTCATCTTATGAAGATGGCAACCAGGTTTAAATTCCCGTTTAACACCAGCTACCTGTTTTGATTTACTCATAAAAAACATCGCCAAAGAGGTTGTGCGCTTTTTTAGAAGTTCAAGCTCAAATATTTAATTATTTTACTAAATAAATATTGTAAAAATAATTTATTTACCCCACATTAACCATAACCAAAAACGGGTTGGTAAGTAGACGATTTTGAACTTATAAACAGTTTTTATAGGACTGATACTTTATTTTTTTCTGGGCTTATAAAGAACTAATCAAAAAAGTACTCTACTATTTCAAAGGCAAATATGTGTTCTACATGCAGTATTGATCTAATTTTCAAACCAAAAACACATATTTTGCTTTATTTTGTTTTTGATCTATTTTTCCAACTAAAAACACACGTTTTGCTTAATTTTAATTTTATTTTGATTGTGCAACTGTACTAGTTGTGCAACACCTTAATTTTCTTCTTTCTTGTCTTTTATAATACCAATTTATTTATTTTACTATTTACAACATGTTTCCGGCATCCAGACGATCTTTAAGCTTTATTTACAGTTTCGCTTCAAGACTTCTATTTGCCCAACAAAATTCCGAGGGCCAACATAACTTATTTGCTTTTGTTTCTTCAAAAAATTGAATACATTCAAAGAATATCTCAAGAAATAACATCTTCGAATTCGAATCGAATTCTAATAATTATTTGAAAACCAACTTGAAATAGATTTTGCTTTTGAGTATGCTTTGAAACTGGTCATAAAATAGGAGTGTGTAAAAGAGTGAAGAACAGAAAATAAAAGTTTTGAACTTGATCCTGTATAATACAATAATGCAACGATAATAAAATATGTAATTATCTTTATAATACCTAAACTAACTTAACATAAAATCTACGTTAAAAATATTTAATGGTAGGTACAATAAATGAGTCGGCTCCCCGCCCAGGCGACATGTGTTCAATTCCACTGCTAGGTATGAACTCCATCATTACACAAAAACATTTTCTACTTATATTATAAATAAATTGAACGTAAGTGCGTTAATAAATAATTAAATAAATTATCACATTATTCGTAACCCGGGAATGTTTAGCTTTACTTAATAAAAATGACACCTAAAAAAGTTTTAAATCAATGAAGGGAAAAGCGCCATAGGCGCATATGCTTCTGCTAGGGAGTGTTTCAAACATAATATGAGATTTTGTGCGATTTGAAAATCAAGCTCCTGACGGCTATCCAATATGCCCAGACAACTGCTACGCCACTGGGTAACTGAGACAGCGAGTTTGCAAACATTTATTTACATTTTGTGTTTTTCTGTCCATTATTCACACGACTTGACATGTATTCACAAAAAATCCCTAGGTGATTCTCTGTTCATATGATAAAATGCCCGAACGGACAGTTAAAATAAATAAAATATTTTTTCCTATGCAACCATGTACCCACTTGTTTTTCCCCACTTTGAGAGAGAAAAACCTTGTTTAGGGATTTAAAAACAAAAGTGTATTGTTTCCTTTCAAATGTGCAAATATAGAAGATATGCCTCAACAGGCTTGTCCTAGTGAAGTTGCAAATTGTATTGTAAACATTTTACCTGCAGTGTAAAGAAACAATAAATAGACAGGGATAAGAACATTTCTAGGCTCTCATAACAGCGGGAATTTAAAATGCTGTAAACCAGTGGTCCCCAACCCCCGGTCCGCGGACCGGTACCGGTCCATGGGTCAAACGTTACAAGGCCCTGCTTAAAAATAAAAATTACGTAAAAAATCGAACATAGGTACCTAATAAAAAAATAAATCATTTTCGCCAAAAAATAATTATTCAGTTGAGAACCCTTTGCCGACAACACAATAGATTCGAAGTAAAAAACACGTCTGGGCTTCCATCTTGCGACTCACACATATAATCGTAAAGAACTTGAGTGAGACATAACGACGTGAGTCACCGCTCTTATATTCTGCTTGCCCAAATGCAAGTGGAATGAGTTTTATTGAGAACACGCGACGTAGGTACGTACTAACACGTGTTTGATTGTATTGGTGAATTTATTCCCGTTTTTTCAACAAAGTACTTCTATTGCGACCAACGAGAGCTTGTTTATATGTTTATAATTATTTTAATTAAATTGAAATAACACAATAATTTTGTTTGTAACCACGATTGATTTAATTTTTCTACGACTGACCGGTTTTGTTTTATATAAGCATCTTCGGGGTATAAAAATTAAACATTAATAACTTAACTTTTTTTAAACTTTAATAACTACCTAACTAAATTTTAATTAATTTTCAAACGTATGATGAAGGATTAACCAAAATCTTAATCCTGCATTTATTGTATTTTAAGAGATATTTACATTTTGAGGCGAAATGTACTAGTTATAGTTATACATTTTAGGTGACATAAATAGGTGAAAATAAAGTGTAATATCAAAACAATCTAAAATCAACACCCCCCCCCCCTTCTTCCCTCTTAGCGGGCCGCGGTATAATTATCAACTGTTGACCGGTCCGCGGTGATAAAAAGGTTGGGGATCACTGCTGTAAACGACAATAAATCCAAAAAGAGGTAAATATGTCATTTTTTCCGATTTTTTCCCTTTCGATTTGCTTCGTCGAAATATTTCTAAGAAAATAATTTCGTTTTTTACGACGTGAATTTTATCAACATTTTTTCAAAAAATTAAAAATAAATTAAATATTGTTACTAAAAAAATATTAAGCTTTACCAAAGATTTATTCGATATTATTTTAAAATTAAAAATCATAATTATAGATACGCAAAAAATATAAAAACAATTTTAAAAAAAAATAAGAAACATTCTTTTCGCCCTCCTGAATCATTGACATTTTGTCCTTTAGAACATTTCAAACTTTCGTGATCGGTATTAAACGTGTTTTCAGCTAACATAATTGCCCGAGTTCCAAATTTCCATGACCTTCCTTTTGGGTAATAATTGTTTGGCTATAACTACGCTTGCTTTCATGTAAACATTTATTACAGTATTTTAAAGGCATTAGTCAGATTATTTTATAACCATACCCCACCCATGATCAATCACACTGTTCATAGGGGTTCATAAGAGGAAGGGATGAAACGTAACCTAATTAATTTGGTATCTTGTCAATCGATCAAGCCTTTTTCACCCTAATTCAGGCTTTCAATCAAATTCATGTGTAATGCATGTGTGTAATTTTGTTGTCTGTAATTGTAGGAATGTTCACTGAAATATTTAAAACATTATTACGTTATATCACGTTGCAATGAATGCACATTACCCACACTCGAAATGCACTCGTAGTTAGATAGTAGGAACCCACATACTTCGTATTTAACTGTAATATCTGAATTCAGTCCGTTATTAATGTTACGTGAGTGACAATGAGACAATTTCCAATCACGTAAATCAATTTCACAATTATTACGTCACATAATCCCATTGTTTTTTTAAACTCGGTAGGTGCACGAAAATTTCATTATACCGACATTATAATGTAAATGTAGTGATAGTATTACGTAATTTATTTATTATTACGGCAATTTATAAAGAATATATATATTTATGAAGATACATGTAAATGAGTAGTAATCATGAAATGGCTAAGATTTCGTCAAGGAAAGTATTGATTAAAAAAATAAAAATAGTCTTTTTAAAAAATTATTCTTCTAGTTTTATAATTAAAAACATGCAAAACACAACCAGTTTTTAATAACAAATTTAAAAAAGTATAAGTTTATTAAATAACAAAGACAACCGTGATCTTTTGAACAAATTTGGAGTCTATAAATTAATTTTTAACATTAAGGAACTCCAGTGAAAAATATTATAGTTTTAAAAAAATATGTTAATATAGACCAATAAACGCTGATTTTGAATATATAAGTTTTATTAAATAATATTTAACGTAGAGTTTTAAAACCGCGTCCATAATTTTCACCTGGTATATTTGTATTGAAAAATGACAAGCCGTTCAACATTCCGTGTTATTGGTTTGTAGAGGTTTAGACATATAATAGTTATTGTTTTAATTGAAACATTATTTAGGCCTAAATAATTCAGTATCAAAAATTTGAGTATCTCTTTTAGTATATCTATATTATTTAAAATATTCAAAAACTTTAATTGTCCAAAAACATCGTTTAATGCCTGTCGCAGCGCTCCGATTCTGATTTTCAAAATGGCCGGCGACGTTCAGTTGTATACAAAATTGATGCTTCGGTTTCCATAATATTGATTTCGATTCGTAAAGCTAAACAAATAATAAATTCAAACAATTTTTATACCACTCTCCCTTAATAATATTGAAAAATATAATAAATAAATAATTACACCTAAATAAGGTCTCACTTATTGAATAGTTTCATAGCTTTTTCCATACAAAATGACAACATCTGTTGAAAATAACTAAAACTTTTGGCCATGATGACGTCATACTAGATACGGTGATTTTCGGGGGGATCTTGAAAAATTAAAACTTTGACATTTATTTTAACTATTAAAACTAACTATAAAAATAAATATGCAATTATTTAAGTTAGAAGAACATTATTCATTTAAAAAAAAAAATTGACTGGAGTTCCTTATTGTAACGTTTTTTTTTTTATATAGGGAAGAAGTCTAAAAGCTTTAATACTAGAGTTAAGGAGCACATAAAAATTTTGGATAATAATTATAATTCTGAAATTGCCAACCACATTTTGGAAACAAGTCATTATATTGATATAAAATATTTACATATAAACTCAATATTAGAAAACTTAGAAAATTTAATCAGGTAAAAAAATTATTAACGAAATATTTTTTTTAAATAGCCGACATTCTAAATTTATTTTCATAATAATGTCTATATTTATAAATTATTTTTATATTGTTTAGTCATTTTGGTTGTTCTTTGATTCTTTTGTTTTAATTTTTTAATATTTAAATGCACGTATTATCTTTCCTAAAATAATATATTTTTTTAAATTTTACGTGGTTTTTTTATAATAATCTTTAACTAATTAATCACCACTATTCTTTGACCTCAAACTATGTGTTAACAAGAACAAGTATAAAAATCATTTCATTATAGAAAGATTCGCCTTTCTCGCAAAGACATAGACCTACAATTACGCTATTGCCAAAACTTACGCAAAACTCATAAAACAATTAGTTTCCAAACTTACGAGCAGAGTTTTCTCGTCGGCCGAGTTTAACTACAGGCAAATACAATGTAAGCGTTCGGCGTAAAACTTCAAAACACGCCGAACAACGCCACAATAGCGTTAACAGTTGTAAAATTTCCCGTTCACAGCTTCTCAGTTCTTGTTTCACATCACCCCGAGTCCGGACCGCGAAGAAGGCTAACTTCATCTCGCGGAAATGGGTCTTGTGTCCAATCGTGGCCGAATTGGTTGGTGGAACTTTCATTCGCTATTATTCCCGGTTCCTTTGTGTGAGGAGTTATCCCTAGGGAGCGGACATCACTAATTCAGATTCTCGCAAACTTGTCACTTATTCAGACAACTTCAGCAGCCGCATTAAACGGACCGGTGGGGATTCTGCAGCGTTAAGATGAATAAATCATAAATTGATAAGGTTTAATCTAGATGCTTTTTTGTTCAAACATTTTTTCACATTAGCACACGGAGGCCCTGAGGAAAAAATCTTTAAGAGGAATATAAACGCTAGAAATATTTCGATTCCTATGCCGTACAAAATTTAAAATCGCGCGTCGTATTTTCACGAGGAAAGTAAGCGAAAAAGTGGTTTTTATTTATTTTGTGCTTAATTTTATAAGAATGAAAAAAAGTTAGACTATACCCAACCTTAAAAATAGTCTTAGCCATCAAGGGGTAATTTTTAAAAATTGTTTCTTATCTTACTTCATTGTAAAGTCATGAAAAAACATTTTTTTTAGTGGTTTATTCTTATATTTTTTGTTATGTAAATAATAATATTATTGTAATTTCAATACATAGAAAAGCTAGTAAAAGTTTCAATTTATCCGTAGCATATGTTTTAATGTTTCAATTTATCCGTAGCATATGTTTTAATGTTTCAATTTATCCGTAGCATATGTTTTAATGTTTCAATTTATCCGTAGCATATGTTTTAATGTTTCAATTTATCCGTAGCATATGTTTTAATGTTTCAATTTATCCGTAGCATATGTTTTAATGTTTCAATGTATCCGTAGCATGTGTTTTAATGTTTCAATTTATCCGTAGCATATGTTTTAATGTTACAATTTATCCGTAGCATATGTTTTAATGTTTCAATTTATCCGTAGCATATGTTTTAATGTTTCAATTTATCCGTAGCATATGTTTTAATGTTCATATTGTTAACCTATTCGCCGTAAAGATGAATCTAAATAGGATTTCACTACAGCTTCATCTTAAGGGCCTTTGTCATCTTTGGAGATGCCATGTAAAGGGTCTTAATAGAGAAAAAAAGAAGAGGAAGTTTTGAGAAGGAAAAAGGTATGAGAGGTGGGTAGAAATCTGGGGGCCAATGTTTCCGGGAGTGGCATATTTTTGTTTTTCAAGTTCTCCATAAAACAGTTATACATCAAAAAATTATGGAGAAGATTACAAAATTTAAAAAAAAAGAAGTGCATGGGGCAGTTTCTCTATGTTGTGACGTATGTCAAAAGTTAGTTACTGAACTCTGTAGGAGACGTTGCATATGTTAATGCTCAATGCAGAATCGTCAAGCAGTTGAATTGCTCTGTTTAATGGCGCATTCTGATAGGAAGAAGTTGTCGCTTTCGGAGCATAAAAAAGTGCGTGGGATCTCCGACGAGTATACGCGTTAGAGACATATAAGTTAATCTCCTTCAACATCGTCCGTCATTCAAACAATTCCTGTATGAATGACAGACGATGGGCCAAAATAGTCCGTCTGATGAGGTCAAAAGGCTTCCCTTAACTAGTTTTTCTCGGTTCGGCCCGCCACGCTGTAGGTGAACCGAACCAAACATCCATTCATTTGTCCATTCATCCGCTGCAAAAACCTAGACTAACTTCACCCCATTAACCCGGGCACCCCCGCTAAGTCACCAAAGCGAACCACTTGGGGTAACCTACCTTGAGTGGGGGTGTTGGTTATCCATAAAATGGTTCTCTGTGAGGTGTTCAGTCAGTCGGAAAAGTAAGTCTTTTTGGTAAGCCGTGTCTTTCTTTATTGGAACATATTTGGCGATGAGAAAAATAGGTTTGATAAATCACAAAATGTTCGAAATGATTCCCATGTTATTTATTACCAAATAGATTTTATATTAAACTCTGTTAAACACGATATGAAATTTGATAGGTACCTACAGTCGATTTATCTACGTGAAACGATTACAACAGCAAAAAATCATTTGTTTACTAGATTTTTTATTTTATTTTGTCTTTTCTTTATTTTTTCCCATTATATCTACATACATTTCAAAAATATTTTTTATATAATTTTGAAATACAATAAGATGCAATCATAAGATTCAAGTAATGTAAAAGTTAGCAAAAAGTAAATATGGGTAGGAAATGGATAAAGGGTAATGGGTACAAAAGTAGGTAATGGGTAAAGGCACAGCCTGTGGGTGGGTAATACAAACAAAAATGCTAAATTACATCAATAAGTACAAGTAAAAAATGTATAATTTTAAAGTAATGGCTTAGAAATATAGGCATATATGAAAATATTGTAACAAAAAAGTAGTTATATATGGTTTCAAGAGAATCATTTAAGTTAGTCTTGAAGTTACATTTAAATTGTAACGAAAAGTGAAGGTTAACATCGGACTTGGTTCAACGTCATATTTTAAAGTTATATTTTATCAATTTTTTATGAGAAAAACTCTCTTTTAATAACTTTTGAAGGTTATTCCCATCAACGTAATATATCATTGAAGAAGAAGATAACACTTATAATCTAAATGAAAATATGAAAGAAAACAAGACACAGAAAAACAGAAAAAAACAATGGTCGCAACTGGGACTCGAACCCAGACCTCTCGTCTTACCGGGACGGCGCGTTTTCCAATTTCGCTATTGCCACCTTCTGTCAAACCGTCATATTTGTCAATCTCATATTTCAAATATTTAGAATCATTAATATTATCTTCAACTAGTTCTTTTTCCATATTATAGGCAACTACTCTTTTTATTGGAAACAATCATTCAAAGAATTGGTTTGTAACCTGAATAGCGTCTCGGATAAATGTATCCGAATTTATTCATATGGAACTATTGACTTTATGAAAGTCTAAATGAATATTCAATTTTTTATGAGAAAAACTCTCTTTTAATAACTTTTGAAGGTTATTCCCATCAACGTAATATATCATTGAAGAAGAAGATAACACTTATAATCTAAATGAAAATATGAAAGAAAACAAGACACAGAAAAACAGAAAAAAACAATGGTCGAGTAGTTGCCTATAATATGGAAAAAGAACTAGTTGAAGATAATATTAATGATTCTAAATATTTGAAATATGAGATTGACAAATATGACGGTTTGACAGAAGGTGGCAATAGCGAAATTGGAAAACGCGCCGTCCCGGTAAGACGAGAGGTCTGGGTTCAAGTCCCAGTTGCGACCATTGTTTTTTTCTGTTTTTCTGTGTCTTGTTTTCTTTCATATTTTCATTTAGATTATAAGTGTTATCTTCTTCTTCAATGTTATATTTTATCTGTCATTTGAATGTTTTTTGGTAGAAGATTAAATTTTCGAGGATCAATAAAACTGCCACATGTTTGCGTTAATTTGATATTGGTTGGGGGGGAGTAAAACACACTTTTAGTCCTTTTGCTAATTCTATTTTCATATTTGTATAAAGCTGTTTTTATTTATTTGTATGTCTGACAAAATTCTATGTCTATGTAGATTAGTTACAATATTCTCCTGTTGAAGGAAGGGCCTTCCGAAACCGGTGGAGTGTCATAAAATAAAAGTGGTCTACAACAAATTTGTGTTTTTATTGTTAATTCAATTTTCGTTTGTTACGAAATACTTGAATCGGTTTTTTCTTCAATTGAATAGCTTTCATTTTCTTGAGATTGTCACAGTATTAAAGCCTTTTTTTGCCATGGTGTTGTTATTTATGGATAACCAATTCATAAAAACTTAATTATATATTCTAGTACTTGATCCTACTACGAGACATCGTGGAGTATCAGTGCCTCGTAAATTCTGGTCCTTCATCAATAGGAAAAGGTGTTTCCATTGCTGTTGTGACCACACATGACGCATAGATGTGCCCAAAGGGTCAACGCGGTGAATGCGGTGTGGTGCAGACCACGGAACATGTGGTCCAATCACTTCATTCGTACTCCTGAGGCCCACTGACTCACAGACGTGTGCCCCCCTGACGCCCACATATGAAAAATAATCAGACCTAGTCAACATTGGTATCTTTTACAAATGCCTCCGGTTTACCACACACCGGCCCAATGTTGACAGTGGTAAAGTGGTAACATTGTCGAAATTTTCATGCAATGCAAATATACCCACTGCGGGAAAATTCACAGAAACCGTTGAACCTTTGTTGATTTTCAAAGTTTGCAAGTCCGTGTGTATCTTTCAGTGTACAAATGATAAGTTTTGGCAAATAGAATTCGGTGGGCTATTAGTTATTCAAGATGTGAGGATCTAGTTTGAATTCCGGAGTAATTGACTTGCTCCGTGTTCTACCAACATTTGTATACAATATAAATGCTCGGGTTTATAAGTTTTCTTTATATATATAAGGTTTATAGAAAATTAATCCTACCTAACAATACGACTGCTCCGTCAAAGTTTCAGAAAGGCTTTTAAAATTATTAATAAATAATATTTTGTTGAACAAGCTGATATAAATACTGAAATCGTAAAGTTGAGTAGTCAACCAGTTTCCGGTTTCTCCAGGAGCGAAGGTTCTAACTGTTCCTCAATAAAAAAGTCAAGGTTCTAGTGTTTGGTGAGGGAGTTTTAGCTCAAATATTTAAACCGTATAATAAAATAATGCTTGGTTTTTACAATGCAGCAGTAGCACAGCATTATATAAATTTATTTTTTAATTTATCTGTATGCAGACATTTCCAAGCGAAAATGAACAACCTACCTGTTATCCAGTTCATTTTATTAGTTTATTTGTAAAATAATAAACTCGCTATACAATACTCATAGAACTGATGAACTCACTATTATATATAGTAACATGCGCACATCAAATCCCCAAAGTTTCATCGCAATCGAATGGTTTAGAAACGCATAGCATACATACATCTATACATAGACAAAAGCCAACATATTTTCATTTTTGTATATAGATTTACGCAGTCGATTTTTCGTATTTTTGGTATAAACAGCATAAAGGCAAGTAGTTTTTTCCTTGATGCAATCGAATAAAAATATATTTTATATTTGGCGTTACATCCTGTCTACACACTCTATCGGGGACACTTAGTTATATTTTGCACTGGCAAGTTCCCGGCATGCGTTGCTATATCACTTAATACACAAATTGTTTCTCCCTGCGTGTCCTTTCCCATTCGTCCCGTTCCCCTTCCGCCTCCCCTTCCTCTCCCGCGTCCCTTTCCCCTCACGTGTTGCTACTCCGCCTTCTCTGCCTTCCCTATCCCCGTTCCCCTCTCCCGCTTCCCCCGTCCCGCGACCCCTCTTCCCGAGTTCCCCTTCCCCCTCCCGCATTCCATTCATTTAGTCACGGTACATTCAGTTTTCAAACAGCTCGCGTGCCATCTACGACGCCAGAGCTCACTAATATATATAGAAACTACTGCAGGCATGTGCACATCAAATCCCCAAAATTTCATCGTAATCGAATGAATGACATCGACATCTCATATATCCCCAATAATATTTTCGTAAAACAAATAGATATAACGTGTTTTCCCTAAATTGACCGCATATTATGTATAAGTATGCTGGGGGACCAACTGTCGGGGGATCACTTGTCATGGAATCTTATCAAACAAGTGTTAGATAAACAAATCTGCAAGATTTCATTAGAAATAATTAATTCGACTTTTCCTTGTTTTGATCCCAGATAAGTCCTTTAAAACTTTGTTTAAATCAACACGAAAACTTTTCCAATCAAAATTCAAATTAATTCTTTAATAATTCATTTTTTCATTAATTAACGTTCAGGGATTTGTTTTCCACAGAAATTGCAAGATATCGTAGCTAGAGATAGAAGGGTTTAAAAGTAAGATCATTTATTATTCCATAGAAGCTGCGTGTTAGTAGTACATTCCGGTAGCGTACCGTTATATTTTTTGCCCCTAGGGTAAAAATATTTTCTGCTATTGGTTCTCCGTAAAGGCAAGTTGAAAAATTGTTAAACAAATACTTAGATAGTCGGATCAGTAGCTGCCGAATACGTCCCTTGAATAATTCTACGATACAAAAAATATCAAAGTATTATCTCGTGCCAAATGCCAACGTTTTCAGAAATTCACATTATTGATGTTATTTTTACATTAACAAAAATGTTTCTTACATTTTCTTATAATGTTTTGAAATTTGAATTTTCGCAGGTATCTTACGATATCTTCTTAGAGTACAAATTTCGATATTAAATGAATTCAAAATTGCCTTCTGCTTTTTTGGATACATTTTTTTATACATGCATGTATTTTGTTTGAAAACTAAAGGCAAACATTGATGAACTCATGAATAAAATATCTAAGAAAAGGACTGAGAGAAAGTTCTGGGAAGGAAAAAAAAGTATTTATATATTTTTACTGGGTTTTACAGATGTTCGCACTTACGTGAGAACAATCCAGTTATAAAAACTCAATTATTACGCAATTACAAAAATCTAAATTACATTCAATTAAAAACAGACACGTACAATTAGAAAAACAAATACGTCACAAATAAAAATACAGAATTATATACAAGCTCACTCAATTAACACATAACAATGAGTTGCAAGAGACATAATACGTGAGACATGCATGGAGAGACAATTGACACAATATAATTAGTATTTTTTAACAGCGCCAGAACTTTTTTTTGAATCCGTACAAATTATCGTCGAAAATATCTACTTCAGCACACTATCTTGTTATATAGTCGACACATCTGGGTTAGACGGCTAAAGTAGACGATATTATTTTTAAATGTATTCATGTGAAAAATGTTATGGCGTCTTAAACAATGGGAATTGGGGACATTTATTTCAATACTGCTAAGACATAATGTACTATCAAGATGGCCGTAAATAATTTTATGTAAACACATTAGATCAGTCACAAGTATGAGGGGTGGATAGGAATCTGGGGTTAGTGTGTCCAGGAGTGACGAACGTATGAATCGGATAGAACCAGTTGCTTCAACTGCTATGCAAGGCGATGTTCCGAGGGGGTCCTGCTGGAGAGATCAAAAGGTCTCCTTCAACCACTCTCTCTCGATCCAGTCTGCCACGCAGCTGATTGATAGATGCATCAACCGCTAATCCGGACAAACCTCACCCCATGAACGAAACAAAAGAAGTACTTGGGGTGACTTATAGCAAAGGTGTTGCCTTTAGTAAGAAATTCTTTGGGTAGTTGAAATTATTCCGTCATTTGAAGGTATCCGTATTTAAGGTTCCGTATTCCCGCTCAAAAATAAGATGGAGAGATATGTAATTACGAATGTTGGAGAGAGCGCGCTAATATTTAAAACGATAAAATTGAAGCGAAAATTGTGAAAATGCTTAATAAAACACGACTCGTTTAAAATAAAGCAAAAATCTTGTAGGGAACATCTAAAATAGCATTTAATGAAACTGTGAATTTTTTCATACACATATCTTCTAAAAAAAGTGAAATGAACGTGATTATAATAATTTTCGGAGCATACTTTGCGATTTTTTTTCTATCTAGGGAATTTCATTTAATTTACGTTTTGGCGTGGGGAACGTCTAGATATTATCTACAAAAATAATATATATATTTTTAAGAGTTAGTTTGGCTAAGAATCGGAGGTCAGGGGTTCAAATCTCGGCGTGCGAAAGTAAATTTCACTTAAATGATTTGTTTTATTACACAATTTATCAATTCAAAATAAAACGTACTTTGTATATTTTCGTTTTAGATACTTTCAGTACCGCCCTTGTCCAGAGGGTGTAGACTGGTCAACTCAAGACCTTGATTTTTTTGGTATGAGTCAAAATGATTTTTGTCGGTCATTAAACAAGTGAAGAAATATTAAAAAATATTTTGACTTGTCTTCTGTTTTCTAATGTTAATATTTTTCTTTATCTTTGCTTTTTTCTATTAATTAATTGCATACGATTTCGTGTCTTATTTTGTAAATTGGACCTAAGTCCATTAATAAATAAATAAATAAAGCTATTCATAAAACTAATACACTCCAATTGGGAATGCCATAGTCTCACCGGCTTTAGATGGTTGGGAGCAGTTGGGGCTCTTGTAAGGTAAAGCATATATTACATCAGTCAGAAACTACTGAACCAGTGTAGCGAGTACCCACCGCAGAAGCTCAGTATCACGATACCGTAGAATCGCAACCCCCTCCCCCCATCCTCCCGCTGCACTTAGGTTCCCCACTCCTCCCACGAGACCAGGGCAGACATCACCTGTCACTTACAAGTGCAATTGTCTTTGAAGTTCATTTTATGCACCGCGGAATGCACGGAAAACAGGGCTTATGGGAAGCAAGAATTCACCTGCACATTCCTTCACCCGTGTAATATATCAACCTCTATATATGTTAACATTTAGTACCTTTGGTTTAACTCCCTACAAGTCTCAAAGGTTTGTTTTTTCAGGTCAAATACAATTATTATGAAATTTTTGATTACGAAAATGAACTTTTAGGATCGACGGTTTATATCAATACAAAGAAAGGCATAATATTCCATACTTTTTTCAGAGTTTCAAAATTCTTTTAGTGAGAGCAATTCTGTGGTACAAAATTATATTTCAGCATATAAATAACCCTTTATATATAAACAGGCTGGAACACAACCATAATTCTCGTTTTAACTTTAATGAGGGACTAATTGTTCCTAAGCATACAAATAAATATGGACAAAGAACGTTAAATTACATGATTCCCAGTTGTTTACATATATGTTACTGCTGAAATTAAAAACTGTGCCCAAAACAAACAATTGGTGAATTTACTGAAGACTTGGCTTGCTGAAAAAATTAATTTGTATTAGCTTACAATGAAAAATTATTCTAAAGACTTTAAAATTGTTATTTATGTTTTCATAATTTTTCTTTTCTCTATATTTCTGTAAAATTTTTAATTTTTATTTTTATAATTGTAAAAATGTTATTATTAACTCACTATAATAAGATTTTGAATGTAAAAACCCATTAGACAAACTGCTAAAAAGTAGTTTATCGGGAATTTTTTGTCTCATATTTGTAAAGTGTGTAAAATAAATTAATAAAAAAAATAATAAATAATAATAACAATTAATTTTATCAGGGAATCTAGCACGGACGATCGATAAAACCTTTCATCAATACGACATTGACAAAATCCTTCATCTATGGTCCATTATCAATATTTGCGAAAACGGTCAAGAACTGTTAAGAAATATTCCGACCGACCGTAGACAAATTTCAGCGCGGTCCCCTAAGTTCAGATAAGCGGTTGGTATTCAAAACATTTTTAATAATATCGTTTGTTATGCAAAATAACGGGCTTATTAATGAATGGAACTGAACTAATGAAGCTCTTGAAAGAAATCGTACACGCCATCCATCGATATAAATATATCATCGACTTATCAATTTATTCCGTCCATGAATTTCCTATCTATTCATGTATGGTCACCAGACACGGGCTAAATTCATTTAAAACGACGTTTCAATAAATTGTCAAATGTGGTCTTATACCAGAGCGATACTGAGAGTATTTCTCACTCTGGAACGTGTCATACATGTACTATAAAGATTGTTAAGGAACATACTTGACTTACTTTCTGCTCAGAGTCGGCACAAATGTGAAATCCCCTACAATCACCTACAATGAAAGCGTGTGTATATTGTGCCAAAACTTCTTTTTCGGTTCATATAAATTGTGAAAATAACGCTTTTGCTTTCGATGGTCTCTGCGATCGAGGAGTGAAGCTT
Organism: Glyphotaelius pellucidus; assembly: GCA_936435175.1. Taxonomy (NCBI): domain Eukaryota; kingdom Metazoa; phylum Arthropoda; class Insecta; order Trichoptera; family Limnephilidae; genus Glyphotaelius; species Glyphotaelius pellucidus. Next base: position 29,259,799 of record OW386550.1, on the reverse strand, counting down.
TCGTCTAGCAATTCGGACGTCGCGGCCTTAAATCACCGCGTGCGCAAGTAAATTTAATTTTATTAATTTGTTTTGTTTCACAATTAATTCAATAAAATAATATGCAGGGTGTTAAGGGACGTACTTGACTTACTTTAACCAGTGAATCCTGACATTATTTGGAGTAAAAAATGTAAATGAAATTTGGGTTTCCGGTGATATATTTTTTTTATACAAAAAAATAAAAAAATTGTTGGTGTTGAGCATTTGGAGGCGGCATAAGGGTTGGTCAATTACTCGTATGAGTGTATGATATTGAAGAAAAACTTTTTGAAAAAAAAGTCATCAAAAAAGTCACCGGAAACCAACATTTCATTTACATTTTTTACTCCAAATAATGTCAGGAATCACAGGTTAAAGTAAGTCAAGTACGTCCCTTAACACCCTGCATATTATTTTATTGAATTAATTGTGAAACAAAACAAATTAATAAAATTAAATTTACTTGCGCACGCGGTGATTTAAGGCCGCGACGTCCGAATTGCTAGACGAAAGCTTCACTCCTCGATCGCAGAGACCATCGAAAGCAAAAGCGTTATTTTCACAATTTATATTAACAGAAAAAGAAGTTTTGGCACAATATACACACGCTTTCATTGTAGGTGATTGTAGGGGATTTTACATTTGTGCCGACTCTGAGCAGATAAAATTCCCGAACGATCTCATTAAAATGATAGAAATCGGACTGAAATGTATTTTTGCAAGCTTTCGTAAATAATTTTTTCCTACCATTCCAACACAAATTTCATATGCACTTCACAGCGTTCCCTAAAATTAGGGGTGCGCTGGAACTCGTGGGTCACGGTGAGTGGGACTCTTATCCAGTTTGTACAGAGTTTACGTGAATGTAGAACCACATAAAATCTACATTAAAAATTATATCAAAACCTAACTAACCATCACGCCATTTTATTTATTTATTTATTAAAAGAAGTTTATACAATGAACAAAAAAAAAATGTGTTAATTCATCCGCCATGCTAGGGATGTCCCTGTGTTATGGCGGATGAAGTTTACAGATTGGGTAGGTACAGTGTACAGTCATTAACTTATGCAATTCATTTAAGTAGTTTAAGTTACAAGATGTATTAATTATATTACAATTCAATTAAAATAGCAAGTTTTACACATCATCGTTACTGAATGTAAGGATCCATTTTGATAATTTTTTTTTAAAGATATGGGGTTGGGTTTCGGATTTTAGGTTCTCGGGGAGAAGGTTAAACATTTTAGGAGCAGAGATATGCAACGAGGATGGATCATCTTCCTTGACACACATTATTTACTTCAATCACATTCACACATCGTATATGCTATACCGTTATTCTAAATCTTAATATTTTATCTGCCTCTGTGCCGAGCCCAGCAATCCAAAGGTCGCGGCTTTAAATCCCGTGGTTCGCAAAGAAATTTTATTTAATTAACATGTGCTATTTCACAATGAATTTAAAATAATACTTAGTATATTTGCGGCACGTTCCGTGGAAGATACTCTCAGTATCGCCCTGGTGTAAGACAACTATTCAGAATTGAAACATTGTTTGTAATGGATTTATCCGTATTTGGTGACCAGTTCTGAATAGCCAGGTACGTCCCTCCTTCCTCTTCCTCATCTCTTTGCCCTCCTCACTACCTTCAACCTTACAACATACCCCAATTGGGGTTGCCATAGTTTTCACTGTCTCCAGGTGGGAATCTTATGTGGTATCTGAATAACTATTTTTAACCCCCGACGCAAGGAGCGGTGTTATAAGTTTGACGTGTCTGTGTGTCTGTCTGTCTGTCTGTGGCATCGTAGCTCCTAAACGAATGGACCGATTGTGATGCAGTTTTTTTTGTTTGAAAGCTGACGTAATAGAGATGGTTCTTAGCTACAATTCATGAAAATCTGTTCAGGCGTTTCAAGGTTATCAGCCTTTTTTGTGTCGGTGGTTTCATAAAATTTTGTAAATTTTACTTATCAAATAATCTTTCCTAAAAATCGGATTACATTATGGATTCAAAAAATATGCTTTAAGTAAATTGAAACTTTTCGTACTGTTTCGCTTGAGTAGAATTAAAATAAAAAAGTTTTTTTTTTACTAATGTAAAATGTGGAGCATTAGCTCCACCGTGTGGAGCATTAGCTCCACACGGTGGCCCCAAGGTAAATAATTCCACTCTGGGCCTACGACATCTTTAGAGACGCTGTGTGGAGGTTATTTTTAGGGGAAGAAATCTCCTTCCCCTAAAAGTTCTGGGAAGGAAAAAGGTATGAGGGGTGGGTCGGAATCTGGGAGTCAGTGTGCCCAGGAGTGATGGACGAATAAATGTATCCTTTCCACTGCGGTGCAAGGTAACTTCCGAGAGAGTTCTGAAGGAGAGGTCAAAAGATTTCCCTCAACCAGGCAGACACATCTGCCGCCAAGATCCTTACGTTAATTACGTTATAAATTACCATATTAAGAATGTAAGTGTTAACTAGGTACGGATCTTTTTTATTGGAAAATAATGGGCATTTATTTATTTATTTATTTAAAATTTACGGCACAAAGTGCCATTTACAAGCTTGTGTATATTTAATTACAGTCATAGTACATTATACAGGCATTAAAAATAAACAATAATATCAAAAAATCATTATGTAGTGACCTCGTTAACGTATAATTGGCTGAAATGTTCGATCAGTACAACCTATATTTCAGTATGGAAATATTAAAAATATCAGCCACATTGGCATAAAAATTTCCAATGGTGTGTAATCTATTTACAACTGAATTGGAGCCTGATACCGATATATAGTTGTCACAATAAAACAAACTAGGGAACCTTGATCTTATTGTAGGTATATGAAAGTTGATCAAATTTAATATATCAAGGCTATCCAACTGATAGTTAACGATTTTATACAAAAATATCAGATCAAAAATTTTTCTTCTGTCACTTAATTACAACAATTTTAATGAGTGCAACAAAAAATCATAATTTATTGATTCTAAGGGAATTCCAAGTCTAAAATTAATACACCTCAAAAATTTGTGTTGGACTCTTTCAATGGTATTGATGTGATTGTTGAAGACAAGTGACCAAATTGTTGAATTATATTCAAGAAATAAAGATTTATGAAATAATTAAAAATATTTTATGGTAAAGTTTATTTCTGACAGTTTCCCTTGATTACATTTTTTAACCCATATTTTTTGTTGATAATATTTGAGATTATATCACCCTGCATTATTGGTAAGATATTAAAAAATTGTACTGGACTTTTTTATTGTTGTATTGATAACAAGATTTCACTTTAGAATACATCTGAATACCGCTATAAAAGGTTTCTCAGACATTTCATCGGGTTAAAGCTGGTTTTACATCAGCACAACAAATTGTTGATAAGTTTTCCAATTTCCTAGCGATATACGCATGTCATTTAGGTTTGAATTTCCACAGTGAGATGGTGCCACTTCCGCTTTCAACAAGCATGACGCAAGGCACTCATCTCGTCACTACCGCCCCCTAAAGCCTTTCCTGTTTCATCTGAACCCTACAAACATGAAACTAGGCTTCTGGAAAGCGATATGAAAATATTTTCAAAGTTCGGTTTTATATATGTTGTCGACCTGCCAAAGTAGGTTACACGTTTTGGGGCTTAAACTAAGAGCAATTCTTGCAAAAAGAGTATTACTTCTTGCAATAGGATAATAATTCAAACCAACGTGAGTTTATCAATTATACGGTATTATCGGATGGGGAAGCTCAAGCGATTCCACCATAAAACCAGTCCTTATAGCACAAAAGTCAATTTTGAAAATTATACTTAGAGTCCCCAACAGAACTCCTACAGACTATGTTTTTAAAGCCCTGAATTTAATGTCACAAAAGATAATTTAATTTATTTAATTTAATTTAAAAAATCAGGATAACTTTATACAAACAAACTCTGGCAGATTCACAAGATCCACATTATAACATACATTCCACCAACCTACAACTAAAACGACTTTTGGACAAAGAAATATGCAATATCCATACTAATATTATAAATGCGAAACTGCTCGAGTTTGTTTATGACCTTTTCACGCATAACACAATATAAAGACTTTAAAAATTCATTCACCAATAGAAAGCTAAATTATATGCGTAGACTATATTTTGTATATGATGGTAAGCTCTGGCGTAATGAAATTATAAATATTAATATATTATATTTGTTATACGTTTTCTGTCGCTAATTAAAGCAAATTTTTGCTAACGTCAGAAAAAAATCGTTTCCATGGAAACGATTGCTACTGCTTCAGAAAATTCAAATATTAGAATATGTTTTATTTTTTGGACAAGCTTCTGTTTTGGAATAAATGTCAGTTCCTGCATTAAAAATATAATTCGTAACGATTATAAAGACTGAATAAATGAACTGAATAAATAGTGTATTTTTTTATTATATTCAAAAACTTTCAAATATTTAATTAAAAATAAACATCCGAAATGTTTGTAAGCGCATAAATTCCGAACGAATGAACAAAATTGGATAAGTAATTCTTTTTTTCTTTGAGCTACAGCATTATGAAATTTAGGTGGTAGGCGCGATGTTTGAAAACTGAATGTAAGGGAATGAATAAATGGAATGCGGGAGGGTATGGGGGTGGGGTGGGGGGGAGATAATTGAGTGCAAGCGCTACAGTAATTTCCCGTAATACCATGCGAGCGAAGCCGCGGGGAAAAGCTAGTTTTTCTATAAAATTATTTAATATACTCCGTGCAATAAAAACCGTTAAAAAAATAACTGACTTCAAAAGAAGCATTAAAATATGGATTATGGACATGGGAAGGTGATATATAAAGAAAATTTTGCAATATAACAAAGATTAATGCTTGTATTGTGCTTTCTTTTAGATATAGCTTTGTAATTTTCCTTTTGTAATATTAACGTGGGTATTTTCTTATAATTCAAAAATGAATACATATACAATGTGACCTTAGAACGGGGTACCCCAGTAAGGACACATGCTTTTCTAAATAATTGTAAAAAAATATATATATTTATAAAGATAATAAATAAAAAATTATTCCCGGAAATTTTTTTATAGTATTATTCGAAATCTTTAAAAGGCATCAAAAGTGGTTTGATTTTTGTAACAGATTTTTAAAAGGTCATAATGTAAATGATATTGCGATCTAAATATAGCAATATTTACCGCAAGGCTCGGCATTTGAGAGGTTTTACTTCTGTACTACACTAATAATTGGCATTAAAAGGGTAGTCATATTATGGCAATAGGGCAAATCTTTTAATTTCAAGACTGTACAGGAGAGTAAAAATAGGACTTCTAATCGTCGTACTAACCAAATTTTCTCATTTTAAATGAATTTATATGGTTAAATGAAAACAAACTTTGTAAAAACACCACTATAAAATCAATATTATCAATTTGTTTCGAAAACAAAGAGAGAACAATAAGAACACTAGGCTGGTTTTTGCGCCACATTTATAATTCAGACAATTGCAAATGGCTTATTTCGAACTTTTGACTAAGATTTGTCATGTTGCCACAGTCAAGATAAGATAATTTTAAAACTTTTGAAACCTTGAAAACAGGATAAAGTGCAAATGGTTCCTTCAGCACTTTATCCCGTTAAGTTAAATTCCCATCTGTAATAGAGTGGTAGGTTACTCTACAGCTTTAATTTCAGTTTATAATAACTCGGGACACCCGAAAAAGAAAGGTAGGCAAAAGATGAAGAAATACTTACAATTTTGTTTGTTTTTTTAATGGAAATATCGCACAAAAGTCCCGATTGCTCCCACCAGTCCGGAGTCAGTGAGACAATGGCATCTCAAATTGGTGAATATTATCAGGCTGTAAGTAGTGGATAGGGGAAGGAGATGGAATAGATGAAGGTAGGGAAGTACAGACCTGGTCACCAAATGCAGCAAAAGCCATTTCAAGCAACGTTTCAATGAATTCTGAATTGCGGTTTTACACCGAGGCGATACTGAGACTATCTTCCACTCTAATGCCGCAATTAGGCTTCATTATTTTAAATTATTAAATTGTAAGTAACATAAATAACCAAATTAATTAACTCGTGGGATTTGAATCCGCGACCTTTGGATTGCTAGTCAAGAGCTAGTCAAGAGACCACGGAGGCCGTCAATTTATTAGTACTATAATAATACTTCGTTAAATTGTAATTAACTAACTAAGTAGCCATCACGCCGTTTTCCGCAAGGGTAGGCAGAGAGGACGGACCGCCAAACAACTCGGTCTTGGCACACACTCTTTGCCTCATTCACATTCATACATCGTCTCATACGTACTCTGCTATTATTTTCTATAATTGTGATTAACTAACTAACTAACTAACCATCACGCCGTTTCCCCGCAGGGGTAGGCAGAGAGGACGGACCGCCAAACATCTCGATCTTGGCACACACTCCTTGCTTCGTTCACATTCATACATCGTCTCATACATGCTCTTCTATTATTCTGACCCTTACATTGCCCGACTCAAGTATCTGATTCACTTGGTCGTGCCATGTCTTCCCCGAATTCGTCTACCATTCACATTTGCGTCATATATTCTCCTTACACTCCTTTCCTCATTCATTCGCTCTACATGCCCAAACCATCTGAACGTCTCTTTCTTAATCTTATTCATTACGCTTACCAGCCTTGCATTCTTTGCGGATCTCCACATTTCTCACACGATCATACATGGTTTTACCACACATACGTCTCAGGGATCTCATTTATACAGCATTTAGTCTACTTTCATCCTTTCTCTGCCAGTTCCATGCCTCACTGCCACACATTAGGGTAGGTACCAGCACTCCATTATGGACGGCTAGCTTCGCTTCTTTTGACATTTTTTTGTTGCTGCCAACGGCGTTCAGTCCTCCATTAATGGAGTTACCGGCATTTACCCTTCTTTCGATATCTCTATCATCCATGTGATTAACTACTCCTTAATCGGAATGCAAGTTTTGCTTTCTGTTATCTTCAACGGGCATATTTGTATTGTTACGGGGATTGAACCCTTAACCCATATTTGGAGTTCAGTTAACACAGTATTTGAGGTAAAGGTGTATGTTTCGATTATGATAACAGAACTATTGAGGATTGGAAAAAAGTATAAATAGATTCATAAAGCAACATATTTGTACTTTTTTATATATTTTGATAAGTGGAACGTTTACGCGGCCTTTTTCATACAAATCTTAAAATTGGATTTGAGATCAAAATACCAAACCAAACTGAAAAATTATTTTTGTAATCAAAAGGTATATCAAATATCTAGTACAGATATGAGCTAGTCTATTTATTTTTGCTTTAAATTATAAGATACAGGCCATTAAAGATTTAAGTTTTTCATGATTTTAGAGGTATCTTGGGCTATTTTTTGTGAGTTAAAGAAAAATAATTTTACAAAAAAAAATTATGATATATAAAATAAAATTTAAGAAAAAAAACCTTTTGATAGGTGTAAATTTAAAATACAAATTACCTATTTACGGCGGAACAAAAATTTTAATTTAAAACAGAAAAATCAAAAAATTGTCGTTTATACATTAAAAATACTATCCGAAATAATGCATTTTTAACCATGTTTTATTTTTAATATTATTTTTCATTTTATTTTAAAATAAACATCGTAAAATTTTTTTTTATGTTTTTTATTTACTCCCAAATAGTTGCCCAAGTGGCCTCTAAAATCATGAAACACTAAAATCTTTAATGGCCTGTATATTACAATTTAAAGCAAAAATCAATAAAGTAGCCCATATCCGTACTAGATATTAGATACACCTTTTGATTATAAAAATTATTTTTCAGTTTGGTTTGGTATTTTGATCCCAAATCAAAATTTAAGATTTGTATGGAACGGGCCGAAAAGGGCCGCTCATACGTTCCTCTTAATGCATAATGTCATTTTACAAAGAAATAACTGCAAGAATCGACTGAAACAAATTTGGGTCTAGTGGAATGTCAAAATACCAAAACAAATTCTCTCAATTCATCTTTTGAAATTCCTCTCATCTTAAATGAATGATTTTGAAATAAATATGGTTTATAATTGATATTATTATTTATTTAATACCCGCCCTAATGGGCTTTAACATTCTTTGTTTATAAGTAAGTATCACAGTTATTTTAAATACTTAAAACTAAAACAATACAAAATACAAAATTAAAACTAAAATAATAAAGAAAATATAATATGATGAAAAAAATGTAAAGCATAAAATAAAATATAAAATACATTCCCTGCCTTTAATAGTGATTCATTAAATTCTTCTAAATTTTTTATACATATAATGTGGGTCAAGATTTAATATTTGACAGGGGCGAATCTCATATCCATTAGTCGATAGCTTGGTCTAGTCGTAGAGCTGGCGAGAGTCTACCGATCTACAAAATGAGGATGAGTTATATCATTCTGAGGGTTTCCCTTCAGCGTCACCGTCCTTCCAGTACTGTCTGACGCCGCAGTCAGAGGAGAATGGTTGTACCTCGAAGAGTGGCCGTGGATTGATGGATCATACTCATACGACGGACCTGCGTGGTTCTGCACGTGGTTTACTGCGTGAGGGACGCTTCCAGACCCTCCGGCCTCCGCAACCTGAGGGGGTACCACGAAGTGGTTGAGTTCCAGGCTCTCCCAGAACTCGTAACTGCGACTCCAGTCTGAGTCCCTGTCTGCTTCTGGGAGATGCTCCGCGGCGGCCCGCGCGTAAGCCTCTTCCCACGCCTCTTCTTCCTCGATTAAGTGTTGAATGGCCACTCGCCGCGCTTCGGCTCGGCGTTCCTCTTCAGCCTGGCCGTCAACCGGCTCAGCCGCAGGGATAGCTTGAAGGTTGTTGTCTTGAGGTTGGGGGTCAGCCGGAAGTTCGGCAGGAGGTATAGCTGGAGGGTGGCGCAGGTCATCGTCCATCTGGGCAGCTCGAAATACTTCGGCTATTCGGTCGACGGCCTCCTGCCGCTGCACTTCTTCCAGAGGCTACAAAGAAAATAAATATATTAGTCAACGGTAGACGGTGTTGGAAGTGTTTTCTACAAATTTTCTAATCTTGTGTAGGCTTTAATTATGTACTCTTTTAAATGGTTACAATAAAAATACATCATTTCCAAGCAAGAATTGGACACACCTTTCAAAGTTATGAAATGTTCAATTGATTCATTTACTTAGTTTTGAAATCGGTCAAAATTTATTGTAAAATAATTTGCAGTTGAACCTTTCTTTAAATTTATAAATAGACATTATTGTAGATATCAATTATTTAAGTGGCAAAATAAAATCACACAAATATCACAATAATCGTATCACAATGCAGAGGAACTTGTTGAACTAAGTAAAAAAGTACAAACTCAAATATTACCTAAGTACATCTGAATAGAAAAAATAATTTATATTTTTCTGAAAGAATCTAATATTTTTAATAACAGAACATTATGAACAAAAATGTCAAGATATTAAAAATTGAGTAAAATATTAGCAACGAAATCGACGTTAATCGAAAAATTCACTCGGTGGCGTCATTAGAACAAAATTATCAACATGAATCGAAACCAATGGATTCTTTGTCAGAATAAAAAGAAAATAAAATTTGAATGAATTAACAGTATATCCTGACGAAAAACCCATCAGCTTCGAAACGTATTGAGAACGTTCATTAAATAAGTGGCGAAAACAAAGTGATGAGTTTTCATTCAAATGTAAATGGTTTTAAATTTTTAATTACATGACATTAATTATTTTATTATTTACTTACCAGATGCATTGTTAAGCGTTGCAACAGGACGAACACAGCAATCAGGAACAGCAGATATATTGTATATGCAAGTAAATACATCAAAATAATTAGCATCAGAATAAATTATTTCGATGGTCAGAGTAGCATAATCACTTTCAATGGATTACAAAAGTTAACTAAATTTGAAAACAGTAAAAGTATCCTATTTATAGTAATTGCTGCAATGGAAAAGGGCAGGCAGGTACCAGACTAGGTGCAACAGCGCCAAAATAAGCCTAGCGGAGGGAGGAGAAAGCGTGATAAGAAAGTTAGTACCTAAAATGATAACTGCCTCTATTTATCGAAAGTTAGGACTGAGAGCCATTTCAGGTATGAAATTAAGGGCAGTCAGTCTATTCTGAAATGAACCTCGTTTTAGTTTAGTTATATCATCTGGTTTTTTACGTCCGTTTTTATGTTACTTGGGTGAAATTTTAAATATGTAAAACATATTTACCGGTCAGTGGTTGAGTGGGCATCGCGTTTGGGTCCCATCCGGGCGTCCCGTGTTCGATTCCTCGGCTGGCTAAGTCCTCCATCACAACACAAGCAACATTTTCGGCTGTCTGTGGTGGTAGTAGGAGATTTTCAAACATTGTTGGGTTAGTTAACCTGGGAATGTTTGTCTTTTATTTTAAATTTAAAAAAATATATATATTAGAGCGATTTATTTTTGTTGTATTATGCCGTGTTGCTCTATTTCCTTATTTAGCCAACGTTTGGATAGCATCACAGTATCCATTATCAGGGTAGGGCAGGATTACACATCTGTCCTGATGATGGTCACTGTTGGCTAAAGAAGGCATGATACCTAAAAAAAATCACTAACACTTTAGGCCTTTTGGAAAATCTCAAATCGTAAGTAAAACATATCATTATTAGTGCCGAATTAAAAAGATTGCTTGCCATAATTGATTAAATAATTATTATTTTAGAAACAAAAGCACAAATATTTAGTACATAATTCAAATAAGTGGTAAACAGTTTGCTAAGTTTTAGAGATTATCAAAAGTGTTTTATACCAATGACATAATATGTCATAACACACAATCACTTACTATAATATAATAGATTATCTCTATCTGGTAAGTGATTACAATTTTATAAATTTTATCAGGCGGGGTTAGTACATGCTAGGGAATGGTTAGAAAAATAGTTAGTAAATATAATTAATATAATTCAAGTGATTCTTAAAAGCCATTAACCAACGGCCGAAAATTTAAATTTCGTCGAACATTATCTAGCAATCGTACCCTTGCAACGGTACAGGACGGTTCCGATGAGAAAGATCAATTATTCTCCATACCAGCATTTTAACATAATAAATCAATATCGATTTTATTTCATTCCAAATTTGCTTTGTTAAATACCCACATTCAAAAATGCTCAAAACTCGTGATGATAAAACAATTAAAATTTTTTGTAATTATTTTTTGATCATAAGTATTTATAATTTTTCAATAATGTCCAAGCATAATAAGCGTTTTACTTTTTTTAAAGATATTAGTTTGTAAGACCGTAAATAAATAGACAAACTGAAGTATTTTCGTCACAAAACAAGGGCGCGGATCTTTTTTTAATGATTTTATTTGAACTAAAACTAAAATTCTTAAAATCAGCTTTCCAAAATAATTTATTGATTTATTTTACTGCAAGATTATATGATATGAAATGTATGTTGTATAATACAAAATTTTGTTTGAAAATTTAACGCATCTGCCAACGACCTACAGTAAAACCTTATTATACTAAAAATAAACATATTTTCTCAAAATTTAAAAAAAAGCTTTTCTAGTTAAAAGAACAGTTTTTCGAAATCAATTTACAATTTTTTGTGGAAAAGAGTTGAAACGTCGAAAATTTGATTTAAAAATGACATATTACCGGATTTGTCTGGTTATTCCCTCCTAAGGGTTCAAATCCCAGCTCGTGAATATAATTTTTTTTGATTAATTTGTTTTGATTCACAATGATTTCAATTTGGGAGGCGGGAATGGGTACCGCCGCCCCGGGAACCTTTATTGGATAACCAACACGTCTGCCATAGGTCACCCTAAGTGGTTCGCTACGTTTGGTGATTTAGCAGGGGTGCCCGGGTTCACGGGGCGAGGTTTGTCTAGGTCTTGAAGGTGGATGACCAGGACACACTGAACCCCAGATTCCTACCCATCCCTAAACCCTTTTCCTTCCCAGAACTCTCCCCTCCTTCCTTTCGGTGAAAAAACCCTCCACACAGCATCCCCAGAGATGATATAGGCCCTGAGGGATATTATTTTTCTCAGGGCCTCCTGTGTGGGGTTCATGTTAAAAAAAAAAAAAAGAATTTTTTTCAACTGAAATAGCATTTACTGTAGTATGTTTATGGCACATTACAGCGTCTTGATAGACTATCGCGTCGGTGATTGACTGCCATTGATAATTAAAAACTTGATTTAACCGTGTTTGTTGACCAGATCTGAATAGCCTAGTACTACTTCCTCACCTTTTTCTCCCCATCTCCTTCTCGTCCCCATACCCTACAGCCAGTATCGGAACAAATCCGGCTCGCAAGGAATAGTCGGGAATCATCTGCGATACTACTCATCGGGAACTCATCACAAACTCTGCTAATCGGGATTCATGTAGACCTATATTTAAAAATTTGAAAATTCTTACAGTCACCGACATATACATAATGGAGTTATGCATGTTAGTGCGATCATCTCCAGAAAAGTTTCCACAAAAAAACTCTACACATAAATACGCTACAAGGTTTACAGAAAATTTATTAATACCAAAAGCAAACAAAACAATTTTCCAAAAAGGACCCTTTTACATGGCCATTAAAGTATATAACAACCTTCCACATGATATTAAACAAATACCAGATACACTCAGATTTAAGTCATCACTAAAAACATTCCTTCTGAACAGGTCTCATTACACATTAAGTGAATACCTCACATAGGTACAACTGTTTTTATATTTATGTTTATATAATAAATTAAAACAAACTCAATTTGTATTACACCACTTTTATATTTATATTTCATTTGTGTTCATTTCTGTATAACATTTTTTTTTTTCTCCACACAGGAGGCCCTGAGGGAAATAATTTCCCTCAGGGCCTATGTCATCTTTGAAGATGCTGTGTGGAGGGTGCTGTTGAGGAGAGGAAGGAGTGAACATGGGTCTTGAAGAGACCCATATTGTAGGAGGGAGGAAACACAGAAGCCGGCAACTCGTTCCACAGCCGGGCTGTTGAACTCAAGAATGAGTCGTAGAAACGACCCGTTCTCATGTGACTAATGTCAACCGTGTACAAATGTTGAGCGCGTGTTTGGCGTGTTTCCCGACTATGCACCGGTGCCGAGGGGATCAGTGACGCTAGTTCCTCGGAGCATCTTCCATTGTAATACCGGTAGAACAAGGACAGCATTCCCACCTGACGCCTGTGCTCTAAAGATTGCAGTCCATTTGTTAAGTAAACAAACATTTAACATGTTAGGTTAACTGGAAGAAATAGGATGTAGGTACCTATAAGTTATACCTTTTGTACTAAATGAAAATTTTGTACAATAAATGATTTTGATTTTGATATTATAAAAAAAAAATGCGACATTCCGGATTTTTACGGTTTCATATTTTTCATGAAAACTTTATGTTTTTAAGTTTCTAAAAAATTTATGTTATTTTTGAAGAAAGTATCCATACATTTGCCACGCCAAAATGACAATAATATGAAATACCCTCGATAGAAAAAAATTGCAAAGTACGCTCCGAAAATTATTATAAACACTTTATTCTATTATTTCACAAGTTGTATGTATGAAATTCACAGTCTTTCTTTAAATACTATTTAAGACATTTCCCGCGAGATTTTGGCACTATTTTAAACGATTCGTGTTTTATTTAACATTTTCACAATCTTAGCTTATATATTATCGTTTTTAATATAAGTGCGCTTCCTTTAACATTCGTATTTAAAAATCTCCCCTTCTTCTTTTTGAGTGCGTATTGCCTGGCCTGTTCTTTATTTGGTGAACATGTTAATTCATGTGCCGGACATATCATTATTAGTGACAAATTATGTAGATTTCTTCTTTTAATGATCTAATTACTGCAAATCGAGTTGATTGAACTTTTCACATTAGAATTAAGGAATTTGTGTACAAAGTGACAAACTATAATATTCAGATGCTTTCTTATTCACTTTCTCCTCACCGTACCTACTCATAGCTCAATTATTTAGCATTAAAACTGACATTGACCCTCAATGAGTCCTAACTGCTTGCAACCGTCGCGTCGTCAGACATTGAGACTGCGGTATCCCAAATTCGGATATCTTTTGAGGCTGAAAGTAGTGAGGAGTAAAATGAGGAAGATGTGGAAGTATCGGACTTCTGATCACTAGCCACTGCTAAAGCTATTTCAAGCAACATTTTCATTCTGAATGGTCGTCTTTCACCTGGATCGTCCAGGTGAAAGACGAATGGGAAAATCGACTGGAGGCAGCAAGACTATTCCATCCCTAATTAGGGTATATCGTGAGGCTGAATGTGGTGGGGAGGGGAAGAGGAAGATGGGGAAGTTAATCAGATTTAGATACCAAACACGGAATAATCTATTTCAAGCTAACCCTGTACAAATCGCAAGTGCGCCCCACGGTTGAATTTGGCAGCCACCTTTGGCCTGGAGCTCCAAAATATTTGAAAAATATTCTCGACTCTGTGCAGAAATGGGCGGTCCGTTTGATGGATTCTTCCACTCTGGAACGTGCCGCGAATATATCTTACATAATTTTTAAATATTTAAATTGTGAGAAAAACACAAATGAATCAAATAAAATATACTTGCGAACGCCGGTATTTGAACCCGCGATCAGGATCGCTAGTTGAGAGCCTTACCCCTCGACCACGCAGCCCATCTGAGGGTTTTTTGTTTTATTATAAGGTTATATTTTCCACGTTCCTTGAAACTTCCAGTTTAAATGCGGCACGTTCTGGAGTGGAAGATACTCTTGGAATCGACCACCATTCAGAATTAAAACGATGCATGAAATTGTTTTAGGCATGTTTTGTGAACAGATCTACACAGCCAGGAACTTCCAAACCCTTCTCTTCCCCATCTTCTTCTCCTCGGTACTGCCTTCAGCTTCACGACGCAATCTCAATTCGGGATACCGTTGTTTCATCGGCTCGAAGCGTTTGGGAGCATTCGGACTCTTGTGAGATTCACATAAAAATAAAAAAATGCATTCGTTCTAAAATAATATGACCTTTCCAGACGAACACAATTGATTGGGGGTTCCGAAGAAAACGTGCATTGGTATTGTCATTCTTGGTAATTCCGTGGATTACTGGCCAAAGCAATAAAAATAATGGCTGGGAAGAGAAAGCTATTTTAGCAATAGCGAAATTAGCCGTCGGACCGACCCCTAATTAAAATCACATTTCCAGAAGGTAATCTTTTGTCAGACTTCCAATGACAAGTCTTAAAATTCCTTGCAAACCAGATAGGTTTTTCATTGTTCCGGGCTTATTATTACCCACCCTGCTTATTTTATTTGCATAGTTGAGAGGTATACAACCTTTTTGAGAATGATACCTGAAAATTTAGGATCAGTCGCCTAAGTCATGGTTTGAACCATTAGATTTAACTTCTTCCACTGTGGTTAGTTTCCGCACATAATTTACTACTGCAAATGAGTCAACCGTATTTAAAATTTCTTCTATTCCTACGTTTAGATGTTATAAACTAAATATATTAAACAGTTATGTTGGTATCAAAAATTCTGCAGCAATTTTATACGAACTTCGCGACTTCATAGTTCGTTTGAGGGCGTTATAACATGGAGATACATTGTTGTAAAATTATTGTTCCGTATCGCTTTGGTGAAAAAAAGAATTGAATCTAACTAACTAGCCATCTCACCGTTTCCTCGAAGTAGTAGGCAGAGAGGACGGACCGCCAAACAACTCGATCTTGGCACACACTCCTTGCCTCGTTCACATTCATACATCGTCTCATACACGCTATTCTATTATTCTGACTCTTGACATCATCCGGCTCAAGTATCTTATTCATTTGGTCGTGCCGCGTCTTCCTCCGGCGTCCCCGACTTCGTCTACCATTCACATTTGCATCATATATTCTCCTTACCCTCCTTTCCTCATTCATTCGCTCTACATGCCCACATCTGAGCGTCCCTTTCTTAATCTTACTCATTACGCTTACATCAGGCTTGCATTCTTTGCGGATCTCCATATTTCTCACACGATCACACATGGTTTTACCATACATGTGCCTCAGGGATATCATTTCTAGAGCATTCAGCCTACTTTCATCCTTTCTCTGCCTGTTTCAAGCCTCTCAAAGAATTGAAACATTCTCTTCCAAAATCTCCTTCTCCTTCGCACTACCTTCAGCCTCACAACATACCCTCATTAGGGATGCCATAGTCTCACTGGCTCCATATGGCAGCATTTGGGGACTCTTGGGCGGTATTCTTAAAAAGAAATAAAGAATTGGGAGGCGGTTATGGGTACCGCCGCCCCGGGAACCATTTACTGGATAACCAACACTCCTGCTATAAGTCACGTCCTGGTCCTGCTAAGTGGTTCGCTAAGTTTGGTGACTTGGCAAAGGTGCCCAACAAGAGGCACGATTTCTATGAGATATATTTAGTTGTTCCCTAAAGCGATCAAATTAGCCTGAGGAGCTGACTGCAGGGAGTCAGTTATTTTTCACATTATTATCTCCAGATTTTCCTAATCTAATTTAACTTCGCAAACACAACATTAACATTTATACTAGAAATAACAATAGAATTTTGACTACAAACAACGGTCTTTCCCGATCTTAATTTCATTATTATTTATAGTCAGCATTATCACAGAGACGATTATCTGTAAATGTAGTCCAAATAAACAACATTTTAATTTGTTTCCTTGAAAATATAATTGTGAAGTTATTGGGCAATAGCAAATAATTTATATCACGAATATCCTAGATTCCAGATACTGACATGTTATCAGCGTCTATGTATTTACACTAATTGGGCAGTTTCTAATTTACAACAATTATATTCTGTAGAATTCCCTTTGATGGGCGAGATAGCAACTGGTAGCAAAGTCAGCGGATGATTATAAAGTTATTTATAAAATTTGTCAACAATATTTAATTATTGAACTAATTTAGAAGGCTTCTCCTGGACTTGACTTTTTTTAATGGTAATAATAAAATGGCAAAATTTTATTTCACCGTTTTATCAAATATCACTTCAAGAGAAGTAAACGACAGCTTTGGCGATTGCGGTGACCCGACGGTTGATACCCCGAGAGTTGGCCCCCAAAATATAATTATTACAAAATTGTACATTATTTACCAATTTTTAATCTAAAATCGACTCCTAATAAACCTTTCAAGGCCCGGCTTCCCGCATTTATTCCCTCTTAAAAAATATATATATTACAATAATTTATTTCTTTCGTATTTGTTTTTGGGGTGTTACGCCGTGTTGCGCTACCTCCTTCTTTAGCCAACATTTCGGACAGCGTTACAGTGTCCATCATCAGGGGAGAAGTGCAATTTTTTTTTGTAGATGACCCTGAGGAAAATAATTTTCATCAAGGCCTGTCATCTTCGGGGATGCTGTGTGGAGGGTTTTTTTTAAGGAAAGGAGGAGAGGAGAGTTCTGGGAAGGAAAAGGGTTTAAAGGGTGGGTAGAAATCTGGGGTTCAGTGTGTCTTGGTCATCCGCCTCCAAGTCCTAGACAAACCTCACCCCGTGAACCCGGGCACCCCTGCTAAATTACCAAACATAGCAAACCACTTGGGGTGACCTATGGCAGGGGTGTTGGTTATCCAAGAAAGGTTCCCGGGGTGGCGGTATCCATTCCCGCCTCCCAAATTAATCCCTTCCTTCGTAATAAAAATACAAAAAAACTTTTTGTTAAATCTCTGTCCTCAGGAAGTGGCTCCATCGCTTGTAGATGGGACCCTGCCAGAAGTGGAAACGGAAATTTTAAACGAGTCGTGTTTTATTAAACATTTTCACAATTTTTGATTAAATATTTTCGGTTTTAAGGATTGGTAAATATTTTCAGTAGGTATAGCTTTAGTTAAGGATTATTGCGAATCGAAAATTTTTCCTGACATATGATATTATGGTTGGTATCAAAACTCTATTGCGGACATAGAAATATATCAATTATTAAAACAGAAGCAATGTTTCTTCATCGTAACTTCGTCAGAGTTTACATGTTGGTTTTTTAAACAATAGAAGTGTTTAAAACGAAGTATTTCTTAATTTTGAACATATGTTTCCAGACTTAGGTAGCAGATCTTAGGTAGGAAACCCAGCATTAACTAACCGCTTGTAAAGTCTGGTTTATTTGCAATAGGGATAATTGCTGTAACGCAGACAATGTGACGGAAAAGAAAAATTACCTGAACTTACCATCTTAATAATGGTGTACGTGTTAGGTTTGCTGGCTTCCTCAGGTCAGGACGACAATTCTTTACATTTTGGGTAAATTTTTTGTGAGCTTTCTACCTAAATTTGAACAAGTGTTTGTTAAACTCCGTGGAAGAGCAGTAAAATCATTGACAATAGACCTAGCGACCGCTAGCATAAAACTTTTCTTAAACTGTGGTTACACAAGCGAACCTAACCACGAATTATGGAAAACGCGTTTCGCGCCTCTTTCCCATGCTTTTGGACTAGGCTCTCGCTTATGTTCACATTATGCAGCGTTAAATAAATACTCATTAAGGTGCCGTATCCTCTCACGAAAAGAAGAAGATGGAGAGATATGTAATTAGGAAAGTTGGAGAGAGCGCGCTAATGTTTAAAACGATAAAATTGAAGCAAAAATTGTGAAAATGTTTAATAAAACACGACTCGTTTAGAATAGAGCAAAAATCTCGTGGGTGTTGTCTAAAACAACATTAAAAGAAACGCTGTGAATTTTTTCATACATATAACTTGTTATTTATTTATTTATTTGTAAGAGACAGCTTTTACATTAAATATAGATACATACACATAAAATTAAATTAAGTTAAGCCAAAAAGGTCTCTTATGTTAAAATTATTTGAAGATGGAGTTTTATTAGATCTAAAAATTAATTTTTGGTGAGGGGGAGAGGAAGAAGAAAATAGGATAAGGATAGGAGATGCTCCCGATACATTCTACAATCTTGGAATTAATTTTGAATTAATTTTCAATCGTACGCGTTACTTCTATTTGGTATTTCTGAAGGGTATTGTTAAAAATGTCTATATTGTAAAATGTTGTATTATATTGCGCACATAAACGGGGAATCGGGGAATTTTTTCTAATGTTAGTTCTACATGATGGTAAATAAAATAAGTCCGATTTTCTTGTTGATCTTGTCGGAATATGAATGTTTATTAAGTCAGTAAGCTCTGGCGAGTCCAGGCCATTATTCAAAATTTTAAATAACAAGGTTTGGTCAAAAATTAAGCGTCGTGTATATAGGAAGTTGAAGTTGTGAAATTTAATAGATTCGGTGTAATTTGAAAAGTGTAAGTTTTGTTTGTAATTTATGTGTTCAAAAATTTTTTTTGAATACTTTCGATTCTTTCGACATGAGCTTGGTAGAAAGGAGCCCAGATCGGTGTGCAGTGTTCTAAGTGGGGACGGACGTACGCCGTGTAAAGGGAATAAAGAGTTTTAATGTTGCGGAAAGGTTTTGTTATACGAATTATAAATCCCAGCATTTTGTTGGCTTTGTTGATGATTTCGTCAGTGTGTCGAATAAAGTTTCATTTAACGTCCATTATTACCCCAAGGTCCCTGATAGATTCTACTTCTTTAATTTGTGTCTCGTTTATTGTGTACTCGAAGGAAAATTTATTTATGTTGCGTGTAAATGATATTTTATTGCATTTTGAGGTATTTACAACGTTTGTTTAATTTACAGTAGACAAAAAGACGATTGAGGTCCTCTTGAAGTTTAATGCAATCTTCGATTGATTTGATAACTGAGTATATTTTTTTATCGTCTGCATATGCTAGATAATCAGAGTGTAAAAAACATTTGTGAATATCATAAATATATACATTAAATAATAATGGTCCTAGATGAGAACCTTGAGGCACTGCCTCAGGCTTTGTTCCCTCAACTGAAACACATTGAAGTCTGCTCTGAAGGTATGAAGTGAGCCATCGAAGTAAGTTACCATGGATGCCTAATTGATTTCATTTTTTGATAAGAATAAAATGGTTTACTTTATCGAAGGCCTTAGAGTAATCAGTGTAGATTGCATCTACTTGGTTTCTTTTATCCATATTACTCGTTAAATATTCTGTGAAGTTTACCAAATTTGTTAGTATGAATCTTTTTTGTAAAAATCCATGTTGTTGGTTTTGTATATTGTGAACCACCGTCGTATAAATTTGATCGTAAACAATTTTTTCAAAGAGTTTACTAAATACTGTGAGAATTGAGATTGGGCGGTAGTTAACAATGTTGCTTTTTGAACCTGTTTTATGGATAGGGATTATAATGGCTTCTTTAAATTTTGTAGAAAATTTTCCTGATCTTAATGACAATGTAAATATGTTAGTTAAAGGGTATGAAAGATGTTTGGAGCATTTTAAGACAAAGTATGGTGAGATGCTGTCGCTACCAGCGCCCTTATTTATATCTAAATGCTTCATGTATCTATCGATCATTAAATTGTGTATTTGTACGTTCCCGATCGGGTCATGATTATTCTCGTAGGTAAAAATTTCAATTAAGCTGGGATCATTCGTATCCTTATCGCTTACATGGGTAGATTGAAAGTGTTTAGAGAACAAATGGCATACTTGATGAGCGACGGTGCCGGTTATAATAGAGACAGACGTGAAAATAAAAATTTTCGGAGCATACTTTGCGATTTTTTTCTATCGAGGGAATTTAATCCAATTTGCATTTCGGCGTGGGGGATGTATAGATATTATCTTAAAAAATAGCATATATTTTTTAAGAGCTTAAAAACTTCAAATGTTCAAGAGAGAAATGAAATGGAAGCGAGCTATACTAAAACAGACGAACACATTATAGGATTTAGCCTGTGAGAGAATGAGAAAGCAATAAAATATTTATTTATTTCACGGGGATCTACGGTTCCACGCGAGCTTCCTTTGGTCCAGTGGTATGAAGCGCCTGAAGGACCACAGCTGCCAGACAATCAACGAACCAAGGAACGAATCTTACTTATACATATTAAAATATATGTATATTTAAAAAAAATCAATATTCAATCTTCGAACTACTCCAAAATGAACAGGCAAAGAAAAGACAAAAGAAAGCGACATCTAGCGACTCGAAAAAGAAAACACAAATACTAATAAGAAGACCAAATGTATAGGAAAAGGTGCATTGGAATTCGACGACAAAAATATGGAAAAAATCATCTTTCACATTGTTAAAACAAAGTGCTTCGTCTCCCCTTTGTCTTGTCTACTTGTTTTTTGAAGGTTGCACTTCTATCGCGTGTGATTGCACACTTTGATTTCTTCATATCTCCGCTTTCCTTTTCTCATTTCGGTAACCAATTCCTTCTCCCTCATATTTACCACTTGAGGACGCTAAATTATCTGGCAATGGATTTACATTGGCATAAAAAAAATGATTATATATTATTTTTTTTTAAATTATTTTTTTTAACTTTATTTTTCATTGGGTTTGTCAACAGTGATTCATATCAAAGCTTTCACAAATACAATTTACACTGTGGTTGATGATATCACTAATTAAAGACAAACAAAACATTGATAACGTAATACTTGCCTACATTTAAATTATTTACTATTAAAAAGGGTACGGCTGCGCGTCCTTTTTAATACAAAACTTAAATTTGGAATTGAGGCCAAAATTTCCAACCTCACTGATTATTAGTTTTTTTAATCAAAATGTGTAGCAGGCATCTAAAACACAAATTGGCTACTCTATTTATTTTTGTTTTAAATTGTAGGTCATTCATTAATAAATTCAATTTTTCACGATTTGGCGATTCGGGAGGCAGGTATGGGTACCGCCGACCGGAGAACCATTTTTTGGATAACCAACACCTCTGCCGTAGGTCGCGTTCGCTTCATTTGGTGACTTAGCGGGGGTGTCCAGGTTTATCGGGTGAGGTGTGTTTAGGTCTTGGAGGCGGTTGTGCCCATTGATATATTATTGTTATATGATAATCTCTATGGTTGTGCCTACCCAATATTGGAATTCTATTTATTGAGTATATTAAAGCCATAAAATAAAAGTACAAATCTCTTCTTCATATTCTTAATGATTCGTGATACATTTACATATATCTTTCGAGCTGTTAATATTTCAACCAAGTGTGGCTAAAAACCATATCTAGAAAACAAAGCAAGAGTATATTGATGCGGTTGGTGTTAAAATGAAAAAAAAAGTTTATCTTTTTAATAAAGAACTTCATTAATAATGACCCAAATTTATGAAAATTGATTATGTTTGATCACATAAATGAAAAGTGCAAATCGCGAGGGCAAATAAATTTTATTTGTATTATTTCACAATAAATTCATTAAAAATAATATAAAGTGTATTTGTTGCACGTTCCAGAGTGGGAGATACTTTCAGTATCGACCTGGTGAAAGACCACCATTCAGAAGTGAAACGATGCCTGTAAAGGCTTCAGCCGTGTTTGGTGACTAGACCTTTCTCCTCCCCATCTCCTTCCCCTTTCCACTAACTTCAGCTTCACAGCACACCCCAATTGGGGATGCCATAGTAGTCTTACTGGCTACACACAGGAGCAGTTGGGACTCTTGTGCGGTACTCACGTTGAAATAAAATAATGTGATATCTTTATACAAAAAGGTATCTGGATTTCGTAAAAGCACTTCGAGGCTTGAGAAATTATTAAGTTAATTATTAATTAAAAAAAAACGCTTTGATTTAAACCACAAATGTATCTAAACTTCAGGATAACATCTATATCTCCCATCTTAACGAACGGGTTGCAATCTTTAGAGCACAGGCGTCGGGTGGGAATGCTATCCATGTTCTACCGGTATTTCAATGGAAGATGCTCTGAGGAACTAGCGTCATTGATCCCTTCGGCACCGGTGCATAGTCGGGAGACACGCCAAACGCGCGCCCAACATATGTACACGGTTGACATTTGTCACATGAGAACGGGTCGTTTTTTCGACTCGTTCTTGAGTTCAACAGCTCGGCTATGGAACGATTTGCCGGCATCTGTGTTTCCTCCCTCCTACAACATGGGTCTCTTCAAGACCAATGTTCATTCCTTCCTCTCCTCAAAAAGACCCTCCACACAACATCCCAGATGACATAGGCCCTGAGGGGAATTATTTTCCTCAAGGCCTCCTGTGTGGAGTTAATGTAAAAAAAAAAAAAAACAACAATTAAAACTGTTTAAATTTTTAAAGTGTTTGCGTTGTCCATAAGATGACGCTAAAGCCAAGCGAAGTAGGTTGGTAAATTTAATTAAATTGGTGGTTTGAAACAAAGTGTTTTATGTTATAAGATAAAAAAAACCTTGATTTCCAAATTTTTGCCAATAACAAAAATGTGTTTTGGTATGAATTTTTTTTTATCTATCTGAAAAGGTAAAAGAAATGGTATAATATTGATTAAACATTTGTTACATTTATAAAATTTTTATTTTACATTATTAATTCAGAAACAATGGTAGTCATTAGAGCAATACAGTAAATTGTCATTAATATAATAACTTTTGTAAAATTAGAGATACAAAACTATGTTTTGCTTGTACATCATCTCATTTGGGTACTACAATAAATTAACCTGTCAACAATGGACTACAGGGACGTTATTCAATAGTACAATAATAAATCAAAAATCATTAATATAATAACTCTTGTCAGTTTTGCAATACGAAAATTGCTGCATAATACATTTCTCACATAGCGAGTACTAAAATTGTCCTGTAATTATATTTTGGACAGTAAAAAGGACTTGAAATTTATCACCGGGTTCAATAAATTTGATACAAATTGCTCCCTGCTATCCGCAGTGAATGGGATTATGACTTAGGGTAGGTTGTGAAGCAGAAGGGAGTGGAGAAGGGAGTGAAAAAGGGCGTGGGAAAGAGAGTGGGGAAGGGATTGGGGAAGGGAATGGGATAGTAAAGAGAAAGTTAGAGAAAAACCTGGCTAAATTATCAGGTTACCAAACAATACCATTTCATTAAACATAACGATTCAGAATAGAACCTGTTGTGAGGCAGAAGGGAGTGTAGAGTGAGGACATGGAGAAAGGAAGGAGAAAGGTCGGGAAGTACCTGGCTATTCATATCTTGTCACAAAATATGGCTTAAGCCACTTCAGGCCACATTTTAGTGGTTTTCTTTCGCTGAGAGTAACTACGAGTACCATTCTGAATAATGTTTTGTAGTTTCGTAATTGATTTCGAAGTGATGACGGGAAAGAAATATCGAATTCAAAGGTCTTCTTCTTCGCCTTCGGATGAGGCTTCGTAGGCTGTTTCGTAGTCGACCAGTTCGTTGTAATCAAGGTAGTCCTCGATGCCCTGTAGAAAACACATTTATTAGTTTATTTGTGAGATAAATTGAATTAATACGGAGAGAATCGGTGGAAATAAATAGGAAAGTAAGGGATAGAGTTTATATTATTATTGAAACATATAAATTATAGGCCATTAAAGAATTCATTTTTAACGATTTCAGAGGTAATTTCAATTTGTGGAAATTTCATTTTCAATTTTATTTTGTGCATTATTGGTAACTGTCTAAAAAAACAATTTTATCCAACCTACCAAGTAAAATAATAATTAATACTTAAATACAGAAAAAAGATAATTAAACATTAAAAGTGTGCTTTTTAAATTTGTGTTCTTACAGAAATCGGACATTTGTATTTTTAATTTTTATCTATTTTTTTATATTTTATCATATTCGTGTATCGATAGAGTGAATTTTTTTTTAATTTAATATCATTAACACACAAATATTTGCCAAAATTGCCGCTAAAATCGTGATGTTTCAACTTGACTGTCAAAGAATATAGGGAATTTATGGAACGAATTAAGTTTTATGCAAAAACCAATTGCAAAAGATGTCATTACATATTATATCATGTTTTAGTAATGAACTACAAGCTCAAAGGTTTGAAGTCATTGTTTCATTGAGTTAAACAAATATGGTCTTTATACTTTTTCTTTACAAAAAATGCCCAACAAACAATATGGTGTCGTGAAATTTTCACGTCACCCATATAGCGAACCCAGCTGCTGCGTCTGCCCACCTGCTGCGTGGCGGGCCGGATCGAGAAAAACTGGTTGAGGAGGTATTTTGTCCCCTCCAGCCAGAAACCCTCGACTCATCGCCTTGCACTGCAGTTGGTGGGATGTATTCATACGTCCCGCACACGCATAACCCCAGATTCCTACCCATTCCTCATACCTATTTTCTTCCCAGAACTTTCTCTCGTTTTGCTTCAAAAAATCTCCACACAGCATCCCCTAAGATGTTATAGGCCCTAAGAGAAATTATTTTCCTCAGGACCTCCTGTGTGGAGCTAATGTAAAAAAGTCACTTTAGCGACTTTGCAGTGACCTTAAAGAGAACGTAAAGAGAGAGAGATGCGTAAAATATACTTATGTCAAAGAAAGGCGTGAGAAACTCGTCTGTTGGTACGATATTAGTATCGACGTCAGGTCGGCATTAAAGTTTGCTGCTTACTATTATATGTATGTCGGAATTATAATTACCGAATCATTGCTGAAGCGCTCATATTCTTCTGCGTACAGAACTTCATCGTAAAGTTCTTCTTCCATGGGAACTCCTTCCATGGGAGCTTCTTCTTCCACAGGAGCTTCTTCTTCCATGGGAGCATCTTCTTCCATAGGAGCTTCTTCTTCCACGGGAGCTTCTCCTCTCATGGAAGCTTCTTCAAGGGGTTCAAGAGGAACCCCATCTGCAATGGCTGCTTCCCTGGGAACTAATTCGTATTCGTATTCCTCTTCATGTCCGGGCTCGAGAGGGGTCAAGTCATGCACCCATTGAATATTTGGGAGCAGGATCTGTGAAACAAAAAGTTACAATTAGCACATTGTTTGATCAAATATTTGGTAAAACGGTGTTAATTGACTTTATTTATCTCTCTTATACGTTGTGAGATAGATGGATATGTTAGAACGGGGCTATAATCGGAAGAATCATGCACTAAATTGATAGTTGTTAAAGTAGGCCTAAATTAGGCCTACTGTGAAAAGAAATTGAACAATTCATTACAATTGAATTTTAAATTAAAGTTCTACTCAATTTGTTTTTATTTCAGTTCTGTGCAACACATTGAAATAAAAACAACTTCAACAGGACTTTCATAAATTTTCTAAATGAACACTGTAAAATAATGCATTATTGAAATTCTGTGAATTAACTGGCCCCAAATACTGATCCTGTTCCAAGGTGGCAGGAATTTAATCTAATTTTGATACCTTATTCTTGGAAGATAAAATAATTTAAATGGAATGAAAGGAAAATAAAAAAAATAAAATAAAAGAGATGAGAAAAATGGAAAAAAAAATCAATGAGAGAATAAAAATAAATAAAAAATTGAAAGGAAAAGAGCAAAGATATAATGTAGAAGTTATCTGCCCGCAATATACAATGCCTTTGTTGACTATCCACCTAACATTTAAATTTTTTTTCACGTGAATATCTCTAATATCTTTTTCAATTAAATTAAAACGTTTTGGAGCCAGATTATGGTAATATCTTTGTCCATAGCTAGTATTTATCTTTGGAGTCATGTGTTGCTGTCTATGTCTTGTATCATAATTGTGTTGTGTAGTATGATGGTTTGGTTTGTCTTTTTGGTAATGTATAGATATAATTTTACTGTCGAGAATCTATAAGGTTTTTTTGTAATAAATTTAAAATAGTCTTTTTGCTCGTTGTTGAGAGTGTCCATATTAATTTTATCAGCACAACCCCAACAAATCATACCGTGAGTGATAGATAATTGATTAGGCTAGTGGGTAGTATATCGTTTTTATAGTCTTGATTGGCATTATGTTTCGTACGGTTTTAAAAAATAAATCAGTTTTCTAACACTACCCGCTGACTTATTTATTTGTTCTGTCCATCTAAAATAGTTGTCAATATAAATGCCTTTGTACTTGATCACCGTCCGAGTTAGTGGGTTGCGTAGACAGTTTTTTTAGGTGTGCTATCATGTATGGTTTAATCGAATCTTGGGATCTATGCTAAATGTCATGTACTTTGTTTTGTCAGTATTTACTGTCAGCAGGTTGTTGTCCAACCAATATTTGATCCTGTTGATTCCTTCTGTAGCTTTCTAATATACACTTGTCCAAGAGTCCAGTAAAAATAATGTCATCCGCAAAGCATATAACATCTCAGCTAATGTCTAGCTGACACAAAGAATGCATATATAGTAAAAACAGTATGGGCCCTAATATACTTCCTTGGTTAACTACGTAAGTTATGTCTCTGCTTTGGCTTGTCACGTTGCCTATTTTTTGTTAGTGGCTGTGGTCAGTTATATATGATTTGAACCAAATCATAAAATTATTTATTAAATGTATTAAAATTAAATTATTTTGGATACTGTAATTTGTAAAATAAATACCTTGCGTAAATGTACCCTTTGCTTGGCCGTGTAAGTCTCCGCGTAACGGGAATAAATCTGCATCCTCTCCATTACTCGCTCCTCGTAATCAGGGGAATTGGGGTCTGAAATAAAAAATAATTTCATAAATAATTTGTTAAGAAATTTGATAAACAAGAAAAATCATCGAAGCCTGGCCTCTCAGATGCTGAGCGCACTGTACAGTATACAGTAGGGTGGGTCACTACTGTATGGGGATTTTTTTTTTCTTGTTTTGATTTGTCTAATAGTGATAAAAGGGTGTTAATGGAGATATAAAATCACGTATTTTTTTTTAATATTTGGATATCATCTTCTTCCTCCGGATTGACTTTGAAATTTCACATAATAGAGTAAAATCCACCCTTGTTAAATCTTAACAAAATGTTAGATAAACCATTAAAAATGAATTATTTTTAATAAAACACGAAAAAGAGGGAATATTTAAATTTGTTTATTAAATATATATATTTGAATATAATTCAAATTATCTCAAGGCAGTGTATTCAAATACCAGCAAAATCCTTCTTACTCTCAAATTTCGGCATTATTTTGTGAAACTCAATTTTGGGACTTTTTGTAAATGATTTCGTCAAAATTTACTACATTTGCTTTGGAAGATTACAAAAAATATGGTATGGTAAAAAAAAAAAATTTAAAAAAATATTAAAATGTTTAAAACTTTGAAGTGAATCCGGGGGAAGAAGATCGTATTAAAAAATTGAAAAATTTTAAACACGTCGTTTTGAACCCATTTGGCACCCTTTTATCGCTATTAGAATTTAAAAATAACATTTTTTGTTAATGACCCACATTAGTATATACAGTAGTGTGATTCGAAAAAAACTTTTTAGGAAATTCAATATTTCAAGCTTTTTGATACCGTCGCCTAGGAAACCATTTATTGGATAACCAACACCCATGCCATTGTCACCCCAAGTGGTGTTATGCAGTAACCAGCCCGTTAACAATTTTGAGAAAAATCAGAAATTTGTCATACGACGGAATAAGGTCAATTCTATGTTCTACTAAAACTAGTAAAATTCTAGTAATCGCCTTCAGAAATATTTGTCGATTGCTTAAAAAATCTTTTAAAATCTGCACAAAGCGCCCACGGCCCTCAAAACACATTTAATGTGGCTATTTCTCAAAATGTATGGAGCAGAAAAGAGCCTGAGTCAAGTGGTCGATTTAGGCTAAATACCTGACATTCGGACTATGACGTAAGGGTTTTTTGGTAACTCGAACTGTTTTCTGCAGAATGCACATTTCACACAGTAAGGTCAGAGATTGGATTATAGAGCTTACATTCGCTAATATGTATTCTTCAGAAAATAGTCAGACTTGAAAAACACCAATGTCTCTAAAAATCTACATCTAAATCCACTTTGAATCCATTATAATTTTGAAGTAAAAAAACATTCTAGGTGTTGTGTAGATTTGTTTATTCAATCTTTAGACTAATGTGCTTTTATCTCAGTGAGCTTTCAGGATAGCTGCATCCAACTTATCTTATTTATATGTATGAAATACGGAAATAACTTACCTAGTGCAGGTAGTCCCTCTAGGAGCACTTCAGGGTTTTCTTCGTATGCCGCCCTCCTCCTTTCTTCATGCACCTCCCTCCTGAGTAACTCCATTGCGACATCTGCAACAGCAACTAGGGCATCCATGTCGTTCTGTTGAGGGTCCAGCTGTAAAAACCAAAAAACTCTTCAAACAAAGTCATTTACGACTAACAACTATTGAGAAAACGGAGCAATGCTGAAAAATGAGATAAAATTCCGACCTACACTACCTACTTCTTTTTAAATAGAGCAAGAATCTGGTGGGATTGTCTAAAATAGCAATCCAAGAAGAATTTAATTTTGTCATACATAAGTTTGTAAAATAGCTGAAAAACACGTGTTTATAATAATTTTCGTAGCACACTTTGCGATTTTGTTCTATCGAGGTAATTTCATATACTATGTATTTTAGGGCTTAAGTGGAACGTTTGCGCGACCCTTTTCGGCTCGTTTCATACAAATCTTAAATTTGGATTTGAGATCAAAATACCCAACCAAACTGAAAAGTTATTTTTGTAATCAAAAGGTATATCAAATATCTAGTCTGGATGTGAGCTTCATTATTTATTTTTGCTTTAAATTATAAGATATGGGCCATAAAAGATTTTAGTGTTTCACGATTTTAAAGGCAACTCGGGCAATTATTTTGTGAGTAAAAGAAAAACATTAAAAAAATTAAAACACTAACAAGGAACACTGAAACTGGCCGAAATGAACCGCGCTTACGTTCCGTTTAAGAGGACATTATAATCTACACATTCAAAGATGGCGCTAATACAATTATTTTATGTATTTTAGATACAAAAAACTTTTTGCAAATTATGCTTAACAATATTAAGATGAATTAATTGTTTGCGCCCGTATACATTCGATATGAATATGGTTAACTAGTTTTCTCCAGAAATAAACTCAAATCTTTCAAGAAAGGCATACAAATACAATATTGGATCGATTCACCGATACACAATTGGATTTGTTACTTCTTGAAATATTTGGATTCGTTTATGGACAATACTATTTATTCATATTCCGTATATGGGTGCAAACAAATAATACAACCTTAATATGTTAATGCATCACTTTCAAAAAGTGTTTTAACCTAAAATAATTCAATTAGCGCCATCTTTGAATGCGTATATAATAATAATTCATCCCGTTTAACCTTAAAGTGCAAAATAAATCATTCTAAATCTATTTTCATCACAGATGGCACTAGTTTGATCATTAAAAAAATCTTTTTAAAAAAGATGCTTTAAAATATTAAAATGAATTAATAAATTACTCCCGCACACATGCAATATGAAAATGAAGAAATAGTTTTGTTCATTAACTAAATCAATAAAAAAAGGCATAAAAATACGATATTGTATCGGTTTCAACTAATATTGTTTTAGTATGCCTTTCTTCAAAGAATTGAACTTGTTTACGGACAAAAATATTTATTCACACTCAAATTGCACATGTACGGTCGCAAACAATTAATTCATCTTAATGTTTTAAACCAGAATTTGCAAAAAGTGTTTTTGCTAAAAATAATTGAACAACCGCCATCTATGAAAGATCAAAATAATAATTCTTTTATGCATCACCTTAAAATGGCTATTTTAGATGCAATCATAAAAATCATTAAATTTGTAACTTGTCAAAATTACAATTTAAGAACAAAAATAAAGTGGCAGCAGATTTTTGTACATATTATGTATCTATATAGTGGGTGACACACTAAAATCACAAGCTTCTTTTCATTACAGCTAGGGGGGTGTTCAAGTATCAATTTGAGGGGAGGGGGGTCTTGAAAAACGTTACTGTGCGTTACCGCGGTGGGAGAGGGGTTCGAACAACGCTCAACAGGTTTTTATTTATTTAAATTACTAGGGAATTAAAATCTTCCAAAAATCAACCATTTTCGTTTGTGTTACACGGGGAATCCCTCGACTGTATTGTACGTCATTTTTATTTTATTTTCGTTGTCAAAATCAAATCAAATTGGTGAAAATGGTCACTTGGGTGTTACGTAACGTTTAGAGAGGGGGCGAGGGGGAGGGGGTGGTACAGAAAAAAGTTACGGCGCGTTACATGGGGTGGGGGGGAGAACAAAATCTTCAAAAATTGTAATGTAATACTTGAACGTCCTCTAGAGTGGCAGCAGTACATTAAATTAAAATAAAAACTGTTGCGGGAATCGAACCCACGACCTCCTGATTCTCTGAAATAAATCTGTGCAATTATAGAAAACCTGAAAATTTTTACTAAATGACCTTTAATATGAGAAAAAATAATTTTATAAGATTATCATATTCCTCAAAGAGCGATTTTAAAACAATCTTAAGAAAAATAAAAAACCTCAATATATAAAAACGTATAGGCACGTAAATGAGATAATCAATGGACTTGATATAATTTGATTGACAACTGCATTAGTTTAATCGAATGAAAATTGTATTACATGAAAATTGAGAACAGTATAGGCATATATTACTTACATCTCTCATATATACAGCGTCCCTCAAATCGCGCATCTTCACTAACAGTACACGTTTTTAGTGTAATAATATTTTAGAAAATGATTCAGTTTTATTTTAATCACCACACAAAGAATTGCACCACTGAAAACTTCTGATTGGAAATCTTTCAACAATAAGATTTAAGAACTCAATTTTCACGAAGCACACAGACACAGATGTTAACTCCTTCAAAGGACTTCACGAAGTGATTGATGAATTGCAAAAATTAGGCCATTATATACCCGGTCAATTACAATCACAATTTGACACTTAGCGCTAATTTTTAACCTTACGGGGTAGGTAATGGGTTTCATGGAATTTCCCCCCTTAATGCATTTGTTTCGTAAATACTAAGCAGCAAAAGTGTTTAACAGTCATTAGTTGGCATGGAAAACATTTAAATTTTATTTTATAATTCTATTAATAAACATGGTTTCAATTTTATCTAATTAATATTAATTAATTCGAGGGTGGCGGGTTCAAATCCCGGTGTTCGTATTTGAGTAATTTGAGTTATTTCACAATTAATTAATTAAATATAATATACTTGTATAGCATATTTGCAGTATAATTCAATGTGCAAGTACTCTCAGTATCGCCATGGTGTAAGACTACATTTAGAAATGAAATGGCTTTAGCCGTTTTTGGTGGCCAGATCTCCATTTTCCTCTTTCTCATTTCCTTCCCTTCCCACTTTCTTCTGCCTCACAACATGCCACAATTGGGGATGCCATAGTCTCATTGGCTCCAGACGGGAGAAGTTGAGACTCTTGTGCGGTATTGAGCTATATATCATAAGAAAACACAAGAAAAAATTGCATTGAAAGATGCTATTACCCGAAAAGAATATACTGCAAGTATCTTATGTATATATTGCATTTCAAGCAACTTTTCAAATCTGAAAGGTGGTCTCACACCAAGGCGATTCTGACAGTATCTTCCACTATGTTTCTGGAACGTGCCGCAAATATACTTGATATTTTTTTTATTAATTAATTGTAAAATAACACTCATCAAATAAAAAAAATTTCACGCCGTGTTTTGAACCCGCGCCTAGTCAAGAGCCTACCCCTCCTATACCCCTCCTATACCCCTCCTATACCCCTCCTATACCCCTCCATAAAGATATTGCGCAACGTACAAAATAATGACGTTAGAAGGTTAATCTAGGAAATTATAGCAATGAAATGTTTATCATAGGTATTTTTTTTAAGTTGTTAGGTAAATTGATTTTACCTGATAACCGAGACAAACATGGCTGCCATCACGTACTCCAAGATGATGAATGCGAATGGAACCGTAGTTGAAGAAAACTACGGTTGTAGGCTAACCGTTGTAGGCTTCTTTTATTCTGAAAACTTAAGAGAAACAGCTTCACAGCCTTTTTAACACTAAACTTAAATTTTAATTTAATGCTAAAATACTTGACCAAACAGAATTGTAATTTTTTTAATCAAAATGAAAAGCTAATTGGAGGATTCTATTATATCTGATTTTAGAGGTAATTTTAGCAATTATTCGTGAGTTAATTGTTATTATTTAAAAATTATTTTCCCTAACATACTGAATTATAAATTGTTTAGAAAGGCACTTTGATGGACTCAAATTAAAATTTAAACCGTCCCAATCATTCTTGTGTATGTAAGTTTAAATATTTACTCAGCAATTAAAGTTAACTTTTCTACAGTATTTCTGTTAAAATTATTTAAAAAAATATATTGTGGACACGTTTTACGGACATACCTGACTTAACTTTCACAAGTGATTTCTCGGCTTCTTTGGAGTAAAATAAACAACGAAAAATGTCACCGGAGAGTTTTAATATCGAAACATTGGTTGATGTGGCTTTAGGCATGTTTGGTGACCAGATTTGAATAGCCAGGTACTTCCCAACCTTACCGCTCCCCATCTCCACTACCTGAGCTTCACATTACATCCACTTTGTGGATGTCGTAGACCAACCGGCTCCAGACAGTTGGGACTTTTGTACGGTATTGATATAAGAAAAAACACATAAACATTTACAAAAAAAAAAATAGTTTATTATTTATCGTGTCATCATTGTATCTACTTACGACGTGATTAACGCCAATTTCGCAACTTTCAAACTTTCAATAGAGTGCTACTTAATAAGGCACTTTATAATTTAGAAAAAGTTTTCCTCTTACAAATGGTTACATGTCAACTCAGAATCATGTCAATTCAACACCTATTTGAAAAGTCATTAGCTAAAAGCTAAGATTAAAAAAATAATTGAAAAATAGTCCTAACGAAACCTTTATATATATACTATTGTTGATTTTTTTAAAGAGTTGTTGAGTTGATTTCATTCTGAATTGTCCGGTCACCCTTGCAAATAACTGTGTACAAAAAGGTATATCTTCAAAAGTTACAACCTCTGGTTCCCGAGTAAAAAAGGCATTATACACAGAAATCACGTTTATGAATGAATCTTATATGAAAAAAATTCAGAGATCTAAGCAATTCTATAGGAAAACGAAACAACAGATACACATTATAGGTACACCGCTGATAGATCCATGGTAAGGTTACAATTGTTACCTATTTCTCATAAACATCGGAAATAACAGAACGAATGATTTCGGGTAAGCAAAGTGGAATGGCCGCAGTCACACACGCCATACAATCATGTTGATCATCAAAAATCTATAATATTAATAGGAACGTATGCTCGGCCCATTTCGGCCGGTTTCATACAAATCTTAATTCTGGATTAGAGATCAAAATACCCAACCAAACTGAAAAATTATTTTTGTAATCAAAAGTTATATCAAATATCTAGTACGGATGTGAGCTACTTTATTTATCTTTGCATTAAATATAAGATATAGACAATTAAATATTTTTAGTTTCATGATTTTAGAGGCAATTCGGGCAATTATTTGTGAGTAAATGAAAACCAATAAAAAATTATTTTAATACATTTATCATACGAATATAATGAAATATAAAATAAATATAAAAAATTTGATGGGTGTAAAGCTAAAATACAAATTACCTATTTACGGCCGAACAAAAATTCGTCGTTTATATATTTAAATTACCACCCAAAGAATGCATTTTTAACGGTGTTTAATTTTTATTTTATTTATCACCGTATTTTTCAATAAAAATTGAAAATTTATTTTTTTATTGTTTTTACTCACAAATAATTGCCCAAGTTGACTCTAAAATCATGAAATACTAAAATCTTTAATGGCCTATATCTTATAATTTAATGCAAAAATAAATAAAGTAGCTCACATCCGTACTAGATATTTGATATACTTTTTGATTAAAAAAATAGTTTTTCAGTTTGGTTGGGTAATTTGATCTCAAATCTCTTATGTGTATAATGTAGAAAAGACATCTTCCAAGGCCCTAAAGCTCGACAAGGGCTCGGCGACCTTTAAAAGTTAGCTCTACGTTAGACTTATTACTCATCACCTAACCTAGACTCATTTAAAATTAATTAGTTTCTAATGATTTTAAATGGCGCATATTAACAAAACATATTTTGCTGTAATTACCTATTTATTTAGCACCATGTCATCAGATACTAATAGTCAAAGGTAGTTAAATTATGACGCGTAATAACAATAGGTAATTTGCAAGCAGTTAAAAATTCCTTAACTTCACAACATGAATTATAATGTCTTTACTTTTATTACCCGCAGCTATTCGTTATCATTTACGAAGAAAAATAATAAGTGCAGGTAATTCCTGATATACAAAATATTTTATTTATCCCTTTGTCTTCGTGATAGTAATGTTAACTTCTCCTCGCAATTGAGGATTTAGGGCATGACTCAGGTGATTAAAGGGTACTTATGTCGGGAAAGGGATTTTTCCAGGTAATTTAGCAACTGCAATTAAGCCGACCTTAATCCTGAAATTTTAATCACCTGCGTTCGGGCAAAGTGATCCGTTACGATAGAGTCACACTCAAACACGATAATATTGTTGATTTTTATAATAACAGATAACCGGGGAAATGATGTTATGCTTTTATGTATTTTTAATTATATCTCTTATCTTGGTGCTTCTGTATTCATCCGTTAGTGGTACCTACACGTTATTTCAGTGGTAGATACTTTCAGTATCAACTTTGTGAAAGATCACCAACATATACATTCAAACTATAAATAAGGGTATGAAAATATTAGGATTTGTATTAAGAACAATTAAAAACTTTGAATCGTCACAAATCACTAAACGGTTATACATATCTCTTGTTAGAAGCCTAATGGAACATAACTCCATAGTCTGGTCGCTCTTCTACAAAATTCATATTCATAATGTTGAAGAAATTCAAAGAAAATTTCTACGTTTCGTAAATTTTAAACATGATATCTCTTTAGAGCATAAAAATAACCCGTTCTAAATGAATATTTTTAATATTCCAACTCTAGAAAACAGACGAAAAATAAACGACCTAACCTTTTTATTAAAATTATTAAACTCTAAATTCGATTGTTGTGAGCTCCTGTAATTGATAAATCTTCATGTACCTACACGAACGACTAGACAATTATTAACATTTCATATATTAACATCTCATTCTAACTATAGTTTGCATTCTCCAATACAGATTGCGAGATCTTCGGATTGCGAGTCAAGAGCCTTACCGGTAGACCACGGTGGCCGTCAGAGAGACTACGACCTGGAGCCAGTTGAGACTACTGCATCTCCTATCGGCGTATGTTGTGAGGCTGAAGGAAGCGGTAGGGAGAAGAAGAGGGTGGTGAAATACCTAGCTATTCAAATGTGGTCGAAATCATGGCTAAAGCCATTTCAAGCAACGTTTCATTTAACAGGTTTTTCAACGTTGTCTTTCAACAGGGCGATACTGACAGTAGGTTCTTTTTAACCGTGCCGCAAATAAAGTTTGTATTATTTTTAATTAATTAATTGTAAAGGAATACAAATTAAAAAAAAAAAAAAAAACAAAACTTACCTTCGCATGCCAGGATTGGAACCCGCGACCTGCAGATTTACCGGAGTGAAGAGCTTCACCGGAGGACGTCAAATATACAGGCACAGTGTACAAATTCGTTAGATAACAATAAGTTAGTATGAATATAACTATTAGGGTATTTTTATTATTATAAGGGTATTTTTGAAGACGATTTTACGTTTGAAATTGGTAAATAATGCACAAAAAATTATAATTTTATGGTAAATATCATTTCGGGGAATCAATTGTCGGCGGATCAATTGTCAGCGGATCAATTGTTGGCGGATCAATTGTCGGCGGATCAATTGTCAGCGGATAAATTGTCGGCGGATCAATTGTCGGCAGATCAATTGTCGGCAGATCAACTGTCGGTCCACCATAAACACCACCAAATTAATTAAAATGCAGAAAACCTTGTAGTGAATTATTGTAGTGATTATTTTTGGGTCACTAGTAAGATATTTCAAAATGTAATTATAGTGTACCGGAGCTTTGTGCTTTCCGGGGTTATTTTATAGCATATTTCATTTGTAAAACACGCGTATATTTGGTTTATGGAGAGCATTCGAATATTGGTTTCCTCGTCGTCTCAAAACTTAGAATCTGAAGATGTCTGACTAATCAACTGGACGATCGGATTGCGATTACATGAAACCTTTTTTTCTGAATAAGTTTAATGTGGAGATTTCAAAAGGTAATACAATATTTTTCAAAAACTTGTTTTGGAATCATTGTGTATTTATTTGTTTTCAGTGTAAATTATTCTTAGTCATTAAAAACTGATCAGCAATAAATTTTGCTTTTTTCAATGTGTGATGCTGGTTTAGCTGGGTCTGTATCAAACGGAGCGTCGAATTTTTTTGAAGGGGGAAGTTTTTTACCTCCCCCCTTCATTGAGCCTGTATTTGATCCTTTGTTTGTTTTTGTGGTTGTTCCTGTTTTTCTTCTTATGGTTGTCGATGGCTTTGTCGCTGTTCTTGTTGATAGCCGTGACGATGTCCGATGCATTTCCTTTGCCGTATTTCTTTCCGTGGCCCTTGCTGTTCTTTTCGCAGTCATGCGATGATGAATCCTGCAAAAGAGAGAACAGAAGCATTAAAATATCTATAACGAAACTTGTTATTCAAATATACAAAAAAAAAATTGCTTTGTGATTACATAATTTGAAGATTTTTGGACCGATTCCAAAAATCCGTGCTGTGGTGATATTTACACACAGGATACTAAATGATTGTCACTCTACGAATAATATAAAATGTATAAAAACAAAACAAAAGAAAAAATCAACCAACAATCGATCAATCAAGATCAATTCCATTTTTAATTTTTGACCTAGTTGCTCCATCTCTTGAGCCGGTTAGTAGCTAATTTATTTTTTTAGTTTGGCTGTGGATTGAACCTTCCTCCCCAGGGACTGGCTCTTTGCTGTGAACTTTTTAAATATGTTTGTAAATTATTATTACATATTTTTTTTAATAGGTTTTTTTTAATGTTGTTAGTTTACAATTTGGGAGGCGGGAATGGGTACCGCCGCCCCGGGAACCTTTATTGGTTAGCCAACACCTCTGCCATAGGTCGCCCCAAGTGATTCGCAACGTTTGGTGATTTAGCAGGGGTGCCCGGGTTCATGGGGTGAAGTTTTTCTAGGTCTAGAAGGTGGATGACCAGGACACACTGAACCCCAGATTCCTACCCACCCCTTAAACCCCTTTCCTTCCTACCCACCCCTTAAACTCCTTTCCCCTTCCTTTCCTTAAAAAAAAACCTTCCACACAGCATCCCCAAATATGACATAGGCCCTGTGGGAAATTATTTTCCTCAGGGCATCCTGTGTGGAGCTCATGTAAAAAAAAAAAGTTACTAATTTTGGGGTTTTATGCCAAACGGCCGTACACGTGTTGGAATGGTTTTACAGATAATCGACAAAACTGGGGTACTTATGACGTCAGATTTCTATTGTTTTGAAAAATTAAATATTTGTATTTGATAATTATTTTAAAAGGTATGAAAAACAACTTTTATAAAAAAAAACAAAAAAAATAAATGATTGCATAATTCATCAAAACAGGGTGCGTTCATAAATATTATCAACTATTATTATTATAATTTTTTATGTTTTTATTTAACTTTTATGAGTATAACCTCTTTTATTTTTATTTTTTAATAACTTTTATGAGTATAACCTCAAATTGTAATATTTAATTAAATGAAGACACTAGGAGCAAAACTCAAACGAAAATCTGGAAACAGAAAAATCAGGTTTGAATCTTGTAATCATACATAATGATGGCAGCCAATTAAATATGCGTTAAGAAAATGAAGATAATATGGGTGGTTCTTAGTCGAAGTATGGTACAGTTAAAAGTGACCGAATTGGATATCAACACCTAAGCTCAGTGGACAAAGCACTCGCCAGGAAAGAAGAGAGGTCCTGGGTTCGAGTCGCAAAGGTGCCAACATCTTTTTATAATTTTTTTGCTTCCAGATTTTCGATTGAGTTTCGCTCATAGTGTCTTCATTTAATTAATGATCAAAGTGCTAATGAAAACTCACCTGATGCATTTCGGAGATATTTTAGTCTCTAGACTACAAAATAGTAACGCACACTATTCCATACATAATGCACATTGATTATCCACACTTCACAATCTTAATATTAAATAATGTTAACTATTCAGTCATTAAATCAAGAAGTAAATTTAATATCAATGTAGTTATGAACACCGAGATGGTACACCTTCTACACAGAACTCAAAAATATTACTGATTTTGACTTGACAGGACATGCTTGATGTCAGTTTAAAGTACCAGTATTTTGTAACCGACTTTGATAACAAAATAAAACTACCTACAATTGCAATGGAACTGTACATGTATTTGAAATATCAGCTTTAAATTTGACCTAACTCTTTCTTTCCGGGCGAGTGCTCAGTGGTTAATCGTACTCGCCCGGAAAGAGAGAGGTCCTGGGTTCGTGTCCCAGAGGTGCAAATATCTTTTTCTGATTTTTCTGTTTCCAGATTTTCGATTGAGTTTCGCTCATAGTGTCTTCATTCAATTAAATATTATAAACTAATTGGGAAGGCCAGTGCGGGCCAGGCCGCCTCCCCGGAAAACATTTATTGAATAACCAACACCCCTGCCGTGGATCACCTTAAGTGGTTCGCTATGTTTGGTGACTTAGCAGGGGTGCCTGGATTCATGGAGTGCAATTTGCCTAGTCTTGGCGGCGAATACATTTGCCCTCCCGCTGCGTGGCGGGCCAGAAATGGGTGAGGCTGATTAAGGGAGACCCAACCCAGGTCTTTCCAGCCGAACTCTTTCCAGCCAACAACTTGCACCGCAGTGAGAAGGATAGATGCATACGTCTGTCACTCCTCTTCACATTGACCCCAGACTCCTACCCACCCGTCATACGGTTTTTTTAATTTCCAGAACTTCCTTTTCCTAAAATTTTTTTCCTCAGGTCCCCCTGTGTGGGGATAACGTAAAAGAAAACAGCCAGATTATTTAAATTATAGACTAAGGATGGGTTGTTTCAAAAAATTTGACGAATTCGTCAAATATTTGACGTTAACTTTCACGTTCTGTGTAAGTTCTATTCAAGTTCTGTGATAATTTCAGTTTTGTGAAGCAGCTGGCCTATGATGATAAAAAAACAGAACTCGAAAAGAACTTACACAGAACCTGAAAATCAACTTCAAATATTTGATGAACTCATCAAATTTTTTGAAACAACCCGTCCTTACTGAAGTGTATCCAGGATGCACTCCTTCAGCACCTTCAAGAAACAGGATCTTTATGTGCTTCAGGAGATGGGGTGGGCAGGTTGTGTGCGTGGGCAGGTTGTGTGCGTTCAAGTTGCGTTTTCGGAAACAAAGCCTGAAAACAAAAATTATCACCTATGTCAAACTGGTTCCACGCCAACTGAGAATAAAGTCAACTCAACACCTCTTTGAAAAGTAATTAAAAGCTACGAATAATATAATTTTAAATAAATTAACCCTAACCGAACGTAACCTTTTAAACTAAATGTTTATAATTTTTATTCATCACTTCGAATGACTTTTCTGAGATGGTTCTGAGTTGGTTTCATTCTGACTTGTCCGGTCACCGTCAAACTATGTTATATGGAAACAAGAATCGATCAATGAATATTGAAGTTTTAACGAACAAGATAGAGTGGTAGATACTCTCAGTATCGCACTGGTGAAAGACCATCTTTCAGAGTCGAAACGTTGCTTGAAATGGCTTTAGCTTGTTTGACCAGATCTGATTAGCCTGGCTCTTCTCTCCCTCGCTAATTACTTCAGCCTCACAACGTACCCTCTAATGGAGATGTCACGATCATCTCAAAATTTGTAATCGTAAAATAAAATTAAAGGCACGCTACACAGGACGCTTATTTTTATTTTTTTATGTGAATACCTCACAAGAGTCCCAACTGCTCCCGTCTAGAGTCAGTGGTACTATGGCATGCCTAATTGGGGTTACGTTTTGAGGCTAAAGTGGGGAGTGGAAATAGATGAAGAAGAAGCAGGTGGGAGTATCTGACTATTCAGATCTGTTTATCAAACACGGCTAAAGCTATTTTAAACAAAATTTCAATTTTGAATTGTGGTCTTACACCAGGACTGACAGTATCTTCCACCCTAGAACGTGCCATAAATTTACTATATATTATTATTAATGAATAAATTAATTCAATTCAACTCAATTTATTTATTTAAAAAACGTAATACTATTAAAATTTCAATTTGTTTTTAAAATATTGATAAAGAAAACAAGCATAGAGCTGCGGTTATTAGCCATACTCCCTCAGGTAGAGAAGTCTCAGAAATTTCTTCTGAACCTTCTTCAACGTGAAGGAGTATTTCACCTGGTGCGGGCTCCAAGCCACCGATCATAATAACATGTAGGTATATTTTGATTTAACATAGCCAACCAGCATTCTTTTTAGGGTGAATTGCCTATTTAAAAGAAAACTTTATAACGAACGTATTATAACATATTTATGCAACGTACCTCACGAAGGAAGAGCCGAAACTCGGGAACGTGCTTGAAGGGTTCCATGGCTCGAAAATACAGCTCGACATTTTGCACAAGAAGTTTCTCGTCTTCAGGATACCCTGAAATTAATACACATTTTTTAAATATTTTTAATTATGACGGCCTCCATAGTCGAGGGGTAAGGTAGGTTAAGATGTATTTAACATAACAGTATCTATATTAATATTATAAATGCGAAACTGCTCGACTTTGTTTGTTACGCTTCCACGCATAAAACAATAAAACGAATTTAAAAATTATTTTGCCAATGGAAAGCTAAATTATATGCGAAGACTGGCTGGCTAACAAAAGCGAGTTATTGCTAACTCAAAAAAGTCAGAAAACAAATCGTCAGAAAACAAATCGTTGCTGTGAAAACGACGTTGATATATATTTTTTTATTTCAGGCGTCGTAGTTAATATCTACCTATCCATGTTAATAAAAATGCATACTCGAAATGTTGGTACCTACGCGCGTAACTTCTGACTTCGACTTTTACTGCTGGTGAGCTTGAATTGATGAAATTTAGGTGGCACGCACGAGAGCTTTTTGAAAACTGAATGTACCGAGAATGAATGTATGGAATGTGGGAGGTGGGAGGGGGGGATAATTGAAAAGTTTAAGGGCTACAGTAAATTACCCCTAATACCATGCGAGCGAAGCCGCGGGCAAACAAGCTAGTACTTAATAAATTAACAGGTATTACATATCTATATGTAATTATATACACATTTGTAAATTTAAGTGACCAGCTAAGGCACGGGGGCTCTATCGAACTCAGATTCAGAGTCAGGTTAGCCCCTGATAGTGGGCGTACTGTACAGGGCCCGCAGATACTTTAATAATACATAACTACTGACCCTGTACAAATCGCAAGTGCACCCAACTGTTAAATTTAGTAGAAACTCAGAACCTTTGGAGTTCCAAAGTACCTGAAAACACCCATGACTCTGTGCTGAAACGGTAGGTACGTTTGGTAGATTCCCCTATTCTTTAGATCACAGGCATCAGGTAGGTAGGCTGTCCTTGTTTTACCGAGATTACAATGGAAGATGCTCCTAGAAACTAGGATCATTTATCCCTTCGCCAAGAAAGACGCCAAAAGCGCACCCAACATATCGACGCTATAAAGTATAAGTGACTAAAGCGCGATGCAGCTAGATAGGAAGAGTGGCTGAAGCACCATAGTTATTTTTATAGAAAAATAGATGAAATATATGAAAAATATATGAAAATATATAATGCATACTGCTTACTAACAACGTATGCAGGGACACTGAAGGTCTAGATTCGTTCAAAAATAAATAAATGTAGCTTCGTTTAACAAAAAAAAAATAGTATCTTGCGAGAGCCTTGAAGGAGTAACCATATGTTACTCATACCAGGGCGGGTATGTGGTGGATAACCTCCAATATTCGTATAGCTATTTTTCCTTTCCACCATCCAGATATGTACACGATTGACATTTCGGTTGTTGAATGATTTGTCGGCTTATGTGTTTCCTCCCTCCTACAACATTTATAGGTTACGGTACGTTATGTTATGAGCTTTATCCATTTTTCTTTTACTCAGCCACTGGCCGGTTCAATTAAAATTAATTTTATAATAATAAAAATATTTATCCATTTTTTTATTACTATTATTAATAATGTGAGTGAAAATGATCAATGTGATGTTTTTGAGTGAAGGTTGTGTTAAATTAAGATTACGATTATAATTTATTTATTTATTTAATATAAACGATATACATATATCATAAACATGGATTACCTATCACAAAATCATATTAAAATAAGAAATATTAAAAATCGAGTACAACAATTAATTGTGGCTTTTGATTAAGAAACGACACCAGATATACAATCACATATAAAATTCTATAGAGCAAATAAAATTAATACTGGTTGAAAAAAAATTGATAGTATAGCCTTCTTGTACCTAGCTTTCGTGCAGTTAAATAGATCTGCCACATCTGCATATCTATTAGTAACTTCATGTAATCTAGGTACAAGCGAGTGTTTCCTATTCTCAGTCCGGTTATTGTAGCATTTAAACAGGATTTTAGAACGAGTGGCTCTCGTGGGTATATGAAATTCGATGAACGTAGTAAAATCAGAACTGTCTATTCTACCATTTACGATTTTGAACATAAATATTAAGTCGGATATAATTGTTTGATCTAAAAATGTAATTAAAATGATCGATGATCGTTAGTGTGAAGATGAAGATGTTGTAATGGCTATTAGACGATGGATTATTGTGAGTGAAGCAAGGAGTGTTTGTCTATATACAGCTTTGGGACGGTCCTTCTCTCTGCCTAACCCTGCAGTTAAAAGATGTGATGGTTAGTTTTTTTTATCAATTAGAATAAGATGAAGAAAATAACAATTATCATGATATTCTAGCTTTTACTCGGATAGAAACTGAAGGCTTACCTTGGATTTCGGGAGGATTGTATGAAGGTGGCGGGTTTATTTTGGTCTTCTTAATGCGCCTGGCGTATGACTCCTCCACCGCCTGTTCCAGCGGGGACAGACGGGGGCGCTCGCCCCCCTGAATGGGGGAGCTAGGGGCTACTGTCAGCTTCTCCAGTTCTGCCTCTGCTACTGTCAGCAGGGCTTTGAAAGACTTGTTTGGCTGCTGAGGAATACACAAAAACTAATTATTTGACTAAATATGCGAAAAGTACCCTATTAGGGTATTTTACCTGTTTTTTTTTTGTTATTCTAGAAAAATATTACGATAATGAGAGCATTATTATTTTATTTTTAACTTGAAAAAAGGCCACCTTG
Organism: Glyphotaelius pellucidus; assembly: GCA_936435175.1. NCBI lineage: Eukaryota > Metazoa > Arthropoda > Insecta > Trichoptera > Limnephilidae > Glyphotaelius > Glyphotaelius pellucidus. The sequence continues at coordinate 29,215,478 of OW386550.1, read as the reverse complement.
TTTTTAGCTCCACTTAGGAGACCCCGAGGAAAACAATTTATCTCGGAGCCTATGTCATCTTTGGGGATGCTATCTGGAGGGTCTTTTTAGGGGAAGGAAGGAAATAAAGTTCTTGGTGAAAATGTGGATAGGAATGACAAATGCGTGGGAATCCAGGTGAAAGGCGATGATTCATGAGATTCCGGCTGGAGAGGTCCAAAGGACTCCGTCCATTCGTGTCTCCCATGGGACTGGAAATGTTTTATCTGGTTAATTAACTTAAATACTTAGTTAATCTTATCGTTTTTAAAAATATATTGACACACATCTCACACATTTTCATATTTAGTTACGGTATTTATTTCCCTAATAGGGACACGCTCAATATAACATTTAGTTAGATAACAATGGGAAGTAAGTATTTCATTTTCTGGAATTGAAAAATAATGAATTTTAATAGTTATTTCGTTAAAATTAAAAACGAATATTCGCTCGGCGACCATTGTCATTGATGTAAAAGTTTTGAGGTTAGTTTTTTTTCTTCTCTTTTTTAATCCAAAATATTAATATATGACCCTAAAATAGGTTCTTACGTTCTTAGTTTGGGTTTAATTAAAAAAGGAAAAAAAAACTAGCCTAAAAAGCTATTTTAATATTATTATATCAAAACATGGCGTGAAGAAAAGATGTGTAATTGTCTGTTTTTTAATGAAATATTTACTAAAATACATTATTTTCCAATTTCAGAAAGTGAAATACTTACTTTTAGTTATTATTTAACTGATATTAAGTGTTTCTGAAATAAAAAGTGAATATTAAGCGTGTCCCTATTAGAGAAATATTTACCTTAGTTACTACGATGGTTGATTTTCCAACAATGATCAAAGTGGTAATGAAAACTCACCTGATGCATGACGTAGATTTTTTAGCTAAAAACGCACACATACATAATGCGTATGTCTTTACATTAAATAATGTTCACTATTCGGTCACTAAATCAACAAGTATCAATGTAGTTATGAACACCTAGACGGTACACCTTCTAGATAGAACTCAAAAATATTACTGATTTTGATTTGATATGACATGCTTAATGTCAGAAGAAACAGTATTTTGTAACCTTTAGACTTTGATAACAATATAAAACTATTTACAATTGCAATGATTGAAATACAAGCTTTTAATTTGACCTAACGTTGGAAGGCACTCAGGGCCGGACTGTGACTAGGCGCGACCAAGGTAACATTTCGGGGCGCAGAGATTCGAGGGGAATCGAAATTAAAAATGCGCGCGCATTATATTATGTGTCATTTCAAGGACTCATATCTCACTCGATCAAGGAATAACACAAATTTAAGCAGATTAATGATGCAGTTATACTAAAAAAAATACGATTCATTTGGAATAGATATATAATTAAATATAATCCTGTATGTCATTATTGTTACCACTACATACCAAACTAAAAATTGTTTACCAAATATTTACCTGTATTTTAAAATGAACCCTAATAATACCTATAAAATATTTGTAAAATAGTCTGTCTCGACATAGAATCTCCTAGTGAGACAGGCAAGGACCGAAAAATGTATGTAAATTTTTTTATATAAATGTAAAAAAAAAAAAATTACTTCCATTTTTGTGAATACCCATGTTTGCTATCAATTATCCGGAACCAGCATTACTATGAAATCCTTTTTGGGGAATATTTTGATGCTGAAAGGAGTGGGGAAAATGAGAAAATGGGCAAGAGAAAGGTTGGAAAAGTATAAATTTATATTTTTTTTACATTAGCTCCACGCAGGAGGCCCTGAGGAAAATAATTTACCTCGTGGCCTTTGTTATCTTAGGGAATGCTGTATGAAGGGTTTTTTTTAGGAAAGGAAGGAGAATAAAGTCTGTGAAGGAAATAAGTATGAGGAGTGGGTAGGAGTCTGAGAGTCAGTGTGTCCAGGAGTGACAGACGTATAAATCCATCCCTCCGACCGCAATGCAAGGCGATGGGTCGAGAGATTCCGGCTGGAGAGGATAAAAACTCCCTCAACCTGTTTCTCTCGATCCTGCCCACCACGCGGCAGATGGGCAGACGCATCAGTCACCACCTGGACAAATATCACCCATGAACCCTGAAACCCCTGCAAAGTCACCAAATGTAGCGAACCACTTGGGGTGACCTATGGCAGAGGAGTTGGTACCCATATCCGCCTCAAAAATTGAAAATCTACGTTCATGCAAAAATCACAGAAAATATTAATAAACTCACCATGATGTGCAATTGTTAAATTATCAGAAAACATTTTTGAAAACATGCCTACGTAAGCAAACTCCCGAAGCTCAAAATCTCAAAATATTACGTGACGGGTACTTAAATAAAACTTTGAAATACACAAAATATCTTTATAAAACCTTATCATTTCTGATTCATGAGCAAATTATAAATATCAATAATTAATTAACACAGAGCTGATGTCTACGGAACTCGAAACAAAAACACATAACGATTACTAGATAAACGGACATGGACGAGAAATGCAAAAAAAACAAGCAAATAAAAACCTTTCTTGTACCAAGCCGTTTAACTGCATAATAAAATCCCAAAAGACATTACTGCTCTAGAAAAAATGTTTACTTTTTAAAAAGAAATAAAATATGTCTGCCACAATGATTAATTTAAAGTTAGCAATCGAATATATTTAAATTTAAAAAGTATGTATTAAAAAACATATTATTAAAATTAATGTCAATGTCTGTTATATAATAAATATATTTGTAACTTTATCAGCATGCACGTTTATATGATAGGAGATAAATAAATAAATATAACTAATAGTATTTTCATGCATTAATTTACAGTCCGGAGCCGACCTGGGAGCTAGTTATAAAGGTAACAGGTAGTAGGAAGGAAAATGAATCAGTTAGAGCAACTAGCAAACTATTCGGTCTTGTTTAACATTCTGCTTCATTCACATTCATACATCACCTCATACATTATTGTTATTCTGACTCTTGGCATAGCACGCTACAAGTGCCTCCAATGTCTTCCTCGTGCGTCTCCGACATCTTCTACCATTTGCATTCGCTTACAGGCCTTATAGATATATATATTCTACTTACAGATATATATTAGCTTACATATATGGTTCGTTCTTCTTTAAGACCTACATAAAGTTGTCTCCACCAGTTAGTGGAGAAAAATTCAACAGAATTACCAATATATATTTTTTTAATTACTTTAAAATCTACTGTACTAAAGACGTAACGACTGTGTGAGTTTAAAAAAAATGTGTTCATATTTTAGTAGTAGAAATTACGTGACAGAGTTGTAACTCCTCGTGAAAGAAGTGTATTTCACACAAATCACAGATGTCTTCTGCCATCTCGACTTGCGTATATTCTATAATGTTACAAAAAACGATATGACGACATTAAATATAAAACTATTTTTGAACTCCAAAAGGTATAACCTATCAAATAACAGCGATTATTATTTTTAATGATGTCTAATAAAATATTTTTAAAAGTTGATTAAAAAGAGGAATAAAACAGGTCCAACATGACAACCTTGTGGTAAGCCACTAGTCGCGCAGAAAACTTTCGATGACAAATAAAAAAATAAAGAAAAAAAACCAACCAGCATGCCATAAATGTATATGCAATTCCATTTATAATTATGAAAGTTTTGAGCATAAAGTAATTTCGTTTAATTTTTCTTGAAAGTACGTAAAGTAAAAATTGTGCGTATAAATTTAGTTTTTAATATAAAACAGTCAGTCTACAAAAATGAATTAACCATGTTGTAATTTGAGGACTTTTATAATATATCACAGCATCGGAATATACCCAAGAATGTTATTTGAAATGTTTTATCTATTTAATTTATTTAAAAACTTAATCTTATCTTTTTCGAAAAATATATTGACAAAACAAATATCACACATTTTTAAATTTAGTTACCACGATGGTTGATTTTCCAACAATGATCAAATTATTATTATTATTTTTTTATTCAACTTTTATGAGTAAAACCTCAAATTGTAATATTTAATTAAATGAGGGCACTATGAGCGAAACTCAATCATTCAACCTGGAAACAGAAAATCTGGTTTGAATCTTGCAATCATACATAAAGATGGCAGCCAATAAAATATGCGTTAAGAAAATGAAGATAATATGAGCGGTTCTTAGTCGAAGTACGGTACAGTTAAAAGTGACCGAATTGGATATCGACACCTTAGCTCAGTGGACAGAGCACTCGCCGGGAAAGTAGAGAGGTCCTGGGTTCGAGTCCCAGAGGTGCCAATATCTTTTTCTGAGTTTTCTGTTTCTAGATTTTCGATTAAGTTTCGCTCATAGTGTCTTCGTTTAATTAATGATCAAAGTGCTAATGAAAACTCACCTGATTCATTTCGTAATTTTTTTAGTCTCTTAAGACTCTACAAAATAATCCACACTTCAAAATCACTGTATTTATATTAAATAATGTTAAATAACTAAATCAATAAGTAAAAATATAACTGTAGTATATCACAGAGTAATGTAGAATATCACCTTCTGGACAGAACTCAAAAATAATACTGATTTTGACTCGACATGACATGCTTAATGTCAGCTTAAAGAAACAGTATTTTGTAACCTTTAGTCTTTGGTAACAATATAAAACCATTTACAACTGCAATGGTTGAAATATAAGCTTTAAATTTGACCTAACGGTGGAAGGCACTCAGGGCCGGATTGTGACTAAGCGCGACCAAGGTAACGTTTCGGGGCGCAGAGATTCGAGGGGCATCGAAATTAAAAATGCGCGCGCATTATATTTTGTATCATTTCAAGGACTTATATCTCACTTGATCGAGGAATAACACACATTTAAGCAGATTAATGATGCAGTAAACGTCGATCGTTTGCGATGCTTAAAAAAATACAATTCATGTGGAAAAGATACATAACTACTTCCATTTTTGTGAATACCTATGTTTGCTATCAATTATCCAGAACCAACACGACTATGAAATCCTTGATGTTTTGATGCTGAAAGGGGTGGGAAAGGTGAGAAAATGCGCAAGAGGAAGGTTGGAAAAATATAAATTAATATTTTTTTATATTAGCTCCACACTGGAGGCCCTGAGGAAAATAATTTCCCTCGGGTCCTATGTCATCTTGGGGGATGCTTTATGAAGGGTTTTTTTTAGGAAAGGAAGGAGAATAAGTTCTGTGATAGAAATAATTATGAGGGGTGGGTTGGAGCCTGAGAGTCAGCGTGTCCAGGAGTGACAGACGTATGAATTCATCCCTCCAACTGCAATGCAAGGCGATGGGTCGAGAGATTCCGGCTGGAGAGGATAAAAATCCCCTCAACCAGTCTCTCTCGATTCCGCCCACCACACGGCAGATGGGCAGACGCATCAGTCACCACCTGGACAAATCTCACCCATGAACCCTGAAACCCCTGCTAAGTCACCAGACGTAGCGAACCACTTGGGGTGACCTATGGCAGAAGCGTTGGTACCCATATCCGCCTCCCAAATTGAAAATCTACGTTCTTGCAAAAATCTCAGGAAATATTGATAAACTCACAATGGTTATATTATCAGGAAAAATTGTTGAAAAAATGCCTACGTAAGCAAACTCCCGAAGCTCAAAATCTCACAATTTTACGTGACGGGTACGTGAAAAAATATTTTAACTTTGAAATACACAAGACATCTTTATATCTTCATCATTTCTGATTCATAGAAGATTATAAATATCAATAAAATTAATTAAATTAACACAGGGTTGATGTCTACGGAACTCAAAACAAAAACACACAACGATTACTAGATAAACGAACAAGGGACGAGAAATGCAAAAAAAAATGCTAGCAAAAAAAACAAGCACATAAAAACCCCTCTTGTACCAAGCCGTTTAACTACATAATAAAATCCCAAAAGACATTACTGCTCTAGAAAAAATGTTTACTTTTTAAAAAGAAATAAAATAAGTCTGCCACAGTGATTAATTTAAGGTTAGCAATCGAATATATTTAAATTTAAAAAGTAAACATTAAAACACATATTATTAAAATTAATGTCAATTTCTGTTACATAATTAATATATTTGTAACTTTATCAGCACGCACGTTTATATGATAAAATTAAATAGATAAATATAACTAATAATATTTTCATATATTAATTTGTCAGGGGCACAATTAGTCCAGAGCCGACCCTGGAACTAATTACAAAGGTAACAGGTAGTGGGAAGGAAAATGAATGAGTTAGAGGATTCCCAGGTATCCTTTCTATATAAATTCGCTACGAGAAATAGTAGGTATATAGTGCGCTTAATATTAACGGTTATGGCTTAATAAGACGGGGTTTTAACAGTGACCTGATCACCGGGTAGACACTATTGATTTTGTACCTGATAGATCCTAGAACAAAAGAGGTTTTACCTATAAAGAAGAACAAAGCGGTTCACCAAACAATTACTTGTAAAATACGTGTTTATTTAGGAATTTATTTTATACCATTTTTGGGTAGTTATTTCCTTTAATGACCCGTCAGCCTTACGAGTTGGTAGTTCCAGTCCATCATATTTAAAAAAGGTGATAAGACCAATATTTCAAACTATCGAACGATATGCATACAATCTGTATTACCCAAAATCTTTGAATCTCTAGTTCTTGATGAAATATATCCCACGTTAACAGAAGTAATAAATGACAAAGAGCTTGTCGGCTTCATAAGAGGTAGATCAACTACAACAAATTTATTACTCTTTCAAAACTATATATTGGAGTCTTTTTCTAAAAATAAATTAGTTGACTGTATAGATACTGATTTCTCGAAGGCTTTTAATAAAGTGTCTCCCAAAATATTGATCCGAAAACTTCATGCTCTGGGAATCAGAGCAAATATGTTAAGCTGGCTAAAGAGTTACTCATCTGGTAGAACTTTATTTGTTAAAATAAAATCTTACATATCTAAACCATTTTCCGCCACTAGTGGCGTACCGAAAGGCAGCTATCTTGGCCCAATTTTATTTCTTGTTTTTATAAACCACATAGTCAACTGCTTTTAAGACGTTGATGTATTGTTTTTTTGCTGATGAAATCAAATTATATAAAGAAATAACTCTCTTAAATCACTGTCAAGTTCTTCAATTTAATATAGACATGCTAAATAACTGGTGCTTACAAAACAATTTATATTTAAATGTAGGCAAATGCAAAACATTGACCTTTTCCAGACAAAACGTTACTGTGTTTTGACTATTCAATAAATGAAATAAATTTAGAAGGAGAAACTGAAATGCGAGATCTTGGCATAATAATGGATGAGAAACTAGACTTCACGTTTCAACAAACTGTAAATAAGGGTATGAAAATATTAGGATTTGTATAAAGAACAATTAAAAACTTTGAATCGTTACAAATCTTTAAACTGTTATACATATCCCTTTTAAGAAGCCTAATGGAACATAACTCTATAGTCTGGTCGCCCTTCGATAAAATTCATATTCATAATTCAAAGAAAATTTCCAAGTTTTGTAAATTTCAAACATAATATTCCTTTAGAGCAAATAAATTACCCGTTTTTAATCAATATTTTAAATATTTCAACTCTAGAAAACAGACGAAAAATAAACGACCTAGCCTTTTTATAAAAATTATTAAACTCTAAATTTGATTGTTGTGAACGCCTGCAATAAATAAATCTTCATGTACCTACACCAACAACTAGACAATTATTAACATTTCATATACACACATCTCATTCCAAATATTGTTTACATTCTCCAATACAGCGTTTACACAGTCTTGATAACAAATATTTAAACAATATGGATGTATTTTTGTTATTGTTTTTGGGGTGTTATGCCGTGTTTCGCTACCTCCTTCTTTAGCCAACGTTTCGGACAGCGTTACAGTGTCCATCATCAGGGCAGATGAGAGCCAACGTTTCGGACAGCGTTACAGTGTCCATCATGAGGCAGAGGCTCATCTGCCCTGATGATGGACACTGTAACGCTGTCCGAAACGTTGGCTAAAGAAGGAGGTAGCTAAACACGGCATAACACCCCAAAAACAATAACAAAAATACTTTTTGGCCGTGAAAACCTTAAAACATACAATATGGATGTATTTATTAATAATTTGAATTTGTCAAACTTCAAACGTCGTATGTGCCAACTATTTCTTCCTACTTAATAAACTATCATTATTTCTATTTTTACCTTTCTTTTATTCTATGTTACCTACTTTGTGTCAACTGTTATAAATTGTGTTACCTATATTTTGTTTCTTATATTTTATGTTATTTTCTGTATTTTGTTAAAAACATGTATTGCACTTTATGTAAAAGCCCTACGGGCATATAAATAAATAAATGAGTATGTTATATCATAATATTTACAACTTAAAAAAATTATTAAGAAAACTTGTGTGTGTAATAATTAATGTTTATTTTATTTGCATGATTTATGCTGCTCTTCCATTAAAAGCATTCGCTTATGGAAGATTAGTATTTAGCGTATTAACACGTCTTTGCATGGAATTTTTGGTTATTGTAGGTTATCTCTACAAGGGTGAAACTTTTCGTTGTTGACCGGAAAACTCAACAATCTGCAACTTCATCACTCCTATGAAAAGTCATGAAAAGTGATGAAAAAAACACCAAGGTAACCTTTTAAGAATTTTCAAAGGGCTGTTGAAATACCACTTTGTTGACCTGTGGTTGAACCCTTTTCTTTATAGGAGTAAGTTCTCTTCGTTATTTTTGCACTGCAATATGTTTGTGAAATTTATAGTTTTGATTCCCCAAAAAAATGTGTAGAATTTTTTTTTTATTACAGTTAATACCGCACAAGAGTCCCAACTGCTCCCGTCTGGAGCCAGTGAGACTGTGGCATCCCCAATCGGGGTATGTTGTGAGGCTGAAGGTAGTGGGGAGGGGAAGGAGATAGGGAAGAGGAAAGTGGGGAAGTACCTGGCTATTCAGATCTAGTCACTAAACACGGCTAAAGCCATTTCAAGCAACGTTTCAATTCTGAATGGTGGTCTTACACCAGGGCGATAATGATAGTATCTTCCACTCTGGAATTGAATTACCTCTCCCTTATATTAAATATCTCTCTTTTATAACTAAGTTTTATAACTAAAACTAATTTTGGGACAATAGAATTTTTTAATGTTTTTCGTTTACTCACAAATAATTGCACAAGTTGCCTCTAAAATCATGAAACACAAAAATCTTTAATGTCCTATATCTTATAATTTAAAGCAAAAATAAATAAAGTAGCTACATATCTAGCTCTATACTAGATATTTTATATACCTTTTGATTACAAAAATAATTTTTTAGTTCGGTTGGGTATTTTGATCTCAAATCCAAATTTAAGATTTTTTATGAAACCAGCCGAAATGGGCCGCGCATACGTTCCTCTTATGTTACCTACCTATTTAAAAAAAAGTATAACAACACAAAGTCATTAAACTTTTATATAAATAGGTACCTTTGCTGATTTAATTTACGTCATATGATTTAGTTAACTTTATTTTATGTTATATGGTTTTATAATTCTTTTGCATGAGTTTTAGAACGCAAATACTATTGTTTTTCTGTGATTTATTGCGCCCGATCAAGTAGGATTTGCATTGCGCCTGGCAGAAGGTTAATGCCTACCACCTTGGAACAGGCTTTTACGCAGAACACCTAGTGGGGTGTTTTATACCAAAAAATACGTGTTTGTAGTGTATAATTTTGAGTTTTGGATAAGAAATAATCTGAAAAACATCTTAATTAGGTACATTATTATTTCTAGTTTACAAAGCGCTCTTTAAGTAATATCTTACAAAATAGGCTGCATAAAAATTAGCCAAGACTTTGTAGCACGATTCAATTCAATTCTACTCAAGCCTCTCCTCTTGTAGAGTTAATAATTCAAGTATATATGCAATATTGGGAAGCATTTCCCTCCGTGGTCCCGTTCCTCTGGCAGTTTGGCTGGAGATTGGTTATGGAATATTTAAAGGCTGAGACTTCATCCGAAGGTTACACTTGTTCCTTGCCGCATATATCCTAAGTACATTTGCACGCCACTGGAATATTATAATACGCAATGTAGAAACGGGGTCTTCATTGTGGAAATTTAAGGTATATTTAATTCGCTTTCTTTTGTTGAGGCACAAATGCAGTGTACATTTTATTAAATCGGGGAGTCGAACTGTCTACCTTATATCTAATTCAGTTGGCTTTTTTAATAGTTTTATCATTGTGTAATATTTATTAGAATACTTAATTTTAGCCCTGCTGACGTTATCAAACGAAGTTTTATTTCTATTTTTTTTATATCTACTAATGAGATGCTGACAGATTCAATAAAAGGAATTAAATTTTTAATACCTTGATAATTATATAAAGAATTCAGTTATTTGCATGGAAAGCTTAACTACGTAAAGTTTTATGATATTTACTAGAATTGCTAAACGCACTAAGCCCTCAAGCACGTTCGATCGATAAGGATTGATAAGATAACCTTCGGTAACTTCCCTAGCATGACTGCAGATCGTCAACGAATAAGTAACAAGTTCAAAAAAAAATTTACATAAGCTCCACACAGGAGGCCCTGAGGAAAATAATTTCTCTCAAGGCCTATGTCATCTTTGGGGATGCTGTGCGGAGGGTTTTTTTTAAGGAAAGGAAGGGGAGGAGAATTCTGGGAAGGAAAAGGGTAGAAATCTGGGGTTCAGTGTGTCCTGGTCATCCGCCTCCAAGAATTGGACAAACCTCACCCCATTAACCCGGGTACCCCTGCTAAATCACCAAACCTAGCGAACCACTTGGGGGGACCCATGGCAGAGGTTTTGGTTATCCAATAAAGTTTCCTGGGGCGGCGGAATCCATTCCCGCCTCCAAAATTGTGACTAAGGACGGGTTGTTTAAAAAAAATTGATGAGTTCATCAAATATTTGAAGTTAATTTTCAGGTTCTGTGTAAGTTCTTTTCGAGTTCTGTTTTTTTATCATCATAGGCCAGCTGCTTCACAAAACTGAAATCATCACAGAACTTGAATAGAACTTACACAGAACGTGAAAATTAACGTCAAATATTTGACGAATTCGTCAAATTTTTTGAAACAACCCATCCTAAGTGACTAAGGACGGGTTGTTTCAAAAAATTTGATGGATTCATCAAATATTTGAAGTTAATTTTCACGTTTTGTGTAAGATCTATTCAAATTCTGTGATTATTTCAGTTTTGTGAAGCAACTGTCCTATAACGATGTAATAACAGAACTTGAACAGAACTTACACAGAACGTGAAAATCAACTTCAAATATCTGATGAATCCATCAAATTTTTTGAAACAACTCATCCTTAGTGTTCTTAATATTTTCGACGTCAACTGATGTTTGTACGTTAGAGATCTGAAGCTACTGAGCGATGAGAAGTTACCGAAAGTGATCGACCGTTCCAGATACCCAGAGGTGAAGCTTTCATAAAAAAAAAATTTGTATTGTTCACAATTTGGAAGGTGGGGTGTGGGTACTGCCGCCCCGGATTGAATCTCCAAGTGGTTTGCTACGCTTGGTGATTTAGCAGGTATGCCCGGGTCACTGGGGTGAGGCTTGTCTAGGTCTTGGTGGCGAATGCTTTTCCTCACTTGCTGCGTGGAGGCCGAATAGAGAGAGAGACTTCTGCTTGAGGCAGACATAATCTAGAAGTCTCCAGTCGTTCTCTAGCCAGATCTATCGCCTTGAACTGCGGTGGGAGGGATGGATTCACACCTCGCGTCACGCCTGGACTTCCTCTCATTCCCTTCAGTAAAAGACCCTCGACACGCATTCTTAAATTTGATATCCCTTGACGGCCATTTTTTCCTCAGGGCCTCCCGAGGTGTGGAGCTTTTAAAAAAAAAAAAAAACTATTTTATTTATTTATTTATTTGAGACACAAACAGGATATTTACAGAGCATTATTTTGGTTAATGTATAACAAATTAAGATACAAATATAAATATCCCTAAACTAATCTGTCTGCAGTAATAACATTAGCGTATTCACAGACACATGAAAAACAATGTAAGTATTTTTTTACATAATTTAAAAACTTAAATAGAAAATTTGAAATACATGATAGCTACATAATATTTAAAGTGTTTATTAAAAATAATAAAACAACATTTTAGTTGCACAAATCATGGAGATATTTCTTAAAACAAGTAAAATTATTCACAAAAATATCTATTATAGAGTGTGATTTGGTGAGATCGTTGTAAGATCGTGACATTCTAGATATGGGATTAAAGTATCCCGTTTTATTGTTAAAAATTTCGGTCCAAAATATGTCAAATTTTCTGGTAGATTTGGGCATGGCGTATAAATTGATTTCATTGATTAAGTTACTATCTACTAGATTGTTAACAATTTTATAAAACATTAAGAGGTCATTTATATTACGTCTTTTAACTAGACTCTCTAAATTTATGTATAAGGAAGTCTATGATATCTTTAACACAACCAGTATTAGTGAATTTATTTTCGGTATTGTAGTCAGTTTTTGATTATGAGTCTTATTTTGCATTATCAGTCAAAAAGCTCTAAGCCTTACGAGTAAATCTTACACTTATTTTTTGTTTTATTCTTTTTTTTTTTTACATGAGCTCCACACAGGAGGCCCTGAAGAAAATAATTTCCCTCAGGGCCTATGTCATCTTTTGGGATGCTGTGTGGAGGGTTTTTTTAAGGAGAGGAAGGGAAGGAGAGTTCTGGGAAGGAAAAGGGTTTAAGGGGTGGGTAGGAATTTGGGGTTCAGTGTATCCTGGTCATCCGCCTCCAAGACCTAGACAAACCTCACCCCATGTACCCGGGCATCCCTGCTAAGTCACCAAACGTAGCGAACCACTTGGGGTGACCTATGGCAGAGGTGTTGGTTATCCAATAAAGGTTCCCGGGGCGGCGGTACCCATTCCCGCCTCCCGTTGTAACGCACGCACACATAATATATGCTTTTACCAACAAAGTAGTTATAAAAATACATTTTTAGACAGGGATCATTATTTAAATTCTATTTAAAAAAAAAATTTCTGCTCTTATTACTGTTTTTCTAAATCTTTGCTATAATATTATAATACCTAACGAATAAAATCCATATCCATACTAATATTACAAATGCGAAACTGCTCGAGTTTGTTTATGACCTTTTCACGCATAACACAATATAAATACCATTTCGAAAATCCTGGAAAAAACTATTAAAAAACAGCTCCAACACTATTTAGAAGCAAAACAAATACTCTCGGTAAACCAACATGGCTTCAGGAAAAACAGGAGCACAGAACATGCAATAGCTACCGTAACGGACTTCATTACACATAATCTAGACGCTAAAAAAAAAGTTATCTCTATTTATTTAGATCTATGTAAAGCTTTCGACACAATTTCACATAAAAAACTTTTCAAGAAGTTAAAAAACATTGGCATTAATGGAGTAGAATTCAATTTAATTAAAAGCTTCATGTCTGACAGAACGCAACAAGTTAAAATTGACAACAAGACAAGTGAACCACTTTCAATTACGTACGGAGTCCCACAGGGGAGTGTACTTGGCCCTTTATTATTCCTCATTTATATAAATGAACTGTGCGACATTAAAATTGAAGGTAAAATCGTGACCTTCGCTGACGATACAGTTCTTCTCTGTCAAGCAGCCACATGGAAAGATGTATTTATAATAGCCGAAAAAAGTTTATCAATCGTCAAAAAATGGCTAAACAGTAATACTCTTACAGTTAATACAATCAAAACAAAATATATAACTCATAGTATTACACAAAGAGGTCAACCTCCATCAAACATAGGCTTGATTCTACATGACTGTACTTTATCCAACTGCCAGTGCGAACATATAGAAAGGGTAAAACATACAAAATACCTGGGGGTTATTATTGATTCACACTTACGCTGGACTGACCACATTAATTTCATCACAAATAAACTGAAACGAGTAATGCACCTAATAAAGTACGTTAAAAACATCTTCCCACTAATAATACTAAGATCGATCTATTTTGCACTTTGTCAATCCATTGCCACATATGGAATACTAGCTTGGGGAAGTGCTACAAACATAGCAATTGACCCAATTCAAAAAATACAAAAAGCAATAATTAAACTCATCCTGCAAGTACCATTTCACACAGATTCTAGCGAAATCTACAAAGCATTAGAAGTCATGTCAATAAGACAACTTTATGCCAAATCTGCTATAATATACCTTGTCCAAAACAAACAACACATTCCAATTCAACCAAAAACCATAACAAAAACCAGGTCCTCAACAAATAAAACACTGAACATACCGATAACCCACACCACACATGGACAAAGACACTTTCAGTATTATGCAACCAAACTTTTTAATTGCATGCCCATTACTTTGAAACAAATACTATCTGCAAATACATCTACAAACATTCATAAAAAACATATCACTGACTGGATTAAAAATCAAGATATTAACTTTATACAAAACATTATTATTCCCAACCAAACATAACAAAACTATAAAAAGTATAAAATTAAATAAACCTAAAAATTAAGTAGTTTTTCAAGTATCCAATAACTATACATACACTTACAATTTATATATGTGTGTACATATATATATGTGTATGTGAATGTGTATGCGGATGTATACGTATGTATATATATATTCATATGCATGTGTGCAGGTACATGTATTTATATGGATGTGTATGTATGTGTATGTTTATATATATATATATATATATAATTTTTTTTTTATATTCCTCTAATATATTTAAATACTTTTTTTTTCTCTTCTATATAACCAATGTACAATAACTGTTAAAATTTGAAAAAAAATACATATAAAACTTTATATTACAACACATAAATACTTGTCACACATAAACATAAATAAACACGTAAACACCTCAGCACAGGTTCTCCTAGTGAGGTGTTCACGAAACATACAACAATACCTACCCACAGTTTCACCTTCACAAACCTACCTTACACCCAACATAATAAAATTATAAAGGTAAATACTGTAATGTATAGAAATAAATAAAATAAAATAAAATAAAATAAAGGCTTTAATAATTCTTTCACCAAATAAAGCTAAATTATATGCGCAGACTACAGGTTGTATATGATGGTAAGCTCTGGCGTTATGAAATTATAAATATTAATATATTATATTTGTTATACGTTTTCTGTCGCTAACAAAAGCGAGTTTTTGCTAACGTCAGAAAAAAATCTTTTCCATGGAAACAATGTTGATATATTTTTGGGCTCTATGCTGGTAGGTACTCAGTCTACTGGTCAGCTACTACTGCAGAAAATTCAAATATTAGAATTGGTTTTTTTTTGGACAAGCTTGGAATAAATGACAGATGAGAGTTCCTATATTAAAAATATAATTCGTAACGATTATAAAGACTGAATGATAAAAAGTGTATTTTTTTATTATATTAACGAACTTCAAAATATTTAAATAAAAATAAACATCCGAAATGTTTGTAAGCGCATAAATTCCGAACGAATGAACAAAATTGGATAAGTAATTCTTTTTTCTTTGAGCTATAGCGTTATGAAATTTAGGTGGTAGGCGAGATGTTTGAAAACTGAATGTAAGGGAATGAATATATGGAATGCGGGAGGGGATGGGGGTGGGGTGGGGGGAGATAATTGATAAGTGCAAGCGCTACAGTAATTTCCCGTAATACCATGCGAGCGAAGCCGCGGGGAAAAGCTAGTACATTCATATTTATTCTGTTTTATTGGTTTGTAACACACATATTATATTATTTTTATACTTTTAAACATTGTATTAGTATTTTGCACTAAATTTTATAATTAACATGTGTGTTATTTTTGTACGAACACCACAACTACATTTTATCACGATGCACTTAAATAATGTATCAATTGTTCAATTTCCATGTATTTTGCCCGCCATGGCTTATAAACCATGTATATTTTATTTTATTTTATGTAACATTAGAGTTTTTTCATACTTTTTGATAATGTCTGTGGGAGGCGAAACAAAAATAACGATAATAATAATAACAAAAAGATAATATTTTATTTAAGTTTATTTAGGATAATTTATGTTATGGATACAGATTAGAAAGAATGTGGATATTAAAAGTTATAATATTAAAAATCACAAGTAAAAAGTAAAAAAAAATTAACAAAAAACAGATTTAAATTTTGATGTAAGTACGCTGTATTATAAATAAATTTAAAAAAAATATTTTGTTTTCATAATAAGCTTTAAATAAAAAATTAACATTAGAGAGTCGGTTAAACAATAAGCAGTTCATAAATACATTTAAAATCGGATTTTACGAATAACATCAATTTACCTAAGGACATGTTCATGAACAAGTTCAGTTATACAATACAAATTAAATTAGGTTCAAGAAATACTTTATACAAACTAATCTATAACATTTGTGAAATTTGTCAAAGAAATCGGAATAATAAATAGAGCGCGACACATTGTACGGAATCATTCCGGAGCATTTCTGAATCACATTTCATACTCATCGAGGTAGTCGAAGAATTGGTTGTAAGCTATGTTGAAGGAATCGTCGGAGAAGTTCCTGAGTATCCTTTGCTCATCTGAGTCTTCTGCGTCCTCTTCATCAATGGAATGATCCTTTTCATTCCGGAGCATTACTGAATCATTTCCTACTCGTCGTGGTAGTCGAAGAATTGATTGTAAGCTATGTTGAAGGAATTGTCGGAGAAGTTCTTGAGTTCCATCCTTTGAGTCCTCTGCATCCTCTTCATCGTTATCATCAATGGAATGATCCTTTTTATTCCAGAGCACTACTGGATAATTTTCTATTCTTCATGGTAGTCGAAGATTTGGTTGTAAGCTATGTTGAAGGAATTGTCGAAGAAGTCCCTGAGTATCCTCTGCTCATCTGAGTTCTCTGCATCCTGTTCATCGTCATAGTCAACGGAGTAATCCTTTTTGTCCCGGAGAATTATTGAATCTCTTCCTACTCGTCGTGGTTGTTCGCTATGTTGAAGAAACTATTGGAGAAGTCTTAGAGTTACCTCTGCTTATATGAGTCTTCTGCATCCTCGTCATCGTCATCTTTAATGGAATGATCTTTTTCATCTCGGAGCTTTCGGAATAATTTTCTATTCGTCGTGGTAGTCGAAGAATCGGTTGTAATTTATTATAAAGTAAGTGTGGTATAAGTCGTTGATTATTCTCAGCTCATCTGATTCCTCTGCAACCTCTTCATCGTCATCATCAATGGAATAATCCTGGGGAAGAACAGAAATATTAATTAGTCTTTTGAACACAAGTAACATGTTAAGAGGAACGAACCACTGTGCGGCCTTTTTCATTCAAATCTTAATTTCGTACTTGGGGTCAAAAAATCTAACAAATAACATTAAAAAAAATCAAAACATGTCACAAATATTTATGTGAAATTATACGAGTGTGGGCTTTTTTATTTAAAATCATAAAATGTGTGTCATTAAGGAACAAATTTTATAATCACAAAACTTTTCTCCTTATATTCGCTATTTATTTTGATTTTGAAACCTGTTTGGGTGGGTATGTTGGCTTTGAATAATTTTTTTTTATGATAAAGGCCAGACTTTAATAGTATATTTGATAGCAACAGTAAAAAAAACCGGCATTGCTAAGGTCTACGTCGTCTTTGAGTCCGCTGTGTGGAGAATTTTTTGGGTGGAAGAAAATTAACAAGGGTCTTTAAGAGAACCATGTTGAAGTAGGGGTTGGAAATAGGAGCTATCGAAATAAAGGGAGCTTTTAATATTAGACTTATTTATAAAGCGCAATTTTCAATGAAAAATCATCTCAATCCATACGAAAAAAAAATTATTTGATATTTGTTTTTAATATAAAATAACGTTTAATTGATGTTAATTTTTATTGTAAAACTCGGAATTTTATTCATTTCTTCTATTCTTTCAGGTAGCACAAACTTGAATTGGATTAGACAAGCTACAAAGTTTTCGTTCATAAAACTTTGCTTTAATTTAATGGTGAGTTTTGGTTTTGAATCTGTTAACTATAATAATATAACTTTTGGACGGTTTTAATATATCATTCTGACGTATTGTATATATATAAATATAAAATATATAAAAATGATGTGTTGTTTTAAGTAATTATATTAGGTGATATAAACTTTTATAAATTAATACAAGATAATAATTTTGTCTAACTAACAAAAAAAATGATAAATGTAAGTGTTAGTATGAAAATAAATTTAAGTTAAGAGAAGGCTGTGTAAAAAAAAAACACTGGTTTATTAAAAATGTTTAATCGGATTTTAACACTTTTTATCATATACACAGGGTTGAAAATTCTACCCACAAACACGACGGGTTAATTAGATTGGAATTTATAAAAAGTGTTAATAGCCAATTAAATTTACTTTAAAATCTTTTTTTTTTAAATAGCCATCTTTCAAAATTATTTTCATATAAATGCTTATATTTAAAATAATAACTTTTTATTATCCAGACAATCTGATTATTTTGTGTTAATTAATAAAAGTTTTTAATTTATAAAAAATGTAATTATTGTATATTCTAAAATAATTTTTATTATATCTTTAACTAATAAATCACCACTATTTGTAATGTTTTTGTCCATAGGTGCTACATAATTTATTGTTATTTTTGTCAATTTTATTTTTATCCTAATGAAGAAACATTTGTTTTTGAAACGTGATGATAATTTTGTTTAAATAAATGATTATACAAAGTGATTTGTTTTCATCTCATTGACTTCAATTATTTTATTGTGTGTACGATATTCTCAGATGCGGTGTTTGTTTAAAAATAGTTACATTGGATGATGACTTACAATAAGTAGGGGGTTCATCGGTACGGCAAATCTGTCTTCATTGAAAACTTCGCGCACCAGTTCATCCTCATATTCTGCATCATCATCACTGTATTCACTGCCAAGGCTCGAATCTGGAAAGAAATGATTCACTAATTAGATTATCACAAATAATTCATTCTGAAGCGGTGGAAAAAGATATATTTTGATTATTTATTTACTCTATAGAGTTTACTATCGTTAAATTCAAATTTAATACAAAAGAATTTTTTCATAGAAGATACCTATATAATATTTAAATTGAGTAATGTTAAGTGTGAAAGACATGTATTTTAAATGGTAAATGATATGCAGTGTTTCGTGTACACCTCCCTAAGAGAACCTACGTTTTTTAAAATTTGGGATAATTGGTGTTTAGCAAAATTTATTGTCAGGTTAGTGTACAGTAGTGTATGAAGTATATTTAAAAACTAGGTACAAGATTCAAAGAGCAAAAATCAAGTGACAGATATTACGCCCGGTATTTTATCTAATTGAATTTATTATCTTTATATACCGTTGAGAATTCTCTATATATTAGAAAGAAGAGAAATAACATATTTAAAAGAAGATATTTAATGAAGAAACGCCGTTTTTTTTTACTAAAAAACGTTGATTGAACAAAATTTTGATCTCAAGTTTCTTTTTGTGTATTCTTTTTAATAATTTATAAACAATAAAAAATCTCCTACATGTTGGATTGCCATTGGTTGGTCAATCGAGTAACCTCCAATACCTACTGATTTTTCAGGATTTTAGTTGAAAAAACCAACGAAAATGTCAGCGTAGACCAAAATATGGTTTACATTTTTTATTATAAATAGTGTCAGGAATCACTGGTTAAAGTAAGTCAAGTATGTCCCTTAATACCAATAAACACATATATTATAAAACTATTAAGTTCTAATTCAGTAAAGCGGAAATTCATTGACTTACATGTATCCTCGTAAAAGCTATCATCTGCAGAGATGGTGCTTTCGCCAAATGATGCATTGAGGTCTTCATCAATGGGCTCATCTTCCGTTTCCGAGGATTCATCAGGATGGTCAATTGCTATTGCTCTTGCTTCAGGATTGTCATTTTCCGTTGCTACATTGCCGTTGGCCGCATCAGGATTGTCTTCTGCCATTACTCTGGTATCTGCGGCAAACATCATAAGAAACCAGGGTGATAAGGTTTCCCTGCTATTGTTGTTGAAGCTCATTTTTAAACTTTCTTCACCCGTCAGAAACAAATATAACACTCACTTGAAATGTCAATTAAACACTTTCAATAAAAAGGGAGATTCTATCAGAAGAACTGCTGATTTTAACTCCAGATTTATTTAGATTTTAAAATAACTTTTGGCACACTTTTGGTCGAATAATCACAATAAACTGTAAAATTACGAGGGTTGCTGGAGTAACGACTTTGATACTTGTCAGAGAGGTAATGATTCAAATTTCATATATTATGGACTATTTATGCCGATTTCAATTTTTAAATGCACCAATAAGCTAATTAGCGGTAAATTTAATTCTCCCAGCACACTTTGGGGAAGTTTGGATTTTACGACCCTTAATGAGTTTAACGCGTACATTTCTGTGACTCATTTTTCTGATTAAGTGTTTAAATGGATTTAAATACAAACGTAATGCAGTTATCTCTTACCAACTAACTTCTGGTAAAGTAAGTGCATTAAAATTTTAAACAACAACTGTATCTAATATTACTTTTAGTTTTGGGAACTAATTTTCTCTTAATTATTAAATCAAAACTTAATTTTTCTCGGAAATCATAAAATTTGTTAGAGGGTGGGTACTTAGATACCTTTTACGTTACACATTTAATATCTACTGCAAAACATATTACAAACACGCAATAATAAATTTTACGAAATATTTACGAAATATTTTGCGAATATATTTTGATTTTCATAAAGAAATTGGTCGTACAATTTGTCCAAAGATAAGTTATTATCTCAATGAGAACTTTTTTTTCAAACTTTTTTCGGATAGCACGTGATATGGAAAAAAAATGCCAATAAGAAAGTTCAAATAAATACGACAAATTCACATATAAAAATCCCTGAAACATTAAAACGGCCATCTTGAAACGGAAACGGAACGTACACAAACATTTACAGACATACGAAACGCAAAAGTTAAGTTCTTTTTTTATTTTTTTATTGAATAATAAAAGATTCGATATAATAAAATAATACATAACAATCTTTAGTATTTCTATTCCAGGTTAATAGTGATTTTATTTTATTTTTTAATGTTCTCCAATAATAAGCAAATGCGTATGGGAGGAGGTATTATTTGTTTGGTTATTTAGTTTTTTTTTTTGTTTTTATCTTGTGTTTTTTTTTAAATTTATTTTATATAAAGAACAGGAGAATTTTTTTAATTTTTTTTGATTTATTTATTTATTTTTTTCAAAACAGGACTTTGTCATGCTTAGTCAATTAACAATAATTTAAATGGTATGTTTTTAGGTTTTCACGGCCAAAAAGTATTTTTGTTATTGTTTTTGGGGTGTTATGCCGTGTTTCGCTACCTCCTTCTTTAGCCAACGTTTCAGACAGCGTTACAGTGTCCATCATCAGGGCAGATGAGCTCATCTCCCCTGATGATGGACACTGTAACGCTGTCCGAAACGTTGGCTAAAGAAGGAGGTAGCGAAACACGGCACAACACCCCAAAGACAATAACAAAAATAATTTAAATATTTCTTCAATAAGAACAACCTTCTAGCGTTGATATCTCCCTGAAGTTATGATTGCAGTTGTCACTCATCCAATTCTAGACAGTCAACCAATCTCATCCATAGACGCAGTGGGATGTTTTAACGCACAACATTGATTTTTCCGTATCACTGGAAGGTGCCGTAAAATCACATATGAAAATGGAGATACTTTTCACAATTATTATTTTTTAATTGTTACTACGTAAAAAAAAGATTATCCTAAACCCACAGATTACAATCAGCTTGGATGAAATCTTTAGGAGATCTTCTATAAGTTTTGGACATTAGGTAACTTTTTCACCAAAACCATAATATGGTTAATATTAACACACCTCTTTTAACACGGAACTGATTTTGACAATGTCCAAACTGCTCGTGATACCAAAGGACATAATCACTTTCTTAGCCCTTTCCCTAAAACAACTTTTAGCCAATGAAATTTTAAATACTTAGCAACAAAGCTATACAATGCACTTCCACTGGCCATTAGACAGAACACAAATTATTTGAAATATAAATCAGACACCAATCCTTGAACCATCAGCCAAACTGCGCGTAATCTCAATACAGGAATTCCTAGTGAGACAGGCACAGCACATAACTGATGCAATTTAATTAAGTTGCATAAAAATAAATAAAAAAAACTGCAGCATCTTCATCGCATCACGGTGCTATTTCTACCTGCTTCTTGGCGTTTCCGACTTCTTATCCTATTGACTTTCATAATAATAATAATAATAATAACATTACATTTGTATAGCGCAGTTTTGTGTCACTTCACTTCAAGTGCGCTTAACTTAATAAAATTAAAAAAATAATTATAATAATAATCCTACAGTGCTCCTTACGAATCCATTACAAAATATTGATAAAATAATATGAAATAAAGAATATACAGTATTTACAAAGCAATGACAAGAGAACAAAATTTAACAAAAACAGTGCTTTCATAGCACACACAGGACAATAATAATAAACAATAACGGTGGTTGTAGCATAGGACAAAACAAGAACTTTAAAACTAAAATATAATACTAACAGGTGGCAGTTTACGTTTAGAAATGAGAAATATTCTGACATTATATTCGGACATTAAACATAAAAATACAACTAGGAGGAAACCGAAACCAAGCAATTATCGGAAACTTGAGATCATGGCTTAGGTATTACGTGTATTGAAAATATGTTAGGATTCATGAATGGTATGATTTTTTAAATAATTTTGTTTTTAAAGCCCGTTTAAATTCAGCCAAATTCTGGATATTAGTAAGAGCTGAGGGAAGTTTATTCCAAATGAGAGGGCCAGTTACACGAAAAGAGCGATCATAGTAAACGGCTCGATTTGACCTAGAAAGTTCGATTAAACGATTACATGTCATTTGTGTTCACCTTTCTTCACCCATCTACTCTTTTTTAGATTTAAATGTGATTATCATTCGATTGATTGATTGATATTTCAATTGAAAGAATCCGACACAAATTTCTCACATTAATTAATTTTAAATTAGGAATTCCCACGAATGACGTTAACTGTGATTCTCTATACCAAAAAATGCTTCTGTTATCGTTAAAAGATATAAAAATAGAATAGAAAATCTAGACCTCTCCAGCCAGACTCTCTCGATCCATCGCCTTGCACCGTGCCGCACCCCTGATTCTTACCAACTCATCACGTCTTTTTCCTTCCCGGAACTTTCTCTCCTTCCTTTCCCTAAAAAAATCCTCCGAACAGCATCCCCAAAGTTGACATGGCTCCGAGGGCTTTTTTTTCCTCAGGACCTCCTGAGTGGATCTAAAGTTAAAAAAAAAGCCTGTACCTTACGAGTAAATCATATCCTTATTTTTTTGTTTTGTTCGTTGTAGCCTTATACCTACAAACTAGCTTTTGTACGTTACACTTTGTTTTATGCCAGGGCTTATTACTTAAATACTACACATATATTTTGTTTGCCAAATTAAATTTAAAAAAAGTTTTTATTGGAATTTAAGTGATTATTTTCTTTTTAAATATCTGCCCTAATTAGGGATTGCAATCCCGCAAAACGGGATCCCACATTCCCGCGGGATCCCGCTGCTTTTATTAATCTGCGGGATCCCGCACCTTCAAAGCGCGGATCCGCGGATCCCGCAAATTAAAAATTTCAAGAAAGAAATGACGTTCTTTGAGTCCGATGGTATCAGAGGAGAGTACCTGATGCTCGCCTCTGAATATATCCTGACGGTTCAGCCTACTAGCGAGAAAGCCGAGAAAGCGTTTTTAGCATCAGGATATATTTGCAGTTCACTCAGAAGCAGGCTCGGAGATGGTACAATAAATGCAATTTTTTTATAAGTTATCACCACAGGTTGATATCATATATTTCAAAGATGCGGGATCCCGCGTGGGATTAAGTAATCCCGCATATCAATCCCGCGGGATTGAATGAGCTGCGGGATTGCAATCCCTAGCCGTAATATATATTTCGATTAAATAACATTATTATTTATTCTGTTTTATTGGTTTGCAATAAACGAAATTAATATTGTAAGCATACATAGACAACCTTGCTTTTCTATGTTATACTTTCTTTAACTTAAAATTTCAGGCTTATATCATTGTTGTTCTATAATTTGGGAGGCAGTTATGGGTACCAATGCCGTAGGTCACCCCAGGTGGTTCTTAGCTGAGTTGCTCGGGTTCATGGGGTGAGGTTTGTCTAGGTCTCCAGGTCTCTAGGTCTCTTTGCCTAGGCGGCGAGTCGAATCGGAAGAGATTGTTTGAGGTAGGCCTCAGCTAGACCTCTTTGGCCAGACTCTCTCGACCTATTTATTGCCTTGCACCGCAGTGGGAGGGATAGATTCATACGTCCGTCACTCTTAGACAGATTGACTCCCAAATTTCCAACCAGCTCTCATACTTTTTTCCTTCCCGTAACTTCATCTCCTTCCTTTCTCTGATAAGACCCTCCATACAGCATCCCCAAAAATAACACAGAAGCATTTTTTCTTTGAACTAATGTAAAAAAAAATTATCTTATTAATGGTATTGATATTTTGCCAATTTGCACTAATTAAGTGTTGTTTTCATACGAATACTACAAGTGTATTTATTGTGTTATGCTTTAATCGATTGTAATTTTTATATACAAATACATATTCAGGCATATACGCAAAAACTAAAATTAAATTATTTTATGTAAAATTGGTTTTTTCATACTTTTTGGTAATGACTTCGGAAGGCGAAACAGCAATAATAACACAAAAATAACAATTCAAAAAAAGTTTATTAAGGAAAAATTCGGTTATATTTTTTATTTTACATTTAATATTGTTTATAATACAAAGAAAATAAAGCTCAATTTGTGATAATTTATGTTATAGAAATTATTATAACTTGTTATTAGTTTATTTGTTAATGTTGTTATTATTTTAAATATTAAATTATTATATTAGAAAAAAATTTGTACATGTTAAAGTAGAAAAGTTTACAAAAAACTTGTAAAAAAATTAATATAAAACTTTAAATAAAAAGTAAGATTAAAGAGTAGGTACAGGAAGCAGTCAATAAATTAATATAAATATTTTTAAAATCGGATTTTATAAATAACATTAAAATTAATAAGAAAATATTCGCAGGGAAATAATGTTCAGTTATACAATACAAATTAAATAAGTTCAGAGAGTACTTTATATACACAATAATCACATTTATGAAGTTTGTCAAATGAATCTAAATAATGGAGTGTGACATATTGTACTGAATCGTTCCGGAGCATTACTGGATGATTTCATGTTCGTCGTGGTAGTCGAAGAATTGGTTGTAAGCTATATTGAAGGAACTGTTGTATCTTAGTATCCTCTGCTCATCGAGTCATCTGCATCCTCTTCATCAACGGAATAATCCTTTACGTTCCGGAGCATTACTGAATCATTTCGTATTCGTCGTGGCAGTCGAATAATTGGTTATAAGGTGTGTTGAAGGAATTGTAAGAGAAGTCCCTGAGCATCATCTGCTCATCTGAGTCCTCTGCATCGTCTTCATTGTTATCATCAATGGAATCATTTTTTATTCATTGTGGTAGTCGAAGAAATGATTGTAAACTAAGTGGAAGTACTCCCTAAGAAGCATTTGCTCATCTGATTCCTCTTCTTCTACTTCTTCATCATCATCATCATCATCAATGGAGTAATCCTGGGGAAGAAAAGAAATATTAATTAGTCTTTTGAACACAAGTAACATGTTAAGAGGAATAAACGACTGCGCAACCTTATTTAGCATTCAAATCTTATTTTTTTTATTTAAAGTAAAAAATCCAACATATCAAAAGATGTAGCAAATATTTATGTGAGATACACGGGTGTGGGATTTTCTGTATTAAAAATTACAAAATGCAAGCCTTATAGAACAAATAAAAAATGATGTGTACAAAGTGATTAGTTTTCATATAATTGAATTCAATAATTTTTTTGGTAATTAGTGTGTAGGTACGATATTCTCACATAGGATGGTTTGTTTAAAAATAGTGATATTGAATGATGACTTACCATAAATAGGGGGTTCATCGGTATGGCGAATCTGTCTTCATTGAAAACTTCGCGCGCCAGTTCAGCAGCATATTCATCATCTTCATCATCGTATTCATCATCATCATCATCGCTGTCTTCACTGATAAGGCTCGAATCTGGAAAGATATGAATCACAAATAAGCCACTTAGAAGAGGTGTTAAATGATACATTTTAATTATATATTTATTTCTATGCAGTTTAATATCATAAAATTCAAATGTATTCTTGCACAGTAGATATTTAAATTGTGTTGTGTAAAGTGTGAAAGATATGTATTGTAAATGGTAAATTCTATGCAGTGTTTTGAGAACACCTCCCTAAGAGAACCTACGCTTTTTAAATTTTGGGTAGTTGATGTTTAGCAAAATTTATTGTCAAGTTAGGGTAAAAAAAATACTAGGTACATTATTTAAAGAGCAAAAATCAAGCGAGGGATATTACGCCCGGTATTTTAACTAATTAAATTTATTCCCTATATACAGTTGAGAGATAAACAGAAAGAAGAAATAAACATAAAAGAAAGAAAATATTTAAATAAACTAAAATTTTGATCTCCGTTGACTTTTTTTTTTTTTTAAACAAAAAAATCTCCTGCATGGTTGATTGGCATTGGTGATACAGTCACCGCCGTTGAGTAACCGCCAATTCCTATTCATTTTTCAGGATTTTAGTTGAAAAAAAACCATGAAAATGTCACCGGAGACCAAAAGTTGGGGTTTCTTTTTTATGCTAAATGGTGTCAAAAATCTTAATTAAGTCCCTTAACCACGAGAGCGCTTTTTTCCACAATATTACCATGTTGTATTTAAAATACCTCGGTTTGCATTGCTGCCAATTTTGGCAAATTTTCCCTTATTTGTAATTAATTAGTAGAAGTTACGATTTTATAATATACATTTTTTTTTAAATCCTACGAAAATGTGATAATCGACAAAAGATAGGTGAATAGGCTATATAAATCTATAATCAGTTAGAATATCTCCATATAAAAATTCGGAAGTATGATTTTTTATTAATTTGGGCAGAAAATATTCAAAATGATCACCAAAATATGTCGAGCAATCGGAGAAAAAAGGTTTTAAATTGGTTAATACCCATATACATATCCAAATATATAATATAACTGACTATTTATTTCTAATTTAGTAAAGCGAAAATCCATTGACTTACATGTATGCCCCACAAAGCTATCATCAGAGATAGTAGTTTCACCGAACGATGAGTTGAGCTCTTCGTCAGTAGATTCATCTTCCGTTTCCGAGGATTCATCGGGATGGTCAATTGTAGTTGCTCTGGTTTCAGGATTGTCATTTGCCGTTGCTACATTGCCGTTGGCCGCATCAGGATGATCTTCTGCCATTATTCTGGTACCTCTAGCAAACATCATCCGGAACCACGGTGGAGAGGTTTCCCTGCCATTGTCGTTGTAGCTCATTTTATAAACTGTCAGAAACAAATATAAAACTCACTTGAAATTAAACACTTTCAATAAAAAGGGAATTAAGTTTACAACTATTTTAGATAAAAACTGCTTTTTTCTCCAGTAGATTTTTTAAGATAATGAAAAGAACTTTTGGCACGATTTCTGTCGAAAGATCACAATAAACTGTAGAATTACGAGGGTTGCTGAAGTCACGACCTTGGTACTCGTCAGAGAGGTAATGATTCAAATTTCATATATTATGGACTATTTATACCGATTTCAATTTTAAAAATTAGCAAATAAGTGAATTAGTGAAAAAATTAATCCGCCTGGCACAATTTGGGAAAGTTTGGATTTAACGACCCTTAATGACTTTAATGCACACATTGCTATGACTCATTTTTCTGTCAATGTGTTTAAATGGATTTAAATACAAACGTAATGCAGTTTTAATGACCTCTTACCATTTAAATTCCACAATGGATTAATTTGTTAAAACAACTTAACATTACTATTGTTTCCCTGAACAGCAGCAGACCTCGGCTCCAAAAAATAAGTTCCTATTTTTCACTTATTTAATAAATCAAAACGTAATTTTTTTCGGAAATCATAAGATTTGTTAGTAGGTACTTAAATACTTTTCACTTTACACATTAAATACCTTCTACAAAACTTATGACACACCACGATAATAAATTTAATGAACTATTTATATATTTCTTTAAATTTCTATAAAGGATTTGCCCGTACGATGAGTCCAAAGAAAATTCAATTTAAAACACTCCTCACACCTTTTTCTTTCCCAGAATTTTCCCCCTTCCTTTTCCTAAAAATACCCTCCACACAGCATCCCTACAGACGACGTAAACATCCCTGAGGAATATTTTTCCTTCAGGACCTCCTATGTGGATATATTTTGAAAACAATAATATAAACCTTTCTAAAAATACTACCACAAATTTTAATATTTGATATCTCTTTTTCTTTCTTCCTTTTTCTATCTTCTTCTTCATCTCCTCTTCGATCGGCCTAAGCGTTTGGCTTATGACACAACAATGCAATTTTCATCAATGTTTTATTTTTATATTTTAATTATTTATTTATTTCTATACAGTTGGTTATCGTTAAATTCAAATTTAAGAAAATAGTATTCATTTGTAGTAGATACTCAAATAATTTTAAATATTATTTATTTATTTATTTATAAATAAACGCCCTTTTTCGGGGCTTTTACATATATAGCATAGAAAAAACATTTTATTGTACATAACTGAACTGCCTCAATAACAATATTTTAAATTTATTCAAAGATAAATTGAAGATGTCCACTGACTTGGTATTATTGTTTCCCTCCATTAGTATTCTGGGCAAAGAGGAATACATATGATAGTTAGTCCCAGAATTTCTGCACTGAAATAAATCCTGACTTCTAGTATTACGAAGTGGAATTCGGAAGCTTATCAATTCAAGTAATACCGGACTATCAACTAAATCATTTAGAATTTTATATAAAAATACCAAGTCAGTGAAAATTCTTCTGTCTGACAATTTAAGCATATTCATATGGTGTGTTGTAGTTTAACATATTTGCTGAAATACCCATTTTAAAATTTAGAAAACGTAAGAATTTGTTTTGTATTCTTTCAACAGCTTGTACGTGCATATTATAATGAGGATTCCAGACAGGAGAATTGTACTCAAGTTGGCTTCTAACATAAGCAAAATATAACATTTTAATACACTTTATATTGTTAAAGTTTCTAGTTAGCCTAGTTATAAACCCCAACATTTTTAAGCCCTTATTACAGATTTCTGTTATGTGGTTAACAAATGAAAGATTTGATTGAAAAGTGATGCCCAAGTCTTTAATTTGCATTAATGTCTGAAGAGCATTGTTATCAATGTTGTAATTAAATATCACTGGATTTTTTATTCTAGAAAATCTAACAATTTGACATTTTGAGATATTTAAATAAAGTCTATTTTCCATACACCAAATTAACAATTTGTTGATATTATCTTGAAGAATGTTGCAATGATAAATATTTTCAATAATTTTAAAAATTTTGAGGTCATCAGCAAAAAGTAAGATAGATACATCATGAAATATTTTTGTAAGATCATTTATAAACAAGATAAATAAGATTGGGCCAAGGTGTGAACCCTGTGGAACTCCACTTGTTGCATTAATTTTTTCTGACAGGGAGGATTTAATTCTAACTATTTGTTGTCTTCCAGTTAGATAGCTTTTAAACCAGGCTAATATATTGCCGCGTATACCAAGCTTTCCTAATTTCCAAATTAAGATTTCATGGGAAACTGTATCAAATGCTTTACTGAAATCAGTATAAACAGTGTCCACTTGTTTTTTTTCTTTAAAAGCATTGTTTATAAAATTTAATTTAAATTATGTAGATATCTTATACACAAATTATATTGTGTAGTGTAAAGTGTGAAAGATGTGAACAGTTAATGGTAAATGATATACAGTGTTTCGTGAACACCTCACTAAGAGAACCTGTGCTATTTAAAATCAGGGGTAGTTGATATTTATAAAGTTAAGGTAGGGTAGTTTATGCAGAATATTTACAAACACGGTACAAGATTTAAAGTGCAAAAATCACGGGAGTAATTAAATTAATATTATATTACGCCCGGCATTTTAGATAATTGAATTAATTCTCTACATACATTTGAGACATAAACAGAAAGAAAATATTTAATGAAGAAATTATTACGTTTTTTTGAAAAGCATCTATAAAACAAATTAATACAGGGTGTCAAGTGACATAAATTATTTATTTTAACCAGAGAATACTGACGTTATTTGGAGTACAAAACGTCAACGAAAATTTGATCGCAGGTGGCTATTTATGATTTTTTTTTTTAAATATATAGTTTTTTAAATAATAAAAAAAACTTCTATTTTTCGGTATCGGTCGGTCAGTCAAATAACCGCTTGATAACGGCCGCCCGTCCCTAGCTGTCCAATGTCTGATTTTTCGGAATTTTAGTTTAAAAAAAACCATCGAAAATGTAACCGGAGACAAAAATTTGATTTATATTTTTTACTCCAAATATTGTCAGGAATCACTTTTTAAAGTAAGTCAATTACGTCTCTTAACACCCATAATATGCCTATAAATTATATAACCAACTATAAATTTCTAATTCAGTAAAGCGGAAATTCATTGACTTACATGTATCTTCGTAATAGCTTTCATCAGCAGAGATGGTACTTTCGCCAAAGGATGCGTCGAGGTCTTCATCAATAGGCTCATCTTTCGTTTCCGAGAATTCATCAAGATGGTCAATTGTCATTACTCTGGCTTCACGACGGTCATCTGCCGTTGCTGCATGGCCGTTTGCGAAATCAGGATTGTCTTCTACCATTATTCTGGCCTGATTTTCAGCAAAAATCATCAGGAACCAAGGTGGAGAGGTTTCCCTGCCATTGTTGTTGAAGCTCATTTTATAAACTTTTTTCCTTCACTCGTCGGAAACAAATATAACACTCACTTAAAATTAAACACTTTTAACAAAAATGGGTTACGCTTAAAATTATTTTATCAGAAGAACTGCTTATTTTAACTGTAGATTTATTCAGATATTAAAAATAAATTTTGGCACAATTTCTGTTGCAATGATCACAATAAACTGTAAAATTACAAGGGTTTAAACTTTGATACTTGCGAAAGAGGTAATGATCCAATAATTAATCTATATTTTGGTCTATTTAAAGCAATTTTTAAAATCCAACAAGAAGAGAATATGTGGAACAATTAATCCACCCGGCACAATTTGGGGAAGTTTGGATTTTACGACTCTTAATGACAACAATGCGTACATTTCTGTGACTCATTTTTCACTAATGGTATAAATGGATTTAAATGCAAACGTAATGCAGTTATAATGACATCTTATCGTTTAACTTCTGGTAAAGTGCATTAAAATGTAAAAAAACTGTAATATTACTTTTATTTCTGTGAACTGTAGCAGACCCCAGCTACAAAAAAATGTTTCTACTTTTCTCTTATTTAATAAATCAAAACTCAATTTTTCTCGGATATCATAAGAATGTTAGTAGGAATTTTTAATGCAAAACTTATTACAAACCACAATAATAAATCTCATAAAATATATATTTTTTAAATTTCTATAAAGGAATTACCCGTACAATTAGTTCAAAGAAAAGTCACTATCACAATGAAAATTCTTTTTTCAAACTATCTCTTTCAGTACCATAATAAAGAAAAAATTCCAAAAAAGAAAGTCCAAATATGCCGATTCCATGTTTTAAAAATAATGTTTATTGAACCATTAAATCGTCCACTATCTTTAAACGGAAACTGAACTAACACAAGCATTTACAGATAGATGAAATGCAAAACGAGTTACAGTAAGACTTTGCCACGCTCAGTCAATTAGCAATAATTTAAATACTTCTTCAATAAGAGCCTTCTAGCGTTGATATCTCGCTGAGGTTCTAATTGCAGTTCTCACTCATCCGATGCCGATTCTAGACAGGTCATCGTCCAATCTCACCTTTGCCTCTTTTCTATACAATTAATTATTTTTTATATAATTAATCTGAAAAATTACAACGGAGTTCTACAAAGTATATTTAAAAACAATAAAAGCTACAACAGTGCAACAGTGTTCTACAAAAAAAAATTTAAAAAAAAAAACAATGAGTAATACAACATGAAAAGCTGTTGCTTATTCATAATATAACCTTCTTAATAGTTACAAGAAAGTATTTTAACTTAAATAAATTTAAAAACTGTGTTTTGCAAAAAATAATTAAAAACAATTAGTGCTACAGTAAATTAATTAAATAATACATAAAATAACATTCTTAAGCTTTAAAATGGAGTTCTACAGAAAAAAAATGTAAATGCTGTAGTAGTGCTACAGAATACATAATATAACCTTCGTAGAAGGCACATCAAAGTATTAAATGAAGCTTACAAATGAAGAACAGCTATACAACAAAAAAATTAAAAATAATAAATACCTAAAAGTAATGAATCATTTTGAAGTGGATCCTTTTTTCTTAGTCAGAATAGTCAAAGAAATCGGAAGGGATCGTCGTAGCTGAAGTCCCTAAAGATCCTGTCACGTCTCTGTTCATCTGAATTCACACTGTTTCAATCCCCTTCATCAATGGTGTTATCCTGGGGAATGCAAGATAAATAAATTTTTTCAATAAATTAACAAGCTAACAACTCGTTCCCCAAGTCAAAAATAAATAATTTTGAGATAATAATGCAGAAATATTCAAAACTTTTTTTAATTACTTGCTCAAAAATTATTACTTAAGGAACTGCTCAAAATTTGCAAGCCACAAACATTCTTTGATTTTTTTTTCTAGAATTAAACTTTTGAATCCATTTATCACAGAATACCACATTTGGCATGTCATAAGGGTGTGAAGTATGGGGTATAATAATGTTATATCTTTGAGAGCAACAACCAGAAATCAACTCAAAAACAGAAAATATCTTTAATATCATACATCATATTTTTTTATTATTTTAACAGTGTATTATTTTAATAGTTTTTTGAACAATGTATAAAATATGTTGTGTGGTGGTTTGTTTATTTTGAGATAGATTGCGTGAAGATGGCTTACCATAATATTATACAGAGGATTCATTGGCAAGTCTAAGAGTACGCCATGGAAATCTGCGCGAGACATTTGATTAATATCTTTACTAGTTAATTCATCACTGCTCTAGCTTTTAAATCTGAAAAAAAAACCCACTTATTAGATTGCGATAATATAACATAACAATGATACCACGGGCTGAATATTGGGAGTTATTAATGCACTTAAGGCCCCGTACTCGAGCACAAAAAGAAGAAGATGGAGAGATATGTAATTAGGATGCGCGCTAATACTTCAGATGATAAAATTGAAGCGAAAATTGTGAAAATGTTTAATAAAACACGACTCGTTTAGAATAGAGCAAAAATCTCATGGGCGTTGTCTAAAACAACGATCAAAGAAACATTGTGAATTTTTTCATACATATAACTTGTTAAATAATAGAGACAGGCTTGAAAATAAAAAATTTCGGAGCATACTTTGTGATTTTTTTCTATCGAGGGAATTTCATATAATTTGCGTTTTCGCGTAGGGATTGTATAGATATTATCTTAAAAAATAATATGTATTTTTTAAGAGCTTAAAAACGTCAAATGTTCAAGGGAGATATGTAAGAAATCGGTAGAAATTCGAGTAGCGCTGCCTTAATGTATAAGATTTAAAGGCCAATAAGTTACATCCATGATTGCATTCGTTAGGATGATAATAATGCCATTGCTCTGGCTTCGTAAGGATGATAATTTGTCGTTACTCTGGATTCTCAAGGATGAAAATATTAAATATGAAAGTCTAACTGAAGCATGCTTTACGTAAGTTATACATTAAGTATAAGTATATTTAATTTTTTTTTTGAAAAATAATAAAATTAATAACCTGTTATAAGAGAGTGAAGTTAGCAGTAAAGGAGCCAAGTCATTCGTCATCTTTAGTCGTAGTGGGCTACAAGGAAGGCCATGGCTGCGGGTGTATCCTACTTTAGTTCCTCTTCGAGCTTAGCATCAGTCTCAATAGTCTCATCTTCGTGTTCTACCGTGAAGTTATTTGCCTCCCTCTTGTCAGCAGTGGTAGGAAACTATTGAAAAAAATAAAATAAATTAGATTTTTTAATACAAGTTGTACATGAGAAAATGGAAAAGCTACAGCTGGGATAGCATTCCTTTATTTAGTAAATCATAGACATATATGTACAATACATTGGGAGGCGGGAGGCATCAAATTGGGAGGCGGGAATGGGTACCGCCGCCCTGGGAACCTTTATTGGATAACCAACACCTCTTTCATAGGTTACCCCAAGTGGTTCGCTACGTTTGGTGATTTAGCAGGGGTGCCCGGGTTCACGGGGGGAGGTTTGTCTAGGCGGATGACCAAGACACACTGAACTCCAGATTCCTACCCACCCCTTAAACTCTTTTCCTTCCCAGAACTCTTCTCCCCTTCCTTTCCCCAAAAAACCCTCCACACAGCATCCCCAAAGATGACATAGGCCCTGAGGGAAATTATTTTTCTCAGGGCCTCCTGTGTGGAGCTCATGTAAAAAAATATATTTTAATAATATTTCCTTAATATAAAAGTATTTTATTGGTACCATGTTTTAATTACTGGGGGTTATTAATATTTTAGTTCCACGCCAACTGAGAATAAAGTCAACTCAACATCTCCTTGAAAAGTCGTTAAAAGCTATGAAAAAAAAATATTTTAAATTATCCGATAACCCTAACCTAACGTAACCTATTTCATTGAAAAAAGTTGAAAAAAATAACAGTGAGAAGAGTAAAATTATAAAAATACTTACAATGAAATGAAAGCTTTCAGATGAATTAAAAACCTTATGGTAAACGTCTAAATCGGTGTAAAAATTAGTCACTTTCTTAACCTAAACTCAGAGTTCGTGCTTTCGCTGAATAATGCGCCAAGGCACATCCTTCACCAGAAGTCGCATCAGAATTGTCATCTTCCATTGCTCTGTATTCGTGAGAATGGTAAACAGAAACATCACTAGTTTCATAAGGAAAGTACTCTTCAATTTCTATGCCTTCATGAGAATTGTAAGCTGGAATTTTCACTGACTTGGAAAGATATGTAATTTTCTATTTAATTTGCTGAACAAAAGGATGGTTATTCTCCATTGCGTTGGCTTCATAACGATGATGGTACGTTGTCCCTCTGATTTCAGGAGAATTACGCCACAAATAAACCAAACAAAATACCAATATTGCGTTATTCCGGCTTTGTAGTATATATAATATTCCGACACACTTTTAATCAAATAAACAATGGACTGAATTATAAATATATACCATAAAAAGAGCGTACTTTAATTATAGAGATTTTTAGAAAATTAAGATTAAACGGCGCACATTTACTTTAAAGACCACAATAACAATTAGGCCGGCCGTACACATCCGATGTTGCTTTCTGGTTGTCTGATCAGACTATCGGATCGGACGAACACCGAACACATCCGATTTTCCGATCAGTCTTAGTCGCTTATGATCTGTATAGCGAAACAATACAATTAGCTAAAAATATAATCCATGGCCCAATTTATTTATTTACAGACTTCCTCCCAGGCCAAGTCTTAACTTTACGTTATATAGATTGATGCTTATGTATTGTTATCAAGTTTAATTTGTACAACAAAGTTCATACATATTATTTTAAGATTTTAATTTGCATATTCAATAATAATCCAATGGGTAAGGTGGGAATGACTTTTGGAATCCGGGAACAATTAATGGATAACCAACACCCCTGTCGTAGGTCTCTTCAAACTGTTCATTACGTTTTGTAACTTAGCAGGGGTGTCCGGGTGTCTGGGTTCATGGGGTGAGGTTTGTCTAGGTCAAGGCGGCGGATTACCTGATCAAACTGAACCGTCAAAAAAAATTGCTACTCATCCGTAATACCTTTTTCATTCCCAGAACTTCTTCTCCTATGTTTCCTTAAACAGACCCTTCACATAATATCTCCAAATATGATAGGTCCTGAAGGAATTTATTTTCTTCAGGACCTCCGATGTGGGAGCTCTTAATAATAATAATAATTTTCCTCAGGGCCTATGTCATCTTTGGGGATACTGTGTGGAGGATCTTTTTAGGGAGAGAAAGTTCTGGGAAGGAAAAGGGTATGAGGGGTGGGTTGAAATTTGAGGGTCCAGGAGTGACGGACAAATGAATCCATCACTCCAACTACGTGGAAGGCGGTGGCGTCGAAGAGAGAGCGTCTGGAGAGGTCTACGTTAGGGGTAAGGGGTGATCTTAGGTAAGGCTCTTGACTCACTGGTTGCGAGATCAAATCCCGACGTGGGCAAATAAATTTTATTTGATTAATTTGTATTATTTCACAATAAATTCATTTAAAAATAATTTATAGTGTATTTGCGGCACGTTCCAGAGTAAAAGATACTCTCAGTAACGCCCTGGAGTAAGACCACCATTCAGAATTGAAACGTTGCTTGAAATGACTTTCCCAGATCTGAATTGCCAGGTACTTTCCCACCTTTCCTTTACCCATCTCCTTTCCCTTCCTACCACCTCTAGCCTCACAACGTACTCCAATTGGTGATGCCATAGTCTCACTGGCTCCAGACGGAAGGAGCTAAGACACTTGTGCGGAATTCACATAAAAAAAAGGTTAAATCTCCTTCAACCAATCTCTCTCGATCCGGCTCACCATGCATCAGGTGAGAAAACACATTGGCCGCCAAGACCTAGATATACCTCACCCCATGGACCTGGGCAACTCTGCTAAGTATTCAAACACAGCGAACCACTTGGGGTGAACCCTTGGCAGGGGTATAGGTTATCCAATAGATGGTTCCTGGGGCATTCCGCCTCCCAAATTTGTTCTGTCAGCAGAACTTGTTCACAAATTGATCTGTTTAAAAAACATAAATAATAATTATTATGTAGGAATTGAAACGTTTCTACTGCGGTGACGAGTAGTTAGGTGTCAATACTCATTTGCCACCTGTCGACTCGAAGAAAAAACCAGATAAGTAATAAAACCGGGGCTACGTACTTTTTCGTCCGATCCGATCCGGTACCAGACGGATCGGATCGGATCGGATTTCGGGATTTCATAAGAAATGTATGGCGCGAAGGCCTTCCGGTTGTCTGATCAGACAATCGGATGGAAAATCGGATGTATGCGGCCGGCCATGGCGGTAAATCAGTATTTTTTAATATTTATACTCATTTATACCGCTAGGTGGCGTTGCGAGCGCAACACGCGTTCCGTATTCCGCGAGCAAAAAAGTAATAAATTATAAAAATAGTTCTAAAGATAACCGAAAACGTCTTCCATCGGTAGACTGCCTGTGCTGGATTGTGGTGAACGAGATTCTTGCGTTTATCCAACTAAAGACTGTCATAACGGACGAGTAAACCATGCAAATTGCGCGTGATAAAACATTTACTGAAGATGACATTGAGTCCCGCTAAAAGTGTTTTGTGCAAAAGTGTACCGGAATAACTTTTGCCAAGAGAGTCGGCGAAGGTAAGGAAAAACGAATTTTAACTGATATAATTCAAATTCTCAAAGAAACTTATCGGAATAATTGCAATTTTAAAAATAATCGAACTACCGCCAGTGAATTTTTATTGACGCAACTGTTTTTCTTACAGATTTAATAATCATCCAAAGCGATTTCCAGAAACTAAAAGATAAATCCGATCTTAACAAGTACTTGGCGATTTAAGAATCAACATATTTGTAAGTTTCTGAGTTAAAATGTGTTAAATTTACTATTAATGAACTAATAAAATGCACCAACATTGATTACCAACAGTACAGTGCCAGACGAACCATCAAAACCTCGTTTCGGGGCCAAGCCTGTGGAAGATGAAAATATACAACGCCATGTGTGGAGATCTATCAAAAACCTAATTACCCACCTCAGACCGAAATAACAATTGATCGCCCAAAATCGTTCGATGTCGTAAACGACAATCCTTCAGGTAAAAACGAAAATCATATGGAACAAGAATGGAAATCCAAAATGAAAAAGATTTTTCAAACACCGCAGCATCCATCGGAAAAAAACCAATTATTTTGGGAGGAAACGAAAATGTTGAAATTAAAGGTCTGCATTGAAGGCACGTGCTCTTGTCACAAAATTGGAGAAAACAGTAACTTGTGAAGATGAGATCTCTTTTCTTAAAGCATCGATCAAAGTTGGGAGTCCCGAGTTAGCATTCGAAATACTTATAAAGAGAGCATCTGTCCGAAATTCTCGATTATGAAAAAATACATTTTCAGATCGCCGACAACGCAATCAAATGATTCAAAATAATAATAAAAATGAATCATACAAGTACCAAGCCTTTAAAAATAGTTTCAATCGATTGCAGATCAATTCGTCGAATAGTCGTGATGACGTAGCTTAATTAATGATTTCAAGACTATTTGAAAAAATCTTATTTGCGCAAGTAAAAGAGAAATTATTTACCCTGGATAACCAATTAGGCTTCAAGAGGGCTTCATCAACTGATAAGGCAATTTGTGGAATCCAAAGAAGAAGTAATAGCCTACTACTACGAAAAAAGAAAAACCACCGTTTAGGGTTTTTTCTTGACCTAAGAAAGGTGTTTTTCATAACTTATTATGGGATAAACTCATAAAGCGAGATGTTCCAGCAGCAGTTGTTGCAGACTATTTGGAATGAAAACCGAAAAATCACGTTAATTGGACTGGAGCTTCTTCAAGACCCCTATTCCTTAAAAGTGGAGTCAGGCAAGGAGGCAATACGTCTCCCACTCTAATGTGTAAATTAACGACCTACTTCAAGAGTTGAACCATAAACGAATTGGTTGCCATGTCTACGGACAAGGCAATACCAACATTAACTGCACGAATGACGTGGTGCTGCAAATTCTAAATAGTCAGACATCATCGTTTTCAAACACAACAAGGAGCCACTAAATATTCCTCCAGTCTGTCAAGAAGGAAATAAACTGCTCACAGGTTAAATATCTAGAACATATCCTAACCTGGAAGATTTGAAGGAAACAGAAGATATGGAACGACAAAGAAGATAAATTAATATGCGGGCCAGGATGCTCTCAAGGCGGTTCTACCACCGTGGCGACGATATCATACAATTATTGTTAAGACCTATCACACTGTCCTGTACATATCTGAGCTGTGGACACAATACGCAGCAGCGCAATGGGACAAGCTGAGGATGTTCTACAACAATGCAACTTATGCAACTAAACTACCAAGGTTCTGCAGTGCCTCCACGATGTTCACTGAAGGGAGGGCACACTCTTTCTTCGCCATCGACTATCCAGCTTCTGGGGCAGGACACGGAGATCAACCAACATCATCATCGTGGCTACATCCGAGTGGTGCAGCTCCTCGCCAAATGAGTGATGGATGCAGATGATGCGGCGACCCCCCTGACGGACGATCCTATAAGTTTTTAAATTTATTTATTTTTAATTTTCCTTATTTGCATGATATATTTTATGTTATCATTAGGTACCCACCAGATATTTTATTTCTTTTTTATAATAATTGTGTAATAGTTGTGTGTATTATATGTGGCAGAATGAGATTGCATATCATTCCAGTACTGCTGGAATAAAAACAAAAATAAAATAAGCTGTCTAAATTATAATACAATATGCAGTCGGTTTAGGGAAAATACGGTTAACTTATTTACACAAAATATATCAAAGTAACCCGACGAGGACATAAAACATATTTTCATTCAAATGCATCAAGGATAAAACTACTTGTCTGTATACTGAATATACCAGCGTATACGAATCGACACTGTATATAAACTCGTTTGATATTCATACCAACTTATTGTATGAATTAAAGGTATTTTTGAATTCGAATTTACGTTTGGAATTGGGAAATAATGCCCAACTTTTATAGAAAGGCAAGCAAAGTTTTAGAGAAAATATAATTTCGGGAGGCCAATTGTCGGTGAATCAACTTCGGTCACCGAAAAAATTCAAACAAAAGGCAATACTTGGGGAATTAAGGATCTTAACCACCCTTTAATGATTTAACCACCCTTTATCACATACATATGACCCGCTACCCTGTGAAATTTCAATAAATAAATCTTAATATGTACGTATATATAATTGTAGTGTCTCCTGAATGTCCAAATCGTTAATAATACATATTTATTAATTTTTAACATCTTCTCTCTAATTGTATTTTTTAAAGTTCTTATCTCGACGACGCTAATAACATTTTTTTTTGCTAATAACGAAATTATTTGTAACCTATATAGTTGTGACCGTTACGTTTTTATTTACTGTGTCTTGTTCTGTTTCCTGTTTCGTTTTGATTTTTTGTTATCTTCTATTTATTACAGTGGTGGGTGCAACTTTCAAAAGTTATTAAAAAATAGATGCCAATAAAATAAA
The DNA here is from genome assembly GCA_936435175.1 of Glyphotaelius pellucidus. Classification (NCBI taxonomy): domain Eukaryota; kingdom Metazoa; phylum Arthropoda; class Insecta; order Trichoptera; family Limnephilidae; genus Glyphotaelius; species Glyphotaelius pellucidus. The sequence continues at coordinate 29,174,903 of OW386550.1, read as the reverse complement.
CGATTAAATTTTATAATAATTAATAAGCATTTAATTCCCGTTACATATTGCAACAATATTATATCTGTTGTATACATGAGTCAGTTTGGTTATGGGTACATATTTACCTAAATAATTTAATATTATGACTCTAGGCCTTTGAGTAGTGAGTTATTTTTTTGGCATTTAGATCGTGGAAGTGAGTTAGTTATTTTCCAAGTTTTTCTTAATTTTGCAATCGATTTAATTAATTATCTTCTTACCTTTTTGTACTACGCAAGTTAATTTCTGAGCTTTTTTAAATAAAAATAAATGTACAATAATAAAGGGATAATACTAAAAATAAAGAAATGGACATGTTCAGTGGCTCTCAACATTTTACATATAGGTATTTTTTTCAAAAATTATTTTTTTTATTTAAAAAAAAAATAAATGTACAATATTATAAAGATTATATTAAAAACATAAAAAAGTAAAAGTTGTAGTTATAATAAGTTGGACAAATTCAATGGCTCTCAACATTTTACAAATAGAAAGCTTAAAAAATAAATTATTATTATATAAAAAGAGATATACAATATTAAAAAGATAATACTAAAAAATAAATCTAATTAAAGTCTTATAATAAGTAGGACAGATTCAGTGGCTCTCAACATTTTACAAAATTTTCAATTTTTTTTATTTATGTGAAAAGAAATGTACAGTAATAAAAAGATAATGCTAAAAATAAAAATAAAGTAATAATTCTCTTCGCAACATACGAAATAATTCTGTTCTCAACATGCGAAAAATGTTAGATTTAGATTTCGTATTTATTTTTTCAAACTATTACTAGCTAAAATATTTTTTTCGTGTGGTATTCCTCAAAACACGGATACGTGCATAATGGAACATTACATCCAACATAAATTTTGTGTCCTTCCTTTTTACTTGACAGATTTTGGAATTGCTGCACATAAAACATTTCGTGTTTTGAACTAGTTATATTGTTCTCAATCGAAACTGCATCAGAAAAATCGCATTAGTGAAATACTTAATCCGCCCGGCCTACTTAGGGAAGTTTATTCTTAACGACCCCTGATGACATGGCTGGCTCGCGTTCTTACCCGTAATTCATTTTCTTGTTAATTTGATTAAATAGATTTAAATATCCTAGTCATCACCTTTTAACTACAAATCAATAAGTTTTGTTTTCATAATAAGCTTTATTTTAATTTCATTACATTTTAATTAGATATTCGACGTACTACTACAATGAAAAGGTGTGTAAATTTGCTATATTATATTTCAACCTAATAATATTAATATTAGTTTCTACAGGATCATTTTTGTGAAAAACCACTTCAAGGACTCTATTGTCAAAATTTTTGTTCATGATTCTAACTGTAGATGATTAACTTAATTAAACTATCGTTTGTTAAGGAACCTCAAAAAAATTTACTTCAACTTAAAAAACCTCGAATCAACAATTTTATTGAACAACTAGTGACAACGGCATACCACTTAAAAAAGAAATCCCCATTCCCCTTCCGCTTCCTCTTCCCCTCTCACGTTCCCACTCCCCCTTTTCCGCCTTCCCTCTCTCCACTCTCCTCTTCCTTCTCCCCCCCCCCCACGAGTTCCTACCCCCACCCAGATTCGCCTCTCCGTCCCGCAAATCCCCCTCCCGAATTCCCCTCCCCACCTCCCTGGTTCTCCTCCCCCCTCCCGGGTTCCCCTCCCCCTACCGCATTCCATACATTCATTCCCGGTACATTCAGTAAATAGCTGGCGAGCGACCTATTACAATTTGTTTATATAAGTTTCATAATGCCAGAACTCACCCGTAGGTATATACAGGGTGTAACAGGACGTACCCGAAGGATTTTAACCAGCGATTTCTGAGCATATTTGGAGTAAAAAATGTATATATACGTCATATTTTTTTCTATTAAAAACAAAAAAAAATATACCACTACTGTTCCCATCACACGTCGCTACTGTTCCCATCGCTATGGAATATATACCGTCGCGATGGGTGTCAGCGATACACGTGCTGTTTCGAGTATTAACACGCTGTTAGAACGAGACGCAACGCTTATCAAATGACAGCTAGGCTATATAAACGCACCTTTTTCATAACTAGTCAGTGGTGGCATGTGATAGAAAAATATTTTACATGTTTTTATTAGAAAAAAAATGTCATCGGACAGCAAAATGACATGTACATTTTTTAATCGCTGGTTAAAAATCCTGTTACACCCTGTACGGAAACCATCGCTGGCAGACACTCGTCAAAATCCCAAAGTTTCGTCGCAATCGGATGAACTGTTAGCAACGCACAATTTCATGATGCCAGAACTCACGTATATAGTAAGGAACGTACACCAAACGTGTATATAGTAAGAATTGCGGACATGCGCCCATCAAATCCCCAAAGTTTCATCGCAATCGGATGAATGGTTTAGCAACGCATAGTTTTTTTTTCTTTATTCAGTGTTTGATGTTTTCTTTATTCAGTGTTTGATGTTTTCTTTATTCAGTGTTTGATGTTTTCTTTATTCAGTGTTTGATGTTTTCTTTATTCAGTGTTTGATGTTTTCTTTATTCAGTGTTTGATGTTTTCTTTATTCAGTGTTTGATGTTTTCTTTATTCAGTGTTTGATGTTTTCTTTATTCAGTGTTTGATGTTTTCTTTATTCAGTGTTTGATGTTTTCTTTATTCAGTGTTTGATGTTTTCTTTATTCAGTGTTTGATGTTTTCTTTATTCAGTGTTTGATGTTTTCTTTATTCAGTGTTTGATGTTTTCTTTATTCAGTGTTTGATGTTTTCTTTATTCAGTGTTTGATGTTTTCTTTATTCAGTGTTTGATGTTTTCTTTATTCAGTGTTTGATTTGAATTCGTTAGTTTCCCCGTATTATATTTTTTATTTTTTTTTATTTGTGGATGTTTATATACATGTAAACAAATATACCAATTACTCTTCCACGGAAGCTTTAGCTTGTGGCTGGAAGAGTAGTGTACATTGTTTCTTTATAGATACTTAACAGTCGTCAACAATAACTACGGTTACATATTTATTTTATTTTTATTTATTTATTTATTTATTGAAACAAAATACATATACATTATAAACAAATACTTTGACCGTCCAACTAGGAGATTTCCCGTTTTAGGACAGTCAAATTTCCTGGTTTAGTTCACATTAGGTAGTTGTTGTTTTTTGTAAAACATAATATTGTGGGGGTATTTCACCATCCTCCTCATAGATTATTCATACGGTAGCGTACATTTAGGATTAATTATACAGGATTTATTTATTTAAAAAGTCTGATTTTACTATTGGGCACTTGAACCTATGAATAATGGCTACATACAGGATAAGTTAGCCGAGTTTTTTACCAGTTGCTAGTATTTATTTGTTGATTTATTAATTTTCGTTATGTGTATGGATAAGCTATGACGAGGATGGTGAAATACCCTGTTACCAACCATTATTACTGTTACTATGATTACTCACCTTTTGGAGGTTAGGTGCATCAGGCCGGATTGAGACTCTATCTCAGCGCCGTGGGGAAAGGCGATTTTACCTTGATAGATGGGGGTGTATTTTAAATCAAACATCGGTTTCACTTTGGAAATTAAAATATGACGTGTATTGTACCGAAAGCAAATGATAACAAATAACAGAGTGACTCACCCCGAGGACCGAATGCAATCTAACCTAACTAACGTTCCCTGCACTTCCTAGTCGATCCGCAACTCATCACAACGGGATGGCTAGGATTAGCCTGATGACCAGCCTGATCGTCATCCTTCAGTCTCCTCCGCGGCAAGGCAGGACCTCCTTCATGTAATGTGGATTTCCGGAGACGATCTGATCGTCATCCGAATTAGGGCCAATTGGAATTCCCTTCCAGCGAGGGTACGGGGCGCGCCAGGGAGCACGAGGGGACTTCCGAGGTATTACGGCTCGCGTTGATCTTCTTATCACCCAGCGGAGCGCATGTCCGGGGTATTTCGTGCAATAACGGAATCGATCTTACAGTCGACATTCGGCAGGTGCCCGCAAACGTGATCGGTTCGATGCAATTAAATAACCGATTGCCATGATATCTTGCGATGAATCATCCGGATCCGCGGTTGAACTATATCGGCACATTAAACTTAGTTGCACAATGATTTCTCGATATTCGAGTAGGATGGAACTTTAGTAACACCGGCACCCGTTTGTTTTTTCAAAACATTACGTCCCTTTTATATTTTCACAATAAAATGCTAATTGACTGTCCCAGCTATGATGTTGCCCAATCATCATCGAAGCGAGAGTGAGTCTTCTTCTTTTTCTTTTTCCGGAACCGGAAAACTAACGCCCCCTGTCCTCGGTGTTGCCCGTCCCCTCGTTGAAAAAAACCATAGTCACCAATTAAACGGGTACTTAATAGTTCGTGCTGCTACGGATCAATGTTATAAAGCAGTGTTCATAAATGAAAAATTTAATGTTATAAAGTAGTGTTCATAAATGAAAAATTTAATGTTAGCAGTGTTCATATTTTAAAAATAAAAAAGATAATAATTTTAACACTGCTTCATAACAATACCCCCCGCGCCACACAAATGTTTGCCCTCAAACATGTATCTTCTAACTAATATATTCCTAAGCTATTCTGGTTATTCCTCAGGGTGTTCTAAAAAATAAATTATAAAATTTGCATAAATAAAATGTGAATCATCAAATGTGGTAGGCACACCATGTTATACATACGATTGATTATAGCAAAATCTAATAAAGAGAGAAAAAAAAATAGAAATAAAGAAGAATGAGTTCATTATGATTCCAATCGCACCCATGTTGTCTGGCAATATGGTGGGTTCACAATGCAGTCATTCAAATCAACACTTAAAATTAGAGAAACTTAATCTAAAGTACAAGGTGAACTAATGTTCCGTGAACGGGGTCTGCAAACACCCACAGCATTGAGAATACTGGGTGAAGAACAATTGACTTTATGTCTTGGACTGCCGTTAACGTTACATCTACAGCATAAACATAATTAATTATGTAAGTATAAACACTAATCAGTGGACAACACATCCTTAACTTAAAATAAACCTTTGTGTCCAGCACATTAATTATACACAACCATACGCATTAATGCATCATTGACCCATAATAGGGTTTTAGAAAGCCATTTAGGCAACACTTTAGGGAGGCAAGCCAACCCTCACTTTTCACTGAGTCTACTTCTCCATTGGAGATAAAAACACACTTCGAAGAAATTCTATCTACTCTACCTGACCTCGTTATTGGGTAAGTTTTTCGAAGAGAATTTATACAATAAGACAAAATAATCAACCTTGGAAAGCATTATTTCGTAATAGTAGAAAAAACTTTTAACCTTTACACGCACGCAGGTGTGTAAGGTGGCTTAATCTAGTGAAACTGTCAACAACCAATCTTATAGATGTGGTGCCATTAGTAATAGTATACATCCATTGTTGTAAATGGTGCAATCGGTAATAGTATACATACTAATTGATAGATAAAATTACTTTTACTTAATAAAACTAAAGTTATAGAAGGAAAAGCATAATATTTTTATGTCGATATTGTATAAGAAAATCATATTTGATTATCCTTAGATGTAAACAACCATCGCTTATGAATGGTGTCAAAAATTAACAACTATTGCCAATAAATGGTGGCAAATGTAAGTCAACAACCAATGCTAATGAATGGTGCCAAATGTAATGTGTACAAACCTCTGCTAGAGGATGCAATTGGTAAGGTAACATGTTTGTTAAAGACAAAATATTGAGGTTACCCATAATCCTATCAATATATAAAAGCAGATTGTTGTGCGCCGCTCAAGACGCTTATTCATAAATAACAAAATATTATCCCGAACAAGGGAAAAATGATAATGAGAAAGAGAGAGAAAAAAAAAAAATTTTTTTTTTAATAATAACTTGTATGGTAATAACCAATTTATAAAATTTTTGTATCAAAATGAATTGAGGCAATTAGTACGAGTAGTATCTTCACAGGCACTGTGTAAGATGTTTGAGTATACTTGTAACATAAAATTAACACTTAAGAATGAAAATTTGAAACTTGGAACATAAAGAAATGATGGGCTATCATTTCTGTATGTTCTGGTTATAGTTTCATCGGGCTTATAATATAACAAATATGAATAGGTCATAATAAAATATGCTTGGAATACAGGAGGATATATTTCTAATATCGTCATATATTCCAAGTTAACATAAACTTAAAAGTAAATAACACGAAAAGTACCATGTTTAAATTTTAACTATGCATATGTTTTCCATGTACAAGCATTTCACAGATTCAAATACAAGGGTGTATTCAGAATTAAAGTTTCAAATCAACTCGAGTGTTGTACTAGAGTCGAGAGGAAAAAAAAAATATATATACATATATCTACCTATATGTATATCTATTATTAGAAAGCGTTGAAATGTAAGTTATTTAAAATTCGGCTTACTGACAACAAAAGAAAACTGGCCACAACAATTCGGTTGATCAGGCCGGATTGAAGTGTCCGAGCATTTTACCATTGATAATAAATGTAGTCCTTGTAGGGATGGCCAGACCTCACAAGGCACTGATGATAATAGGACTATACGGGAATGTTGTCCAATTTAACGATGTCCTTTACGTGAAAGTCACCGGTTTCCTTACCATTTAAGTCGGCAAGTGTATATATTAAATCTGATTTTTTCTTTACTATTACATTTTTAACAAAACGTGGAGCTAACTTCTGTGCGAAGTAATTTAATGCATTAGATTGGACGAAGTTCCTACGCCACACTACGTCTCCAACCTGGTAAGTAACGTGTTTTCTACGTAGATTATAGTGATTAGCTCCCTTTTGGTAAGCCTTAAGAAGTGCGTTTGATACTTGTTCGTAAACCGTGGACAATTCTTTTAACTTATGTGCATAAACCTTTTGATGAGTGGAATCATGCGTATTGGACTCATTATCCGCTATCGGGTTACGATGCAAATCTCCATCCAATATTTGTTCTCTACCGTGCATTAGAAAATAAGGTGTGAAACCTGTAGCACAGTTAACAGTATTGTTCATGGCTGATTGCACTTGAGGAAGAAATTTTGACCAAGTTCGGTGATCAGATTCTACCAAAATGGATAGTGCCGTACCTAATGTTTGGTTGTATCTTTCTACAACATTATTTTGGGGAGTGTATAAAGAATTATAAAAGGGGGGAGATATGTTATAGTTTTTTAAAAGTTCTTTAAATTCTTTAGATATGAATTGTGGTCCGTTGTCACAGACAATGGTACGTGGTACGCCATGTATGAGAAAAATGTTTTCTTCTAAGTTTTTAATAATGCTTTTCGCGGTGCCTTTGCGCAGCGGGAACAACCAAGTAAACTTAGAGAATACATCGACACATGACAATATAACCGTGAAACCCGCATAACTTCTAGGCAGAGGACCTACTAAATCCAGAGATAGCATTTGCATCGGTCTCGTGACCTTTTTCGGGTTCACCGACATACCGTTGGGCGCGGCTGTACTAATTTTGTGTGCTTTACAAATAGAACATTGATTAATAAACTGTTTTACCTCTTTGTACATGTTTGGCCAGTAGTATCGGAGTTGTAACTTTTTGTACGTCTTAAAGACACCAGGGTGACAAGATCGAGTTGACTCATGTGACTCAGATACTATCTTTGTTCTATGTTCCTGAGGAATTACTTTTTTCCAAGCTGTGTCGTCTTGTAAAGCTAACTTAGTCTTAGTATGACGATACAATTCGTTATCTTTTATCTGGAAGTTTAGAAACCTTTGTGGGAATTCCTGACAACCCTTCCAAATATTTGAGTACCATTTATCATTAGTTGAATTCGAATCTATACTCGAAATTTTAGCAAGATCCATTCGCGAAAGGACATCTGGTACGATGTGTTGAGTACCCTTGCGGTGGATAACATCAAAAGAAAATTGTGAGAGTCGAGAGCTCCAACGCGCGAGACGACCACTAGGGTTAGACAATGACCCTAACCATTTTAAACTAGAGTGATCCGTGACAACTGTGAAATGCGCACCTTCTATGTACGGTCTAAAATGTGTAACGGAATCTAACACTGCTAAAAGTTCTCGTTCTGTAATACCGTAATTTCTTTCGTGTGTGTTCAAACATCGCGAATAATAAGCAATCGGATGCTCTGTACCCTCCAATATTTGAATTAAAACTCCGCCTATTCCAACCGAACTCGCGTCGCAGTGTATTGAAAATGGTTTAGTGAAGTCAGGACAGCTAAGGACCGGGGCTGTCGTAAGTGCTTGTTTTAGATCATTAAATGCATTTTCAGCTTCTTGTGTCCAAATGAATTTACTTACACCATTTTTTGAACCAGTAAGTTTTGATAGAGGTGCGGCTATGCTAGAAAACCCTTTTATAAAACGTCTAAAATAACCGCAAAGTCCAAGGAAAGCACGGATTCCTTTTGCGTTTTTGGGGACTGGAAATTCTTTTATACATTCTATTTTAACCGGATCAGTGCGAAGACCTTTGGAATCTACCATATACCCTAGGTATTTGAGCTCGGCTTTACAGAACTCAGATTTTTTTAAGTTAATGGTGAGACCTGCGTCTCGTAGCCGTTCGTAAACTTTTGTTAACAGTTTAAAGTGTGACTCTAAATCTTCTGACACTAAGATTAAATCATCTAAATAACAAAAGGCATTTTCATCGAATTCAGGCCCAAAAAGAGCGTCCGCCAGTCTTTGGAGCTCACTGGGTGCGTTTTTTAGCCCGAACGGCATCCGAGTGAATTCGAAGAGTCCTCGACCTGGGACAACAAATGCTGTTTTCTCACACGAGTCTTTATCCAAAGCAATCTGCCAAAAAGCTTTACTAAGGTCTATTGAAGAGACAAATCTGGCACCACGAAGTTTGTCAAGAATACGAGAAATGTATGGGAGCGGGTACGAATCCCGAGTAGTGACATTATTAATTTTCCTAGAATCAAGACAAAATCTACCAGTGCCATCCTTTTTTGTAACTATTAGGACTGGACTAGACCATGGAGAGCGTGAAGGACGAATGACTCCTAATTTGAGCATTTCGTCTACTTCCTTATCTAATTGCTTCTGTCTTGCCGGAGAAAGAGGGTAGTACCTCTGTTTAATCGGAGGCCCTGTAGTATGAATTTTATGTTTGACTAAATGAGTTAAACCTAACCCTTTTTTTTCATATGAAATGGATTCAAATTTTTTTATTATTTTTAATAGATTTCTATTTTCTGAGGGAGACAAGGATGAGGCCGGTCGAATTGCCCTTACCTCATTAATTTGTCCTGTCTTTTGTGGGTTGGGCGCCATTGAAAACAGTTCCGGTGCGATTTGGAACTGTCTCCAAAAGTTTACTCCCAAAATATAATTTGGGGATAACGAAGGAATGACGTAGAAAATAATGTTTTTTGTTATTAAATTATACGTCACCGGCAACGTCATTGTTCCTAACACTTTTTGTTTCGTACCGTCGGCTGTTGAAACATTAAAGTCAATTTTTATTAAATTAATACCCATCTTTAAAAAATATTTGTATGTGTCTCCTCCTATACACGAAAGTGAAGCTCCACTATCAAGTAGTGCTCTGCAATGTTTATCTTTAATACAAATATTGGCGTACGGGCGATTATCTCCTTCGATCTCAGAATCCCGTGGTAGTGGGCCCACTACGTCAGAATCCGAGACCGAAAGAAACTCTCTAACCAGTCGGAGCCAACTCTGCCACTCACGCTTCCCCTGCGCAAGAGAAGGTGCATGTCTAGAGCGGCTCCGTCCTAGTTTTCCGATTCCTTATGTGTATTATGTTTATTTATAGAATTTATTTTGGAGGCGGAACTGTCGGAAGCTTTCTTCCTACAGTCTGATTTTGTGTGACCTATGTTTTTGCAATAGCTGCAGACAATCTTTCTGTCCGAAGGGACCTTAGAAGGATGGCATATCTCCCTATTTTTATTATCAATAGAATTATAAGATGAATTTTTTTGAAAGTGTGTAGAAGAAGTATGATCGTTGTTCACATTAGAATTATGAACAAAACGACCCTGGCTATTAGAAGTGTAAACCGGTTTAGATTGAAAGTGTTTTGATTGATTATTAAAATTATTCGGAAGAGAGTGATTGCTGGCAAATCTATTATTGGAATATGTTTGAGGTTGTTGATTATTATATTTAGTATTGTAATGTTTACTACCAGCATAAATTTTGCCTGTATAAGAGGGGGAAGGTGAAGGTTGCTTTTCTATTTCAGGAATTGAGAATGATTCTAATTTATTTGTAGCATTTACTAGTTCCTCAAAATTGTTAAAGTCCCTAGACGCAAGCAAATTAACATACATGGGGAGCAAAGCTCGCATGCATAATTGGAGTAATTCAATATCTGGTAATTTAGAATCGAGCATGTTATTCTGAGCCTTCATTCTCAAGGTGAACTCAAAAGCAGTCATACCGGTAGGTTGCTTCATGTTAAATAACTCCTTTTTAAGTGATAATTGTTTATGTTCCCCTTCAAATTGTTTTATTAATAGTGTCTTCAGACTATCCCAAGTTAGTTCGGGGGTATAAATGGATCTAAACCATAATAAAGCCAAGCCTTCTAAAATATCCGGAAAACATTTTACTATATTCGAATGTAGAACGTTTCTTGTCCTGCATTTCTCGTCGATGTGTAGAATAAATTCTCGAACACAAGTTGACCCATTAAATTTGATATCCCAATTATTGATCGTGTTTGTTGGAGGATGTGATTCGTTATAAATAATTTTAGTATATTTAATGACTTTGGAACTTGAGTCACTGTCTTCGTCCGTGTTCGATGTTTCCTCATGTTGTTCCGTGATTTTCGTAACTTTTATGATTTTATTATGCCTTCTGGCTTGAGTACGCATTTCCTCTAAGGTGTTTGCCGGTATTAGATTTCTTGTAGTTAAATCCATAGATAAATCTTCTTTCGATTTGCCATTAATATTCTCGATAGGCCCTGACATCGTGAATTTTTATTCGTAGAACGGAAAAAGAGAGAAAAAGAAAAAAAAAAAAAAAATTTTAAATTTATAAATTTTTCACAACCCTGATCTTGTTTGAAAATTATTCTAAGTTTTTTTTTTTTTAAATTATTAATTGTGGCAACCTTGTTTTTAAAATTATTATTTTTACGGGAAGAGAGAAGAAATTCGTGGCAACCCTGATATTTAAAATTATTTCAATAAATGTTTGTAAAGTAAAGCTGTTATAACTAATAAAAACAATTATTATAACATAATATTTCGGGGCAAATGAAATAAAATGCTAGAACGTTTTTCAATTAGCAAAGAATTTAACATGAAATTGAAAGGTAAACAATAGAAAACATAAACATTATTTTGACAGAACTGTCACGTTAAGAATGTAAACAACATTATTTATGAAATGTCTGATTGAAATTTGAAAATGTCAACAATATATTATTTTGACAGGTAACAGCTGTTGCTTTGGTAATAGCTGATGTTATTTGGAAAGAAATCATTGATGTTTTGATTATAAACAATTACTCTCAATTATAAATCTCGGCAGTACGAATTGTTATTGCAACAAATGTCAGAAACATAAATATGTAAATCCTTTTCTAGAAGAATTATGTATGAGTGATCGCGGTAAATCAACATTGATTTCTTAATATAAGACTGTAAAAGTTGATAAACTTTGTACGGTGACATTTAGAAACAATAACAGTAATTATATTTCTTTGCAAAATACTTGCACATGGATAGCATTTTTAACATTGACGTTATGTTAAATTCCAAATACCAAGGTAAAATAAATCGAGCCCAAAACACGTTGAGTGCGCCATTGTTACCAACCATTATTACTGTTACTATGATTACTCACCTTTTGGAGGTTAGGTGCATCAGGCCGGATTGAGACTCTATCTCAGCGCCGTGGGGAAAGGCGATTTTACCTTGATAGATGGGGGTGTATTTTAAATCAAACATCGGTTTCACTTTGGAAATTAAAATATGACGTGTATTGTACCGAAAGCAAATGATAACAAATAACAGAGTGACTCACCCCGAGGACCGAATGCAATCTAACCTAACTAACGTTCCCTGCACTTCCTAGTCGATCCGCAACTCATCACAACGGGATGGCTAGGATTAGCCTGATGACCAGCCTGATCGTCATCCTTCAGTCTCCTCCGCGGCAAGGCAGGACCTCCTTCATGTAATGTGGATTTCCGGAGACGATCTGATCGTCATCCGAATTAGGGCCAATTGGAATTCCCTTCCAGCGAGGGTACGGGGCGCGCCAGGGAGCACGAGGGGACTTCCGAGGTATTACGGCTCGCGTTGATCTTCTTATCACCCAGCGGAGCGCATGTCCGGGGTATTTCGTGCAATAACGGAATCGATCTTACAGTCGACATTCGGCAGGTGCCCGCAAACGTGATCGGTTCGATGCAATTAAATAACCGATTGCCATGATATCTTGCGATGAATCATCCGGATCCGCGGTTGAACTATATCGGCACATTAAACTTAGTTGCACAATGATTTCTCGATATTCGAGTAGGATGGAACTTTAGTAACACCGGCACCCGTTTGTTTTTTCAAAACATTACGTCCCTTTTATATTTTCACAATAAAATGCTAATTGACTGTCCCAGCTATGATGTTGCCCAATCATCATCGAAGCGAGAGTGAGTCTTCTTCTTTTTCTTTTTCCGGAACCGGAAAACTAACGCCCCCTGTCCTCGGTGTTGCCCGTCCCCTCGTTGAAAAAAACCATAGTCACCAATTAAACGGGTACTTAATAGTTCGTGCTGCTACGGATCAATGTTATAAAGCAGTGTTCATAAATGAAAAATTTAATGTTATAAAGTAGTGTTCATAAATGAAAAATTTAATGTTAGCAGTGTTCATATTTTAAAAATAAAAAAGATAATAATTTTAACACTGCTTCATAACAACCCCCTGTATCTAATAATTACAAATGTAAACATCATTTCAAGTACAATGTTATAAAGGCCGTAAAGCAGTTAAATATAGTGATATTTGTAAAAGTACTGAGAAAAGTTACAAAGTTTAAATAAATAAAATGATAATATATTAAAACTATAAAGAAAACCAAAATATAAACTCATTGTTTTGTGAACAGAAAATAAAAACTAAATCTTAAAAATAAAAGCTTAATCTTAAAAATAAAAACTAAATCTTTTATCGATATATTTCCTATCCGAATGTTCAAACAGGAAATATATCGAAGTTTTTTTATTTTTAAATTGTTTTTAAGAAAATATATATATATATTATAGAGTTTAAAAAAGGTTTATGCGTTACTTGTATATGAGGGAATATACATACTACCCAATCCTGTATCCATCGTTGTTTTTATCAGGAGTGCTTGATCTTATCACATTAGAAGCCCGCCGAAAAATATTTTAGGGTAAGCACTTTTTTAAGCTAATCTCCGGCATTATACTGAATCCGCCCATGTTGAAGGAGATTAATTTATTTGTACCTAACGCGTACACTCGTGGGAGATCTCACGCACTTTTTTATGCTCCGAAAGCGAGAACTTCTTCCTATCAAAATATGCCATTAAACAAAGAAATTCAACTGCTAAATGAATCTGTATTGAACATCGACTTGTTCAATGTCACCTGCAGCGAATTCAGTAATTATCTTCTGACATATGTCACAAGATAGTGAAACTGCCCCCATACACTTTTTTTTCTTTAAATCTTGTATTCTTCCCCATAATATTCTGGTGTATAACTGTTTTATGGAGAACCTGATAAAATAAATAAATATTAGATATACTAATATATACTATACTATACACATATATATATTATTTATGCTTAATGTAAATTACAATGTATAGGTAGAGTAATAAGTTGCAATTGTTAGGTGTATATAATTATAAGTATTTTGTTAATATCAAACTATCAGAATAACGTATCCAAGAACACTGTTTTAAGTTGTTAATGATAAAACGAAAATTAAATTATTTGAAAAAGAGAATAAATATCATCCGAGGAAACTAAACTATGAATTTTTTTTTAATACTAAATCAGGCGGAGACCATATATTTTTTTTAAATTTATCTTTAAAATATTTTTTGACAGTGTTTATTAATTTGATTTTATCATTTATGTTTCTAATATTTTGCGGTAGTTGATTAAAAAAAATCTACCTTGGTAAGTATAATAATTTTGTGCAAAGGAAGTGTTTAATTTTGGGCATAGAAAAACATATTTATGTTTTTACTAATACGGTTTTCAGTTAGAAATTGATTTTTTCTTTGATTGACTTTTTCTTTTATGACTTGGATCAATGCATTTTTAGTGTACAAATCTTTGAAAGAAGGTACTTGAAATTCTTTAAATAATCGATCCGTTGGTGGTCGATTTTACATAATATATAGTGCGTTAACATTTGAAATAAGAAGATGTGTGACATTTAAATTTGAGAGGCGGGTATGGGTTCCGCCGACCCGGGAACCATTTATTGGATAACTAACACCTCTGCCATAGGTCACCCAGCCCAAATGGTTCGCTACGTTTGGTGACTTAGCAGGTGTGAGCGAGCTCATGGGGTGAGGTTTGTCCAGGTCTTGGTGGCGGATGCGCCTGCCCACCTGCTGCATGGCGGAGAGAAACTGGTTGAGGGAGGCCTTTTGACCTTTCCAGCTGGACTCTCTCGACCCATCGCTTTGCACGGCTGTTGGAGGGATGGATTCATACGTCTGGCACTCCTGGATACACTGTACCGCAGATTCCTACCCACCCCTAATACCCTTTTCCTTCCCAGAACTTCTTATCCTTCTCTTTCTTAAAAAGACCTTCTAACATGAGGCCCTGAGGTAAATTATTTTCCTTATGGCCTTTTGAGTGAAGTTTCACTTCTACCGCGTGTGAATTGCACACACTGATTTTTTTTCTTTTTTCTGCGTATATTTATATTATTTTTCGACGTTATTTTTTGACGTTATCTTTCCACGTTAGTTTTCGGCGATATTTTTCGACGTTAGTTTTCGGCATACTTGAAAAATGTTTTTATGAAAATGATATTCAATATTGCATCAAAAACTAGTACCCGTGAAATATTAATAAATAATCGTGAAATAATTTTCGTGACATACTTCCGTTTCACCCAAATTCCCAATCACCAACGGGGCTATAGAAGTTACCCTTCAAAAAGTTAAATATAAAACAAATAAATAAGTAACATGGTAGGGCGAGTATGGTTTATGAGTTATTGGGTACGGGAGATGTAGGTGTATATTTTTTTCGTTCGTGACAGGCGTTCCAATGTCTTTTCGCACATACACTTTTCCCTCTCTGATCCAGGCGAATTTGAAGATGTTGTCTCGTGAAGCCTTCCGTGCAAGATACCAAAGATGTTTGCACGAAAGTTTGTGTTTTCGGTGATGTAGACCTGGGAGCGAGTTCCTGCCATTCCGATGAGTGTGGTGTTGAGTTTATTATCACCGTTCGTATGTTGTTTGTTCTATGTTTTGATATCGTTTAGAAAGTCGTCACAGTCAATGCTAGTTTTAAATCTAAGGATTATGGGCCTGTTTTGATCTTTGTTGTTTTTTTGGGCGAAGTAAGATTTCTTCATATTGTTTACTCATCACTAATATTGTGGTGAGAATTTTTGTGTTTTATTCTAGAATTAGGTTTCGTTTTGCTAGTAGCTCGCTGTCCAAAGATGAATTACTCACTATTACTTTGGGATTAGCGGTGGACTCGACAGCCAAGCATTTTTTTACATTTAATTTGTGCGCACCTCTCCTTGCTAAGGCTCGGAATGGGCTCTCTGGCACTCGGCTACAGTGTAGGTGAAAAGTCATGCATGCGGTACACGTGAACAAGGATTCTTCGGAAAGGATAGGTTCCGCACAAGTACAGTATACATACATATATTCATAGACAGAAGTAGACATGTTTTATTTTCATTTACATATAGATATGGTTTAAAAAAGACAATACATCATCAAAAATTTGGGAAACGACTATGGGTACCGCCGCCCCGGGAACCAGTTGTTGGATAACCACCACTCCTGCTAAAGATCACCTCAAGTGTGCCGCTCCTTTTGGTGACTTAGCCGAGGTGCTCGGACGCATGGGGTGAACTTTGTCTCGGTCCTGGCGTAGGATGCTTTTGCATTCCTAATGCGGGACGGGCTGGATCGGGAGGGGAGACCTCTTGACTTCTCCAGCTGAACTTTCTCGACCCATCACCGCAGTGGGAGGAATGAATTCCTACTATTATTCGTCATTCCTGAACGCATCGACCCCCAGATCTCTACTCACCCATTATATCTTTATCCATCCCAGAAGTTCCTCCACTTTTTTTCTCTAAAAAGACCCTCGACACAACATCTCCAATGCTGTCGTAGACCCTGAGGGAGTTGTCCTTTTTCAATTTAAAAATTAATTTTAAAATTAATTTTTATTACATTACCATCATTAGACACTACATATTTGTTGGTAGGTTAAGAAGAGAAGAGTATGTATGCGACGATG
Source organism: Glyphotaelius pellucidus (assembly GCA_936435175.1). Lineage (NCBI taxonomy): Eukaryota > Metazoa > Arthropoda > Insecta > Trichoptera > Limnephilidae > Glyphotaelius > Glyphotaelius pellucidus. The sequence continues at coordinate 29,158,365 of OW386550.1, read as the reverse complement.
CATGAATGTAAATAAAGCAAGGAGTATGTGCCAAGATAGACTCTTTGCCAACCTCTGCGGGAAAAATTACGTGATGTTTAGTCAGTTACTTAATATTCTTTTTCATACGTTATTTGTATGCAGTTGGAGTCCATGATATTTATTCTTGAATGATAGTGATAATTTTATCACTGATAAAATAACTACAATATAATGTAACTACAACATCATTGTGGTTTTTATGTTTCTATGTGTGGTGTGTGTTATAGTTTTTGATTGTTTTTGGTATATACATATTTGTCCTTCAGCCAACATTCTGTCCGCACAATGACATCAACATTATTATCAAGCTGTTGGAGGTATGTCGAAAATTCTTTATAAATCAGCCATGTTTGTGAGTATTTGTGTAAGTGTATGATGCGCACTGGTGTTAAGTGAGCATTGAATTTATGTCAATTTATTCATGTCATCATAATGTTTAATTTTGAAAATTTTGTCTTCCGGAGTCGTCCTGACTTCCTTCTTTAGTTCCTTTCTTCCTTGGCCTCTACGGATTCATCATATAGTTGTTCTTTAGTGGCGCTACGCCTTACAAACATTTCCGAGATTTGAATTTAAAATCAGACACAAAGAGGTGTGCGGGGTATAGGGGTGGTTCGACAGTTTCCGTCTTCTACCGAACGAAAACATGTGGCAAGAAGGGCACGATAGAGATGTCAAGGCAGGGGTTTACAGGTGTTTCAAGTAGAGGGCCGCGTACGACGGCATCAAAGCTCATCATTAGTTTTATTCAACACAGTTATTTTTACAGTTGCAATGCGTATTTTTGGTAAACTTTCTACATCACTGGTCGCCTAGTGATAATTAAAATACATTTTTATTAATAATTAAATTTATTACATAACACAATACACTTTATATACACAAAATGCAACAAAATAATATATTTCGTCATCAAAATCGCAATATCTGAAGGGAAATAATTATTACATACGTTTTAATAAGTAGCAGATACCTGTTTTGTGGTGTGACATTATAATTTGAGATTATCATCTCGATATACAAATTTCTGATAATAAAGGTAAAAGCAGCAACAGAATTACCGATTATAAGTGCAGTTAAGGCTTTAAAATATATAAAACTACACCATTTAAAATCACAGACAAACATCAATTCTCCCAACTCAGTTCAATCTTGGAGTAAATTACCACAAAGTATCAGAAATATTAAAAAAAATACCAATTTGATCATGTGACAAGGATCTTGAAAAAATGAACACCTTTGCCTGAGTGGGATGGTGAGGGAAATGTGTTTTCGTGTTGTTTGTGTCTGTCAACCGACAACCTAGTACTTTGGCAGCTTTTAGGTTGACCAATCAAAAGTAATGCTTGCAATTTCTTGCATGTAATGCTTGCAATTTCTATTCTTACGCGAAGACACTTCTGAAGGCCTGTAATCACCAAATTCGCTTTTAATTCAGCGTTCATGGAAATAATTTAAAAATAACCAACTGGTATTTTCCAGTTTTCAGTCAAAGAAGCGACCATAAACACTAAAGCCTGGGTCGCTATTTGTACACTGTCGCCTATACCTAATCCAATATCCGTAAGCCCAATGATTTTTTGGTTGTGATACAATTTTTGATGGCGAATGACCATTTCGTCAAAAACTAGTGAGCATATTACTTGTTTTTTTGCTACGTCACACTTCGCTTAAGTGCCTTGAAAGCCTCAACTGAAAACCTGACTCGAAACTACCGTTTTTCAACCTAGTTGACAGCATATTAAAAAAACTAAACATCATCCGATTTACATGCACTACATCTTTCACTGTTCAAAAATTCAGTCTCTATGGCACCAAGGAGGGATTTTTTTATAAAGAACCCCCTTCAATTTTATTTTTATTTTTATGAACCATGAAAATTTTCGAAAAAACCCAAAATAAAATTCGCTGGTGCGTCATTTATTTTTCTTTATAGAAATCAAAATTCCCTTACGTGGTGCCATAAACCTATATTTCCTGTTTCTAAATATATTTTTATTTTATTTTTCTGATGAACCGTATGGCTTAATCGCTGTCAACAACCAAAAAAACCAGTGTCCTGTTAAAAGCGGCGTACACTGCAAACCATACTTTAGATTCAATATGTATAAATTGACTATGAGTTTTTGAAAAAAATCTATTCATTTGCTTGAAAATAATTATGAAAAATACACCCTTTTACCTCCGCACAATGAGCTCCCCCATTACATTGTTTAAAAATGTCACTAAAAAGATTAAGCATATAAAAAAGCACTTCCACTTCACTGCTTTAGTTTTGTACGTCACTTTTTACATCACTTTAAACTTATAAACTTTTCTTAATCGAGGCACAGGAGGTCTTGTCGAAATGTCAAAAGTCCGTGAGAAAAAAACAAAAAAAGTCATTTGGTTGTTGAACTGAGATAAAGCGAAATAACACGAAATGTACAATCATTTTAGAATTAAGCCTCACTTTTTTATTATACACACAAACTCACAAAACTTCAAATAAATAACAGAGAACTTGAACTGTAGAACAGATTTTTGTTGTTTCTTTCAGCAGAGTTGGTACTTTCGCCGAAAGATCCGTTGAGGTCTTCCTTCACCAGAATAGTCATCTGTCTTCATAATAATGGTAATCTGAAACATCTCTGATGGATTCAAAAAGTTATCTTCAATTTCCTTGACTTTGCGAGGATAGTAGTTTGCCATTTCTCTGGCCACAAAAGGATGGTTATTCTCCATTGCTCTGGCTTCATAAGCACAGTTTTCTTTGATTTCTCTGACTTCGCGAGGATGGTGATTTTCCATTACACTGGCTACAAAAGGTCAGCTATTTTCCATTGCTCTGATTTTATAAGAAATTTCATTGCTCTGACTTCATGAGGATGGTAATATGTCATTCCCTTGGCTTCATAAGGATGAAATTTCATTGCTCTAGCTTAATGTTAGTATGTCGTAGCTTTGACTTCATGATGATGATATTATGTCGTTGCTCTTTTTTGAATTTTTGAAATATTGACGTTTGAATTTTTGAAATATTGACGTATAGATTTTTTTAAATATTGACGTATATTACTCCGGGCCAAAAACGCCCCTTTCTCTTTCATGAATTTAAAATAATAGTTGTTGAAAATTTTGTTTATTTGGTTGTTTGTGAAAAATTATTGGGGACATGGCTGCAATATGGGGAAGTGAATTTTTACGGAAAATTTGTTAAGTTTTTTTTTTTATGTGTGGTACGTACGTTTGCGTCGTACCGGTCGAAGCAGTTTATGGACGCGTTTTCAAGAATAGGAATTTCAGCATAAAAGTTTTCCACGAGACTTAAGACGGGTTTTAGATTTTTTAAAGTATTAAAATTAATAACCTTTATACTTCGACCAAGTATATCAAGACATGCCCTGTGAAATTAAAAATGACGCCAGAAACCAAATAAAACTGGCTCAAGGCCCATTTATGAAAAAGTGCGAGCATTGTTTCGTACTATTTGGATCGCGTAGTGCTTTGTGTTTTACCTTTTATCGGTCCACACTGATACTAATTGCTGTCCCAGCCGTCCTGACGGAATTAATTTTTTCAAACACAAAAATATCCTACTTCCGAATATTGTACAAGGTACAGTCCGCGGACTTTATTTTCGATAATGTAACCAGCTACCTGAATACATAAAAAAAATTATGCCTTACCGTAGCTTTAAGACAGCGTTTTAATAAATGTAATAATATTGACGTATTATGTTTTTGGCAAGCAAAGTTTCTGACGTCACTTAATCACCCAAATGCTTGTGACGTCACCACACACCGATACTAACACATAGACGAAGGGCTGGCATCACGAAATGGCAGTGGTTTTTAAACTTTTTAAAAACGCGACCCGGTTTGTATAAAACGGAAACCTTTAAAATACATTAAACGCAGATCTTAATAAAAAACCGCTGCACTATTCTTCAATTAAGGTCGAAAGTTAACCTATCTTAAGCCATAGCATTCCGAATTTCTACCGTTTTACAACATATTTCTCTAAAACACTTTAAGTTTTTAAGTTTCTAAAAAAATATATGTTGTTTTTGACGATAATATCTATACATTTGCCACGCCGAAACGGTAATTGAATGAAATTCTTCCGATAGAAGAAAATCGTACTATCGTATATTTCGAAAATTATTATAAGCACTTTATTTTTGTTACATCACAAGTTATATATTTGAAAAAAATCATAATTAATTTTTTTCTTTAAAGCTATGACGTTTCCCGCGAGATTTTGGTTCTATTTTAAAATAGTTTAAACGAGTCATGTTTTATTAAACATTTTCACAATTTTCGCTTAAATACTATCGTTTTCGCGCCGCCTCTAACATTCGTATTTACATATCTCACCTTCCTCTTCTTTTTGAGCGCTTACTAACGGGCTTTAATTAACTACGAATTTCTGTCATTTTTTAATTATTACATATACACAAAAAAAACTTAATGATTGAGCAGCTGATTCAAAACTTTTAAGAAAGATTATAGTTTTCGGCTAAGACATTTTGCAAAACAGAACAGAAGCGTGAAAGCCGCACGCCTCCACACGCAGCCCGTTTGTGAGAGCGCGGTGATCCGCCATGCTCCGCACGAAGATATTCGCTGTTCCGCCCCGGTTGTAGCGGAAGGTGAAGTTGGCGTGGCCCAGGTGTTACTGTACGGCTGAGGTAATTATCTCCAAGTTTAATAAATTAACATTATTCACCATTATTTCATTTACACTTGTGAAGTGCAAGGGGGAAAAAATTTGAAGTGGCCCAGAGAAAGGGTACGGATTATAAGAGCTCCCTTAACCTAATTTAGATAAGCAAGCTAGCAGGTTATTAAATACGTAAAGTCACTTAGATAATAAAATATTATTTCATGCAATAAAGCGCAAATACGTCGGTCTAATGCCATTAAAAAAACCATACATACATTAAAGTCTGAAACTTTTCACAGTAAGCAAATAATTCTGAATGCATAAATATATACATAATTATTGATTATTTTCGGTATCTTTAAATAAGAATGTTTCTGGATCTCTACATAATGTGTAAAAATCAGTATGTAAAATTCACACAGCGCCCTTGATGTTGTTTTAACAAAACAACGCAGTAAGATGTGGGAAATATTTACAAGGTTAAGGGAGCAACTTTTAATTTTTCTGGGCTGACTTTGAACGTTGAACAGTTATCAGTTTGTCAGTTCAACAGTTATTACGACAGCTATTTCGGCTTACAATGCCAACTGAAAACCGCCTTGTTAGTCAAAACACCTGCCACAATAATTAAAAAAAAAAAACTAAATAATTTACAGAACTAAACTAACAAAAAATCACGCCGTTTCCCGCAGGGGTAGACGGTAGTGAGGATGGACCGCCAAACAACTAGGTCTTGGCACACACTCTTTGCTTCACTCACATTCATACATCGTCTCATACATACTATCTATTATTCTGACTTTTGACATGGCCCGACTCAAGTATCTGATTCACTTGATCGTGCCATGTACCTACAGAACTTTGCTTTTTAAAAAAGTATGTAGATGTTTAGAGGTTTGTTTTAGATAATGTTATATTGAATGACAATGATGCTTACCACATTTGCGGGATTCATGAACAATGCGTGGTCTTGGATAATTGCAGTCACCATTTCGGCAGCACCATCACTCCAATCACTGCTGAAGCTTGAATCTGGAAGAACAAAGAACTAATTAGAAAAGTTTATCAAGCAAACATTCAATTGAAATGTGGGTAAAATAATGGGGGAAATATGAAGATTTTTATTCTCCAATATTTTTTTTTCATGTAATAGTTGACGAAAACAAACAATCACTTTACACTTCAGACCAATTTAGTTCTTCAACACACCCTTGTTCAGAAAGAACACAAAAATGTAGTAAGAAGGCTTGCTTCTGTCTTTAAAATGATTGAATGAACGGGTGTTTTTAATTATGTTTGTTCACGTACATATAAGTGATAAAACGTTCCGGTTAATAGCAATAAATTTTCTTACCTCCTAAAAACATGCTGCTGTGTGCGGAGAGAGTGCTTTCTCCGAAAGATTCGTCCAAGTCTTCATCAGTATGTTCTTCTTCCATTGATCTGGCCTCACCTGCAGTGAACATTAGTGCAGACGAGATGACGCGGCCGTCGGTTTCTCTCGGGTTGTTGTTGAAGCTCATTGTAATTTATCTTCACACCTCAGAAATAGGCACAACTAAGACTCAATTAAATAAACAAGTCACTCAAAATTGAATTTATTGATCAGAAGCACTAAGATATTAAAATTACTCTCAAACTATTCGGACACTTGAATTATCACAATAATATCTTGTAAAATCACGAGGGTTGCAGTAGTAACGACCTTGATGCTCTTCATAGGGGTATTGTTTGATTAATGTGTATTTTGAACTATTTATACTGTTTTCAATCGAAACTGCATCAGAAAAATCGCATTAGTGAAATACTTAATCCGCCCGGCCTACTCGAGGAAGTTTATTCTTAACGACACCTAATGAAATAGCTGATTCACGTACTTACCCGTAATTCATTATCTGGTTAATTTGCTTAAATAGATTTAAATATCTTAGTCATCAGCTTTTAACTACAAATCAATTAGTTTTGTTATCATTATAAGGGTTATTTTAATTTTGTAACATTTTAATTAGATATTTGAAGTGCTACTTCACTGTAAAGGCGTTTACAATATATAAACCTTATATATTAATTGCTACAATATATTAACCTAATAATATTAATATCAGTTTGTACAGCGATGTTTTTGTGAAAAACCACTTCAAGGACTCTTTTGTAAATATTTGTTGCTTATGATTCTAACTGTAGATGATTAACTTTATTAAATAATCGTTTGTTAGGAAACCTCAAAAAATTTACTTCAATTTAAAAAACCTCATATTAACAATTTTATTGAACAATATGGCTTAAAAATACAAATCATCATCGCAATCGGAAACCAGTTATTAGATAACAAACATCCCTGCCATAGGTCACCCCAACTTTGATTATATTACCATCATTACACACTACTTATTTGTTGGTGAATGAAGAAGAGAAGAGAGTATGAGACGATGCATGAATAAAGCAAGGATTGACTGCCTATCTCTGCGGGAAAAAACGGTGTGGTGTTTAGTTATTTACTTCTTCTTCTTCTTCGTGTGCCCTATCAGGTCCCCCGACGTTTGCAATCACTCTGGAAAATTTTTCTCTATCTTGTGCTGCTCGGAATAGCTTCTCCGCACTTCTAATGCCGGTCCACTCTCGTATATTTTGCAGCCAAAACATTTGTCTTCTACCAGACCCTCGGCGACCTACTATTTTTCGTTTACTTACTCATCTTATTTCATAGGTAAATTCATCAAACGTTATTTGATTCATCCTACCTGCTGCGTATCCTGATTTTGCAAATTGATATTAATATTAAGATAGCTATGTTTAAGTTATACGATATTATTCATCGATTCTGATGCGCTAGGACAGGTTTCGCTAAAAACTAAACATCCTTTCGTTGATGTCTCGTGCATCCTTGATAAAAACACTTTAGTCGTGATTATTACATTATTATACGTTGTAGCCTTTACTTACGATCATTAATGATGCTTTTAAGCTTCACATTTGAAAGTCTCGGAAAATTTCGGAATCAAAATGTTATCCTAGTGGCTTTAGCCGAGTTTGGTGGCCAGATCTAAATAGCCAAAATATAAAACATGGTGTTTTCTTTCTGACACCGTTTAGATCATATTTTTTACCATGAGAGTAAAGGAGATAGAACGATTTCTATAAGACTTACCTAGACTGACTGTGCTGTTCTCAAAGTGAACAATCTACCTTGAGGGATTATAGTTCGGCTTACTCCTTCCAAGCGGTTCGCTACGTTTGGTGACTTAGCAGGGGCGCCCGGAATGGAGTGAGATATGATGTGAATAATACACAACATTGAGAGGGCAATCAATTAACTCCACAAGCGATTGCATCTGAATTATTAGGACATCTTAATTAATTAAAAATAAAAATTAACGGGGAAAAGAGTGTAATTACAAAAATACTTAAAATGTCATGAAAACTTTTCAGGTGATTCGAAAAAATTTAATATCGGAAAATGAATTTCTAAATCGCTTTCATGGAAAACCATTAAATTTCTTACCTAAATTATCTTTAATAAGCTCGTGTTTTCAGCAGAAATGGTGTTTTAGCTGAAGGATACGTTAAGGTCTTCATCAGGATAGTTTTCTATCATTCTTCTTCTTTAGAAGAATCGTAATCTGAAACATCTCTGTCTTCATAGAGGACAGTTATCTACAATTTCTCTGGCTTTGCGAGGATTGTAATTTGCCATTTCTCTGGCTTCATAAAAACGATAATAAGTTGTTGCTCTGGGATAGAAATGGTGATATGTCGTTGCTCTGGCTTCATAAGGATGTTAATACTTGGCTTCATAAGGATGATAATCTGTCGTTGATCTGGCTTCGTAAGGATGACAATATGTCGGTGCTCTGACTTTGACTCTGTAAGGATAAAAATATTTTGTTTTTCTGGCTTCATAAGGATGATAATATGTAGTTGCTCTGGTTTCATAATGATGATGATCGGTTATTGTGCTTTGGAGATGACGCTCTGTTGATGGGGATGTTGTTGCTCAGTTATATTTACCTATAAAAAATAAGAATACGTACGTATTCAATAAAATATTCAATTTGGCGTTCATTATTTCGATGTCGAATACCCGCCTTACTAAAGTGTTACAATAAGTATAATAACATAAAGTTTATTCAGCGTATTATTTCTCTTCGATTGAACGCCATAATATTTTTCATAAATTGAAATAACACAATAATTTTGTTTGTAACTACGATTTATTTAATTTTTCCACTACCGACCTGTTTCACTTTGCATAAGCATCTTCTGGGTATAAAAATTAAACTGATCAAATATATACTTTGTGTGAGTTTATATACATATAGAAAAGGACAAAAAAAAATAAATTTCAGTTATTTTGACTTTTTTATCATGACGGCCCCCGATGTTGAGTGGTACTAGTCATGGCTACAATCCGGCGTGCGGAAGTAATTTCTGTTTGATTAATTTCTATTCTTTCATAATCCATTAATTAAAAATAATATATAGAATTACCTACATTTGTAGCACGTTACAGAGTGGTAGATAGTAGATATTTTAAATATCGCCCCGGTAAAATATCAGCGGGAATTCCTAATTTAAAATTAGAGAAATTTGTGTTGGATTATTTCAATGAAAATTGCATGACTTTTGTTGAAAGGGTTTTCAAATGGGGAAATTTTATTCCAAATCTACTACATAAGATGACAATATTTCGTTGCTTTGGCTTCATAAGGATGATAAAATGACGTTGCTCTGGCTTCATAAGGACGTTGATCTGTTATTGTGCTTTGGGGATGATCCTCTTTTGATGAGGATGATGTTGCTTTGTTAGATACACCACAAGGTTTATTTTGAAAATCCAAATTCGTCGATTGCCGGCCGTATTGTGAAATAACAACGCAAAAATGCATCTTTTATTTTATTTTTTGAATATCGGGCGTATATATCAATTTTTTTGCGATTATCATAAAAGAAACTAAGTTTGCTACAATAAACAATCAAACCATTTCCGAAAAGGGGTTTATAAGCGGGAGAGTTTGCACTTGAAAGTATTTTTTTCGTGAAAAACGGCGCTTTTATTACACAAGCTCCACCAAGACGCCCTGAGGCAAATAATTCCTCTCAGGGCCTGTCATCTTAAGGGACGCTTTGTGGAGATATTTTTTTAAGGAAATGGATGAGAGAAAGTTCTGCGAAGAAAATAGTTATGATGGGAGGGTAGGAATTTGGAGGTCAGTATAATAATCACGGTGACATTACGCAGCCTCGCTTAACACCTTTTGTCGTGTCAAACCACCCTGTAAAATCACCGTTTACCGTAATACAATATGCAAAGCTTTCTTCATACAGTGACGTAATTGCCTGTACTCTCAGTTAATTAACATATTTTGACCATTTTCTTGAATAAATTTAATGTACTAATAGTTTTTATTTTTTCACTGAGCATATTATAAAGCAACGGAGCTTTATATGAAAAACTTATTTGTCCAAAGGATGTTCTGGTATATACCGGCTGATACATTAAATAAGAATACATTCTAGTGTTGCGCACTTGTTGTGATCTTTTTGCAGTAATAATGTTTTTAAACAATTAACTGAGAGCCTGTATTATGTACAACTGCCTTACTGTCATAATTTTGCTTTCGCTATATAATAACAGTGATGGATACATAAAACTTTTCATAAAACATTATTACAATGTTATATTCGCCAATGATTAAAAACTTGTCATTGGCGAAATAGATTGAAAAATCAGAAATAGTATTTCTGATGATGTTAATTTTGGACCGAAGCGGGGGTAAGTAGGTACACGCAGCATATATGGATATTATAACAATGATGTGTTGACAGTTATCACCGTCTGATTTCAAAGAGCAAGGGGTAATAAAAATATGTTTTAAAATTCCTAAAACTCGTCTCTACCAGTTAATTTTCCAGTGCGATGGATATCCCATTTATATATAACCCATTACAAATCTTTCATTTTTTTAAACAGAATAGCGACTATCAAATAATTTCTCAGCTAGAATAAAATCAACCAACCAACTTTCAGCAAAAAAGATCAGGTCATAATTATGGGGCAGCACATTTTATTTATTTATTTAATTATTTAAACGCCATTAAAAGGCTTTTAAATTCAAGTGATGTATGAAAATACACTGGAGAGTATCGGCATTACAATAATAACAATATTAGAATGTAAATTTCCCAAAGTATGTTTAATAAAAGCTAGTGTTTGGAAATAGGATATTATTATGTATTACTAAACTACTGATACTGTACTAAATTTTGTTAAAAAAACTTTTTGGAGCGCAGAGCTCTTGCATTTTGATAAAAAATATTAACCATTCATGCATTGAGAATTTCGTTAATTACATTGTTCAGTTGGGTTTCTATAAAATATACTTGAAAACTATTACGTGTATATTTGAGAGTTACGTTAATTGTTATTAGTCCACTGCAGCAAAGCACAACATCCGATTATCAATTAAAGGGCGTGAGTAATGTAAGATTAAAATATTGTGAGATTGCATTAGTGGGCAGTGAGAGTAATTGTCCATCTGTCGTGTCTTGGGTATGATGACGCTTACTGATTCCGCAAATGTATTCATTGTCGCTTTGACGGAGAGGGCATCCAATGACTGTAGCGACAGTCGACATCAATGAAGGAAGATTCTCGTTGGCGGCCTCAGGTATTCCGTGAATTCAATATTATTGGAGAAAAGTTCCTTCTTCCTTTCGTTGAATCCTCTCTCTAACATGAAGACTTTTTAAGCTAGAATTTAATTCATTTTACATTACCTTTTCGAATTTTGCAATTTTATTGTTCATTTTTATTCATTAAAGTGACATTTTTCTGATCTCCACTGATAGAAGTTCATTTCTTTGATCTTCGTAGCTAGTGCGAGTATCTAAAATCTAGATTGACCGGGATTTGAATACAATAATTGCACTTCCATGCATCGTATTTTCCTTGCAAAATTTGTTTAAAAACACTCGTAATATTAGCACATTCGAAATGGATGGTGCATTTCGAATTTCCGAATTTCTTTCATAATGCTGCTTTCAAATTCTTTGCAAAGATAATTAAATTTTGCTTTGATTGTTGAAAAGAAAGCACTGAATAAAGAACAGTGAGAAATAATAACAATGAAGTTTAAAAAAAAATACATACTTAACTGCAAGTTTCAACTAATACAAATTAGGGTCTAATGGTATTCAAAATACCAAAAAAATCCACTCAATCGATCGTTTGAGATTCCACAACAAATCTGAAGTTAATTAATGATTTTGAAATAAATATAAAATGAGTTATGAAGGACAATTATTTAAAAAGGTTTATAATTTCTATTATACGAAATATCCAATCTTCATTAAATTATTCTAAATATTGTGGGTCAAGATTTAATATTTGACTGGGGCGAGCTTCATATCCATTAATCGAGAGCTGTCGGGAGTCTACCGATCAACGAAATGAGGATGGGTAATGTCATTCTGAGGGTTCCCCTTCAGCATCACCGCCCTTCCAGTTCTGTAAGACTCGTCTAAAGCAGCAGTCAGAAGAAAACGGTTGTATTTCGAAGAGTGGCCGTGGATTGACGGCTGATACGACGGACCTGCGTGGTTTTGCCCGATGTTGACTATGTGAGGGTCGCTTCGGTCAGGTTGAGCGCTTCCAGATACTCCGGTTTTTGCAAACTGAGGCGGTACCACAAAGTGATTGAGTTCTAGGCTCTCCTTGAATTCGTAAATGCGACCCCAGACGTAGTCCCTATCTTCTTCTCCGCGGCAGCCCGCGCCTAGGCTTCATCCCATCCTCTTCTTCCTCGGCGCACAGTGGTCCCAAATCCCATTCTAGCTAGACAAAAATATTTTTCCACGGAATGTGATGCAAAAAGGTCACAATATGATAAAAAAAAATTATTAGAAAAATTTAAATTTATTACAACCACTGTTACAGAATTTTCAAAGTAAAATAAAATACAAATAGATTGCGTGTAGTACAATGATTCAAATAAGTCATAACAAACTGTTTATTTTAATTAATTACTAAAAAATATTATTTGTTACATAATATAAGAATAAAACCGAATGATATTTGTTTATGTCGAGTCACAATCATTACTTTTGTCAAATGATATATTAATATTTCTATGTGGCACTGTCAACAGACCTCTGCAGTTTCTTCGTTGGTACTTCTGATATCTATAATAATTTTACGTCATCAATAGATAAGACTTTGAGATGTTTTCGATATTGTGGTTATTTTGGATATTACAGCTTCCCGTTTTCCATCTTCCAAGAGTTCTTTTAGACTTCGAGAATTCAGACAGAGGACATTTCATTTTTCTTATTTTACTTTTTAACGAGCAAAAACCAAATTATTTTTCTCGCTCACCACGTAGTCCATCATCACACGTAACTACCGGAAGAAAAAAAACTTCTTTTCATGAATTTTAGAGTATATCTTTGACCATTTCCTATGAAATATTAGTAGAAATGAAGCGATATTCTTCTTTTCCATTTTCTATGACAAATTAATAGAAATTAAGCTATTCTTCTTTTTTAAATTTTTTTCGAGACCTATAAAATTGTTTTTCTCAACCACTCGACTTTGATGCGCCTTTTTCTTCTAACATCTCCAAAATATCAAAATTATAGACCAAGGGTAGAGGCTCTATAAAAATCAGAAAAGCACGTAAGAGCAGACAAATTCTATAAGAAAATATACATAAAGAATGGTTCTATATGAAAATTGTTTAGTTTGGAGGTACAAATTGGTACACGATTTTGAAAGTTTAATCAAACTTTGGCAAATAATTGTAAATATTGATAATGGTTTCACAATTGTTTAATGACTAATAAAAGTAATATGGAAGAAGCAAATTATTAAATACTTAAATAAATTTGAAAGAACGTACTATGGACTTCAATTTTGTTTCTGGCGTAATTTCTCTCCGATTTCAAATAACACCACTAACGACCAAACAGCGCGTACACCCGAAAGAGATGGGTCGCAGGGAGGCCGCCTGGCACATTCAAAGTGTCGTGTTTACATCTTTGCCACGGGTAGCGCGTATTGTTTTAATTTTTTTATCAATGCGAACATAATGCTATGGACTGTTTTCTATGCTGTGAGTATGTTTTCGTTTATAAATAAAAACATCGTTGAAATCTTTTTGTCTAGCTAGATTGTTCTAAGGGAACTACCGTGCGGCGTAGCGTTGCGTGGCCACTCGCCGCGCTTCGGCTCGGCGTTCCTCTTCAGCCTGGCCGTCAACCGGCTCAGCCGCAGGGATGGCTTGAGGGTTGGTTGGAGGCTGGGGGGCAGCCGGAAGTTCGGCTGGAGGGTTTATCGGAGGGTGGCGCAGGTCGTGGTCCGACTGGGCAGCTCGAAATAGTTCGGCAAGTCGGTCGATGGCCGCCTGCCGCTGCTCTTCTTCCAGAGGCTGCAGAGAATATAAATATATTAGTCAACAGTAGACGGTGTTAAATGGTATTTTCTACAAATTTTCTTATCGTGTGTAGGCTATCTACTCTTTTAAATGGTTACAGCAAAATTATCTTTTTCAAGAAAGAATTAGACACAGTACCTTTCAAAGTAAGGAAATGTTCAACTGAAAAATGTACTTGTGTTAAAAATCGGTCAAAATTTATTTTACAATAATTTGCAATCTAACCTTTCTTTAAATAAATAAATGGATATTATTATAGATACCAATGATTTAAGTGGCAGATCTGAAGTTTTATGAGTGTGCTTTTTAGTTATGTATAACAAATTGAAATTAAAATCTAACAAATATGATAACAATGATCGTTTCGCGATTGAGTGAATGCAGTTGAAATAAGTAAAACAGCACATTATTTTATCTTTTCTGCGTACATGTGAACAAAATAATTTATGCTTTTCTGAAAGAATCAAATATTTATAATAACAGAAGAAAATGAACCAAAATGTTATAATATTAAGAAATAAAAAAATTAAGTAGAATGTTAGCGACGAAATCGACGTTGAAATAACTTTTTTGTCGTTATTTTAATTTAACTAAAACAAATCGCTCGCTGCGTGTCAAAATTTTCAAAATGTTTCGAATCAAATAGTTTCTTCGTCGGAATATAAATAAAATGAAATTTTAATGAATTTTTAGTTTATCCTGACGAAGAAATAATTGGTTTCGAAACGTGTTGATAATGTAGATGAAAAAAGTGGCGTATACAGAGTGATTTGTTTTCAATTAAATATAAAAAGTAATAATTTTTAATTACCTGACATTAATTATTTTATAAGGTAGAAGTTTTTACTTACCAGATGCATTGGAATGCGTTGCAACACGACGTACACAGCACACAGGAACAGCAAATATATTGTATATTAACTTATACTGTTTTCAAAATCAGTTTACTTTTGGAATCCTTCGAAAGTGATTTTGCTACTCTTTACCATCGAAGTTATAATATTCTGAAGCTATTACTTTTGATGTATGCATTTCTGTATCTTAGAGATAAACCACTAATAAATAAAAATAATTAAAAATTTAATTAAATATAACAATTTGAGTTTTTACTCATAAAGTATAATGAACAATTATATGTAAGCGAAAATTGTGAAAATGTATAATTATACACGACTCGTTTAAAAAAAGCAAAAATCTCGTGGGAAATGTCTAAAATAGCATTTTAAAAAAATACTGTGAATTTTTTCATACATATAACTTGTAAAGTAACTGAAAAAAACGTGTTTATAATAATTTTGGGATTATTTTTTAGTATTTTTGCTATCAAGGGAATTTCATATAATTGGTGTTTCGGCGAGAGGAATATCTAGAAATTATCTTCAAGAACAACAAATATTTTTTAAGAGTATGGGCATCACTTACATTCATTTTTACGTGTGGCATCACCGTCACCTCTCCGAAAAATATCTCGGCACCGCTCCGAGAATGACCGTGCAAATTATTCCGTTCCTAGCACTCGATTCAACCGCCCGTTCGCGTTTTGTACCTCTCTACCCGTTTCATACGTGAACACTAATTGTGTAAATTATTAAAATCTTAAATAAATGTTAAATCACTCAAATAAGAGTACAGTGTTATCAACCAGCATCCAGTATAATCATTGAACACAGGATCGCGGCCTGAAAGTACCGCGACCCCCAGGAGCCTGACTATTCCTCATGGTTGAGTATTAATATACACTCGTCTGATGAGAAGACGGAGCACAGGTCAAACATCCTCCACCAGCTCCTCAGCCTCTGGAACCAATTCTTTCAACCTTCGTAATCCCGACGCTCAAAAACTACTTTCAACAAGAGCCTTAAAACTTAAGGAAATTATGTAATAAATTGGTAGAAATGCGGGAAGCCATTTTCAGAGTCGATTTTAGATTCAAATTTTGTAAATAAAGTACAATTTTATAATAATTATATTTTCGGGGGCTAACCATCAGGGTATCAACTGATGGGTCACCGCAATCGCCATAGCTGTTATTTACTTCTCTTGAAGTGATATTTGATAAAACGTTGAAATAAAATTTTGCCATTTTATTATTACCATTAACAAAATCATCGAATGGCAAGTCCAGTAGAAGCCTTCTAAATTGGTTCAATAATTAAATATTTTTGACAAATTTTTTAAATAACTTTATAATCATCCGCTCACTTTGCTACCAGTTGCTATCTCGCCCATCAAAGGGAATTCTACAGAATATAATTGTTGTAAATTAGAAACTGCCCAATTAGTGTAAATACATAGACGCTGATAACATGTCAGTATCTGGAACTAGGATATTCGTGATGTAAATTAATTGCTATTGACCAATAACTTCACACTAATATTTTCGGGGAAATTAAACAAATTAAAATACCGTTTATTTGAACTATATTTACAGATGTCTCTGTGATAATACTGACTAGTAAAAATAATGAAATTAAGATCAGGAAAGACCGTTATTTGTAATAAAAATTCTATTGGTATTTCTAGCATAAACGTTCATGTTGTTATCATGTTTGTGAAATTAAATAAGATGTGAGAGTCCGGAGATAAAGACTATAATAATATGATAGATAATTGACTCTTTGCAGTCAACCTCTTAGGCTAATTTGATCGCTTTTGGGAACAACTAAATAGGTCTCGTTGAAATCGTTGTGTATCTCGTTGGGCTCCTTTGCCAAGTCACCAAACGTAGCAAACCACTTGGCGTGACCTATAGCAAGGGTGTTGGTTATCTAATAAATGGTTCCCGGGGCTGCGGTACCCATAACCGCCTCCCGATGTTTTATTTTTTATATGAACACCGCACAAGAGTTCCCAACTGCTGCTGTCTGGAGTCAGTGAGACAATTGGAGTATGTTGTGAAGCTGAAAATAGTGGGGAGGGGAAGGAGATGGGGAGAAGAGGAAGGTGGGAAGCATTTAACAATGTTTCAATTCTGTATGATGAACTTTCACCATAGCGATACGGAACAATAATTTTACAACTGTTGTAAAATGATCGTTCCGTATCGCTATGGTATTGTATATGGTATATGAGATATATCTCTAAGTTATAACGCTCTCAAATGGTGAACTATGAAGTCGCGAAGTTCGCATAAAATTGCTGTACGAATTTTTGATACAAACATAACTGTTTAATATATTTAGTTTATAACATCTAAACATAGCAATAGACCAAATTTTAGATACGGCCGACTCATTTATTATAGTCAATTATGTGCGGAAACTAACCTTAGTGGAAGATCGTAAAATCTAATGGTTCAAACCATGACTTAGGCGACTGGTCCTAAATTTTCAGGTATTATTCTCAGAAAGGTTGTATACCTCTCAACTAAGCAAATAAAATAAGCAGGGTGGGTAAAAATTTAAGCCAGGAACAATGAAAAACCTCTCCGGTTTGCAAGGAATTTTAAGATTTGTCTTTGGAAGTCAGACAAAAGATTATCTTCTGTAAATGTGATTTTAATTAGGGGTCGGCCAGACGACTAATTTCGCTATTGCTAAATTACCATTCTCTTCCAAGCCATTACTTTTATTGCTTTTGACCAGTAATCCACGGAATTACCAAGAATGACAATAACAATGCACGTTTTCTTCGGAACCCTCAATCAAGTGTGTTCTTCTGGAAACGTCATATTATTTTAGAACGAAGCGTATTTTATTTTTATATGAATACCTCCTAAGAGTCACAGCGCTCTCAAACGCCTCGAGCCCATGAAACTACGGCATTCCCAATTGGGATTGCATTGTGGAGCTGAAGGCAGTAAGGAGGAGAAGGAACCGGGGAAGAGAAATGTTAGGAAGTTCCTGGCTATTTAGATCTGGTCACGAAGCACGCCTCAAGCCATTTCATGCATCGTTTTAATTAAGAATGGTGGTCTTACACCGGGGCGACTCCGAGAGTATTTTCCACTCCGGAACGTGCCGCAAATAAACTAGTGGAAAGTTACGAATAAAATAATCCTTTGATGGGATTCGTGTTCGAGGGGTAAGGATCTCGACCGACTAGCAATCCTGAGGTTGCGGGTTCAAATCCCGGCGTGCGCAAGTATATTTTATTTGATTCATTTGTGTTTTTTCACAATTCAAATATTTTAAAATAATGTAAGCTATATTCGCGGCGCGTTCTAGAGTGGAGGATACTCTTTGTTATTTCAATTACCCTGGTATAAAAAAGTCCACATTTGAGTGAGATGTTGCCTCAATATTCAGGTACAATATTTTTAATTGTTCCCCGATATTTAATGATTCACCTTGGCCAGGAGACCTGTTGGACTTCGGCTCTTTACGTAATAGCATAATTAGTAGTCGGAGTATTTATTTATTCATTGTTTCTTCACAATTAAAATGCATTGTTTAGCATATAATTATTAACCCCGCCAGGGCTTAAAAAAAAACTTGTTATTATGTTTTAAATTTAAAGTTTTAACTACTTGATAAAGTTACCAATTTGATAATATGGGTAAAATACACAAAATAATATGGGTATTGAAATAACAATATTGTTTCATTTGTATTTCTAACAGAATGGGTCCCTACTAGGCTGTAGAAATCAATACATTTTAATGTTAACCTTATACAATGTGCTGAAATTAGCTTTGAAATAATATGTTATGCTATTAATTTAAAAGGACTAATTTATAAATGTTTTAATTTTTTTTGGCTACTTTTTAAATCCTTTATATTCAAATTAGATTCCGTATTGTCATCCAAATCGATGTTTTTTTCCTAATCGATATCCATTTTTGATGCTGCAAGTATTGTCGCTGCCATTGTATGTAACATTTATATTATTCTATTGAGGTCATCTTCGTGTTCTATTTCCCTGGTTTTTTGCCTTCATCTTCTTTCATTAGAAAAGATCCATTTTTAAACCAAATATACTTATGTTTTAATTATTTTATCTTTATTTTTGCTTTCCAGAGTAGGTCTTTAAAATAAGGAGAAAGTGATTCTCCTAGGAATATCATTTTCTCGCGGTCTGAAATCACTTTCTTGTTTGCTAATAATTTTATTCTTGTTTCTGGGTTCCTAATTTTCAAAAGAATTTTTTTCGGATGACTTCGTATTGTTTTATTGCGGAGGTAATATCATCTGAAATTATTTTAAGATTAGCATTTTCTATCAATTTTATAGCAGTTATTTTGGGATATTTTTTCTCAATTCCTATTATTTCAAGACAATCATCAAGGTTCAACTATTCTAAGCGAGCGATTCTGGTTTCCAAATGATTAATAATTTTACTTTTATTCACCAAATTTCGATGTTTACGAGTATTTGAGTTTTAATTTTCTCTAGTTTTAAATCTACGTATGACCCAATTTTTTTAAAAACGTCTGGGCTGTGGGCTAATGTCTTCAGATGCAGTATTAATTTCGTTTTTAGACCTCCTGTTTGTTTAGGTTATCTTGCTCTTGAGGGCCGGTTTTTTTATTCGAACTCATGGTACTTCAACAGATAGCAAAGCAAGCAAGTTGTGTGGTCAGTAAAGAAAAGAAGGCGATGATGTTGGCTAATCACAGATATTCACTAAGCTTTGTTAATATAATACGTCGATTTCACTGTCACAGTCATGGAAAATCTATTATTTGAAATTCCTTGAATAATCCCTCTTCAATGCACAAAATTTATTTCACAATTGATGCAGTGAACACTCGTGAATCCTCTATTTCGTATCGAATTGTTTGCTAATAAACAAAATTTCGTAATTTTTTTATCGGATTACTTTTACTGTGCGTTATTTTGTTTCGGTAGGTAAGGTAGGTAGGTATGATGCACACTCTGATATTTGAAGTAAAACTTCTTTACGCACGCTGGACTTGGGGAGTAACCTAGTGAATGCGTGACGAGAGCGTTACGAAAAGTGTGATCGGGCGAGGCGAAGGGAAATTAATATATACATATACATGTTTATTTTATACATAAACATGTATATAAACATATACATGTTTATTTTATATACATACATACATATAGATGGAGCTAAAGAAGTTTTACTTTAGTCGTGTGGTCTAAAGCCCACTCGTTTTTATCATATATCCGATTTCTTTTTCTCATTTCCGTTCCCAACTTTTTCTCCCTCATATTCCCCACTTGGGGATGCTATAATCCCAATGTATCTGGCAATGGATTTATATAGGCTTAAAAAAATGTATATGTACTATTAAAGTCTGCGCGGCCTTTTTCAGGGCCGTATATAAAATTGTAGGTTAGATAGATAAAAAAAAAATTCCAGCCACAATTTTGCGAATTTTAATATTCATCTCGTTTATTTAGTCTACGTATACTTATAATAAATATAGGATTTAGGCAATGACTAATTCTGATAATTCAAGCACACTGCACACACATAATTCAGTTTAGAAGATTTCACATTCAGATATTATCAACTATTTTAAAAAACTTCAGTATTTTAGTAGCAATGAATGATTTTACGCTCTTAAAATTGAAATTAAAAAACTTTTGCACTTTGTTCCACTTATTTATTCTCACCAGGACCGGTTTTATCCTACTACGGACATTTTCAGACTGGTAGTTGAAATTAATGAATGTTTCTATTTTGTTAATTTAAGGTACATATGGGTAATTATAAAGTTTATTATTAAAATTATGAATGATGTTACATTGTAAATATATTTTTATTTATATTTATAGAACACATGTAACATATTAGTGACACTTACATAAAGAATATTAGATCACCATACTAGGCGGCTGCCTGTCTCATGGTGACCAATGGATAAAAGTTATGATGTATGAAGTATGGAGTCTAGTGTGAACATGGATTTAAGTATAAATGACGCTAAAAATTGGAAAAATTATAGTAAAAAGTAGAAATTATAATAAAAAGTAGAAATTATAATAAAAGTAGAAATTATAATAAAAAGTAGAAATTAAAATAAAAAGTAGAAATTATAATAAAAAGTAGAAATTATGTATATAAAAAAAAAATAGAAAGTAGAAAGGAGAATAAATTAACATAAGATTGTAAAAATGTACATGTAGTGTAATAATGTAATAACTTACGATTTAATAACTTTTTTACCTTTTTTGTTAGTCTGGGTGCATGCAAGCACACATGCATATATTTGTGCACACATCTATACATGTATATACACACATACGTACATACTCCCATATAACAACATCCTCACACATATAAACAAAATATACACTTTCATCTGAGTACGATAGTATCTGAGTAAAATAGATATTTTTAATTCATATGAATATATATGAATGTATATAATTGAAAAGGTTTATGATTACTGATATTTTATTTTGGTAATGTTGGGATATTCCCTCCTTGTTGCTTAGGGCTTAATTGACAAATATTGATAGCACTATGGTTATTTTTATTATTAGGGTTCTCCGTATATTTGGGTTATTACATTTTTAAATTACATACCTAAATTACACCACTGCTCTCTTAAGAAAAATTATTCTAAGCGAATTATAATGGATATATTAATGATGATTGAGCATTATGTTCCTACTGTTTATTCATGACGTATTTACGATAAATTTTCTTCGCTAGGCGATTAATTTCTAATAACTCTAATCTATCTAATTTTCGTCCTTTGTTGCAAACATGGAGGATTTTGACATCTCTATCTTTATCAAAAGTATGTTGGTTTTCTAGTAAATGCAAGGCGTAATTTGATAAATCCTCTTTTTGATTAACCCAACTCGCAAAATGTTCTTTTATACGGGTTGATACTGCTCTTCCTGTTTGCCCTACGTAATATGCAGGGCAGTTCGAGCAGTTTACCTGGTAGACTTCCGAGTTTTCCAGATTATCTCTTTTATCTTTATTGTTTATAAATATTAAACCCAAAGAATTTATGTTATAAAAGTCTGTCTTACATTTTTTGTCTATTTATTAATGTTGAAATTTTATTTGATATTTTGCCAAGGTACGTAAGGTAAGATAAGATAAGGTAAGATTTTAAGCTCCCTTAAAACAAGAAGGTTCTATCTGCCGCTGGCACGAAACTGAGATATTGAGATTCCAAGTTTAGGATCCGAATAAAATCCTAACACCTGAAATTTGATAAAGTCATATGCGTAACGATTTTTAGATTGCAATGGTGTCAAAGTTTAAATACCCGGGGCTATTAATAATATGTTATTGTCAAATTTCGATCCTCACTCTATTAAGTACAAGATATTGCACTTAATATGTAAGATTTAGAGGCCAATTATAAAAATGTTTAATATAAAATGACAGCTTTTCAGATGACTCCAAAAACTTCAATATCTGAAGATGAATTTCTAACTCAGATAAACATAAAAGCATTAAATTTCTTAACTAAATTCTTGCTCGTGCTCTCAGCAGAGTCGGTTATTTCGCTGGAGGATGCGTTATGTTACGTTACCAGGATGGTTCTCTGACATTACTCATATAGTACATTACAGTATTCGTAAACATTTATTTATTTATTACGCCATTTTTGGGGGATTTTACACAAGAATAATACAGTATTTATTGAACGTAATTGAATTGCCTCAGTAACAATAATTTATATTTGTTTAAAGATACATTGAAGATGTCCACTGACTTGAGATAATTATTTCCCTCCTTTAGTATTCTGGGCAAAAAGGAATACATATGGTAGTTGGTTCCAAAATGTATGCACTGAAATAAGTCCTGACTTCTGGTATTACGTTATGGTATCCGGAAGCTTATCAATTCAAGGACCTACCGGTCTTCAAGGGCTTACCGGACTATCAACTAAATCATTTAGAATTTTATATACAAATACCAAGTCAGTGAAATTTTTTCTGTCTGACAATTTGAGCATCATTTAACAGTTATAGTTCAATATAATTGCTGGAATACCCATTTTAAAATTTAGAAAACGTAAGATGTTGTTTTGTATTCTTTCAACAGCTTGTACATGAGTATTATCATGTGGATTCCAGACGGGAGAATTATACTCCAGCTGACTTCTAACATAAGCAAAATATAACAGTTTACTACACTTTATATTGTTAAAATTTCTAGATAGCCTAGTTATAATCTAGGTACAAGCGAGTGTTTCGTATACTCAGTCCGGTTATTGTAGCATGTAAACAGGATTGTAGAACGAGTGGCTCTCGTGGGTATATGAAATTGAATGAACTTAGTAAAATCAGGACTTTCTATTCTACCATTTACAATTTTGAACATAAATATTAAGTCGGATATAATTCTTCGATCTAAAAATGTAATTATGGTTGATGATCGTTAGTGTGAAGATGAAGATGATGTTGTAATGGCTATTAGACGATGGATGATTGTGAGTGAAGCTAGGAGTGTTTGCCTAGACACAGCTTTGCGACGGTCCTTCTCTCTGCCTATCCCTGCAGTTAAAAGATGTGATGGTTAGATTTTTTTATCAATAAGAATAAGATAAAGAAAATAACAACTATTATGATATTCTAGTTTTACTCAGATAGAAACCGAACGCTTACCTTGAATTTCTCGAGGATTGTATGTAGGTGTCGAGTTTAATATGGTCTTCTTAATGCGCCTGGCGTATGACTCGTTCACCGCCCGCCCCGCCTGTCCCCGTTTTAGCGGGGACAGGCGAGGGCCCCCATTGTTATCAATGTTGTTATTAAGGATCACTGGAATTTTTATTCGAGAAAATCTAACTATTTGGCATTTGGAGATATTTAAGTGAAGTCTATTTTCATTACACTAAATTAACACTTTGCAACATCTCCAGCTTCATAAGAAAAGAGCTCTTCAATTCTTCTTCCTTCTAGAGTCTAGAGGATGGTGTGCTGAAATTTCGCTCACTTCTAAAGGATGTGAATTTGCCATTTCATTTGGTACAAAAGGATGTAGCAGATGCTTCATTGCATCATACTTATGATAATACGTGGTTCCTCTAATTTCATAGGTATTATGCGTCGTTGTTCTCGCTACATAGGCATAAGAGTACGCCGTTCCTTCGACTTCATACGGATGATAATATGTTGTTATGTTGGCTTCATCAGCAGCAAACACCATCAAGTACCAGGGTGTAAGCGAGGTTTCTCTCCCGTTGTTATTAAAACTCATTTTATTGTTTTTTTTCACACATTAGAAATAAATATAACACCTACTTAAAATATCAAAAAAGCACTCAAAACTCTTTTAATTATAGAAATAAATGGGTAAGGTTTTAGTTAATTAGAGCTATTTGGAAAATTAAAGAAGATTATAGAATTTATTTTTGTGCTTTGAGGATGATGCTTTTAAGTTGATGGGGATGATGTTGCTCTGTTATGCTACGTATGACTATAACGCCTCATGACCTTCCAAGTAATTTATAATGCATATTTAAATATTTAATATATATTCAATTTTTTATGAGAAAAACTCTCTTTTAATAACTTTTAAAAGAGAGTTTTTCTTCTTCAATGATATATTACGTTGATGGGAATAACCTTCAAAAGTTATTAAAAGAGAGTTTTTCTCATAAAAAATTGAATATTCATTTTAGACTTTCATAAAGTCAATAGTTCCATATGAATAAATTCGGATACATTTATCCGAGACGCTATTCAGGTTACAAACCAATTCTTTGAATGATTGTTTCCAATAAAAAGAGTAGTTGCCTATAATATGGAAAAAAGAACTAGTTGAAGATAATATTAATGATTCTAAATATTTTAAATATGAGATTGACAAATATGACGGTTTGACAGAAGGTGGCAATAGCGAAATTGGAAAAACGCGCCGTCCCGATAAGACGAGAGGTCTGGGTTCGAGTCCCAGTTGCGACCATTGTTTTTTTCTGTTTTTCTGTGTCTTGTTTTCTTTCATATTTTCATTTAGATTATAAGTGTTATCTTCTTCTTCAATGATTTAATATATATATTAAAATTTATTCTATTTCAATAGATGATACTAAAATCTCACGTAATAAGTATAATAACACAACGTTTATAGAGCACATTTTTGTGTTATTTCACTTCAATTGCGCTTGATTGACATCATATTTTTCAGTTATTTTGACATCTTTAACACGACGAACGCCGATGTTGAGTGGTGACGACCTTTGGCTACGATGCGGCATGCGCAAGTTAATTTTATTGATTCATTTGTGTTATTTCACAATGTATTAATTACAAATTATATAACGGATACCCTTATTTGCAAAATATTTGCTATACTTGCCTCTGTTTGAAATATAATGCTCGTTACATATTTCAAACAGAGGCTGACTTTCTTTCATGATCCTGCTTTCAAATTCTTCACAAAGATCATTAAATTCTGCATGAGTTTTGCAAAGAAAGCACTGAAATTTGAAAGCGCTTGATTGACATAATATTTCACGGTTATTTTGACATCTTTAACACGACGAACGCCGATGTTGAGTGGTGACGATCTTTGGCTACGATGCGGCATGCGCAAGTTAATTTTATTGATTCATTTGTCCTATTTCACAATTTATAAATTCAAAATTATATTTGGTGTGACCCTTATTTGCAGCATATTTGCTAAATTTGCCTCTGTTTGAGATATGATGCTCGTTGCATATTTCAAACAGGGGCTGACTTTTTTTTCATGATCCTGCTTTCAAATTCTTTACAAAGATCGTTAAATTCTGCATGAGTTTTGCAAAGAAGCACTAAAATTTTTAAAAAGCACATAATATTATATGACAGGCATAAACTAACTAAACTATAACCTGCCCATGAACGGGGAACAAAGGGAACGGGAAAGGAGAACAAACAAAGGAGCGGGGAGGTGGCGTGACCGTCTTCCATGAGTCTGACAGGGTATAGGCAAATCGCATTATTCTAATAATAATAAAAAACATTTATTCATCAATAGACTTTTACAGTTTTAAACATTTTGTTCATTTGTCGTTTATTCTATTGACAAAAATGTCACTGCTCAGCTTTACATTCAGGATTTCTCCTGGACTGTAGCTTTTTTTCAGCAGTGCCTTTCGGTTCCGCGACTTTTCACGAGTAAATAAATATCCCCGACAAAATATCCTCCCACAAAATAGCCTACGGACAAAACATCCCCCAATAGAATAAACCTAACCTAACCTTCCAAAAAATGGGACAAAAAAAATACAGACAATAAATTATTGTTATCTATATTATTTTTGTTCCATTTTACTATTTTTGAATAATAATTGTCGTAATTATAATTTACAGGATGTCTGTATTATTTTTGTACATTTTTTTCGTTAGGTTAAGTTTTTTTTTATTTTAAATACATAAACGGCTATACTGTGTGATGGTTCAGTGTTGTTTGAACAAGTAGACGAGGAAATTTTTTTTTTTAAATGTTTAAATTCGATCATATTACTGACCTCTGTTGGGTGTGTTTGAAAACGAAATTGAAGGAGTCTGTAATAAAATACGGGTTAATTATCGCGTGGGAGGTGCTAGACTATCGGAGATGTAAAACGTTGGACAAATTGGAAATGATAAATTAACAATTATTTTGAACACAACGAATAGCGAGAGAGAGGCGGAGCTAAAGGCGTTTATCTGGTTGAAGGAGCGAGAGTTCTCACGAAGTCCATGGTATGGAATGCAGACCCTTATGAATTTGATCATAACTCACTTCATGATGACCAAAAATAAGAAATTGATAACTGTTGAAATTCGGGACCGAGACTCTATTGAGATTTTGAAAAAGATCGTTCAGGAAGTAGATTTTGGGTTAATTATGAGCTTTTGCGTTTCAGTTATTAGGAGCGACATGGGGAAGGTTTACAATCTCTTGTGCATAAGTGTCGTTCTAAGAGATTGACAGGTAACACGATTTTGGCTCTTAGAAGAGGTCATTAAGCCGAAATCACCACTCTAGGTTACGTACAAAATAGTGGAAAAAGTAATTAGCCAAATGCATAAAATTTAACGGCCTGTCTAATTCTAAATTTATTTACAAATTCGAGTGTGATTTTGAAGAGATCAATAAAACATTTTGACAGTTATTAGCTTTTTTCGGGAGAACGAGACGATGAGATGTGGGAGGTTACTTAGTAGAGATGCAAATAACAGGGACAGATTAGGCCATGGTGGTGATAAATGGCCGTAAATGAAAATCGAAATCAATAAAAATGTGAGTTTAATACTGGGAAAAGCCTTATGGGCGTTGCTATTTGTTTAAAGAGAGAGTTTGTCAGAGTATAAGGCCTAAACACTCACAAATACGGAAAAACAAGGGAGAATACATATTGTTCGTAGAATAATGCGTAGAATAAAATTCCTTCGCGTTAGGTTATAAAATAATGATAATAATAATGGATTATTCCAAAATGTATGCAGGGGTAGTGCGATGTAATACATTTATTTTGAGTGGGAGAAAATGTCCTATGACAAGTTTGAGTCGAGCGCGTGGTCCACCCCTGTTTTATTTTGCTAGACCGAGATGGTTGGGACCCCGATTTCAAGGGTTGGGACTGTGACAAAAGTAGAAGGCAGGAAGAGGCATGAAGCAAGAGTGGTGGGTGGCAAGCTAGTAAATACGACTCAAAATTGCGTGAACTTATTTTGATTGATGGGAGATTTTCGTTTTAAATAAGCAGTTTTTTTGATAACGGGGGGCAGTCAGTGGAATTCGGCGGAAGAATACGGAAGTCTGGAAGTTTCGGTTCTAACCAGCTCGTAGCAACGGTTAATTAACCTCAGTGAAAACAGATAGTTGTAAGTTTTGTTAAAAGAAAGTTCGACATCAATCAGAAGTTGGTGAATTATAAAAATAATACAAGCTCGCGAATTATTGCAACGCTACGTAATAAGGAAAAGCACATAGTTGAAGTTACCGTAATTAAAAATAAAGTTAGTTTATCGGATTAAATTCAGTGTTATAATCGCTTAGTAAAATTATATTTTTATAAAAATTCGTGATTTACTTAGTAAAATTAAGCTGTAGGGTGTAGGGGTGGGTTAATAATATTATACTTTACCCGAATGGCGGAAATATGAAGAGGTAAAACTAACTTAATAATAGACAAATGGCCGCTCAAAAAGCGTAAATTCAGTGATAAGGTGTGGTTACAATAATCGCGGTGATAAATTGTTAAACAACAGTGGATAATATCACGTATTCTTCTTTTCTACGTGTAATAATCAAATTAATCAACTATAAATAAATAAAATAAATAAAGAGATGACTCGTTATTAGGGAGGGGGAAGGAGTAATCAAACCATAACGGAATTCACTTTACAGGAAAAATCGTATAAACTTTACGTGGATTAATTTGGGCTTTAATAATAAATATACCGCTTGACGGAAGCTATAACAAAAAATGATAACTACAGATGATCGAACAGAGTATAGATTTCAGGACATTACATAACAGGGGGGGGGGGAATGGTCGTAGGGAGGTGGAAAGGGTTTCTTTGTTTTCCCACAGGTTATAACAGGTGCAGATCCAAAATCACAACGAGCGTGTATTCCCGCTAGGATAAAGGGTACAGTTATCAATCACTCTCGGTAAGTCGAATTACAACTCCATAGTTTAAATTACAGGACGTGCTGACCGCAAGAATGAAGCAGCCTATTGAACTATTGTTCACTATAAATGTGCGTGTCGGTCAGGTTTTTTTCTCTTCACCGTTATCACCCGGGTTCAACCCCGAACCGTCGCCTAACAGCTGGATGCTAGGAACGGAACAGCAGCAAAAAATGGTTCTTACAGGTACCTATGAACGCAGAGGCGAAAAGTACAACTTGTCCAATTGAAGGTGTTGGCTGACAGTTTGGCGCAGACTTCGACAGGAGGAGGGCGTGGGAATCAGATTCACGATTCTATGCATGTATAACATTATATCAACCTGTTTATCTGCGAAATTTCTACCTGTTGTATTGCGTGAATTAAATTTTCACGTTTGAGGAATGTGTACGATGGTACTGAGACTATACGTAAGTGGAATACGTATGTCGGAATGGTAAGGGTTTTCCCTCATTACCATGTTACGAGGAGGGGAGGTACCAGCCACAGACTGGGCGGGTCACGCGCTATGTCGGGGTCATTCCCTTTCGCGGGATCGTGTCGAGCGAACGGGCGCGAAAGGTTATGTACCAGGGATGCCGAATTGTATGTCATGGGCACGATTCGCTGACGGAGGCGTTTGACTTTAGACATCACGGGAAGCCTGCAAGGTTGAGTGGAGGAGACCGTTAACAAGGTATCTTGCGGGAAAATTCTGTAACGTTGTTGCATTCTCTCATCTGTGTCAACCCAAAAGTAAACGTAAGGCCCACAAAGTGCGCCTTATGTCAACTATTGGAGGTGGAAAGACGAAGACGGTCGGCTTTAATGGTCTGCCTCACAGCTTCGCGCCACTTGCCCGCGGATAGAGTCATGACAAGGGACGAAATGGAAATACCCCTTTTAGAGCCAGTAAAGTAGTAATCTGGAGGCGTAATGCGTATTGGAGTTGACTGGGAACGGTTTGAAAGCCTGCTGTTCTTCCTCTGGCATGAGTGAGTCCGGGTATGTCAGGGTGATCGTCCAAGAGATCCGCCAGATACCGGGGTATAGCTCAGACATGCATTGGCGGGATAGTTGTGTCCGGAGAACTGCCCACTCGGTCAACTTGGTTAGCGGAGGAGCCAATACTAGTTTGCAAAGAATTTCTCCTTCCTTTCCTTTTATCACTTCCTTAAAATCCCCTAGTTCTGTCGTAAATTGGTGCTACTAACAATAACAATATTTCTAACAGTTATGCATAGGATAGGTATTTCAGATTGGGAGACGCGGGAGCAGCCTATCCGGCCATAGAGAGGCACCTCTAGGTACGTACATTTAAATTTAAGTAAATAATGAACTTGTATTGCCATTTAATTGTCCACAGGATCGACCGTTACGCGAGCTAGGTTCCTTCTTCGTGATTTACTAACTGACCTTTAGACGTGCAGTTAAATTTTACTAGCGCAAAATAGGACCAGAGGATAGCTAACCCAGCCTTAATAGACTAGGTGCAAAAGGGATCACTATAGCGGGGAACGGGGACTCTACAGGGAGTATACAGTTAGGGCCATAGGCATCGGTAGTGTAGGGCAGTTAGACAGGGCGTATCCTTCATGCGTTTGAGAAAACAACAGAAAAAATTCTTCCACGCCTTTTAAAGAGTCGAAAGTTACCACGAGAAATAGTAAATACATTAAATTCCTACTCCAAATAATCTGGAGGCTTCGAAACAAAAATCAATCACAACGTGAAGTAAAGGGTTTATTGTAAGATTTCCCAGAACAACCTTGCTTTACTGTGTTCGCATCACAGGGGTTGGGAAAACGAGATCAGGAAAACAGCGTAGCTGAACCTTCCAATCGGAGATCTCAACGAGTAAGAGAGAAAAAGGGAGGGGGGGTGAAAAAAACCTGGCACCGGGGTGGGACCATCACAACTGGTGCCGCGAGCCAGGAGTAAAAGGTAGTACAAGTTGGAGGGATTTCGACGTGTTTTGAACGTATTGATGGATACTTTTACGTGGGAATAAAACTTGCGAAAATAGAAAAAAATAATGGTATTATATTTGTATAGAGCAGTTTTGTGTTACTTCACTTCAAACGCGGTTAACTTAATAAACAAAATAAAAAATAATAATAATCCATTACAGGACGTTGATGGGATGATATGAAGCGAAGAATAAACAGAAATTACAAAACGATAGCGGTACTTTTCTAGCACAGGATAAAACAAGAAATTTAAAACTGAAATATGATATACTAACGGACGACAGCTTGTATTTAGAAATGAAGGAAAAAATGTAAACAAACCATTAGTATAATTTATTACACCAGGAGTTTAAAATACGTAGGGTAAGAAAAAAATTGTAAACAAAATATTATTAAGGAATTTTGACCTCGGCAGACTAAGATGTAGGCCATTGCAGGCGAGGGTAGAAAAGATGCAAGCAAAAAAAAAAAAAAAGGTAAACGAACCGTAAAAACGGAGATTTATGACCAGTACTCGAGTACAACTGCTAAGTCGGATATATTCGTCGAGGAAAAAAATTTATGACGATAAGGTATAGCTTTTAGATTTTTGGTTGATAGAGGATGATAGTTACGTTGAAGCAGATCGAGCCGTTACGAAATGAATAAAAAAAAAATACGGCGAAACCGGTAGATATACAAAATAATAAATTCGTGGTTTAAATACAAAGTGTTTTAATTCTTTTAAAAAAAAAAATAATTCGCGTATAAAGAAAAAAAAACAGTGATTTCAAAATAATGTTACAGGGTTGTTAAACGAAATTATAGTCCTAACTGAATCGTTTAAAGAAACAGAATCTGTGGAATAAAAACATATAGAATAAACTTTAGTTACGTAAACCGTGGCGTTACTAGTGACATTAGGCGTGAAGACAATAAAATCAGATAGAGACGGGGAAGGTAGGAAAAATTTTAATCAACCTCCGACTTATCGAAATTATATAACGTACCAATATAACGTGCATTGAACTTATATAACGTGTCGTATAATCGACTTATCGGACTTATATAACGTATAAAAGGTTTTACAAAGTGAGGAGAAGACATTGGCTCTATAATGGAAAATTTGAAATATCAATAGATTTTTAATATTCAATTATTGATACGAAAAGATAAGTGAATAGTTTAGAAAAAAAAATTCTTTGCAGAGAGAATAGTTGTATTTATACATATTGATCAGATAAACCATTTTACAGAACAAAACATTTTGAAAAGAAGGTGAAGAAGGAAAACCTTAAAACCTATGTTTACAAATTTTTCCATCGACTAAACACGGCGTGTTTTGACGCTGGAAAAAATTCATATAGGGAGGCTGTGATGGTTCAGTGTTGTTTGAACAAGTAGACGAGGAAATTTTTTTTTTTAAATGTTTAAATTCGATCATATTACTGACCTCTGTTGGGTGTGTTTGAAAACGAAATTGAAGGAGTCTGTAATAAAATACGGGTTAATTATCGCGTGGGAGGTGCTAGACTATCGGAGATGTAAAACGTTGGACAAATTGGAAATGATAAATTAACAATTATTTTGAACACAACGAATAGCGAGAGAGAGGCGGAGCTAAAGGCGTTTATCTGGTTGAAGGAGCGAGAGTTCTCACGAAGTCCATGGTATGGAATGCAGACCCTTATGAATTTGATCATAACTCACTTCATGATGACCAAAAATAAGAAATTGATAACTGTTGAAATTCGGGACCGAGACTCTATTGAGATTTTGAAAAAGATCGTTCAGGAAGTAGATTTTGGGTTAATTATGAGCTTTTGCGTTTCAGTTATTAGGAGCGACATGGGGAAGGTTTACAATCTCTTGTGCATAAGTGTCGTTCTAAGAGATTGACAGGTAACACGATTTTGGCTCTTAGAAGAGGTCATTAAGCCGAAATCACCACTCTAGGTTACGTACAAAATAGTGGAAAAAGTAATTAGCCAAATGCATAAAATTTAACGGCCTGTCTAATTCTAAATTTAT
Organism: Glyphotaelius pellucidus; assembly: GCA_936435175.1. Classification (NCBI taxonomy): domain Eukaryota; kingdom Metazoa; phylum Arthropoda; class Insecta; order Trichoptera; family Limnephilidae; genus Glyphotaelius; species Glyphotaelius pellucidus. The sequence goes on along the minus strand of OW386550.1, from coordinate 29,125,813 downwards.
TTACAAATTCGAGTGTGATTTTGAAGAGATCAATAAAACATTTTGACAGTTATTAGCTTTTTTCGGGAGAACGAGACGATGAGATGTGGGAGGTTACTTAGTAGAGATGCAAATAACAGGGACAGATTAGGCCATGGTGGTGATAAATGGCCGTAAATGAAAATCGAAATCAATAAAAATGTGAGTTTAATACTGGGAAAAGCCTTATGGGCGTTGCTATTTGTTTAAAGAGAGAGTTTGTCAGAGTATAAGGCCTAAACACTCACAAATACGGAAAAACAAGGGAGAATACATATTGTTCGTAGAATAATGCGTAGAATAAAATTCCTTCGCGTTAGGTTATAAAATAATGATAATAATAATGGATTATTCCAAAATGTATGCAGGGGTAGTGCGATGTAATACATTTATTTTGAGTGGGAGAAAATGTCCTATGACAAGTTTGAGTCGAGCGCGTGGTCCACCCCTGTTTTATTTTGCTAGACCGAGATGGTTGGGACCCCGATTTCAAGGGTTGGGACTGTGACAAAAGTAGAAGGCAGGAAGAGGCATGAAGCAAGAGTGGTGGGTGGCAAGCTAGTAAATACGACTCAAAATTGCGTGAACTTATTTTGATTGATGGGAGATTTTCGTTTTAAATAAGCAGTTTTTTTGATAACGGGGGGCAGTCAGTGGAATTCGGCGGAAGAATACGGAAGTCTGGAAGTTTCGGTTCTAACCAGCTCGTAGCAACGGTTAATTAACCTCAGTGAAAACAGATAGTTGTAAGTTTTGTTAAAAGAAAGTTCGACATCAATCAGAAGTTGGTGAATTATAAAAATAATACAAGCTCGCGAATTATTGCAACGCTACGTAATAAGGAAAAGCACATAGTTGAAGTTACCGTAATTAAAAATAAAGTTAGTTTATCGGATTAAATTCAGTGTTATAATCGCTTAGTAAAATTATATTTTTATAAAAATTCGTGATTTACTTAGTAAAATTAAGCTGTAGGGTGTAGGGGTGGGTTAATAATATTATACTTTACCCGAATGGCGGAAATATGAAGAGGTAAAACTAACTTAATAATAGACAAATGGCCGCTCAAAAAGCGTAAATTCAGTGATAAGGTGTGGTTACAATAATCGCGGTGATAAATTGTTAAACAACAGTGGATAATATCACGTATTCTTCTTTTCTACGTGTAATAATCAAATTAATCAACTATAAATAAATAAAATAAATAAAGAGATGACTCGTTATTAGGGAGGGGGAAGGAGTAATCAAACCATAACGGAATTCACTTTACAGGAAAAATCGTATAAACTTTACGTGGATTAATTTGGGCTTTAATAATAAATATACCGCTTGACGGAAGCTATAACAAAAAATGATAACTACAGATGATCGAACAGAGTATAGATTTCAGGACATTACATAACAGGGGGGGGGGGAATGGTCGTAGGGAGGTGGAAAGGGTTTCTTTGTTTTCCCACAGGTTATAACAGGTGCAGATCCAAAATCACAACGAGCGTGTATTCCCGCTAGGATAAAGGGTACAGTTATCAATCACTCTCGGTAAGTCGAATTACAACTCCATAGTTTAAATTACAGGACGTGCTGACCGCAAGAATGAAGCAGCCTATTGAACTATTGTTCACTATAAATGTGCGTGTCGGTCAGGTTTTTTTCTCTTCACCGTTATCACCCGGGTTCAACCCCGAACCGTCGCCTAACAGCTGGATGCTAGGAACGGAACAGCAGCAAAAAATGGTTCTTACAGGTACCTATGAACGCAGAGGCGAAAAGTACAACTTGTCCAATTGAAGGTGTTGGCTGACAGTTTGGCGCAGACTTCGACAGGAGGAGGGCGTGGGAATCAGATTCACGATTCTATGCATGTATAACATTATATCAACCTGTTTATCTGCGAAATTTCTACCTGTTGTATTGCGTGAATTAAATTTTCACGTTTGAGGAATGTGTACGATGGTACTGAGACTATACGTAAGTGGAATACGTATGTCGGAATGGTAAGGGTTTTCCCTCATTACCATGTTACGAGGAGGGGAGGTACCAGCCACAGACTGGGCGGGTCACGCGCTATGTCGGGGTCATTCCCTTTCGCGGGATCGTGTCGAGCGAACGGGCGCGAAAGGTTATGTACCAGGGATGCCGAATTGTATGTCATGGGCACGATTCGCTGACGGAGGCGTTTGACTTTAGACATCACGGGAAGCCTGCAAGGTTGAGTGGAGGAGACCGTTAACAAGGTATCTTGCGGGAAAATTCTGTAACGTTGTTGCATTCTCTCATCTGTGTCAACCCAAAAGTAAACGTAAGGCCCACAAAGTGCGCCTTATGTCAACTATTGGAGGTGGAAAGACGAAGACGGTCGGCTTTAATGGTCTGCCTCACAGCTTCGCGCCACTTGCCCGCGGATAGAGTCATGACAAGGGACGAAATGGAAATACCCCTTTTAGAGCCAGTAAAGTAGTAATCTGGAGGCGTAATGCGTATTGGAGTTGACTGGGAACGGTTTGAAAGCCTGCTGTTCTTCCTCTGGCATGAGTGAGTCCGGGTATGTCAGGGTGATCGTCCAAGAGATCCGCCAGATACCGGGGTATAGCTCAGACATGCATTGGCGGGATAGTTGTGTCCGGAGAACTGCCCACTCGGTCAACTTGGTTAGCGGAGGAGCCAATACTAGTTTGCAAAGAATTTCTCCTTCCTTTCCTTTTATCACTTCCTTAAAATCCCCTAGTTCTGTCGTAAATTGGTGCTACTAACAATAACAATATTTCTAACAGTTATGCATAGGATAGGTATTTCAGATTGGGAGACGCGGGAGCAGCCTATCCGGCCATAGAGAGGCACCTCTAGGTACGTACATTTAAATTTAAGTAAATAATGAACTTGTATTGCCATTTAATTGTCCACAGGATCGACCGTTACGCGAGCTAGGTTCCTTCTTCGTGATTTACTAACTGACCTTTAGACGTGCAGTTAAATTTTACTAGCGCAAAATAGGACCAGAGGATAGCTAACCCAGCCTTAATAGACTAGGTGCAAAAGGGATCACTATAGCGGGGAACGGGGACTCTACAGGGAGTATACAGTTAGGGCCATAGGCATCGGTAGTGTAGGGCAGTTAGACAGGGCGTATCCTTCATGCGTTTGAGAAAACAACAGAAAAAATTCTTCCACGCCTTTTAAAGAGTCGAAAGTTACCACGAGAAATAGTAAATACATTAAATTCCTACTCCAAATAATCTGGAGGCTTCGAAACAAAAATCAATCACAACGTGAAGTAAAGGGTTTATTGTAAGATTTCCCAGAACAACCTTGCTTTACTGTGTTCGCATCACAGGGGTTGGGAAAACGAGATCAGGAAAACAGCGTAGCTGAACCTTCCAATCGGAGATCTCAACGAGTAAGAGAGAAAAAGGGAGGGGGGGTGAAAAAAACCTGGCACCGGGGTGGGACCATCACAACTGCCTTTTATAAATAAACATATAATAGAGTACAAAAGTAAGAAAAATAATATCATTACATAATAGTTGTTTTAAAATTAAAAATAACATACAATTATTTTGTGTATCACAACAAAAAATAACAAGAAATAAAAATGAGAAATATCATCATTTCATTTCAACATGTCCATATTGCGTATATAGTTACATTATGGAAAAAATAAAAAACTTAAAAACTGAAACCTAAAAATAACATTTAATTATTTTGTGTATCACAACAAAAAATAAGAAAAAAGAACAATGAGAAATATCATCATTCCATTTCAACATGTCCATATTGCGTATATAAAGTTACATTATGGAAAAATAATTTTTGTGTGCATATTTATATTGCGCTAATTTTAAGAAATAAATGTCGCCGATGTTAGCATATTCATTTCCCAAAATGTGTAATCGACTGATTGGTGAGTAATAATGTGATAATGTATGTGTGTTATTATAGTAGAACGGTAGAGTCAGTCTATTGTTAGCGCGACCAGGGCAATGAAATCGTATTAGTTCTATTAAATCAGGGGTATCCAAGACCGAGTGAATTATTTTGTATAATATTAATAGATCACAGATTTTTCTGCGATCTGATAAATTTACGAGATTAGTCCAGTTTAATAACAAATTATAGTCAACGGATTCTCTTGGAATACCTAATTTAAAATTAATATACCTAAGGAATCTATGCTGGACTTTTTCAATCACTTGAATATGGATATTGTAATGTGGAGCCCAAATCGTAGAGTTATATTCTAAAATGCTTCTCACTAGCGTTATGTATAAAATGCGAATAGTATCAATGTTACAAAATTGATTGGTTATTCTCATAAAAAATCCTAAAATCTTCATTGCTCTATTAATAATATTAGTTATATGGCTAATAAATGTATTTTTTGAGTTAAAAATAATACCTAGATCATTTATTGTTTCTACTGAGTTTAATATAATTTTGTCAAGATTGTATTCATAAATGATCGGTTTCTTTATTTTACAAAATCTTATTATTTGACATTTACTAATGTTTAGTGCCAGTTTATTGCATATACACCAATTAAACAAGTTGTTTAAATTTTTTTGTAAAATTATGCAATCAGAAATATTTTTAATTTTTTTATATAATTTTAAATCATCAGCAAATAACAGGATATCAACATCGGAAAAAACGTCTACAATGTCATTAATAAATAAAATAAACAGTTAAGTTTTAGTAGATATTTTGTAGGGGATATTTTGTCGTGGGATGAAAAACGCAGTGCCATGACTTTCGAACACTAATAGTACAGTTTGTCAAATAAGAGTAGTAAAAATAGGAGGGCGCCACTGTTGTCCAAATGGCAATACTAAAAAATAACTATATGAAAAGCTGCGTAACCTACATATTTTTTTTTATTAAAAAGGCATAAAAGTAAAAAAAATATTTTTTTCATTTCTGATCTCAAAATTAGAATTGCATAATTAGAATAACATAATTTTGTGTCAACATGAAGAATAACGAATTGTAATAAAATAAAAAGCTATGAGAAATTGCTCACATTTATTTAATACTATTCTCTGTCCACGATAAGATCAACCCGCGATGGTACGAAACTTGGTTCGTATTGCGCATACCACTCCCCCCGCTACAGTCCCTTCACCCGCGCTCTGCTGGCCCGAGTCATTTCGCCCAAAATTCAGTATGTCGTCGACCGTCTTGCTGTATGTTCGCGACGCAAAAAATTAACCCATTCAGGCCCAGTGATAAAATGGATATTCAGCCGATATGTTCAAATAAATTATCACCAACTACAAATAACAAAAGATGACACGCAAGTATTAATTTAGTTTACAGCTACTCAAATTGCAACAATGCATTTTTATAAAAAAATTTATGAGTAAAATTTTCGAATGTTGGTGTTAATCAGTTTTATTTATTTTTATAGGTGGTGCATAAAACTCAACGCACAATGATAATCAATATGTATAAAAAATTTTTTTTCTGGAAAACCAAATATCTCACAAACATGTGCCATTCATACAATTTCTGAGCAGACGGGGTATTGGGCTACACACCATAAAATATACATTATTACGGTATACAAGAACCGGTGAAGTTAATCGAAGTGAAGTTAATCGCCAAATAAAAATGATGATATTTCAACTTCGGATTAATTCCTCAGCCGATTTGATAAATCTGGCGCCACATTAAGTACAATATGTATTTTGTTATTCTGTCACCACCATTATTAAAATGTGTTAATTGTTGCCATTTTTTGTTTGTCAACATTTAATATGAAAAATTTAATTTATTAAAATAGTGGGTCTGAACGTGTTAACGTTCATCCTAGTAGCAGTGGGGATAATGGGCGGAGACATGCGCGTTCACGGGTTGTTCTTATTGTGGATCGAGAATAGCTTTAGTACCTAGCGTGGTCTGGGCTTTAGATCATGTCTCTGATCTTAGATCTGAATATATTTAACTCATTCAGATCTAAAAGTAGTGTAACTATTCTCACCATAAGTGATTCTCCCTTTTTACCTACTGTTAAATTCAAATCTATGTTATATTAAATTAAAGCAAAACACCATTTAATCAAATTTGTCATTAAGTAGATACGTTGAAAACAATGCTTCTTCGATTTAATGTTTTTTCTTTAAGATCAAAAAAAAATTGTTATTTTCAGCAATGTTTATATTAATATCACCAATTAAAAATTATTTACATATTTATTTTTTAGGATAAAAATATTCAATTCTGTTATAAAAATTGGTATTACAGCTGAGTGTGTCCTGTAGATTGTCATTATTTGTATAGGTAGTTTATTATTATTTTTCAATTTTATAATAATATAGTTTGTGTTGGTCATATTATTTATTTCAGTAAAGCGTACGTCTTCATATATTGCCTTAGCGTATATTACAATACCACTATTCTTGTTATTGTTAATATAATGTGAATTTTGAAGGTTTATGTAATTGGGAAGAATTGGAATGATGGAGTTGGGTTAAATGGGCTTCAGTCAATATGATTATGCTCGAATTTTTTAAAATTAATTTAGTTTTAATAGAAAATGATCAAATTTTTTCTGTATAGATCATAATATATTTAAATGTATTACGGTAAAGGAGTTTAGAATAATTTCAAGTATTGTGTTACTGTCATTTGAGATGTCGTAAATTAAATTTTGAACTTGAAATTTTTTTTTTCTAGATTTTATTTTAATTTTATTTATTTTAGGGAAAGTTGACAGCAAATCATAAATTAAATTAGTACAATAATAAAATAGTTAATTTTTTCAATTATGAATCAATGATAAAGTGTGACATTATAAAGATGTTTTTGTTAGGAACTTTCTTTGTAGGTGGGAAAATAAGAATGGCGTAAAAACTCACTGTAGTTAAAGTAGCGGGCTGGATTGATGTCCACATAGGAATTAACTTAAAATGTTCCAAATCGTACAGATTGTATGATCACCATAAGTTATTTGAAGTCTTTGCATACACAGTAATTTGCACTTTGAAAATATGAACATAATAATACGCTGCCTGCTGTTTGCAGGTTGTCACTGCACTGATTTGCATGTGTAGGTAGAGGGAGGTAGGTAGGAATTTTGGGAAAGGACAATTATATGCCAGACAGTTTTCTTAATTAGTTTATTTTTTAGTTACATTACGTGAGGGGGGGGGGGGGGGTTGAGGAGAAACATAGGATTAGAATTAAGAGGCTAAGGACGGGAATATATAGGAGGGAGGGGGTACATTGAACTTCCTAGTTTGAGTCATGTTGCTTTTTTGACTTTTTGAAATATTGGCATACAGAGCTCCGGGCCAAAAAGGCCCCTTTCTCTTTCATCATGAATTTATATTAGTGGTTGTTGGAAAATTGATTTTTTTTTTTAGTTGTTTGTTAAAAAAATTTTTGCAAAGGTACATGGCTGCAATATGGGGAGGTTAAGCTTTACGGAGGATTTGTTTAGGTTTTTTATGTGTGGTACGTACGTTTTCGTCGTACCGGGCGAGGCAATTTATGGACGCGTTTTCATGGGTGGGAATTCCCGCATAAAAGGTTTCCGCGAGACTTAAGATGTGATTTTTTAATAAGGGGATTTCAGAGTCTTTATGTAGTTGGGCTGCCCTCATCCATTTGGGGGCGCCCAGGGCTATGCGTATGGCTTTGTTCTGGAATGTTTGGAGTTTTTTCAAAAGAGACTCTGAAGCGTGGGCCCAGATGGGGCTTGCATATGTTAGTTTTGGCCTTATAGTTGATTTATAAATAAGGAGTTTATTTTTAGTTGAGAGTTTTTTATTTTTTTTGCTTAACATGGGGTAAAGGGCTGCAAGGATTTTATTTGCTGAGGCTAGAGTTTCATCTATGTGCTTTTTCCAAGTTAATCTACTGTCTAGGGTTACTCCGAGATATTTAATGCTTTTTTTCCACGGGACGTTTTCTCCGAACAAATGAATATTAGGTGGCCTTTTGGGACGTCTACGTGGGAAAACGCAAGCGGCGCTTTTAAGGGGATTTATACTTATTCGCCATTGTTTAAAGAAAGTTTCTAGTTTGGATACGTGGGATTGAACTTTACGGGTAGCTTTATTTTCGCTTACCGAGGTTGACATGACGTCGGTATCGTCTGCAAAGTTTCCTATTTTAGTGTGAATGTCTTGACTACCGGGGCGGGGGATGTCGCTTAAATAAATGTTGAACAGAGCTGGTGAGAGAATAGAACCTTGAGGGACACCGGCTCTTATCAATCTCACTGAAGAGAAGATACCATCTAGTTTTATTCTGAATTTACGATCTTTTATGAAGTGTGCTAAGAGTTGAGTCATTGAGAGGGGAATACCTAGGAAGTTCATTTTATAAATGAGACCTCTGAGCCATACTTTGTCGAATGCTTTGCAGACGTCTAGGGAGAGGACTACCGTGTGTTGGCGATAATTAAAACCGTTTGTTATTTCTTCGACCATTCGCAAGAGTTGGTGGAGAGTGGAGTGGCCCGATCGAAAGCCGTGTTGAAAGTCGGGGATGAGCTTAAGTTCGTCAACTGATTTTTTAAGCCTGACGAGGATAAGTTTTTCTAGAACTTTTCCTGCGCAGGGAAGGAGGCTGATGGGTCTGTGGTTTTGGGCCAGAAGGGGATCTTTACCAGGTTTAGGGATGAGAATAACGTCTGCTGTTTTAAAGTCTTGTGGGAATTTACGAAGTCTAAATGACGCATTGCTGATGGCTGTAAGAGAGCAGACGGTTTTGGAAGGGAGACATTTTAAAATTTTATTTGAGATTGAGTCGGGACCAGGACATTTTTTTGTTTTGAGCGTTTTAATAATGTTTGTGATTTCTTGAGGGGTTGTGAATGGGATTGGATTATCTGTAGGGATTTCGGCCATGATGGCCTCGACTTTTGAGTCAACGGTGGAAACGAATTGGGGGTCGTCGTAGGCCGTAGACGGGGAAAATTGATCTTCGAGGCTGTCTGCAAAAGTCTCGGCTTTGTCTCTAGAGGAATAAACTGTGCCTTTTGGGCCCGTAAGGGGATTTATTTTGGTGGAAGGTTTTCTAAGGGTTTTTGAAAGTTTCCAGAAGGCTGTTTTGTCGTCTTCTAGAGTGGAGATAAAATCATGCCACTGTTCGTTTCTGTACTTTTGAAGTTCGACTTTAACCTGGTGTGAGAGGCGGTTCATACGAATGCGATCGATCGGGTTTGAGAATCTTTGCCATTGAGTCATGTTGCTTAGTGAGTTTTCGTTTTATGTCACGTAACGTCGAGTTACAAATGTCAATGTTGTAATAATTTAAGTTATATGAATGTGTGGATCTATAGATAAATGCGTTCTGCATGAAGTTAGTCTTGCAAAGATGGGGATTAAAAGTGAGCGACTGTCTACTGATGCGATTTGGAACATGGAATGATAGGCGTTGAAGAAGATCAGGACTATCGATTAAGATATGTATAATTTTAAATAACATTATCGAATCTGCTAAATTTCTTCGAAAAGTTAATGTCTGTATTTTGAAGAACTTTGTAGTCTTCATTACTAACACGAGATTGAAAAGAGTGGAAATTGAGGTACCTTAAAATTCTATTTTTGTGTACTGCATAACCTGGGTTCCACACTTAAGATGCGTATTCAAGGACACTACGCACATATGAGATATACAGTGTTTTGAAAGTAATAAGGTCTTTGAGTTATTTACAGGAGCGAATTATGAATCCAAGCATAGAATATGCATTAGTGACTATGTGGTCAATATGTTTATTGGAATTCAGTTTACTATCAATGTTAAGATAGATGTTGAATAATGTAATCATCTATTTCTATTTTTATGAAGGTAAATTTCTATTTCATAACACGGTTTAAATTTGACTCGCCTTATCTTGAGGTGTGGCTCGGCTGAGGATCTTCTGCATCTACTCGGTTGGATGTTGTGGCCGGAGGCTTGCGGTCCATCTTCTTCAAGCTTGCCTCCTTTGAGATTATGATGGGCGATCATTTTGATATTTATATCATATGTCCAGATATCCAAATTTTGATGCTTGATAAATTTATGAATTTCTAATAGAGTTGAATCTTCTATGGGGAGGATTTAATAATTTAAGGGCTGAGGGTCGCAAGTTGTTTTTAGTTTAGTTTTAAATGTATTTGTTTATGTCACCCTCATTTTTGACGTGGATTATTTTGCCTTCACCTTCACTTCTAATTAATATTTTGCCATTTTGAACCCAAATGAATTAAAATTTAGTTTTCAATTTTTGTTTTGTGTTGTATAGGAGTTCTTTTTTAAAAGTATGAGCGCTATTGTGTTTCTGTATTTATACATTATGTAACTTTCTCGGTAAGTACGTCCAAGTATTAAAATTAATCTTCAAAATGAAGACGGAGTTGTACAAAAATTCTAAACAATAATTAACCTCAAAATAGTCCAAGACGGATTCATACTGCTACAGTATTTATACATTATACAATTTTCTAAGTAGGTACGTCAAAGCATTAAAATAGAACTTAAAAATGAAAAGCTCTAAAAATAAATTAAAAATTAATCAGTGCTTCAGTGTTCACAATATAACTTTCTCACTAGGTAAAAGTATTAAAACTTTGAAATGAAAACGGATTTTTGCAAAATAAATTTTCAAAACAGTACCTAAGTGCTACAACACTTAATAATAAAATATAATAAAACCTTTTTAGAATGCTATTATTATAATTAAGCCTAAAAATTAAAAGAAGTAGATTTATAAAATAAATTGAAAAAACAGTAAATTTATCAAAGTAGTTATCAGGAATAGAGTAATTGTGGAGTGGATTCTATTTTTTTTCGTCAGGCTATTAAATTATTGTATGCTTTTTGAAAGGATTCGTCGTAGCTGAAGTCGTAGCTCTCCTGTCGAGACCGCCTTTTCTCTGGTCATCTTCATTCACACTGTCTGAATCCCATTCGTCATCAATCGCGTAATCCTACGGAAGACAAAATAAATTAATATATTATTTATTTATATATTTGTAATATTAATGCTCTTCGGCTTTTACAAAACATGATAGTATAAGGCACAAATTACTACACGAGAAATAAGACGTGATTAAATAATAAAGAGACAGGAGCGTGTAAAAGAGCAAAGGTCATTAAATAGGTAATAATAAAAACACATAAATTTTTTGTATTCCACTTTTATTTTATTAACACTCTACCGGTTTCGGAAGCGCCCTTCCTTCGTCAGGAGAGTATTGTAACTAATCTACGACAAGGAATATTGTCAGACATACACATTTTAGGTGTGTGAGTGGAAGGTAAGCAAGGGGTTAATTGTAATTGTGGTATTTCCGGGAAGAACAGAGCGGTTCACTGGAAAAATATTTAAAATGGGACGAATAAGTTAAATTAATTTGATTATTCAATACACAAGAATAATTATTTAGGGATTTTCTAATTTCAAGTCTTCTAAATGAATTGTGTAGAAGCAAAGGCAGCAATCTCTACTTTCGGTTTGTGAAAAAAGGCAAAAAAACACATTGATATCTTTGCCTTCGATACATATTTTCAAACTCTGATTTTGATGGGAGAAAGCTAAGTTTGTCAGCTTTCTGCCATCAAAATTAGAATTTGAAAATATGTATCAAAGGCAAAGATATTCCTTTAGACATTGATAACAATATAAAACTATTTACAACTGCAAGTTAATTTACTTAAATACCTAGTTAATCTTATCGTTTTCGAAAAATATATCGACAACACCAATGTCACACATTTTCATATTTAGTTCCTGCGAAGGTTGATTTTTCAACAATGATAAAAAAGCTATTGAAAACTCATCTGATGCATGTCGTAGATTTTTTAAGCCTCTAATGACTCTGTACGATAATAACGCGCACTATACCATACATAATGCAGATGATTATATTAACCTTTTCCACTCTGACCATTTTTTCTCAAAACCAATTGGCTACTCTGGTTAAAAATTTATGTTATATTTTTAAAAATGAAACATTTTGTTCTTCATTTTTGAGGCAACCTATCTGATAATTCGTGCGACCATTAGATATTTGGTATATTTTGCATAAAATAGTTGTTAAATTGCACATTAAGTAACTAAAAGATAATACATTTGATTTCATGTGTTTTATTTGCATAATTTCTTTTATTGCATCGCAATATTTGTATAATATGGGTAAAATGTACAAAAAATCCAATGTAAGTCCTTAAATTACTTTCTAATTGTCCTGTACTGCACAGGGGTTTACTGGACCCGATTGGCTAAGGTTTTATGGGTAGTATGGTTTACGGTATCTTATTTTGCATTGGTTACATTATTTTAGGTTTCGGTCCTCATTCAGGAAACAAAAGATAGACCAGCCCACAACACATAAAATAGATAATAAATTTGGCGAAAATTCTACACGGTGATTACAAGATAGAGTTTTGTACATACTATAGTTATAACTAGCGACTTACATCTAAGACTTATGGCTAGTGACTTATTTTACTGGCTTACAACTAAGATTTACAATTATAACTTGTGACTTACATCTAAGATATTAAATCAAGTGAATTATGACTAAAACATATAAAGGACTATACATTATACATAATATAACACTGTCACACTTTCAGTATATTTATCACAATATAAAAACCTCACGATTCGGTCCAATGTCGTTATAAATTTATCTTTCTTACTTACTGTATTATTAAGAAAACACCATCACTTACAGTTTTTTAAAGTATGATATTTTTCAAAACATTCTCCCACATGAAGCGCCGGTTTATTATCACAACTTTTACAGTGATACATTGTTCGTTTTCTTTGCCCTCCCTCTCTATCAGAACCGCTAACGACACAATCCCTTTACTTTTTCTGCGCATTAGGCATTATTGTATAATGTAGATTGGCGTGATTTAATCGCTGTTCTGGGTCTACCGAATGTCTTCCTTTTCTTATTTTTACACCTTCTCTGTATATTCCAACCAGCGGAATAATTAGCCTATCCACAAATTGAAGATGACTCATTGGGTTTTCATTGTTTCCAAATTATTTTTCTTCTACAAGATGTAAGCATTTACAACGGAAACTTCTAAACCCCAAAAAAAGCTTGCGCCACCATTTTAATGTTTTCCTTAGAAAGCAGTATGTCGAAGTAAAATGGTCTGCTCTATCGACACCTCCCACATATTTGGTATAATTCATCACCACTTTTGACTTGACGATGTCTTCTTGGATTTCACCTCTTTTTATTATTTTTATTGAAATTGCTGAATCAGAAGAACTTGATGGTGAGGGATTGACGGATGTTGAAGGTTGTTGAGGAATCACAATATTTTCTTAATCACTATCTTCACTGAAATATCTTCTTCTTTTGGGCGGGATAATGTCACTTCCACTATCGGTATCATTTGAATTGTTACTGACTTCTTCACTATCACTCGAAAGTAATAGAAATACTAATTTTCGTATTTTAAAAATATAGTTAATTGACGGTCATGGAAAATAATGATAGTTTTACTTCGAGGTTCGGTTATAATGATGAATGTGATTGTATCGATAATAGTGATGATGAGGACCTATTTACATTTAGTAATATTTATTTATTTATTTAACGCCTATTTAGGCTTTTGCATGTACATAACAATATTTAAGAAATTATACTTGTAAATAGTACAGTTTAAGAAACTTGTAAAAAATAACATAAAAGACACTTCTACAAAAATAGAGTAAAAACATTATTAAATTTGATATTGATTGCAATAACAATGGTAACGTAATAAATACCAATATCGCGGAGTTAAGAAATATATTAATGTAGTATAAATACTGAGACGGTACACCTTCTGGACAGAACTCACAAATATATCTGAATTTGACTTGACATGTCTCCTCTGAGAATCTGCTACTAAGTCTGATACTATAGCATCTATTCTCCCATTCATGCTGTCATCGTCAAAGGTCAGCCATATTGGCTACTTCGACAATTTTCTGTCTCCGACATGACATGCTTAATGTCAGCTTGAAGAAACAGTATTTTGTAACCTTTGTACTTTGATATCAATATAAAAGTATTTACAACTGCAACTTATTTTACTCTTTATCCTTGTTAATCTTATCGTTTTCGAAAAATATATCGACAACACAAATGTCACACATTTTCATAATTAGTTCCTACGATGGTTGATTTTCCAACGATCAAAGTGCTAATGAAAACTCTCCTGATGCATGACGTAGATTTTTTAGCTAATAACACACATATATACCATACATAATGCATACATAATGATAATATTAATACGATGTCTCTACACTTCACAATCACTGTTTTTATATTAAATAGTGTTAACTTTTCAGTCACTAAATCAAAAAGTAAATATATTAATGTAGTATAAATACTGAGACGGTACACCTTCTAGACAGAACTAAAAATGTTAGTGAATTTGACTTGACATGACATGCTTAATGTCAGCTTAAAGAAACAGTATTTTGTAACCTTTACACTTTGATAACAAAATAAAAGTATTTACAACTGCAACTTAATTTACTTATTATTAAGGTTTAAATGATTTAAATAATTAAAAATCTTCATAATAATACATTCTTATTTTAATTAGTAAATTAATATTATTTAAGTAGAAAAAAGGAAATGTTGTATATATTACGGTAGTACGTACAAACTTGCGTTGTTAAACCAGATTATGTTCTTCAACCTATTGAAATATTTTTTATCAACACGGAATACTCGCCTTAAATATAAATGATGTACAAAAAATATATTAAGAATAATATGGCATTAAATTTCTTTACTTAAATTATGATTCGTAAAAAAAACTATAAATAAAAAAGGTATTCATTTTTACAATGCCATCACAGATTCCAAACTTAATTCTATCAGATCCTGAATATGCACAATCGTGATATAACTAAAACTGTAACAATTCTTACCCTTTGAAATGAATAAAATGTCAAAAAACTTACCTACCTACTAATTTATTATGTCATATTAAAATTTTGCAATAAAAAATACCCTTTTAAATAAATGTCATCGATGAGAATTCTGTCAATCAATTTGTCTAATCTGCTTATAAAAATAAAGTTGTAGTTTTCTAATGAAAAATCGGAGAAAAATACTACTAAAAGAGCATTTCGACAATGGTTGCATAGAAAGTACCTAAATAGTTTGATTCAAACTTCCTTTGGTTTTTTTTCTCAATAGATTTGGTACAATCAGTTAAAAACCTTATTCGTTTCTTCACAGTGGCAATCAAAAAAGAAATTAATACTGTCAATTAAAAATTAATATTTTACAGATTTGTTCAACACAACAGTTTGTTAAATATTAAAACATGTTAAAAAGATGTGTTTATAATAATTTTTGTAGCTTACTTCGTATTTCTTTTCTATCAAAGAATTTTGAATTATTACCATTTCTGTGTCGCAAACGTAAAAATAATATCATCAAGAATAACATACCTACATTTTTAAAGAGCTTAAAAATTTTCAAGGAAAGTATGATTGAAATCGGTAAAAATTCGGGATGCCGATTCTTAAGGGTTTAAATATATATACATATTATGAAAATGTATAGTGACCGTCCAAATCATTATTAAAGCCTATGTTTTTTTTAACATCTTTCCTCGTATTTCCTCGATTGTATTTTTGATGCCTTTGTCTAGACAAAGCGCTCTCCCAAATAACACATAAATATTCTCTAAGCGTGTTGTTTAATTTTAAAGGTCAAAAGCCCTTCCGATATATGATCGACCTCTGCTTCTTTTTTCCTTGCCACACGGTATTTAACATGCCGCTTCAGCTCAACGTGATTAAATGTCAAAGAGACCCAGGGTTAGTTTAAGTTATAAATAACTATGTATACTTTTAGAGGTTTCACATTTAATGAAAAGGTAATGGTAGTCAAAATATTTATTTTATTCGAAAAAGCATTCTTCTTTAATTAAATGTACGCTATAATCTATCTATCACCAGATAGTTAATCAATAAGCAGTCACATAAAATGAACAGAAAATTATAAATTATATTTCTAACTAGCTTTTCCCCGCGGCTTCGCTCGCATGGTATTACGGGAAATTACTGTAGCGGCTGAACTTATCAATTATACCCCCTCCTCCCCACCTCCACCCCCTCCCGAATTCCATACATTCATTCCCTTACATTCAGTTTTCAAACATCTCGCCTGCCACCTAAATTTCATAAAGCTATAGCTCAAAGAAAAAAAGAATTATCCAATTTTGTTCATTCGTTCGGAATTTATGCGCTTACAAACATTTCGGATGTTTATTTTTAATTAAATATTTGAAAGTTTGTGAATATAATAAAAAATTACAGTATTTATTCAGTTTATTTATTCAGAATTTATAATCGTTACGAATTATATTTTTAATGTAGGAACTGACATTTATTCCAAAACAGAAGCTTGTCCAAAAAAATAACATATTCTAATATTTGAATTTACTGAAGCAGTAGCAATCGTTTCCATGGAAACGATTTTTTTCTGACGTTAGCAAAAATTTGCTTTAGTTAGCGACAGAAAACGTATAACAAATATAATATATTAATATTTATAATTTCATTACGCCAGAGCTTACCATCATATACAAAATATAGTCTGCGCATATAATTTAGCTTTCTATTGGTGAATGAATTTTTAAAATCTTTATATTGTGTTATGCGTGAAAAGGTCATAAACAAACTCGAGCAGTTTCGCATTTATAATATTAGTATGGATAAGTAATATTTACACGATAGGAAATTGTACAAAATATATTATTAATAATTTAACAATAATATAAATAAAGAGTTCTAAAAAATTTTCAAAATAATAAGCGCTATTACGTTAAACATTATTTAACTTTCTTGGTAGGTAGGTACGTCCAAGTATTAAAATTAAGCTTTAAAATGAAGTCGGCGTTGTACAAAATAAATTTAAAAACAGTTATTTGCTATATTACATAAACATAATACAAAATTCTTAGTGGTACATCCTAGTACTAAAGTGAAGACCTTGTTGTACAAAATAAATCTAAAAACAATAATTTGATATGTTATTTCTACACATTACAACACTCTTGTATTGTATATCCGAGTATTAATATTAAACTTTAATATGAACTCGTTTTGTACAAAAAATAATTATTTGATATATTTTATAATATATATAACTACATAATACAACATTCTAAGTGGTATATCTAAGTATTAAAATGAAACCTTGAGTTGTACAAAATAAATTAAAAATTGTAATTTACTGTTTTATTGAAACACAAAATTACATTCTGAGTCGTTCACCCGAGTATTAAAATGAAACTTTAAAATAAAGACACAAAGTTGCACAACATAATTTAAAAACCATACTGTGCTACAATATTCATACACAATATCTTCCGTGGGAGGTACATCCAGGTTTAATATAAAACATAAAAATGAAAGGCTCTACTAAATAATTTCAAAAACATTAAGTTTATACATAATATAACTACTTCGTTTATGCACAGTGTAATTTTCTTAGTAGGTACGTTAACAGATTAAAATTTAACTTGAAAATGAAAACAGTTCTCTACAAAATTAATTTAAAAAGTAAGTGATACAGCGTTTTTTTATATAATATAACGTTTTTAGTAGACACGTCAAGACATAAAAAATAAGCTTAACAACTAAAAGAAGTTCTACTAAATAAATTTCATGTCAGTTAAAATATATATCAAAACGGTTAACAGGAATAAAGTTAGTCATTAATCGTTTTGGAGTGGACTTCTTTTTTCTTCTTTATCTACTCAAAGAAATCGTCGTAGGCTTTTTGGAAGGAATCGTCATAACTGAAGTCCCGATGAATCCTGTGGGGACCGCTTCGTCTCTGGTCATCTCCATTCACTCTGTAGCCTTCGTCGACTACTCAAAGAAATCGTCGTAGGCTTTTTGGAAGGAATCGTCATAACTGAAGTCCCGATGAATCCTGTGGGGGTCGCCTCGTCTCTGGTCATCTCCATTCACTCTGTAGCCTTCGTCGACTACTCAAAGAAATCGTCGTAGGCTTTTTGGAAGGAATCGTCATAACTGAAGTCCCGATGAATCCTGTGGGGGTCGCCTCGTCTCTGGTCATCTCCATTCACTCTGTAGCCTTCGTCGACTACTCAAAGAAATCGTCGTAGGCTTTTTGGAAGGAATCGTCATAACTGAAGTCCCGATGAATCCTGTGGGGGTCGCCTCGTCTCTGGTCATCTCCATTCACTCTGTAGCCTTCGTCGACTACTCAAAGAAATCGTCGTAGGCTTTTTGGAAGGAATCGTCATAACTGAAGTCCCGATGAATCCTGTGGGGGTCGCCTCGTCTCTGGTCATCTCCATTCACTCTGTAGCCTTCGTCGACTACTCAAAGAAATCGTCGTAGGCTTTTTGGAAGGAATCGTCATAACTGAAGTCCCGATGAATCCTGTGGGGACCGCTTCGTCTCTGGTCATCTCCATTCACTCTGTAGCCTTCGTCGACTACTCAAAGAAATCGTCGTAGGCTTTTTGGAAGGAATCGTCATAACTGAAGTCCCGATGAATCCTGTGGGGGTCGCCTCGTCTCTGGTCATCTCCATTCACTCTGTAGCCTTCGTCGACTACTCAAAGAAATCGTCGTAGGCTTTTTGGAAGGAATCGTCATAACTGAAGTCCCGATGAATCCTGTGGGGGTCGCCTCGTCTCTGGTCATCTCCATTCACTCTGTAGCCTTCGTCGACTACTCAAAGAAATCGTCGTAGGCTTTTTGGAAGGAATCGTCATAACTGAAGTCCCGATGAATCCTGTGGGGACCGCTTCGTCTCTGGTCATCTCCATTCACTCTGTAGCCTTCGTCGACTACTCAAAGAAATCGTCGTAGGCTTTTTGGAAGGAATCGTCATAACTGAAGTCCCGATGAATCCTGTGGGGGTCGCCTCGTCTCTGGTCATCTCCATTCACTCTGTAGCCTTCGTCGACTACTCAAAGAAATCGTCGTAGGCTTTTTGGAAGGAATCGTCATAACTGAAGTCCCGATGAATCCTGTGGGGGTCGCCTCGTCTCTGGTCATCTCCATTCACTCTGTAGCCTTCGTCGACTACTCAAAGAAATCGTCGTAGGCTTTTTGGAAGGAATCGTCATAACTGAAGTCCCGATGAATCCTGTGGGGGTCGCCTCGTCTCTGGTCATCTCCATTCACTCTGTAGCCTTCGTCGACTACTCAAAGAAATCGTCGTAGGCTTTTTGGAAGGAATCGTCATAACTGAAGTCCCGATGAATCCTGTGGGGACCGCTTCGTCTCTGGTCTACTCCATTCACTATGTCCCTTTCGTCGTCAATAGCGTAATCCTATGAAAGTCAAGATAAATTAATATTTTATTTTTATACATTTATAACATTAACGCCTTTCGTCTTGTACATCACATAACATAGTATAAGGCACAATCTACAACATGAGAAATAAGGGGTGATTAAGTAATAAAGAGACAGGAGCGTGTAAAACAGCAAAGATTATTAAATAGTTATTAAACTTTAAATGTGTCGAAGTTAAAATTAAATATGTCAGCGACATCAGTTAGTTCGGTGCCCAGTTTTAGTATTATTTCTATCACGGAATTCATAGCGAAGTTTTTGTTGTAAATAAAATATGCCTGATGTATTTTGGAGGTGTATTTATAGAAAACAAATTTAAAGCGTCAGGGCAGTAGAAAGTAACTTTAGATGAAGATGAGTTACGCAGTAAATATAAATTACTATCAATTACAAACTATTAAAAAAAACTAACAAGTCAAAAACTAGCAATTTCGAGATAATAATACAAAAAATTGAAAATGCTCTACAGAGGTGTTGAGTTGACTTGATTCTGAGTTGGCA
Organism: Glyphotaelius pellucidus; assembly: GCA_936435175.1. Lineage (NCBI taxonomy): Eukaryota > Metazoa > Arthropoda > Insecta > Trichoptera > Limnephilidae > Glyphotaelius > Glyphotaelius pellucidus. The sequence continues at coordinate 29,105,984 of OW386550.1, read as the reverse complement.
TGGAACCCATTTAGACATTTAAGAGGTGCGAAGTGTGGGAAGTAATCACAATAATGTTGTGTCTTTAATGGCAACAATCAGAGAGCATAAATCAGAGCAAGATAAGATTTGTGATTTTTTTTGGAAACTTTAATTATTTTTAAACTGCTATGACAAGATTGTCGAACAATATTAAGAATATTAAGTGATGTGGTTTGCTTATTTCAAGTTACGTTGGATGAAAATGACTTACCAAAATATTATTCAGCGTATTTATCGGCAAGTTTAACAGTGTGCCTATCATACGACGAATGTCTTCACCGGATTCGTCATCACTGCTTTCGTCATTAATGCTTATATCTGGAAAAAATACACACTTATTAGATTACAGTGGTGTCAAGTTGTCGAATACCGGGTGTTATGGTATGTAGTATTGTCAAAAAATTACGATCCTCACGCTTTTTAGTCGAAGAGAATGCACTTTATGTGTAAGATATAGAGGCCAGTTATAAAAATAGATAAAATCAAATGACAGTTTTTCACGTAATTCGAAAATTAATTTCTAAATCATTGAAACGCAAACACATAAAATTTCTTACCTAAATTCTCGCTCGTGTTTTCAGCAGAATTTGTTCCAGGATAGTCTTCTGACATTACTCCGTATTCGTTAACATCTCCAGCTTCATACGGATCGACTTCGAAAGAATGTGAATTCGCCATTTCTTTTGTAGCAAAAGGATGTAGTAGATTCTCCATTGCATCATAACTGTGATAATACTAAATTCAGTTGTTATGGCTTCAAATGGATAATAATAAGTAGTTTCTTCGGCTTCGTACGCAGAAAATAGGTTGTTTCATTGGCTTCCACTGCAGCAACTCTATTATGGGCCAGGGATGGGGGGAGGTTTCTCTTCCATTGTTGTTAAAGCTCATTTTATTAATTTTTTTCACACCTCAGAAATAAATATAACACCTTAAACTTAAAACGTCACAATACTAGCACATTCACAAGGATTGCGGCAGTAACTATTTCGAGTCTGTCCCAAGAGGTAATGATGGATGATTTATTTAATATTTTGGACTATTTATACAGTTTTCAACCGAATTTTCACAACGCATTACTGGAACAATTAACCCGCCCTCGACGGCCTGGAGAATTAAGGTATTAACTACCTTTTGAAATAGTGACATATGGAGCTCTAAGCCAAAAATGCCCCTGTCTTTTTTCGATATTAACCTCCTTTTACTGACTTTATCCCTTATCTATAAAAATGAATACTGATTTCTACAGAATTAATTTAAAAAGTAAGTGATACCGCGTTTTTATATAATTATAACCTTTATAGTTATATAAAAACCATATTATTACCATATTTTTATATAACCTTTTTAGTAGGCAAAAGTCAAGACAAAAATATAGGTTAACAACGAAAAGAATTTCTACAAAATAAATTTCATGTCGGTTAATATATATCAAAATAGTCAACAGGAATAAAGTTAGTCATTAATCGTTTCGAAATGGACTTCATTTTTCTTCCTTAGACTACTCAAAGAAGTCGTCGTAGGCTTTTTGGAAGGAATCGTCATATCTGAAATCCCGATGAACCCTGTGGGGACTGCCTCGTCTCTGATCTTCCCCATTCACAGTGTCCCCTTCGTCGTCAATCGTGTAATCCTGTGAAAGTCAAGACATATTAAAATTTTTTATTTATTTATAACATAGTATAAGGCACAATCTACAATACGAGAAATAATGGGCGATGAAGTGATAAAGAGACAGGAGCATGTAAAACAGCAAAGATTATTAAATAGTTAATAAACATACGTAAACAACGAAGCAAAATGAAAACCCGTTTAAGTAACAAAATATTGAAATGCCTAAGAAATGTACATACTTAATATTTATTATTTTTAATTAAAAATATATGTAAGTGACTTTAGATAAAGATGAGTTACGCAGTAAATATAAATTACGATCAACTTCAAAGTAATAAACAAGCCAAAAATAAGCAGAAAATTGAAAACGCTGTACAGAGTTGTAGATTTGACTTAATTCTGAGCTGGCTTGGAACCCATTTTGACATATCGTAGGGGTGCGAAGTGTGGGAAGTAATCGCAATAATTTTGTTTCTTTGATGGCAACAATCAGAGAGCATAAATCAAAACAAGATAAGATTTATGATTTTTTTCGGAAACTTGATTTATTTTCGCTATGACAAGATTGTCGAACAATGTAAAGGATTTTACGTGTGATGACTTATTTACTTCAAGTTACGTCGGATGAGAATGGCTTACCAAAATATTATTCAGCGTATTGGATTCATTGGATTCGTCGTCACTGCTGTCGTTATTAATGCTTAAATCTGGAAAAAAATATACACTTATTAGATTACACTTGTAGCATGTTGTCGAATACCGAGGGTTATTCATATTGTATAGTCAAATTACGACCGTGCTACGATGAGAATGCCCTTTATATGCATGATATAAAGGCCAGTTATAAAAATGGTTATAATAAAATGACAGTTTTTCAGATAATTCGAAAATGAATTTCTTAATCAGTGAAACGTAAAAGCATTAAACTTCTTACCTAAATCCTCACTCGTGTTTTCAGCAGAATTCGTTGCAGGATCGTCCTCTGACATTACTCCGTATTCATAAGAAAACTGTTCGTCTTCGAAAGAATGTGGATTCACCATATCATATGTAACAAAAGGATGTTCCAGATTCTCCATTGTATCATAACTTTGATAATACGTGGTTCCTCTTATTTCTGTTGCTATGGCTTCAAATGGATAATAATACGTAGTTCCTTCGGCTTCGTACGGAAGAAAATATGTGGTTACAGGGGCTTCCTCTGCAACAAACGCCATTACGAGCCAGGGATGAAGAGAGATTTCTCCATAAATGTTAATAAAGCTCATTTTATTATTTATTTTCACACGTCAGTAACAAATATAACACGGACTTAAAAGTCAAACAAAAACTTCCTTTCAATTCAACAAATAAGTAGACAACAATTGAAGAAGATTTGACACTTTAAAATAAGTTCAAAACACTGGTACTTTAACTTCTCCGATCACAATAACTTCACTTCACGAGGATTGCGGTAGTAACTATTTCGATACTCTCAAAAGACAACTGGTATATTTATTTAATATTTTGGACTATTTATACAGTTTTCAACCGAAGTTTCACAAAGCATTAGTGTAACAATTAACCCGCCCTGGACTACCTGGAGAATGAAGGTACTTATTGAAATAATGGCATTTGTAACTCTGGGCCAAAAAGGCCCCTTTCTCTTCTCGGTATTTACCACCCTATAATGACTTTATCCCTTACTTATCTATGACTCTCTTTTCTGTAAATTGGTTTTACAAACATAGCATTTATGACTCGGCATTCCTTACTTAGAATTCGAATTTGGGTAGCGCCCATCGCCAAAACAATATTTTGGGTTTTAAACAGGCGTACATGAGGGTACATCATAAAAAAATAGATAGAAGTAAGAATATTAATCTACAAAACGTAAACATGTGTTTACGACGCATTTTAGTTATTACATTGTTTAAATGAATTAGAAAATAAATACCTAAAAGTACATAGGCTTCAATAGCTATAAGCTTGTTCATAAAAAGAAGGTTATTACATATAAATTATCTTCAAATTGTACTAAATGGGCTTCCGTGGTCAAAGGGTAAGGTAAGTCAAGCAATCCGAAGGGCGCGGGTTCAAATCCCGGCGTGCGCAAGTAAATTTAATCTGATTAATTATTGTTATTTCACTATTTAATTATTTAACATGTTATAAGGAATATTTGTGGCACTTTCTAGAGTGAAAGATTCTCTCGGTATCGATCTGACCACCATTCAGAATTGAAATGCTGCTTGAAATGGCTTTAGTCGTGTTTGGTGACCAGATCTGAATAACCAGGAACTTCCTTACCTTCTTCTTCCCATCTCCTTTCCCCGCCACTATCTTTAGCCTCACAACATAATCCAATTGGGGATGTCACAGTTTCACTGGCGTTGGGTGGTTGGGACCACCGGGTGCGGTAAAGTAACTTTTGTAAAGTTTGATGCCATCAGAAAAGAGCAATAAATACATCAAAATCGTCGGAGTGGTTTATTTTAGCGTTGATTAAAAAGAGGAATAAAACAGGACCAAGGTGACAACTTTGTGGTAAGCCACTAGTCGCACAGAAAGCTTTCGATAACAAATAAAAAATTAAAGAAAAAAAACCAGCATTGTACAAATGAATATGTAAAATATTGCAATTCTATTTTTAGTTATGAAAGTTTTGAGCATAGAGTAATTTCGTTTATTTTTTTCTTGAAAGTACCTAAAAAAATTAAGCGCATAAATTTAGTTATGTTAAAGCATAAAAAGTGGCAGTCTACAAAAATGAATTAACCATGTTGTAATTTGTGGACTTTTATATTTTATGAAAATACCCAAAAATGTAGCTTGAAATGTTTTATCTATTTAATTTACTTAAATACTCAGTTAAATCTTATTTTTTTCGAAAAATATATCGACAACACCAATGTCACATGTTTTCATATTTAGTTCCTACGATGGTTGATTTACCAACAATGATCAAAGTGCTAATGAAAACTCACCTGATGCATGACGTAGATTTTTTAGCTAATAACGCACACTATACCATACATAATACGTATGTTTATATTAATCTGATGTCTCTACACTTCACAATCACTGTTTTAATTTCAAATAATGTTAACTTTTCAGTCACTAAATCAAGAAGGAGATATTGAGGTGTGTAGAAGCAATGGCAGCAATCCCCACTTTCGTTTTTTTGAAAAAAAGGCAAAAAACACATCGATATCTTTGCCTTTGATACATATTTTCAAACTCTGATTTTGATGGGAGAAAGCTGAGTTTGTAACTTACCAGATTTGCAAATTGAATTTAGGTTCTCAATTCGAATCACTATGAAACTGCATTTACAACTTTTTTCCGATGCTTTCCTTTGCTTCTGCACACCTCATATAGCAATGTAATATGGACAATGAGACGGTACACCTTCTAGACAGAACTCAAAAATTTACTGAATTTGACTTAACATGACATGCCTAATGTCAGCTTAAAGAAACAGTATTTTGTAACCTTTACACTTTGATAACAATATAAAAGTATTTACAACTGCAACTTAATTCACTTATTATTAAGGTTTAAATGATTTAAATAATTAAAAATCTTCGTAATAATACATTCTTATTTTAATTAGTAAATTAATATTATTTAAGTAGAAAAAAGGAAAAGTTGTGAGGATTACGGTAATACGTACAAACTTGCGTCGTTGAACCAGATTATGTTATTCAACCTATTGAAATATTTTTTATCAACAGGGAATACTCGCCTTAAACATAAATGAGGTACAAAAAAATTATTAAGAATAATATGGCATTAAATTTCTTTACTGAAATTATGATTCGTAAAAAAAACTATTAATAAAAAATGTATTCATTTTTACAGATTACAAACTTAATTCTATCAGATCCTGAATATGCAAAATCGTGATATAACTAAAACTGTAACAATTCTTACCCTTCGAAATGAATAAAATGTCAAATAACTTACCTACATACTAATTTATTATTTCATATTTAAATTTTGCAATAAAAACTACCCTTTTAAAAAAATGTCACCGAAGAGACTTCTGTCAATCAATTTGTCTAATCTGCTTTTAAAAATAAAGTTGTAGCTTTCTAATGAAAAATCGGAGAAAAATGCTAAGAGCATTTCGACAATTGTTGCATCAAAAGTACCTAAACAATTTAATTCAAACTGCGTTTGTTTTTATTTCTCAATAGATTTGGTACTATCAGTTAAAAACCTTATTCGTTTCTTTACAATGGCAATAAAATTAAAATCATGTCAATTTCAAATTAATATTTTACAGATTTGTTCATCGCAACAGTTTGTTAAATACACGTTTTAAAAATGTGTTTTATAATAATTTTTGTAGCTTACTTTGTATTTCTTTTCTATCAAGGAATCTTAAATTTTCACCATTTTTGTGTCGCAAATGTAAAAATTATATCTTCAAGAATAACATACCTTCATTTTTAAATAGCTTAAAAATTTTAAGTTTTCAAGGAAAGTATGATTGAAATCAGTAGAAATTCGGGATGCCGAGTCTTAAAGGGTTAAATTTATATATTTATATCTATTATTAAAATGTATCTTGACCATCCAAATCATTATTAATGCCTATGTTTTTTTTAACATCTTTCCTCTAAATACATTTTTGATGCCCATGTCTAGGCGTAGATAGCACTCTCTCAAATAACACATGAATGTTCTCTAAGCGTGTTGTTTAATATTAAAGGTCATTAGCCCTTCCTATATATGATCGACCTCTGCTTCTTTTTTTCTTGCCACACATATTTAACATGCCGCTTCATCTCACCGTGATGAAATGTCAAAGAGACCCACGCACGGTTAGTTTAAGTTGTAAATATGTTTACATATAGAGGTGTAACGTTTAATGAAAAAGGTAATCATAATCAAAATATTTATTTAATTCGAAAAAGCATTCTTCTTAAATTAAAATGTACGCCATAAACTATCACAAGATAGTTAAACAATAATCAGTCATATAACATGAACAGAAAATTATAAATTATATTTCTAATAAGTGACATGTACACGATAGGAGATTTTACAAAATTTTCATTAACAATTTAACTGAAATATAAATACACAGTTCTAATTCTTTTTTAAAAGAATAAGCTCTATTGAGTTATACTTTACGTCATACAGTATTTATACATTTTATAACTTTCTTGGTAGGTAACTCTATTGAGTTATATTATTTACATCATACAGTATTTATACATTTTATAACTTGCTTGGTAGTTACGTCCAAGAATTAATATTAAACTTTAAAATGAAGTCGGCGTTGTACAAAATAAATTTATAAACAGTAATTTCCTTTACTACATATACATAATACAACATTTTGAAATCCAAGTATTAAAATGAAACTTTAAAATGAAGACGGTGTTGTACAAAATAAATCTAAAAACAATTATTTGATGTGTTATTTATATACAATACAACATTCTTGTATTTTACATCCAAGTGTTAAAATAAAACTTTAAAAAGAAGAGGTGTTGTACAAAATAAATCTAACAACAATTATTTGATATATTATGTATACCTACAAAATACAACATTTTTAGTGGTGCATCTAAGTATTAAAATAAAACCTTGAGAAGTACAAAATAATAAAAAAAAGGTTGATTACTACACTATTTAAACTCAACATTATATTCTTAGTGGTTCATCCGAGTATTAAAATGAAACTTTAAAATAAAAACACAGTGTTGCACAACATAATTTAAAAAACAATAATTGTTACAGTATTCATACACATTATTACTTCCTTGGGTGGCACGTCCAAGTTTTAATATAAAACATAAAAATGAAAGGCTCTACCAAATAATTTCAAAAATTTTATACATAATAATATAACTGCTTTTTTTATACATAATTTAATTTTCTTAGTAAGTACGTTAACATTACGTCAACAGATTAAAATTAAACTTGAAAATGAAAACTGATTTCAACAAATTTTTTTTAAAAATAAGTGATACAGCGTTTTTTTTATATATATATTATACCTTTTTAGTAGGCACGTCAATATGAAAAATATATATAAAAAAATAAGCTTAACAACGAAAAGAAGTTCTACAAAATAAATTTCATGTCAGTTAATATAAAATCAAATTAGTCAACATGAATAAAGTTAGTCATTAATCGTTTTGGAGTGGACTTCATTTTTCTTCATTAAATTACTCAAATAAACCGTTGTAGGCTTTTCGGAAGGAATCGTCATAACTGAAGTCCCGATGAATCCTGTGGAAATCGCCTCGTCTCTGGTCGTCTCCATTCACTCTGTCCCCTTCGTCGACTACTCAAAGAAATTGTCGTAGGCTTTTTGGAAGGAATCGTCAAAACTAAAGTCCCGATTAATCCTGTGGGGAACGCCTCGTCTCTGGTCATCTCCATTCACTCTATATATTTCAACTTCGACTACTCAAAGAAATCGTCGTAGGCTTTTTGGAAGGAATCGTCATAACTGACGTCCCGATGAATCCTCGTCTCTAGTCATCTCCATTCACTCTGTCTCCTTCGTCAACTACTCAAAGAAATCGTCGTAGGCTTTTTGGAAGGAATCGTCATAATTGAAGTCCCGATGAATCCTGTGGAAATCGCCTCGTCTCTGGTCGTCTCCATTCACTCTGTCCCCTTCGTCGACTACTCAAAGAAATTGTCGTAGGCTTTTTGGAAGGAATCGTCAAAACTAAAGTCCCGATTAATCCTGTGGGGAACGCCTCGTCTCTGGTCATCTCCATTCACTCTATATATTTCAACTTCGACTACTCAAAGAAATCGTCGTAGGCTTTTTGGAAGGAATCGTCATAACTGACGTCCCGATGAATCCTCGTCTCTAGTCATCTCCATTCACTCTGTCTCCTTCGTCAACTACTCAAAGAAATCGTCGTAGGCTTTTTGGAAGGAATCGTCATAACTGAAGTCCCGATGAATCCTGTGGGGACCGCCTCGTCTCTGGTCATTCACTCTCTCCCCTTCGTCGACTACTCAAAGAAATCGTCGTAGGCTTTTTGGAAGGAATCGTCATAACTGAAGTCCCGATGAATCCTGTGGGGACCGCCTCGTCTCTGGTCATTCTCTCTCTCCCCTTCGTCGACTACTCAAAGAAATTGTCGTAGGCTTTTTGGAAGGAATCGTCAAAACTAAAGTCCCGATTAATCCTGTGGGGAACGCCTCGTCTCTGGTCATCTCCATTCACTCTATATATTTCAACTTCGACTACTCAAAGAAATCGTCGTAGGCTTTTTGGAAGGAATCGTCATAACTGACGTCCCGATGAATCCTCGTCTCTAGTCATCTCCATTCACTCTGTCTCCTTCGTCAACTACTCAAAGAAATCGTCGTAGGCTTTTTGGAAGGAATCGTCATAACTGAAGTCCCGATGAATCCTGTGGGGACCGCCTCGTCTCTGGTCATTCACTCTCTCCCCTTCGTCGACTACTCAAAGAAATCGTCGTAGGCTTTTTGGAAGGAATCGTCATAACTGAAGTCCCGATGAATCCTGTGGGGACCGCCTCGTCTCTGGTCATTCACTCTCTCCCCTTCGTCGACTACTCAAAGAAATCGTCGTAGGCTTTTTGGAAGGAATCGTCATAACTGAAGTCCCGATGAATCCTGTGGGGACCGCCTCGTCTCTGGTCATTCACTCTCTCCCCTTCGTCGACTACTCAAAGAAATCGTCGTAGGCTTTTTGGAAGGAATCGTCATAACTGAAGTCCCGATGAATCCTGTGGGGACCGCCTCGTCTCTGGTCATTCACTCTCTCCCCTTCGTCGACTACTCAAAGAAATCGTCGTAGGCTTTTTGGAAGGAATCGTCATAACTGAAGTCCCGATGAGTCCTGTGGGGACCGCCTCGTGTCTGGTCTACTCTATTCACTATGTCCCTTTCGTCGTCAATAGCGTAATCCTAAGAAAGTCAAGATAAATTAATATTTTAATTTATTATACATTTATAACATTAACGCCTTTTGTCTTTTAACATAGTATAAGGCACAATCTACAACATGAGAAATAAGAGGTGATTAAGTTAAAAAGAGACAGGATCGTGTAAAATAGCAAAGATTATAAAATAGTAAATAGTTTGTAAATTTGGCTATAAATGTGTCGAAGTTAAAATTAAATATGTCAGCGACATCAGTTAGTTCATTACCCAACCTTTGTATTATTTTTAACACAGAATTCATAGCAATGTTATTGTTGTAGAATAAAATATTCCACCTGGTGTATTTTGGAGGTATAATTATAGATAACAAATTACTAGCGTCAGGCCAGTTGTAAGTAACTTTAGATTAAGATGACTTACGCAGTAAATATAAATTACTAACATTTACAAACTAATGAAATAAAGCTAACAAGTCAAAAATAAGCAACTTTGAGATAATAATGCAGAAAATTGAAAACGCTGTAGAGAGTTGTTGAGTAGACTTGATTCTGAGTTGGCATGGAACCCATTATGACATGTCATAGGGGTGCGAAGTAATCAAAATAATGTTGTGTATTTGATGGCAACGATGCGAGAGCATAAATCAAAGCAAAATAAGATATATATTGTTTTTTTTGGAAACTTGAATTACTTTAAACTGCAATGACAAGATTGTCGAACAATATTCAGAATATTGGGTGATGTGGTTTGCTTATTTCAAGTTACGTTGGATGAAAATGACTTACCAAAATATTATTCAGCGTATTTATCGGCAAGTTTAAGAGTGTGCCTACCATACGACGAATGTCTTCACCGGATTTGTCATCGCTGCTTTCGTCGTTAACGCTTAAATCTGGAAAAAAATACACACTTATTAGATTACAGTGGTGTCATGTTGTCGAATACCGGGGGTTATTAATATTGTATTGTCAAATTACGATCCTCACGCTTTTTAGTCGATGAGAATGCACTTCATATGTAAGATTTAAATGCCAGTTATAAAAAATAAAAATGGTTCAAATAAAATGACAGTTTTTAGATGATTCGAAAATTAATTTCTAAATCAGTGAAACGCAAAAGCATTAAAATTCTTACCTAAATCCTCGCTCGTGTTTTCAGCAGAGTTCGTTCCAGGATAGTCCTTTGACATTACTCCGTATTCGTAAACATCTCCAGCTTCATACGGATCGACTTCGAAAGAATGTGAATTCGCCATTTCATTTGTAGCAAAAAGATGTAGTAGATTCTCCATTGCATCATAACTGTGATAATACGTGGTTCCTCTAATTTCAGTTGTTATGGCTTCAAATGGATACTAATAAGTAGTTCCTTCGGCTTCGTACGGTCTTTAATCGTTTTGGAGGTGACTTCATTTTTCTTCCCTAGACTACTCAAAGAAATCGTCGTAGGCTTTTTGGAAGGAATCGTCATATCTGAAGTCCCGATGAACCCTGTGGGGACTGCCTCGTCTCTGTTCATCTCCATTCATGTTCCCTTCATCGTCAATCGCGTAATCCTATGAAAGTGAATATTATTTAATATTTTATTTATTTATACATTTATAATATTAATGCCTTTCGACTTTTAAAAAACGTAACTAATATAAAACACAATCTACAACATGAGAAACAAAGGGTTACTAAGTAATAGATAGGAGCATGTAAAATAGCAGATTATAATATAGTAAATAGTTAATAAACGTATGTAAATAACAAAGCAAGATGAAAACCCGTTTAAATAATTAAAATTGGAATGTCTTAAAAATGTACAAACATAATATTTATTTTATTAAATTTAAAAAAATTATGTTAGTAACTTTAGCTGAAGATGAGTTACGCAGTAAATATAAACAAACTAAAAATAAAGTAAAGCAAAAATTAATAATAAAAAAAAATTGTATACTTCAATTATTTTAAAACTGCAATAACAAGATTGTCGAACAATGTACAGGATATTACATGTGGTGATTTATTTACTGCAGGTTGTGTTGAATGAAGATGGCTTACCATATTATTATGCAGGGGATTCGGGAAGCTTAACAGTGTGCCTAACATACGACGAATGTCTTCACTGGATTCGTCATCGCTGCTTTCGTCATTAACGCTTAAATCTGGAAAAGATACACACTTATTAGATTACAGTGGTGTCGTGTTGTCGAATACCGGGGGTTATTTATATTGTATTGTCAAATTATGATCCTCACGTTTTTTAGTCGATGAGAATGCACTTTATATGTAATATTTAGAGGCCAGTTATAAAAATGGTTAAAATAAAATGACAGTTTTTAGATGATTCGAAAATGAGTTTCTAAATCAGTGAAACGCAAAAGAATTAAACTTCTTACCTAAATAGTCGCTTGTGTTTTCGGCAGAGTTCGTTCCTGGATAGTCTTCTTCTCCGTATACATAGACATCTCCAGCTTCATATGGATCGACTTCGAAAGTAAATGAATTCGCCATTTCATTTGCGTACGAGAAAGGGTGTAAAAGATTCTCCATTGTATCATAACTATGATAGTATGTGGTTCCTCTAATTTCAGTTGCTATGGCTTCGTATGGATAATAATATGTAGTTCCTTCGGCTTCGTACGGAAGAAAATATGTTGTTACATTGGCTTCCCCTGCAACAAACGCCATTACGTGCCAAGGAGGGAGGGACATTTTATTATTTTTTTTTCACACGTCAGCAATAAATTTAACACCGACTTAAAACTTAAATAAACACTTTAAATTCTTGCAATTAAACAAATAATTAAGTTAAATGGAGGTATTCGGAAAATTACAGAAGATTTGGCAATAATCAGGCTCAAAAATAAGCTCTAAACTTTTACACTTTTAGTTCACAGATCACAATAACTAGTTAATTCACGAGGATTGCGGTAGTAACTATTTCGACACTCTCCAAAGAGGTACTGATGTATGTACTAAATATTTCGGTCTATTTATAGTTTTCAACCGAAGTTTCACAACGCATTATTGGAACAATAACCCGCCCTGGACTACCTGGAGTATGAAGGTATTAACAACTTCTTGAAATAATGGCCCTTTCTTTCTCTTCTCGGTATTAACCTTTTAATGACTTTATCCCTTACTTATCTATGACTCTCTATCCTGTGAATTGGTTTTACAGAAATAGAATTTATGACTCGACATTCCATTTTAAGAATTCAAATTTGGGTAACACCTTTCGCCAAAACAATATTTGTGTTTAAACAGGCGTACAGGGGTCTCAGTTTTTGTATGAGGGTATATCAAAATAAAATAGATAGATGAAATAATATAATTCTACAATACCTACATATTTATAAAACACTTTAAAATTATTTCATTATTTAAATGAATTAAAAAATAAATATCTAAAAGAGCATAGGCTTCAATAACTTCATAGTCAAAAAGCTTATCACGATATTAATTTTCTTCATATTATAATAAATTGGCCTCCGTGGTCAAAGGAAAATGTAGGAAAATGGATCACTAGTCACTAGTGATCCGAAGGTCGCAGGTTCGAATCTCGGCGTGTTCATGTAAATTTTACTTACTCGTAATTGATTATTGTTATTTCACTATTTAATCATTTAAAATAATGTAAGGCATATTTGTAACCACCGTTCATAATTGAAATGTTGCTTAAAAAAGCTTTTGCCGTGTTTGGTGACCAGATTTGAGTAACCAGGAACTTCCCCACCTTCTTCCCCATCTCCTTTCCCTCATCACTTCAGCCTCACAACATACTCTATTTGGGGATGCCATAGTCTCACTGACTGCAGGCGGTTGTACCACTTGGTACTATTGTGCGGAATTCACATTAAAAAAATGTGTTTGTAATAATTTTTGTAGCTTACTTTACATCTTTTTTCTATCAAGGAATTTTAAATTATAACCATTTCAGCGTCGCAAATGTAAAAACATGTATATTTTTAATAGCTTATGTTAAGTTTTCAAGGAAAGTATGATAGAAGTCCGGGATGCCGAGTCTTAAGTGTTTAAATATATATTATAATTAAGAGGAACGTATGCGCGGCCCATTTCAGCCAGTTTCATACAAATCTTAAATTTGGATTTAAGATCAAAATACCCGACCAAAATGAAAAATTATTTTTGTAATCAAAAGTTATATCAAATATCGAGTACGAATGTGAGCTACTTTATTTAATTTAGTTTTAAATTATAAGATATAGGCCATTAAAGATTTTAATGTTTCATGATTTTGGAGGCAATTTGGGCAATTGTTTTTGAGTAAATGAAGAACCATAAAAAATAATATTACTATATTTATCATAAAAATATGATGAAATATAAAATAAAAATTGGTAAAAAAAATCATTTTCATGGGTGTAAAGTAATGATACAAATTACCTATTAACGGTGGAATAAAAATTTGTCGTTTTAAAATTACTACAAAAAATGCATTTTTAACGATGTTAAATTTTTGATTTTATTTTTCATTGTATTTGTAAAATAAGTATAGTAAAATTTATGTTTTATTGTTTATCATTTACTCACAAATAATTGCCCAAGTTGCCTCTAAAATCATGAAATACTGAAATATTTAATGGCTTTTATCTTATAATTTAAAGCAAAAATACATAAAGTAGCTCACATCCATAATAGATATTTGAAATACCTTTTGATTGCAAATATAATTTTTCAGTTTGATTGGGTACTTTGATTTTAAATCCAAATTTACTGAAACTGGCCGAAATGGACTGCGCAAACGTTCCTCTTAATGTATCCCGACCGTCCAAATCATTAATAATGCCTATATATTTCTTTCTAACATCTTTCCTCTGGTTTTATTTTTTGATGCCCATGTCTGTCGTAGCTCTCCCCCAAATAACAAATAAATGTTCTCTTCTTGGCGGCCTTCGCCCATCCGAAGCGTGTTATTTAATTTTAAATGTCACTAGCCCATCCTAGAGATGGACGACCTCTGCTTCTTTTTTCCTTGCCGTATTTAACATGCCACTTCAGCTCAACGTGATGAAATGTCAGAGCGACCCACGGTTAGTTTAAGTTATAACTGTGTATACATATAGAGTTTTCGTTGGCATCACGTTTGATGAAAAAGGTAATCATAGTCAAAATATTTATTGTATTCGAAAAAGCTTTCTTATTTAATTTAAATGTACGCTATGAACTATCACCGGATAGTTTAGCAATAAGCATTCATTTAACATGAACAGAAAAATATAAATGATATTTCTAATAAGCAAAATTTACAAAATAGGAAATTATACAAAATATGACCTTAACAATTTAACTAAAATATAAATACAGAGTTCTGAATATTTTTTTTAAGAATAAGTGCTATTATGTTGCACATTATTTACATTAAACTCTATTTGTACATTATTTAACTTTCTTGGTAGGTACGCCCAAGTATTAAAATTAAGCTTTAAAATGAACTCGGCATTGTACAAAATAAATTTAAAAACAGTAATTTTCTATATTACATATACATAAAAAAAACATTCTTAAATCCAAGTATTAAAATGAAATTTTAAAATAAAGACGGTGTTGTACAAGATAATGTATAATGTACAACGAATTGATTTATATTTATTTATTTTATTTATTTCTATACATTACAGTATTTACCTTTATAATTTTATTGTGTTGGGTGTAAGGTAGGTTTGTGAAGGTGAAACTGTGGATAGGTATTGTTGTATGTTTCGTGAACACCTCACTAGGAGAACCTGTGCTGTATAATATATACAATATAACATTCAGGGGGTATTTCACCATCTTGCTCACAAGCACTACCAATAGGATAAAGCATTTTTTCGATTTCACCATCCTTCAAGGATGCTTATGTGGGTAGATAAAGTTTATTTTTATTAATTGGTACTTTGACCAGCCAGTAACGTTTACCGGGTACAAATTAGCAAAGTTTTCTACCATATTAGCAAAGTTTTCTACCACGGGTTCAATAAATATGACAGACAGCTGCTGTCAAATCGTATTTGCATTACCCGAATTTTTCACGATTTCTACTTACGAAAATGCCGTTCTTGTAATCCATGACCAGCCTAAAGACAAAAACTCTCAACCACTTGGTGTGTTATTTTAATATATATACATTGAAGAATAATTCAGAATTGTAGTACTTACATCATATTTCAACAACAATAACAAGTATATTAGGTTTTATGTCATTCTATAACCATATAAATTGCATTCCAACAATTTCCAACAAATAATAATTTCATTGTTGTCAGCCGGAGATTTTGTTGGTGTCTGCTTGCAGATTTATAAAAAGATAGTCGGAGGCTATTGGATATAGCCGTCCAATGTGTATTCGCTTCCTTCTGGACCCGGCTCTTTTAAAAGGTTTTTATAATTTGACCCAGTTCCCGAGGGTCAAGGGATTATGGACTGCAATCATGTTGCAATGTGACCAAGTAAGTACCTCTGAATATCATACTACTGTAACGGATATTTTTACAATCAATATTTGTACTATCAATGAATTCACAGGAACAGGGAAGGTATATAAAATGTACCTATATCCTCACTACACACCTGTAGTATTCATTTCCTTATTCCAACAGTATTCGATTTCCCCAACTGAAAAAACCAAGTACTGAAATGACTTTCTTCTTTCAGACGGAGAAAATGCCGAAGTAACCTTAACCAGTAACTGCTACAGAAAAGGTGTCTTCTCCAGGTGGACGTGCTGATTGAAGTGATTCTGTATGAGACCCTAGAAATTTTGTACAACTGTGTTTTAAAGAGTAGATTCCCTGTACTTTTATTGTGAAAAACACTTATTTAGCTTTATGGAAACTGTAATAAAACTTCAGAATATTTTGGTATATCTGTACAATATATTTATTTAATAACATGTGAGAGAAAAACATTTCTCTTTGTAAGAACATACCTAATACGGTAGATTATACTTAGTTTTTATAAATATATGGCAACATTATCAGGAGTCAGTGGGACGACGGCAGCCATAATATTTTATAATATTGTATGGATGAATATGAATGGTACAGACAAATGATTGTATATTATTTATAATCATTCTCACGCAAGGTCATTTAGTAGATGTTGCCCCATGTGTAGGCACGGTGGGGCAAGGTGGGGCATTTGCCAACTCTGGCTGGGCGATGCATGACCTCTTAGATTGTAGACCAAGTTGCGTTTTCAAATTTACAGCACTTCAAATGACGGTTTTTCCGTCTTCCGTTCATGTTGATAGAGCCCAAAGCATGAATATGTTGTCGAAGCCTACTGTTTTTGGTATCTACTCTAGATTTTTATTTTTTGTCCCACCCTAAATCAATACCTAGCTACACCCATTTGTTCAACTACAAACATTACAAAAATTTCAATGAACTAGAACTAGCTAGAGAATAACTAGCTTCGTGTTGGGAACACCTTACTAAATGAATATTCTAGATTGTAAAGTAAACAATACATTCTGTTTTATATAATCATTATGTTAGCAGCTCTGGAGACTCTGGATGGCTGATGGCTATTCTTTTAGTCTTCCTCATCCACAACGCACAGCGGTGTACTCCTCAATTGCATTTGGTTTATCTGAAAGTAATAATAAGGGATAAAACATTCATGAAACACTAACCACCTGCCACATTCCACCTGTGGATCAATGAGCATGCTCACAAATCAACAGCCAGTTGATTTGTGAATGGAGGGAAATAATTATGCCGAGTCTTCAATTTATGATGGTCCGATGCTTTGTGACCCCCTTGCACAACGTGTGAAACGCTTGTAAACTGTGCGACCCAAAATTTAAGTTTCTTGTTTTTGTAAAAGCGCAATGAAACCATGCATTATTTTAATTCAATGGCAAGCCAGAATTTAACACTAAACAAATACAAAATATTGTTACTGAAGTCGCTCAGTTGTACATAATATTGTATATTTTTTACTATTTCTGTGTAAAAGTCCCTAAAAAGCGTTTTAATAAATACAATAGGAAATGTTTTATTTTATTTTTTTTATTTATTTATTAAAAGAAGTTTATACAATGAACAAAAAATTGTGTTAATTCATCCGCCATGCTAGGGATGTCCCTGTGTTATGGCGGATGAAGATTACAGATTGTGTAGGTACAGTGTACAGCTATTAACTTATGCAATTCATTTAAGTAGTTTAAGTAACATATTTAGTAACAAATTAAGTTAGTAATTTAATTAACACATTAAATTAATTTATGTTACAAGTTTTATCAATTATATTACAATTCAATTAAAATAGCAAATTTTTACTCATCATCGTTACTGAATGTAAGGATCCATTTTGATAATTTTTTTTTAAAGATATGGGGTTGGGTTTCGGATTTTAGGTTCTCGGGGAGAAGGTTAAACATTTTAGGAGCTAGGTACATGAAATGTCTTTGAGCTGATGTGGTGCGTAGTGTAGGAACATTGTAGTGTCGTTTGGTTATTGTTCTGGTGGTGTAACTGTGATGTAAAAGAGTTTTTTTCTTGTATTTGAACATGAAATGTGTTAGTGTAAATTTTAGATGAAGTTGCCGTATGTTTAAGACATTATATTCTGTGAAGAGTCTATTGGAGGAATATCTTGTTGGTCGCTTGTTGATAGCACGTAAAATCGTTTTTTGGGCTTTTTGCAGAGGATCAATAAAATTAAGAGCACAGCCGCCCCAAATTATGATGCCATATGCTAACTGGGATTGGCAGAGAGCATAGTAAACCGTTTTTAGTGTTATAGGAGTAAGTATATTTCTTAGAGTTCGAAAAACATAAGAGAGCTTGCGAATTCGGGGAGTTAGACTGGCTAAGTGCTGAATGTACAGGTTGATTTTTAAATATGCAATGTAAATGTTTTACCTAGAGCAGAGGCATCGATATTCCAGCCGCTGGTGGTGCCTCTGGTGAGGGAGATCGTACATTTTATCATCGTCTCTATGTTGTCCAAGGGAACAGCGTTGCTGGGTCCCTATCTGATGAGGGTGCACTTTTGTCTCTCCAGTCCCTCATATTTCACTTTAATGTATTGGTTCACCTGAAGGCTCTGCAGACAAATACACAATAGATGTTAAAGACACTGTACCTAAACGATTTACAGCAGAAAATCACAAAAAATAGCAATGAGGAAAGAAGAAAGAGTAAAACATTTTGTGACGCATGAATTAAGACAAATCTACAAATTCAACTAAATTCTTTAGTAATATCACTCAATAATCAATAAAACATAACAAAAACCCGTTGAACTTACCTTATAGTTTGCATAAATAAACCAATCCCGTTCGTAAACAACAATAAACGAACACTGTGTTGACACCATGTTGACACTTTTGACGTTTGTGATTTCATAGAAACAATGGCGTCTAAGCACGTCTAAGACAGGCGTGGCACTAGACCAAAATAGCTACTTGGCACCATATTTTCTGTGGCGAAATGCGCACGGGTTTTTGAGCATGATTCTCCTACCAATAAAGTTATGTGACCGGTAGTTAAGAGCAACATTTAAAGAGATTGGTGAAATAGCCCCTCATGAATTTTACATCCGCGTAATAAAATTAAAATTTTAATTGAAGAGGTGTTATACAAAATAAATTTACAAACAATTATTTAATATATCATATATACTTACATATTCCAAGAGATACATACAGGTATTAAAATAAAACCTTGAGTTTACAAAATAAATTTAAAATTGTAATTTACTGTTATATTTAAACACAATATTACATTCTTAGTGGTTCATCCGAGTATAAAAATGGAACTTAAAAATAAAGACACAAAGTTGCACAACATAATTTAATAAACAATTATTGCTACAGTATTCATACACAATATAACTTCCTTGGGAGGTACGTTCAAGTTTTAATATAAAACATTAATATGAAAGGCTATACAAAATAATTTTAAAAAAAATCATTTTATACATAATACAAATGCTTTGCTTGTACATGATTTAATTTTCTTAGTAGATACGTAAACATTACGTCAATAAATTAAAATATAACTTGAAAATAAAAACTGATTTCTACAAAATAAGTTTCATGAGTGTCAAACCGTTTTTTATATATAATATAACCTTTTTAGTAGGCACGTCAAGACCAATAAAAATAAACTTAAAACGAAAAGAAACTTTTCTTCCTTAAACTACTCGAAGAAATCGTCGTAAGCTTTTTGGAAGGATTCATCATAAATGTAGTCCCGATGGACCCTGTGGGGACTGCCTCGTCTCTGGTCACCTCCATTCGCATCAATCGCGTAATCCTATGAAAGTCAAGATAAAATATTATTATATTTATTTACACATTTATTACATAAATGCATTTTACATAACATAACACAGTATAAGGCACAATTTACAACATGAGAAATAAGTGGTGATTGTAATAAGAGGCAAGAGCGGGAGCGTATAAAACAACAAAGATTATTTAATAGTAAATAGTTAATAAACATATGTATACAAAAAAGCTAAATGATAACCCTTTTAAGTAATAAAAATTGGAATGTCTAAGAAATGTACATACTTTATATTTATTATATTTAATTAAAAAATATGTAAGTAACTTTATATGAAGACGAGTTACGCAGTAAATATAAACAAACTAATAAAGTAGAGTAAAAAATAAGCAACTTTGAGATAATATTGCAGATAATTGAAAACGCTGTACAGAGGTTTTGGATTGACTTGATTCTGAGTTGGCATAGGACCCATTTTGACATGTCGCAGGGGTGCGAAGTGTGGGAAGTAATCACAATAATGTTGTGTCTTTGATGGCAACAATCAGAGAGCATAAATCAAAGCAAGATGATATTTATGATTTTATGGAAGCTTGAATTATTTTAAAACTGCAATGACAAGATTGCCGAACAATGTACAGGGTATTGCGCGTGGTGATTTATTTACTGCAATAATAAAGTTATGTTGGAAGAAGATGGCTTACCAAATTATTATACAGGGGATTCGGGAAAGTTAACAGCGTGCCTAACATATGACGA
Source organism: Glyphotaelius pellucidus (assembly GCA_936435175.1). Classification (NCBI taxonomy): domain Eukaryota; kingdom Metazoa; phylum Arthropoda; class Insecta; order Trichoptera; family Limnephilidae; genus Glyphotaelius; species Glyphotaelius pellucidus. Next base: position 29,085,484 of record OW386550.1, on the reverse strand, counting down.
ATATCTTCAATGGATTCGTCATCACTGCTTTCGTCATCACTGCTTTCGTCATTAATGCTTAAATCTGGAAAAAAAATACACACATATCAGATTACAGTTGTATTAAAATGTCAAATACTCGTCGGTTATTAATATTGTATTGTCAAATTACGATCCTCACGCGTTTTAGTCGATGAGAATGCACTTTATATGTAAGATTTAAAATGGTTAAAATAAAATTACAGTTTTTCAAATGATTCGAAACTGAATTGTCAGTGAAACACAATAGCATCAAATTTCTTACCTAAATCCTCACCAGTGTTTTCAGAATAGTTCGTTACAGGATAGTCCTCCGACATTACTCCATATTCGTAAATATTTCCAGCTTCATATGGAAATTGTTCGACTTCGAAAGAATGTGGATCCGCCAGGAAAGGATATACCAGATTTTCCATTGCATCATAACTATGATAATATGTAGTTCCTCCAATTTCAGTTGTTCTGGCTACAAAGGGATGATAAAAAGTAGTTCCTTCGGCTTCGTACGGAAGATAATAAGTTGTTAAATTGGTTTCCTCTGCACCAAACGCCATTGCGTACCAGGGATGTAGGGAGATTTCCCTTCCATTGTTGTTGAAGCTCATTTTATTAGTTTTAAATATAACACCGACTCCAAATTTCAAATTAACACTTTAAATCGTTTCAATTAATCAAATAATTCTGTAAGGTTTTAGTTAATAGAGCTTTTAGGATAATTAAATAAGATTTGGCAATAATTACTCTAAAAATAAGCTCAAAACTTTAACACTTTTGCTTCACAAATCACAATAACTAGTTAATTCACAAGGACTGCGGTAGTAACTATTTCGATACTCTCCGAAGAGGCACTGATGTAAATATTTGGATTTGGATTTGGATATTATTTATGTTCAGAGTTCCTAAACATGAGTTTACTGACTCTAACGTAATGACTAAATGGATTATCTAAAGATACTTTACATGGAATTTATTTTTAAAAGTTGTTTTTGGGAAAATAAAACTTAATAAACTATACTGCAACTTGAGGCAGGGTTTCAATCCTTGCGGAGGATTATCTTGGGTTTAATATATTTAAAATTTTCATTCTCGCTATATGTAGCGAGAGAATTTATAGTGGGGTTTTCATGTCCGGCTAATCCGGCATAAAATTTTTCAGAATGTGTAACAATTAAATCCTTTATCAGAGGAATGTTTGTGTCATTGTGGAGAGTGGAAACCCTGATCCACTTCGGCGCATTCAACGCAAGTCGAATGGCTTTGTTTTGCAGGGTTTGTAGTTTGTTTATGTGTGTGTGAGCTGCGTGGCCCCAAATAGGTGCAGCGTATGTGAAGCCCGGCCTTATGGTCGTCTTGTAGAGTAGTAATTTATTGTCTGTTGATAATCGACTTTTTCTACCTAGCATCGGGTACACTGAAGCTATTGACTTATTTGCTGATTTTACTTTTTCATTAATGTGTTTTCTCCACGTTAGTTTAGAGTCTAATGTTACTCCGAGGTATTTTATTGATTTTTCCCATGGGACTTTTTCCCCAAACAGTTTTATGTTCGGGGGTTGTTTTGGTTTTCTACGTGAAAAGACAGTCGCGACACTTTTAGTGGGATTTATTGAGATACGCCATTTTTTGCACCATTCTTGTATTAGAATGGCTTGGAGTTGTACGCGCCTTGTAGCAGTGGACGCAACGGTCGAGCTTGACATGACATTCTTATCATCTGCAAATTGAGTGATTTTAACGTTGTGGTTCATTGGTTTGGGAATATCGCTAGAAAAGATATTATAAAGGGTTGGGGACAACTGTCCTCCTTGAGGAACTCCGGCTAATAGAATACGTACCGAGGAGAATATGTCGTCAAGTTTAACTTTAAATGTACGACCTGTAAGATAGCTATGAATTATTTTTATAAATGATATAGGGAAGCCCAGAAGATACATCTTATATAGTAGGCCATTATGCCATACTCTGTCGAAAGCTTTGCTTATGTCGAGCGAAAGTATAACCGTATGTTTATTTATATTAAAACCTTCAATGATGTGTTCGACCACACGGAGAAGTTGGTGGAGTGTCGAATGACCGGCTCTGAATCCGTGTTGAAAGTCAGGTAACCGAAGTTTCACAACGCATTATTGGAACAATAACCCGCCCTGGACTACCTGGAGAATTAAGGGGATAGGCCACCCTAGAGGCCGAAAAAATTTTTTTTTTATTATTATTTTCTTTTTTCAGAAATACTATAAAATAAATCGTGATTCCAATAAAAAGTATTTATTATACATATCAGTGACTGTACACAAAATTTTTTTTGAAGCGATTAATTTCAAAATGGCGGCTGTACAGCGTTTTTCCGATGACGTCTCCGTTTTTTTAGGGTCCACGGCCGGACACACAACTCCTGTAATTTTTGAATCATAAAAATATATATATTTTTTTAATTTTAAATAGTAACTGCTATAGAAGTACGTAGGTGTTTTTCAATATATTAATTTTTGGCCAAATGGCGCACTTCCAAAGTGGAAGGTTAAAAATTTGCCTAAAAAAATCATCAGGTAATAACAAATGTTAATAACAAATGAACTCTGCAGTAATCACAAACATTTCCAATTATATAAATTCATATATTTTCATGTGAATTAAAAATATCTATTTACTATGTAAAATCATTCATAATTTTAATAATCAACTTTATAATTAAATTAACAAAATAACTTATAATACCTTAAATTAATAAAATAGAAACATTCATTATATAGAGACAATTTTGCGTACCCCTGCTTAAGTTTGTATAAATGCCATAGCATAAGAATTTCAACTACCACTCTGAAAATGTCCGTAGTAGGATGAAACCGGTCCTGGTGTAAATAAATTAGTGGAAAAAAGTGCAAAAGTGTTTTAATTTCAATTATAACTAGGCATAATAAAAAATTCCTACGTACTTCTACAAACAATGTACTTTTGAAGATATATTCAATATTTCAAGTAAATCGGTTGAAAATTGTCTGAGTTATGTTTCTGGCAAACTTACAAAATGCTGTTTTGAGATACACGCGTTTGAAGTTTTGAGTAGTATTAATATTCTGGCAATACCTTCAATCTTCGATGCCCGCACCATACAATTGGCTTTCTAGATTATCGTCCTGCTCCTGTTTTTCTTTTCTGCTTGATATTGAAGCGATCCTTGTGGCTTTTACCCGTTCAGACAGCGATCTCTCTGAATGCTATATGCGCTGTTTGTCGATTACTTATGTACTAAGTACTAAAATTCGAAAATCGAGTACTTAGAGATTTAATTGGACCATAATCTTTGGGGACATCATTTTTGAGGTCTTAGGGGACAATTTAAAAAGTTAAAAATAAAAACGATTTTTCGAAAATCCTAGGGTGGCCTAGCCCCTTAAGGTATTAACAACTTCTTGAAATAACGGCCCTTAATTTCTCTTCTCGGTATTAACCTTTTAATTACTTTATCCCTTACTTATCTACGACTTTCTTTCCTGTGAATTGGTTTTACAGAAATAGAATTTATGACTCGACATTCCATTTTAAGAATTCAAATTTGGGTAACACCCTTCGCCAAAACCATATTTTGTGTTTAAACAGACGTACAGGGGTCTCAGCTTTTTTATGAGGGTACATCATAATAAAATAAATAGATGAAAGAATATAATTCTACAATACCTACATATTTATACCACATTTTATGATTATTTAAATGAATTAAAAAATAAATATCTAAAAGTACATAGGCTTCAATAGCTTCAAGGCATGTTCATAGAAAAAAAGCTTATCACAATATAAATTGTCTTCATGTTGTTTAAAAATATCTTAATATTATTATAAATGAACCTCCGTGGTCAAAGAATAAGGTAAGACAAGTAATCCGAAGGGCGCGGGTTCAAATCCCGGCGAGGGCAAGTAAATCTTATTTGTTTGATTATTGTTATTTCACTATTTAATCATTTAAAATAATATAAGGCATATTTGCGGCACATTCCAGTACGAATGATACTCTCAGTATCGCCCTATTGTAACCACCATTCAGAATTGAAATGTTGCTTGAAATAGCCTTAGGCGTGTTTGGTGACCAAATCTGAATAGCCGGGTACTTCCCACCTTCCTTCTTCCCATCTCCTTCACCTACCCAGCCTCACAACATACCCTGATTGGGGATGCCATAGTCTCTGTTGGGAGCAGTTGTGACACTTGAGCGGTACTCTAATAGTCACGTAATTGTAGTTACATAAATATTATGTTTCTTACGACAGATGTTTTCTATTTGGTGATGTGTAGTTCCGTACTAGTTTATGTGTAGTTCAATGCTAATCATATGAAAAATAAATTTGATAAAAAAGATTTGATGGGAATTCAATAAATTTGTAAAAACTTCAGATATCTTAAGTATCAGTCGTTGTTTTATCTTACTCCAAATTATTTTTTTTTATTTCAAAATTATCATCAAACTGATGATAATTTTGATAGCCCCTGATTTGAGAGATAAATTACTTTATTTACAAGCCAATACCTAGAACTCAAAGGTTTGCAAATAACAATGCTAATTTATGAATAGACGTTGACGTTGACAATTGTGCATGACTATAGTTGCTATCAAGTACCTACGAGTACCTTTCTTCAAATATTTAATTCTGTTTATATAGAATGCTCTCTATTATTATAACTATTACACGAGTACACATCGCACCCGAGGGGTAACAGTGGCACAAGTCAAAAAAATGCATTTTTGAGTTAAGTATGCATAAATGTTCCTTGATGTCTATTCTATCTTCGATAAAAAAGGCACAATTTTAAAAAATGTTGTTGTGACCTTAAAAGCGAATATTTCGTTTTTATGAAATAATGTTTTACTCGAATTCAAGCAAAAATAGTGGCACAATGATCATTTTAACACCATTGTAATATTAAATCTGATAAATTTTAATAAACTGCTTTTCAACTTATGTGAAATAATATATTTTTATTGGTCAAAAACTGATTCAATACACTCAAACGAAATATTCAAACTGCTCTCTTGAAAAAAGTAGTTTTTTGAGTTGTGCCATTGTTATCCATTTGGGAGGCGGAAATGGGTACCGCCGCCCCGGGAACCTTTATTGGATAACCAACACCTCTGCCATAGGTCACCCCAAGTGGTTCACTACGTTTGGTGATTTAGCAGGGGTGCCCGGGTTAATGGGGTGAGGTTTGTCCAGGTCTTGGAGGCGGATGACCAGGACACACTGAACCCCAGATTCCTACCCACCCCTTAAGCCCTTTTCCTTCCCAGAACTCTCCTTCCCTTCCTTTCTTTAAAAAACCCTCCACACAGCATCCCCAAAGATGACATAGGCCCTATGGGAAATCATTTTCCTCAGGGCCTCCTGTGTGGAGCTCACGTAAAAAAAAAAAAAAATAACCCCCGGTTTCTTTTTATATTTATATTTTTTGTAAAAAAAAAAACAACCTTTGAGCTTAAAAAAAAACTGTATCTTAAACTGTTCTTTTAAATTATGTTTATCTCATTAATTCTTATGTTGTCCTTAATGCTACTAATACCCTTATTTGTGCCACTGTTATTCATTATCTTTTCACTGTAATGTAAAAGTTTTTTAATGGCTTTAAATTAAAAAAATCCACTTGGGACGCGGATACGGGTACCGCCGCCCCGGGAACCATTTATTGGATAACCAACATCCCTGCCATGGGTCATCTCAAGTGGTTCACTCCGTTTGGTGACTGAGCGTGGCTTCCCGGGTACATGGGGTGGAGATTGTCTTAGTCTCGGCGGAGAATACGTTTGCCCACATGCTGCATGGCGGGCCGAATAGGAAGAGACTGTTTCAAGAAGGCCTAATCTAGCCATCTTCAGCCGGGCTCTTCAGTGCGTCACTCCCGGACTTGTCGACCCCCAGATTCCTCCTCACCTCTCATATATTCCTTTATTTAAAAAAACCCTCCACACAGCATCCCTAAAGATAACCATGAGGGTTTTTTCTCTCGGCGTTTCCTGTGTGGAGATAATGTAAAAAAAAGTTTTCTAAATTGGCTTTCAGAGATATTCATTCCCTGAAACTTTTGAATTTACTATTTTTTTGTTTTTACGTGGGTTTTGAAAGAAAATCATCGTCTTATTATTTTTATTTATTATTTTTAAGGGGATTTTTTACCATTCCAAATTTCTGGGTTTTAAAAAACTAAGATATCGTAAATTATATTCAGAAAAATCCGAATCTAACATGACATTTTCAACTACTTTTATAATAAACTTACATTGTCGTAAATTATAGCAGACTAATCCGAATCGAACATGACATTTTCAATTACTTTTATATTATACTTACTTACACTGTCGTAAATTATATTCAGACACATCCGAATCTAACATGACATTTTCAATAACTTTTATATTATACTTACATTCATACTATTTTTTTTATTAATACGTACAAAACTGAGTAGATATTCTCTTTAGATTGTACTGCAGTAGACATTTAGGTGAACATTATACTATACCAAAACATCACCGTGCATTATACCTCATAGACTAAGCCAATATCTTGCCCTTTTGCCAAGGTTAAAACTAATCTAGAAGGTAATTCTAATAAATCTGAACAAAACATGAAACGGAACAAGGCACAGAATAATAAAAATGCAGCAGTCACATCTCGGAATCGAACTCAGGATTTCTATTTAACCGACACAATTTCTCAACAGACACGGCCATTGGGACCTTATTATTTTACGTCATATTTCAGAATTTTCAACAAATTTTTCGCACACATTGTGACCGTCACCTTTTAATTTACTGTGTCTTGTTCTATTTCTTGCTTCATTTTGATTTATTAATACTATCCTCTACTTCAATAATTAATATTGCGGAGATAAGTATAATCTTCAAAACTTATAAAAAAATACACTCCAATAAAATAAAACAATTAAATTTATCAACAATTAATTTAAATTTAATTTATATGTACATCTAGTAAATCTGTTTTATACAAGAGTCAGTTAATGATAAAATAAGTAGTCAAATAGTACACACATTTAAAAAAAAAGATTCTACAGCAATATTTACATGTTCATAAGTTCAGATATACCTATATAATTAAATATTATGATCCTAGTAGTACTTTATACAATATTTAGATGTTCATGAATCTAAGTTCAGATATACACAAGATAAATGTAAGCTTCATAAATACCTATTCAGATAAATCTATATAATTTAATATAATGTTACTGGTAGAATTATATTATAGAAAATGTGCATAACGTAAATATAACCTTCTAAAGGACGTCAAATCAGTCATAAAATATAGCAGGCAGTAATGTATTATTTTGGCGCGGATGTATTTTCTTCCTGGAAATCGTCGAAGAATCTGTTATAATCACTATCGGCGGAAGCGTGAGAGATGTCCATGTCAGCACTGCCCAGACTATGGTCATCAGAAGACTGGCTTTCTGCATCATCTTCGTTTTCAGTGGAAATATCCTGGAGAAAAAAAGAAACATTAGAATTTTGGAATATATAAGAAGTGCAAGGGGAAAAAAATGTATTTGACAGGGTAGCCCAGAGAAAAGGCACGGGTTATTTGAGCGTCCTTGGGGAGATTCTCACAAAACCTGCCCGAAACAAATCATCCAATTATTATTGTTATAGATCATATTCATGAACAGTTTAGATTCACACCTAATATAAATAAATAAGCTAGCCAGTTGGTAAATACCTAGTCACTTAGATAATATAAGATTAGTTCTTTCCATAGTGCGCAAATGCGTCGAAAAAAAGTTTCAAACTTTTCACAGTAAGCGAGTAATAATTGTTCATCAATAAAAGTACTTATTGATTATTTTAGGTTCAGTATCTTTAAATGAAAATGTTTCTGTTTCTTTACACAGTGATAAAGCCTAGAATATAAAATTTGCAAAGCGCGATTGATGTGGTTTTTAACCCTTTGCTGGATGGCGTAACATATCTGATAAAATAAACAAAAAAAATATTTCTTGGTAAGATTTTTACACAATCGCTGTATAATTAATTATTAGGCTGAAGAATTTTAATAGGTGGCTTATGCCGATATGATTTTTATTTAATTAGTCTGTTTGAGGTTACGTGATGTTTAATGGAGCTGACTTAAAATGTTGAACAGTTTAAGTGGAACGTTTGCGCGGCCCGTTTCATACAAATGTTAAATTTGGATTTGAGATCAAAATACCCAACCAAACAGAGAAATTATTTTTGTAATCAAATATCTAGTACGGATGTGAGCTACTTTGATTGTTTTAAATTGTGAGATATAGGCCATTAAAGAAAGTGTTTCATTTTATAGGCAATAGAACAATACATGATATGAAATATAAAATAAAAATAAAGAAAAAAACTTTTTGGTGGGTGTAAATTACCTATTTACGGCGGAACGAAATTACTACCCAAAACATTAAAATTATTTTTTCAATGTTTTTCATTTACTCAAAATTAATTGCCCAAGTTGCCTCTAAAATCATGAGACACTAAAATCTTAAATGTCCTATATCTTATAATTTAAAGAAAAAATAAACTAAGTAACTGACATCCGTACTAGATATTTGATTTACCTTTTGATTACAAAATAATTTTTCAGTTTGGTTGGGTATTTTGATCTCATTTTCAAATTTAATATTTTTATGAAACTGGCCGAAATGGGTCGCACATACGTTCCTTACGAATAGACACGTAGTTTGGGGTTTAGTTTTAGAAATTTTAATTTGAGTGACGATGATGCTTACCATATTTACAGGATTCATGAACAATTGGTGGTCTTCGACAATCGCAGCCACCATTTCGACAGCATCATCGCTCCAATCACTGCTGAAGCTTGAATCTGGAAGAATAGTAAACCTAATTAGAAGAGTTTATCAAGCAAACATTCTATCAAAATTAAGGGGATTTAATTTGGATTTATATCGACTAAAACTTTTATTACTTCGTTGTTTTGAAAGCCACAAAAATTAACTATCTAGTAAGAAGACTCGTTTTTGTCTGAAATGTAATCTGAAAACAAAAAATTAGATAAAGAAACCCATCTAGGACTCGAACCCAGGAGTTTTTTTTTAAACTATGTTTGTACGTTTACAAATATCGTCGCTTACATTATAGCACCGCATATTTCATTTTACACGGGCTTTTAAGGGAAACAAAAAACCTATTTAATAAATTATTTAATAAAAATAGCACATCTTTGAAAAAAAAGGTTCAACTAATATTTAATCATCAGTAATTTTGAGAAGTCATTTTTTTCATTAAAAAGGGTTTGGTATTTTTAGTGGTAACACACAAAAGGCTGAGAAATAATGAGATATGCGTTGTTATGCGAAAAATACACAATATTTCAATCAACTTTCTTCAAATATAAAGGAATAAAATTATAAGAGATTTAAAAAAATATAATGGTCTTATTCTTTTTGAAACATTTACTGCTAATCATTGATACAAAAGTAGCAAGTATTTTGATACAAAACTTTGTATAAAAGGAGCGGTTATTGGTCAAATAATTTTTTTGTCGATTCAAATTAGGGTGCAGGTGTATATTTAAAAGATTTTCGATTACGCGGTGTTGTAATGTTAGCGACGTTTAATAGCAATAATTGTTCTTACCTCCTAAAAACATGCTGCTGTGTGCGGAGAGAGTGCTTTCTCCGAAAGATTCATCCAAGTCTTCATCAGTGTGGACTTCTTCCATCGATCTGGCCTCATCTGCAGCGAACATCAGCGCAGACCAAGCGCGGTCAGTTTCGCTCTCGCTGTTGTTGAAGCTCATTGTAATCTTTGTACTTCACAACTTCAGAAACAAGCACAACTTTGTCTCAATTAAATTAACAGTCACTTAAAATTGAGCTAACCGATCAAAAGAACTGAGATTTTTAAATTACGGTAGCAAACTCTTCAGCAACTTGAATATTCACAATAATATCTTGAAAAAATCACGAGGGTTGCACTAGTAACGACTTTGATGCTCTCCAAAGGGGTAATGTTTGATTAATTAAAGCATTGAACTATTTATACTATTTTCAATCAAAACTGCATCCAAAAATCGCATTATGAAATACCTAATCCACCCGGCCTACTTGGGGAAGTTTATTCTTAACGACCCTTAATGACATGGCTGACTCGCGTACTTGAATGTGACTCATATTCTTGTTAATTTGATTAAATAGATTTAAATATCTTAGTAATCACCTTTTAACTACAAATGAATTAGGTTTAGTTTCTTTATGAACGTTATTTTAATTTTATTACATTTTAATTAGGTATTCCACAGCTGATTCACTTCAAAGCTGTGTTTAAATTTGTGAACATATATTAAGTGGAACTTTTGCGCGGCCATTTTCGGCCCGTTTCATACCAATCTTAAATTTGGATTTGAGATCAAAATACCCAACCAAACAGAAAAATTGTTTTTGTAATTAAAAGGTATATCAAATATCTAGTACGGATGTGAACTACTTTATTTAATTCTGCTTTAAATTATAAGATACAGGCCTTTAAAAAATTTTGTGTTTCATGATTTTAGATTCAACTTGGGCAATTATTTTTGAGTAAATGAAAAACAATAAAAAAATAATTTTAACCGTATTTATCATAGAAATATAATGAAATATGAAATAAAAATTAAGAAAAAAAAAACATTTTGATAGGTGTAAATTTAAAATACAAATTACCTATTTACGGCGGAACAAAATTTTGTCGTTTAAACATTAAAATTACTACCCTAAAAAATGCATTTTTAACAACGTTTATTTTATTTTATTTTTCATTGTATCTAACATAGTAAAATAATTTTTGTAATGTTTTCATTTACTAACAAATAATTGCCCAAGTTGCCTCTAAAATTATGAAACACTGAAATCTTTAATGCCCTATATCTTATAATTTAAATAAAAAATAAATAAATTAGCTCACATCCGTACTAAATATTTGATACACCTTTTGATTACAAAAATATTTTTTTAGTTAGGTTGGGTAGGTATTTTGATCTCAAATCCAAATGTAAGATTTATATGAAACTGGCCGAGATGGGCCGCGCATACGTTCTTCTTAAAACCCAATTATAATAATAATAATAATTGTATAAGGATGATCAGTTCAGCAATGTTTTTTTGAAAAATCACCTTTTGTAAAATATATAGTTTTTAATGATTTCATTCTACCTGTGGATGACTAACTGTATTAAAAAAACCTTTTATAAGGGTGCTGGAAAAAAATTACCTTTAATTTCACAGAAAAATAACGCTTTAAAAAATAAAATTTAATTTAGGAGACGGGTACAAGTACCGCTGCCCCGGGAACCATTTATTGGATAACGATAAGATTCCGGTTTTCTTAATACTACACTTTTACGTTTAATATGCACTCAAAATGATTCTTATTTCTAAACGTAAACTAACTCCTGTCCTATAGTGTATTTTAGGTTTAATGATTCTTGTTTAATGGCACCGTTTTTTTTTATCATTATCTATTGTCCTTTGCCATAACAGCACTATTATTTTTAATTTTGTCCTATTTGCATAGCTTTACATATACTATACATTCTTTGTTTCATATTATTTTATCAAAATTTTGTAAGGTAAGGAACACTATAGGATTACTTTTAAGTTTATTGTAGTTAAGCGCACTTGAAGTGAAATTACACTAAACCGCGCTATATAAATTTGACGGTATTATTATTATTAACGAAAACCCCTGCCGTAGGTCACCCCAAGTGGTTAACTACGTTTGGTGATTTAACAGAGGAGCCCGGGTTAAGCCACGGCGTGAGATTTATTTAGGTCTTGGCGGCGAATGCCCACAAGCCCACCAATTTGCCCACCTACTTCATGGTTGGCCGGATCATGAAACCTGATCTAGATCTTTTTAGCCGGCCCGTCGCCTTGAAGGGATGGATTCATTTTTCCGTCACACGTTGACCACCAGATTCTTATCCTCCCCTATCATACATTGTTCCATCCCAGAATTTCCTCACCTTCCTTTCCCTAAAAAGCATTCCAAAGAAGGCGCGGACCCTGAGGGTTTATTTTTCCCCATAGCTTAATGCGTGAAGCTAACTTAAAAAATAAATGTCATTATCATCGACTCTGCCTCTTTGTTGGTGGGTGAAGTACAAAAAAGTACGTATGAGGCGATGATTGAATATAAGTTACGCAAGGGTTGTGTACCAATTTAGACTCTCTGCTTACCCTTGCGGAAAACGGCATTAGTTTGGGTAGTTAGTAGTTACTTGCTGAGCTTTTTTCATAGTTATATTCAGCAAACGTTATTTGATTCATCCTGCGTACTGTGCATCCTGTATTTCAAGATTTCTGCTTTTTGAAGTGAAACTTCTATAGCCCCGTTGTGATTTGGAATTCAGATGAAACGGAAATGACACACACAGCACCTGTGAAACATCACACTCCTATCAAGGCTCCTATTGGTTGAGATATTAAACGGAAATTACTCTAGGTCTGCGCTCATTGACCGCTTGATTATGACCTCACTTTTCAAGGCTCCTTGGTTCTTCATTGGTTGAGATTGTTTCGGTAAAGTTTTGCTTCTACCGCGTGTTAACTGCACTCAAACTTTTTACTTGTTTGATGTTAACCACTCAGTCCTCCACCATATTTTGTCAGAGAGTCAAGATATTTCCTCTGTGAAATAAATACCTAATAAACGTAATGTTTCTGAAAGTATCCGAAAACTAAAAACTGTTTTTGAAAATTTGATAAATCGAAATACACGTATAATTTTTGAAGTATAAAAGTTTTGCACGCAAACACAAAAAAGTTTTTAAAGTTTAAAATTTTTTCAACTAAGGTTTTTTCTAAACTATACGTAATACTTACATATTTTATTTTAAAAAAATGTATTGTAACCGTTATTGTCACCTCTTTTTTTATGGTTCCATGTAAAAATTATGAATTAAAAATTCCCAACGACAAATTAATTTTTTTTTGCGATCCGAAATTTTGGTTTCATAAAGGAATACATTTCACTTATTTTGTGATTAACTTACAGATTTGAATGAAAAGTTTAGGTTTCGCTGTAAGCGAACTTACGTTCGTTGATGTCTCGTGCGTCCATGAAAGATATTTTAGTCGTAATTATTATTGTTGCACCCAAAGATATTCAAATATAAGTTATGCTACGGTGTCCGCCCGACTTTCAGCGGGATTATTTCCGAATGGGAGTAGTTTGAATACGGAAACAGTTGATTTTTGAAAGTGTGCAGTAGTTTTGGTTAACATGTTACGTTACAAATACACCGCCAATATAGATGCGCGCGCACCATCCCCTCCCGCGCGCACTCTACCCCTTCCCGCGAGCGACAAACCGGAGCCGCCGCTAGACCGAACTCTCGCGGCGGCCTCAGTCTCCAGCAAGCCGGCTTACAGGGCCCACGTACCGCCCGAACATGGGCGACACCAGTTCAGTTCCGCCGTGTGCGCTTCCGGTCTCCGATGGACGCTGCGTAGCTTGACAGAATCAAGCGCGTGAAGCCGCTGTTGGCCCAAAACCAAACGTGAGTCAATTACCATGTTATCCTTTGTGTGCAATTAAATGTATTGACCCTAGCCACGCGTGATAGAGAAGAGAGACGGACATTCAAACTAACTTTCAGCTAGGATCGTTCCTTATGTATTATTGTGTCTCCTAGAATTGAATAAACTGTTTATGTGATAACCTACCGTGTTTTGCTTGACGAGGGAGGCCCTGGGACAATGGAGAAACGTGAAGTTCCGAACCACGAGCACTAGCCCTGAGTTTACGAGGAATCCTGCTTGTGCCAAATCTTGAGCTAGTTATTATTTGGGGCAGATACAGCAGCTAATTGTATTAAATATGTGAGAGCTTTCTCTAACCCTGCCGTTAGCGTCAGCACGCACGCTGGACGCCAACACTGGCGCCCAACGTGGGGCGCCAGTGTTGGCGTCCAGCGTGCGTGCTGACGCTAACGGCAGGGTTGGAGAAAGCTCTCACATATTTAATACAATTAGCTGCTGCATCTGCCCCAAATAATAACTAGCTCAAGATTTGGCACAAGCAGGATTCCTAGTAACCTCGGGGCTAGTGCTTGTGGTTCGGAACTTCACGTTTCTCCATTGTCCCAGGGCCTCCCTCGTCAAGCAAAACACGGTAGGTTATCACATAAACAGTTTATTCAATTCTAGGAGACACAATAATACATAAGGAACGATCCTAGCTGAAAGTTAGGTTGAATGTCCGTCTCTCTTCTCTATCACGCGTGGCTAGGGTCAATACATTTAATTGCACACAAAGGATAACATGGTAATTGACTCACGTTTGGTTTTGGGCCAACAGCGGCTTCACGCGCTTGATTCTGTCAAGCTACGCAGCGTCCATCGGAGACCGGAAGCGCACACGGCGGAACTGAACTGGTGTCGCCCATGTTCGGGCGGTACGTGGGCCCTGTAAGCCGGCTCGCTGGAGACTGAGGGCTTGCCGGTCCGAGAGCGGCAGCTCGGATTGTCGCTCGCGGGAGGGGGTTTGATGCGCGCGGGAGGGGATGGTGCGCGCGCATCTATATTGGCGGTGTATTTGTAACGTAACAAACAATATGGTTTGAATACGGAAATAGTTCGTTCATTTAGTTAATTTTCTATGGTTTACAGTAGCATTGCTTAACAATAGTTAAGTAAGCCTCTCAAAAACTGGGCGTACTGTACAGGGCCCGCAGATTCTTTAATAGTACACAACTGCTAACTCTGTACAAATCACAAATGTGCACCACGGTTGAATTTGGCAGCCATCTCTGGTCTAGAGCCCCAAAATACTTGAAAAAAAAACCTCAACTCTGTGCAGAAACGGGTAGACCACCCGGCGGTCCGTTTGATAGATTCTCCTTACTTAACAAACGGATTGCAATCTTTAGAGCATAGGCGTCGGGTGGGAATGCAATCCTTATTCTACCGGTATTTCAATGGAAGATGCTCCGAGAAACTAACGTAATTGAGCCCTTCGGCACCGGTGCGTACTCGGGAAGCGTGCCCAACATATGTACGCGGTTGACGTTTGTCACGTGAGAACGGGTCGCTTCTTCGACTCGTTCTTGTATTCAACAGCTCGGCTGTGGAACGCCGGCCTCTGTGTTTCCTTCCTCCTACAACATGGGTCTCTTCAATACCAATGTTCATTCCTTCATATCCTCAAAAATACCCTCCACACAGCATCTCAGATGACATAGGCCCTGAGGGAAATTATTTTCCTCAGGGCCTCATTAGAATTCCCGTATGCTACAATTACATTTGCCTTGATAATGGATACTTTGATACTGCAACGCTGTCCTAAGCGTTGGCTAAAGAAGGAGGAGGTGCAACACGGCATAATAAACCAAAAATAAATCACAATTCTACTTTTGGCCGTGACAATCTCAAATCATATCCGAATTACATACTTGGTTTAATCTTACGAAGCCAATCGTAATTAGGTCTGTGAATCATTTTATTTAAATTCAATTACCAGATTAAAAAACAAACAATTACGCCTTAATATTCTGAGTAATTGAATGAGTTCACTAAACCTAATATACATATTAATATTTACTGAGTGGGGTTAAATTAGATAATTTGGCATCCTTTCCAGAAGTTTCATATTAAATACCTGTGTTTTGTTTTGGAGGAAGGAACTTCGTAAATAATAAAGCATCTTCAGGAAACTTTAAAGGACTCGTGACTTTTATTTGCTCTATTCCCAATTACATTGTGAATATTCAGGAGACCCAAACTACCCAAGACAGACCAAGGATTTTACTTTTACTTATTAAGAAGGTAGGATGGTGAGACGAGAAGAGAGAAAAAACCAAAACATAGGCCTTTTATACTGCCTAAGTCTGAAGGGAGTTTGCATCTCCTGACATCTATGGATAATTTCTTCTATTAATTAATCAACCTTACATAAACCAAAAATCGAAATGTCTGGAGAGGTGTGAGTCCTAGCTAATTAGATTAAATTTTATACAACCTGTTAATGTGTTTTTTCCCTTATTACGAATGCTAATAAGTTTAATCGAAAAAGCAGATAATTAGGTTCTGGAAAAAACCATTAATAAACGTTAACACCTTATTTGAGAACTCAAACTATAAAATAAGTGTTAATACGATTATTTATAAATTTGTAAGTAACTACTTAAATTGCAGAATAGTACTTTTTTGGTGAACTTTATGGGAAATTTTAGACAGTTATGTTTAAACCACATTTGTATTTTATGAATAAATATTCATTGAATAAACTAACCAAATGTATTTATTTATTATCACTTTTTAAAGACTTTACAAAATGTATTATTATAATAATAGTTTATTCCGGAATGTATACAAGGGTAGTTCAACGCAATACATTCCATATTTAGAAATAACAAAAGAAAGACAAATAATCAGATGAGGTAAAAAGTAAATAACTACACATAAATAAAATAGATTTTTTTCTTTGTGAATATTTTTTTGGTACAATTGGTATAATTTTACAAAACAAGCTTTTTTATATAAAGTTAAAAAGTAAAAAATAATACAATTAGCAGATTAACGAAAAAAAATCCCACATAGGTTTCGCCACTGGGTATACTTGTGTGTTTTTAAAACAGTTAAAATTTTACTCATATAGATACATTACCTTTGTAGAATATTAAAAAATAAAATTAAATAAATAAAAAATATTATCAGTGATTACTGAATTCAAAAGTTGCTAATGGAAGAACATCTCACTAGGGCATTCCTGTACCGAGATGTGCAGTTTTACATTAGTGGAATTAATAGAAAAACATACACATAAACTTAATAAAAGTATAATAATACACCTACAAAAGAAGCACTAAATGCAGTTATTTAAACATTTATAGTTCACAACAATAACATTCTAATGTAAACTAAATAAGTACAAGGTACCTGTAATGGCTTATCAGATGCATTCATAGGGTAACCATACTAACGGTGACAATAAGGATAGTACGAATAATAAATAAATTATTACCAAAAAAATAAAGTTAGGTAAATAATAACAGCTTAATAATAATAGATAGATAAAAATGAAGAATTACGTTAGGAAATAAATTAAGTAGACAATACACAATATAATTATGAGTAAAAATAATAAAAAATGGCAATAGTAAGTAAATAAACAAAAATAAATTATATAGTGTAATAAATAAATAATAATAAGAAAGTTAATTAGATAATAAAAAGAACATCAAGTATATATATTATAAAATAACACCAACGCAACTTACAGATAAAAAACAAACACTTTTTAGCTTGTCTATTTCTATTTTGTGGAAACGAACAAATTAGATGAGGAGAAATTTATGACCAACACCCATACAACAACCTTCAGTCCGCCTCGGAACAGGAAAACCTAGTGAGGAGGACTGAGAACAAAATACTTCACTCTATATGTTTTTAATTTACCTCATATTGTATTTTTTACCTTACTCGATATTGTCGTTAAATAAAAAATAAAAAATAAAATAATATAAGGGAAATAATAATTGTTTTTCATTATTAAATGATGACGCCACAAAGTAAATTTGCCTATTTTGAAGAAATAATAATAATTCAATAGAGAAATGTTTTCTCTGTTGAGTCGGATAGTTTGTTAATAAAAAATTACTTCATTGTAATTAATTGTAAGAACCGTTTTTTTTAATCTGTTATACGTATGTATTTTTAATAATTAAAAAAATCTCAACACACCTACTAATCTTATATATGTACAATGCCGCCATGAGTGAAATCACAGTGTCCTCATTGAGATTATTAAAGGAAATGCTGTGCTTTTAATCATTATGGCAAAATAACACATTTCAAAAATATGGTCAGAACAGGTTCTGCTAGTGAGCCTTCATTTAACAATTAAGTTTTAACCATTTACCTACAGTTGTTGATTGTATTACACTATCCTACCTACTATCTTTTATATTAGGAACTTTTTTTATATTACTTAAAATTATCATTTATATTATACTTGTAAGCTGTACGTACGAGAAGAAATAAATAATTTTAAAATTTTAAATTTTCCATTATATCTTTTTTGAATACATACCTGAACAACCCCAGTAACAATGTTTTGTATTAATTGAATAATAATTGAAGAAGTTCACTGACTCAGCATAATTGTTACCCTCCATTAATACCTGGAGGAGAGGTACATATCATGGTAGATAGTCCCACAATTTCTGCACTGAAAAAATTACCGACATCTAGTATTCTGGTATTGGTGGAAACATCAGTTAAAGCGACGCTCTACTAAGTAATTCAAAATCATCAGTTTTTGATTTGAAAATTACATAGTTCAAAAATGTTTTAGATATTTTAATTAAATACTGCGAGTATAACACAAGGGAATGTTTGCCTTTGAAATATTCAAGGATTTTTAAAATTTATTTAAAAGAAAACAAATCACTTTGTAAAAAACCAATTTTGAATTAAAATTATCTACATGTTTCAAATTCTTCTTTCGTCAGGATAAGATAAACGTAAAAATTTAAACCTCTGATTTTAAAGCATTTTGAAAATTTTCATTAAAAAGATGTGTTTTTTACAAAGATTCATTTGATTGAAGAATTAAGTATTTTTTTGATTAGTATTTTTATAAGCCGGCGAAAATTTGTGAAAATTAAATTCTTTAAAAACTGATCCTAAAACAGCAATTTGAGCGTGAACTTCACAAAATAACATAAATGTACCTTTTGGCAATGTTTTTTTTCTTCAATAAATCAAGACAGGTGACTGGTGTTAAACGGGAATTTATGCCTTATCGTCATCTTAAGAGGAAGTTATATTGTTAGCGGCCTGATCCCGAGTTTTACGTGACGTGGTGCATCGCCTTAAACGTAAAAGTAACATAAATAAAACGCATAAAAATTTACACGAATAATAATTTATGCCAATAATTAAAACACGTTTAATAGTAAGGCTTTACCTATGTATTTTTATGCTGAGAAGATGTGTTTGTTTGCAAAATTTCTAACTTGACATGCTTTTATTACGTAATACATAAATATTTTGTATATCTTAATAAACCGTGAGGAGGCATATTTGAGAACTTTTCTTATGGGACTTGTTTTATGACCAGGCAAGATGAAAATAATAAAAATAAAATAAAATTTTATTGCACGAAGCAAAAAACATTCTAATGCACTCAACTAAGTCAATGGTATTAAATACATAAAATCCTAAACTTTTTTCTATACATACATCTTCTTAAGTTTCGGTTTTGTTTTCTCGAATGGTTGAATGCAAATCTTGGAAGTTGAAATTAACCTACTTCCCGATATGCGACCGAGCTGAAACTCGGCAGATAGACTCGTTATCGTTATCAGTGTCAATGCATTAGTCGGCCCAGGAGACGACGCAACTTGGACGTTCCGTTCGATGCACAGGACCGTGTGGAAGTCGAAACTGTTTCACTACATAATCTTGTTTCACTACATAAAACTGTTTCACTACGTTTTTTACGGGTTGTTCTCTTTATGTATCTTTGGGGATGCTGTGTGGAGGAAAGGTTTTAAGGAAAGAAAGGAAAGTACATAAGTTCTGGGAAGGAAAAATGTATGGTGGGTATCTACGCGTCAGCTTGTTCATGAATAACGGACGTATGAATCCATCCTTCGCGCTGTGGTACAAAACGATGGGTCAAGAGTCACCAGCTGAAGAGGTCAAAGGGTCTCCCTAAACTCTCGATCCGAACCGCCATGCTGTAGGTGGGCAATCGCAATTGTCGCCAAGGTTCAGGCAAACCTAACCCCATGAATCCGGGCACCTCTGCTAATTCACCAAACATAGCTATGAGATGACCTATGGCACGGGTGTTGATTATCCAATAAATGGTACCCGGGGCGACGGTACCCATCCCCGCCTCCCAAATTACGTTCAAAATCAGCAAAACTCTTTGAAATTGAATGTAAAGCTAGAAATTTGTTTAGGCTCAAGGGGTTTTTCGGAAAGGTTTTCTTCAATAAAGTATGATTTTTTTTTTTCAAAATTCCACCCCTGTTACCTACAATCAATGTTTTTAATTTGTTTTTCTTTCATAATATCTGGGTTCTATGTTATGCAGCTAAAACAACCGAGCTGTAATAAAACTTTATTACTCTTTTTAAACCTCTACGGAGGAATAATCCAAACTATTCCTTCGGTACTGAAACTTGAAACAAACCAAAAAGTTCATAATGTTCTTTTTCCAACTACTAAATACTTTTTCGAAGTACTAAGCATCCAATAAATTGGTTTAATGGGTTTCTATCATCAGAATATTTGAACCTATCTTAAAGCAATCTTATAATTTTAATAAAATGAACTTTTTTATTGATTTATGCATTTATGCAATGACTTCCATAAAATATTTAATATTTGACAATATTTCATAAGGAACATCTGCATCTTGTAACAATTAAACCTTGAACATTTTTAATTGGAGTGTTCCCCTTGAATGGCAGGAGACCATATTTGTCCCAGCTCACATACGTCTCACATGCATACTCACATACATACAGCTCACATACATACAGCTCACATACAAACAGCTCACATACATACTCACATACATACGTCTCACATACATACTTACATACATACAGCTCACATACATTCTCACATACATACAGCTCACATACATACAGCTCAAATACATATTTTACATTTATATTAGACATCCATACTAATATTATAAATGCGAAACTGCTCGAGTTTGTTTATGACCTTTTCACGCATAACACAATATAAAGACTTTAATAATTCTTTCACCAATATAAAGCTAAATTATATGCGCAGACTACAGGTTGTATATGATGGTAAGCTCTGGCGTTATGAAATTATAAATATTAATATATTATATTTGTTATACTTTTTGTGTCGCTAACAAAGGCGAGTTTTTGCTAACGTCAGAAAAAAATCTTTTCCATGGAAACAATGTTGATATATTTTTGGGCTATATGCTGGTAGGCACTCAGTCTACTGGTCAGCTACTACTGCAGAAAATTTAAATATTAGAATTCGTTTTTTTTTTTGGACAAGCTTGGAATAAATGTCAGATTTGAGTTCCTGTATTAAAAATATAATTCGTAACAATTATAAAGACTGAATGATAAATAGAGCATTTTTTTTATTATATTAACGAACTTCCAAATATTTAAATAAAAATAAACATCCGAATTGTTTGTAAGCGCATAAATTTCGAACGAATGAACAAAATTGGATAAGTAATTCTTTTTTTCTTTGAGCTATAGCATTATGAAATTTAGGTGGTAGGCGAGATGTTTGAAAACTGAATGTAAGGGAATGAATATATGGAATGCGGGAGGGGATGGGGGTGGGGTGGGGGGGAGATAATTGATAAGTGCAAGCGCTACAGTAATTTCCCGTAATACCATGCGAGCGAAGCCGCGGGGAAAAGCTAGTATCAAATAACATCTCGTTGAATGTAATAATTTTATATTATTATTAGAAGTTCCTAAAATGAATACTTGCCCTCAATTCCTATTTCAGACTTGTATTTATCAAGTTTCTACGTCTGATATTTAGTTTAGTTCTATAATAAGAACTTTGACAATATTTGTTTTCATTTTTACGTGTGCATACATTATCATAAGATTATTACAAAATGTATAAGACTATTGATTGAAATGAGATCCCTGAGGCTTATGTGTGGTAAAACCATGTATGATCGTGTGAGAAATGTGGAGATCCGTAAAGAATGCGAGGCTGATGTAAGCGTAATTAATAAGATTAAGTAAGGGTTGCATGGTTGAAAGTTTGGGCATGTAGAGCGAATGAATGAAGAAAGGGTGTAAGGAGAATATATGACGCAAATGCGAATGGTAGACGAAGTCGGGGACGCCCGAGAAAGATATGACACGACCAAGTGAATCATATACTTGATTTAATCGGGCGATGTCAAGAGTCAGAATAATAGGGGAGCATGTATGAGACGATGTATGAATGTGAACGAGGCAAGGAGTGTGTGCCAAGATCGAGTTGTTTGGCGGTCCGTCCTCTCTGCCTACCCCTGCGGGGAAACTGCGTGATGGTTAGTTAATTAGTTATAAAGCTAATATAATAATATTCTAATATATACGTACTAAAATTTGGACTTCACAACATTGAGACACAGCCCACGAAAAACTGCAAAACTTTTAGCTTCCATAACATTAACAGGGAGTTCATTGAACACTTTCAGACCTATATAATAAATATTGTTTAGTATTCTCGATAAATTTGTTTTAAGAAGCCTTAAATTCTTGCATTTTCTCATTAGATAGTAATGAACTGTACTATCAGTACTAACATAATTCAACATTTAATCTGGAAACATTTTATTTTGTACTAAGAAATAAATACTACTCGAAGGGTATTATATAAAGACTTATCGTAACCACATACTTTGTGGCATAGGTTTTCATGTGTATGAAAAATGATATTAATTTATAAGTTTTGGGTGGAAAATCGTTTTCATAATGAGTAGTTGATTTGTGTATTGAAAAATCAGTATTTTTATTTTATTTAAAATAATGCACAGCAAGGTTAATTTACACTATTTAAAAAATATAGCGAGGTATATAAACAAGCTAATAATTATTATGAATAAATAGATTTAAAATAATAAAATTAAAAACATATTATAAGAGAGTCATGTTACAGTAAGGGCATTTGGATTTTTTTGTCATTGTTATTATTTTCGTTTTTCTTAAAAAAAAAAAATTTTCATCTGATTTTTGGTCGGTTTCATCATCAGAGTCTTGTTCGCAATCGGAGGCCAGCCAGTCGGTTGAGAGGCCATTGCCGCGAGCGTTTTCCGTTTTAACTCCTCTTTGTTTTCCATTATAATTTTTCCATTTTAATTCGTCTTCAGCCTCATCTTTCACCTCGTCTATGCCTTCTACCAAGTTTTTTACTTCCCTCCTTCTTATCAGCAGTAGTAAGAAACTGTTGAAGAATATAAATTAAATTAGATTTTTAAATCGTAAAAACGTGAGAACATGGAAAAGCTGTAGCTGGAATAGCATTTCCTAATTTGGGACATCATAGACGAGTTAAAATTATGATTTCAATGTCATTTGAATCATAATCTGTATTTTGAAACGTGGCGAACCACTTGGGGCAGAGGTGTTGGTTATCCAATAAATGGTTCCCGGGGTGGCGGTACCCATACCCGCCTTCCGAAATGAAGATACGTAAATACCAATGTTAGAGGGAGTGCGCTAATTCTATTTCTCTTTGAACACTCACCAGGGTGCCTTAAGGGTAATATTTTTACATGTAAAAAAAACATAATTAATTAATCCGTGAACCTGCAAAATATTTGCAGGCTTACAAAGTTTTTTTAATTACTTTACTGAAGCGTATCATTTCACTCCGTAGTGAATACACTTTTTATTTTTATTTTTTACACATATTTCGCTTTCCACATTACACACTTTTTATTTTAATTTGTCTTATTTCAATCATATTAATCACTTTATGTTGTGTACTATGTACTTGCCTAAAACAACTGTATTATTTAATTACTTATCTTTGTATAAGTCCACTAGGTCTTAAATAGATAAATACTTTATTAACCCTTTGTTGAAGTTTCTTAGCATTTCGTTGAGTCATTCTGTACATTTTAAACAATCATTCTAGTATCATAATGGCTTTAAATACAACTTAAAATCCCATTGAACTTTGTTCCTAGACATATCAAATTAGTCGAAAACGGTCAGAATTCCCAATAAAAGCTCATTAAAAGTAATGTAATTAAGCAAATTATAATAGCCAGGAAAACACTATTATCGCACTACTACCCAAACATTGATAACCAGATCAAAAAACTTAATGTTCGGCAGTCGTTTATTTAAAATGACAAACAATTACTTTGCCCGGTCGTAGGTGATTAGGTAAAAACGGCTTAGTTCGGATTCCTAATCCTTATAATACGAATAATCCTTTGGGGGGAAACTACCGTAGTTGTGCAGTTCATAGTTCTAGGAAAAACCATAAGCCAGGTAAAAGCTAACCATCCAAATTCTGAAATATCAAACCAATGCACGTACGCACATAATATTCGTTTCATTGGAACTGATCTGTTACTATTTTCGCATCAAACTTATTTTTGGATTTGAGGCTTTATTCTTATGTGCTAAAAAAAAATAACGTCGCGCAAGAGTCCCAACTGTCCGCAACCGTTTGGAGCCAGTGGAACTATTGCATCTCAAGACTGATGGCAGCGGAGAGGGGAAGGAGATGTGGGAGAGGAGGGTGGGAAAGTACCTCGCTGATCAAATTTTGTTACCAAATACGGTGAAATCCATTACCAGCAACATTTCGATACCGAAAGGTGCACTTTCACCAAAACCAAAGTATCCCCGGGTTCATGGGGTGAGGTTTGTCCAGGTCTTAACGGCGGATGCGTCTGCCCACATGCATGGCAGGTCGTATCAAGAGAGAATGGTTGAGGGAGGCCTTTTGACCTTTCCAGCCGGACTCTCGACCCATCGCCTCACACCTCAGTTGAAGTGATGGATTGATACGTCCGTCACTCCTGGATACACTTACCCCCAGATTCCTACCCACCCCTCATATCCTTTTCCTTCCCGGAACTTCTTATCCTTCCCTTACTTAAAAAGACTCACCACGCAACATCCCCCAAGAAGACATAGGCCCTGAATGAAATTATTTTCCTCAGGACGTAATGAATGAAAGAAAAAAAATCTTTCACCCTTATGGTATTACGCAGTGTTGCGCTTCCTCCTTATTTAGTCAGCGTTTCGGACAGTATTATCACATCATCATACTGATGGTCAAAGCAGGTACCGCAACACGACATAATATCACAAAAATAAGTAACTGTATGTCCACACATCATTTAATATTTTAGATCAAAGGTGTAACAAAATACCTATAACTGCTCGAAAACACATTATTAATTTTTGTTTAAATTATAAAATATGGCCATTGGTGGTGTCAATTTTTCATGACATCATTGGCAGCATTGGGGCAGCAATTATTTTTTAGTAAATGTGTTTTTTCCAAAATATTTTTGTTCTGTCTTCTACGTAAATATAATGAAATAAACAAAATGTTTAGGCAGCATTACGACGGTCTTTAAATTAAAAACGACAAATTTCTTTCGAACACAAATATGCCGTGTATAATTTAAGGGTTACCAAACCAGTTTAATTATTATAAAATTATAATTTATTTGAATTATTTACAAATTTCAACTTAAAATTGATTTCAAAAATACCTAAAATGCAACACAACAATGCATTCGTGACTTAAAATGGAAAAAAGCAAAATCAAAGCATTTAAGAGGGAATAACCATGTCATTTTTAAATCAACTTTTAGACGTATCGACTATTTTTCACAAAAAATTAAAATTGATTTCGAAAGACTGTTCCTTTATCTAGTGAAGCTATTTTTTAAATTTTGAGAAAAATCTGTTTATTTTTCGTACAATAAGGTTTTACCGTAGGTTGTTGGCAGATTTGTTAAATTTTCAAACAAAATTTTGTATTGAACAACATGCATTTCAAATCGTGTAATCGTTTAGTAAAATAAACCAATGAATTATTTGGATTTAAATTTTAGTTCAAATAAAGTCAATAAAAAAAGATCCGCGCCCTTGTTTTGTGACGAAAATACTTCAGTTTTCCATTTATTTACGGTCTTACAAACTAATTTATTTAAAAAAAAAAATGTATTCTTATTTTGCTTAAAATTATTGAAAAATTATAAATACTTATGATCAAACAATAATTACATAAAGTACATAATTTTAATTATTCTATCATCACGAGTGTGAGCATTTATGAATGTGGGTATTTATCAAAGCAAATTTGGAATGAAATAAAATCATTATTGAGTCATTATGTTAAAATGCCGGAAAGTTAAATATGGAGAATAATTAATCTTTCTCATCGGAACCGCCCTGTACCGCTGCAAGGGTACAATCGCAAGATCATCTTTCGACGAAATTTAAATTCTCGGCCGCTGGTTAATGGTTCTTAACGAATAATCAAATGGAATAGGTCCAAGATCTCGAGTGAACTCATAAATGGTTCGACGAGTTTTCACAAGTGAGGATATACTTGCTTACCTATATACTATGCTGATTTTCTTCTTTGAAGGGTTCAATAGGAGTGATACTTTCTTCCTTTTCGTCTTGGTTCCAGTCAAAAGATTCCTCCTTTATGACTGTCAGGCAGTTCCGCCATATCCACATCGAGATCTTGGCTTCCTGTGTCGCTAGCGCCTTTGTCGATCACTTGCGGGTGGCGATAACCTCATCTGTCTTTATGAAAATAATATCACGTTAGTAAAAACACAATTTTTTTTAGAATCTTTCTAATTTTGTTTTCACAAAAAAATGCAAAAATGAGTCATTTATATAATAAACAATGGGGTACACCAACACAACACAAGAAATCACAACAAACTTCTTATATCAAAAATCAAATCAACAAAATATGGACTAAGATCCCTAGAATACATAGCTCACACAAAATATAATCAACTACCCAACGAGATCAAACGTGCAAGTCAATGAAAAAAGACCCAAACTAACATGCTCAAACTTCATCTTATTAATGACTATCTGAAATAATAATGTTGTGTATGTCCCCATCATATGTCCATTTAATACATACAGCTATATGTTTCATGTAATGCGTATCATTCCCGCAATGAGTTTATTAACTCCTGGGAGTACAATGCTTTATATAATATACTATATTCTGTATTGTATACTTTTGATAAATAAATAAATAGTATTTCCACAAACCAGGTATACCGCTAAAAACATGAGGAAGATTTAAAGATTATTTTTCTGAACATGATTATCGCATTAAAAATGTTTAATTTTAATATTTTCATTCATAATTATTGATTTCAAAATACGCGTAAACGGAACGAAACGAAAACGGCCCATGACTGCTTGTACGCAACATGACGTCACTAGAGTCGCCGTCCCGAGGTTTATCACCGTGTTACTATCAAACATCTAAACATTCTCGACTTGTTCGGGATTATAGACGGTTTTATTTCATATTTAAGATGATTGTGTTGTTCTACAGTTTTATATAATATTGTCCAGTTGTAATGACTGACAGTAGTATTTTGAACGGCGTAATCCGACAACTTGCCTAAAATAGACGCTACAATGAGTAACAGTAATTTTCTAAGCCCCAAATTTCGGGATTCTAAGACGATATGATAATGAAAACATTTTATTTACACAAACCCTCATATTATATACGTTATATAATGGTTTCAATATTTTGACAAAATAGAGTTAATTCCGGCCCTTTTAAAATTAAATTGGAACAAAACAGCAAATGTCAGTTCGTTACATAACTTCCCTGTCATAAAATGACGTTTAAAACTTTGGCCATTCTACAAGTAAATTTCCTTATTTTAAGTGAATACCGCACAAAAGTCCCAACTGCTCCCAAACATCTGGAGCCAGTGAGACTATGGCATCCCATTTGGGATATTTTGTGAGGTTGAAGGTAGTGGGGAGGAAAGAAAATGCGGTAGAGGAAGGTGGTGAAGTACCTGGCTATGCAGATCTGGTCACTAACCACGGCTAAAGCCTTTGAAGCAACGTTTCAATTCTGAAAGGTGGTCTTACACCAGGGCGATACTGAAAGTATCGTCCACTCTGGACTCTCATGTGCCGCAAATATAGTACATATTATTTTAAACGAATAAATTGTGAAATGCAAAAAAAATATTCAAAGGCCGATCAGTGGCTGATTTGGCATCGCGTTTGGGTTCTCCATCACGACACAAGCAACATTATCCTGTTTCCTATGTGGTGGTAGTAGGAGATTTTCACATAATGTCAGATCATTCGTAACTCAGGAATGTATGTTTTGATTTAAAATAAATAAAAAAATACATTTTTTAAACGTTTATTATAAAATTTATATTGTGTATTATATACATATTAACGCCGGGATTGCTAGTCGAGAGCCTTACCCCTCGACCACGGAGGCAGTCATTAGTGTGTAGATATCCATCTTACGACTGTATATAAAGGTGTTTCCACGTTTAAATTATGAATTTAAATAGTCAAAAACGAAAGGTTTTTTTTTGTAGTTTAAAATTTAAATCTGAAAAAAAAGGCACGGGGGCTCCATTGAAGCCTCCTTCTTCTTCTTATTGTACTAAGGGCCAATATATACTGCAGATAGTACACAACTGCTGACCCTGTACAAATCGCAAGTCCACCTGTTGAATTTGGCAGCCACCTTTGGTCTAGAGTCCCAAAATACTTGAACATTCAGAAAGCACAAACGGGCGGTCCGTTCGATAGATTTCCCTCTCAAACAAACGGATTGCAATGTTTAGCGCGCAGGTTTCAGATGGGAATGGTGTCCTTGTTCTACCGGTATTTCAATAGAAGATGCTCCGAGGACCTAGCGTCATTGAACCCTTCGGCGCACACATTAAACGCACGCCCAACATTTGTACACGACACGTACACGACATTTTTTGTCGCCTTAGAAAGAGTCGTTTAAACATCTTATTTTGTGTTTTTCTTGTAGTATTTGTAAACGTGTGTACCAAACTATACATGTTTTGCAAGTGGGAAAATATAGGATAAATATAAAGATATAATTCGAGCAAACTGGAAGTCAATAAATAACACCAAGTACAACTTAACGAACTCACTACAGTCACCTACGGGCGGCGATCGCATGATGAGAGGCGCCTGTGACGTCACAGAGTGAACGGGGGCAAAAACATCGTTTTGGGGGCATTTTCAAAAGGCGTATTTTAAAACGTTATAGAAAGTTAAGTCGTCGTCATAAAAATAAAATAAAAATTCCGTTATCATCGTAATTTTTTGCTTAATTTTTTTCAATAATAAAAAAATTGTGGAAATACCCCATTATATGAACATTATTTAAATATTCTTTTTTGCGGATTCTCTTATTGATTCCTATGAAGGCCATAGATTGTATTAACAATCCAAAATTTCAGTCTATTCGGCGGCATGGAACATAAAACTACTTTTAAAGTTCGACCCCAATTAATTGATTCCTCTAAAGACCGTAGTTTCTCATAAGAATTCAAAGTTTCAGTCAGTTCGGCGACAAACAGCCTGAGAAAACAACTTTCAAATTTCGCCCTTGCATTGTTTTTATTTTATTTTTAATACATAAACGGCTATACTGCCTTTTATAAATAAACATATAATAGAGTACAAAAGTAAGAAAAATAATATCATTACATAATAGTTGTTTAAACTTAAAAATAACATACAATTATTTTGTGTATCACAACAAAAAATAATAAGAAATAAAAATGAGAAATATCATCATTTCATTTCAACATGTTCATATTGCGTATATAAAGTTACATTATGGAAAAAATAAGAAACTTAAAAACTGAAACCTAAAAATAACATACAATTATTTTGTGTATCACAACAAAAAAGAACAATGAGAAATATCATCATTTCATTTCAACATGTCCACATTGCGTATATAAATGAGAAATATCATCATTTCATTTCAACATGTCCACATTGCGTATATAAATGAGAAATATCATCATTTCATTTCAACATGTCCACATTGCGTATATAAAGTTACATTATGGAAAAATAATTTTTGAGTGCATATTTATATTGCGCTAATTTTAAGAAATAAATGTCGCGAAAACAACTTTTTAATTTCGTCCTTGCATTATGACCGTGAGAATGACGATTTTTCCACAAATGTTATTTTTTACAAATGTTGTGATTGATTTCTCGAAAGACCGTAGTTTCTCATAAGAACCCAAAGTTTCCCCCATAAAATTCATTATGACCGTAAGAATGCTACTTTTTACAGATTTTGTGATTGATCTCTAAAAACCGTAGTTTCTCGTAAGAATCCAAAGTTTCAATCAATTTGGGGCCAAAAGGCCTCAGAAAATAACTTTTAATGTTCGTCTTTGCATTATGACCGTAATAATGACGATTTTTCCACAAATGCAACATTTGACAGATTTTGTCATTGATTCTTCTAAAGACCGTAGATGCAGTAAGAATCCAATAGAAGATAACAAAGTCATTTCAAAGGGAAGGTATTCGAACTAAAATATATTGTTATAACATGGAAGGCATTATTTTTTTTATTATTTTAGGGAACTCATTATCGACAAGGTTATTTTTCAGAAAAACGACGCTGCATAAAAAGAAAAAAAAATTATTATGTGCATCGAAAACTTTATTGTTTTCTTAAATTTACAATGCGTTTGATTGTACCTATCTACGAAAAGTGATAGAATATTTTTTTACTATTAACTTCAGTGATGTTTTTTTAAAAAAAATAAGTTAAAACAAAACACTAGAAATAATCAAATTAATACAAAAAATAATATAGTTTGGTGCTTACTAAATACATCTTTCCCTTTACCGACGACATGATTCACTAAGTATATTTCACTGTACAATTCTTCCAAACCGACAAGCTGGCGACATCTCTGATCATTGTAGTCGATTATGATAATTTAGCAGTTTTTCGAACCATATTGTAGTGTCGCTGAAAATCCGAAAAGAGTGCTCAACACCATTCTTGTGATATAAATGTATTTAATTATTTTTTCGAACAAACAAAAAACAAATTACAATGCCTAACCATGCTCCTCGCCTTGGAAGTCCGTGGAACTTTCAAAAAACAAAAATTCATATTAAGGGGGGCGATACATGTAACCGCCTGAATTTTGACCGTTTTTCAGAGGCTTATTTAAAAGGGAAGGAATAAATGAATTGATTTTAAATTCAGTATGTTTATTCATTATATATTAAAATAAAAGAATTAGATTTTTTTTTATTTTTTTCAAAATGGCCGCCGTAGTAACTAATCTCCTAGACCCTCGTGGCGAAATGCATCAATTGGCGGGATTTTTAGTTTTTTTTTACAGCTATTTGAAATCAAAAATTTTGGTTTGAACGTGTTTACAAAACATGTATCTTCTATTTAAACCAACAAAAAAATATAAACAAAAATTGTAATTTGGCACGCCTCAGAATAAAAAAGTACAATTTTTCACCCTTTTTTCAAAGGTTTTTGGGATAAAATAAAATCATAAGATTTCATTTCATAAGATTTATTTGGTCTGAACTTTTAAACGCGTTTTAATTTTTCACAACTGATTAACAACAATTTAAGACATAGTATTGGTTGTTGCGTAAAATTTAAATAAGGTTTGTAAAGCTATCATAATTTGGAATAAGTAAGACACTGCTTGCTTTTAGAGCAGAGCTGAATAGAAAGACAAAGTTGGCAGTGAACAATAAATGTTTTGCCCTTAGTTTACATACAGACATGAAATCTAGATTACAAACTAGAGAATACGTTACAGAGATAAAGCTGTCCGTAAAGCGAATCTTAAATTGACATTAATCTTTACTACAAAACCAATTACAAAACGAATACCAAAAAAATGAGTTGAATAAGTTAAAGCCTTTTCTATTGTTTTGATTGAGAACAATTAAAATAAATTTGTTAATTATCTTATAAAAATGGATAAGAAAAAGGTACTAGATAATAATAAGTACTAGAATGGCAGGAATCACAAAATAGGTTCGAATAAGAAGCTAGACTTGAGGTGATTTGGTAATGAATTAAGAATTTAAAAAATTCTGGATGCGATTCCAGAGGTTTGGTAGAAACAACCCCAAAGGCTGTGCGAGGAGAGGCTGGTTCTGCTGTCGACGGAGACGGCTGAAGTAGGAGTAGTCGTCTGGAAGCGCCTTGTCGATTCAATGGATCTCTGACCCGAAGAGATAAGAGGAAGAAGATGTGTCGGTATATGTGAAAAACACTGTACGGTAGAAAATCATGGACTCCTCATCAGCGATGAATAACTTCCTCATAATCGGGTTCACCCGAGGCCTCATAAGTCATGAACGCCTCTGCATAATCGTCTGAGTAAACAAATTTCTCTTCTTCGACGTAGGGCGGACCATTCTGTGAAAAAAAAAACAATTAATACAATGGAAGTTCTAAAACAATATAAAATAGGGAAGTTGACAAGTTGTCTGGTAATGGTGTAATTTGAATATTAATCCTAAAATGAAGTATTTCTGTTATCATAAAAATAATACATTTTCGGTGAAATAAATGCATAGATCGTTTTATGGTGTGAATTCCGAGTACCAATTCACTCCATGAAAGATTAAAATAAATTCGTTCCCGAAAAAACGTACACCCGTGTGTAATTCTAATTTATTAATTTTGTCATGAAACCGCTAATAGATCTTTTATAATGAATGCCTGTCTAATTCCGTCCGTTTGTATTTCCGGCAAATAGCATTCTTTTATCTTTCCAACATTTTTTTCTCCTAATGAACTCTTTCAACTTATAATGAAAGAGAAAGGGGCCTTTTTGGCACCGAGTTCTTTAGGCTAATATATCAAAAGTATCCATTACCCAATTATGTTACTACATGACACTCGTGTTTGGGTGGAAAGGTAATGCAAATCCACAAAATACTGATATATAATAAATATTAGCCATTTGAACAATGAATACTTCAAGGTCGTTGTACTATTGAAAAGTTCTATTAAACAATTCTGGAAAAGTTAATTTACGGGTAAATTGATAATTGTAGGTGCGTAACTTACGTATCAATCATAGGAGTAGTGAGAACTTGAAGAAATCAAAGGGTTAATCCTCAATTTCTGCATCCATATCTCGCTGGTCGTTATCGGCATCGGAATCGTCGTCTGTATTGTCCCATCATCGGACTCGTCATCTACAGTATCTTCTTCATCAGTAAAGTCATCTTCATCGAAATCGGATTCATTATCTGAAAAAAATTAATAACACTCAATTAGTTGCATTACAGCGCAGACATGTGAGAAATTGCAGTATAGTCTGAATTCTTGATGACAAATGACTGACAAATATGTTGTTATTTTTTAAATAGGAACATATAATAAATAAATATAATAAATCTTTTAACAAACTTGGAAAAGTACTATCTTTGTACATAAAAAAGAATATTTTATAATATAGTAATGAATCCAAGAATAAACAAATTTCATCCACTGGACCAACTACGTACATAGAAAACTATTGCCATAAGGTAAGGTTCACGACGAATGATCTCCGAATCGAGTGCAAAATTAAGTTTATGATTTTTGTGGTGTGAAAAGAATGCCATCTTTGCAAACCTGAATCGTCTAAAGTATCGTTATCATCATCTTCGTACATCTGGTTGAAGAGTTCCTCCGCGATGGCGAGAACGTTGTTTCTCTGCAGCCACTCCAAGACCCTGGCATCTTGTTCTTCCTCCGACAGGGCAAACCAATTATGGCCGATGTTTTCAATATTGCGCTGGAAAAAAAAGTCGATTAGTAATGTTACTCAGAAATGCAACGTAAATAACATTTTAAGTCATGAGGCTGTCAAATACAGAAATCTTTAACTGACGGACATCCCATGTACGAGTATACTAAAAAACTAATGCCAAAAATATCCTTGTTCATCACATCTAAAAAATAATCAACCCGTAAAAAAACTAAATTTATTTACTAAAATACAAATGTGTTCGATTTTCGACAAACTTGCGCTACA
This sequence comes from Glyphotaelius pellucidus, assembly GCA_936435175.1. Classification (NCBI taxonomy): domain Eukaryota; kingdom Metazoa; phylum Arthropoda; class Insecta; order Trichoptera; family Limnephilidae; genus Glyphotaelius; species Glyphotaelius pellucidus. Next base: position 29,051,895 of record OW386550.1, on the reverse strand, counting down.
CCTTGGGCCGTCTAGGAACCAATTTCAAGTTACTTTATACGTTCATCCGCTCCATATACCCACACTATCTATCCGTTCCTTTATTTAATCTTACCTATTTCGATTACATCAACAAAGCATTCATTATCTCTCTACATTTGAAACGCGGTTATGCACGGTTTTTCACGGTACGCCTCAGGGATCTGATTTTTACAACTACTATTTCAGTCTGCTATCTTCCTTCTTCTGCCAGTTTCATGCATCACTGCCAGACATCGAATTAGTATTAGCACTCCATCGAGACTGACAGCTTCACTTCTTTGAACATTACTTATCCTACATTAAATATAATTTAAAAGAAGAAAGTGTATAAAAAATATAATTCAATAACAACGTGTCCTTGGTGACCCGACAGTTGATCTTCTGACAGTTTTTTATTTTATTTTTTTTATTTAATTTACCAATTTCATTTCCAAAATCGACTTCAAAAATACTTTAATCATAAGTTGGTGTGGATATCAGACGTATTTATTTAAAGTGTTAATTTTTGTACTTATACCAGGCTGGTACATATTTTTTTTTATTGAATATAATGGTACAGAGGTTACATGTTTTTATAAATTAAATAAAGTTTTTCTTTTAAAAATACATTAATTAATAAGTATTACACCTTTTTTAGAGCAGAGCTCGAGTAAAAGGGAGAAAACGAATGTAAAGCACAATTTAACAAAGAAAAAAATAGTAATTTTTTATGAGTAAAACAAAAGATAGGAATTTAACAATGAAATAAGAAAAAAAAGGTCATATATGTAAGTATACACATACACACACTTAGATATACACACATACCTACATATATATACACATATACAAAATGTTATCACCATGTGTACATACATAAAAACATATGCATATGTTATATATGTGTTACATATTTTTATATATGTGTACACATACATATATAAAAATATACATATATGAATATAACAGAAATGAAGTTGAGGAGGTAACAAAAAAGAAAGGAGAAAAATAAAGAAAGAAAAAGGATATCCGTATACTACAATTGTGTTGAGAAGTAATGTATTATAAGATGTAGTCATAATAATGTGTTTTTATTGATTTTTTGAATTTTTTATAATGAGTTTTCCAATCTTAGATAAACTGGTAATTGGTTAAACCATTTCACTCCAGTATATTTATAGAATTGTTGGGCTGTGGTAGTGTTACAACGTGGTGTCATAGAGCCAAGTATATTTGTTCTTTAACTTAAAATGCTGTTTGAAAAATGAGTAAGGTTCTCATTATTGAAGCAATCTTTGTGTATTTGTAAAATTGTAATTTTTTTATAAATAATGTGAAGTGAAGGTACTTTAAAATCTTGAAATAGTTTAATGGTGGGGTAATCATATGACTTTTTTAAAACTATTTTTATTACTGTTTTTTGAATGATTTCCAAAGGTAAAAGAGAAATAAAACAGTGTGTGTAGGTGAGTAGTTTTTACCTTGATGCAATTGAATGAAAATATGTTTACTTGGCGGTATGTCCTCTCTAGACACACTTTCGGCGACCATTGTTATATTTTGTGTAAATAGGTGTACCGTATTTCCCTAAACAGACCAATATTGAAATTAAACTTCTTTAGCACCGTTGTGATTTGACGGAAACGGAAACGAGCGACACTAAAAAGAGACAAACACATAAATGTATAACATTTATCTGCGAAACAATGAGATAGACTAATTGGTGTCCTCTTTGTTCGGTGCTTCGTAGCCTACCGGCCTTCTCTCTATGCGGAGTTTCATGGAATAAAATGTAATATAATTTTTAAACTAGGTAACAATATTTTAATAAATAAACCCCACAATTATCCTACTCCTGATACGAATCTCGAAATTCTGAAGGTTTCACTACTATATCATGAGTGAGTTTTTGTAGTTATTGTTTTATATAATTCCATATTGAATTTAATTTTACATTTTTTCTTGTTTTTATAATATGATATTTTATTTTGTTAGGGCATCTTAAATTAGAATTAAATAAATTAAAGTACAAAGAGCTTCATAATACAAATATTTTTTTTACTTTCACGAGCAACTTTTGTGTTTTAAGTAATATAAATTTCAGTATTTCTTTTTTTGTTGTCTTATTAATGAAAAGTCATAACGAGGAAATCAATAATTGTTTTTATTTTGGCTATACAACACATGTTCCAACAAACAAAACGTAAACTGTCGATTTCCCGAAAATGAATAAATGAATAAATATTTTTAGCGGGAATGGAACTCGCAACTTAAAACTTAAAACTTTTATGTGCAACCTGGCTTTTTGTGGATATTTGATATTTATAAAATGTATTGATATTTTTATGTTTTATGTAAATTTTAGTTTTATACAATCTTTTGTTTTATATAATTTTTGGTTTCATGTTCCTTTATTACAAATTTTATTATATCTAATTTATTATGTTGTTTAATCAGAGGTAAAGTCACAAGGAGGAAATCCTTAATTGGTTTTATTTTGGCTATACAAACAAGTACAAACCGTAAAAATGTAAACTGTCGATTTCCAGAAAATAAATAAATAAATATTTGATATGAGTAAAGAAAGTACAATTTGAAAATAATAGTGGGTAAATGTTCTTTATTCAAAATTGAAAGGTAAAACATACCTACTATATGCAATCTATTTTGCCTACTGAGGCAGGTTATGAGATACCTCAACTTATAACTACAAATTTCTATTCTTAAATATACCTTTAACCTACTGTTTGTATGTATATTAATTTTCTAGATGTATATTATTTTATGTTCGTTAACTACTTGAACTAATGTAATCTTTGAAACTTTGAACCATTTCAAAGATATTGAAATATTGTAAACTACACTAAACATATTTCTTAGTTATAAATATTGCGAATTTCATTAAATAAAGATATATTATTATTACCTCTATGTTATTCTAATTTTGAGATCAGTGGGTATCTACATTAAATATTTTTTTCAATGCCTTTTTAATTTAGGTAGGCTAAGTGTAAAATGTAGGTTACACAGCTTTACAATTCCAGTATAAGTTATATTTTTAGTATTGCCATTTGAACAACAGTGGCGCCCTACTTTGTTTTCTACTCTTATTTGACAAACTGTTTTCAGTATTGTCGGTATAATTCTATCGAATTAAAATAGCATACATCGATAAACACCCTTTATCTGTAGAATCTTTCTAATATTGTTTCCACTAAAAAAGCTAAAATTAGTAATTATTTAAAAATTTATTATTCATACGAAAATTATTTTAATGTTACTTTTTGTGGATTCTTATATTGATTGCTATAAAGGCCATACATTTTACTAACAATCCAAAAATTTTGTATATTCGGCGGCATAAGACAAAACTACTTTTAAAGTTTGTCCCCAAGGCTTGCACTCCGCCCGTAAAAATTATAATTTTTCTACAAATGCTGCTTTAAACAAATTTTGTGATTGATTTTTCTAAAGACCGTAGCTTCTCGTAAGAATCAAAAGTTTCGCTCAGTTCGACACCAATTGGCCTGAGAAAACAACTTTTAATGTTCGTCCTCGTATTATGACAGTAAGAACGACGATTTTTCCACAAATGTAACTTTTTACAGATTTTGTGATTGATTCCTCTAAAGACTAGTTGTAGTAAGAATCCAATAGAAGATATCAATGTCATTTCTAAGGGACGCTATTCGAGTAAAATATATTGTTATAAAATGATATGTATTATTCTTATATAGATTAACGGTTTAATTTCATTTTATCTATCCCACATACTTAAATCTTTGTTTTTTATTTCTTTTTTAAATATTTTTTTTTTCTACCACCTGTTTTCTTTATTGTTTTAATCTATGTTTTTTTATGTTAATATGTAATTACCTTAATGTAATATGTATAAATATTTGTTTCCCCAATAAAATAAAATAAAAAAATATCATGTAATTCATTACTTTTAACCTATTTTATGGAACTAACTACAAACAAGAGCCTTACAAGGTGATTTTTCTATTATGTGCGTCGGAAATTTTATTGATTACCTTATTTAACAATGCTTTTGATTGTACCTTTCTACGAAAAGTGATGAAATATTTTTTTACTGATAACTTCACAAACGTTTTATAAAATTGAAAAGTAAAAAAAAAAACACTAGAAAAAGTCAAATAAATACGAAAAATAATAGTTGGGTGCTTACACAACACATTTTTCCCATTACCGACGACATGATTCACTAAGTATTACGTTTTTAAAAAAAGGAGAATATTTATTTTGTAAATGTCAAAGAAATTTGAATTAACTATGACAAGAAATAAATAGAATATTTCAATTGCACTTCAAGTAGTAACAAATAAGACAGTTGTCTTTGGCTTTGAATGATTTTCAAAGGGGCGGATCTGAAGGTGTCATTAAAGTAAACATTAACCCGTTTAATCAATTAATTAGTTAAGGCGGAGCCAAACTATTGCTTAATCACTCTGGTGACCTCCAACAGCCGGTTGTCATAAATTAATAAAAGCTTGGCGGTTGTCAAAAAACGTCATAAATTTTTCATGAAATTCATAGACTTGACCTGAAAACCGCCAAATTCGAAATTATCTGACACATACGGTGATTTTCAGGTATTATTTTATAATAATAATGGATAAGTGAATTATTTTGAAGATTTTTTTTAAAAAGAAGGAACTCTTTTTTAGAGCATGATTTTTTTGTGAGTACATTCCCAAGCGCTTCAAACACTTCAAACCATCTGGAGTCTGTGAGATTATGGCATCCCCGATTGCGGTATGTTGTAATGCCAATGGTAGCGGGAGAGGTGATGGGGAAGATAAATATGGGTGAATATGGCTATTCAGATCTAGGGTTTACGGGGTGAGGTTTATCTAGGTCTTGAAAGACTGGTTGATGGAGATCTTTCGACCTCTCCAGCCGGACACTCTCGACCCATCCCCATGTACCGCACTTGGAGGGATGGATTCATACATCCCTTACTCTTGGACACACTGACTGCAGATTCTTTCCCAAAACTCCCTCTCCTCTCTTAACCCTCCACACAACATCCCGTAAGATGACAGAGGCCCTCAGGAAAATAATTTTCCTCAGGAACTCCTGGGTGGAGGTAATGTTACAAAAATGTATATTCACCAAACAAGGCCAAGGCCATTTCAAGCCAACTTATTCTAAATGGTGATATCGAGGGCGATACTGAAAGTATCTAGGTACCACAACGTGCCGCAAATAAACGACATACATGAATTATTTAAAATCAATAATTTATGTGTACAGCGGGATTCGAACCGGGGACATCCGGGCCACGGAGGTCGTATTCGTCGAGAATCGAACTCGCAACTTTGAACCAAAAAATCAGTTCCATGTTTGAATCTGACTTTTTTGACTAGTTAATAAGTCAGGATTACGGTGTAGATAGGTATTACGGAATCATGTTGGGAAAGGAACAAAACCAAAAAAATGTGGTGTAATTAAGATTAACATGTATTTTTCATTACAAAATTATTATTTTTTTTATTTTTATATTATAATACACATCATCATTACTTATCTTATGCATAGTTTTATAAAAAAAAAACATATTTAGTCTGTGCACTGAGAGCCTCACTATTAAACGCGTTTTAATTTTACAAAACTGATTAACAACTAATATGGTTGTAGACCAGTAAAATTTAAATGAAGTTCGTCAAGTCATCGTAATTTAGAATAAGTAAAACACTGTTTGCTTTCAGAGCAGAGCTGAATAGAAAGACAAAGTTGGCAGTGAACAATAATGTTTTGCCCTTAGCTTACATACAGTCATCAAATCTAGATACAAACTAGAGAATTCAGAGACAGAGGTAAAACATCTATAAAACAAAGCTTTACTACAAAACGAATATCAAAAAAAATGAGTTGAATAAATTAAAGCTTTTTCTATTGTTTTGCTTGGGAACAATTAAAACAAATTTGTTAATTACTTTACAAAAATATATACGTAAATAAAGTACTAGAATGGCAGGAATCACAAAATGGGTTTGAAAACTTGAGGTGATTTGGGTCATGAAGGTCTGTGTAAAAATAAAATAAAAACAATTAGTTCAATGAAAGATCTGAAATAACATAATTTTGAAAATTCTGGATGCTATTCCAGAGATTCGGTAGAAAAAAACCCCAAAGGCTGTGCGAGGGGGGGCTGGATCTGCTATCGACGGAGGCCGCTGAAGACGTCTTGTCGATTCAATGGATCGCCTGGAGACGTCTTGTCGATTCAATGGATCCCTGACCCGAAGAGGCTAAGAGGAAGAAGATGTTTTCTATAGCTCAACTGCTATCAATAATTTCGTCATAATCGGGTTCAACGGAGGCCTCATAGGAACGCCTCTGCATACTCGTCTGAGTAAACAATTACCTCTTCTTCGACGTAGGGCGGATCATTCTGTGTAAAAATAAAATAAAAACAATTAGTTCAATGAATGATCTGAAATAGCATAATGTTGGAATGTTCTAAGAAAGAGAAGTTGGCTTGTCTGATAATGATGTGATTTGAATGGGAATCCCAAAATCAACTATTTCTGCAGTCGTAAAAATAATACATTTTCAGTATAATAAATGTGTAGATCATTTTAAGGCGCGAATTTCAAGTACGATTTAGCTCCATGCAAGAATTACACACATGCACGAAATTACCTCTAGGTTCATGCAGAGAATTATGTACTGGATCAACTTAAATTACATACTCGAATTACGTATGCCAAAAGATTTTAAAGCTAAAAATTTTCAGTGTAGCATGTGCTAAATATATTTCGGATTGAAAATAAAAATAAAATTTAGATAAAGTTGACATTTGTTATTCCAGCATTGTAATGAAGTAGGTTATTTTTACTCCACATAGAAGGCCCTGAGGAAAAAAAGACCTTGACAAACCTCACCCCATGAACTCGGGACCCCTGCTATGTCACAAAACGTAGCGAACCACTTGGGGTGTTGGTTATCCAATAAACTGTTTCCGGGGAAAACGCACACCCATGTGTAATTCTAATTTAATAATTTTGTCCTGAAACCGCTAATAGATGTTTTAAATTGAATGTCTGTGTAATTACGCATATTTCTAATTCCAGCAATTAACTGGATTCTATTTTTCCAACACTTTTAAAATTCATGATGAAAGAAAAGGGGGCCTTTTTGGCACGGAGCTCTTTATGCCAGTATATCATAAGTCAAAAGATTCCATTACCAAATTACTTTACCACATAGGAAAGGTAGGAAAGATACTACCAATCTACAAAATACATAATAAAAATTATTAATTTGAACAACGAATAACCAAAAAGTTCAGTTCAATATAATTTGATTGCACTATTGTCAAGAAAGGGAGGAAGTTAATTAATTGCAGCTATCGCGAACTCTTTTAAATTGGTTTACGTACGTACTATACAAAAAAAGCTTATTTTTTTACTGTTTAAATAATTAGAAATTCGTTGTTTCTTGAAAAGTTCTGTAAAACAACTAAATCTAGCTGCGAAAAAGTGATAATTGTAAGTGCATAACTTACGTGACGATTATAGTAGTAGTGGGAACTTGAAAAAATCAAAGAGTTCATCCGCATCCTCCTCGCTGATCGCCATCGGCTTCGTCGTCTGCATTGTTTTCATCAACGTCATCTGCAATATCATCATCGGACTCGTCATCTTCATCGGAATTGTCGTCTTCGAAATCGGATTCATTACCTGAAAAAAAATGAACGCTTATTTAGTTACATTACAGAAAAGACTTGTGAATAAATTACGAGATGATCTGAATTCTTTCAACTTGACTGACAAATATGTTCCAATTTTTTAAGTACGTTTGTAAATATAATAAATCTGGTGACAGACTTGGAAAAGTGCTATCTTTGGACATGAAAAGATTATTTTATAATATAGTAATGAATTCAAGAGTAAACAAATTCCACCCACTGGACCAAATACATACACAGAAAAATTATTGCCATATGGAGTTATAAGGTAACGATGACGACAATAATCGAGTGCAAAATTAGGTGTATGATTTTTGTGATGTGAATGCAATTTTTGCTAACCTGAATCGTCTGAAGTATCGTCATCATCCTCGTACATCTGGTCGAAGAGTTCCTCCGCGATGCCGAGGATGTTGTTTCTCTGCAGAAACTCCAAGACCCTGGCATCTTGCTCTTCCTCCGGCAGGGCAAACCAATCATGGTCGATATTTTCAATATTACGCTGAAAAAAAAAGTAGATTAGTAATGTTACTTAGAAATACATTAAATAGAACATTTTAGGTAATTATGACGCCAAGTCGACATTCCAAGTACACGAAAAAAAACCATTGCCAAAAATATTCCTGTTCTTCATCTAAAAAAAATCTACTCGTAAAAAGTAAAGTTTTTTACTGTAAACTTCTATTTTCAATTTACGACAAAAATGCGTCGTCTCTTGGGCCGACCAATTTTAAAAACAGAAGGTCAGGATTGAACCATTCTCCCCCACGGACTGGCTTTTAAACTTCTGGAAACTTTTATTGAACCTGCCTACCCAGGGACTGGAGTCACAACACCAACTGAGCCATATCCCAATTGGATAAGACCGACATTTACTAACTGCATGAATGAATTGGAATGTTGGAAGAGGAAAGTCCCAGTTCTCGATATCCGATCGGGCTGAAACAGTGAACTGGTTAGAATCCATTTTGCCAACTTTGTGGTAATCACGCTCACATTTAATTTCGATGACAGCAGCAATTAATAAACGAAATAAACTTTCGTCTCTCAAACAAACTCTGAAAAAACTAAAATACGTTTGAAAATAGATGTATTATAGAAAAAAATTAGTATTTCGTAGATTTTTCAGCTGTCAAGTTAAACAACGAATTCCCACCTGGTATGAAACAAATTAAATTAATTAAGAAATAATCAGAGAACAAATCGACCAGCATTTTTTTTAAATATATCGTAGTCGAAGTTACTGCAAATACCCTACTCAAACGAGTTACTCGTTGAACTATACATATAAGTTGCTGAAAAACTCCTATCCAAAATCTGGTTTGACGCAGTACACGATCTCCTAGTTAGAAGGGCTAAGAAAATAATTACTATTTTTACATATATCTCTAGAATGAAAATAAAAAATTAAGTTTGTGGAAATAGAAACACCAAAAAGAGAATAAAAAATTAAATTAAATTATAAATATGATTTTTAAAAGAATTCTGAAAATTACTAGAAATATCGTATTATTATAAAGGGACTCATTTCTTGAATAATAATGGTAAATTTTGAAGAGGTTTTAACAAACTTTCGAAAGATTTTGAGTTTTAAAGTGAAAGTAAAAAGTATACATTGAGATATCACCAATAAGAATAATTTACATAACAGATACAGAATTTTTAAAATTGTTACAGTAACTTGCTTTTATTTCAAAATGCAATATACTACATAAAAAATCAGTGATTGCACAGATAAATAAAATAATTTAGTTTTATGAAAAACAAATACCTTTGTATAACACCACTATTAAAATAGTGGTGTTATACAAAGGTATTTGTTTTTCATAAAATTAATGATGACACCCCAAAGTAAATATGCCTATTTTGAAGAAATAAAATAATTTAGAACTGAAAACAAGCTGAGGATGAATTTTGGTGTGTACTTACATTGGCCATTTTGTCACTTTGAAAATAACGATGATGAAAACAAATCACGATTAAAGTATTAAACAAATTAAATAAATGAATTTTAAGAAGATTTGTAATTATGAAGACGTTTTGATAATATAAGAACACTCTCGATGGACTCAATAGGGTTAATGATTAGAAAATGCATTTATTTGATTATTAATACGTTTTTCTAAGGGGCGGACCTCAAGAGGTCTTTAAGTTGACTATAAACCCCTCCCCTTTAAAAGTGGAAAAATCATTGCTACCCCTAATTACACTAATTACCTTTGACGATTAAAAACTACCATGACTCAGTAATGGCCAATTCATCGAATTATAAATATCCGTTAATATAATTATAATAATGTTGTGGATAATCCACATAAAATGACTCATATTTTAATGCTTATTTCTGAAAATAGCCTTCAGAGATTGGGAAATAATATTTCCAGTGGTTATGATCAACGACTCCAAATTAAGGGGTCGCGTTCAAAACCTGGCGTACGCAAAAGCGTATTATTTAATTATTGTTGTTTCACAATTAATTCATTAAAATAACATATGAGAATGGTTGCAAGTATACGGAGTAGGCATATTAGCGGCACTTATCAGATTATAAATTGTACTTTCAGAAACGCCCTGCTGAAAGATCACCATTTCATCAAGATGAAAGATCACTATTCAGAATTGAAACGTTGCTTAAAGTGGTGTTAGCAGTGTTTGGTGACCAGATCTGAAAAGCTCGATAATTTCCCACCTTCCTCTCTCCCACTACCTTTTAGCGTATTTCAAATGGGGATGCCATAGTCCCACTAGCTCCAGACGATTTAGATTTTGGACAACATTAGTGTTCTAAACGTTGACAAGGAAATTTGATAACATGGAAATAACATCCAGTCCAGTGGGCCGTCCTAGACACAGCTGGGCGAGGCAACTCCAGAAACTGTGTGAGGAGAGGATGGGACTGACATGGACGGAGGCCGAACAGTCAGCGCAAGACAGGGACGTATGAAGGAGCCTTAACGATGCAATGGGTCCCCGACCCGAACAGGATAAGGGGATGAAGATGATGATGAGGAAATAACGTTTACTTACTATTTTCAAATTCGACAATTTGACAATTTAAAAATAGTAAGTAAATGTTATTTGTAAAATTTTGATTGCATAATATTCATAATACAAAATGGTAATTATTTATTAGGGTTCCATGACAAAACAGAACAGTGACAAAACAGATCACCAAATAAAAGTGATTGAACTTTACGTAAATTATTATACATGCTATGCTAGGTCACTGTTCTATTTTGTCGGTTTACCACTTATAAGTTATTTTTATATTATCACTTATATAGTTTTATAAAATTACCCAATTTTTTTATTGTTTTCACCGAGTCTTTAGTGAAATTTGCATTGTACGGCAAAAATAAAAAATAAATGGAGAAAAAGGAAAGAGAGAAACAAATAAATGTGGTCCTCAGCGATCTATGAATTCTTCACCAGGCTCACACTCATAAGCGCCTTCAAATCCCTCATCGAAGTAGTCCGGTCCGTTCTGTGGAAAACAAACAAAAAATATTAGTTTATCTATTTAATAAAAGTTTAAAAAATTTTTTGAAGAGCTAAAAGAGAAATCTGATTTTTTTTATATGAATACCGCTCAAGAGTCTCAACTGCTCCCGTCTGGAGCCAGTGAGACTACGGCATCCCCAATTGAGGTATGTTGTGAGGCTGAAGGTAGTGGGGAGGGGAAGAGGAAGGTGGGAAGTACCTGGTTATACAGATCTGGTCACCAAACCCAGCTAAAGCCATTTCAAGCAACGTTTCAATTCTGAATGGTGGTCTTACACCAGGGCGATACTGAAAGTATCTTCCACTCCGGAACGTGGCGCAAATATACTAAATATTATTTTAAATGAATAAATTGTGAAAAAACACAAATTAATGAAACAAATTTTATTTGCCACGCCGAGATTCGATCCCGTGACCTTCGGAATGCGAGTCAAGAACCTTACCGCTGGACTACGCCAGCCGCCTGGCCGTCGTCTCAGCAATTTCAATAACGATAACAATAACGTTAACGCGCTCTAGCGAAAGCTGCTTGTAAAGTTCATTATCGCATAACATTACGGTGTCAGAAAGCATCTTTTATTTTGAAGGGTTGAAACATCATTTTACAAAAAACAAAATTTAACTCAAAACAGGGTTATATTGTGGTTTTTTTTTATGTTTTATCGGCTATTAATAATAACATCAAATTCTACCAACTCGCTACTGAGACCTCTTATTAAAATGAAATTTTTGTCAACATCATATTTCAAATTTCAGAATTAACAATACTATCTTCGACTATTTTTTTCTATATTATCAGCAGCTTTCTTTTCCATCGGTAACAAGTTCTCGAAGAACTGGTTTATTACTTAGATAGCGTCTCGGAAAAATATACCAGATTTTATTTATATGGAACACCCAATGACTTTTTTGTAAAAGTCCAAATAAATATTAAATTTTTATTAGAATCGGTTATTCCCATCAATGTAATATCGTTGAAGAAGAGGATAATACTAATAAACATCTAAACGAAAATGAAAAAGAACATGACCCAGAAAAATAAAAATAAATAACGTTCTCAAAACGTTACCCAAAATCCAACCAAAAAACTAAAAGTTATTAAAAAAAGAGAGATGTTCTAAAAATTAAAAAAAAATCTCTTTATGACCGTTTCTTTCCGCTAATGGATTATTTTTGTGTACAATTTACCTCCTTGTTGTATGAAAAATCAAATTTGAAGACATCTCAGACACCTTCGTAAACAAGAATTTCCTTCACTGCCTCTGTCTGAATTGTTAGGGCGTTGCTTTTGGACTCAGAATTTGTACTTGTGAAGCCTGAAATAAAATATTATCTTACATTTAAACGATGAAGTGAAAATTACTGAAATGTGCAATTTTATATAATTATGATTGAGAAAAAAAAACAAAAAACATGTTCTTTTGAAAGTGGCCATGCAACCCACATATTACATAAGATATGAGAAGTTATTTAAATGAAGAAGAAAACAAAATATTATTTTAACAAATTTTTTTTTTTTTTTTAAATATGTTTATTCAGTTTTAATTTTACAATATTTTATTTTACAAATCTTACGAAACTGATCAATCAGTTTGATTGTAAGAAATCTCTCATTTTTTCTAATTATTTAATACAGTATACTTTTCAGTTTTACATAGTATATACTAAATATAATACTTAATATTAAAATACTAATTATTACAACAAACTAATTATTATAATGTTTTAACATTTCCCTACTGGTGTGGGCAGAGAGAATAGACCGCCTCAAAACTCTGTCTTGACACAGTCCCTTGCTTTAATCACTTATTTGATTCCTTTTTACCCAATCTTCTGTTATTCTCTTTGACTCTGACATGGGCGTCTATGTATTTGATTCACTTGGCTGTGTCGTGTCTTCCACGACACAGCCAAGGGCGTCGGGCGTCCTCGACTTCTTCTGCCATTTCTACCGTTTGCGTCGTATAAGGCACTGGCAGAATGTTTTAGGGAAGGAAAAAAATAATCTTTCACAAATGTTACAAATGAATGGTAGAATATTTGATTTAAATTCATTAAATCATACTACATAAAATAAAAATTTAATGGATTTTAATAGCAATCTCGAGTGAAGACTCATAAAACGGTTTGTCGAACGTTTATAGGACACTAAAAAGTCTCTTGAGAATTGAAATCTTTTTGTAATCAAGCCTTATGCCTAAAATGCAACACAATAGTGCATTAATGACTTGACACGAAACAATGCTTTAAAATCATTAAATGGGACGGATCCAAAACCTCGAGTTAACTCATAAATGATTGGTTGAGTTTTACAATTGATGATAAACTTGCTATATTTGCTTACCTATACTATGATGATTTTCCTCTTTGTAAGGTTCAACAGGAGTGATACTCTTATTTTAGGTTCCAGTCAATAGGTTCCTCTGTTATGAAAGTCAGGCAGTTCAGTCATCGAGATCACAGCATCCTGCGCCGCTAGCGCCTTTGTTCAGTACTTTCGGGTTGCGATTTCCTCGTATATCTTTATGGAAATAATAACATAGTTGTAGTCATCATTTTAATATCATACAACAATAACAGCACTGTACAGAAACACTGTTAAATTCGCTTCTGTTTAAAATTAAATAAGTAAACATTCTAATACTGAACAAATTTGACAAAAATAGTGCTTTCATACATACGGGATTGCAGTAGCCGTGCAGTGAAGAAGTTTCAAGCTGTTCTAGAACCTCTGCGTTAACTTAAATCTGGTTTTATAAACTATTAATAATCACCGATTCATAAATAAACCATAAATTAAATAAACCAAACCAGACACCACCGACTCTGTTTGTGTCGGTTATGTGCGTATAACCAATTCTACGACACCGCCCACACAGTGCAGGGCCGCTAAACCTTTATCGTACCCCATCTCGCAACAATAACACCTGCGATACTTCCTCTTATATCACTGTGGCAAACAATTTTATACATTCTTTGCATATTACTGTAATGGATCCAAGCAACAAGTTCACCAAAGACAGTTTGGGAAAATTGTGACAAAACTCTCAGAACTATCGGGAAATATAAGCCTTGTTGCAGCTGAAACGGGCTTTTTAGAAGGTAAACTTAAGACATATCAACGCATCTCAGAGAACCAGCCACTCCAGCCTCCGTACCAGTCCCTGCCAAATGGGACACAAATAGCCCAAATGTCGGCTGCTTCGCACGTTATTTGTTTGCTGATCATTTCCAAAATGTACACCAAAGCGAAATATCATAATACGCTTCACAAGTACAAAATTTAAATGTAAGATAATATTTTATTTCAGGCTTCACAAGTAGAAATTCTGAGTCCAAAAGCAACGCTCCAACAATTCAGATGGAGGCAGGGAAGGAGATTCCTGTTTACAAAGGTGCCCGAGATGCCTTAAAATTTGATTTTTCATACATCAAGGAGGTAAATTGTACAAAAAAATATTTCATTACCAGAAACCTTAAAGAATTTTTTTTAATTTTTAGAACTCCTCTCTCTTTTTTAATAACTTTTGTAAGTTTTTGGGTTGGATTTTGGGTAACGTTTTGAGAACGTCATTTTTTTTTATTTACCGGTCACGTTCTTTTTTATTTTCGTTTAGATGATTATTAGTGTTATTTTCTTCTTCAACTATTTATTACATTGATGGGAATAACCGTTTATAGTAAAAATTGAATATTCATTAACAACGTACTATATGCATTACATGTCAAAATACAAAACATTTACAGAACTCCCGCATTACACGGAAATCATGCTATTTCCCCTGACCCTAACAAATCTGCAGGCCCAGATAACATCCCGCCAATATTCCTTAAACAATGGGCATCTGCAATATCAGGTCCACTTGCGACATTATTTAACCACTTAATTTCCTATGGATATTTCCAATCCGTTGGAAATCTAGTTATATTATCCCGATTTTCAAAAAAGGTGATGGACACAGACATAAACTGCCGTCCTCTACGCATACAATCGACACTCCCAAAAAAATCTTTGAATCCTTCGTTTTCGATTTAATTTTTCCATCAATACTAAAAATGATAGATATAAACCAACACGAATTAGTTTCTGGAAGGTAGACTGCTACTAACCTATTATTTTACGTAATCATTTACCATACAAAAACAAGTTGACATTATGTACGATATATGACAAAAGCTTTCGACAAAGTATTCAATAAATTATTTCTCAGTAAACTGTATGTATTAGGGTTGAGAGGCAAATTGTTAGAATTGCCAACTATAGAATTGATGCATCGCTAACAAAGTATTCCTCAGTATAGATAAATGTAATATTTTGTCGAACAAAGACCCCGCTATCTTTCAAATACACAATAGAAAAACAAAATCTTAGAAAAAGTCAACGAAGTTAGCGATCTTGGAGTTATGCTTGATACCCAATTAAATTTCATAAAAAAAATACAAAAAATATAACAAAAGCATGAAGACACTAGGATTAATAATCAGAACAATAATTGTTACGCAGATGACAGTACAGTCCATGACAGCTTTTTGTTTGACAAGCCCCCAAAGGGCTTACAAACTCCAATAGCTCGAAGGGCTCTGAAGTAAAGAATGGACGCTTACCTCGAGAAAGTTTTCTCTTGGGATAAAAATAATCTCGTTGAATTTAATGTTTCAAAGATCGAATCTTGTCTGATTACGTCTAAAAGGGATGGAAATGAAAATCTAGTCTCCTTCAACGGAACTCCAAACAGGCCCTCTATTTATATGCTTGGTGTAACTCTAAGTGACCAGCTCAGATATGGGGGCTCCATCAAAGCTAGATTCAAGTTAGCCTCTCAAAAACTGGGCTTACTGTACAGGGCCCGCAGATAATAGTACACAACTGCTAAAACCTATACAAATTGCAAGTGCGCCCCACGATTGCATTTGGCAGCCACCTCTGGTCTGGAGACCCAAAATACTTACCTAAAAATCCCTTGACTCTGCAGAAACGGGCGGTCCGTTTAATAGTTTCTCGAACCTTTACAAACGGATTACAATCTTTAGAGCACAGGCGGGGTAGGAATGCTATCCTTGTTCTATAGGTATTTCAATGGAAGATGCTCCAAGGAACTAGCGTCATTGAACCCTCCCTAGTAGTGTGGTCCTTTCGACGAAGCACATTCTGTGGTCCCCGTATTATCAAATTCAAATAATAAATATTGAACGATTGCAGCAAAATATTTTTCGATTTATCAACTTCAAATGACAAATACCTAATCAACATATTAACTCTACATTTTTATATGAATACCGCACAAGAATCCCGACTGCTCTCGTCTGGAGCCGTTGAGACTATGGCATCCCCAATTGGGGTATTTTGTGAGGCTGAAGGTAGTGGGGAGGGAAAGGAGATGGGGAAAAGGAAGGTGGGGAAGTGACTGGCTATTCAGATCCGGTTACCAAACACGACTAAAGCCATTTCAAACAACGTTTCAATTCTGAATGGTGGTCTTACGATAGGGCGTCAGGGCGATACTGCGAGTATCTTCCACTCTCATACATTCTTAATAAATACGCTTTAATTGCATTCCCTAGAAAATAGAAGAAAAAAAATTACTTCATTTTTTTGTTTAAAATTATTCACTCTGAATTAGACTGTTATGAACTGCTGCATCTCATTGACTCCAAGATACGTAATGAGCAGCAAGACAAAAATTATTTTTCTGCAACAATAATTCTGGAACCAACTACCACATACATGCACCTAGTGGGTGGTTTGGTCTATTTATGTGCACCTACTTCTCGCCTCCATAAACTTAAGAATAAATTACCTCAAATAACGGCACATTTAATATTAGTTTACCATGATACCCTATGAATAATAAAAAAAATAATAAATATAAACTTTTGCCCGTCAAGGTTTGCGCGCAAAATTCTAGGTTCTTCACATGCATTTGAAATGTTCCTTTTAATTGGTTATTTTTTAACCCTTTTGCAAAAATAAAAATTGTTTCAAAATCTATATAAAATAATCTTTCCGGTGTATTTATTAGAAATTAACATTTTTGTTTCTAAATATTAAAATTTTGATATTGAAAATGTAAATTGGCTAAAAAGTGTAAACCTACGAATGTTCGAATTAAAGTACTTAAAATAGAATAAATTTTCTATACAGATTTCTTTTTTAAAGAAAATTTTTAATATCACATTCTTAGATTTTTATTTTAAAATTAAATGTTTGTTTCGTCACAAATCGGCGCGAAATAAAATCGTCACTTATGATCGGGTTTGTAAAATATTTGAACAACATAGCTAGTATATACCTATAGCAATGAGAAGCATTATTTCTTTCATTTTCTAACATAAAAGAAATTGCAAATGTTCGCATGGCAGGAAGAAAGATATCTTTTTTTTAATAATGCATGGTCGCTCTGGGACAACCTGGGTCTCCTGATATTATAACGGCATTTGATGTTTTGGGACAACTTGGGTTTCCCTAAATGATATTTGTTTTGATGGGGAGAATTGCATACGAGCTATTGCATATATTTTTGTATTCTTTCTATTTATTTACAATGTAAAAACTTAATCCTGTTTCAATTGTCTAAATCATGCACTTTGTCACGTATTATTTCATAATCAGTCAGTCAGTCACTTGTAGATTTTGCATTATTACTCTACTCAATGTAATTATTTCGATGCCATCTGATATTTAAAAACTTTCTCTTTTCTTGTAATACATTATTTTCGCTTAAATTAAATTAACCTTTATACCTACCACTTATATAATGTTAATTTCTTCAAGTTTAGTTTTTTTTATTAAAAAACTGTCATTAAAAGTCCATCAGAAAGTGGAAAATTAATAAATAAAATAAATCAATATATTAATACGTGAAGCCAAAAGTTTGTACCCCTTTTTACGAAAATTGCGCGGACGGAGGAGTATGAAATTTCGCACACTTATAGTTTATATAGAGGACGAGTGCAAATGCTAATATTTTTTTTAAATTATGCAAAAAAATAGGTTAAATCAATAACAAAAACATTACACACACTACCATGTATTTGACACACACACTCGCGTCTTTACTCTATTGTTTATTATTAAAGTCTATGGTCAAATTGAGAATAGATTAATATTGTTTGTCTTTAATATTATTTGTCTATGGTATTACTGAATGTCAAATATAAAAAAACATTACAATTATGGTCGAATTTCGACCATTGGGCGACCACTAGTTCTCTTAATTAATTTGATTGTGAAAAGAGCACATCCCGCTTATTGGTGTATTTAGTACACCCTACCCGCCAACCTATTAAGTAAATAAAATAAAATAAATTAAGCATACTGTAAAACTTTTGTTATTTCATAATTCATTCCTTTAACATATGTATCCATTATTTTTATTAAATTAATAGTGAAATAACAAAAGTTAATTAATTGAAATAAAATTTTGCACGCCGCGGCCGGGAGTAGAATCCGGGACCCCCAGATTCGTATCAAAGGATCGTTACCACACAATTACGGAGGCCGTAATTCGTCGAGAATCGAACTCGCAACTTTGAACCAAAGAATCAACACCATGTTTCGAACTGTCTTTGTTGATGGTACGTCATAAGTCAGGATTATGCTGCCGTGGTAAGTAAAAACTGTGTCTTCTTGAGACCTCCAGGAAGACACTGTGTTATTACTTACCACAATAGCACGGTGTAGGTAGGTACCATAAAATTATGTTGGGAAAGGTACAAAAAATATTATATGGTTGTACTAAGTTTAACATATATTTATTGTTTATAAAATTACAAAAATATTATTTATTATAACACATAACAGTATACACACACAGTACACCGTTTTAAAAAATACAATCATAATTTACTTAAATTTTAAATTTTACACACATTTTATTATTATTAAATTATATTACAAATACAAAACAATAGTTAATGATAAATGAAAGCTTATCTATAGGTAGGCTACAAAAAAAAATATTAGAAACGTATGAATGCATATAAGAAACAGACGATAAAAAATACAGTATTATGGGTAAGATTATCATTGACGTTTCTATTGACAATTTTTTTTTTACATAAATATTCACAAAATAAATAAAAACCACTTTAGCGCTCCGTTTGCCAAGCGATATGGTTATCTATATTCGGGATGAGGTATAAGGCACACTAAGAATGCACACATATTCAGTGGCAGAAATCACACAAAATGGAATCGAATAGAAGCTAGAATTAAGTATTAAAAATTTTGGTGCTAATCCAGAGGGTTGGGAGAAGCGAGGCTGGGCTACTAGGGTCGGAGATCGCTGAGATAGGAGTAGGACACCTGGAGGCACCTTGTAGAGGTAGTGGATCCCTGACCCGAAGATGATAAGTGTTATCGTGTAAAACACTGTACTGTGAAAAATCCTAGACTTGGCATCAGCGATCAATTACGTCTTCGTAATCGGGCTCATCCAGAGCTTCATGAGCCATGAACATTTCTGCGTACACATCTGAATAAATAAATTCCTCATCTTCGTAGGGTGGACCGTTCTGTGAAAAAGAAACGAAAACAATTAGCACAATGAAAGGTATAAAATAACATAATGTAGGAATGCTCTAAGAAAGAGAAGTTAACATCTTTACACATATGTAGTGTACTTTCGTCATGTAACCCTATAAGCAGGGAATATCGTGGTATATCAGTTATTTCACCGAATGATCGTATCCATTACCTAGTTATTTTACTACTGACATTAATAAAAATTGCTCGTATTGGAGTGGGAAAGGTAATGCAAACCCATTAACAACTTAATAAATATTATTCATTTGAACTACGAATTACAAGAAACATGCAGTTCATGGTGGTGGTAAGTACTGTTATTCAGTTCACGGAGAAGTATTAATTAAATCTATCTTGAGTTCTTTTATATAAAAGTGCATACATACTGTACAAAAATTACAATTAACTGACCAATTACATGCTTAGTAATTCGTTATGTTACTTGAAAATTTATATTAATCAACTGGAAAAGAAAGTTAAGGGGAAAGAATTATAATTTTAATTGCATAACTTACGTGGCGATCATAGGAGTAGTCGAACTTGAAGAAGTCAAAAGGTTCTTCCTCAACTTGCAGCGTGGTGTCGCTAACGGCGTCGTCATCTGCATTGTCGTCTTCAACGAAATCGTCATCTGCGTTGTCTTCTTCAACAGAATCTTCATCTGAAGTATCGTCAAAATTGGAATCATTGTCACCATCATCTGAATTATCGTCTGCATTGTCACCATCACCGGAATTGTCACCATCATCTGAATCAGCATCTGCATTGTCAGCATCATCATTGCCTGAAAAAAAATATCACTCAATTAGTTACATTACAGCGCAGACAGGCGAAAATTTACCGGAGACTCTGAATTCTTGGTTTTTGATCGACAAATCGTTTCCAATTTAAGAAGGTTACCTCAATAACACAAATAAATCAGAATTACACACGGAGAAAATTAAACAAACTTTTACATGTTTATTTTGTGAATAAATATCTCACAAGAATCCCAAATGCTCCCAACCGCCTAGAGTCAGTGAGACTATGGGATTTCCATTTGGGAAATGTGATGAGGATGAAGATAGTAGGGAGAAGAAGGATATGGGGTAGAGCAAAGAGGGGAAGTATCTAGCTATTCAGATCTGGTCATAAAACACGGCTAAAGCCATTTCAAGCAACTTTTCAAATTTGACTTGTGGACTTACACCAAGGCGATATTCAGAGTAACTTCAATTCTAGAACGTGCCTTAAATACACCTTATATTATTTAAATGATTAAATTGTGAAATAACACACACGGATCGCCAGTTAAGAATATAGGAAAGGATGACGGTGAACTAATGATCTCCGAATGTAAAAATTATTCATTTCGAGTGCAAAATTAAGTTAATAATTTATGTGGTGTTAAAAGAATTTTGCTAACCTGAATCGTCTGAAGCATCGATTTCAACATCTTCGTACATTCGGTTCAAGAGATCCTCGGCGATGGCGGGGATGTTATTTCTTGCCATCCACTCCTGAACCCTGGCATCTTGATCATCCTCCGACAGGGCAAACCAGTTTGGGCCGATGTTTTGAATATCGCGCTGAAAAAAATAATTCGATTAGTATAGTTACTGAAAAATGCATCATAAAGAAGGATTTCCGTGAGGAAGTCAAAAATAAAAACTTCAACAGATTCAGAAGGTCTCATATTAAAAAAGTAATGCCTTAAACAACCCGGTTAATCATCGTAAAAAGTTAACCCGTTTTTTTACTATAACATATCTATTTTTAATTTTCGACCAAATTGGCCAGATTTTTTTTTGGTTTGACTGAGGATTGTACCTTGAAACAGCTGTGAACTTGGCAATGACATTTGACAATGCATTTTATCAACTTTTGATTGCAATCACGCACACCGCATGCACTCAGACAAATTATACGCATTTCTCTGAAATTCTATGAGATTGCAGCACATAATATACAAAATATATGCCGGTCTTAGCTACTTGGGATTTGGCCCGGTTGGTATAGCGGTTGACTTCAGTTCGTAGGAAGGAAGGTTCAATCCGCAGTCAAATCAAAAAAAAGTTTTAAAAGACATTTGAAAATAGATGTATTATTGTTTAAAAAAAATGGTTTTTTCATGTTGAAATTTTAGCTGTCAAGTTATAAAACGATTCCCTCTTAGTATCAAACAAATTAATATAATGAATGAATTAATAAATTATCAAAGAATTAGTAGAAATTACTGAAAATACCCTACTCAAACGAGTTACTTTAAAGTTGAACTCTAAAATTCAATGAAAACAAATAACTTTGTGTACACCGCTATGTAATTAACATTATCGACATGTTTCAAAAACTATGTTTTCTTCCTCAGAATTATAAATTAAAATTACGAAAGACCAACAAGTAGTGACCAATAAGAACATAGACAAAACATTATAAAGGAAAGGTGATTTATTACTTAAAATATCATTAAAAACAATTATCTATATCTATACCTTAATAATTAATCCATACTAATATTATAAATGCGAAACTGCTCGAATTTGTTTGTTACGCTTTCACGCATAAAACAATAAAACGATTTTAAAAATTCTTTCACCAAAAGAAAGCTAAATTGTATGCGAGTTCTGTATGCTGTATGTAATGGTAAGCTATGGCATTATGAAATTATAAATATTAATATATTATATTAATCATACGTTTCCTGTCCCTAAGAAAGCGAGTTAGGATATTCTAGTGAGAAGGGCGAAGAAAATGTTTTACAATATTTACATTACATATATATCTTACATTTTTTTTTAAAGAAAGATAAATATTCCCGGGTTACGAATAACCCAACAATGTTTGAAAATCTCCTACTACCCCCGCAATA
This sequence comes from Glyphotaelius pellucidus, assembly GCA_936435175.1. NCBI lineage: Eukaryota > Metazoa > Arthropoda > Insecta > Trichoptera > Limnephilidae > Glyphotaelius > Glyphotaelius pellucidus. Next base: position 29,029,305 of record OW386550.1, on the reverse strand, counting down.
AGCCGAAAATGTTGCTTGAGTAGTGATGGAGGACTTAGCCAGCCGAGGGAAATACTAAATAATATTAAAGAATAAAAATTTATTCGGTTTGTTGAAATGGAGATACAAATAAAAAATGATTAATTAATTTATGTACGGTATTTGAAATATGTTTCTTATTTTTATAGAATATTATTTTTAGAAGGTATGCTGAAAGTTTTTAGGAAAATAGTATTATTATAAAGAGACGCCTATCTAATAATGGTACATTTTTTAAAACAAAGACGGAAACTTTAACAAACTTTCAATAAAATTATTACAAAAATAAAGATTTTGAGTTTAAACCAAAAAAAGTAAACATTGAAACAAAACGAATGTCTAAGGACGGGTTGTTTCAAAAAATTTGATGAGTTCATCAAATATTTGAAGTTAATTTTCAGGTTCTGTGTAAATTCTTTTCGAGTTCTGTTGTTTTATCATCATAGGCCAGCTGCTTCACTAAACTGAAATCATCACAGAACTTGAATAGAACTTACACAGAACGTGAAAATTAACGTCAAATATTTGACGAATTCGTCAAGTTTTTTTAAACAACCCGTCCTAAGAGTATCTTACAGAATAGAGACTATAAAAATTAATATACAATTGTTTCAGTAACTAGCTTTTAATGCGATTTAAATTAATTTAAAAATCAGTGATTACACGTATAAATAAAATAATTAGAAATTGAAAATAAACTCAGGAAAAATATTGGTGGGTACTTACATCAGCCATTTTGTCACTTTGAAAACAACGATGATGAATACAAATCACGATATATGTCAAAATAAAAGATATTAACTTCACGGAGATTTTTAATTATAAAGACTACGATATATAATGATAAGTTTTGAAACGATATGAACACTCTCGATGGACTCAACTGGGTTATTGATTTTAAAATGCACTTGTTGGACTATTAATACGTTTTTTCAAAGGGGCGGACCTCAAGAGGTCATTAGATTGACTATAAATCCCTCCCCTTTAAATGTGGAAAATCATTGCTACCCCTAATTACACTAATTACCTTTGACGACTTTTACACTAATTGCCATGACTCAGAAAACTGCCAATTCATTGAGTTATAAATAATATGTTTTAAGGTAAGTATTATAATATTGTCGATAATCCAAAAAATGTATGACTCATATTTTAATGTTCATTTCTGATAATTAATAACCTCTTCGGAGATCGGGAATAAAATTTCTATTTATGGCTTTTGTGGTTCAGTGGTTATCCACGATTAACAAATCAAAACTAGGCATACCGAAAAACATATTATTTCCAATTAATTCATTAAAATAATATAAGGGAATGTAGACTGCAGGTTTTTTTGCATTAGCTCCACACAGGAGGCCCTGAAGAAAAAAAACTCCCTCCGGTCATATGTCATCTTTGGATATGCTGTGTGGAGGGTATTTTTAGGGAATGCAGGAAGATAAAGTTCTGAGAAGGAAAAACGTGTGAGGAGTGGGTAGGAATTTGCGTTTCAATGTTTCCAGGAGTGACGGAGGTATAAATCCATCCGTCCCACTGCGGTGCAAGGCAAAAGGTCGAAAGTTTTCGGCTGGAGAGTTCTAAAGGTCCTCTTAAACCAGTCTCTCCCGAACCGGCCCACCACGCAGTAGATGGGCAAACGCATTCGCAAAAAACCTAGACAAACCTCATCCCGTGAACCCGGGCACCCCTGCGCAGTCACCAAACGTAGCGTACCACTCGGGGTGACCGATGGCAAGGGTTTCGGTTAACCACTAAATGGTTATCGGGGCGGCGGTATCCATACCTGCCCCCCAAATAGAAAAATATGATGGTACATGGAGAAAACATATTTGAGGCACGTTTTTTTCTAACTTATGTATTTTGTTACACTTGGTATTCAACAATCCATCACTATTACTATTACTATTACTATACTATACTATACTATACTATATTACTATATTACTATTACTATATTACTATTACTATAATATTATAAATGCGAAACTGCTCGAGTTTGTTTATGACATTTTCACGCATAACACAATATAAAGACTTTAATAATTCTTTCACCAATATAAAGCTAAATTATATGCGCAGACTACAGGTTGTATATGATGGTATGCTCTGGCGTTATGAAATTATAAATATTAATATATTATATTTGTTACACGTTTTCTGTTGCTAACAAAAGCGAGTTTTTGCTAACGTCAGAAAAACATCTTTTCCATGGAAACAATGTTGATATATTTTTGGGCTCTATGCTAGTAGGTACTCAATCTACTGGTCGGCTACTACTGCAGAAAATTCAAATATTAGAATTCGTTTTTTTTTTTTGGACAAGCTTGGAATAAATGTCAGATTTGAGTTCCTATATTAAAAATATAATTCGTAACGATTATAAAGACTGAATGGTAAATAGAGTATTTTTTTATTATATTAACGAGCTTCCAAATATTTAAATAAAAATAAACACGTTGCTTGAAATGGCTTTAGCCGTGTTTAGTGACCAGATCTGAATAGCCAGGTACTTCCCCACCTACCTCTTCCCTATCTCCTTCCCCCCCCCCCCCCACTACCTTCAGCCTCACAACATACCCCAATTGGGGATGCCATAGTCTCACTGGCTCCAGACGGGAGCAGTTGGGACTCTTGTGCGGTATTTCATGTAAAAAAAAAAAAAAACATCCGAAATGTTTTTAAGCGCATAAATTCCGAACGAATGAACAAAATTGGATAAGTAATTCTTTTTTTCTTTGAGCTATAGCATTATGAAATTTAGGTGGTAGGCGAGATGTTTGAAAGCTGAATGTAAGGGAATGGGTATATGGAATGCGGGAGGGGATGGGGGTGGGGTGGGGGGGGAAATAATTGATAAGTGCAAGCGCTACAGTAATTTCCCGTAATACCATGCGAGCGAAGCCGTGGGGAAAAGCTAGTTATTAAATAAAATAGATTCATAATCAGAAATTTTAATGCTCACAGCGCTTGATAGTGTTTCGATAATATCCAAACTACCTCTCTTGTGGACCTCCTAAACATATCACTTATTTACCTTTATTTTTATATATTTCTGTTTACTTCAGTTACTACAATAACCAAAAGGTAATCTTCTATTTGTAACTTGTTGACTATGGTTTTGTTACAATTTTTCACTAAAGTAATTATAATTTAATAACAGTCTGTTATTTTTATTTTACTTTGAGGGAAACAAACAGTTAAACATATTTTATCAAAGTAATTACATATTACATAGTTGCTTGAATCAGCGAAGTTTCTGCAAAAATTCAAAGTATACCTATATAGAAAAGCATAAATGATTAAAGAAAACACAAAATGGTACAAGAGGAAGAAAAAAATTAAGTAAAAAGAAATAAAAAACACATTTTAAATTATGCATAATAGATAATATGAAATTACAATGTTAACCTATATAAAATAATACATTTTTACAATATAAGAAAACTTTCAAGGATAAACATGATTGAAAAAAGAAAAACAACATAATAAGATTGGGATAATTCCGAAAAGATATTATTGTATTTGGTGCACGTCCTTCTGAGAAATGAATGTTGTGTGTAATTTTTCTTTGAGTGTGGGATGTGGAATAGTTGATTTGGCCTTGTTTTTCGTATTAGACACTGAAAACTAATGTTTTCTAGAAGATAGTTAGTTGTTGCCGATAACGTTATGGTGATTTTAAATTTTAAAAATTATCTTCTAAAGATGATAAGTTATGGAATGTTAACGAGTTTTTTAAGGTGTTCTGATGATCGGAAGGATTTAAGACTGAGTGTTTCAAAACCTTCTTTTGAATTCTTTCTAACTTCTCAATATTAACTTTGTATTGAGGATTCCAATTCTTTCGTAAGACTATAATATTATATTATCAATTTGGGAGGCGGGAATGGGTGCTGCCGCCCTGGGAACCTTTACTGGATAACCAACACCTCTGCCATAGGTCACCCCAAGGGGTTCGCTACGTTTGGTGATATAACAGGGGTGCCCGGGTTCATGGGGTGAAGTTTGTCTAGGTCTTGGAGGCGGATGACCAGGACACACCGAACCCCAGATTCCTACCCACCCCTTTAACCTTTTTCCTTCCCAGAACTCTCCTTCCCTTCCTTTCCTAAAAAAAACCCTCCACACAGCATCCCCAAAGATGACGTAGGCCTTGAGGGAAATTATTTTCCTCAGGGCCTCCTGTGTGGAGCTCATGTAAAAAAAAATAATAATGTTCCACTCAATTCCATTGCAGAAATTCTGAATCTTACAGACTTTCCGAATCGTAATTAAAATAATATGTCAATCCAGAAGCAATATCCTATATTATCCCTATTGCTTATTGACCCGCTCTTGGATAAATTGAGCATTTATTACCAGCGGAAATGGTTTACCCTCATTATAGAAGGTCATTAGGAAAGGCCGGATGAAAATAGTTCCCTCTTTCCATTCTGTTCTCAAGGACTTGGAAACAAGATATTAGGCAAGACATTTAACTCAGTTTTAAGTAATATACGTTTAAATAAGTTATGAATTAAACCTTTTCACTGGTAGCCGTGGAAAGATAGATCAGTAGAGCATTCCCACCATGGCTTGTTTACCTCTGCTAGTTTAAGTCCTTCGTCATTACAAAAGCAATATTTTTCGCTCATAATAATTTTGGTATTAGGAGGAATTCAAAAATTGTAACGCTATTTGTAATCTCGAATCGTTTGTCTTTCTTTTCTATAAACCAATTCCGAAAGTTTTGGTCAAAATTGATTTAAGAGGGAATAACCAGACAAAACCGGAAATTTTTCCACAAAAAAATATAAATTGATTTCGAAAGACTGTTCTTTTATTTAGTAAAGATTTTTATAATTTTGAGAATATGTTTATTTTTAGTACAATAACTTTTTACCGTAGGTCGTTGTGGCAGATTTTTTAAATTTTCAAACAAAATATACAATATACATTTCAAATCATATAATCATGCAGTAAAATAAATCAATAAATTATTTGGGAAAGCTACTTTTTAGAATATTAATTTTAGTTCAAATAAAATCATAAAAAAAGATCCGCGCCATTGTTTTGTGACGAAAATACTTCAGTTTGTCTATTTATTTACGGTTTTACAAACTAATATATTTTAAGAAAAAATTACATTCTTATTTAAGACATTATTGAAAAATTTTAAATACTAATGATCAAAAAATAATTGCAAAAAGTACACAATTTTAATTGTTTTATCTTCACGAGTTTGAGCATTTTTGAATGTGGGTGTTTGTCGGAGCAAATTTGGAATGAAATAAAATCGACATTGAGTTATTATGTTAAAATGCTGGTATAAAGAATAATTCATCTTTCTCATCGGAACCGCCCTGTACCGTTGCAAGGGTACGATGGCAAGATCATCGTTCGATGAAATTTAAATTCTCAACTGCTGGTTAATGGCTCTTAATTCAGGATCTTAGGTTTTAAGTTCAAGATCGCACGAAATATCTAGTTCAGGATTTTTAATTATCTAACTTATTTTTAATGTGAAGAGTCCTATTTGCTCCCAGCCTGTATGAAGCCATAGCGACTACGGACAATTGTTTGACAGAATTAGAATAATTCATCAAATTTCATAATTAATTTTCAAGTTCTGTGAAAGTTCCATTTATGTTCTGCTGTTATTTCATCATAGGCGAGTTGATTCACAGTAAGGACAGTAAGTATATTTGCATAATAACCTGAGTGGGCGTCGCGTTTGGGTCCCACCAGGGTGTCGTGTGTCTAAGTACTCCATCACGACACGAGCATTTTTTCCGCTTACTGTTGTGTTAGTAGGAGATTTTAAAATATCTCAGGTTATTCGTAACCCGGGAATGTTTATCTTTCTTTTAAAAAAAAATATTGAACTTGAATAAGACATACACAATTTTTTTTTAAAGGTAAACATTGTCGGGTTGCGAATAACCCGACAATTTGAAAAACCTCCTATTACCACCAAAGTAAGCGGAAAATGTGGCTTGTGTCGTGATGTAGGACTCAGCCAAGCCGCGAAGCCAACTCAGCCACTGACAAGTCTACAATAATTGAACATGAACTTTGAAAATTAATGAATTGATCAAATTCTGTGAATCAACCAGTCCTACGACATCCCTAGTTAGGGGTACGTTGTAAGGTTGAAAGTAGTGAGTAGGGGAAGGAGATGAGAGAGAAGAAGGCGGGAAATTACCTAGATATTAGTATCTTCTCACCAAATGCATTTAAAGAAATTTCAAGCACCGTTTCAATTCAATGCTTCAGCGCAATCATATAATTTATATAAAAAAATCGATTTTCTATTTTTTGTTTGAATACCGCACGAGAGTCCCAACTGCTCCCAGCTCTGGAGCCAGTGAGATTATGGCATCCTCAATTGGGATAATATGTAGTAAGGCTGAAGTTAGTGGGGAAGGGAAGGAGATGGGGAAAAGGAAGGTGGGGAAGTACCTGGCTATTCAGATCTGGCCACCAAATACGGCTAAAGCCATTTTAAGCAATGTTTTAATTCTGTATGGTGGTCTTACACCAGGGTGATACTGAGAGTATCTTACACTCTGGAACGTGCCGCAAACATATTATTTTTAATTAGTTAATTGTGAAATACTACAAATAATATTTATTTGCGCACGCCGGGTTTGAATCCGCCACCTTCGGATTGTTAGCATGAGTCATGAGTCGAGCCACGGAGGGTGTCAAGTTCTTTCAGACGAATTGTGATCATATTGAAAAGTGTGAAAATATATATTGAAAAATCAGGTTGGACGACACTCACATTAAATTATATGTTTTGCTGAATTTCCCATGACAATATTGTTTGCTTGAATAAAATCTTATTTGTTCAATCATTTTTGACAGGCTTTCAACTAGTAAACTCATAATTCTGCTTCACGCGTTATTTGCTCGTGTCCTGAATGTAAATCGTATGAGCAAGAATTCCCCATACGTCTTTAAAGCGTTATTCATTGAATTGGTTTCTGTGCGTTTTGTTTAGCGTCATTTCCAAGCTATTAACTTTTTCCATTATTTAAGGAAATGCTCACAAAAATTATCGTCATTTTACTTCCCCACCTTACTTTTTCCCTTCTTCCTTTCCTACTTATCTTCAGCCTCACAATATACCCCAATTGGGGATGCATAGTCTCACTGGTTCCAGGCGGTTGGTAGCAATTGGGACTCTAGTGCGGTATTCACATTTTAAATAAAGCGGCGGATTATAGTAATGCTTTTTTTTTTATTATTTATTAAAATTACAGAGAACATTTTGTACAATAAATAGAGTAGACCCACAAAGCTGTCATATGGCAGCTTGTCTGCAGGTTCTAACAATTTAAACATTCTTAATATAATATCTAAGAAAATATTTGTAAATACATTTATAGTTTTAAGGAAGCATTAGAATTGATCACATAGTAGTATTAGATAATTTAACTTACAACTATAAATATATAAGATATTTCAATATACCTATCTAATAAAAGATATGTAGGCAGCTATATTAAGATATTCAAAGATACATGGAGTTTTCGTTCATTAACCATAGTTTTATCATTTTAGTACTTAGTCTCTCATTTTTTTCAAATTTTATGTTTTTATTGATTTTATTGAAAATCACTGGTATTAGATATTCAAGAGTACGGCTTCCATATTTATTTAATATTCGAGGAGTTTTTAGGCCCTTTCCTTCTCTAAATCTTGTGGTATGTTTGTGTACAAGTAGGTGTTTGTAAAGGCTTTCCCCCAAATTATCCATAATAGTAGTGAACCAGTGGAGACCTTTTATTGTAAGTAGGCTCTCTGAGCCATACAGTAATTTTAAGTTATGTCTCTGTTTGTAAATCTTAGTTGTGACAATTTTTTTTTTATTATGGCTTACACACCAAATCTGCAAAAAATTAAAATCACTTGCACTTACACTGATTTATACTCAAAATATCAAAATCACATGCTTCCGATAGCCCAGTGGGTAGGTTACTCAGCTAGCAGTCGGGCAGGTAGAGCTCGATAGGTACTCAAAGCATGTACCGACTTACTTCATTTTGAGTATTCTTGTCTTGCTCGACGAAAGAGGCTATTTTTTTAAGGTTGTTTAATTTTCCTCATCATCATTATCACTCTTGGCTCTACATTCTACAACCCCCGGTGGGTCTTGGCCTCCTCAAGAGTCTTCCGCTCACAAAAATTATCGTCATTTTAAAAGCCTTCAGAATTCAGGAAAAACTGACGCGTTCTATCAACCCTTAGATAAGGTAATAAACAGCAATTAAAATACTACGTAGGGTGTTTTTGGCAACCCCATTCCAATTCCCCATACATCTCTAAGCCGTTACTCTTTGAATTGGTTGAATTTCCAAGCTATTTACTTTTTCCATTATTTCGGGAAATGCTCACAAAAATTATCGTCATTTTAAAAGCCTTCAGAATTCAGGAAAAGTCGACACGTTCTTTATCAACCCTTAGATAAGGGATTAGATAGCAATTAAAATACTACGTGGGTGTTTTTGGTTTCAACCACAATAATTGGAGCTCATAGCATAAAACAGTAAACGTCGCGAATCGATTATTTTTCGAGATAAAAGTATCTGAGTTATACAATTCTGTTGAGTTTTATTTTTTTAAAGAGGAAATATTGTTATCTCTTGAATACCACACTAAAGTCCCAAATGTTCCTGTCTGGAGCCAGTAAGACTATGGGCCCCCCAATTGGGGTATGTTGTGAGACTGAAAAAGGAAAGGAGAAGTAGGAGAGGAAGGTGGGGAAGTGTCTGGCTTTTCAGAGCTGGTCACCAAACACGGCTAAAGCCATTTCAAGCAACATTTTAATTCTGAATGGTGGTCTCACACCTGGGCGACACTGAGAATATCTTTCATTCTGAAACGTGCTGCAAATATACTAAAAGATTTTTTTATTTAATTTATTGTAAAATAACACAAGCCAATCAGATATAATTTATTTGCGCACGCCGGGGTCTGAAGCGGCGATCTTCGGATTGCTAGTCGGGAGCCTTACCCCTAACCACAGAGGCCGTCTAAATGTTACTTATTTGGTAACATTTTGTTAGATTTTTTATTTATCTTAAAATAATATACAAGTTGTAAAGTAAATAATGAGCAAATATGGAGGCAAATAGTTTCTTCGTAGTAGGTAAGTGTGACGTTTGCATATTGTGGAACGAATGATATTATGTTTTGTTTACCAATCGCATTATAACCGTCAGAAGTTAAAATTTTAAATTGGATATTTACGGGCTATTTTTATTAAGGTCTTCAATAATAAAATTCTTGCTTTACGTAATAAATACAAAAACACAATAACAAAAGTAGACGTTTTTAGTTATGAGCTGAATAACTATAAAAGGTCCATAGTATTTTTCTGACTTTTTGTGAGTAACTTTTCATTTGTTGTTTGTGTTATGAATTTAATTTATTTTATGTATATCTTGTCTTCTTATTATCTTTTGTGTATAAATCATTAAATTCATTTTTTAACATATGAAGGAAATCAATAACAGGTTGTATTTTTGGTATCATGTAAAAAATAGTAAAATTCAATTGTTGAGTTCACAAAGGTTAATAAATAAATAAAAATTCTTGTAAAAGGATTCATTGAAACTTTATTCAGGTGTTTTCCAATAATTATATTATTGATCTTCTGAAAATAATTATTATTATATCCATACACAATCAAATTAATGGACGAGCCAATCAGGGAAAGGGGAACAAAACTAGTTGCGGGGAGCGCGGGAGGCGGCCTGATTGTCTCCCTTTCTGAGATTTGTCAGTAAATGAATCTGACAGTAAACAGGCAACTCCCTTTTTAATATCACACTTTCTGTCCTCGGAAATAAAATCTGCTTATGAATACTAGTCCTTTTACAATACCGCGCAATTTGCTGGCTGCGTAAAAACTGGACTACAAACCCCAAATCGGGTAAAAAAAGTTGGGGCTTGTTTACAACATTTATATTTTGTTACACTATTTAGGTAGACACGTTTACAAATGCGTTATAATTGTGTCAAGTCAGTCAATTTTAGCATCGCTTTGCCAGGCAATTTGGACTGTGATGTGACTCAACACTATGGACTCTACTGCAAACCCTTGCCTTACTTCAGCAAACTTTAATCTTCTGCGCAGGGTCTGGTTATTTCAATTGGCACTCTTTGATGGTCAATGTATACCTGATGTCATAGTTTATTCAATGCATTCTTGAACCCTCTCGGTGCCAAAAATATGGTTACGTGGCTTACCTCCAGTTCTATAGATACCCTGTTTTCATGTTAGGGCAACTCGATCAATTTGGATGACTGTGATGGTATCCTATTTTGAAAATTGTGTGTTCTTAATAAAAATTAAAAACTATATGTACATCAATTTTTACATCACTAATGTAATATTTTCCATTTGTTTCAGCTAATCAAAACAACAATCTTCTTATCATTGAAGAAGTAAAAAGAAAGTGAAATTCAACATGACCGGTAACTCTACTCGACTTCAGTGAAATAAAATTGCATTGAGTTCAAAACTACTTAACTTGGGGTGAAAAAAATAAGTACAGTGAAAATAAAAAAAGCTAAAATCGAAGTTCATAAAATCAATAAAAAATTTCATGTGATTGATTAATAGAGTTAAAAATGAGGATAGTATCTCAACGTTTTTATTAGTTTCAAATTGTGTAGCCTGGTAGGCACTGACTGACTTGTTTAGTTCAACGGCGGCTGCTGTACGATATTACGATATATTCAAAGATAGTACGAGTGTGGCATCTCTACGAGTTTCGAGTTATAATATGTGCAACCAAAATTGACTGAATTGATCAAAAATGAACCAGTAAAGAGTATGCATGTTAAGCAGCGCAAAATATGCCTTCGTGAAGATGATCGAATGGGGAAATCAACAACCGAAAAAACTTCTTCTGAAATGTTGTTTCGCGTTCGTCTTCATACTTCTAACAGTAAAGATGTCAGCGCAACAGAGCACAGAGCGCCACGAGAGGACGTCAGCATTATATCGAGGAGATTTCATCATCGGAGCACTGTACTCCATCCATCACCAGCCACGCCAGAAGAAGTCTGGAACTCCTCACTTCCTGGAATGTGGGGAGATCAGGGAGGTGTACGGGATCCAGAGGACGGAGGTGACGTTCCAGATCCTAGATCGGATAAACAATGACCCGAAGCTGTTGCCGAATATAACTCTTGGGGCGGAGATCAGGGACTCTTGCTGGTACGCACCTGTTGCTCTACAGCAGACCCTAGAGCTTATAAGAGACTCCATAACGCCAGCTAAGGAGTTGCCCATCGCTTGCATTACGGAAGCTAAGGTCAGTAAAAGTTTTAATTTTATTTTTTACATGATTGCATTACATACACATATGTACACTGTTGACGTTTGTCACGTGAGAACGGGTCGTTTTTTCGATTTGTTCTTGAGTTCAACACCTCGGCCATGGAACGATTTTCCGGCTTCTGTGTTTCCTTCCTCCTACAACATGGGTCTCTTCAAGACCAATGTTCATTCCTTCCTCTCCTCAAAAAGACCCTCCACACAGCATCCCAGATGACATAGGCCCTGAGGGAAGTTATTTTCCTCAGGGCCTCCTGTGTGGAGTTAATGTAAAAAAAAAACATATCATTTTGGGAGGCGGCGGGTATGGGTACTGCCGCTCCAAGAAAACCAACACTTCTACCAGGTCATGTCCAGTAGTTTGTTACGTTTCAGTAAACGATCCAGTAAATGAATAAACGAACCTCGACAATCCTGCTAAGACAGTACTTAGCAGGTCCGGCAGCAGTACTTAGATGCCCACAGGTCGCGGGAGGCCCTTTTCACCTCTCCAGCCTGACTCACTCGACCCATCGCCTTGCACCGCAGTGCTGGGGATGGGTTGGATTTATATACGTCTGTCACTTTTATGTCCAGATTTGTAACCAGTCCTCGTACCTACCTACTTTGCTTCCCAGATCCTCCTCTACCTTAAATTCCTCCACACAGTATCCTCAAAGATGACCCGACACATTTTAAATTCTATTTAATGTTTTTTTTTAAATATTATTTTAATTTTATTCTTAATTTTTCGGTATTTATGTGTCGAATTTTAGTTTCATTTTATGTTTTAATTAGGTACCTACCTAATATGTAATCTCATTTTATTTCATTGAAGAAGAAGATAATACTTATAATCTAAATGAAAATATGAAAGAAAACAAGACACAGAAAAACAGAAAAAAACAATGGTCGCAACTGGGACTCGAACCCAGACCTCTCGTCTAACCGGGACGTTTCATTTGAATAAATTCGGATACATTTATCCGAGACGCTATTCAGGTTACAAACCAATTCTTAGAATGATTGTTTCCAATAAAAAAGAGTAGTTGCCTATAATATGGAAAAAAGAACTAGTTGGAGATAATATTAATGATTCTAAATATTTGAAATATGAGATTGACAAATATGACGGTTTGACAGAAAGTGGCAATAGCGAAATTGGAAAACGCGCACGTCCCGGTTAGACGAGAGGTCTGGGTTCGAGTCCCAGTTGCGACCATTGTTTTTTTCTGTTTTTCTGTGTCTTGTTTTCTTTCATATTTTCATTTAGATTATAAGTGTTATCTTCTTCTTCAATGATATATTACGTTGATGGGAATAACCTTCAAAAGTTATAAAAAGAGAGTTTTTCTCAAAAAATTAAAATAAATTAATTCATTAAAAACTAGGCTCTGGGGATTTTTTCTTAATTACTTGATATACTAACCTAGATATAATTTTTCACAGCTCTGACGTAATATTAATTTTTAAAATCTTATAATTGAAGTTACTTATAAAATTATACGATTTCATGAGGTTTGACACCGTAGTCGGCGTTTTTTTTTATTACTATCTTATTGAAGGGTGTTTGTTTTTAGGAGAGTTGTGCACCTACAAAAGAAAATTGATTTCACAAGAATCATTCGCAACATACGAATATAGGTTTACATAAATGAGAATTTCGCAAGTGATGTTTTTAACCCAAACAGACCTTTGGGATCTAATTTCTATTGCATTTAGTCTGCTTTCGTCCTTTCATCCCAATTCCAAGTCACTCTACCATACATTAAGGTTGTTGTATGGGATAAGATCTCCCTAGTGGACTGAAACAGATGTCTCGCATCCTTTGTTGTTCGTGAATAGGTACTGCATTCGTTTGGACAACATCGATATATAAAAATCAAAACGTGTTTGGGGATTAGTGAGATGTCTACGTATTGCTATATTAAGCATAGGAAATGTTTGAAACTTTCAAAATACCTTTTGTACACCCCCGCGAAGGTTTCTGGATTATTACAACCACACGACAATACATCTGAATTTTTTTTTAATCATCACAAAAACTCTTGCGAAACTATCAAAAAATTTAGAATGATATTTTGCGAAATAATGATTGCTAAATCAAAATTCTATTTTCAAAACTCTTTAATTTTTTGTTTTAAATGAATACCGCACAAGAGTCCCAAATGCTCCCGTCTGGAGCCAGTGAGACTATGACATCCCCAATCGGGGTTTGTTGTGAGGCTGAAGGTAGTGGGGAGGGGAAGGAGATGGGGAAGAGGAAGGTGGGAAGTACTTGGCTATTCAGATCTGGTCACCAAACACAGCTAAAGCCATTTCAAGCAACGTTTCAATTCTGAATGGTGGTCTTACACCAGGGCGATACTTAGAGTATCTTCCACTCTGGGAAGAATTAATGAATTAATTGGAAGTACTTACATAATAACTTGAATCTAACAAAGAATTATAGTTATTTTAAATAGATACCTCATATAGCACTCTTTTTAGGGTGAATTGTTTAAAAAAAAAAAAAAAACAAAAAATAGATACCTATGTTAGGTACCAAATTTGATTGATTGTTCTTACAATACTCGATTGTTCTTATCATATACAAAAATGAATATTAAATTTGTAACAAGAATCTGAAAAATGAAAAATCGAATTTAAAAAAATGTTACAGGTGACACGCGAACCGTTTGAAAACTGAATGTACTGGGACTGAATATATGGAAGGCGGGAGGGGGGTTAGCGGGTCGGGGGAGAGGGCGAGGGGAGAGGGAAAGCTGTGAAGGTGGAAGGGTTACGCGGGAGGGGAAGGGGAGTGGGAGGGGACCGGGACGCACGGGAAAGGACATGCAGAGAGAAACAATTTATTTCTTTGAATGTGGCATTAGAACGCATGCCGGGAACTTATGGCTTCCCTAATTGTGGTATGTTGTAAGGCTGAAGATAGTGGGAAAGGGAAGGAGATGGAGAAGAGGAAGGTGGGGAAGTTCCTGGCTGTTCAGAACTGGTCATCAAAGACGACCAATCCTTCAATTCTTAATAATTGTTAATGCATATTTGAAACTTCTCTCTTCATTAATGAAAAAAATAGTGTTAAAAACTTGACATTTTCAAGTTCGAAATGGTCGTTGTTTGTCTTCTATAAACCATTTTTTGTCTTCTATAAACCATTTTTTTTCTATAAACCATTTTTTGTCTTCTATAAACCATTTTTTAGGAACCGGATTAAATTTTTTGACGTGATAACATCTTATAAATCGATGAGAGCCAGCTGCATGCACGAAAAAGCTTGGCTCATTGTCACGTTCCGCCTGAGCTGAGCGTACAAGCAAGAACGCGGAACAAGGGTTCGGCCTAAGCTTTCGGCTTATGACGCATCTATCTTCCACTCCATCGTTATTATATGACGTTATCACGTAAAATTATCGTCCGTAAACCGACTTTACAGACAACCAATTTTTTATTAAAAAATATAATGAAATACTTTTGAGAATTTTTTTTTTCTCAAGAATTTCTATCCGACTAACCTTCTTTCCTACCTCTTCCTCTCCCACATTTTTTTCATTCTCGCGGTACAAATTCTCCAAATTGAGAAATTTTGTCATCAATCATGGTAATAATGTGTTAGATTTCACCTACCCCTTGTCATATAACACATTGAGTAAATTTATCAACCTGACAACCTGACAGGTTTCTAGGATGAAATTATGTTAAATTTGAGGATTGATTTGATATTGAAAGGACAATCTGGTCAAACTCAAACATATCCACGCAGTTACTAAAATAATGTGATTTTGCTCGCGTGGCGGAAAGGAAGGTTGTCATCTCAAACAAACCCTTATAAAATGGACCCTGTCCCTTTTCAACTTAAATAAAGCTCAAAACCATTATTAAGTTATATTTGTTTTGGCGTTGGACCAGATATACTCCTAAAACAAAACGAGAATTTTATATTGCATTTTAATAAACTCTTGAGATGGGGTATATTAAAAGTCTAAATATTTATATTACCAGTACAGTGCTCCTCACTATTCCGGCAACCTAAAAACCTAGCAAATATCAAATTAATGAAAAATTTACCATCTGAAAGTCGCGGGTTAAATCTCGGCGTGCGAAGTAAATTTTATTTGATTGATTTGTGTTTTCACAATTCATTATTTGAAAAATAATATAAGGTCTATTTGCGACACATTTCAGAATAGAATAAACTCTCAGTGTATCGCCTTGGTGTATTTTGAAATAAAACGTTGAATGAAACGGCTATAGCCCTGTTTGGTGACTAGATCTGAATAGCCAGTTACTTCCCCACATTCCTCTTTCCCATCTTCCTTCCCTACTTATCTTCAGCTTCATAATATACCACAATTGGGGATGCCGTAGTCTCACTGGCTCCAAGCGGTTGTAGCTCTATTCGGTATTCACATTTAAAATAAAGCGGCGGATTATAATAACGTACACACACCAAATCTGCAAAAAATTAAAATTACTTGCAACTTACACTGATTTATACTCAAAATCACATGTTAAACTATATTTATTATTTATTAAAGAGTAAATCATTTAAAACCTTCAATATGCTTCCGATAGCCCAATGGGTAGGTTACTCAGCTAACAGTCGGACAGGTAGACCTCGATAGGTACTCAAAGCATGTACCGACTTACTTCCTTTTGAGTATTCATTTCTTTCTCGACGAAAGAGGCTGTTCCATAACAAATCTCAAGGTTTGGAGCTTTTATTTGAAAAAATATATTCAAGATATATTTTTAAGGTTGTTTAATTTTCTTCATCATCATTATCACTCTTGGCTCTACAACCCCCGGTGGGTCTTGGCCTCCTCAAGAGTCTTCCTCCACTCATCTCGGTTTTGTGCCAGCTCTTTCCAGTTTAGAAGCTCAAAGGTAGATGTGTATTTAAAGACGTTGTCGCTTCATTTTAATCTTAGTCTTCCCAGGCCCCTTTGCCCTATCGGTCTTGAGTTCAGCAGGGACCATGGTGCTTGATGCTCGGTCATTCTCTCCACATGACCCAGCCACCGAAGTCTTTCCAGTTTTATAAATTTAGTGAAGTTTAGCTCCTTAAAAAGAGTAAAGAACTCCTGTTGTAACATCTGAGCCAAAATCCATTTTTAGAATTTACAGATAAAAAATCCAAATCGTGTGTTATATCACTTTATTTAAATATCTCAAAATGTCAAATAGTTAGATTTTCTCGAATAAAAATCCAGTGATCTTTAATTACTAAATTGATAACAATGCTTTTGAGACATTAACACAAATTAAAGACTTAGGCATCACTTTCAAATCACATCTTTCATTTGTTAACGACATAACAAAAATCTCTAATAGGGGCTTAAAAATGTTGGGATTTATAACTAGACTAACTAGAAATTATAACAATATAAAGTATATTAAACTGTTACATTTTGCGTACGTCAGAAGTTAACTTGAGTACAATTCTCCCGTCTGGAATCCACATTATAATATACATGTACAAGCTGTTGGAAGAATACAAATAAAATTCTTATGTTTTCTAAATTTTAAAATGGGGATTCCAGCAATTATGTTGAATTATAACACTGTGTTAAATAATATGAATGTGCTCAAATTGTCAGACAGAAGAATTTTCACTGCCTTGGTATTTCTATATAAAATTCTAAATGATATAGTTGATAGTCCGGTATTGCTTGAATTGATAAGCTTCCGGATACCAAAACGTAATACAAGAAGTCAGGATTTATTTCAGTGCAGAAATTCTTGGACTAACTACAATATGTATTCCTCTTTACCCACAACACTAATGGAAGGAAACAATTACACCAAGTCAGTGGACATCTTGAAAAAGGGCGTTAATCAATAAGTAAATAAACATCGAATAATTTTAACATAATTATATTACTCACATAATTATATATTTCGTCAACCGATGTTTTGATTATGCACTACGCTATCAAGCAGAGAATTTCATTTTTAAATTGTCGAACAATACACATTAATCGGTTTATCATTTTTCCACAGCTTGTAAAATGTGTCAAAGAAACAATAGTTGATTAGCGCTCCTGTCACTGGCAAACATTTCGTTAAACGTGATAGGGATATAACGATAACAACTCGTTTTCGTGACAAACACACCGTTATGAAAACGACAAACAAGTCGCATTGTTTTCATAGAGTAGATAAACCTATGTAATAATTTAAATGTTGAAATATAAAATATTAAAATATGCATTATTTCGTTTTTTAAACTGACTCAATGAGCGCTTGTCAGTTCTGTCGTATTTGAATTTGTGTTTGGAAGAGTTTTTTTAACTGAATGTACCGGGAATGAATGTGTGGAATGCGGGAGTGGGGGAGAGGGGGGGGGATAATTGATAAATGCAAGCGCTACAGTAATTTCTCCCTAATACCATGCGAGCGAAGCCGCGGGTAAAAGCAAGTATATGATATTGTAATTGCTTAGCAATGCCCGTGCTTGTCAGTGGTAGGTTATAAAAAATATATATTTTTTAAATTATGCATAATAAATTGTTACAACCTTATAGTGGGTAAGTCAAGGAGTAATGAAATACGGTCATTATTCTGGATTAAAGAATTCAAAAAGAGGATATTTTAGTTTTGCTTTGAACTCAGATGTACTCTCGATCTTTCGCAAATATGAAGGGAATTTTTAGAAGTTATTTGATACTTTACAACGTTGACCGGACACTCAGAATCATGCGACATCAACACCTCCTTTGAAAAGTCATTAAAACTGATGTAAAAGTACAAAAAATAGTACGAAAAGTACAGAAATTATTATTTTTTAAATGGTTACGTATTTTGGGTTATGGGCTATTTTTTTTCATAACTTTTAATGTCTTTTAAAAGGGGTGCTGAAATTGTATGATTCTGAGTTGCCAAGGAACCTTTTACAACAAAGCAATACAATGCACTTCCACTGGCCATTAGACAGAATACGCATTGCTCTCATTATAAATTTATTGGACACCAAGTCTTGAAACTGTGCCTGCTCACACAGTATCAACCAAGGACTAACTAAATAATAATGTTATTTATTAAGCTGAAATGTACGTATATATTAACTAGCTTTTCCCCGCGGCTTCGCTCGCATGGTATTACGGGAAATTACTGTAGCGGTTGAACTTATCAATTATCCCCCCTTCTCCTCACCCCCACCCCCTCCCGCATTCCATACATTCATTCCCTTACATTCAGTTTTCAAACATCTCGCCTGCCACCTAAATTTCATAAAGCTATAGCTCAAAGAAAAAAAGAATTATCCAATTTTGTTAATTCGTTCGGAATTTATGCGCTCACAAACATTTCGGATGTTTATTTTTAATTAAATATTTGGAAGTTTGTTAATATAATTAAAAAATTACACTATTTATTATTCAGTCTTTATAATACGAATTATATTTTTAATGTAGGAACTCTTATCTGACATTTATTGCAAAACAGAAGCTTGTCCAAAAAAAACGAATTCTGATATTTGAATTTTCTGCATAGTAGCTGACCAGTAGACTGAGTATCTACCAGCATAGAGCCCAAAAATATATCAACATTGTTTCCATAGAAAAGATTTTTTTCTGACGTTAACAAAAACTTGCTTTTGTTAGCGACAGAAAACGTATAACAAATATAATATATAAATATTTATAATTTCATAACGCCAGAGCTTACCATCATATACAACCTGTAGTCTGCGCATATAATTTAGCTTTATATTGGTGAAAGAATTATTAAAGTCTTTATATTGTATTATGCATAAAAAGGTCATAAACAAACTCGAGCAGTTTCGCATTTATAATATTAGTATGGATTACGCTGGAGTTTCTCATTTCATTAATTTTGAAGTAGGAACCACAGATCCACTCCGGCTAGTTTAACCTCTTAAATAAAATGACCAAAAACATTAACTTATATCAGCAAAACCCTTTAGGTAGGAAGCGAATAATAAACGTTTACATCTGTCTTCCCAGTCTATGCACTTTCTGAAACTGAATAGTACAGGTCGATTACCCCTTATTTACGATTACCGATTGAATTCTTCGAAGTTGTGCATCAAATCAGGCATTTCTTTAAAACCACCACCCCAGAAAATGAGGGAAATTGTTTATCGAATCGAATTTAGCTACAGCGCCAATTCAAACATCGCTTTGCGTTTCCTGCGCTCCTGGTCGGGAATTTTATTAACATTTTTATACGAACTGGAAGTAGGTAGGGCTGCAGAAGTAGGTAGGGCTGCATTTCATCCTTAACAGATAGGTATTTCACGGAAGGCTGGCAACCTCCCTTCCCCCCCGTCTAGAGGGTTGGTTGCTAGAAACATCTGGAGACTTGGCACTTGTATAACATAACATCTACAGTCGTACTTGGTAAGGGAATTTATTAAGCCAATTATTCACGAAGAGATTCTGTTTATGCGGTTTATAATTCGCGAGTAATTAATTCACGTTAAAAAATAAATCGTGTCATGGAAATTAATGTATTAAGTTTTTATCGAAATTTTAAAATTCGCAACATCAAGTAGGTAATTCAGTAAATTTGTATTTTTTGTTTTTGTTTTCATATGTTTAATTTTTTTATCAATATTTAAATTCACATTAATTCATAGAAAATTATTATTGATTCTTTACTCCATCACAAAATCTCTTACAAAATACGGAGGACCCGTTAGAGTATCCCCCGACAGTGAAAAAAAAATTGATACATCAATAGATATCAAAAACATAAAATCCGATGCTGCATTACGGTAAACTTTAATAACCAGTGCAATTTCAATGAAATAAAAATTAATTTCTTTATGAAAAAACTTTTTACATCAGGTGTTATCTAATTCTGCAAAAAGGTAATTGATTCCTTCTAGTAATTACAAACCTAAATATGTAATATTTGTCAGGGTTTGCTAATTAGTAATTAGTATTACGATTACACTTAAATTTTACGACACGTACCTTTGGCAAAGGGATTTCCAATGAACTAATTTCTTTGTACCCTTTCGCCCAGTATTCCTATAGAAATAGAACAAAGGATTGCTCGGACTTTCAACTGAAATTTTATAATGGTGGCAACAGGATACCCGCATAGTTTTACAAAAAGCCATAAATAAGGTCTGGTCGGTTCTCCTCAAGTTCTACCACGTGCTACTTAAGTTTGAAGGCGTAATCCGGTAAGCGGCAGTTAGTAGATTGGAATTTACTCACCTACAGGATGATGGTTCATATTAAAAGGAACGTATGCGCTGCCCACCTTGGTTAGTTTCATACAAATCTTAAATTTGGATTTGAGATCAAAATACAAAACAAAACTAAAAAAATATTTTTAATCAAAAGGTATGTCAAATATCTAGTAGGGATAAGAGCTACTTTATTTATTTTTGCTTTAAATTATAAGATATATGTCATTAAAGATTTAAGCTTTTCATGATTTTAGAGGCAACTTCGGCAATTATTTGTGAGTAAATGAAAAACATTAAAAAAATAATTTTACTATTTTTTTACAAATATAATGAAAAATAAAATATTGTTAAAAATGCATTTTTTGGGTAGTAATTTTAATCTATAAATGACAAATTTTTGTTTCGCCGTAAATAGGTCCTTAATATTTTAAATTTGCACCTATCAAAATGATATTTTTTTTTAATTTTTATTTTTTATTTCATTATATTTCTATGATAAATTTAGTAATTTTTTTTTTCATTTACTCGCAAATAATTGCTCAAGTTCGCTCCAAAATCTTGAAACAAAAAAATTTTTAATGGCCTTTATCGTATAATTTAAAGCAAAAATAAATAATATAGCTCACATCCGTAATAGATATTCGATATAGCTATTGATTACAAAAATTATTTTTCAGTTTAGTTGGGTATTTTGATCTCAAATCCGAATTTAAGATTTGTGTAAAACTGGCCGAAAAGGGCCGCGCACACGTTCCACTTAACAGCGAAAACCAGCTTTGCTTCGCGACTTTGCCCGAGATGTTATATAAAATGATAAATATTGACTAAACAATAAACATTGGATGTCTGGTTTAATATTTAAATATATGGTATAATCTGAAAGTATGTTGCCTGTTGTATGCTGATAATGCGTTGCTGATTTCTAACAGTATGAAAGATCTACAGTTTCTAGTGTCTAGGATGAACGAAGTGTGTATGCATAATGAGTTAATGATGAATGTAAGTAATTCTAAAGTCATGGTGTTTGAAAGAGAGATTACGAAAACAATGTGTGATATAATTGATGAATACTTGGAGCAGGTGGATGAGTTTGCGTATCTGGGTAGTATGTTTATCAGAGATGGAGAGCTGACAGAGATATTGAAAGAAGGATAAATGTCGGTAACTCCATTAATAGAGGACTGAATGTCATTGGCGCTAATAAAAAAAACTGTCAAAATAAACGAAGCTAGCAGTCCACAATGGAGTCCTGGTACATACACTGATGTATGGCAGTGGGGCATGGAACTGGCAGAGGAAGGATGAAAGTAAGCTGAATGCTATTGAAATGAGATCCCTGAAGCGTATGTGTGGTAAAACCATGTATGATATGTGAGAAATGTGAATATCCGCAAAGGATGTAAAGCTGATCTAAGCATAATGAGTAAGATTAAGAAAGAGACCCTCAGATGGTTTGGGCATGAAGGGCGAATGAACGAAGAAAGTAGTGTAAGAACAATATATGACGCAAATGTGAATGGTAGAAGAAGTCGGGGATGCCCGAGGTAAACATGGCACGATCAAATGAATCAGATACTTGAGTCGGGCCATGTCAAAAGTTAGAATGATAGAAGAGTATGTATAAGACGATGTGTGAATTTGAGTGAGGTAGAGTGTGTGCCAAGACCGAGTATATTGGCGGTCCGTCTTCTCTGGCTACCCCTGCGGAGAAACGGCGTGATGGTTGGTTAGTTATAAAAATATTTTTGGGAATAACTTATTAAACATTAAATTTAAACTGCTGCTTCGTGAACACCATACACATTGCTTCAAATTCGTTTTTTCGGTCAATCTTACGCCGCGTGCCTCGAAAAACGAATAACCATCGTTAGTTTACAAGACAAAAGCTCTCTAAATGCGTTTAAGAAAAGGTCACTGCAACATTACAATACCCGTTCTATAACCAGTATTACCTACACGGGGAAAATCCTAGGAATTTTGACTCAATCAAAAAATGGCTCTACCGTATTTAACGGTGAGGAACAAAGAATCGACAGCATGCAGCGTGGTAACGTTAATCCCATGAACCCTAAAAAACAGGTAAACGGATTTAAACGGGATTCCATCTTTATTTTAAAGTCAACATTTTTCTCTGCGATTTTCTCTATTCGCGGTTGTAAAGCCAGGTAGCGGTTCACGGTTCAAAAGATCCGCGCCATTTCATAGGGGTCTCGAGAACATAGACACATTAAAAGCTAGTAAAAACTAGTTGCGGATAAAATTTTCATTTGATGTTTTTAAAGCATAATTCCTTGAGCTTACTTCTTATTTTTACTTGGTTTCGAAGGTATTTCGATGTTAACGTTTAAAGTTCTACGTAAAAATGTTAAATCACCTATTGCTTGCCTTTATTGCAAAGATCGGAATGTACAAAATAAGTTATTGTTGAATTTGGAGGTAAAATATTCCAGTTCTGACCGCGCTACCGGCAACACCTCTGCAAAGAGCCTACCTGCTGTCCGAACCAGTGTTTTCCCCAGCGATTGTGTTCAACTACAAATTATTGGAATTTCCGCTCGTGCCTTTGTTACCAACTCGGCCCAGCAAATTCCCAGAAAACTTAACCACTAATTACTTCACAAAGTGAAAGTGAACCTACCACAGTCATCAACGCGTCAAGCGCCCCTTCAGTGATTTCTTGTGATAAAATCAACATTTAAACAATTTTATTCAGTGACTTTGAACTTTTGTGCTGTGATCTTAGTGTTTTGGAGCCAGAGTGTATCCCGCCTGAAAGAAGAGTAAGGCCATTCGCTCGCCCTCAGACCCTTGGATCCCACGAAACCAGCGCTGAATAAACTCAACCCAACAGACCAGCCACACAACCCAACCTGTAAGTTTTTGTCTTCTTGTTATATCGGCATACAGATTTCTCCAAGTCTTAAAGTCATTTAATTTTTTTATTTTTTATTTTTCAATCTTTTACCACCGTTTTATTATAATTTTCAAACTCTCTCTCGTCCCCGTCATCTAAATAAATAATCATGGCCTGCCCTCACCCCAAGGTATCTAGCCCCATCGAAGAAAATGAAATGTTAGACCTGGAGTTAACTTCTTTTCTCTCAGCACGTCCTGACATTAACAATATGTCCTTAGAAGAAAAAATTCATGTCTGCAATCTAACGCATCGTCAATTCACAAATGCACGCAATTCCCCTCCCTCTCAATCGTCCCCTTGTAACTCGCCTCAACCAGGCAACGTCACCCCCACTAACTGCGTCATTCCCCCGCCTCACCCTATCGTGAAAAATCATCAAAACTCTCCATCCTCCTCCCGCCGATCTGCCTCCATCTCCTCACGGTCCAGTGAAAATTATTCCACTGAAAACTCAGAGGCTTCAGAATATTCCGAAAGCGAAACTTCCGCATCCGAACACTCGGGTGCTGAAGATATGGCCTGGGAAACCGTTAAGCTCTCCCGTAAACGGTTCCGGGACAGGAAGTCACCCATCTCCTCCCCTTCAAATAATACAGAGCCATCTTCCCCTTCCAAAAAAAAACAGCTTCTCATTACTTCAGTCGAGGCTGTTCAAGCCAGCCCTCTCATCGCCCAAACTACCATCCCCCAACCCGCCACCCCTCCCCCGAGTTCCCCCATCCCCCAATCCACACCTCAAGTTATCGTCACCAACCAACGAATCCCTCCAGTGGTGCTCCACTCAAAAAACGGCTGGGCAGCACTGGACAAAACTCTATCAGACAAAGGGATTGATTATTTTGCAAAAAATCAAACAAAATACATAAACATTCACCCAAAAACCCCCCGCGACCACCACCGCATAACCAAAATCTTAATAGAGAAAAAAATAGATCATCACTCTTACAAATTGTCTGAGGATAAACCACTAAGGGTAGTACTCAGGGGTATACCCGAACAAATTAGCAGCCAAGAGATTAGTGACGTCCTTGGATTATCCTATCCTGTCATTTCCGTCCATCGCATGCGGACGGGCCCGAACCGCCGCGAAATACCTCTAATGCTTGTGAACCTTAAGAGAAACGAAGCTGCCAAAAAAATATTCACGGACCTAACCCAAATCCTCCATTTAAAAATTACAGTAGAGCCCCAACGAAGAAGATTGTCGGTAGGCCAATGCCACCGATGCCAGACACACGGCCATTCCTCATCCTGTTGCAACGCAACTCCCCGCTGCGTCAAATGTGGTGACAATCACCCAACCAGCGTTTGCACCAAAACCCCGGAAACCCCTGCCAAATGCGCACTTTGCGCAGGCCCCCACCCGGCCAATTACAAAGGTTGCCCCGAACGCCCTATCCCTCGATTTTCAAATAGATTCCGCTACGTTAACTCCCAAAATATCCGGCCTTTGATGCAATACCAAATACGCAAACCCAACGCCTGGCCTCAGCCAAATTTTACTAATTTTAACTCCCAGCAATATCGCCTAGAACGGCCTCCCATCACCCAAAACGAACCGCAATCACAGACAAACCCCCCCGCATCTCAAACCTCACCCTCCACCCCCCCGCCCGTCACCACCACTTCTTTCCCGCCTCTACCCCAACCCCCCACCCCACCCCAAACCGCACCGATCACCCCGCCACCATCGTCTCAAACGGCCCTAACTCCAAAACTCATCTCGGCACTAAAAAGTGCCGTTTCCCAACTTATAACCGCCAAGGAGATGAATGACAGACTCTTGGCTAACGTTCAAACACTCCTCGATTCTATTAATCAGCAATAAAATACATTAATTTTAAAATCAATTAACTTCTTCTCCAACAACCACCAAAATCATTAGAAATGGCTAGACAAATAAGACAACCATCAAATCTCCAAGCTGCATATTGGAATGCAGATGGGAGAGTAAAAGATTTCCGAGGGGAAATCCTCCAATTCCTGATGGATTTTAACCTCGATGTTCTTCTTATTAATGAAACCTGGCTAAAACCCAGTGTAAAAATTAAATTTCCGAATTACATAACTTACCGTACCGACCGCACCCATACTTCCGGCGGTGGCACCGCGATTATCGTAAAATACTCCATCGACCACTGTTTAGTAAATTGTCCCTCAAATGAAAACATCGAAACCACTGCAATAGTTATAAATACCTTAAATAATGGCCCACTTAAACTCATATCAGCTTATAGTCCCCCCAAAAGAAAATTAACGGCCCCGGACCTCGATAAACTTCTAGATAGTCCCCTACCCACAATAATAGCAGGCGACCTAAACTCTAAACACGGCTCTTGGCACTCCCGGACCACTAACAACAAGGGTACGTTTCTTTTTAATTACGTCGCAGATAAATCTCTCATTGTAAATGCCCCCGACATTCCCACTCTATTCCCCAAAAACGCGAATCACAATCCCGACGTCCTAGATATAATAATTTTGAAAAACTGCCCCCTTGTCTACACCCTCCAACCTGTTAAAAAATTATCCTCGGACCACGACCCAGTTCTCCTATTTTTATCAGACGGCTCCCTACCTTCAGTACCACCTCACCGAACCACACGTAAAAAAATTCTATGGCAAAAGCTCCCTAAACTCCTAGAGTCAGTAAAAATACAAACCTCAATTACTAGCGAAGATAGTCTTAATTTAGCAACGAAAAATTTTACCAACGACATTATATCAGCCGTAAACCTTGCCACCGTCGAAGTCGCAAATGATAAATACAGACCCGACCTACCCGCAGAATTGAAAGAACTTATAAGAGAGAAAAACTTTGCCCGTAAGGAGTGGCAAAGATTCTCAAACCCGATCGATCGCATTCGTATGAACCGCCTCTCACACCAGGTTAAAGTCGAACTTCAAAAGTACAGAAACGAACAGTGGCATGATTTTATCTCCACTCTAGAAGACGACAAAACAGCCTTCTGGAAACTTTCAAAAACCCTTAGAAACCCCTCCACCAAAATAAGTCCCCTTACGGGCCCAAAAGGCACAGTTTATTCCTCTAGAGACAAAGCCGAGACTTTTGCAGACAGCCTCGAAGATCAATTTTCCCCGTCTACGGCCTACGACGACCCCCAATTCGTTTCCACCGTTGACTCAAAAGTCGAGGCCATCATGGCCGAAATCCCTACAGATAATCCAATCCCATTCACAACCCCTCAAGAAATCACAAACATTATTAAAACGCTCAAAACAAAAAAATGTCCTGGTCCCGACTCAATCTCAAATAAAATTTTAAAATGTCTCCCTTCCAAAGCCGTCTGCTCTCTTACAGCCATCAGCAATGCGTCATTTAGACTTCGTAAATTCCCACAAGACTTTAAAACAGCAGACGTTATTCTCATCCCTAAACCTGGTAAAGATCCCCTTCTGGCCCAAAACCACAGACCCATCAGCCTCCTTCCCTGCGCAGGAAAAGTTCTAGAAAAACTTATCCTCGTCAGGCTTAAAAAATCAGTTGACGAACTTAAGCTCATCCCCGACTTTCAACACGGCTTTCGATCGGGCCACTCCACTCTCCACCAACTCTTGCGAATGGTCGAAGAAATAACAAACGGTTTTAATTATCGCCAACACACGGTAGTCCTCTCCTTAGACGTCTGCAAAGCATTCGACAAAGTATGGCTCAGAGGTCTCATTTATAAAATGAACTTCCTAGGTATTTCCCTCTCAATGACTCAACTCTTAGCACACTTCATAAAAGATCGTAAATTCAGAATAAAACTAGATGGTATCTTCTCTTCAGTGAGATTGATAAGAGCCGGTGTCCCTCAAGGTTCTATTCTCTCACCAGCTCTGTTCAACATTTATTTAAGCGACATCCCCCGCCCCGGTAGTCAAGACATTCACACTAAAATAGGAAACTTTGCAGACGATACCGACGTCATGTCAACCTCGGTAAGCGAAAATAAAGCTACCCGTAAAGTTCAATCCCACGTATCCAAACTAGAAACTTTCTTTAAACAATGGCGAATAAGTATAAATCCCCTTAAAAGCGCCGCTTGCGTTTTCTCACGTAGACGTCCCAAAAGGCCACCTAATATTCATTTGTTCGGAGAAAACGTCCCGTGGAAAAAAAGCATTAAATATCTCGGAGTAACCCTAGACAGTAGATTAACTTGGAAAAAGCACATAGATGAAACTCTAGCCTCAGCAAATAAAATCCTTGCAGCCCTTTACCCCATGTTAAGCAAAAAAAATAAAAAACTCTCAACTAAAAATAAACTCCTTATTTATAAATCAACTATAAGGCCAAAACTAACATATGCAAGCCCCATCTGGGCCCACGCTTCAGAGTCTCTTTTGAAAAAACTCCAAACATTCCAGAACAAAGCCATACGCATAGCCCTGGGCGCCCCCAAATGGATGAGGGTAGCCCAACTACATAAAGACTCTGAAATCCCCTTATTAAAAAATCACATCTTAAGTCTCGCGGAAACCTTTTATGCGGGAATTCCCACCCATGAAAACGCGTCCATAAATTGCCTCGCCCGGTACGACGAAAACGTACGTACCACACATAAAAAACCTAAACAAATCCTCCGTAAAGCTTAACCTCCCCATATTGCAGCCATGTACCTTTGCAAAAAATTTTTTAACAAACAACTAAAAAAAAAAATCAATTTTCCAACAACCACTAATATAAATTCATGATGAAAGAGAAAGGGGCCTTTTTGGCCCGGAGCTCTGTATGCCAATATTTCAAAGAGTCAAAGAGGAGGTAAAATATTCCAGGAATTTGTTTTGAATATTTTCCATGCTATCGATGTACAGTTTATATCGCGGACTCCAAATTTACGAAGCGTACTCAAGTGTATCTACTTCTGATTGTTTACGGGTTACTGAACACTTTAATTATATCTACGTAGGACAAAACCAAACATTTTATTAGACCTGTGAGTCAATTGCTCATACATTTGCTATCAGGAAAAACGCCAAAATCTTTAGATTCCGTTTTTGAGATTTCATTTTATTTATTTATTTATACCGAATTTTACAGTTGTTCGCACTTATGTGAGAACAATCCAGTTATAAAAACTCAGTTATTACACAATTACAAAAATCTACAATTAAATACAGATACGTACAATTAGAAAAACAAAAACATCACAAATAAAAATACAGAATTATATACAAGCTCACTCAAGTAACACATTACAATGAGTGGCAAGAGACATAAGAAATACGCGAGGCATGCATAGAGAGACAATTGACACAATATAATTAATTAGTATTTTTTAACAGCGCCAGAACTTTTTTTTTTAATCCGTACAAATTATCGACAAAAATATCTACTTCAGCACACTCTATCTTGTTATACAGTTGACACATCTGGGTCAGAGGGCTAAAGTAGGCGATATTATTTTTAAATGTATTAATGTGAAAAATGTTATGGCGTCTTAAAAAATGGGAATTGGGGATATTTATTTTAATACTGCTAAGACTTAATGTAGTATCAAGATGGCCGTGAATAATTTTATATAATCAAATTAGATCAGTCAATTGCCTTCTAGATTTAAGGGAGGAGATGACTGGTTCGTTGTTGAGTGAATAAGAGTACTAAATTCGATATTTCTTTCTGTTGAATGTCATTTTCTAATACATGAAAACATCGATATAAAAAACAGTTAACTTTGCAACACTTGCAAAGTTAATAGGTTACTCTTTTTGGAAAATATAATAAATATTATTTTGAAGTTTTTTATCAACTAGTTATGACGGCCTCCGTGGTCCCGAGGCAAGACTCTCGACTCACAATCCGAAGGTCGCGGGTTCGAACCCGGCGTGCGCAAATAAATTTTATTTGATTAATTTGTGTTATTTCACAATTTATTCATTTAAAATAATATATAATGTATTTGCGGCACGTTCCAGAGTGGAAGATACTAATAGTATCGCCCTGGTGTAAGACCACCATTCAGAATTGAAACGTTGCTTGAAATGGCTTTAGCCGTGTTTAGTGACCAGATCTGAATAGCCAGGTACTTCCCCACCTACCTCTTCCCTGTCTCCTTCCCCCCCCCACTACCTTCAGCCTCACAACATACCCGAATTGGGGATGCCATAGTCTCACTGGCTCCAGACGGGAGCAGTTGGGACTCTTGTGCGGTATTTCATGTAAAAAAAAAAAAAAAATGTTACAAACAAGAAATCTTGTCTTTGTCGAATTCGAAAGTTGAAGCATAGGTTTTGGACAAGATATTAACCTCATAAATGCAAAGTGAAAAATAGATATTATTCAATAATATGTCGCATGCAAGAATTTGGTTTTCGAAACAACTCATACAGGTCTCATAGAAATCGTTGTGTCTTCTTTAATATCATAGTTAAAAAATATGATTTAAGCGGTATTGGAAAGAAAAAATACCACGTTTTATATTCAAGAAAAGTTGATCACAAAAGAAGTAAAATATACAGCTTTATGAAACCAAAGTTTCGGATCGCAATTCGAAAGAAAAAAGTAAGCTTTTGAAATTTTTCATTAATTATTTTTAAATGGAACGATAAAAAGTGAGGTGAAAATAACGTTTGTAACACGTTTTTCAAATCAAATATGAATATGTTTTTTTCGTTATCAGTAATTTTAGCTCGAAAAAACGTAAGGTGAGCCATTTTTAAAACTTTTTATGTTTGCATGCAAATTTTTATACTTCAAAAATTTAATAATTATTTTGAATAATAAAATTTAAAAGCGAATTTAATCACCTTTCCAAAACAGTTTTTAGTTTTCGGATATGTTTACAAATATTCCATTATTTGGATTTTATTGTACAGCAAATAAAATAAATAATATTCTGACCCTCTGATATAATACCGTCGAGGCCTGATGGTTAACGATTTTAGCTCACCTATCCAACAAAACCAAATGCATTGTAGGTGGATGAACCAGGAGTATATTATTAATAAATCCACGATAAAACCCATCTTGTATTTAACTTTCTATTGAACTTTCTTTCGAAGCCGAGAATCTGTCTGCACTCTCACAGTAATTTTAAGAAGCTCATAATAAAATAATAAATTTTTAAATTAATTCACGTAAAATTTCAAATGTTTTGCATTTATGCACAGTATTTGAAATCTCGATGGAGGCGGTAATCTCGTGTGTATGATGCTCTATAAATTAACAGTGCAAACTTTCCCGACTGCGATGGGTTCATGTAACGAAGTCTAACAGAACGAGTTGGTGCAGAGTAAACGGTTTCGTCGATGTTTTGTAGAAAGTTCATAAACGCCAAATTATGATTTTATTTGAGAGCTTAATAAACCTCTCACTTTTATCTGCCAGATTCTTTTTCTGAATAATAGCTATTTCAGCTGCTCCTTGTTTGGGGATGCTCTACGGAGGGAAGTAAAGATAAAGAAGGGCATGAATCTGTGCCTTGAAGAATCGCTTGTCCTAGGATTGAGATAAATATGGTGTCACAGTTTGCAGCGGCACGTGTCGTGCCTACATAGATTCATGAGTAGAAGTGTACCGATTATATATTATTTTTTGTTAATTCATTCATTCTAAGTAAGGCTCTCGACAAGCAATCCGGAGGTAGCGGGCTTGGATTCCGGCGTGCGCAAGTAAATTTTATTTATTTTTATTTTAACTTAATGAGTAAAACGTCAAATTGTAATAGTTAATTAATGAAGACATTAGCGAGTCTCAAACGAAAATTTGAAAGAGAAAGATTCGAAAAGATACGGTCATATCTAGGAATCCTAGACGTTACCGTTCTACCGTTCCGTAGACTTTTTATGATTTTTCTGTTTCCAATATTTGATTTAGATTCATATAATAGTTTTATACTTTTGTTATTCGGCGGCCAGCGTGGTCGAGCGGTAAGACTCTTGACTCGCAATCCGAAGGTCGCGGGATCGAATCCCGGCGTGGAAAATAAACTTTATTTGATTAATCTGTGTTATTTCACAAATAATTAATTTAAAATAATATATGCAGGGTGGAAGCGCCCTGGTAAGACCACCATTCAGAATTGAAACGTTGCTCGAAATGGCTTTAGCCGTGTTTGGTGACCAGATCTGAATAGCCATTTACTTCTCACCTTCCTCCTCCCTATCTCCTTCTCCTCTCCACTATCTTCAGCCTCACAATATACCCAATTCGGGATGCCATAGTCTCACTGGCTCCAGGCGGGAGGAGTTGGGACTCTTGTGCGGTATTCATCTAAAAAAAAGTCTCAATAGTGGGACCCACTTACAATTTAAAGGGTTAGCATATGGACATACAAATACTACAAGACATTTAAAAAATCATCAGTCTAGACTAATTACGTAGAAATGAAGAAATGTACAATAATTAAGAATCAATTTATATAACTATTCATTTTTCAGTAACAACGCATTATCGAACATTAAGGTGGTTAATTGTTTTTATGTTTAGTTCGTAGAATTCTATTTATTTCTTTTTATATTTTATTAAAATTAAATTTGATAGTTTTATTATCAAGTTCTCCAAGTATTTTATAATTATTAAATTTGCTTAAAAAATTAGAAATCAATAAACGAGCAAATTTAATTAAATTTGCTTGAACAATTAAAAATCAATAAACGAATGTAACCCTAATTAATAAAGTAAGAAAAATTATTTATTCCCCCCTACTTAGTATATTTACAAAATCTAAAAAATATAACACACTAAATGAGTCACAGCAATAACATCATTACAAAACAATTGAGAAAACCTTAACACATAGTTTGGGAAACAGATTCTGAACCCCACACAATACACTTTTAATTAGTGTATCAGCAAATTGGTTTAACCAGTAATAAATCAATATAGACACCATGGAAAATTGATATTTAAAATCTTATTAATAAGTCGCCTAACCGTGGATTTAACCACAGTTTGAAAATTACACAATTGTAAACCCAAAAAGCTGTAACAAAAATACAAACTAAAATACTTGCAGAAAAAATAAAACTATCAAATTTAATTTAAATTAAATTAATATAAAAAAATAAAGGTGGTTTATTCGACCTTTCTACAAAATGCTGAGAATTTCATCTTCATTTGTAGAAACCACTTAAGCCGTAGATACAGCCTTATTTCGTATCTGTAAATGTCGTGTAATTCTGGAAGCGCAGAGGAGGTAACGGAGGCAGGAAGCGAAAAGGAAGGAGGTTCTGCCATGAGTTGTGGCCGATGTTCGTTAAACTTAAAGGCGCTCAAACCGCCCGCAAATCTCATTTAGACTAGGATGTCGGCTCGGATCTGCTAACTGCTTATAATATTTTATATTTAAATCTTATCTGAAAGTTTTTTTCTAAAATAAGATGTGCGCTTAGCTTTTGCATTTACATGCATTTACTTTTGCATTTTGCATTTACTTGTGTCTTACCAAAAAGTTTAAAAATAGCTTTAAACGTTACGGTCACTACGGCAAAACATTAAACGTGCTAAACAGATCTTAAAAATATCAATTACTAGCTTTTCCCCGCGGCTTCGCTCGCATGGTATTACGGGAAATTACTGTAGCGGTTGAACTTATCAATTATCCCCCCTCCTCCCCACCCCCACCCCCTCCCGCATTCCATACATTCATTACCTTACATTCAGTTTTCAAACATCTCGCCTGCCACCTAAATTTCATAAAGAAAAAAAGAATTATCCAATTTTGTTCATTCGTTCGGAATTTATGAGCTTTCAAACATTTCGGATGTTTATTTTTAATTAAATATTTGGAAGTTTGTTAATATAATAAAAAATTACACTATTTATTATTCAGTCTTTATAATCGTTACGAATTACATTTTTAATGTAGGAACTCTTATCTGACATTTATTCCAAAACAGAAGCTTGTCCAAAAATAACAAAACATATTCTAATACAGTGTAAACTCTATATAACGGCACTGAAGGGACATCGTGTATTTTGACGTTATAGAGAGATGTCATTAAATGGAGAGAAGAAAAATCTGTATTAGAAAAAGAAAAGTTTATTTCAGACTAGTTTTAGTAATTATATACATAAAAAACAATATTTATTTGAACGCTATTGCGTATAGTCTGTTATTTTCGTCTGACGTCTTTTGCTGCACCAGTAATTTTGTTGTATTTTTTTACTTATTTTATTCATATCGTGCGATATTGAGGCATCTTGGTGATAAAGAAAGTAGTTTTCCAATAATTTTGCTGCTTCCAGAGCTTCTTTAATGCTCGGCGGAGGCTCAGGCTCATCCGTCTCATCTTCTTCATCTCCTTGTTCTTGATCCTCAGTTTTTCTCACCGAATCTAAAATTTCTTTGTCTGTGAGTGAAGCCGTTGTAAGCAGACAGTCGTCTACTTCGATGTAGGTTTGAAGATTTTCTGTAAATTTTCCTGCCATGTTGGACTGTTGAATCCACTCAGTTAATAAAAGGTCGTCATCGCTATCAAACTCCGGTTCCGTTTCCACCTCATCACTCATAGAATTTGTAAAAAGTCCAGCATGTCGAAAAGAGTGCTGTATAGTTGTGGGTGTCACTTCTTCCCAGGCTTTAGATAAAAAATTTACAGCATGCAGCACATTAATAGAAGTTTTACCCTCAGATTCGACTATTTCCATCAATAATTTCTTTCTGTAGTGACCCTTGAGGCTTTTAATCACGCTTTGATCCATTGGCTGCAACACACTAGTCGTATTTGGAGGAAGAAATGCCAACTCTATGTTTTGAAGGTTTGATATAAGAGGGTGGGCAGGACAATTGTCAACAAGAAGTAAAATTTTTCGTCCCTTTAATTCTTCTTCAAAAAGTTGACTCCAAGCTGATTTATTAGCTTTATACGTCACTGGCAATTTTTTAATGTTCTTAAAACACCGCGGATTTTTCGATTTGCCTATTACCATCAGCTTTTTTTTTTTCTGTGCCATCCATATTAGCAGCCACAAGTACTGTAATACGCTCCTTGGAGAGCTTTCCTCCAACACACTTTTCCCCTTTAAATTTCAGAGTTTTATCTGGGGTCAACTTATAGAAAATTCCTGCTTCATCAGCATTAAAAATGTCACTTGAGGCGTATTTTTCTGTCAATTTTGACCACACTCTATTAATCCAGTCGTGAGTAACATTCGTATCAACACTTCGTGCTTCTCCACTAATTTTGCCATAGTTGATATGGTGACGTTGCTTGAATTTTCCGAGCCATCCCTCTGATGCTTTGAAAGAAAGTAAACCAAGTTCTTCGGCAAACTTCTCCGCCTTAGCTTTCACGATCGGGCCCGAGATAGGCATATTATTCTGGCGCTGTCGGTGAAACCATGATAGCACAGCTTGATCCAAATCTTCGTATTTAGGTTTCTTTAATTTTTTGGAAGATTTTCCATCCTCCTCTGCTTGTAGAATTTTTTCTTTATTTTTCCATATTGTGGACACGGTAGAGCGACTAAATCCAAAGCGTCTGCCAACATCACTTATCTTCTCTCCCGCCTCTATTGCGCGTATCAGTAAAACTTTTTCGTCAATACACAGTGATTTTCTCTTACTTGCCATGTTTATACAGTTTGAAAGTTTGTGGGCAACTAACAATATGATAACGAATAGATAATCCATGAAACCTAATAACGACAGTCTACACGTGCAAACAATCCCAATTTGTAAACAAAAGAAGGGATTTCTTAGAAAACAACAATCAACAGGTGCAGGGAATCCCAATTTTTAAACAAAAGAACGGATTTATTAGAAAGTTCGGTATGTATGATGCTGACAGTTTATGACGGTCAGTTTATTACGGGCATTACCGACATTTTATTACGGGGTAGGATAATAAAGCGACAAAAGAACGTACACATCTGGGCCGATTTTACTAATTTTGGCAACTAAAAAATAACTTTTTATTACTTAATTCTTGTCGTTATTGAGAGTGGGTGCAATGCTAAATAGAGTGTATCATTGTATGGAAGCTAAGCTAAACCAACCAAAGCCGAGTGATTTCGACGCTTTAGGGAGTTTGTCGTTAAATCGAGTGACGTTACATGGAGTTTACACTGTATTTGAATTTTCTGGAGCAGTAGCTGACCAGGGGGCTGAGTACCTACCAGCTTAGAGCCCACAAATATATCAACATCGTTTCCATGGAAACGATTTTTTTCTGACGTTAGCAAAAACTTGCTTTTGTTAGCGACAGAAAACGTATAACAAATATAATATATTAATATTTATAATTTCATAACGCCAGAGCTTGCCATCATATACATACTATAGACTTCGCATATAATTTAGCTTTCTATTGGTGAATGAAA
This sequence comes from Glyphotaelius pellucidus, assembly GCA_936435175.1. Classification (NCBI taxonomy): domain Eukaryota; kingdom Metazoa; phylum Arthropoda; class Insecta; order Trichoptera; family Limnephilidae; genus Glyphotaelius; species Glyphotaelius pellucidus. The sequence goes on along the minus strand of OW386550.1, from coordinate 28,993,619 downwards.
TTTTTAAGTCTTTTTATTGGTTAATGCGTGAAAGCGTCATAAACGAACTCGAGCAGTTTCGCATTTATAATATTAGTATGGATTATGTTTTAAATTCGATAATTTTTAAATAACAATAATATGTGGTTCTACAAATATAGTTAATGTTATCAAAATTGAAAAATCATATGATCGTCCAAATATGAACAGTTCTCATCCTGTTTATTTTAAACATTCAATTCAGAACACGTCCAGTAAGTAATCCTAAATTCTCGATTCCTTTATATCAATATTCATTGAATTGAATATTTCAGGAGCTATGTACGAGAATTCACAATGGGCTGAGAGGGTTTTTGCTGTAGGAATAATTTTTTTTGAATAGCATCGTGTTTTGAGTTATGTTCACTAAATAGTATTTCATTTGTACAGGGTGCGGCAGAGAGGACGGACGGTTTTAAAAAAATCATAAAATAGTTCATTTTTACTCAAAAACAAATTTATTGATGGAATCAGATTCGCAAGGAAATAGCATTTGAGACAGTCAAGTGTGGAAAATCACATCAGGCATGTGGTGGCCGAAATCGTTGATGCAGTGCTGGAGGCGTTCTTGGAAGTTCGCGTAGACTCTCTCCAACATCGCTCTCTCAACTTGGGCGACTTCCACGCGAATTGCGTCCTTTTTTTTACGATAAATCAATTCCAATTTTAAAAATGCTTTCAATTTTTATTCTAAAATAAAAAAATTTTAAATTCACATGAATTTTAAAAAAAAACATTTGTTTTAATAGTCATTTTAAAATAAATATAAAATAATATATGGTAAAAAAAACAGTATTTTTTTAATCAGTTGTTTTTTTCGTTTATCAGTGCAACTGCAATGTACCAATTTTTTAAAAAAGTTCTGCTAAAATGACACACTTAAAATACATATTAAAATAAATAGAATTCTTAGAATCCTGATGAAGGAACTATTGGTTCTGAAACATGTATATAGATATTTTTAATTCAAACTAATTGGTTTTTCAGTAAATTATGCATAAAATTAGTACAACAAATAACACAAAGATTAAAAGGTATATAGATACCTACCTACCGAAATAGCATTAAATCAACATTTAAGGAAAAATTAAAGCGAGCTGTAAAAATCAACATAAAAAGTAGGTTAGAGATTATATAATATTATTTTAGAGAAAAAAAAACACAATGGTCCCCGACGTTGCCCTAAACTAACGTTGATTGTTGACAATGACCTGCTTCTGGTTTTCAAGGTCAATTGTGCGAAAGTTCATTAATCTCGGAATAAAACTGTAATTTTGTATAAAAATCTAAGCTCCCATGTCCGTCACTCGGCCTTCACGGACACTTTTATACAAATAGATTATTGTTCAACTTTTTTTAATTTTAAATGAAATATCGCACAAGAGTCCCAACTGCTCCCGTCTGGAGCCAGTGAGACTATGGCATCCCCAATTGGGGTATGTTGTGAGGCTGAAGGTAGTGGAAAGGGGAAGAAGATAGGGAAGAGGAAGGTGGGGAAGTACCTGGATATTCAGATCTGGTCACTAAACACGGCTAAAGCCATTTCAAGCAACGTTTCAATTCTGAATGGTGGTCTTACACCAGGGCGATACTGATAGTATCTTCCACTCTGGAACATGCCGCAAATATACTATATATTATTTTAAATGAATAAATTGTGAAATAACACAAATTAATCAAATAAAATTTATTTGCGCACGCCGGGTGTTTTATTTTGGAGGAAGGAACTTTGTAAATAATAACGCATCTTCAGGAAACTTTAAAGGACTTGTGACTTTTATTTGCTCTATTCCCAATTACATTGTGAATATTCAGGAGAGCCAAACTACCAAACCCAAACCAAGGAGTTTACGTTTTACTTGTTAAGAAGGTATGATGATGAGACGAGAAGTGAGTGTAAAAAACCTAAACATAGGCTTTTTATAATGCTTCCTTGGTAGAGGGGAATTTGCATCTCCTGACATCTATGGATAATTTCTTCTATTAATTAAATCAAATTTACCTAAACCAATAAATCGAATTATCTGGAGAGGTGTGAGTCCTAGCTAATTAGGTTAAATTTTATACACCGGGTTCGAACCCGCGACCTTCGGATTGTGAGTCAAGAGACTTGCCTCGGGACCACGGAGGCCAACTATTTATCAACTAAGAAATTATAATATTTTAACTTAAAATTTTTGATAGTCAAAAACCATGGCTCGTTATTAATTTACAGAGGGGACTTTTATTCTCCAATAATTGGATTGCACTTTAATTTGAGGCAACACAAGAAGTGCCGTTTAAATCTGATTGTACGAGTAAAAACGCTTCCTGTATGAATATGACCTAACAATCATTGAAAAAAAAAATATTATTACATTCTACCTTATTTTTTTAAAAGGAATTTGATAGTCCTTGTTAAGTTTGAAGGCAGATTAATTGCCTTCACATTTTTACAGACCTAACAAAACTTTAAATTCAAGAGTTTTAACTCTGATTTCGTACATTTAACACCACATATAAAAAAAAATGCGAGAATGGAGGGTGTGAATGTTATTTTACGAAAAATAGAATCAAAACAACAGAATGAAATCAATTAACTTAGGACAACATTTTCCTTTGGAAATATTGTTTTGTGAAAACAAAGGAAACGTTTTGTTATTCCTCAAGTAAAGAATCAAGGAAATGTATGTGTTTGGATATTGTTTAATGGAGGGGAATAATTCTGCTTTTAGTATGACGGAAAGTTTTTTTTATTGAGTTTCGATTTGTATTGACATTTTCCCTGCTTCATTGGACGCTGTGTATATGAAATAATTTCTCAGAGGTTACATGCGTCATCCATCGGATGTTGGTAGATATAAAATAATCAGCAACATATTTAATGATTTTATGATCGATATTTCAATCAATTTGCAAAATTGTTTTATCAGAATTGGTTTTCAATTAGATTAACAGAACTATCCTGTTTAACTCTTGTTATAATAGCCTTTGAAGTTGAAATTTAAGAACCCGGCTTCGAGTGCATGTCTGTGTTATGTCTGTGTTAACATCTGTGTATGTGAAATTTCAAACAAAGCTACCATTGTAATTCGGTTTCGAATTCAAGAATTCGTCAAAGGATGGCGCCACTTCCGTAAGCAGGAAGCATGAAGAACGTATCCCCCCCCCTCGGTATAAATACAACGATTTTCCGACAAGGAAAGATTGACGGTAATACTTAGTTGGGCCACGCGGCTATATATTACATATGACGTCATTGCCTTTCCCGGTAACTAGCTATCACTGGATCACAGTGGATCCGAGGAACGGGCTATCATTGGAGCCAGTTCTTATCGGATTTATAATATGGTCACCAACTCTAACTAGGCGAAGCCGAACCAAAAGCCGCCTGAAGAGCCTAGCAGCAAAAACTTGCAGAGCGGGTTTTTAACTGCTAGTACCTATTAATGTTATATATCATTGAAGGCAAAGATAATACGAATAAACGAGAATATGAAAAAGAACAATACACCGAAAATTGAACAGGTAACGTCGCAACTGGGACTCGAATCCAGAATCTCTCGTCTTACTGGACTAAACCAAGTCGGTATTTGTGTAAGACAAGAGATCCTGGGTTCGAGTATTATTTTCTTCTTCAATGATAACATAACAATATTCAGCTCGCTACGTTATTGACTTTAAATGATATCTATGTAGCCTTTGAATATGTATCCATTTAGTTATAAAAACGAAAGGTTATTTGTCAATTGTTCCGTAAAATAAACGGCCTCCGTGTTTGAGGTGTAAGGCTCTCGACTCACAATCCGGAGTTTGCTGTTCAAACCCCGGCGTGCGCAATAAATTTTATTTTATAAATCTGTGTTATTTCACAATTTATTCATTTAAAAGTAGCCACCGGGTAATATTAAAAAAAAATATATAAGTATAATTAATTTAATGAAAACAAATAACTTTGTGTAAACCACTATTTAATTAACAATATCAACATGTTTCGAAAACTATGTTTTGAAACATGTTAATTAATGACTTATTATCCTGACGAAGAAAACATAGTTTTCGAAACATGTTGATATTGTTAATTAAATAGTGGTTTACACAAAGTTATTTGTTTTCATTAAATTAAATAGTGATGCCACAAAGTGAATTTGCGAATTTTTAAGAAATAAGTATAATTATTTTTTTACTTAATGAAGACAATGTTAGGGACAATTTAGGGACTCTCGAAAATTTTAAACAGAAAAATCAGAAAAAGGTGCGGTCACATCTAGGAAAGGAACCCAGTACCTTAGTTTTGCCGAGGCGCTGAGCTAATGGAAACCTATGCACTCCGATCATATTTAACTGTATCATACTTCGATTAAGAACTACCAACGTTTTCTTCAACTTCTTAACACATATTTTTATCGTCTTCTATCTTTAAGCTTAATTGTAAGGTTCATCTCTAACTTAATGCTACCTGAATGGAGTCCTGGATAAATTTATCCATTTTTATTTAATATGCGACATCTGTTGACTTTTTCTGCAAATCCAGGATGAATATTTTTATATCTTTTTTTATTCAAATTTTCGATTGAAAATCGCTAATATTGTCTACATAAATTAAATATTACAATTTTGAGTTTTTATCAATAGATTTTTTTAAATATAAATATATTGATCCCTTCGGCACCGGTGCGTAGTCGGGAGACACGCCAAACGCGCGCCCAACATATGTACACGGTTGACATTTGTTACATGAGAACGGGTCGTTTTTTCGACTCGTTCTTGAGTTCAACAGCTCGGCTATAGAACGATTTGCCGGCTTCTGTGTTTCCTCCCTCCTACAACATGGGTCTCTTCAAGACCAATGTTCATTCCTTCCTCTCCTCAAAAAGACCCTCCACACAGCATCCCAGATGACATACGCCCTGAGGGAAGTTATTTTCCTCAGGGCCTCCTATGTGGAGTTAATGTAAAAAAATATATATATATATATAAATAAATATTTTGTTTGAACGATACAATGTTTTAACGATTGTTGGATTTTGTTTAGGTTCTGTGGATTTTCCATAATGGTATGCATCTGCTATCTGCCATTCAACTAAAATTATTTTAAAAAAATAATCCTCCGGCAGATAATTATGTCAGTTTTGTAAATCAATCTGTTTATTTTCAAACATTCTGACTCTTGCCTCCCCTCTCTGGATATTAAGTACACAATGTGTGTTGTGCGTATAGAACCTTGTTCGCGTGGGATGGTGACATAATTTGACATGACAAATTCAGAAGCTTCGTCGTAAGAGTGGAGTTTGAGGTTTGAAATGCTACCGAGTGGGTATTTAAAAATGGTTCGTTGATTTATTTTCTAAATAAAGCCATGTGAATAATACTCGAGCACTTATACAGACATTTAAGAGCCATTAACCAACGGCGGAGAATTTAAATTTCGTCAAACCATGATCTTGCGATCGTACCCTTGCAACGGTACAGGGCGGTTTCGATGAGAAAGATTAATTTTTCTCCATACCAGCGTTTTAACGTAATAACTCAATAACGATTTTATTTCATTCAAAGTTTGCTTTGATAAATACCCACATTCGAAAGTGCTCAAACTCGTGATGATAAAACAATTAAAGTATTTTTTGTTATTATTTTTTGATTATTAGTATTTTTAATTTTTCAAAAATGTCTAAGCAAAACAAGAATGTTTTTGAAGTGAAACTTCTTAGGCCGCATTAGAGAGTAATTTGAAATTCGCGTGAAACGGAAGTGCGGTTTAAATTAATAAAAATGTACTAATCACATTAGCGTCATATATTCTCCTTCACTATTTTCCTAGTTCATTCGCTCTACACGCTCAAACCATCTGAGCGTTCCTTTCGTAATCTTACTCATGACGCTTACATTAGCCTTGCATTTTTCGCGGATCCCCACTTTCTCCCAAGATCGTAAATGTTTTTACCACACTTACGCCACAGGGATCTCAATTCTACAGCATTCAGTCTACTTTCCTTCCTCTTCCTTCCTCTGCCAGTTCCACGCCTCATTGCCATAGATCAGAGTTGGTACTAGCACTATATTATAGACGGCTAGCTTCGCTTTTTTGGACAGTTTTTTTTTTATTGGCGCCAATTAAGTTCTATCCTCCGTTGGTGGAGTTACCTACATTTACCCTTTTTTCAATATCTCTATCAGCCTTCCCATCTCCCGTAAGCATACTTCCCAAATAAAGAAACTCATCCACTTGCTCCAAGTATTCATCATTCACAACTATGTTGCACATTGTTTTCGTACTCTATTTTTCAAACACTACGATTTTCGACTTACTTACATTCATAATTAACTCTTTCTTCATACATACTTAGTTCATCCTTGTTGGAAATCAGCAAAGCATCATCGGCGTACAATAGGCAACATGCTATCAGATTACTCGATTTCTCGCCCAATCCCATCTCTTTCAATACTTGCATATAATCCTTCACATTGATAAATAAGTAAAATTTACAAAATTTTAAGAAACCCCCGACACAAAAAAGGCTGATAAACTTGAAACGCCTCAACAGATTTTCATGAATTGTAGCTAAGAACCATTTCTATTACGTCAGCTTTCAAACAAAAAAAACTGCATCACAATCGGTCCATTCGTTTAGGAGCTACGATGCCACAGACAGATAGACAGACACACAGACACGTCAAACTTATAACACGGCTCCTTGCGTCGGGGGTTAAAAAGTGGTTCGTAATCTCTCCATTCTCGTCTACTTTAGTTTTCTGAAATTTCACTTCTACCGCGTGTGAATTGCACACACTGATTTTTTTTTTTAAATATTTTAGTTTGTAAGACCGTAAATATATAGCCAAACTGAAGTATTTTCGTCACAAAACAAGGGCGTGGATCTTTTTTTAATGATTTTATTTGAACTAAAATTAATTCTGAAAAGTAGCTTTCCCAAATAATTTATTGATTTATTTTACTGCACGATTATGTGATTTGAAATGAATGTTGTATAATACAATTTTTTTTTGTTATCTAGTTTTACTAGATAACGAAAAAACAGTCTTTCGAAATCAATTTATAATTTTTTTATGGAAAAGAGTCAATGCGTCTAAAAGTTGATTTGAAAATGACATATTTTCGGTTTTGTCTGTTTATTCCCTCTTAAGGAAGAAATCACTCCTACGCCGCCCACGTCTATAACAAAATCCCGATTGAACTATTGAGATTGAAAATATGATTTAAAAAGGAATTACGAACTTTTGTCCACCTCGTATTGATGATTTGTTAATTTGTTAGTTAGTTATTTGTTAGTTAGTGATTGAATACAATTAAACTAAAATATAGCTGCTTTATTGTGACTGATAACGTACCGTTTATCGCACTACTGAACCCCTTGTTAAAAGAAATTGTTTTTGATTTTAATGACAGTAACTCGTTAAAGGCTCAGGTGTACATCACCTGTAAACGGTCACCTGACAGCTATTACTGGTGAAATAATCCTGTGATTAATTGTCGTTTGGCAAAACACTGTTCTGTTGTAAAATTAATTTTATTACACGTGACCCCTACAACATTAATTTATATGAACACAAATTAAATCTTAAATTCTGTGTGTACGCAGATGGTTTAAATCAGGGGTTCCCAAACCTTTTTTTTTCTCGTGGACCACTTTCAAAATTTTACTGGTTTCGGTGGACCCCCTGCTGCAACATTTCTACTATATTTCCAAAACTCGACACGCGTTGTAGTAAACATTGAATATAACGCTGGAGTTGTGGTCTGTCACAACGTATGTGATATGAGTCTCAATATGACCATTTTCAGCGAAATACTAGTGTACTATCTGCCTACTTTAAGCCAAGCCAACATTTTTGTTATTTACTATCGAAACCAGATAAATTTTCGTGGACCCCCACTTACAACTTGTGGACCCCCATTTTTTTATCACGCCTACGTGGACCCCCGTCGAGTCTCCCGTGGACCCCTGGGGGTCCACCTGGACCACTTTGGGAATCACTGGTTTAAATGATGTTTGGATAAATGCTTTATTTTTAATAGACGTTCATTAAGACTGCAAGTAACAAAATGACAATTACAACAAAATTATATAAGGTGATAAAGCCCTTGTTACATTCCGAAGTTGAACCACTTTGAGACGACATATTTATTCGAATCTAAATGTTAATCTTTGAACTAACTAACTAACTAACCATCACGCCGTTTCCCCGCAGGGGTAGGCAGAGAGGACGGACCGCCAAACAACTCGATCTTGGCACACACTCCTTGCTTCGTTCACATTCATACATCGTCTCATACATGCTCTTCTGTTATTCTGACTCTTGACATCGCCCGACTCAAGTATCTGATTCACTTCGTCGTGCCATGTCTTCCTCGGGCGTCCCCGACTTCGTCTACCATTCACATTTGCGTCATATATTCTCCTTACACTCCTTTCCTCATTCATTCGCTCTACATGCCCAAACCATCTGAGCGTCCCTTTCTTAATCTTATTCATTACGCTTACATCAGCCTTGCATTCTTTGCGGATCTCCACATTTCTCACACGATCATACATGGTTTTACCACACATACGTCTCAGGGATCTCATTTCTACAGCATTCAGTCTACTTTCATCCTTTCTCTGCCAGTTCCATGCCTCACTGCCATACATCAGGGTAGGTACCAGCACTCCATTATGGACGGCTAGCTTCGCTTCTTTTGACAATTTTTTGTTGCTGCCAACGGCGTTCAGACCTCCATTAATGGAGTTACCGGCATTTACCCTTCTTTCGATATCTCTATCAGTCTTCCCATCTCTCGTAAACATACTTCCCAAATACACAAACTCATCCACCTGCTCCAAGTATTCGTCGTTCACAACTATGTTGCACATTGTTTTCGTACTCTCTCTTTCAAATACCATTACTTTAGACTTACTTACATTCATCATTAACTCATTCTTCATACATACTTCGTTCATCCTAGACACGAGCGACTGTAGATCTTCCATACTGTTAGAAATCAGCACTGCATCATCAGCATACAATAGGCAACATACTTCTAGATCACTCAATTTCGCGCCCAATCCCATCTCTTTCAACTCTTGCATACAATTATCCATGTATAGATTGAATAACCACGGTGACATTACGCATCCTTGCTTAACACCTTTTGTGATGTCAAACCACCCCGTAAAATCACCGTTCACCCTAATACATGCAACGCTTCCCTCATACAGAGACGCAATTGCTTGTATGAGATTCTTATTCACTCCGTACTTGGACAACACCTTCCACAGCTTTTTCCTGTCAACTCGGTCGTATGCTTTTTGTAAATCTACAAAGGCACAGAAGAGTTTCTGGTTTTTTGCAAGAAACTTCTCAGTGAGCATACGCAACGAGAAAATCTGGTCCATGCACCCCCTTCCACTCATAAAAGCGCCTTGCACATCCCAAACTTTTTCCTTTGTTTCCATTCTTACCCTTTCTATCAATATTCTACCATATAGCTTGCCGACTGAACTAAGCAGGCTAATAGCCCTGTGATTCCCACATTCCATACGTGACCCTTTACCTTTGTATAATGGCATGATTACAGCCCTTCTCCAATCTAATGGCGTGTAACCCTCCTCTAAACACTGGTTAAAAAGTTTGCACAACCACGTAAGAATAATAGGACTATCCCCTTTAAAGTATTCGGCAGCAATATTGTTGAAACCCACAGCCTTACCATTCTTCATACATTTCATTGATCTTTTTATTTCATCCATGCTGATTTTGGTAACATTCACTCCGTCATCGTTCATACCCGATTCGACGCTGGACTCACTATCACCCGGGTTGCTTTCAAAATTTTAATCTTTGAAGGTGTCTAAATTGATTTATTACCGGTTAAACCAATTTGCTGAGAAACTAAATAGAGACAGTTGATACTCTATTATGTGGTAGATCTGTTTACCCGCACTTAGTGTAAAGACTTCCTTAATTGTTTAATAATGACTTTACTGCTATAATAAAAATAATTTTTCATACTTTATTAATTAGCGTTACATTGGGGTCATTCGTTCGTTTATTGATTTCTAATTGTTCAAGCAAATTTAATCTAAGACCCTTTCTTTCTACATGGTTAAGGCTTGTTTTTAATAGTCTAGGAGCCCACTACATTAAACCTGTAATCATAGGTCTCCCAAAGTGCATACATATAAATCGTCATTTCATTCATAGGGGAACACAAAATGGCCCTGCTGCCATGTCTGGGACCGGTCAAAGCTAAAAAAAATACAAAAAATTTAATAACTTTTCTAGGTTTCTGACATGATAAGTCTCCCGAATTCTGATTTTTCCTCGAGATAGGGGAGGGATAGGACTATACGAAAAGGCAGTGCTGCCAGCTCCCCTGCAGGGCCGCATCAGTTGCTGCCGAGAAATAAGCGACACCTCAAACCCAGTATCTACCATCATCGACCTCCTCAAAAAACCAGAGCTTATCTGAAAGATCGTCAATTTTTGTGTAAGAAAAACCACTGCTGCCTTTTCCAAATAGTTGAGAAAATTGCGGCAGCAGCGTTTGAAAGTTGCCCTCCGCGCAACCGAATTTCGCGTTACAATTAGGTTTTATCAGCAATCGCCCGGTTCTTTTCGATTTGTATTATTGAAATACGCCTGCCACTATCATGAACAATGAATTTTACATGTCGTTGATTATTTAAATAAATGAAATCGCATATTTTATGTGATATTTTTTGATTTTTCAGCCGTTTTCGATGTGTTTTTTTGATACTTTCTTATGTTTTTCGTTACATTTCAAAGTAAATTAGTTTTCTTCGGTGAAAAAATATTAGGTGTCATTGTTTCAACGAATAAGATTTTACAAAGTGTTTCATAGTAGGGGATTTTTCAGCCATTTTTTGGTAATTTGTCTTTCTCGTGGCCCGTACGAATGTATCTCTTCCGCTTTATATTTTTAAATAAGGACTACCTGAAACATGGATATTTTTAGCAAAAGGTCTTTGACCCTACATTGTAACTGAGCCTTACAGTGCTAGCACCTCCAGCTCTTGCCAATTATCGCGGCGATCTATATACAAAGAGAAGGCAGCACTTGGAAGACTTTTGATATCAACAGTCATAAAATTTACGCGGCCCATTTCGGCCCGTTTCATAAAAATCTTAATTTTGGATTTGAGATCAGATTACCCAACCAAGCTAATTAATTGTTTGTGATCTAATCGAAACGTATTTCAAATGTGTAATACGTATGTGAGCTACTTTATTTATTTTTGCTTTAAATTATGACGGCCTCCATGGTCCCGAGGCAAGACTCTCGACTCACAATCCGAAGGTCGCGGATTCGAACCTGGCGTGCGCAAATAAATTTTATTTGATTAATTTGTGTTTTTTCACAATTTATTCATTTAAAATAATAAATAGTATATTTGCGGCACGTTCCAGAGTAGAAGATACTATCAGTATCGCCCTGGTGTAAGACCACCATTCAGAATTGAAACGTTGCTTGAAATGGCTTTAGCCGTGTTTTGTGACCAGATCTGAATAGCCAGGTACTTCCCCACCTTCCTCTTCCCTAACTCCTTCCCCTCCCCACTTCCTTCAGCCTCACAACATACCCTGAATGGGGACGCCATAGTTTCACTGGCTCCAGACGGGAACAGTTGGGACTCTTGTGCGGTATTAACTGTAAAAAAAAATAAGATTTAGGCCATTTAAGATTTTAATATTTCATGATTTTAGAGGCAACTTGGGCATTAATTTGTGAGTAAATGAAAAACATTTTAAAAAATAACTTTATAGGTTTCCCTCACTTATATCTTCCACCTCACCTTACCCCTTTCCGCCATCAGTCTCACGACATACCCCAAATGGGGACGCCAGATGCCATAGTCTCACTGGCTCTAAACGATTGGGAGCAGTTGAACCCTTTTGTAGTATTCACATTTTTTAATGTGAATACCACACAAGAGTCCCGACTGCTCCCAACTTCCTGGAGCCATTGAAACTACGGCATTCCCAATTAGGATACGTAAAGCTGGAGGTAAATGGGAGGAGAAGAAGATGAGGAAGAGAAAGGCGGGAAAGTACGTAATACACATAAATGTTACATTCGTTTTAAAGCTTTATTTTGACACCTTTGACCTGCACAACAGCAAAGTTGTGCAGGTCAAAGGTGTATTTGCTTAAATGTATGGGGGCTGGGTTTTTTTGCTACCCGTGTTATTCTTGGTCAAAGCAAACCCGCAGACCAGACAACCAAACTACAGGGTGCGCCTGTTTGACGCAAATCACGCAGCACCAAATGTTTATTTTATATCACTCGAACACGTTTCCACCATATATATTTAGACTTGATACATTTGATTGAAACTGTAAATAATGTTATATGTGGGAATGTATTGTGAAAGGTGAATGGCTCTATTCCGGTTAGACATTTTTATGAAGGCGGCTTTATTAAATGATTAAAAAATATATTTGTGTTGATTAAAGAGATACTTATATTCTACGAAAATATTTCAGCCTGCCTTGCATTTTGATTGAAGTTTTATTAAAACAACATTTTTGTGACAATCACACTTATAAAAATAGACAAATAAAATTCTTTTTGTTACAATAATTTTTGGGTTTTTGGAGAGAATTTAAAATTAGAATTTTTATAATTTTTTTTCTATAAACATGTCGATACCACTGCGTTTAAATTAGTTTTATAATATAAGTGGATTACCTTCGCACTGAATGATGGATAGAAGAATCTAGATTCGTTTATTAAGTTTTATTAATTGCTTTTGTGTTTAATTCGTAGAACTCCATTTAAATTTTTTTTTTATATTTAATTTTTTTTATATTTTTTTTTTTATATTTTGTTTTTTATTATTTATTGAAATTACAGAGAACATTTTGTACAAGAAATAGAGTAGACCCACAAAGCTGTCATATGGCAGCTTGTCTGCATGTTCTAACAATTTAAACATTCTTAATATAATATCTAAGAAAATATTTGTAAATACATTTATAGTTTTAAGGAAACATTAGAATAGATCACATAGTAGTATTAGATAATTTAACTTACAACTATATATATATAAGATATTTCAATATACCTATCTAATAAAAGATATGTAGGCAGCTATATTAAGATATTCAAAGATACATGGAGTTTTCGTTCATTAACCATAGTTTTATCATTTTAGGACTTAGTCTCTCATTTTTTTCAAATTTTATGTTTTTATTGATTTTATTGAAAATCACTGGTATTAGATATTCAAGAGTACGGCTTCCATATTTATTTAATATTCGAGGAGTTTTTAGGCCCTTTCCTTCTCTAAATCTTGTGGTATGTTTGTGTACAAGTAGGTGTTTGTAAGGGCTTTCCCCAAAATTATCCATAATAGTAGTGAACCAGTGGAGACCTTTTATTGCAAGTAGGCTCTCTGAGCCATACAGTAATTTTAAGTTATGTCTCTGTTTGTAAATCTTAAAAATAAAATTTGATAGTTTTATTATCAAGTTCTGCAAGTATTTTAGTATGTATTTTAGTTACAGCTGTTTCGGTTTTCATGAGCATTTTCAAGAATCATTTGTTTAGTTTTTTTTAGAAACTAGACAAATGACTTAGATAAATTATTGGTTTAAAACTTGGCTTTTATATATAAGTAGGTACTAGATATTTTTGGATTTTCTGTCTGAAACGAGATTTACAAATTTATATAAAACGGCATTAAGGTGATACTTAAAAGAATTCATAAGTTACTCTTTCATAGATGGCGCGAGCTTAATTATTTTTAAATTTTAATTAAACATATTGAGATGAATTAATGGTTTGCGCCTTTACTTACGCCAAGTAAATAGTTTTATCCATTGATATATATACACTAGATTAGTAATGACCGCGCCAAAGCGTTGCCACTGCACATATGTCCACAGTCATATGCCCAGCTAACATCAGTTCAGTGCTCAGTGTGACGCCGACGGAGTTGAACCATTTCCAAAATGCGTAAATGCGTCGTGAAATATTGCGATTCGAGGACACAAACACATAATAAATCAAGCCGAATTACTTTCCACTTGTAAATTTATTGTTTACATATTCATATTTAATTAAAAAAAACCGCAGAAATCGTAATAAAATGTCAAATACTATAATATGGGTTCAGTGTTGCCACTAAGAAGTCGTTTTGGTTTTCCCACATTAATGGGAGAATACATAATTTATGGAATAAGTTACTATTACTATAAGTTACTAAGGAGGAGGCCTCTGATTTAAAATAGTTTGGAAATTGTAATAAAAATTATATTTTAATCTTCCTACAAAAGAATTAATTAAACTTATTTTAGTTTATTAATGAATAATCTATTATGTGTATCTATAACATGTATCTTATTTTCTGGAACTACTTCGTCAATAGATTTTTTAAAGTTAAATACCAATTAACTTTAATATTTTCTCATTAAAAACACACTCACATACACTGCATTTTTTTCAACATTATGCTAGCTGTTTCAACGGATGTTTATTACAGTTTTTTTTTTTTTTTTTTTTTTAATTTTCTTCAATTGGACTTCAAAGTGAAGAGTTTCAACTTTGAAAACACATTTAAATCACTTTTGAAACATTTTACGTTTGAGTATTAAATACTATTGGAAGGTGCATACAATAAAAAAATATTGGAACCAAAATGACTTAATTATTTTATTAGTTATGCTCACTTTTAGTCATATAATAAAAAACACATATTTAAAGTAATTTAAATTAATTTATTTTATTACAAACTAACGTTAAAAAACAATTATATTTTATTGCTTATTTTGAGTAAAATTTCTAAGGTAGGCAACACCAACCCGTGATCGCAGGTTTGTGTTTCTGTCTTTGTCTAATCGTAACGGCGGTATTTTTCTCGTGGCTTGTGCAAGTGAGACAAATATATGTTTACTTTAAAATGTATAGTGGTTTCAAAGCTACCTCGTCGCGGTTTTAGAGTGGTTACACTTTTTTTGACGCGTGGTAATGAAGTTTGCATCTCTATTTATTTAACTCAATGATTTTATCCATAAACGAACTCAAATCTTTCAAGAAAGGTTAACAAATGCAATATTGTATCAGTGATTCAATCCAATATTGTATTTGTTAGCCTTTCCTGAAAGATTTGAGTTCATTTATGGGCAATACTATTTGTTCATGTTCATATTGCGTATGTACGGGCGCAAAAAATTAATTCATCTTAATATTTTAAAGCAAAACTTAGAAACTTTTAAAAGTGTTATTATTAGCGCAATAATTATATTTAAAAAGGGATAAAATATTACCTGAAGAAGAGAAGAAACACGAAGAAGAAAAAAAACAACAGAATTGGTATTATTCAAGAAAAAAGTAATATTTTAAAGACTTAACACCCGTAACACTTAAACGGAATGCAGTAACTTCATTTTAAACCAAGTTTATATGTTTTAATGTTAACACATCCTGCTACTTAAGATTTGTTATTTGTACACTCTATTATATTAGCGAGTTCTCTTCATAGGCGTAGAAATACAAAAAAAATATTTCACTATTTTGTTACGCCATTTTTGGTTTTTATTATTGTAACAATGTGACAAATTAAATAAATTTATAAACGTACAGTTTGATTTACATCAATGTCATCAGTTTGATTTGCAGTCAATGGCAACGTTTGTATAGATTTTATAGAAGTACTTACAAAAATCTAGTCTTAAATAAACAAGCATTTTTAAAACTTACGTGTATTTTATTTTTTAATGTATTTATTCTCAATAAGTGAAATGTGATCTTTATAACGTTTGTTTTCTTTATTTTCTAGGAAGGAATAACAGACCTGAGTAAAGCTCTAACCTTATCACCCCCCAGAGGAACTTTGATAGGGGTAGTTGGACCGGGATCAAGCTCCGTGGCTATGCAGGTAGGCTTCTAACCATCCAACAGACCAAACACTTACTTACATATACCAACCCCTCACGGAGTTTTAAGTCTATACGAATCAAAGAGTTGTATTAAAATTCGTATAGTAAACCAACCCACACTGTCTGATCTGTTAAGAATAATTTGCCTACGTAAAGCCTATGTCTGCTTATATTGTATAAAACTGCTTAACGAGTTTAAGAAAAGCCTTCAAAATTTCAAACTAGAAATATTAATAAACGTCGTGATCAAAATTTTATTATAAAAAATCTTTTCAAAATTATAATTAACATACAGAATCACCTCTCTTGGCCATAATCAACATCAATATCTATCATGTCTGCTAAGAAACCCAGAAACTTTTCATATTACTTCTCAAAGAACCAATAAACTTAACCTTCTCCCAACCTCTTACGCAAATGTGACGATGTTTATAATGTCCACTGTAGTGGCAACATTCCGAATATACATATATTGATGTCTCCCTAGAATTTTACAAAATTTTCGAATCTCTTGTTTTCACTTGACCCAAAACTTTCTTGTCTCTTGTTGTTTGTTCCTATAATAATTATAATAATACTTGGATGATTGTATAGTGTCGTTTTTGTGAAAAACCATCTCATGGGCACCATGCAAATTTATAGTATACTAGCTTTTACCCGCGGCTTCGCTTGCGTGGTATTTGGGGGGAATTACTGTAGCAATTAGCAATACATAATGTCCTTTTCCGTACGTCCCCGTTCCCTTCCACCTTTCCCGCCTTCCCCTTCCCTCGTCTCTTCCCTCTCCGTGAACCCCACCTACCCCCTGCCTTTCCTCCCTGCCGCTAAAATAAATACACATTTTCATTTAAACACATTTCATAACGCCAGAGCTCACCATTATTACAGCCTATGTTACTCGATATACGTGGTTACGTGATAATGTAGCTTTCTATTTGTGAAAGAATTTTTAAAATCGGTATTAAATGTCGTTAAGCGTGAAAGCGTAACAAACAAATACATTTTAGTTTAGATTATGGACAGTCCCTTAACTCCCATGCACACAGTACTTGCCAAAGAGACCATTTACTCGTTCTCTCAAGACATAAAACTGCTGTTTCAATTATTCATCATCAAAACTTTGGAATGAAATACCACTGTCTATTCTTGGGGATATGGCTAAATATGTCCTGAATCTCACAGCTACAGTGGACGTCTTAAAATATACAAGAAGTTGGACAAAGGTTATTAAAGTTATGATTGCATTATGCTCTCATTTGCAAATTAGAAATGTATTAATGAAAATGTTCCCCGAAAATATTGCTATAAAGAAAGAATAGTAGTGCGTTCGATACCATAGCAGATTTAGTTGCTTCCCCCCTTTGTCCAACACATGTCAAAGAATGGAAATGGGAAATTATTTTTTTTTTTGATTTCTAAAAGGTTCTGCAGAAGATATATATTCTTTCTCATTAAAATTAGTTTTTTTCCTAATTAGGTTCAGAACTTGCTGCAACTCTTCAGCATACCCCAGGTGGCCTACTCTGCAACATCCAGGGATCTGTCTGATAAGTCTCGCTTCAGTTCCTTCCTCCGCGTGGTGCCTTCAGACTACTACCAGGCGCAGGTGCTCGTCGACATCGTCAGGAGACACAACTGGACTTACGTGTCTGCTGTCAACACGGACGGTAAGTCACAGTATTTGTCGTATTACAATATTTATCGTATAAATTACCTTAAAATACCTATCAAGCATAGATATTAAAAAAAGACTAGGAATTAACAGGCTGCCAGGAATTTTTATGCGTTACTGCAGTAAATATATCTGTTTGCGCCATGTATAAAAAATCATTAACAGAAGGATCGTCTCCTCCCAAGTTGCAATCAGCCGTTGTAACACCAATCTTTAAGACTGGTGATAAACATGACGTTAAAAACTACCGTCCAATTTCCAAACTTCCTATTCTAAGCAAAATTCTTGAAGAAATTGTCTTTGATCAATTGTACTCAACTATTTCGATAATAATTACACCAAATCAGCACGGACTTGAAAGGTAGGTATACAACATCTAACCTCGCCTTTTACATTAACTTCTTGCGTAGCAAGATGGACGATCTGCTTAGATGGATTAAGTCTTACATTAGTATTCGCAATAAGGTAATATTAATCAACGGTATCTTCTCAAAGTCTATAGAGGTAATATCTAGTGTCCCACAAGGTAACCACCCAGGTCCGCTCTTGTTCAATATTTATATAAACGACATTCAATTTGGGAGGCGGGAATGGGTACCGCCGCCCCGGGAACCTTTATTGGATAACCAACACCTCTGCCATAGGTCACCCCAAGTGGTTCGCTACGTTTGGTGATTTAGCAGGGGTGCCCGGGTTCATGGGGGGAGGTTTGTCTAGGCGGATGACCAGGACATACTGAACCCCAGATTCCTACCCACCCCTTAAACCCTTTTCCTTCCCCCCTCCCCTTCCTTTTCCCAAAAAAACCCTCCACACAGCATCCTCAAAGATGACATAGGCCCTGAGGGAAATTATTTTTCTCAGGGCCTCCTGTGTGGAGCTCATGTAAAAAAAAAAAAATTGGATCATGCTTTCAAAATTCTGAATATGAGCTTTACGCTGATGACATGAAAATAATCAAAGTTGTGCATTCTCTCTCTGACTGTGAAGCGTTTCAGAGAGACCTAGATAAGCTTTGCAAGTATTGCGAAGTTAAATGTTCAGATATCAATATTTCCAAATGTTACACTATGGCACTTACCAGAAATAAACATATATAATTAAGTCAAAATTTATAATAAACTTAGTTTTTAACACTTTTATTGTTAACAAAACCAACATGTTTTGTGAGCTAAGCTCACTTCTTCAGTATTTACTAACTGGAGCTAAGCTCACTTTTAGTAAATACTAAAATAATAAAAATCAAAACACACTACAACGTACGTCAACTGTCCAACTACAGTTGATCCCATTGATAGTTGATACCGGGGACATTTCACTCCCTGGACAATTGATCCCTCGGCCACTGATCAACCGAAAGAATATTTATGTTTCATCTTCTTTCCGATAGCGTATATATTTTAAAGGATGTTAGGGGACGTACATGACTTACTTTAACCAGTGTTTCCTAAAATTAAGGAAGTAAAAAAGGCAAATGAAATTGTGGTCTCCGGTGATATTTTTGATGTTTTTTTTTTCAATTATCACCCCTGTCCAATATCTACAAAATATGTAGGTAGAACAGGGATGAGGGGTTGGGTGGTTGCTTGGCTGAGTTATCAGTGATGATATGTGGAAGAATTTTTCTTTGGTTTGATTTTGAAGAATTAAAATTTGAAAAAAATACATCAAAAAAGTCTGGCTACCAAAATTTCTATATTTTTTACTCCGGGAATTTTATGTCAGGAATCACTGATCAAAGTAAGTCAAGTACCTATATCCCTTAACACGCTGCATGTAGATAGGTATACTGTATTTTCCATAAGTCGACTATACATATAAGTATGTCATCTTTTTTATTTGGCGGTAGCTCGTCTCTGTACGTTCCTTCAGGAACAAAGGCAGTATTGTTAGCAAAAATATTTGTATGGCGGATTTAAGACGCCTGCAGATATAAGAATTTCAACTTTTTCACTGCGCCATTCGAGTTGTGCAGGTCGATACGCGTAATTTGATCCCCGTAACGCATAATTCCCTGTTGCAAAGAAGACTCCTACCACCGCGCCACTTTAATCGCCGACACTTTTAAAACGGCCCAGAGAGCTCACCGCTCAATCCAGTACATTTACAGAACCAAACCAGCCGCCCAACTCAGGGTTTTCAGAATTTCATTTAATTTAATGTAGAAAAACCAATGGAGCCTATCTCAAAAAAGGGGGCCTAGGAGTTTACCGCCCAATTTTTTGACTCAGCCCTTCGGATTTTGTAGGATGAGACGCGTAATTTGATATCCATCTAGGGTACTGTAATGTGCCCCGAATTAAATATTCATAGAAAAATAGTTCCTATTTTCAGTACCTAGCCACTGAGTACATCAATATATTCTGAAGCACAACATTGTTATACTGCGGAAAATGCGTATAACCTCTCTAAATGATATGTTACAGGGAGGAAGTGCAACAGAAATAATCCTTTCGTGGATCATGTGTCTGAGGGATCAACTGGCAGAGGGTTCAACTGTCCGAAGGTCAACTGTCCAAGGTTAACTGTCAGAGGATCAACTGTCGGGGATCAACTGTTGGAGGATCAAGCGTCACGAAATCGTGAATTATCATCTTTGGTACGTTTCGAATCGTTCCTGAAGAGTGAACTAACATCACCCATACGTGATTCATCGTCCCGTTGAGACACTTACCGTCTGTTTTGTTTACCTGTGTTATTTGACATGAGGATATGGACAGGCAAAGAAGAGCGATATCTGTTAGATCAAGTATGCTATCAAGACGTTTTCACTTTTGCAGTCCAAACGTAAAAAGAATACTGTTCAACGATTTTTGCACATCGCTGTATGCGTCAAAACTGTGGGATGACTATTCTACATCCTAATGGCGTAAGCTAAAAGTCAACTACAATAACGTTTATCGCCAACTTTTCCGCCTGCCGAAATACTGCAGTGCTACGGAAATGTTCCTCGAGGGACAAGTGCATACTTTCAAAGTACTTTAAGCAGAATGAGAGAATGGTTTGGCGGTCCATCTTCTCAGTTTACCCCTGCGGTTAACCTATCTGATGGTATTTTTGTCTCTTGGGATGACTGAACTAGTAGGTATGGACTTGAATGTATGCATATAATTAAAGCAATAAGTGTGACAGAGTTGTTCGGTGGTCCTTCCTCCCACCGTCTACCCCAGCCCAGATGTCTATCGTGTATAATCGGCTGTTTCCGTAACCGTTCATGGATTAGACACGAACGACGATAGTCGATACTCTTCTAAGATACTACATAATTGATATTTTTTAAGACACCTCAAAACTTCTTTTAATCATCTAGACCAGTGATTCTTAATGGGGTCGCCAGCGCTCCCTTGTGGGCGTTTTGGAGGTGTGGGGGGCGTTTTGGAGGCGTGGGGGGCGTTTTTAGTTTTTTAGCATTTAGGGGGCGCTGCAGAAGTTCGAGTGGGCATTGTCATTGTCAATATAGAAAATAAGCTCATCCACGAGCTACGCACACTGATACATTGACACACTTTCTTTAGGTGCAACGATTTGACAAGTTCTGTTAAATAAACTACACTTTCACGCACAAAAATTTAAATTGAAACTTAAATTATACTCAATGTCAATGTAATAATAAAACTTAAATAATACTCAATGTCAATGTAATGATATTTGCATCATTTTTTATTCTACTACAATGTGTACATTTTAAACTTCGTTTCGTGGGAGGGGGCGCCGAATAATTTTACTGTGGTAAAGGGGGCGATTCTTTCAATACTGTTAATAAACACTGATCTAGACTAACAACATAATATTGAATAAATATTGAATAATATTTGGTTTATTTATAAAGCGCCATTTTCATGAAAAATCATCTCAAGGGCGTTGATGTTGAAGTATGTTGAAACTACATGACACATTTCACTTTTCTTTTTTTTACATTAACTCTACACAGGAGGCCCTGAGGAAAATAATTTCACTCAGGGCTTATGTCATCCGGGATGCTGTGTGGAGGCTCTTTTTGAGGAGAGGAAGGAATGGACATTGGTCTGGAAGAGACCCATGTTGTAGGAGGAAGAAAACACAGAGGCCGACAAATCGTTCCATAGCTGAGTTATTGAACTCAAGAACGAGTCGAAAAAACGACCCGTTCTCATGTGACAAATGTAAGCCGTGTAAAAATGCTGGGCGCATGTTTGGCGCGTCTCCCGACTATGCACCGGTGCCGATGAGTTCAATGACGCTGGTTCCTCAGAAAAAAAAATTCCTTCCCGACGCCTGTGCTCTAAAGATTGCAATCCTTTCATTAAGGTGGAAGAATCTATCAAATGGACCGCCCGTTTCTGCATAGAGTTGAGGGTATTTTTCAAGTATTTTGGAGCTCCAGACCAGAGGTGGCTGTCAAATTCAACCGTGAAAGTATAAATTATTTTTTTAATTGTATTTTTGTTGTGGAAGCAGAGTAGCATATTTGATCGATGGTGGTTCATGTTATAAATCCTCAATTGATTCTACGCCTGTCTTCACACAGGTATATTCTAGTGAGACAGGCATCGAAAAATCGCGTATATATACTTTATATAGATTGAATACATAAATAACAAAATTTAAAAAAAAAAACGAAAACGAAATAAATATTTTCCAATAAACGTGAGTAATTTCGCCGGAAGTTTAGAGGGCAATTAATGATTGCACTAGTCTAATTAACAACAAAACTATTTATGATTTCACTATTTCTGATTGCATTTCATTTAATTTAGTGTGAAAAGTATCAGTCGAGCATAAATAGCCTGTGGGTACTAATTACTGATAGTCCGATATCCTCACGATTCTGAATAACGTCACCGCGGCCTTTTATGTACCCGTTAATTAAGAAGAGCGCCATAGAAAAAGAGATCAGTGTAATTATGATTACCACCCGTCCCCACCCCCTCCCTTAGAACCCAGAGATAATCCACAGATCCGGTCTATAATGCCTCCAAACAGTTTTTATGACCTCCCTGGGACAAAAGCTTCAACATGATGTATTATTTATTCCATTCCTACGTGGTTCGGCAAATAAAAAATAGATTTTTTTGCGAGCTTTTCTAGAGTAAGTTCATTTAAGGAGGTATTCCAGAAGAAAAAAAAATTCTTCATATTTCTGTTGTTGAGATATTCAAAAATATCTCCTTAAATAGATTTTTTGAAATTCAAATTATTTTAAAAGTTTATTATAACCATTTGAGTGTCGCGGTTTAGACGTATTCCAACTATAATCTAAATAGAACACAACTTTAAACGCATTTTTATCTAAACTACTTTTTTCGATACGGTTGAATATCTCACGTTCTGCTTAACCAATTTACTTGAAATTTGGTGCGAGTTTTCTCTATACTTCACTAAAAATATATAGGTATATATAATTTTTTTTAATTGCACCTGAAAAAGTACCTAAAATAAACGCTTCTAGACTAGAATACCCGCCCGAGCATTTGTTCATAGTTCTGTGTTCGCTCGATTGATCTAAAAATCTAAACAATACTAAACTTCTTTTTTTTTTAGATTTTCACGGCCAAAAGTATTTTCGTTATTTGTTTTTGGGGTGTTATGCCGTGTTGCGCTACCTCCTTCTTTAGCCAACGTTTCGGACAGCGTTACGTACAGCATCATCAGGGCAGATGTGTAATTGTGTACCTGATGATGGACACTGTAACGCTGTCCGAAACGTTGGCTAAAGAAGGAGGTAGCGCAACACGGCATAAAACCCCAAAAACAAATTACGAAAATACTAAACTAGTTTTGTGGATATTGTTTTACGGGCATTTAAACTTATACCAGGCGAGCAGAAACGTAATGATGTAGCTCTACGTTCTTGCTCGCTTAGTCTACACCCGCTTAATTGTAAAGTTTGTTTATTGAAAATATCTGGATATTATGAAGCCGCATTCATAAAGGAGTTAGGCGCTGAGATTTGTGGTGTGGAAGTTGGCAGTAAGCCATTTTGCGCCGAGCGTTAAAAGCTTTTTTCAGTTTAATGTTCAAACTTAAAGCTAATAAGATGCCAATTTTTTTATTTAAGATTTTGAGCTTCAACGGAAAAATTTGAATTATTTTCGAAAAGCAATTATATTTTAAATTCATATAAATTACCAATTATGAATTTTCGTTATTTGTTTTTGGGGTGTTATGCCGTGTCGCGCTACCTCCTTCTTTAGCCAACGTTTCGGACAGCGTTACATGTAATTACACATCTGCCCTGATGATGGACACTGTAACGCTGTTCGAAACGTTGGCTAAAGAAGGAGGTAGCGTGACACGGCATAACACCCCAAAAACAAATAACGAAAATACTTTTGGCCGTGAAAATCTAAAAACTTACCTAACCAATTATGAAAATTGAATATTGAATATTGACGATATTTTAAGCTTAAGACTTTTTCATTTTGCCTGGAACATATATATATACATTCAGATTGGCATACATAACCCTATATTTAGTATCCTTATATCAACATTTGAGAAAAGAAACATTGCATTTTTTTTT
Source organism: Glyphotaelius pellucidus (assembly GCA_936435175.1). Lineage (NCBI taxonomy): Eukaryota > Metazoa > Arthropoda > Insecta > Trichoptera > Limnephilidae > Glyphotaelius > Glyphotaelius pellucidus. The sequence continues at coordinate 28,969,545 of OW386550.1, read as the reverse complement.
AATTGTCTCCACACAGGAGGCCCTAAAGGGCCTATATCATCTGTGGGGATGCTGTGTGGACGGTCTTTCTGTGGAAAGTAAAGAATTAAGTGGAACGTTTGCGCGGCCCTTTTCATACAAATCAAAATTTTGGATTTAAGATCAAAATACCCGAAAAATTTCAAAAATTTCAAACTATCGAATTTTTCAACAAAGCAATTTTCTGCCAGAAAAGATTTTCCGAAGATAAACTAGTAACCAGGGGTAGTACCCGAAGTCTGAATATATAATATATGCATTGCTTCATAGAAAATTCTTTTGTACCTTCTCCCCACACCGCAGAAAAATTCCCAGAATGATCCCTATGTTATTAAGGTTCAAAATACTACCTACCTGGCTGTGTATTTATAGTGTATTTAAATAAACCTTCAAGCAGAAAAAATGCTTGGAAATGTTAACCACAAATTCAGGAGGTTTTCACAAAGAGAAATTCCTACCCCAAACGGATTTTTAAAATCCAAGTACCCACGTCCGTGTTCGATGGTTTTACGCTTGTTCGAACATGTCTCAACGTGTGTACCATCTCGCTCAACGTTTTTGTGGTCATATTGAGACAATGGTTCAAGATTCAAGATTGGTTCTGATTCAAAGGTTGAAATTTTTCCACGCAGAAAAATAATTTCCCTCAGGGCCTGTGTCATCTTTGGGGATGCTCTTTGGAGGGTGTTTCAAGGAAAGGAAGGAGAGGAGAGTTCTGAGAAGGAAAAGGGTTTAAGGGGTGGGTAGGAATCTAGGGTTTAGTGTGTCCTGGTCATCCGCCTCCAAGACCTAGACAAATCTCACCCCATGAACCCAGGCTCCCCTGCTAAATCACCAAACATAGAAAACCACTTGGGGTGACCAATGGCAAAGGTGTTGGTTCATTCCCGCCTCCCAATATGAATCGGAAATGATGCATTACAATACCTACGATGCGTCAAACTGCGATCATTGGCCGCTTTGATTATGACCACACTTTTCATCATTTGATCTCTTTTGCTTGTTGAAATATAAGTCCGTGCCGGCCATTAATTACTCTGATAATCTTGGCGCTTTTTTATAGCTAGGAAAATGAAGCTAATTAATTTCGTGATTTAATTACTGTGAAGAACGGGAACCAGTTTCAGCTTACAGAGATGTTAACATTGTTTTAATATTTTATGTAAGGCTTTAAGGATGGTAACGAGAATCCTAATTGGTGTAAGTTATGCATGGACGACCGCCCTAGTAGAAGAACTTTGATTTTGAGCTTTTGGTTATCTTAACTGGTAATATGGGATTCAATTATCAAATTTTACATTAAAATATGTTTCATAAAGCCGTACCATGCCATGGCTATGCCATTGGGACTAGGTATTCCCAATTTAAACCTCCGAATTCCGCATTTCATCCGATTTAGCCTCGCCGATAGAAGGAAAACTGCTTTGCTGACAACAGCATATAAACTTTTAAACGGTAATATTTGTATTCCCGATATAATACAAAAATTTGAGTTTTATGTCCCCGACAACTTCACAAGAGCGCGCAGACACAGAACTTTTGTTGTTCCGAGATGCAGAACTAACTTACCATTAGTAATGCCGCTCGGAAAAATGATTCTATTACTTAATTCCCTGTCCCCTGAAATCGATATTTTTCAACTAAATATTAAAAAATTTCAAAACGCCATTATTACTTTATAATAAAATGTATGTTTGTACTTATAATAATAATAATAATAATAATAAGGTCTTTATTCCAGGATGTGGGGAGGGGAGTGCAATCCCACACATCCCATATAGGGTATAATTACATATGCTATTATATATGAATATTAATTACATATGAATAAATAAAAAGATAGAAATTAACAAAATAAAAAAATTAAAAAAGAGAAGCATCATTAGATACACTATTCATAAAAAATATAGTTAAGTCTTTAAATCAGGTACTTGTTGTTCCATCGGATCTCAGATTGTAGGAGCCAGTGTTTTTCTCCAATATTCATCTATGCTCGATCTACGGGGGCTTCAGATGAATTCTCCACGTTTGGTGTAGAGGCGCGCCCTGCCACTGGGCCACGGCCAGGACGAGAGTGTTCTCCGATCTTTGGTAGCGCTGTCTCACCCCGGCTATTCTGTGGCGCATCAAAGCGGCGAACCCATGTACCCTTCCTTCTGCGAACATCTGCGAGGCACTGCATCGCCAAGGTAGGCCGAATAGCGCCCTATATGCGTTATTGTATTGTACTCGAAGTGTGTTCATGACGCCTTGTGAGTATCTTGTCCATAGTTCGCCGGTATAAAAGCTCATGCAGTAGCTCTGGAATATTTGCTTCTTCACCGGAGAACTGCACCTGTTGAATCTCCTGGCGAGCATGTTGGCTCGCACGCTTAGTACTCTTCTTTGGCGTTCTATGTCATTTTTATCATTTAGGTCATCAGTGACGACATGCCCCAAATATTTTATTTCACTGCAGATTTTGACATTGTCTCCGCCGAGGAGAATGGGTGGAATGACAGTAGGAACAGTATTTGCTTTAAACACCAGCAATGATGACTTTTTGGCATTGTACATCAAACCATGACTATCGACGTATGCTTGGCAAATGGCCAGAAGTTTTCTCATTGCCCTTACTGATGGGGCTAGTATGACCATGTCATCTGCATAACTTATGTTATTCATACATACTCCGGCAACATGGCATCCGATTCTTGCTTTGTTCAGTGTTTTACTAAGTTCGTCCATATACACGTTGAACAGCACTGGGGACATTGAGCCTCCTTGCCTAACGCCGCACTTTAATTTTGCTGCTTCTGACAGGCTGTCATTCCATCTGACGAAGTTTTCCTGTTGCTTATACCATATACTCAATATATTTACAATTTGTGGTGGTACTTGTCGGTCCGTCAGTTTTTTCCATAATTTATCATGACAAACCATGTCAAAAGCTTTGCTTAGATCTAGGAAGCATGCATATACCGATGTTTTTCTGGCTTTGTAATATTCTATTGATAGTTTCATGCTATATATGGCTGTATCAGTAGAGCACCCAGCTTTAAAGCCCATTTGGGAATCCTCTGTAATGAGCTTGTCTTCCGTTAAATTTAAAATCACTTTTTCAAATATTCTTGCTATTATGGTGGCAAGAGATATGGGCCTGTAATTAACGGAGGATGTCAGGTTTAATTGGCGACTTTTTGGAATCGGTACTATAATGGTTTTGGTCAATTCTTTTGGAATGTGTCCAAGCCCAACCATGGCAGTGAAGAGAGAAGCGAGCAGTGTTGTCAAGTATCCCCCCGCATGCTTCACATGTTCTATGACAAGTCCATCGTGACCAGCAGATTTGCCTCCTGCCATGTTGCGTATTGCTCGCTGAATCATCTCAGGAGAGATGACAATGGACGGCTGTTGTTTTGATTGATGCAATGGTGTATAGAACTGTTTATCCATTGTTTGGGGTTGAACTGGTGCGGAGCAAAAAGTATTCCGGAAAACTTCAGCTATAGCTTTATTTTCAGATTTTCCATCAATGTATTACTTTATAATAAAATGTATGTTTGTAATTGGTTTTGAACTGTAAATGTACATTTAAAATAAAATAAATAAATAAATAAATTTAAAAAATATTTTTCTTGAACACATTCAGTTTTAAGGTTCTATATTTGTAGAGCCGAACGCTAATTTAATGAAATTCTCTCGATGGAAAAAATGTGAAGTAAGCTACGAAAATTATTAAAAACACATTTTGTTCTGTTATTTAACATGTTACAACTATGAAAAAATTTAAAGTGTGTATTAATTTATTTATTTATTGTTTGAAACATTTACAGAGTGTTAACAATTATTGGAATAATAGAATTGCCGTTGGGATGTACATAGATATTAACACTCCAATTAGAAATGTTAATAGCTTGAGTAATCAATGTTGTTACTACACGGAAATGCTTGTAGTGATAACAGAAATAATGATAATTAAAATGAATAAATATAAAACATAGTTGTGTCAAATATAATGGATAACCTGCAGAGAAAGAGAAAAAACAAGAAAGGAAAGGTATGACAATAAAGCAGTTACATAACTGTTAAACTTTAAATGCAACTTAAGCATTTTTTGTGAGGTTTTTCTCTATTTTAAACGAGTAGTGTTTCATTAAATATTTTCACCTAATTATAAACGTTTTTTTTGTATTAGCGCGCTCCCTCATAAATTAGTATTTACGTATCTCCTTTTCTTCTTCTTTTTGAACGCTTACTAGTAGGCCTTAAAACTGGTATAAGTTTGACAATGGTGGGGGGGGAAAATGAGTAGGAGATTTAGAATACCTGGCTATTCAGAATGAGTCGTAACCTACCTACAGCTAAAGCAATTTCACATGCATTTTGTGTTTTTTTATATGAATACCATACAAGAGTCCCAACTGCTCCCGTCTGGAGCCAGTGAGAATATGTCATCCCCAATTGGGGTATGTTATGAGGCTGAAGGTAGTGTGGAGGGGAAGGAGATGGGGAAGAGGAAGGTAGGAAAGTACCTGGCTATTTAGATCTCGTCACCAAACAAGGTTAAAGCCATTTCAAGCAACGTTTCAATTCTGAATGGTGGTCTTATACCAGGGTGATACCGAGAGTATCTTCCACTTTGGAACATGCCGCAAATACACTATATATTATTTTAAATAAATTAATTGTGAAATAACACAAATTAATCAAATAAAATTTATCCGCCACGCCGGGATTCGATCTCGCGACTTTTGGATCGCGAGTCAAGAGGCTTACCGCTAGACCACGCCGGTTTGTTTGTGGTATGTGGTTTTTTGTTCAAATTTTAAAAAATTGCTCGTCGGGGAGTTAATATCAGTTATTATTTTTTTAAATGCATCGAAGCGTTAACCCGGATCCAAATCCATTTGATTCTCCATGTAAAAGATTCACCAGTTTTGACCTACAAGTTTCCAGAGATCGTATTTAGTGATGCACAATAGTCCCATCTGCTTGAAGCCGATGAGAGCATTACATCTCAGTTTTGAGATTTTTGGGATGCTGGCAATGGTGGGGTGGTAAGGAGAAAGAGAAGCGGAAGGTCTAGTCAATATAATATGCGTAGCTGAAGCCCTTTCTTTCAAAGGAACCTTTCCATTCTGAGTGGTGGCTTCTCAAAAAGGCTGTACTGATAGAATTGTCCAGTAAGGAACGAAGCGCCATCTACATTTTTTACATTAAACCATGCCTTAAAATTGAACCCCGTTGATCTCGGCCCAAGAGCCAGGGATCATTTGGTTCTTCCACGAGAGCGGTCATCGTAATGCTTGAGAAAATAGCGTAATGATTTTAAATATGTAATGCATGCAAGAAAGGTTTCAGTGTACTTGACAGTGTACTGGAAAGAGGCGAGTACTCGTATGATGAAATTGAACTTTAAACAATTCTTCTTTAGAAAAACGTAGATAGGACACTGATCTAATTTGCATATTCAAAATTATCAACAATATTACTGACACACTTGTTTTGTTACAATTCATCCAGTTTAACATCCCTTCCCGTAGACTCCGAAATAATGAATTGCTGTTCCTCAACCAACATTTTACTTTATTATGGATATCATTCTCCTTTATCCAGATGTTGAGACTCGTTAACGCAAGTCAAAGCATTAAATTTTTTGGCGTTTGCCTAAATGACTTTCGGCAGTCGATACGCAATGTGTAATTTTTAAAGTCTTTTAAATCCATCTTCAAGCTTTGACTCGTAGTTGTCTTCCATTTGTTCTTTTATATTATAATTTGTCAATGCTCTTCATTTATATGTACTTTCCTTTCATTGTCATCTCTTTTTTTATTCACGTTATTTTTATATTATTAATAAACTATTTTTCCGTAAATAAAAAAAAATGCACGCTAAATTGTGCTGCAATATACAAAATGGCAAACTATATTCTTAAATGAATTAAATCTTACAGAAGATAGACTTTATTTTGGCGCAGAGACCAATTATGTTTCTAAAACTTTTCATGTAAAATTTTCCCGTACGTACTCGAAGCATTTCACGCACGACAGCCTTATAGTGGGCTATGCTCTATTCACGGCAATATTTCAGTAAGTTTCGTGAATAATGGGCGGAAAATCCTTTTCAGAATCCCTTAAATGAAGAAAGGCGGTATTCATAATACGAATTCAAAAAATGTTTCAGCGATATATCAGATATGAAATCCTGAAAATCCCTTACGTTTTGACTCGGATTTGAAGAAATTATAATTTAGAAAGTTTTTTAACCTAATGTTTTTAATCATAATGATATTCATGGTGAATCCATGGTTTATGCATCACATTGATATGAATCACATTTCTCTTAAACGTGCTACGATAGTCTGTAATCTAAGAGGAAATTTCCTTTCAGTTACAGCATTTAAAATAATACGTTATTTAATTGAGAGCGTAATTTTCACGGAAATTTGTCAATTGTTCATACCGCCAGGTTCGACATTATGACCTGATATGTATTTTACATGGCAGAACGGACGTTTTGGTCCAGCATAGCATGACAAGAGGTATGGTGCTGCTAAATGATATCTCTAGGTTTCTTGACATTTTCAACACCGTCCTTTGTAGGTTTCAAGAGTCATTTTAGGTAAGAACTCTAAAATATATTAATATTAGATGACATGTAATTATTTTCAAATTTTCAAAAATACAATAACTTAATAGACGCTACTTTTATATTTTATATACTTTATGCTGACCGAGTTTCGCTACAAACATAGCTTCTTCAGGGCAGTGTAATACTCTACTATACTAATACGTAGATTATATATTATACTGCCCTGAAGAAGCAGCGTTTGTAGCAAAACCCAGTCGGTATATAGTACATAAACACGTGGTATTTACTAAGTAATTATTTTATTTTAAATTATAATGTCACATCACAAAGTATCTGCTTCATATGAACAAAACATTTTAAACTATTTAAATAATTATTTCATTTGTTTGAATTGGGTTATACATCCGTAATACATGTAAAAAGATAATTAAATTAAATTAAAACACCACTATATAATCAATATTATCAACATGTTTCGAAAACTAAGTTTTCTTTGTCAGGATACGATTAATATTAAAAATAAAAAAGACGAACAAATAAGAACTGTAGACAAAATATTGAAGGGAGAGGTGATTAATTACTTGATAAAGTAATTTGTTTTCGTTTAATTCAAAATGACGCCACCAAGTGTATTTGCAAAGTTTGAAAGAAGGAACTAAAATAACTGAAAACAGATTTTTTTTGATATCTGCACTATATACTGTCCAGAGCCGTTTCCCAAATAGGTTATGTTGTGAGGCTAAATTAGATGGAGATAGGAAGGAGATAAAGAAGAGGAAGGTAGGGAGATACCTTGATTCAGATTTGATCACCAAGGAAAAGGCCATTTCAAACAAAGTTTCGATTCTGAATTATTGTTGTTCATCAGAGGGAAGCTGGGGTATTAACCAGTCTATTTCAGGGTGTTGTTCCACCGTCTCCATCATGAATCAACTTAATTGCGTAAACAATGTTAATACTTTTCTCTTTATTCTCATTCATTCTGCCATGATGATTGACACTGTAAGTCTCTCGAAAACTTTGGCACGAAAAGAATAGGAAATGAAATACAGCTTGTTACCCCAAAATCAAACACAATGTCTATCTTTCTTTATAATAAATTATATTGTGGACTCTAAGTTGGACAGTTCGTTTTATGATAGGCAGACCCTCGTGTGATGGATGCGAGCAAATATAAACCTAACCAAACATGTCAATCAAACATAACTAAGTATATCCAATTCATGTTTAACTTTTGAGTTCTTTGCATCTGCCAATCTGCGGCACGTTTCAGTCTCTTCCTTGGTAGTCCGGTCAAGTTGCTAGAAAAATAGGGGTCAAACAGCACAAATTCTGACAAGAGCTGAAATTTGGTAGAGATCTTGAGTACACCATTACAAATAAAATACCAAATATTCCCATCGATCACATGCCTGCTAAAAAAGTTATTCAATGTCAAATGTCAAAATTTTCGGTTTTAGGATTTTTTTTCTCATAAACGTTAAGTTATATCAAAAAATAAGTAAAACAAAAATTGTAGATCATAAAATTATCTACAAAAATTGTGAATTGCTTTTTTCCTAAAAATCACCATTTCTGAGATATAGCGATTCTAAAGGTTAGAGGAGTTACATTCTATATAATATGCACACATTTCCACACCACCTGTGAGGTAGTGTACTTGGCGTATTTTTTTTTCAACGAAGTAATGTTTTAGATGTTCCATCATCTTCAATATCATTGTATGAAATAGTATTATTTATAATATTTTCAACAGTAGTGTGAAGATTTGCATCCATCTCGCCATCAATAACAAGCCCGCTTCTTGATATAACAAAAATTAATACACAGTAATCTAAAATTAATAAATGGTTCATTCCTCTAACGCATACGTATAGAGCGTTACAATATTAGTAAAATAATTAAAGTGACGCGCCAAACGTCACACATTTGAAGAACGTCACTGGGCGTTTTCCAAAAAAGATGTCGGTGACGTAACAGGAATTACACTTACGCTTTTAAGTTCCATTCACGAGACAGTATAGCGTAATAGAAGTAACGTAATCTTTTCAATATTTTTTCAAAATGTAAAAACCAATAAATTATGAAACTTCTGTTTATTCTAACAAATATTTTAGAAGACAATAAATGAATAAATTTATTACAAAATGGTCATGTAACTTACTGGAGAAATATGGAATCGTTGGTGGAACACTTGTTTGGCACGGCCGAGAGCGACCACTTCTGTTGCGAATTCTTGGCAAACTGGCTGTGAAAAATCAAACACGGCCGCCCTCATACACTAAATAATGTTGCTAATTTCTAAAATATGCATCGATTTGGCAATATTCTTTCCGAAAGAAGTCAATAATGTGGTGACGTATGCGGAAATTCCATCATACGCTTTTTGGAAGACAACTCAAAATCTGCTATTTAAATTATTTTGCACGATAATTAATCTATATTAGGGTTTCAAATCGAAAATACAATGATGTAGTATTGGTACAATTAGAAATAACACAATTTTTTAACTCTAACTGGTAGCGGTAGGTGTAGGACATACCAGAAACGGTGACCTTTAGTTTTACTTATTTTGAAATAATATGGAATTTTAATAAATTCATTCATTATTTTTAGGTATTTATTTGTTATTGTATTGATAAAATATGTGGGTAGTCATAACAACCGACACAAAATAAGTGACTGATCCTGAAAGTGATCGGACACTGACGTTTTATCTATGTACAATTTTTTTGAAAAACGCCCCACTACGTTGAATTACCTCAATATTAAATTTCGAATATTATATTCATATTTCGATTATTGGTTTCGAGAGCTCATAAACCAAACTGGTCCCCTAGTACGGTCGATCGATAAGAATTGTATCGATAACTTTCGGTAACTTCTCAACGTTCCCCAGTTCCATACCCAAATCATACCCCGTCAGGTCACTTATTATATTTTGTGTAAGTAGGTATACCGGATTTTCCCTAAACCGACTGCATATTATATATAAGTGTGCCGGGGGGCGAATTGTTGGCGGATCAACTATCGTGGAACCGTAAAAAATATGTCTTTCTTTGTATCTTTATGAAAAATATGATTAAATACGGTACTTCTAACGAATCAATAACCAAGATCTACATCTTCCAATGGCGACTGGTGAGTTTTTAATTTCTAGGGTCTAAATATTGAAGAAAAGCAATTATTTTCACAATATTTTTTTTTCATTTAAGCTCCACACAGGAAAAATTCCTCGAGGCCTATGTCATCTTTTGGTTTGCTGTGTGGGTGTCTTTTTTGGAGGGAAAGGAAGGAGAAGAAGTTCTGGGAAGGAAAAGGGTATGAGGGGTGGGTAGGAATCTGGGGCTCAATGTGTCTAGGACCAACGGACGTGCGAATCCATCATACCCACTGCTGTGCAAAGCGATGGTTCGAGAGAGTCCGGCTGGAGAGGTCTAGCTCAACCAGTCTGTCCCGATCCATGCAGTAGTTGAGCAAACGCATTTGCCACCAAGCCCTGGACAAACCTCACCCCACTAACCCGGACGCCCCTGCTAAGTTATCAGACATAGCGAACCACTCAGGGTGACATATGGCAGGGGTCTTATTAACCAATAAATAGTTCCCGGGGCGGTGGTACCCATACCCGCCTTCTAAATTGAAAATCGAGAGTTACTAGAAAACTCCGTTATATATGGGGGACCCTAGTGACCCTAGTGAACACCCATTCGTGTGATACGTAAGTTTTACCGCCGGTAGGTCGTAACATTACCAATAATTAAAAAAATATTAATCCTTTTTTTAATCTCGTATAAGATTGATATATACTTAGACATTCAAAGAACTACACCGATCAAATAGATATCACCGCACGATCCTCACCCCATGAACCCGGTCACCGATACTAAGTCACCAGACGTAGCGAACCACTTCAGGCGACCTATAACAGGAATTGGTTGTATCCAATCAATGGTTCCTGGTGCCGCGGTACCCGCTTCTGAAATTGATTGCAACATACTTAATTTTAAAAAAATTATTGTATTTAACAAATACATAATATTTTTTTAAATTCTGAAGCGTTTTTATGGAAATAAAGAAGGCATGTTGAAGTGAAAATTGGTATCAATAATGGTTAGAAACTGATTTTTATCTTAATTTAAACTAATTTTATCTTTAATTTTGCACTGTATTACGAAAAAGTGACGCACCACCACTGCCAACTATAATATTCTGCCTTTATCCTCCGTCATTCCTCCATACGTATCGGATCACTTACCGCTCTAATACATAGTCCTTTTCATTTTAATATTCTGCCCTTCACGTATTTTGTAAAGGATTTAAGCGGCTTTGGACCCGGGATATGTGCTTAATGTACGTAGTCTCATGATAAATTTAATGTTGAACTTTACGCAAATCCTCTTACGATATATCACGACCATTAAGTCTCGCCGTTCGTGTTATTAATACGTTAAATTATAATAATTTCTTTGTATCTTTAATGGTACAAAATTGAGATTTTTTTGTATAATTTTAAAGCCTTGTATCCGTGGAGAAAAATGTTGCAATTAAATAAAGCGATATTAACACAAGTGTTAATATGCTGTGTTGAGGGTTTTTTAAGGAAAATGATGAGAGGAGAGTTCTGGGAAGGAGAAGTGTTTAAGTGATGGGTAGGAATCTGAGGTTCAGTGGGTCCTGGTCATCCGCCTCCAAGACCTAGACAAACCTCACCCCATGAACCCGGGCACCCCTGCTAAATCACCAAACGTAGCGAACCACTTGGGGTAACCTATGGCAGTGGTGTTGGTTATCCAATAAATGTTCCCGGGGCGGCGGTACCCATTCCCGCCTCCCAAATTGAATTCTACTCGCAGTATTTGATTGTTTTGTATGATTTTGCATTATTTCGCATGGCTTCATCGTAAGTCATTGATTCAAACGTTGATTTCGTAATACCTAGGTACTTCAACAAGGATTTGATCGCTGCTGTGGCACTAACGTAGTAATATGATTTTAAAAACCACAAATAAGTCTTCATTACGTTTGATTATCGCGATGCAAATTTTTTCCAGTTTTCAAAGGTTATCCGATGACAATCCACGAGTTATAAAACTTATTTTGAGTTTTGTATTTGGAAAAGCATAATCATTTTCATAATCAAATTTTCATAATCGAAAATTCATAATCATTTTTTTTAAGTTTAAAATCATTTTTCAATTTCCTCAAACACTTGATTCGTAATAGAATTACTCGAGTTCCTGCGAAGACTCAATATTGTACTTACTAATTATTATTGATTGCGCTACTCAAAGAACAGAATTTTCAGTTCAGCTTATTTAATTTTTTTTTTTTTGTTTTTTTTTTTTTATTTATTAAAATTACAGGTTAATTAATAACATTTTGTACAAGAATTAGAGTAGACCCACAAAGCTGTCATATGGCAGCTTGTCTGCAGGTTCTAACAATTTAAACATTCTTAATATAATATCTAAGAAAATATTTGTAAATACATTTATAGTTTTAAGTTATCGCTGTATATTTTGTTAAAAAGGTATTGAACTTAAATAAACGTTAATATTAGCATTTTATAACCGCCATTAGAAAAAAAATAATTTCATGTTAAACCGTTATTTAACCCAAGATAACCATGTTTTTATTTTATGTATGATTATATATTTATATTATTATTTTATACTGTACGCTTATTATTACTCCTGAATAACTTATGTATCTATAATAACATGTACATGTAAAAGCCTTCAAGGCGTGAATAAATAAATAAATAAATATAAATACAAATATAAATATAAAATGTATCGACGGTCCCAAAGAACAATGTCGGATTTGTTAAAAATTGAAAATCGTTCAGTTGGCTTAAATTTTAGTGATTTAAAAGTCTGTATTTTCAGAATTTTTAATTAAATTAAATGAATTGGAAAATATCAAATCTTATAAATATTTGTTTGATTCCTAAATATATTAAAAAAGAGGCTACTGGCTGAATAAGCGGTTATGCCTCGATTACATTCAGCAGGTTTACAAGCTACTAGTCGGTAAGTTTAAAAGCGGGTGAATCGGCGCGTGAAATTGTCATGATGACACATAAAACTGTCTCCTCCCTCAGTAGCGACAGAAGCAGCTAAAATAAAGACTCTCGCGCAAACCTATTCCGTCGACATTTTGTTAAAAACTGGAGCTCGCAGCTAGCGCCACACGCTAGCCAGTAGCGAGAATTAATCCGCGCTAACTAATTCTGACAGTGCGAAATCAGTTGTTGGTAGGCCGCCGTCTTGAGCGAGTAGCGAGTAAAGTTGACCACCTTTCAACTTTTTTCATAGATTGTCCACAATCTGCTAGTTAGCGAGTTAACTAACAGACAGTGAATTTCCCAGATAGTAGCTTGTAAACTCGCCGTATGTAATCGAGGCTTTAGACGTCTGTCACCGAAGTAGGCTGGCCTGACGTCGAAAACGCCGAAAATACCATATTCACGAACGTGTCGTTTTGGCGGAAAATCAAAAAAGGCGCACGTTAAATCGTTATAGAAAATTTATTCATCAATGTAAAAAAAAAAATAAAATACGTCATAACCTATCTATTTTTTCTAAACGTTTATCGATAATACACAGTAAAAATTCCCATTTTTATCCTAAAGTTGAAAAAAAAAAAAACGGTAGCTTTGTTTCATCACCAAAATTTATTCACATTTTCGCCTACCGGATTTCGCTTGTAGGTTCCCAAACTTCCCCAGGGCAATATAATATTTGCTCAATAATACAAAATGTTTGCTTTCTATGAAAATATAATATTCGTGGCGTCTGTGAGACTGCAAATACAATCTTCATACATTATTATATACAAATGGCGTAGACAAATAGAGAGATCATGTAATACTGTATTTATCATCTCATTAGATTTTATCGCTTAGCCTGTCTATGAAAACATATAAAACATCTGTTTTATTACTAAAGATTTTGATAATATTACTGAGAATACATATCGCGAACAAAATTTTATTGAGAGTACGTGTTTTAATAAATACTCAAGAACAAATGTAATTCTTAGGACAATTCATTAAGTGCCTGACTAAAGAAGAAATTAGTTATAAGACAGTACCTTCGTATTATTGTAACAATTCTTCTTCAGCGTCCACGAATCACAAACCACGAATTATGGAAAAGGAATGAAGCAACGCGAAACGCAGCTTGCGATTACGTCGTTCCTTTCCCGTAATTCGTGGCTCGGCTCGCGCTTATGTTCCCAAATGTATACGCAGAACGAAACGTGCAAGCTGAGGTGGTTGATGGAAATCACCACAATAAGCCAGCTTACAATATGTATAAAATGTATTATGAAGAGTAATTAAATAATTAAATTTCTAGGTCAGCCATCAGAATCATTTGAACCTCGTTTGTATACTATTTTCTTTTTATTTTTTTAAATTATAGATCTAAGCAGTGAAGAATTAAAATAGCAATATCTTTGCCTCAACATCATGAAAAGGAAAAACAATGATTAAGCACCCAGTCTGAAAATAAAGTTACTATTTGGGCAATTTGTGGTATCCCACAGGACCCGGGTTTTATACCTCCATAACATGTCGTAGAACATGAATAAAGAAATAACTCCTGCGTGCGGTAGGGATTCCCATAAAGGATGTAGGCTTTTTTTAATAAACCATCTCGGTAAACGGATTGCTGACGTAACGTGGGTCTATAAGAAGGCTCTGTGGGAAGGTAGAGTCCGAAGATATCAAACACAATGGATTAAGCTTCTCGATGGGTGTATTGTGAAGTCTGATGTAACATATTTTAACCACATATAAATAGAAAAATAAACTGTATAAACTTCTAGGATGTCCGATCGGTTTTCCTTTTGAATGGATGTAGACTTGCAAGGTGGGAGGTTCCTAATCTTTGATCAGCCGTTTCATAAATACCGCTATTTTCACAGTACAAGAGCCTCAACTGCTCCCAAAAGTACCACTAGCCCTTTGAATGGCAGGAGACCATATGTGTTCCAGCTCACATGCGTCTCGTATAAATCGCTGTAACTCCATTACTATCAGAGTGAGAATTATATTCTAAACAGTGTTAAAAAGGCAAAACACCATGCTTTGTAGTCCAATCTAAAAAATAAGGACGAAAAAAGTAAAATGTACAACTTTATGAAACCAAAGTTTTGAATCATAATTTGAAAATAAAAAATGAAGCTTTGAGAATTTTATATTAATTATTTTTATATTAAAAGACAAAAAAGTGAGTGAACAAATTAATCCATATAAACACATGCACACATATACACACAAACATAACATTAAATAAAATATGTATAGTATATTTGTGGCACGTTCCTCTTATTTTGAATGTCAAGGATGTAAAATTCTAAAAGGGATGGGAAAACAGGATAAGGGTAGTTTTTAGAAATCTCATGTGACCTTCCTCTTTTAAAGGTCAAGTGTGCAAAATTTCATTAATTTCAGAATAAAACTGAAGATTTGGTAAAAAAACGGGACGCAATTTGGGAAGGCAATTTGGGAGGCGGGTGAGGGTGCCGCTGCCCCGGGAACCATTTATTGGATAACCAACACCTCTGCCTAGGTCATTCCAAGTGGTTCGTTACGTTTGCTGACTTAGCAGGGTTGCCCGGGTTCATGGGGTGAGGTTTGTTCCGGCCATGGCGGTAGATGCCCTGCCTTCCCACCTGCTGCGTGGTGGGCCGGATCGAGAGAGACTGGTTAAGAGGGGCCTTTTTATCCTTCCAGCCGGACACTCTCCACCTATCGCCTTGCACCAGAGTTGAAAGGGTGGATTCATACGTCCGACATTCATACGTCTGATATTCATTTGTCCGACACACTGACCCCCAGATTCTCTCATACCTTTTTTCTTCCCAGAACTTCCTGTCCTTCCCTTACTTGAAGAGACTCTCCTAACAGCATCCACTAAGATAACGTAGGCCCTGAGGGAAAGTGTTTTACTCAAAGCCTCCTATGTGGAGCTAATGTAAAAAAAAAAAAATCTATAGATATACAGCAGAAGTCTCTGGGGTTGCCCGGGCTTTAGATAGATTTTTTTTTCAATCAGATGTGGACCGTAATTTTCCTCTAATTTTGAACGTCAAATGTTCAAAAATCATTAAGCAGTATCGAAATTCCGTTTTATGGGATGGCAAAAAGGGATGTGGGTGGTTTTTCAAATTTTCGTGTAGACATTAGTTTTTTCTTATTTTGAAGGTCAAGTATGCTAAATTTCGTCAATTTTGGAACAAAAGCGTAGATTTACAGGGTGACCGGCCAACTCGGAATGAAACCAACTCAGAACCATCTCAGATAAGTCATTTAGAGTGATAAAAAAATATATATAAAAATGGTTAAGTAGGTTATGTTGGGTTAGGGTTATCGGCTAATTTAAAAATTATTTTTTTCAAAGATTTTAAAGACTTTATTTTAAAACTTTCATGGAGGTGTTGAGTTGATATTATTCCCAGTTGGCATGGAACCGATTTACAGACATCAAGTCCATGCCACCCGCCCAGTCCACTGCCCGCCCAACCGATCGCTCGCCAACTCGGATGTAGTTAGTTTCCTCTTATTTTAAGGCGCCGCATCCGGAAAGTCTACCGATTTCTTACATGTCCCACTTAAACATTTGAAATGTTTAAGCTCTTAAAAATATATATGTAATTTTTGAAGATGATATCTAGACGTTCTCCGCGCCGAAACGCAAATTATATGAAATTTCCTCAATAGAAAAAATCGCAAATTATGCTCCGAAAATTTTTAAAAGCACGTTCATTTCACTTATTTTAGAAGTAATATATATGAAAAAATTCACAGTGTTTCTTTAAATGCTATTTTAGTATTTTATTAAACATTTTCACAATTTTCGCTTCAATTTTATCGTTTTAAATATTAGCGCGCTCTCCCTAACACTCGTCAGTACATATCTCTCTATCTTTTTCTTTTTGAGCGGGTATACGGCGCCTTAAGGGTCTACTATTCGTATTTCGACCGATTTTTTACATATCTCCCTTAAACATTTGAAGTTTTTAAGCTCTTAAAAAAATATATGTTATTTTTTAAGATAATATCTAGATACGTTCCACGCCGAAACCCAAATTATATGAAATTCCCTCGATAGAAAAAAATCGCAAAGTATGCTCCGAAAATTATTTTAAACAAGTCTATTTCTTTTATTTTACAAGTTATATTTGTGAAAAAATTCACAATGTTTCTTTAAATGATACTTAAGATACGTTCCACGAGATTTTCGCTCTATTTTAAACGAGTCATGTTTTATTAAGCTTTTTCGCAATTTTCGCTGCTATAATACGACTTTAAATGCTAGCGCGCTCTGTCCAACATTCGTAATTACATATCTCTCCATCTTCTTCTTTTTCAGCGCCGTGCGTTTCAAGAGTGCGGCCTTAAGGTTTAACTCTACGTATGCAAAATATCAGGGGACCTCAGCACGAGTAAGCCCGAGGTCAACATTATTAAATTATACTTTGAGTTTTAAAATACTGTACCAAAATAAAAAAATAAAATAATTTTAAAAGTCTTCAATAATATCAACGCTTTAAAGAGATAGGAAATGGGAATGGCGGTAGTTTTTCTAAATCTCTAAACTTTGTGTAAACAATGATCTTCCTCTTTTTTTCAAAAAACATCAAATGTGCAAAAATTTTTTTTTTTTTACATGACCTTCACGCTATATCATCTTTGGGGATGCTGTATGGAGTTTTTTTTTAAGGAAAAGGAGGAGAGGAGAGTTCTGGGAAGGAAGAGGGTTTAAGGGGTGGGTAGGAATCTGGGGTTCAGTGTGACCTGGTCATCCGCCTCCAAGACCTAGACAAACCTTACCCCATGAACCCGGGCACCCCTGCTAAATCACCAAACGCAGCGAACCACTTTTCGTGACCTATGGCAGAGGTATTGGTTATACAATAAAGGTTCCCGGGGTGCCGGTACCCATTCCCGCCTCCCAAATTAATGTCGGAATAAAAATGTTGATTAGTGCACAAATCGAATCCACGCCGTCCGCCCGCTTCTACAAAGAGACACTCTACTTTATATTAGATGATTTCTTTTTTTTTGTCACATCTCAGCAGAAAAAAAACAATAACCCTGGGTGTAATACACCCCTGGCATAACAAGTGAATCTTGCTAGGACTAGGGGGATGGCTGTATGCCTTGAGGCTTCCTGTTCCGGCAGTAAGGGTGCTATTACACGCTCGAAGCGTTATCGGAAATACCTCCATAGGAGTATTTAAAAACCAGTCACACAACAATGAGGTCTACTTCTTTTGCAGATATGACTCCTGAATCTTTGAATTTATATCGTATTTTTAAAGTGATAATTTGATGACTCACGTGAACACTACGTGGCTCTTGCTTAGACCTTCGAATTCAGGAGTGTTTTGGAGTGAAAAATTCAGGAAGGAATTTTTTATATTTTATTAATAAATTCCTTTATTATTTATTTACATTTTTTCAAGTCCCGTTAAACTGATTGATATCAGTTTGTCAACGGGACAGTCAATAGGCGAGGTAGGAAAGCATCTAAGGTTAATCACAATTTCTCCGCAATGGTAGGCAGATTGGGTTGACTACAAACATCTCTATCACAGATTTCTTGCTACAGCCATAAAAAAAACATGAAGTATCTTTTTTTATTATTTATTTATTCAAATATATTATAATACAATACAATACATTTCAAAGTGATGCTTTGTCTGTCCAACTGGTAAGGTTTCCGGTTTCAGTACAGCCAAATTTGCAAATTAGTTCATAATACTCTTATCACCAAAATGAGATTCTATCAAGACAACTTTTGAGACATTCATAGTTGAATTCGGAACGAAGGAATGGTTTCTTTATGTCCTTGAAAGTATCGCAAGTATGTGATTCTTACAAGATCATTTGGAGAATATTAACGATTGCATTCAGAACAAAGGAATGGTTTCTTTTGAGAGATCGCAAGGATGAGATATTTTCAATAGGTTTTAAGACTTGTTTTTTTTTTTGTAAAACGAAATAAGGTTCTCTACTACTAGTAATAAATTCGCTTTAAACTGACTCCTTTCCGGAGGTGCTTAAATTTGAACAAAATAAAACATTTAAGAGGAGTTGTGTATTAGACGTGGCAAAACTCGAATGAATGAATGTCTGGCGTGAACGAAGTTAAATTATGAAAGCTCTCGATTTTCATACATGAACATGTGCCTAAATGGAAATTTCAATGGAATGGTAGCCAAGATAAATGGCCAGGTTGTCGTAATAATTAATCATGAAGAATATTACGACAAGTATTAATTTTGATGCGTGCACCGTGCTCGATATAAATTGTGCGTAAAATGTGGCTTTACAGACATTGTTTAATCCTTACTACCATTGTGTTATCTCCCGTTTTACCTCATTTCTTTGTCAGTAACTCGGTTTCCCTTTGCTAAAGGTCACCAGGGTTGTCATTGGACATTCGGCTGTCTCCTTGTTCCACAATATGTCTTCTCAGGATATTTGCAGGGTGAATTGAAGAATCTTCAAGGTCTTCAAATTTCTTGCTTCCTCTTGCATCCATCTTGCATTGCAGTGTTTTACACTCGCAATAGCTGTGTCTCCTGGGGTGATAGTGTGAATTTAATAGACCTACCCAGTCCTGCTCAGTAAGTTTCTGTTAATATTGAGTAGTTGCCTGTTTCATCCCTCCCATTCCTTCCATTGCTGGAATTTGACAAACCTTTCAATATTATTTAGTTGATCTTACTTTAACTTAATTCTCATCCATTGATTTTCCAGATGTTGATTTTAAATAACTTGAGCTGTGTTTGGTGGCCAGATCTGAATAACCAGGTACTTAACAATCTTTTCTCCCCCCCCATCTCTCTCCCCTCCCTACTTCAGATGCCATGGTCGCACTAACTCCGATCAGTTGCGAGCAGGAACTATTGTGAGGTATTCACAAAATAAGTATGTGAATATCAACCCTTCAGTTCAACGGCATACAGCCTGAGAAAACGGTCTGCATAGTTCGCGTCCCAAGGCCTTGCATTGCGCCCCCGTAAGAATGATGATTTTTACATGAATGCTACTTTTTGCAGATTTAATCATTGATTCCTGTTCCGACCATATTTTTAGTAAGATAGTCTAGTGATTTTAGTCATGTTACACTACGCACGCACCTCGTCATATACTTTTTTTATTTATTGCTTAAATAATAATAATATATTTTTTTAATTAACTGTAATTGGAATTTCAGTCAGCTGGTTAATATTTATTAAAAATTTAAAAAAATGTTTTATCACTTCTTTAGTAATTCTGTGAACAGTAGACTTAGCGTCCAAAAAAAATTTCTAATTTTCTCTTATTCAAACACAGCAAACCCATTTTGTGGCACCATTTTAATTCAAAATTAATGTTACCATTATTGTTTAAAAAACCAACATGTTTCGTAAGCAAAGCTTACTTCATCTGGGTTTACTTTCTTTTTTACGAGATGTGTTGGTTTTTAAACAATAAACGTGGTTAAAACTATTTATTTTGAAATTTCTCTTATTTAATAAATCAAAACATTATTTCCTGTCCAATCCTAAGATTTTTTTAAGCTTTATGCCTTAAAAATAACCATATAATTTTATTAAAGTTCTTATTTTATTATTTCAAATAAGGAATTGTACAAATAAGGAAATTTAAGGAAGGTCACCATCTAATTGACAATTATTTTTTCAAATTTTCTTCAGGCAGGTAGGTAAGATAATATTGAAAAATGCAACAAACGCTAAAAGTTTGTCATTTGAAAAAAAATATGTACTGCACCGTTAAAACGGCCGCCATCTTGAAACGGTTAAGTTCAAAATGATGCTGTGCTCGCTCAGTTAAGGGGTAACATGGGTTTCACGGTTTCAAAAAATCGATTTTTTTTTTATTGTCTTTTGAGGTTCTACAATATCTCTGAAATATTGACCTAAGTTTTCAAGACGATTCGAGAAATAGTTTCGGAGATACAGCCTTGGGAAGTTGCGCGCTCAAGGCAAAATATTAATGAAAACTTGAACCAGTTAATCTGGAAAGTTACTCCAAAAATACTTCCTGCTGGTTCAAAGGTCGTTGATATTGCTGCATTGGTCACTGCTTGCACTTTTAATGAAGGAACATCAGCTTCATCAACTTTATGGCCCTGGAATCGACGATTCAATGTAAGTTAAAAATAAAAATAAAATTTCCTGCTTTATTGTCACTCAAAACTTTAAACACGTTTTTCTCGAAACTGTGTTTTCAAAGTCGGTTGTCAAGATTTCTCGAGAACTAGTCAACCGATTTTGGTGAAATTTTACACAGGTCTTCGAAATACAATTCATAAGGACTGAGGATTATTTTTTTTCAAATACAACTATTTAAAAAAATAAAAATGTAGAGCGAATTTTACCGAAATTTGCATTTTTTTGTAAAAAGGTTTACCAAAAATCCAATTTTCACTTTTTTTTACCCTTCGTCCAAGTTCGTGTTCATAGTCTTAACTAAAACACGTATTTTTGTTTTCTACTTCGGATGATCCTGTCGTGAGTTCTGCTGTCAACGCGGACGCACCTTTTTTCCGAAGGGTCACCGGAAATGACGTCGCAATGGCGGAGTTTTAAATATTTTACTTCGAAAATTTCAAAAATTCTTTGTCAAATGTGTATGTGTAAGAAAATTAAAAGTTTGAAAAAAATATCTTATTTTTTGTATGGAAAAAAAATTGTTGAAAATAGTCCGATTTTTCCCCGATTAAACCCATGTAACCCCTTAATTATGTAATTATGAAGTATAATGCTGGAAACCGTTCCTTTACTATTTTGTCATTATTATACAAAAAATTTCTTATAATTCCACACGTTTTGTTGAAATGTTTTCTCATTTTCCCTATCCCTTTCCACTTGTCTGGTTTCCCACTCTTATTTTTACACCCGTCGATTATTGAGAAATCCTTTTCAATAGATTTCACCGGTAAATAACATAAAGGATCCTCCGAATTCGCACAGGATTTCCTCAAACTTAGTGCTTTCTGCATTTAAGCGGTAAAACCTTTTAACTATTGACTTCCCTTTACCAAACTCAGTGTTTCCCAGTTATGTTTTTCACGGAACCCTTTTAGTATCTTTACATAGAATGGAATCACGCAGTATTTTGTACGTAACAAATAAAAAAAATGGGCCCCAGGCGAAAACATATTAACGTTCAATACCCACATTACCCTAAAATGGAAGTTACGTGTTTCTAGGGAGTAGTTAGTTACACATGTTTTTCTGAATGTCGCATAAATGAAACACCTGCTCTGCATACGTGCCTGTCAGAGACAAATCAATAAATGATAATAAAGATGGTATCTGATTCTTCGTTCATAATTTTTTTTTAAATGTATTGAATTCCCTAGGCCTTTTACTTCATGATTACGCATCGAACAAAATAACGTAAACTAGGATCGGTAAGTTAATTAGTTAAAATATGGTATAACCTTATAAAAATATAAATATTATTAATTTTAAATTAAAAACATTCAAATGGGATACATTTAGAACCAGTCACTTTTGTTTTGATGCAGGAGGGAGGCGCTTTGAATATTAAATCGAAAATATTATGTGAATTATAATATGAATAATTTGTATTATGGTTGTCACAATGAAAAATATAGTGAGTCTAGTAGATTTAAAATTTTTTAAAAAATTTATTTATTTTAATTAGGGAAACTGTGTGAAACGTACCACATGAGAGAGATAGGTAACCAAGAGTTTTAAATATTTTATTTTTAAAAATACATGACTTGGTTGTATGAACTTGTGAAATTTCCGCATAAAATTCATATTATATACATAAAAACATAGATTATTAAAGAAAACATAAAGTGGATTTGGTAGAAAAATAAAATGTAAAAAAAAGAAAAATTTATAACAAACACAGATTAAAGCAAAGTATGAGAGATAATGTGAAACTTAACCATGTACCTATATATATAAATAGTACTTTTTTACGTTATAGGATAATGTTTATATATAAATAAGAAAAAGGAAGAAAAACAAGACAAAAAATTCAAAATAGCATAACGAGAATGACATAATAACACACAGCAGAGGTAGGGGTTCGTAATTATCAATTTATTTAAATTTCTTTTCTAATATGCATTTAGTAAGTTATGATGAGGATATATGGAAAATATCGTCGTCTGAAAAGATATTACTGTACGATACGTTTTTAGATTTTCACGGCCAAAAGTATTTTCTTTATTTGTTTTTGGGGGGGTATGCCGTGTTGCGCTACCTCCTTCTATAGCCAATTTTTATCAATCATGTCCGGTAATGCTGTCTGAAATGTTGGCTAAAAAAGGAGGCAGCGCAACACGGCATAACACCCCAAAAACAAATAACGAAGATATTATTGTATTTTGTGCACGTTTGAGAAATGAATGTTGTGTATAGTTAAATTATGAGTGTGGGATTCGGAAAGTTGTTTTGAAGGTGTATGTTATATTGGACAATGAAACTTAATAAGATAGTAGTTGTTGTCTCATTTATAACACTTAACATTTGAATAGCAGTCTATTAGAGTTATCAAAAATACTTGAAGCTTTTTCTGCTTGATGTTATTTTAAATCTTATTTTTACCCGAAACCCTATTTGGGAAACACTGAACTACGTTTTCAGTTTTCACACGTGCCGTACGGCTTACCACGTTTACGTACAAACACCCTTTCCTTTTTTATTTACATGTACTTTTTTTAAATCTACTTAACTCGTTTTTGTCAAAGCAAAACTATTTTTTGTCATTTTCGTATCATATGACTTAAGAATATTCAGAATTTCTACCGATTCGTAGTACATTTCCCTTGAACACTCTTAAACTTCTCTGCTGGCTAAGTCCTCAATTTTTTTTTTTTTTTTTTTTTATTAACAATTTTTTTGGTACAATTGGTAAAATTTTGTAATACAAAACTTTTTATATAAACAGTTTTAAAAGTAGAGAATAACATAAATAGATTAGCAGATTAACCAAAAAAAATCCCACATAGGCATCGCCAGTTCGTGGGTATACTTGAGTGATTTTAAGACAGATAATTACTCATAAACATACAATATATTGTAGAAGTTTAAAAAAAATAAAATTAAATACATAAAAAATAGATTCAGTGTTTACTGAAATACATATTCAAAAGACATGTTCATAACGATTAATAAAAATTTAGTTGTTACAGCAGGTCAGATGTTACAGCAAGTAAATGTTTGTGTCGACGGTATTTATCCAAGACTTTAATACATTTTTATACTTGCTGTAGGTGGATATATTTTTACAATCAATTTCTGTAGCCTTATAGAAAGCATTATATATTTTTGGTGCAATAAAATATGCATGTCTTTGCGCAAGCCTAGTGTTACACAGTGGAACTTCAAATACATTATTTAACCTATTACTAAAACGCTTTTCATTTTTTGTAAAAATAACATTTCGTGTAAATATATATTTTAAACATTGTTTACAGTAAATTTTTCTTATATCTAACAATTTAGCCTCATGGAACAATTGCACGGAGGGGTAGTTTATATCTTTATGCAACATTATTTTTAATATTAATTTTTGAGTTATTTCTAGTGGCTTAATGTGTGTATTATACACACCCCCCCATCCAATTATTCCATAAAATACTGATGATTGCACAAATGCATGATACACCAATTTTATTCTTTTAATGTCAACTATGTATTTTAAACGTTTAAAAATATAAGTTAAATACCTAAGTTTATTAACAAGCTTTTGAATGTGATCTGTCCATTTGAGTTGGCTGTCTATTATAATTCCTAAGTATTTAACTGTATTTCCCGTATTCATTTCTGTACAGCTAGAGCATAATACAGGATTGCAAGTATTTTTGTGAAACCTTATATTTAAGTGAGTTAAGGGTGCCGTCTTTTTGGCATTATAAAATGGAATATAGAGAGTTTTTTCACAGTTCAGAGTTAGGAGGTTTTGATTGAGCCATTCTTTGACAATGGATATGCACTTATTTGCATTTTCAGAGACATCATCCCAGGATTTACCATGAACTGTGATTGCAGTATCGTCCGCGTACGAGAATAGTTTTCCCGGAATGCTAATATTACATAGATCATTAATATAGATTAGGAACAATAACGGTCCGATAACTGTTCCTTGTGGAACCCCATGTCTCACTGATGCTGGTTGACTAATATTTACACCAATTTTGGTGGATTGTTTGCGATCAAGTAAATAATTTGTTAAGAGTGACAAACAATCATTTTTAATTCCAATGTTATTAAGTTTTCTAATCAGTTTATTATGATTAACGGTATCGAAAGCCTTTTTTAAATCTAAAAAGATTGTTATACTTCTCATATTTGAGTCAAGATTGGTGTATATATTTTTTGTCAGATTAAATAAAGCATCATCTGTACTAAGACCTGATCTAAAACCATATTGGTTTGGGGACAAAAGTGCATTAGCTTCTAAAAACTCTAATACTTGTGACTTTATAATTTAATTGTTACGCAAGCTACTATATTTTTCGCTTATTATTATGATAGTAGGAGGACTTCTAATATTATCAGAAAATTCTGAACTGTAATTTGTTTCATAAAAAAATATTTCATGATGTTCATTTGTTTCCAATTAATTTTAATTTAACATTTTTACACTCACATTTTATAAAAATATAATAAATCACCTACAATAAAACATAGTATAAAACTTACATCACTTAATTTATTTTTGGCCCTAACCGGTTTCAGCCTGTTAAAGTCATCTTCAGAACGGTACAAATAATTCTTAATCTACTGTTTATATACATATCATATGGGGGAGAGGGAGGGGTGTGGTCTACAAGGATTGAATTCAATTTATATGTTTTTCCGTATTTGTTGCCATGTCGTCTTTGAAGGTTGGATTTTTAGTAATTTATTTATTTATTTGTAAGAGACAAACAGCTTTTACATTGAATATAGATACATACATATAAAATTAAATTAAGTTAAGCCAAAAAGGTCTACTATGTTAAAATTATTTGAAGATGGAGTTATATTAGATCTAAAAATAAATTTTTGGTGAGGGGGAGAGGAGGAGGAAAATAGGATAAGGATAGGAGATGCTCCCGATACATTCTACAATCTTGAATTAATTTTCAATCGTACGCGTTACTTCTATTCGGTATTTCTGAAGGGTATTGTTAAAAATGTCTATATTGTAAAATGTTGTATTATATTGCGCACATAAACGGGGAATCGGGGAATTTTTTCTAATGTTAGTTCTACATGATGGTAAATAAAATAAGTCGGATTTTCTTGTTAATCTTGTCGGAATATGAATGTTTATTAAGTCGGTAAGCTCTGGCGAGTTCAGGCCATTATTCAAAATTTTTAATAACAAGGTTTGGTCAAAAATTAAGCGTCGTGTATATAGGGAGTTGAAGTTGTGAAATTTAATAGATTCGGTGTAATTTGAAAAGTGTAAGTTTTGTTTGTAATTTATGTGTTTAAAATTTTTTTTTTAATACTTTCGATTCTTTTGACATGAGCTTGGTAGAAAGGAGTCCAGATCGGTGTGCAGTGTTCTAAGTAGGGACGGACGTACGCCGTGTATAGGGAATAAATAGTTTTAATGTTGCGGAAAGGTTTTGTTATACGAATTATAAATCCCAGCATTTTGTTGGCTTTGTTGATGATTTCGTCAGTGTGTCGTATAAAGTTTAATTTAACGTCCATTATTACCCCAAGGTCCCTGATAGATTCTACTCCTTTAATTTGTGTCCCGTTTATTGTGTACTCGAAGGAAAATTTATTTATGTTGCGTGTAAATGATATTTTATTGCATTTTGAGGTATTTACAACAAGTTTGTTTAATTTACAGTAGACAAAAAGACGATACAGTAGACAAAAAGACGACGATTTGGCAATTAGCAGTAGATACAATTATCTCCGTTTTATAAGTTTATGGTTTTATAAGTTACTAACTTGCCTGGGGAATACCTAACTCATATTTATATACAAAAATCTCGCATCACGATGTTTGTTCGAGATAAACTTCGAAACTCTTTAACCGATTTTGATCAAATTTAACTTTCTGTGTGTAATTTGGTCCAAATTAAAAGAAATGATAGTTTTTATCTCGATTATTGACCTCAATATTTTTATTGCCAATTAAATGTTCATTAAATGTTTGTTACAGGACAATGTCCAGGTACTTCCCACCTTCCTCTTCCCCATCTCCTTCCTCTCCCCATTACCTTAAGCCTCACAACATACCCCAATTGGGGATGCCATAGTCTCACTGGCTCCAGACGGGATCAGTTGGGACTCTTGCGCGGTATTCATGTAAAAATAAAAATAAAATGCTTTGTTATTATTTGTAAGTTCCATAAGTTTCGGTGTGAGTTAATTTATCGACACTTAACTTGGTTATTTAGGTTGGGTAACCATCCAGTAGATGGCGTTGCGTTTCGATTTCATATCACAGCAACGCGTGGCCGGGTCTGCTAGTAAGTAATCTGAATTATTAAGAACCCATATTATTGTTGCCATGTCATTTTATAATATTTTTCGCTTTTAATTGAGTGTTTTTAACATGAGCCAACACCATTTTACGATTTTCTTTATTTGATTAAAACAGCAATATGTGGAAAAAACGAATTCTGACAATATAATTTGATTTATTTGGCAACTGGCTCGGCCTGTTACGATTTACGTGTTAAAAATACTAACGTACAAGTTAACGTGTTCAGTTGAGGCTCATATTACTTGACGTAATGAACTGCAGGAAGCGGGAAGCGGGTTGATATGACGATAAATCCCAATGAGAGAGGGCGGATTGCATTATGAATTTTCAAAAGGTAATTTGATATTTCGCGCGGTGATTAACTGTGGCCCGGTTCGTTGTGGTGCTGTCGTTTGCCGTTAGTAATGCTACTGGAAATTGATGGACACATTGTTTGATAGGTCAAATGGAGTGACTTTGATCAATTTTCAACGTTAACATTAAATAACTCTGTTTTTTTTTTTTATTCTCGTGTACAGTGACATTTCTCTTATTTTGAAGGCATCTTAAATTTTATCAATTTCGGAAGAAAACTGTAATTTTTTATTAAAAAAAATACGAGTGCAGTTCACACACGGTAGAAGCGAAACTTTACCAAACAATCCCAAGCCTTGAAAAGTGAGGTCATAATCAAAAACGTACGTGCAGAAAATTTTCCGTTTTTTTGAATTTTATTGCGAAGCAGAAATATTTTGACCCTCTGACAAAATATGGCCGAGGCCTGAGGGGTTTATATATTATTCATAGTTCCATGTAGACAGCGGCAAAGCCACTTTTACATAAGGTGCATCATTTTATGTAATCAGACTAACAACACACTGAATTAATTACGACAAAGAACCAAACTTCTGAAATAACCCGAACTAATTAATAATCAAGATATAATATAATAATCGACCTTGGATATGATTTGAGATTTTCAAAAGTATAATCGTGATTGATTTTTGGGTATTATGCCCTGTTGCACTATTTCCTTATTTAACCAACGTACGGGATAGCATTACATGTAATCACTACACATCTGCCCTGGTGAGGAAACTGTAATTCTATCCGAAACGTTACTAAAGAAGGTGGTAACTGTCATAATACCCAAAAAGTAAATCACAACAATGTTTATCTTCAATGGTATTTTTAGCTTTAAGCCACATATTACATGTTTTTGAATTTCATTAAAGTCGAGCATGCATTCTCCTCTTTATGCTGTTACGAACAGATAAATGATGTGAAGGGTAACGGAATGGAAGAAATTCTTCCGTTAGAATATCTTCTGTTCTTGAAAATACCTTCTGTACATATGAGAATCGATTCACTCGATCAGCGGAACATTCAACGCCAGACTAACAATGAAAAACAAACGATTTTAATCGAATTGGAGAGTAGTAGTTAGGTGGCTTCCTGTTGGGAAATCCCTGCTGAACAGTGTGAGATAGTTTAAGATATGTTCTAGTGATTTATCACCCTTCTAACTAGGGTATACTCCGGGGCTCAATCAGTAGAAATAATAGTTGGTTAGGCCTAAGTCAGTTTGTAAATTAAACGTTGAAATAATCGAGATAAGTTAATTAAATTTGAATATTGAAATCATTAGTGTTTTTGATTATTAATCAAACTAAAGTTTAATTGGTTACATTTACGTTTAATATTATAGAGTCAACGTTGAAGTAAGGGTTATAACAGAGATGAAATAATAATTATCGTTGTATTTCTTGGCAATCAAAATCACTACCTGTGATGATGACCTGAATGATATCTATGATAATGTGACTATCAACAATTTGTTCAGATCTTGTACCAGCTGCGTGGTGTGCCAGATCGGAAGAGATCGGTTTGGTGAGACCCTTTGACCTCTTCAGCTGGTCTTTCCCGACCTATAGTCTTGCACCGCAGCGGAGGGGGTGGATTAATACGTCCGTCACTTCTGGACACACCAACTCCCAGATTCTTCCCGCCTGTTATTCTTTTTCCTTCCCGTAACTTCCTCTCCGTCATTTCATTTAAATGTCCCTCCACATAACTACCCCAAAGATGTAATAGACCCATTGATAAATTATTTTCCTCAGGGCATTCTGTGTGGAGTTTAGATAAAAAAAATCATTATCACTTAATTTAGAGCAAATTCATTACAAGCGTATATTTATAATAAGTAAATTAATTGATGTGTTGATGATTTATATACTAGTTAAGTGTTTTAATATTTTGTTTCCGACTGAAAAAACATAAATATTTCGATAAAAAGCAATATTGTAGCTTTAAATCGAATGCTGTTTTTTCACCTAAGCTCCACAGGAGATCCTGAGCAAAATAATTTTCCTCGGGGCCTAAGTCATTCTTAGGGACGCTATGCGAAGGGTCTTTTTAAAGAAAGGAAGAAGAAGATGTTCTGCAAAAGAAAAATGTATGAGGGGTGGGTAGGAATTTGGGTGGGTGTCAATGACGGACTTATGAATCCATCCCTCCCGCCGCGGTGCAAAGCGAAGAAAAAAATAAAAAATAAATTATAAAAGTGACCGGAGACCAAAATTTCATTACTTTTACTCCAAATAATATCAGGAATCACTGGATAATGTAAGTCAAATACGTCCTTTAACGCCTTGTATACGTATTTTTTAAAACTTAAAAAAATAAAGTGTTCAATTTAACCTTATAAATTAATAGAAATTCGGAATGCGGGGGCTTAATAGGATCATATTATGTAATCGTTAAAAAAACTAATATCCAAAAGCAACCATCATTTTTTCAACGCCAATTATTTTTAGAATATTGAAGAGAGATCGAAAAACTTGCATGTAAGATTTAGCAAAATAAAAATTATCCTAAGAGAAAACACAAGCGACGAGAACTTGAACAAAGGGTATTTCACAAAACTGTTTCTGCCACTGTCGCTGTTACACCCCCGAATACAAAGCGAATGGGACAACTGCACCTCTTACTGATTACACCCAAATAAAATCAACAAAACGAGGTTTTGTGCTCTCCTGTTTTTTCCTCCAAAACTGAACCGATTTTTAAGATTTTTTCACGAACTGCATTAGAAAATTTCTGTCTTTTTTTTTTAAATACAATATCTAGTTTATATATTCAGCTTCTATTGATGACGTTCATACCAGGCAATTTTGGAGGGTTATAACTCCTGCAGACAGTAAGTAACTTGTCAAAAAAAGTAAAATTTACAATGGTCGATATCTAAAGTATATCAAAAAATGTTTTCTCGAGTGCCAAAATCCAGAGAGGAAATTGAAGAACATGTTTGTAATGACAAAACGCTAGGTTTCTTCTTCTAATAAAAGCTCAAATTTCGGATGAAATTAATATTTTAAGTATGCATTTTCATGATTTATTTATTTATATTAAATAATCCACAAAAATATATATCCATACTAATATTATAAATGCGAAACTGCTCGAGTTCGTTTATGACCTTTTCACGCATAACACAATATAAAGACTTTAATAATTCTTTCACCAATATAAAGCTAAATTATATGCGCAGACTACAGGCTGTATATGATGGTAAGCTCTGGCGTTATGAAATTATAAATATTAATATATTATATTTGTTATACGTTTTCTGTCGCTAACAAAAGCGAGTTTTTGCTAACGTCAGAAAAAAATCTTTTCTATGGAAACAATGTTGATATATTTTTGGGCTCTATGCTGGTAGATACTCAGTCTAGTCTTTACTGGTCAGCTACTACTGCAGAAAATTCAAATATCAGAATTCGTTTTTTTTTTGGACAAGCTTCTGTTTTGCAATAAATGTCAGATAAGAGTTCCTACATTAAAAATATAATTCGCAACGATTATAAAGACTGAATAATAAATAGTGTAATTTTTTAATTATATTAACAAACTTCCAAATATTTAATTAAAAATACACATCCGAAATGTTTGTAAGCGCATAAATTCTGAACGAAATAACAAAATTGGATAATTCTTTTTTTCTTTGAGCTATAGCTTTATGAAATTTAGGTGGCAGGCGAGATGTTTGAAAACTGAATGTAGGGGAATGAATGTATGGAATGCGGGAGGGGGTGGGGGTGAGGAGAAGGGGGAATAATTGATAAGTTCAACCGCTACAGTAATTTCCCGTAATACCATGCGAGCGAAGCCGCGGGGAAAAGCTAGTTTATACTATTTCACGAAGTTACACGCTGTTGAAGTAGAGGGGGGAAAAAAGAGCGTGTCCTTCTTATCACGATTTTCACCCTTCTCGTTATGATAAGAACCACCGTCGTTATGATAGGAACCAATAAAAATAATTATCTCGCAAAAAAATTGATGTTTTTAAGTTATTTGTTAACTTTTCCGAATTTTTAAAACTGGTAAAAATTTTAAATTTTGATTTTTTTGTTAGTTTTTACTGTAGAAGAATATGTAAAAAAAAATCATGCCAAATTTCAAGAAAATCGATCAATTGGAACTTGAAATTTTGTGACAAACGTTTCGAAAAAAGAAGTTTTCAGAAAAACGCGTTTAAAGTTTTGTTGTTTCTAGATTATAGTTATATTCCGTCGATTGCCACGACACTAAAATGGCTTTATCTTTTAAAATAATTCTAATTTCGAAAAATCCTTTTCAGAAGATATTCTTGAATATCTATATATACTATCGAAATTCTATACAAGAATACCCCCTTACGGATCGCCTTCGTTAAAATAAAGATTAGGTACATAACTTTTTACTTAAGATCTTCAGATTTATCCTCTTTCTTTTCCCAGAACTTCTTAATTGGTTGGTTAAATATTAGGATTACGGAAAAGAGCTTTTTTCTAATGGTGGGATTGTAAACACTGGATAGTGAATATATCTGGCGGATAGGTACTTTGTTTTTTATCGCTGTTCCTTATGACAGAAGTTGGGTGGTTTTGTGAACTCAAAACTACCTAATTTTTGTTAAATAAATTTTATGCAGGGTTGTTAACAGTGAAATTTTGGCCTCCGGTGACTTTTTGATGTTGTCTTTTCAATTATAAATTTATTTATTTTTTAAATTTTTAAATTTTTTCAAAACCAAACAAAAAAATTTATTCCACATGTCATCACTGATGACTCAGTCGAGTTACTGCCCAACCCCCACCCGACCCTATCCGTTCAACTCTTACCGATTATTTAATTTAAATGAAATTTAATAATGATATTATTATGCTCTGCGAGTATCTTTTTGATTCTGCGAGTTTTTTTATTATTGACAGCTGTTTCCGCTTACAAAGCCATTTTCAAACTGTGGTTAGACCACTTTGAGACGACTTATTTATACGCTTCTAAATTTCAATTTTGAAAGTACCAAAATGATTTATTACATGTTAAACCAATTTATTGAGAAAATAATTGTGACTATTGTGTGGTGTAGCACACCACTTTGGGTGACCTAAGACAGAAGTCTTTGGTTTTATTGGTTATCCAATAAACGGTTCAGGGGCGGCGGTACCCATACCCGCCTCCCAAATTGTAATGTGTTCTTAATTTAAAAATATTGATTGCAATTGCGTTGAGAACTGTTTTTTTTTCAGTTTCTCCATGAGAGGAGGCCCTTAAGTTCCAAGAATACAACTTATTCTTATACATAAAAATCAAATTTTGTTTTTTTGTTTGTTTGTTCGTATTTATGCGCTGCCATACCATTCATCCGATTGCGATGAAGGTGATTTGTTGCGCGCACGCCCTCAAAGGCGTATATAATGGTAAGCTCTGGCGTTATGAAATGAAAATGAGTGTATTTAATATTTATATGGATAAATGAAAATGGATAAATGAAAATGAGTGTATTAAATATATTTTAGGGGCAGGGAGGGAAGGCATGAGGGGAAGGGTGATGTGAGGTTAGCGGGAGGGATGACGAGGAAGGAGAAGGCGTGGAAGGTGAAAGGGAACGCAGGGGGAAGGGGTCGCGGGAGGGGAACGGGGGCGCATGGGAAAGGAAATGCAAGGAGAAACAATTTATTCCTTTGCATTGCAATGCATGCCGGATTTAAAAAGACTTAATAGCACTTGTATACCGCTTTCGATATAATATTCTTGACATTTCCTAATATAATGACTATGGAAACGTTTTTAATGCCTCAGTGTTGCTCTTCTTCAAAATTAGGTTGAAGAAAAGAAGGGAACACCTTGTTTCAATCCACGTACCAATCGTTCATTTTGGCTGCATTCAAAGGATAAAGTATTGGTAAAACTTTTATGGTTCACAAAAGGCTTCATGTATTTACCGTTTAACAGTAAACCGAGCGCATACCAAACTTTTCAATGGGACGGTATCGAGTTACAATAATAATGGATTCGTTCATTCCATTACGCAAATGTTTCGGTTTATTCAATAAAGTTGATGAAATGCACGAACGAAACTTGCAGTAATTCAATTCAAAGCGACTCGAGTATACAATGTATTCATACCTATGTACATCAATATTGCTAACAAATTCTCCGCAAACAATTTATGTGCCTGCAAAACAAATACTCGGGATTTGTGTGAATACATGATGACTTTAAGGGGTTAAATACAGTTAGGAGGCCCAAAAAAGCGATTTTTCAATATTTTTTTCTGAGAATATCTATATATTTATTAATGTTAAAATTTGTAACATTTCACCAAACTCATTGTAACATTTTTGTATTTGTGAAATAATAGTTTTGAAAGCTGCTAAAGCTGATCCCCAGAAGCTCCTCTCAAAAAAGGCATCTGGTGACCACCATATCTCTATATAATAGAAATATATTTTCAAAAGTAAATAAAATGTTTAAGGAACTAATGACGTTGACCCTGCACACGATGATATTTATCCATAAAATAGTGAACAACAAGTTACTTCTCAAACAAAATTATATACAACAAAGACATTCACAGACACAACACAAGGACTTGCAAGGAAATCAAACTACAAAAAAAGGACAAAACGAATACGCAGAACAGTTTACTATACAAAGGGATGAAGTTATACAACACTTTACCAGAAACTTTAAAGGCCGCACCAATTGGAAGGTTCAAAATGTATTGTAGGAGCTACATAAAACAAGAAAAAATACAGTTTGCAATATGATATGTAATAATTAATAAGAAAATTGTAAACTTAAATGTACAATTTACTAAAATAAAACTAATAAATAATAATATATTGAATCTTCAATTTTTTATAAGAAAAACTCTATTTTTATAACTTTTGAAGGTTATTCCCATCAATGTAATATATCATTGAAGAAGAAAACACTTATAATCTTTCATATTTTCATTTAGATTATAAGTGTTATCTTCTTCTTCAATGATATATATTGGATCACTTAAACTGAAAAAACCAAAAGAATTTCGTTAAAATAATGTAAAATCTTCCAATTGATCGAAACAACATTTTTTTGTCAAAATGGCGGCTTCTCAGAAAAAATCGATTTTTTACTAAAATTTTGGCCTTAAACTGCTTATAAAAAAAATATATTTATTGGTGAGAACTGACCTTCGATTAAAAACTGAAAAATATACTCAAAAAGCTTGTGTTCAAATTTGAGATTGATCGGTTCAGCCGTTTCCGAGACATCTTGGTCACCGACTTTAAAAACACAGTTTTGAAAAAAACGCGTTTAAAGTTTTTTATTTTTTATTTATTTAATTATGGAAATATAAAGTGTACATAAAAACATAAGCTACACATCTCGCTAGGGCATTCCTGTATCGAGATGTGCAGTTTTACTATAATGGAGTTTAAAAAAAGAACATACATGGTGTTTCCTGATTTTGGAGGCGGTTTTGACAATTATTTGTGAGTAAATGTAAGACATCAAAAAATAAGTTTACCATATTTATTTTTAAAATACAATGAAAAATAAAATAAAAAATGAAACATTATTAAATACGAATTTATTGGGTAGTAATTTTAATATATAAATGACAAAATTTTGTTCCGCCGTAAATATGTAATTTGTATTTTAAATTTAGACCCATCAAAATGAGTTTTTTTGTTAATTTTTATTTTATATTTCATTATATTTCTATAATAAATAAAGTAAAACTATTTTTATTGTTTTTCATTTACTCACAAATAATTGCCTCTAAAATTATGAAACATTAAAATCTTTAATGACCTATATCTTATAATTCAAAGCAAAAATAAATAAAGTAGCTCACATCCGTACTAGATATTTGATATACTTTTGATTTCAAAAATCATTTTTCAGTTTTGGTTGGGTATTTTGATCTTAAATTCAAATTTAAGATTTGTATGAAACGGACTGAAATGGGCCGCGCATACGTTCCTCTTAGACAAGCTAGATTGTGTTTTTCAATGTGTGCTTTAAAATAATATCTCGAACATAAAACCGAATAATATTCAGCAGTTTCAAAGGAAACGGCCTCACAAAAAACCATCTCTCCAAATATTTCAATAGATGTCGCACTATTGCTGACATCTATCGGAATTGAAATTCAGATCTCTCAGACTACATATCATTGAAAGAAAGGGCACCCCTAAACGATAAAAATAAACATCCACTCTAGACTTTCTACGTAAGAGAACATTTTTATAAATTGTCTTTTTTTATTGAAAACTATTGGGATCGACATAACAATAAAATAATATTTTTATTACGTTGTTAACTCTAAAAAGCTCCAACTATCTTTTATGTTACTTGTAAACAACGTGTGTTCCAAAATAGAGAATAAACCCACTGTTGTTTCACTTTTAAATGCGCCCTAAAAACTTTAACTGAAAAACAGAAAACTAATAAAACCTTCTGCCAAATTATTGATAGAAAACAGAAATCTTTTGAGGATGGCTAGTTTACTAGATACATAAAAAATTAACATCATAAAAATATCATGTAACCTTTGCGTAACCGGAGTGTAAACGCCATCTTTGGGATATTGTGCGACCTACCGTAAATCTGCACGTATTATTCCTATTTTTTATTTTTTTTATTAGGTTTGTCGACAGTGATTCATATCAAAGCGCTCACAAAGACAATTATATTGAACATGGTTGATACTATCACTAATTAAAGACAAACACAACATCGATAACAAAATACCCTGCACAATACTAAGAAAACATTCTGTAGAGCCTATTTTACCCAACAAGATACCATCTCAATACTGTTAGCGCAGAAAACAATGTACATGTACACATACACATACGCGGGGATACATACATATACACATACATATACAAACGTACAGACATAGATACACACATTTACGCACACATAAACATACATATACTTGCATAATACATTACATTCATGCACACACACACACACACACACACACACACACACACACACACACATACCATATATTACATAACAAAAATAAGTTTTTACAACAAGTTTATAAAACAAAAAGTAAAACAATTGTGGCGTTCATACAATTGTTTTTCCGCCACTCAAAGAACACACGAGAAAGATCTGCAAGTCGCCAAGTATTCGCCATTATCGTCTAGCTACTCACCTACTTATGCACGTATCGGCGGCAATGTACTCGCTAGGCCAGCTGCCTTATAAATAATAATTTCGCCACCTTCGCGAAAGGTCGAGACTCGAGAGTGCATCCACGAACACAGTGTCGAGTTAATTCTAGCACTTTCCAGCGCACATATTGCCAGCGAACGGAAAGTTACTTGGCCGCTCGCTCCTATATAAGGCGACGCACTTAACTTCAGAGTAGTCAGTCTCTATCCAACGGTCGCTTTTACAATCGCCTCTATACAGCGAACCAGTGCAACATCAGTGCCCGGTGCATCCGCACTCTCCCCCAGGGCAGCTTCCCTCGAGGCTCTCACCATACCCCAGCTCTTCAGGTCCACCGCACCTAGCAGCTGCAACCATCGCCTTGCTCCTGTATCTACAAGATCCGAAGCATCTTCTGTACGGGAAACAGCGCCTCATCTCAATGGCTACCGAGGCCCATCGCACTTCGCTGCCACTGCACTCACTCCGCCTCACAAGGACTACCGGCCGATGGCTCCACTCACCGAGTCACCGCCGTTCATCTCCGCAACTCACCGCGCCGAGCAACGGCCTGGACGACCAGGTCATCTCCGCCGCCACGGCGTCGAGCAACACCCTGGTGACCTGCAGGCCCGTGGCCTGCTCCACCGCAGCTTCCTGACCTTGACCATCTCCGTGCACCCGCAACACCTCATTCTACGGCACTTCGACATACTTCCCTTTACATCGGACCGACCTCAGCTACGTAGCTCATGCTTCAATAAACGACTGGACTCGCAACCAACTCGGATGCCTTTTATTTCTCTCTCCGTCTCTATCGACACCGGAGTCCGTTCGCTCACAATAATATGGAGCTTTAAATCTTGTTAACAAATTATTTGAAGTTGGCTATTGATGACATTGTCAAATTAATTGAATGATTTTTATTTGTCTCATTAAAATTATGGCACTATTTTTAAATTGTATTATTAATTTAAACAATTCATGAAATTGAAAAATAAGTTTTCGAGATCAGTGAAAGATCTATTCAAATTCCATTAGTATTTCAGTTATGCAAAATAATTGGACAATAAAGATGTAATAACAAAACTTCAATAAAACCTTTACAGAACTAGAAAATTAACTTTGAAATTTTACGAATTGTACAAATTCTATGAAGAACCGCCTTAAGTTAAATACATATTATTAGGGGTGACTGGATAACTGAGAAACATGCAATTCAACAACTCCTTTTAAAAGTCATTAAAGGTGAAAAAAAATAGTTACGTTATATCAGGTTACGAGCTATTTTTTTATTTTTTTTCGTAACTTTTAATGAAATTTTATAGGTGTTGGAATCGCAAGATTCTGACCTATCATGGAACTATTATTAGGTACTTATTTCAATATCGATAATAATTTTTTAACAATGTGTTTCCTCAAGCAAATTAATTTTGTTGATGCGATTTTCTTCATTCTCACTGTTTGTTACGTCTGTTTTGAAAAACGCCTCAAATAGTGTAATATTTTTGTAGATTAAAATATATTTAATTTAATTTAATTTAATTGAAATTCACGAGTTGCAACGGTAAAAATATAGAAGGTTCTGAAATTTTGACTTGAACCGTACATAATAAGTAAACTTATTTTTGTTTCTTAATTATGGGGTGTTATACCATCTTGCGCTACCTCCTTCTTTAGCCAACGTTTCGGATCTTTCTTAAAACGATGCCGTAGTGTCCATCATCTGCCCTGATGATAGACACTGTAACGCTGTCCGAAACGTTGGCTAAAGAAAGAGGTAGCACAGCACGGCATAACACCCTAAAAATAAATTTCAAATGCAATAATAACAGTGCCGACTGTTATTATGTTGTAGTTTTTAATTGCATTTTTTCAGTTACTTTTTTTAAATCCCTAATTTATATACACTTAAAATCTCCAATTTAACCATAGAAATAAAAATAAAAATCAATTTTATACCCGCAGGCATTGTCTTTGTGGGATGTTTTTGTTCATACATTATTGTGTTAAGTTTTTTATATACTTTTCATTATTTGTACATATTATACGTATTGTATCAAAAAATTTCATTAAAAAATAAAACAAAAAAATTTAATATTTCTGAACATATCCGAATACTAAAAACTGTATTTGAAAAGGGGTGAAATATTTTTACAAATGTCATTATTATAAAAAAATATAGTTTTTAAAATATTTAAATGTTCAATACAAATATAAAAAAGTTTTAAAAATGGCTCACCTTACGTTTTTTTATCTAAAATCACAAATAACAAAAAACACACACAAATTTTATTAGGCAAATCTATTGTGAACGTTATTATCACCTCACGTCTTTGTCATTTCATATAAAAATTACGAATTAAAAATTCACGAAATTTTACACATTTTTCTCAAATTGCTATCGGAAACATTGGTTGAGATGCATATTTAATTGTTTTTATGGTTAAATTAAATGTGCATCAAGTTTTCTCTTTTTAATACCGTTTAGATCATATATTTCTACCATGACAGTAAGGGAGTTACAACGATTTATATCAGACCTGTGTGAGCTGGGACAAATTTCGTCTCCTTTGATTAAATGTAATATCCTTGTACAAACCAAATACTGTAGAATAACCAGCGTCATGTTTGTATCTCCTCAAAATTGGATTCACATCTCTTAGTTTCATGTTGTCTTCTGTCGTTTCCTCCATTTCTCCAGCATCTCGTTTTACAGCCAGTCGTCAAGGGAGCGGTTGTAAAATGCATCTATTTTATATGTTTCTGGAGTTCTCTCCGCGAATTGGTTTATATGTTATCGTGAATACAGAATAGGTCATGATCGTGGATGTCAGTTGAACAGAAAATGCGATTATCGTTCAACTGCGGTCGTTTCATGTTTTACTTTCAATTATTATGTCCACGAATTTATTGTCGTATGAGGAATAAAGCATGAACATATTCCCGATAAGGTTTATTTTATTACGTTCAGCTTAGAAACTTCAAAGCGTTTCTTGGATATTATCATGATTGTGCAAAGGCTAAGAATTAATAAAATGACATCAGAAAATATAAAATAAGCTCTTGAAGAATATAAAAGTAGGACAAACGGATTGGGAGATATTGGTCGAGGGAAACCTTTTGACCTCATACTTTCGTCACTCTTACACAAATTTACCTCCAGCTTTCTACCCACTCTCCTTACCTTTTTCCTTCCCAGAATTTACTCTCCTTCCTTTCCCTATTAAGACCCTCCACACGGCACCCCCCAAGGGTGAAATAGGCTCTGAAGTTTTTTTCCTCAGGGCCTCCTGTGTGGAGATAAGGAAAAAAACGGTTAAAATTAACATAATTTATTGTTGGTTTAATCACTGTGTGAAGACATATTGATGGTTTAATCAATTGCGTTTTACAATTTTTTTTTTGACTCAGTACAACATTTCATAAATTTTCAAAATATTAATAGTTATATTGATGCCACATAGGTCTTCTTCGGGGTAAATTAAAAAAGAACCACACTCTCATCACTTTGACAGTTCATCGCTTAGCGGAGCGACAATGACACTTAGGATGGGTTGTTTCAAAAAATTTGAAGGATCCATCAAATATTTGAAGTTAATTTTCACGTTCTGTGTAAGTTTTATTCAAGTTCTGTTTTAACAACATTATAGGCCAGTTGCTTCTTAAAACTGAAATAATCATAGAACTTGAGTAGAACTTACACAGAACGTGAAAATTAACTTCAAATATGAAGTTAATTTTCACGTTCCATCAAATATTTTGAAACAACCCGTCCTTAGCCGTGTTAGTGTTACCACCTTCGTGCCATTATTTAAGCCAAATAAAAGTAGACGCTTTCGATCTTAATCCTAAATTTAAATTTTCGTGTATTGTGTTTTATTTTACTAGAATCACAGTTTTTTTCACAAAATAAACATAATTCTACGTAACACGTATGTATCTACGTAACACATAAGCTCCACTTTTCGTCAGTCAGCGGTGTTCGTCCTTCAGCTTTGTTACAGCGACGAACCTGTCTTCTAGCAGTGCTAACATCCACTATTGCATCATGGTACACATTTTTCAATCTTTCATGAATGCGGTTGGGCGTTTCACCTTCTACAGTCAAGAATCAATTACAGAATAATACGTCTAATACGAACATTGATGTCGGCCATTTTGCAAACGACTGCAGTGCTGCCACCTGTTGACGCAAAAAGTTACTACTGCAGCAGATTGTAGAAAAAGGTTTGAAGAATAGCACCAAATTCAAAATTTTCACTTTAACTAACTTTATTTAAGTATAAAAAAATAGGAGGCATTACTTTTTGACTGACCCTCGTAGATTAACGTGCATATAAAAATATTCTTATATAAAAAAGAGAGGAGAAAAGGTTGATAAGTTGGGGGACAGGAAAAGTTTCTAAAATAATAACTTTTAATTAAAATTAATAAATACTATTGGTTTAGCCCTACTGACCTCGTAACATTGAAAAACTAGCAAATTATGAAATTACAAGTATTTTTTTTACATGAGCTCCATACAGGAGGCCCTGAGGAAAACAATTTCCATCAGAGCCTATGTCATCCCTGGGGATGCTGTGTGGAGGGTTTCTTTAAGGAAAGGGAGGAGAAGAGAGTTCTAGAAAAAAAAGGGTTTAACCGGTGGGTAGGAATCTGGGGTTCAGTGTATCCTGGTCACCCACCTCCAAGACCTAGGCAAACCTCACCCCATGAAACCGGGCACCCCTGCTGAATCACCAAACGTAGCAAACAACTTGGGGTGACTTATGGCAGAGGTGTTGGTTATCCAATAAAGGTTCCCGGGGCGGCGGTACCCATTCCCGCCTCCCAATTTTAAATCATTTTGAAACAATAATTATTTAATGCAGTTAAATTCTGGAATTCCGTTTAAGAAATATCTAAGTAAGGTGGAATTTTCTCGAAGTTTTGCTGGGAACGGTTGTGAAATTTTTGGGAGAGATTATTTGCAGCTATAAAAGACCTACAGAATAAACTTTCTTGAGGGTCTTGCCTGATTTTAGGACTCTCCAAACGTCTTCCATCTTCAGAATTAGCCCCATAATACGCTAATATTTGAGATCCTCAAATTTACGGCAAATTTCACTATCTCAATCACAACTTCCCAGAATAAGCGGACACTTCAACAAAAGGAAGAAGAGCTTTTTTAATCATTAAAATTTTACGAGCAAAAATAATGAGCGAGAAGCACTTGGTAAAATGGTTACTTCTTCAAACTGGTATGGTATAAGGTTCCACTGGAGTTAATTTCATAATGAATCCGGGGACCGAGTATTCGGAGGCCTCTGCTAAACCAACCTCCCCCCGCCCTTCGCTTATCGCAGAGGTTCTCAAAGTGGTCGATATCGTCCAGGCAACAGAGGGCATTAGAGGACCAGCGAAGGATATTCGGCTAATCTATATATATGAAAATCAAAATATGTTTGTTTCTGGGTTTGTATATAGATATGTATGAAGTGTATGCATTGCTAAACCATTCATCCGATTGCGATGAAACTTTGGGGATTTGAAGTGCGCATGCCGCAATAGTTTCTTTATACAATAGTGAGTTTTGGCATCATGAAATTATGAATTGCTAACCGTTCATCCGATTGCGGATGAAACTTTGGTGATTTGATATGCGCATACCCGCGTTTATTTTTTATACACAGTAGTGAGTTCTGGCATCATGAAATTATGAATTGCTAACCATTCATCCGATTGCGATGAAACTTTCGGTTTTGATGTACGCATGCCTGCGATGGTTTCTAACATATAAGCCGAGAAATTCTAAAATTCAGTTCAGGCAGCGACAGCAAGCTGGCAAGAATTGGTGTGGATTTGATATGTATGCAAATTAACAGATGGCGTTGGTTATAAAGATTGGGTAATGGCGTTGTGTTTCGTTAGACACAGCAACGTGTGGCAGGGTTTGCTAGTAATTAATAAAATCGACTGTATCGAACTTCTACCCTTAATTAATTTCAATATACCTTAAAGACGTACAGGCCGTACAACACCATTCCACATTCTTATGTAGGTTTTACACCATCTCTTTTTTCAGCCCGATTTAAATTGGCATCACTGCAAACAACACACGAACCACGCTGCTTGCTGTGTTCCTAACTGAAATCGTAGATATGAAAATAAAGATGAAAATAGCGATCGCGTAAAACAAAACATTTTGTCTTTGGTCTCTTTACGGAAATCGGGCTGAAAAAAGAGATGGTATAAAACCTATACTAGTGATAAAACAAATGCAGCAACCAATTCGACAATTAACCGAGCTCTTCATGCATTCAACGTTTTCTTGGTTTTACTGCCCAAATTTAAAAGGAGCATCATGTCAATTATATAAACTGTTTAATGCGCATACATATCCCTTCACAGATTACACACTATGCACATCACCCGATAATTACTAAATACACACACCACAAATAAGACGTTACAAAGAAACATATCGTTGGTTCCCACCATGAAATATTACTAATTTGTTTTATCATTGTAACCAATGTACTGTTTGTTTCTTTATAAAATAAATAAATAAATCACACCATTTGACAGAGCAGCCAATCGTAATATCACATTAGTCCGTCTAGGGACACAATAACATTTCTTCTTTTTGTGTTAGTACAGAAAAAAAAAGTTTTCATTTATTTAACTAAAAACGTTAAGTTACCCAGATAAATATTTATAATATTAAGCATCCCAATTATTTTATTCATTTAGTTGTCAGTAATGTATTTTTTAAATATTATTATTTTCATTCGTATGGAAGGAACAATATAATTATACCCCCTCGTAGCCAATGGATTGCTTTCCAAATGGTCCGGTCA
Source organism: Glyphotaelius pellucidus (assembly GCA_936435175.1). Taxonomy (NCBI): domain Eukaryota; kingdom Metazoa; phylum Arthropoda; class Insecta; order Trichoptera; family Limnephilidae; genus Glyphotaelius; species Glyphotaelius pellucidus. The sequence continues at coordinate 28,926,132 of OW386550.1, read as the reverse complement.
AGTAAGCTAGAAAAATAGTGATCAAATAACGAAAATTCGCACAGAGCTGAAATTCGATAGAGACCTTGAGTACACTATTACAAATAAAATACCAAAAGTCCTCATCGATTCCATCTCCACTAAGAAAGTTATTTAAGGTCAAAGGTCAATATTTTCAATTTTTTTGATATTTCTCGTAAATGGTAAGTTATATCAAAAAATAAATCAAACAAAAATAGTAGATCATAACGTTATCTACAAAAATTGTGCTTGTACTTTTTTTTCTAAGAAACACCATTTCTGAGATAAAGCTATTCTAAAAGTTGAGGGAGTTACATTCTATATAATATGCACACATTTCCACACCACTTGTCAAGTAGTGTACATGGCAATTTTTTTTCAACATGGTTTCTCCGGTAGGCAATAATCCACAATCGGTTATGATGAAGTTTTATGTGATAATATTCTATTTACTGCCTATTGATTATTGATATTGATTATTGATCGTAATATTTATTTTTGATTTCTATTGTTATCTTAATCTGATTCATACTCTTCAAATTCGACATCTACAGTCAGGTCTTCTTCGATTTCTTTTTCTTCTTCTTCTTCTACTTTTTCTTCTTGCTGGATGTTTATAAATTGTTCAAATGAAGATGAATCAGCCGTCTCTTCATTGTCATCACATGTATCCTTGTCTGTTGTATTCAATTCAACATTTGAGCAAGACTGGCCTTGACAATAATACTGATGAATAAAGTAACCCTACTTTTTTTATAATTTTAATGACTGGTGAATAAAGTAACCATACTTTATTACAGCCATTTTAACACTACAACCTTTTTTGCAATTGGAAAAAATAGTGTTAAGGAGTTTTTCCGGAGTAGGTGGAAGTAAAGTTTGAATCCAATACTAAATTATTGCAGACACATAGCAGTTTCATTGGTCCTCGTTCATTTAACCTTCTACCACTACAAACTCAAATGATAAATAAAATGATAAAATATGTAAAATTATGGTTGAATAATGTAGATATTGAAACGTTTTTTCTATAAATTTATCCATCCTTCTACAGCTCACTTTCTGTAACTTTCTAAACTTGAGTACAATGTATTTTCTGTTTATTTATTTTTTTTAATAACTAAAAAAAAAATTAAAAATCAGTATGTTTTTTCCATATTTTTATTTTATTTTTATAATAGCTGAAAAAAAACCTTTTTCACTTATTCTACCAATGTAATACTAACTTTTTATACTAACTTTATATTTTATATGTTTTTTAAGTCTATTTTATACTTTGGGTACTTGGAAATATAGTATTTTGTTTTAATATTACCCACACTCAGGCAGTGCCTTAGTGGGTTTTCATTTCTTGTTCATACTATTTGTTATTATATATTATGTTATTATATGTATACTATGTGCTATTATACATTATATGTACAAAGAAATGAGAATAAATAAAGTTTAAAAAAAAAATTTAAAAAAATCGGATCCAAAATACTGTCTATTAATTTCCAACCCCACTCTTTTGGGTTCAGTTGATTGCTTAGCCATACCTGAACTTGGTAGGAGACTCGATACAAGTGTTGATGAACAGAAGCAGACGTTGGAGGAAGACAAGATAGTGGTACTTATTTCTTGTTCCATGTATTTTTTACAAAACTTAAATATCTATACTTGTCAATAAAATCTTTTTTTTTTGAAGCTCCATAAACAGCAAGGTGGAGATGGGGGTATGATAAATAGAAAAATACTTTGAGCAACTCTGGCATAAATCCTCTCCCTCGCCAGACCCGTGAAGTGGCATCTCGGTCTGTGAGGTCATTGCTTTTAATTATATCACACTCGAATGGCACTGCTTCAAGCGGGCCCCATGGCCTACATCAACATAGGAGTTGGAATATTATAATGAAACTAGGAATTACCCTTTTATACGCTAAATATTGTCTGGGTCTTAAGATAAAATGGCGCAGGCTTCTTTGTCAAGGGCTCAGTTATAATTATAACACAACAGCACAGTTGTTTTATTTGACTTCAATTATAACTAATAACCACCCCTTCTGTAGAATTATAATCTAGGAGCTTATCTTTATTAATATTATAAATGTGAAACTGCGTGTCTTTCTTTGTTACGCTTTCACGCTTAAACCAATAAACCGATCTTAAAAACTCTTTCACCAATAGAAAGCTACATCATATGCGAGTAATATAAACTGTATATAATAGTTAGCCCTGACGTTATGAAATTATAAATATTAATATATTATATTTATTATACGTTTTCGTCGCTAACAAAAGCGAGTTTTTACTAACGTCAGAAAACAAATCGTTGCCGTGGAAACGATTTTGATATTTCAGGCATCGAACTTAGTATCTACCTAAGTATATAAATAAATTGAACCTCCGAAATGTTTGTATGCCCATAATTTCCGAACGACTGCAACAAATTCCTTTTTTTACTACTGGTGATCTCTGGCATTATGAAATTTAGGTGGCACGCGAGCTGTTTGAAAACTGAATGTACCGGGAATGAATGTATGGAATGCGGGAGTGGGTGTTGGAGAGGGGAGGGGGGGAGGGGGGGGGGGGGGGAGTGGGGGGGGGTTAGGAGGAGGGGATAATTGATAAGTGCAAGCGCCACAGTAATCTCCCCTAACACCATGCGAGCGAAGCCGTGGGTAAAAGCTAGTAATATAATATGTAGATAGTAGTCTCTGCAACTTCTAGGCGCGGAATATATATGGTTTTATTCAGTTGGTATGCTGAGCGTTAAGTAGTACCCGCTCAAAAAGAAGAACAGGAAAGATTATAAATACGAACGTTAGATGGAGCGCGCTAATATTTAAAACGACAATATTTAAGCGACAATTGTGAAAATGTTTAATAAAACACTACTCGTTTAAAATAGAGCAAAAAACTGGTTGTGATTATTTGGCATTTAAAGAAACATTGTGAATTTTTTCATACATATAACTTGTAAAATAACTGAAAAAAACATCTTCATAATAATTTTCGGGGCATATTTTGCGATTTTTTTCTATCGAGGGAATATCATATAATTGCCGTTTTGGCGTGAGAAATGTATAGATATTATCTTCAAGAATAACATGGATCTTTTTAAGAGCTTTAAAACTTAAAGTTTTTAAGGAAAATATGTAATAAATCGGTAGAAATGCGGGAAACTTAGGGTCAAACAGTGTTTTTAAATACAAGATTTTCTGGTTTTAATATATTTCTTGGTTGTATGTATAAAAATAGGTATACAATTTTTTTTAAATTAGCACCATGGGAACACAAAAATAGGATTTAGACTTATTTATTTTATTGAAGAAGAAGATAATACTAATAAATCTATACGAAAATATGAAAAAGAACAAGACACGGAAAAATAAAAAGATTCCGGTCGTAACTGAGGCTTTTTTGTCGATTTCCTATTTCAAATTCAGAATTAACAACATCATATTATTGAGTAATTTTTCCCATATTTTTTGGATGCTACCATTTTAAATTATCACAAAGTTTTAGAGAATTGGTTTGTAACCTAGATAGTGTCTCGGATAAACATATTCGATTTTATTTATATGGGACACCAATTGCCTTCTCTAAAAGTTTAAATAAATGTTCAATTTTCATTGCAATAACTCTTGTTATAATAGCTTTTGGAGGTTATTCAAATCAATGTAATATAAAATTGAAGAATAATAAAAAACTAATATTTTTTTTATTTATTTATTTATTGACGCCCTATTGGGCTTTTACATATAACATACAAATTTATTTTAAAACAACAGTATAACATAAATAAAGAAGATTACAAAATATATAAATAAAGCACAAACTAAATATAATAAATAATAATATGACTAATGCTAAATCCATATGGATAACTTTAGAGAATTCGTAGGTACAATTCATGTACCTACGAGCAGCAAACACATTTTTTTTTAAATCAGATTCTGACTAATTACTCATTGTTAGCATTTAGAATAAAGACAAACAAAAGAAAATCGAAATAAAATATAATGATTACTCATTCGTTATTTACATCTAAAAGGCGATGGACTAAAAGAAGAAGGATGAAAAAAAACAAGACACAAAAAAACTTACTTAATTTTTTTATTTTTACATGTGCAATTGCAGAACAAAATTACAAATTTATACTATTTTTTATGTGCTTAAATGTAATTAGAAGTTGCCATTATGTTTGCCTGATCGCGGTGAGAGGGATGGATTCATACGTCCGTCACTCCTTTACCCTTTTTCCTTCCCAGAACTTTCTCTCCTTCCGTTCCATAAAAAATCCCTCCACACAGCATCCCCAAAGTTTTTTTTTTAGATGAGGTCTACACAGGAGGCCCCAAGGAAAATAATTTCCCTCAGGGCCTATGTCATCCTTGGGGATACTGTGTGGAGGGTTTTTTTTAAGGAAAAGGAGGAGAGGAGAGTTTTGGGAAGGACCTGCAGACAAGCAGCCATGTGGCAGCTTCGTGGGACCACGTATTTGAATTGCCAATTCTATCTGTATTTTTTATGTATGTTTTTGTTAGAAATAATAAAAAAAAAAATTAAAAAAATAAAATTAAAAAAAAGAAAAAAATTTAAAAAAAGAAAGGGGTTTAAGGGGTGGGTTGGAATCTGGGGTCCAGTGTGTCCTGGTCATCCGCCCCCAAGACCTAGACAAACCTCAACCCAAGAACCCGGGCACCCCTGCTAAATCACCAAACGTAGGGAACCACTTGGGGTGACCTATGGCAGAGGCGTTGGTTGTCCAATAAAGGTTCTCGGGGCGGCGGTATCCATTGATTGACTGACACAAGGAAATTGTTTTCTTCAGGGCCTCATTTGTGGAGCTAACGTAAAAGAAAAACAAGAAACCTCTGAAAATATAATCATAAAACTACCGTATTAAAAGGAACTCGTCTCTTTTATTGCAGAAAATTACGGCCAATCCGGTATCCAGGCATTCCGCGAGCTGGCGGAGAGAGCCAATGTGTGCATAGCCAAGGAGGACTCGGTGCTCAGCAACGCGGCTGACGAGGACTTCGAGGAAGTGGTGAAGAACCTCCGCACGGACCGCAGCGCCCGCGTGGTGGTGTGCTTCTGCGAGGGTATGACGGTGCGGGGACTGCTGGCAGCGGAGAAAAGGCTCAACCTGTCGGACAGGCTGCTGATAGTTGGAAGGTAAGAGCACAGAGGACTTCTGGAGGTCGTTAAGACTCAGTTTTAAGAAGATTACTGAATATTTTTAAGTTTTCACCAATACCACGCTGGGATTTGTTTTCGGTACAGAATTTCTGGGACTTACTACCATAATATGTACTCCTGATTGCCCAGAATACTAATAGAGAGTAATTGAAAAGCCTCTCTTTTATTTTGTATTCTACAGTATGAACTTATAAATGGATGCTTATTAAAAGACTTGAATCTGTAGGTATAACACAGTATTTTTTTAATGACATATTCTTTTTATAATAAATAATACTGCTGTGGATAAATGTCCTTCCAGACTAAAGGCCATTGTATAATTTTATAACTGAATTGATACAGTTACTGCCCTCTACCGGTCTTTATCTAGTTTTATTTACCGACAGGTACTGGACGTATGTCGATAATACAGGTTTCTATTGTGCGTCCAGATGGCGCTTGTATTCAAACTGTCAGGTTCGTCAGGTTGTCAAAGAAGTGTTTTGTTGATATAAATGCCGGTTTTTTGTAGACTTTTTCTCTTTTTATTGCTAATATTCGAACAATAAACAAAGGCTTGTTAGGCCTTTAGTTATTTGAACGGAGAACGGGCTCAAGATGTAGTTTACATGCTGTGCGGACTAATGGTCGCATTTTAAAGTGTCTGATAACGTTTTTAACCTAAAATTTGTAAATAAAATAACTCAGTTCAAATTCTCGGAGTGGTTTAAATGAAGAAAGGACCCCAAACAAATCATAACAGCTATTTCTGATCTGCGGAGTTTCTGAACTCCCGAAATCTAATTACTCCGTACATTTACCTTCGTTCACCTTCGGCACAACTCGGTAACGAGACCATGTGACCCGAGGAGCCCATAGGTTAAATAAAAACTTTTATGATACATGACGGTAATTGAATGATATCTTCAGTGGACATCTACATTTCATCACCAATAAAATTCAAACTGTTATTGCTGGGGTTGTTGACTTACTGAAATTGATTAAGTCCATCATTGGCTTCACAGATTTTCATGAAATAATAATATTAATTGTTCATATTGCAATCGAACGTTTCCCTTCGATTCTGAATTGATTGGAAAATTGAATTATTGGTGAGGACTGTCGCAATCCAATTATCTTTACTGGGTGCTAAAACCAAGGATTGAAATTATTTCAAATGAAAGTACTTTGAACAGGAAGTCTTCTGAAGCCATAATGTCCTCGGATATGAAAACCTTAAAGTCCAATTACCGGGCGGAAGTTCTAGCAAATCGAATTATTTTAATGGTGCATTTTAAAAAGAGGAAAAATCTGCAAAATATATCACCATCAAGTTCAAGCTTTCTAATACGATCATTCGACTATCTTTTGAAAAATTGAGAAAAGTAATTTTAAGTTTTTTTTTATTATTTCATATTACATCTCGCAAGTTACGAAAATTCCTAAGAATCTTCGTACAAAAAATAAAAGTTTTCGTTTGTAACAATTTCCATAATGCCATTTTTTAAAGTGATAACATCTTTAGCACCGTTGTGATTTGAAACTCGATGAAACTAAAAAGCGACACTGAAAAGAAACAAACACGTAGGTACTTCTGGGTTTAGCCTTCGCGGGAATGAGGTAGAATAATCGGTGTCCTCTTTGTGCGGTGCTTCGTGGCCTCCCCACTCTTGTCTACTTTAGTTTTCTGAAGGTTTCACTTCTACCTCTTGTGAACTGGACACTCGATGAAACAAAAAAGAGACAAACATATACATCTATGGAATTTAGCCGTGCGAATATGGTAGAATAATCGGTCTCCTCTTTGTGCGGTGCTTCGTAGCCTCCTCACTTGTCTACTTTAGGTATCTGAAGTTTTCACTTCTACCTCTTGTGAACTGCACACTTCTAATTGAAGTGAAAAATTCATTAGCACGGTTTGATTTGAAACACGATGAAACGAAAAAACGACACTGAAAAGAAACAAACATGTACATCTATAGGATTTAGCCTGCGAGAGAATGAGATAGAACAGTCGGTATCCTCTTTGTGCGGTGCTTCATAGCCTCACCACTTGTCTACTTTAGTTTTCTAGAGGTTTAACTTCTACCGCGTGTGAACTGAACATTTGTAATTTTTTCATATTAGCACTCTATAGCACACCCAAAAGTCACGAGCCAGTACTGTCTAGAAGAAGCCCGTATTATATGAAGGAGGAAAAGATGTTTCGGATCATATCACCAATACGATAAAATTAATTTCAAGCAAAATTTCGATTCTGAATAGTGATATTTCACCAGGGCGATACTAAAAGTATCTACCTCTCTAGATCATGCCACAAATATTATAAAATTAACTGTAATCAGAACAAACCAGATCCATATTCCATACTGCTAACCCTGTACAAATTGGAAGTACGCTCCAAGGTTGAATTTGGCAGCCAACTCTGGTCTGGAGCCCCAAAATACCTAAAAAAAATCCTTGACTCTGTGCAGAAACGGGCGGTCCGCTTGACAGATTCTCCTAACATAACAAACGCATTGCAATCTTTAGAGCACAGGCGTCAGGTGGGAATGCTATCCTTGTTCTACCAGTATTACAGCGGAAGATGCTCCGAGGAACTAGCGTCACTGATCCCCCCGACGTATGGTGCCCATATCCCACCAGTGCATAGTCAGGAAATCACGCCAAACACGCGCCCAATATTTGTACATGGTTGACATTAGTCACATGAGAACGGGTCGTTGGACTACCACAGTTCGGCTGTGGAACGATTTGCCGCCCTTTGTGTTTCCTCCCTCCTACAAGATGGGTTTCTTCAAGACCCATTTTCACTCCTTCCTCTTCTCAAAAACACCCTCCACACATCATCTTCAAAGATGACATAGGCTCTGAGGGAAATTATTTTCCTCAGGGCCTCCTGTGTGGAGTTCATGTAAAAAAAATACAATTGATTCTTTTCTATGAAAACAGAATTTTCCTTAATCTTATAACAGCATATTTTATTCTTACGTAATTGAATAATATAATGCGGTAACAATCAGTCTTTATTAAAAGTGTGAAGCATTCATATAACTTTACAAGTAAGTTTCCAGTTTTATGAAGACGTTTAAAAGGGAGCTGTAGACTAATGGCCTCTGAATGTAGTTGTCTGTTCGGAAGTTTGAAAACTGGACGATTTTTAATGGAGCAAGAGATATGAAATCAAGCGTCAGTTTGATTGCAGGAAATTTATCTTCCCTTGGGATTGCGAAAACTAAAAAGGTCGAAAGCAGTGTTCATAATAGAAGAAAAATTGTATTCGAGTTGTAATGATCTTCAAAGGTGGTCGTCTTCTTCGTTTTATTGGTGCCTTTTCTGTAGGAGGTTTGATGTCATCAGGGCAATCTTCACCCTATAGGTTTTACGATCTTCGTGATTGAGTGGTTAAGGGCTCAAATCCCGGCGCGCACATTTTTTTAAACTTAATGAGTAAAACCTCAAATTGTAATATTTAATTAATAAAGACAATGTTAGCGACTCTCAATCGAAAATGTGAAACTGAAAAATCAGAAAAACATAGGCACCGCCCCGGCAAGGCTAAGGTCCTGGGTTAGATTCCTAGATGTTTCGACGACCTCCGTGGTCGAGGGTTTAGACTCGACTCACGGCCTGAAGGTCGCGGGCTCGAACTCGGCGCGCGCAAATTAATTTTATTTGAATAATTTGTAGTATTTCACAATTAATTAATAAAAAATAATGGTAAATATTTACCTTATAGGGACACGCTTATATGCACTTTATATTTCAAAAACATTTAACAGCAGTTAGATAATAATGGGAAGTAAGTATTTCAGTTTCCGGAATTGAAAAATAATTAATTTTAATAGTAATTTCGTTAAAATTAAAATCGATTATTCACTCGGCAGCCATTGTCATTGATGTCAAAGTTTAAGGTTATTTTTTTCTTCTATTTTATAATCCAAAATATTAAAACATGACCCTAAAATAGGTTCTTTGGTTCATAGTTTGGGTTTAATTAAAAGAAGGAAAAAATATCCTAAAAAACTTTTTTAATATTAAGGGGATCCAATAGTCCAGGGAAAAATCGACTTCGGAATTTACGCCCTTTGTGGGAGGAGTTTAAAAATATTTGAGAAAAAGCTTTTGGAATGGTTGAAAAAGGAATTTGAGAATTTTTTTTACAGGTTGATTTCGTAAAGGCATAAAAAAAACATTAACTCCTTTTTTACACAATGTTTATTGTAATAAAAAGGAAATTTAAAATTGATTTCACGGAACCGAGCGACGTGGAGTCAAACGTCTGTTCCCTGCTCCGACCAGGGCGGTTCTGAAAGAAAGTAGGGTGTGGCAAGCCAGTAGTCCTTCGGTGAACGACATAAGGGTTACTTTGAAAATCCTAATTCGTCGGCTGCCGGCCGTATTGTAAAATAACAACGCAAAAAATCATATTTTAATATATTTTGTGAATATCGGGCTTAAATATCAATTTATTTTGCGATTATCATAAAAGAAACTAAATTTGCTACAATAAACAATAAAACCATATCCGAAAAGATTTTCATAAGTAGGAGAGTTTGCACTTGAAAGTGTTTTTTTATAGACCTATTACTTTATTTTTTTCAAGGCTTATTAAAAGACCTATAAAAAAAATGACCGATATTTTTAAGGGCCAAGATATGTTCTACACGCAGTATTTAATTGAAGCATCTATAATATTTCTAAGTGATCAAATTTTCAAAACAAAAACACATGATTTTGTGTGATTTTGCATTATTTACTATGGCTTCATCTTAAGTCAAAACATTGCGTGAAGAAAATATGTTAAATTGTCTTTTTTTAATGAAATAGCTACTAAAATGCATTATTTTCCATTACCGGAAACTGAAATACTCACTTCTCATTATTATCTAACTGATATTACTTAAGGCGGCGCTATTCGGCTGAGAAAGAAGAAGATGGAGAGATGTATAATAACGAATGTTGGACAGAGCGCTCTAATATTTTAAGTGATGAAAAAGATTAATAAAACATGACTTGTCTAAAATAGAGCAAAAATCTCGTCGAAAGTATCTTAAGTATCATTTAAAGAAACATTGTGAATTTTTTCACATATATAACTTGTAAAATAATAGAAATAGACTTGTTTTAAATAATTTTCGGAGCATACTTTGCGATTTTTTTTCTATCGAGGGAATTTCATATAATTAGCGTTTCGGCGTGGAACGTATCTAGATATTATCTTCGAAAATAACATAAATTTTTTAAGAGTTTAAAAACTTCAAATGTTTAAGGGAGATATGTAAGAAATGTTTTTGAAATAAAAAGCGCATATTAAGCGTGTCCCTATTAGGTTTATATTTACCAAAATAATATATAGTAGATATATTTGCAGCAAGCTCCAGAGTTAAAGATGCTCTCAGTATCACCCAGGTATAAGATCACGATTCAGAATTGAAATGTTGCTTTAAATGGCTTTAGCCATGTATGACTTTAGCCGTGTTTGGTGACCAGATCTTTCCAGCCAAGTACTTCCCCACCTATCTCCTTCTCCTCCCCAGTACCATCAGCCTCAAAACATACCCCAATTGGGGATGCCATAGTATCTCTGGCTCCAAACGGGAGCATTTGGGACTCTTGTGTGGTATTCATATTAAAAAAATGATTTTGTTTCAAATTTTCGATTGAGAGTCGCTAATATTGTCTTCTTTAATAAAAAAAATTATGTTATATTTTTTTTTCAATTTATTTATTTAAAATCATATATAGAGCACTTGTGGCACCTTCCAACGCAGTAGATACTATCAGTATCGCCCCGGTGAAAAGCCAACATTCAGAATTTACATACTCCAATGAGAGGTGTCCTCGCTGGCTCCAGGCGGTTGGAAGCAATCAGATCTCTTGTGCGGTAATCACACTTAAAAAATGTACAATATGACAAATAAATTCCTCCGCATAATTATTTTGATCAGATTGATAACAATATATAATTATTTAATTAATTAAGACAATATTAGCGACTCTCAATTGAAAATTTTAAATCACAAATTTCGGACACAGCTAGTAATTGAACCCAGGATAACTAATAAAAATAAATATTCATTCTAGACTTAGTCAATAGATGTCGCACATTTAATAAAAATGTATAAATTTATCCAAGACGCATCTAGGAAGCATTTATTTCTAGATGAATCTTGCAATCATACTTAAAGACAGCTGCCAATAAAAATATATATTAAGAAAATGAAGGTAATGTTGGAAGTTATTAGTCGAAGTAAAATACGATCGTAGAGGATAGGGACCCTTTAGCTCGGTGGTAGAGCATCGCCCCGGCAAGGCTTAAGTCCTGGGTTCGATATCTAGATGTGACCGTATCCTTTTCTAATTTTTCTGTCTCAAATTTTTGATTGATTGTAGCTAATTTTGTCTTCTTTAATTAAAAATTTATTTGATTTAATTCTGTTGTTTCTCAATTTATTAATTTAAAATCATATATAGTCTACTTGTGGCACGTTCTAGCGTGGTAGTCAGTGTTGCTCTGGTGAAAAGCCAGCATTCAGAATCGCAACGTTGTTTGAAATGGCTTTAGCCGTATTTGGTGACTAGATCTGAATAGCCAGGTAGGTCCTTTCTCTACCTTCCTCTTCCCCGTTTTATTCCCATTCCAACTATCTTCAGCCTCACAACATACTCCAATGGGGGGTGCTATAGTATCACTGGCTCCAGACGGTTGAAAACAGTTGGGACTCTTATTTGATTAATTTGTGTTATTTCACAATTCATTCATTTAAAATAATATATATTATATTTGCGGCACGTTTCAGAGTGGAAGATACTATCAGTATCGCCCTGGTGTAAGACCACCATTCAGAATTGAAACGTTGCTTGAAATGGCTTCAGCCGTGTTTGGTGACCAGATTTGAATAGCCAGGTACTTCCCCACCTTCTTCTTCCCTATCTCCTTCCCCTCCCTACTACCATCAGTCTTACAACATACCCCAATTGGGGATGCCATAGTCTCACTAGCTCCAGACCGGAGCTATTGCGACTCTTGTGCGGTATTCATATGAAAAATAAATTTAAAAATGCCTTAAACTACTTAAGTACTTCCCTACCTTCCTCTTCCCCATCTCCTTCCCCTCGCTATCTTCAGCCTCTACCATCTTCCCATCACTACCTTCAGCTTCACAACATACTCCAATGGGGGGTGCCATAGTCTCACTGGTTCCAGACCGTTGGAAGCAATTGGGACTGTTGTCACATAAAAGAAAATTAAATGTGTTTTAAAATAATAACAATATATTATTTTATATCTGCCACTTAGGTTTTCATCAGGTAGTCAATGTGACTGTGAAAATGTGTCTGAACACTAACAAATGAATAAATTTGTCCGATGTTGGATATTTTAGCCAAATATTTTATGTACTCGTATGGATGTGATTTGATTTATAATGCAAAGAGATATAATCAGAATATTCTGGAGCACAATAAACCGTCGTAATCCAGGATGCATCCAGTGATCCAACTAATAAACAACCCTGCTTCTGGCCTAGTTCCACCATCCCTAAGGAGCCTTCAGTAATTACATTATATCACACCATTCGCAATTGAAGATAGAGAGAAGCCAGCCACCGCAGTTATTCCTTCAATTATATTTTTGTATCCGAACCAAGATACTTTGTCGACCCGATCCAAGGCAACAAGGAAGCCGAAGAGAAGGTAATTGCTTCCTAATAGGGTAGGAATAAGTACCGTTCGAGATGATGAAAACGTTGAAGTTAATTAATTACATTAAACGGCATTATAGGATGGGGTGGTGCGTTTATTAAGCCTTTACAAACCACTCAAAAGCACGTTATTAAAGTTATGCATAATAGAAATAAAACATTATCGATCTAATTATTACACAAAGAGGCTAAAATATTAAATATGTGTAAAATAATTATTTGTTTACTTTTTTTATTTATATATTTAAACGCTCAAATATAGGTAATATAAAATATAAGAGTTGACACAAAGTAGGTAACATAGAATATAAGTAAAAATATAGAAAAAGATAGTTTATAAAATAGGAAGAAATAGTTGGCATATACGTCGTTTGAAGTTTGACAAATTTAAATTATTATTAAATACGTCCATATTGTTTTAATATTTGTTACCAAGACTATATAGCAAACAAAATTATACAGCAAACTTAGAAATATGTAATTAAAAACTAAAAATATTTCGAAAAAAATTAAAATGGAATTGGCAAGTTGACTAATTATGTGTTTTGCATTCCCCAAACCAAATTAATGCAAACTCATGGCAGTTTTATTTGTCCTCGTTCATTTAATTTTCTATCAAAACGTACTCAAATGACAAATTTTATATCTTTTCTTCAATCTTTGCAAATTCACTTAGTCGCGTGATTTTTAATTAAATGAAAACAAATCACTTTTTAAAACATCACATATAATCAAAATTATCTCCATGTTTCAAAACCAAAGGTTTCTTCACTAGGATAAGATTCACATTATTAAAAAAACAAAAGACAAGCAAGTACAGACAGATAAGAACTACAAACAATAAAATTATAGCGAGTGATGTGTAATTACTTAAAAGTATCCTAAAAAATGTCACATTAGTGTTAATATTATCAGCAACAACAGCAAAGTTGTGGTTGCATTCATTGTCAATCTTCTTCGAAGCGCCGCAGTAGCACGGGAGCCTTTTTCTAAAATATTACCACCATATTCTTACATTGTGTAACTAATACGACATAAATAATAATCATCGCGTTTTCTTTAACTTTTTTATGCATTAACCATTAGTGGAAAATATTTTTAAAAATTGAAATAAAAATGTTGTGCTTGTCTCTATTTTATTTCTTTCAGAACTGCGTAATAAGAGTATGCTGACTGCAATACCTGGAAAAGAAAAAAAAATACACTTAAAATAAATTTTAACAAAAATGACAAAGTTTATCTACTTAACTGTCTTAAGTTTTTTACGCGACTTTATCGAAAAGGGAACGATCGTAAGCGCAAGCCCTCTTAACGTTACCCATTAGAAGCATAAGTGGGCAACGACTAAATGTGGAAATAAAAATAAGAAAAAGAACGCTGTTTGGCTAAGTTAGGTTAGGTTAAAGGGTGCATGCATTCCACATTGCGTTCATGAGCTTATCGATACAGCCAATTGTTGTTTTCTGTCTATGTAATAGGTATGTACCTAGTGGCGTAACTATAGGGTGGCACAACTGGCATAATGCCACGGGCCCCGCGGGGGCTGGGGCCCCGGCCCCAGAGGCCTTGAGCTCAGAAGTAACCTAACTTTTTTAACAAAATTTTGTAAAAATTATAAATTTGCTGATTTATTAATAATAAAGAATCATTTTATGTCATTTGTTATTTGTTACCATTTCTGTGACTACAGCTAATCCTGAAAGAGCATTTTCCAAACTAAAATTAATAAAAACCTAATTAAGAAACTCAATGGGACGAGACAAGCTACGTAACTTGGCTAATCTGTCTATTGAAAATTCTATGGTCTAGTCTTTACACTTTGATGAATTGATACTTTGGCGGAACAGAAAGCTCGGAGAAAAGAATTTTATTAATAAATATCCTGTAAAGATTAAATTATTATTTCATTATAAATATGTATGCTTTTGAAAATAACATTTATTAGATATTTAACAAAAATGCACATAATATTAATAATACTGTTGGGTAACTTCTTAAGTGATTTATTAAAATTAAATTACAACATGACGATTTTTACCGTGGGGGGGGCATGCAATGAATTTGCCATGGGCCTCAGATGGTATAGTTACGCCACTGTATGTACCCGATAAACAACGAAAAGATCTGACAGAACTTTTTTGTTGGCAATTTTCTCTTACTTCGGGTGAAATTAATCAAACTTTGTCAAATATCGAAAATCTTTCTTAAACAGACAATCAATTCATTGGCATTTGTGGGTCCTAGGAACAAAAAGTCTCGTATTGCTTGTGACATTTTCTCTGGTAAAGAAGCTGTGCAGTGCCGAAAAATTATTAGAACATAAATATATTGTTTTACGTTTTTTAACGTTTCATGGCCGAGGGTGTTGAAAGGGCCTCCAGAAGTTTGAAGGGTTTTTTGAGAATTACTTAAAGCCACTAGGATAAGTTTTCGGTCCGACGGGTCTATTTCTGGCCAGGGGGTGGAATAAAAAGCAAAAGCAATTTCTTCACTCTGAAAATACATATCTTAAGAATAAATTATACCTATAGTTCTGTAAATAGAAGCGACCGACCGTAGGTTCGGTTTTGGTTTCGGCAAGTTTCGGCAAAAAATCTAATTTCGGCGTCAGTTTCGGTTTCGGCAGGTTTTCTGCCGAAACCGAAACTGATGGCCGCACCAAAACTCTGCGTTCGTGAATTATCGACTCGGGTGTCACCCGTCATCATCAGCTGAGTTCGCTGGCCGGTAAAAATACTCATTTAATGAGGTCCTTCCTTTATAATGTAAGTCTAGATTATTGACAAATTTTTGTTTCAAGAAGTAGTTAATATGTTTTCTTAATTTTTATAATTTTTGTTTGTTTTATAGCAGTACGTAATATATATTTTTTTAAATTTCACTTTAATTATTGTTTTCTATTATTTCATATAACACGTGTTAACTGTCTGTAAATTAAGTGTAAAAAATAAGCCAAATTTCAGTAAACAATAGATTTTTAACATGCGTAAAAAAGTTTTGATTTCGGTTTCGGCCGAAACAGAAACAGACACCGAAGATTCGGTTTCGGTTTCAGTTTCGGTAGAAAGTCCTGGAAACTAGTAAATAGTTGACCTCAAGACCTAGAGAAAAATGTGTGTTTCTAATGTTCCACTATTTAATTTATTAAATAAAAACCAAAAATTTCCTCTGAAAACATCCTTTCATCGGGCAGGTCGCTTCTGGGGATGTTATGGATATGAAATTTCGGATCTGGATACGGATACGGATATAGGAATAATATTATACCGGTTTCGGAAACGGTTATGCATATGAAATTATTTCGGATCATCCGCTAGATTCGGATAATTTCGGTTACGGATATTAGAATTTTAAAATTATAAACGTAAAATACAAATAGCAAGATTTGACTATTTCTAGTCTATATCAAAACTGACTATTATTATAGCAAAACAAACAAAAACCTGTCGTAACCTGTCATTTACACCTCGCCTTTATCCGAAACTATCCGAAATTTTAAATCGGTTTGGGTTACGGTTACGGATATTTTTTTTAACTTTAGATATCCGAAAGTTTCGGTTTCGGTTGCGGAGCTACATAAAATCCCTAGTCGCTACCCTCAATGTCGGGGCGTGTAAATAGCCCCAGACACGAGGGTATATTCCCTATGTAAATTAATGAAGGTTGAAATTCTTCCCTATGTGACACAAAAAAAAAACAGTTTGCACAACAATTCCAAATCCCAAGTGAAAACAAACTATACTCAATCAGAGAATGCAGCTTCATGCACGATGTCCAGCACAAACGACACTAGTTTGCATTCAAACTTAATGATTCTTTTCCAAGGCGGTAATTGCACAATGTAAACATGTGTATCACAGGAAGAAAGTTCGAACAATAAAATATAAATTTGCAAATTACAGAATCAATCAGAATCAAACACGACAATAATTATTTGAATACGATCCGACTAGGAGTGCCATCTCTTGGCCGTCCACTGACACTCACGTCGGAAGTAATTGCCTGCCTCACAAAGGTAGGAAACTGCATGAACTCTGCATTTCAGTGTCACATAGGTGAATTAAATAATACAACCAAACATAGATGGCGCGTATCTACTCAACCTTATGTGATTCATTGAAATACGTACATACTTATGCAGATTATAGATTGATAGATCCTTACCTTATTTTCCACTTTTTGCCCAAAGTGACAGTATAAGCATATTTCACAAAACAGGTATGGGAAAGCCAGCATTACCCTTGCATCCTGAAAGTAATAAGAAAAAATTATGTGTACATTTTTAAGTCGTATTAAGTATTATTGGGCCTTATATTATTATTATGGGCGTATTAAGTAAATGAAAAAAAAAAATTAAAAAATTTACTCGTAAAAAGGCAGAAATTTTCTTTTTTATAGGTACCTAAAACAAATTTGTGACGTAAATTTTTAATTATTATTTTAACTTAATGTTGCTTAGTAATTATTTTGTCATGAGTACAGTTTATCAGTGAACCGCCACATTTTTAGGGCAGCGGCTGCCACTGGTGAGGGGGTGGATTTAGTTAACGCGCCTCACCAGCAAATGGGAGATTCTGAATTTAAGATGAAGCCATAGTAAATAATGCAAAATCACACAAAATCATGTGTTTTTGTTTTGAAAATTTGATCACTTAGAAATATTATAGATGCTTCAATTAAATACTGCGTGTAGAACATATCTTGCCCCTTAAAAATATCGGTCAGGATTTTCAAAGTAACCCTTATTTCGTTCACCGAAGGACTACTGGCTTGCCAAACCCTACTTTCTTTCAGAACCGCCCTGGTCGGAGCAGGGAACAGACGTCTGACTCCACGTCGCTCGGTTCCGTGAAATCAATTTTAAATTTCCTTTTGAATGACATTTTGTAAAACAATGATTGCCAATTAGAATTATATTTTGAAAACTCTTTAAATTTGAAGTACTTACTTACCAAATTTGATTGTTCTTATAAATTATTCTTATTACCGTCACCAATCGGTGTCTAAATTTAAACTCAGCATATTAGATTATTTAAAATAAAGCCATAAATATCAAGCATTTACACCTTTATCAAAATATGAATTATCCTAAATATGAACACAATAAACAACAAATCTTTTCGTATTTATTATAATATAAATAAAATAACTAACTCACATTAATGACTTATATTTCTGCTTAAATCTTGGTACCCTTGCAATTATAATGTATTATTGATTAAATTAAAATCAATGGTCTCTTCAAGATCGATACAAAGTAACAAATTTTAATACTTATGTATACGTAGATTATCAAAATACTTATTTTTTTGTACTCTCTCTCTTTTGTACTTTTATTATCTTTTACTTTTTGTACCATTATTTTTGTACTATTTTGTACTTTTTTACTATCATATTATAAACTTGTTGAACTCATTTGTATAACTTTTCATGATAATGCAACTCACATATTTTTTTTTCTATGTGAAGGTACTACTTATCGCTCTGTTAATTATGCCAAGTTCTTTAAAATCTTGCTTTAGAACAAACTATTCATGATTAAGTTAATAATAAAATCATCATAATAAATACCTACACATTCCTCAATACTACTTGAATTACCTTAAGCACTCTTCTGTTTTACTATTAGTATACTTACTATGTAAACTTATTTACTTCTGAATAATTTTCATGATAATGGAAGTAGATACCTACATATTGAACCTGCTTGTATCCTTAATGTATAGTTTATAATGTTAAATACTACATGCTTACAATTATACTCCTGAACAACATATGTATCTTTAATAATGCGGTACTGTAAAATCCTTCAAGGCGTGTATAAATAAATAAATAAATAATATACAAAAATGAATACTTGTAATACATAAAATATGAAAATTTGAATTAAAAAAATTGTAATAGGTGGCATGCGAGCTGTTTTAAACTGAATACACTGTGACTGAATATATGGAACGCGGGAGGGGGGCTGGCGGGTTGGTGGAGCAGGAGAGGAGAGTGGGAAGGCGGGGAAGATGGAAAGGGTACGCGGGAGGGGAAGAGGACACAGGAGGGGAACGGGGATGCACGGGATAGAACATACAGGGAGAAACAATGTATTTCTTTGAATTGCAACGCACGCCGGGAACCGGCTAGTTATTAATATTTGTTTGATAAATTGATCCTTACCTCTACATAAATCAACGCTAAGCAAATACTTGTTGTGCTTACTGACTGCTGAAAAAACACCGTCCAGTAAAACGCGTTACTTCGAAGTGCGTTGGCGCTGGAAATAAAGAAAATTAAAAAAATAAATATTTAAATATGTTTTCATATCTTTGCTGGAAACCTAAGGATCATACCTAAGGATCAAACCTTTACCCATCCGAACTCTAATACCTTTTCCCAGTTTTTCTAGGTATAGTTATAATCACATGCATTGTTATAGATACTATAATATATTATTATTAATAGATAAGTAGGCATATTACATTTGTTATCCTTTCATTTTTCTTATTTTTTTAACATTTGTTACTTAGTTCTTCTTTTATTAAACGTAAGGGTGGTCAAGAATTTTTTTATTTTTTTACAATATTTCAAAAGTAATAATCCTTAAAAAATATACTGTAAATTTAAAGTTCTACAGGCCATTTAGCAGGACAGCGCAGAAGCAGGTAAAAGGGCCGGGCGAAACTTCAAACTCATTTATTTCAAAACAACTTTTCAAAAATAATTTTTTTTTCAATATTTCAAAAGTATAATCCTTTAAAAATATACTGTAAAATGTTTGCAATGGTATTGACGATATTCAAAGTTCTAGAGCCCATTTAGCAGATCAGCGCAGAAGCAGGTAAAAGGGCCGGGCGAAACTTCAAAACTTCAAAAACTATTTAAAAACTACTTTTTTTCTGTATGGTGTGAGGCAAAAAAAAACTACCCGGCCGATTCGTCTCAAATTAACAATGTTATTTCGTACACCAGTACCAATCGCAGGAACTAGAACTAAGTTTTTTCGTTGAATACTTCTATTTTTTACATACAAAATACAATGTTTTCTGAAAAACAGTGTTTTCTGTATTTAAATTTCAACAACGCGCCATTTTGTCATTTAAAAAAAAAAAAATCTAGTTCCTGCGAAATATAAATCATAAACATTTTTTTGTTTTTGTTTACGGATAAGTGAAAGAGCCAAAACTGGACCCACCACCAAGGTCCCTATTTATGAGGAGGGTAACTTCAGCGCAGTTCCTTAACAACTTAGAATTTTTTTTTTTTTTTATAAAAATATTTTTGTATATATGAGTCATTTAATATATTTATAAAGTTTGAATGGCATTGTTGACTGTTTTCTTAAAAAAAAAAAAAACTCGTCGAAAATATGAGGGCTAGACCACCGGGTCCACTTAAGTTTACATTCATTAAATATGTTCTTTCTTCAAAATCAATAATTATTTGGTCCGTTTTTAGTCATTTTCTTCTGTTTATTATTTGTAAAATCAATATTACGAAATTAAATAAAAATGTTAATTTAATAGTAAAGGATGGTATGTGAAAACAAAAAAAAAGAGGCAGAGTTGAAGATAGGAAAATAGAAGTGACCTCAAGAAGAAGAAATAAACGTTATAATATTTTTATTTATCTTAAGGGGGTATTCTTGTCTAGAAGCATGAATTTTAGGTATTTTTTCGGGTGCAATAAAAAAAATCAATAATATTTTTAGTAGCCATTATTTAACCAAATATTTATTAAGCATTAAAGAATACATTAAAAAAAAATCAAACGAAAAAGTTCAAAATTCAAAAAGTTACAAGGTATCGAAGTGGTGGTCACAAAAATGGGGGTCTCAAAAAAAACGATTGTAACCCTCCTAGTAATCAAAAAATAATAATAATTCTTAATCCAAACAAATGCTGCTATGGCCCGAAATAAGAAAAAGCCAAAAAAAATTATTTCGCAAAATGGCGGCTGTCTGAAATAAGGAGACAATTTTTTTTTACTTTTCCGAATTTTTTAAAAACATAAAAAAATATATTTTATTATAATTTTAGTTAGCGCCATAGAGATACGTATAGAGAAGGTTCACACTAAATTTTAAGTCAATTGGTTTAGTAGAACGAGAGATATGGTGTCAACCGTACCGAAAAAGCAGTTTAGAGAAAAATGCATTTAAAGTTTTGTTCTATTTAGATTACAGACAGATTCCGTCTAAGCCGCAACACTCAAATAGTTATAACTTTTAAAATAAATCAAATTATGAAAAGTCCTTTTAAGAAGATGTTATTGAATTTATAAACTCTAGAAATATGCAGAAAAAAAATTCAAAACTAGGATACCTCCTTAATGAGTGAAACGTCAAACTTTAAAATTTAATTAATGAAGACAATATTAGCTAAATTCAATCGAAATCAAACACGTGTTAGGAAAATGAAGATAACGTTGTTAGTTCTTGGTTGAAGAATTATTCAGTTAAATCGGATCTAATCGGATGGGGACACATTAGCTCAGTTGGTTGAGCACAATGATGTTATGATGATGATGATGATGACCAATAGATTTAATACTTACGCCATAATGACCGCATGTCGTTGAATAACCCTCTTCAGCGACTTTCTGGGTTCATTTTTATCGGATCCCCGTTCATATTCAATGTGAGATATTTGGTAAATCAGCACATCGATATTCGCATTGATGAAATCGCAAAAACTCATAAAAACGCAATTAAACGTTATTGATACCAGAGCAGTAATAAGCATAAAGAAATTTCGAGTAACAAAATCAGCTTCAAACAGGGGGTAATGGATTACGGGTATCCCAACAAAGTATTTTTGGATAATTATTAGCAAAGCCATTGCAATGGTAAATAATACAGATAATCCCACATATGCGTACATGAATTTTAATACAGGCTTTGTTTTATTTTTCAAAACTGTTAGATATGCCTCCTCTTCGGATTTGAGGTGGATATTGAATAAATCCACAATTGTTTCCAAAGATTGTCTGAAGAAGAAAAGATTGCAGTGTTTCCCCACACAAACGGTAAAATTGCTTCCAAAAAATATGACAATAATTGCGTCTCTAGCTGAATCGTAGTGCTGGGAAAACAAAATGATCAACGAGATAATAACACTGGTGAGATTAAATATGAAGCAGGTGGTGCTGATAACTTTCTGTAAGCGAACTCTTATTTTATAAGGATTCCAACCAAGTATCCACAAAGGTATCACTAGGAATTTGTAGCAGACAAAGTAGCTGACCACCATTTTTTTTACTTTCTTTAGCAGTTGTAACACTGGAAATGGCAGCTGAAGGAAAGCTAGCAGGTTTTATACTTCCCAGAAATAAACATTCAGTAATAACAGTCCTACAATCCCACACTAACACGGTTTGTCTATTCGCGTTATAATTTATGCGCGGATAATTTTTTGTGAAATATTTTATTTTTAATATCTATTTATTCATTTTATTTGTTAGCTCGCCAACAGATCACATTATAATTACTATATTAATTATTACATTATTACACAACTCCCCCATTTCCCGCATCCTTCAACATTCGACTCAATTCAAACAAGCACAAATACCGATATATTTTTTGATTTCCTCCCTCAACACACACGCACACATACACACACACAAACACTCATACACACCTCTCTCCTTCCATAATACACTAACTAACTTAATTTAGGTAAAATGTTTAATATATCATACAAAAACATATATATATATATATAACAGCCTCATGTCATTGGTACCAATTATTGTATTAACTTCTATAACTGTGTATTTTTTTTCTATCTATTTATGTACTGTTTGTTTCTGCGAAAAATAAAATAAAATAAATATGACATTAATTAATTTTCAATATGGTTATAGCAATGATTCCAATTATAGATTAACACACCATACACCTCAACATTCAAAGACTTCGATTCACTACTACGACTGACAGCCTTTCATTAATCTGCCGTCTCTACCGACACAGGGGTCCGTTCTCTCGGATGATTTCAAACTGGCTGCTATTTTTAATGTGCTCGATTTATAAACCGCGCCACTTTCAACACACGGAACTCTGTGACACTTTGTGGTAAATGAAAAGGTGCAATTTCGAAGGACTTTTCTGACAGGAAAATTGCCATTCCCTTGCAATTTATTGATTTATTCACAATTACCCCTTTAAGTGAAAGATCAAACAGCACACAAGGAATAAAATAATTTTTTTTTTACTGCGCAGTTTTATAAGACTACGATGTTATAAAGAAAATTGCAAGTGTGCGATTCTCACGCTGTAGAAATTAAACCTTCACAAAACTAAAATAGACAATAGTGGAGAGACTATCAAGGACCGCACAAAGAGAAGACCGATTAATCTATTTTATTCTCTTTTGTCTTTTTTTAGTGTCGCTTTTTCAATTCATCGAGTTTCAAATCTCTAAAAAGGTTGCTATCTCTAAAAGGTGCTAAAAAAGTTTTCATTTCATGAAAAAAATTTTTATTTTTTTTATTTAGAATACATACATATAACAGATTTAAAGGTAAACAATATGGTTCTTAAAACTAATTACAATATATTAATTTCTTGTTAACAAGCTACCCAACTCAATAGAGAAAGAATTTCTCGTGTTTGAATTTTGGAGTAGTGCCATTGTAAAAAAATAGGTACATAAATTATGTTATTTTAAGTAATTAAATTACAAAGAAAAAATAAATAAACCTTTATACATGATAACCGGTTTATATAATGAACAAGAATAGAATAAGAGTTAAAATTTGACATACAATATAGATAAAACAGGTATAGATATGAAGCAGAAATAAAAGTATTATTATTGCATTTGATTATTAGGTAGGTGGTAAGTACATAGAGTTGGTTTAAAAACATTGATATTTGAAATGAGAGAGCTGAAAATATTGTAAAGTAGGTACATCATAATTAGTCGTTACAATTTGGGTGCATACAAATAAGTACAAGTTGAGTTCGAAGGCTGATGAAATATTTTTAGAGGATATGATCTAAAAAAATTTTTTTTGTTACTTTATAAGGATATTAAAATTTAATTGCGTAGTAGAAGGACATGTTATAATTTGCACTTTATCAATTTCTACTAGTGGGTACATGTAATCATAAGTAAACATTTGTTCTATGAGATTAAAACTTATAATTATTGTTGGGTTGGTCTAGTAGTTGTTTGATTTGGGATTTAAAAATTTTATAATTTTTTTCGGATTTGATTTTATACGGGAGGGCATTAAAAAATTTTACACCTTGATAAGCATAATGGTGTTGAGAAGCACTTGTTTTATATTTTGGGATTTCTAAATTGCCACGTGATCGTGGTCGGTTACTTAAGTTTTTGATTGTTGTTGTTGTATTGAAATGATCTTTGTGAATTAAAAAGTTTAAAAAGAGTTAAAAAGTTGAGTTGTTGGATATATAGATGGTTTTCGTAGGATGACTTTCAGAATCAACCTCTTTACCCTTTCGACAGGTAAGAGGTTAGTTTTGAAAGTTCCACCCCATCCGATTATACCATATTGTAGAATAGATTGGGCAATAAACAATTCATTTCATTTTTTTAAAACTCTACGTTAAATATTATATATAATAAAACTTATATATTCAGAATCAGCGTATATTGGTCTATATGAACATATTTTTTTAAAGCCATAATATTTTTCACTGGAGTTCCTTATTGTTAGTGTAGTGAGGATAAATTTTTCAACATAATTTTTCGAAATTTATTACATATTTCATTAGTTACCATTTATCAATTCTTACATCTTATTCTTTTTTTACATGTACAATGTTCATTCTTTCTGTTAATATTTTTGCCCACTGGTACTGAGAGCTTAGATTTTTCTTACAATTTTATGCTTGTGTGAAAATCTGTCATTAGATTTTATTTTTATGGTTTATATGGAGGTAAAATATCTGTAGATTTTCCAAAATGAATAAAATAAAAGGTAGATGCTAAAAATTGTGGTTATACAATATGTAATGTAATGTGCACAATAATAAATCTTCTCAGTGAACTTAATTTTAATTAAATTGCATTTTTGATTTAGAAGAAAACAGTTTGAATTAATTAATGTAACTTTAGGTAATAATAATATTAATAAATATTATAAAAACTCTTTTTTTACGTAATACTAACTTAATATTAAATTATGTGCATTTATGTATTGTTCATAAAATCAGTTGCATAGAAATAATTTAAAAAACGTTAATAATAATCGAATTGGGATTAACTCAATGCTTATACACTTAATGTCTACATTAAGGTGGTCCTCTAGTCTTGGAAAAATTTGGCATCGGAATCCACGCCTCTTTTTGGGAGGGACTTAAAAATACTCCAGAAAACTTTTTTGGAAAGGTTAGAGAAGGTATTTAATAATAATAATAATAATTGGATAATTTGTAGAGCGCCGTTTTTGTGAAAAATCACCTCAAGGGCGCTGTACAGCTTATTATTAATTCCTAGGTCCTAGGCTAGGCACAGGTAGGATTTGAGTGATATATTTTACGGGTTGATTTCGTAAAGTCCTTTTCTGCGCATTGTCTATTATAAAAACAAATAAAATTTAAAATCGATTGAACGGAACCAAGCGACGTGGAATCCCGAGATATCCACACACCCCCATGTCGGGGCGTAACTAATACAAAATGTACATGTAGTCCTTATGCGGACGGCGTAAGATCTAATTCTCAAACCCAAATTCGTTGAATGCTCCCCATATTGATTTATGCCGAAAACAACAACGCGAAATTGCATTG
Source organism: Glyphotaelius pellucidus (assembly GCA_936435175.1). Lineage (NCBI taxonomy): Eukaryota > Metazoa > Arthropoda > Insecta > Trichoptera > Limnephilidae > Glyphotaelius > Glyphotaelius pellucidus. The sequence goes on along the minus strand of OW386550.1, from coordinate 28,900,506 downwards.
TTTTGTTTTATTTTGTGAAATTCAGGCACAAATATTTGTTTTTTTTTAAGTTTTCTTTATTCATTAAAATGTTTGTTACATGAATTTTATGATTTTTCGACTACCATGCTAGGCACATGTCCGTGTTGTGGTGGTCGAGACATAAAAATGTTTTCCGATTATTTTGTAAAAAACTTAATTTGCCACATTTTATAATGAAATTTTATACGAAAATGGATTCATTGGTAAGAGATTTCGGCACTTGAAAGTTTTTTTATAGGCTTGATACTTTAATTTTTCCAGGCTTACAAAAGGACTTGTTAAAAAATTACTCGATTATTTCCAAGGCCAAGACGTGTTCTATTTGCAGTATTTAATTGAAGCATCTACGAGTACAATATTCTAAGCGATTAAATTTCCAAAGCAAAAACAAATGATTTTGTATGATTTTGCATTATTTCGCGTGGCTTTATCTTAAATTAAATAAATTATGTATTTATTGAAAGGCAGATTCATAAATAAACAAAAAAAAAACGAGTATGCTTTAGACCAAACGACTGAAGTAAAACTTTTTATGCTTCGTTCGCCTCGCCCGATCACACTTTTTGTAACGCTCTCGTCACACATTCACCAGCTTACTCCCCAAGTCAAGTGTGCGAAAAGAAGTTTTACTTCAAAAATACCAACAAAACTTAAGAGAAACGTTTTGTTATTCTTTAAATTATCAGCGACTTGATGCGGTTGCCTCGGGAGGGTGGCGAAATTGTGGATGCATTCAGCGTCAATCTTCTTCGAAGCGCCGCACAGGAGCCTTTTTTCAAAAATAATATTACTATTTTAGTGCATTGTGTAATTTATACTTGGATATCAATAATAATCGCATTTTCTTTAACTCTTCGTGGAAATAATAAAAAAAAATTGAAAGAAAACTGTGGTGCAAGTAACTATTTTATTTCTTTCAGAACTGCGTAATAAGAGTATGCTGACTGCAATACCTGAAAAAGAAGAATGATGCACTGAAAATAAATTTCAATAAAAATGACAAAGTTTACCTACTTGGCTGTCAAACAGAAGCAAAATACAATTGGAAATTAAGCGCAAAATTTAAAAAAAAAACTAATTTTTTGAGTGAATTTTATCGAGGGAAGGATTGTAAAGCATGCCCTCTTAATCTCACCCAATAAGAAGAATGTGTGGGTATCGACTAGAGATGAAACGAATATTCGGTAACTATCCGGTATCTGGCCTATCCGGCCTATATTTACAATCCGGCCGGATACCGGATAATAAACCAGTATCCGGTCAGATACCAGATTTGAAAAAAATACGATATCTAAACTTTATTTAGAGGCACATAATTTAATTTGCACGACAAAGAGAATTCATCGGAATGATATGTTTTAACATGATTCTTCATGGCAGAAGTACCTAGAAAATGTAAGATATATCGTTTTAATAGAACCAACCAATGTTACATACTAACGTGAATTACGAAAAGCAATGAAATAAAAATATTTAACTCGATGAATTCGACATAAGTTGATGCAATCGATTGAAGTTTACTCAAAAATATAAGTAAGCAAAAATAATTAAATTGCATTAGTCTTACATAAAAGGTATGATAGACGGGCTGACGGGCCATCTGATAAAAATCCATTATTAAATAGGTATGTTTTTAGGTTTTCACGGCCAAAAGTATTTTTGTTATTTATTTTTGGGGTGTTATGCCGTGTTGCGCTACCTCCTTCTTTAGCCAACGTTTCGGACAGCGTTACAGTGTCCATCTTATCTGCCCTGATGATGGACACTGTAACGCTGTCCGAAACGTTGGCTAAAGAAGGAGGTAGCGAAACACGGCATAACACCCCAAAAACAATAACAAAAATACATTATTAAATATTTCAAAAGGATTTATCAGTTTTAAGAAAACTTCAAGCGTTTAACTAACTAACGGTCCAAACTGAAGTATGCATGTTCGGCCGGATATTTGGCGGCCGGATATCCGGCTTCAATGTTGGCGGATATTCGGTATCCGGCAGAACATATATCCGTTTCATCTCTAGTATCGACTAAATGTTGTTAGGTTAGGTTAAAGGGGGCGTACACAGCACATTGCGTTCACGAGCATGTCGATACAGTGAATTATTGTTGTCTGTCTATGTAATGGTTATGTACCCGATAAATAATGAAAAGATACACCGAAAGAAGTTTCTGGTTTGACGTTTCTAATCCGTCTAATGCAGAGGTTCCCAAACTTTTTTTTCTCGTGGCCCACTTTTAAAATTTTACTGGTTTCGGTGGACCCCCTGCTGCAACATTTCTTCCATATTCCCAAAACTTAACACAATATTGAATCTAACGCTGGAGTTGTGGTCTGTCACAACGGGGGGGGGGGGGGTAGTAATGTGATATGAGACAGGGGGCGGGATGGGTCTCAATTTTACAATTTTTCAACGAAATACAAGTAGATTTAGGCAGATAGTCCCCAGAGTGGAAGATACTATCAGTATCGCCCTGGTGTAAGACCACCATTCAGAATTGAAACGTTGCTTGAAATGGCTTTAGCCGTGTTTAGTGACCAGATCTGAATAGCCAGGTACTTCCTCCCCTTCCCTATCTCCTTCCCCTCCCTACTACCTTCAGCCTCACAACATACCTCGATTGGGGATGCCATAGTCTCACTGGCTCCAGACGGGAGCAGTTGCGACTCTTGTGCGGTATTTACTGTAAAAAAAAAAAAAAAAAAAAAAAAAAAAATTGACAGGTAAAGCCAAGCCTGTACTGAATATCGAATGTACAAGTTTTACAAGTAACAGTCGCTGACCTTCTTAAAATACACTACTCAAAAAAATTAAGGGAGGGTTTACAAAAAGGAATTAATAAAGAAATTAATGTTAAATAAACAAGCTAGCCTAACTGAAACAGTTTTATTTTTTTTATTTTCAAAATTATTTTTTCGCGTTATCTGTTAGGATTGCACGAGAACCTTATCACGCAAAAAATTTTAGCCAGAAATCTAAGAATTAGAATTTTAAAGTCTCAAAATGCTTTTTTTAAAGTCCCAACATGACTACTTTTCACCAAAACACAGTCTGTCAAAAGTCATTGAAACATTTTTTTGCTCCCTTATTTTTTTTGAGTAGTGTATCAATTGCCTGTATTGATAGATAAAGCCAAGCTAATATATTATAATAAAACAAATATAAAACTTCGGGAGTTTACCAAGTGAACTGCGCCAACTGCCCGTCATATTACATAGGCCAAACTGGAAGGTCATTCAAAACCAGAATCAAAGAACACTTTACAAACTGGGTGAATGACAAAGGCGAATTATTAAATGTAGCATTACATTTACTAGAAAACAATCACTCGTTTGATAAAGACAGAGATATTAAAGTCCTCCACACTTGTAATAAAGGCCATAAGCTAGATAGACTAGAATCTTTAGAAATTTCCCGCTTAACTAAAAAAAATAGACCATAAATTTGTAATGAATAAAAAATTAGAGTCATTTGCTAAGTCTCCACTTTTGTATCCATTGTAATTTTCATAATAATTTCGAAATTAAAATATGTATTTAGCTAATAAAATGACCATTCCTACTCCAATGTAAACATGTATCCCTTCAAAAAGCTATTAAAAAATCCCATGCATCATAAATGTAATAACGATTTGACAATAAAATTAGGCCTTTAATAATTCATACCACTTGTAAGGTTTTTCCTAAACAATATTGAAGTGAGCTACAAACCCAAGGTAATTAGCCCACTGGAATAACCAAAATATTTAGAAATTCAACAGTCTAAAACTACTAAGTAACAAATGTAATTAGTATAATTGATTAAAACCCTTAAGACCTTCCCCTCCCTCAAATGTTGTGTATATAAACCGTAGATTAAGAATATTTTGTACCAGTCTGAAGATGGCTCTAGCGAGCTGAAACCGGTTACGGTCATCAAACTTAAAGTGGAAAAAAGTTTTATATTTGTTTTATTATAATATATTATAATGGAATTCCACCATGAATTATCAGTTTCAAAAATAGAAATAATAAAAAAGCCAAGCTAACATTTTTGTTCTTTACTATCGAAACCAGATTTTTTTTCGTGGACCCCCACTTACAACTTGTGGACCCCCATTTTTCTCTCATGCCTTCGTTGACCCCCGTGGAGTCTCCCGTGGACCCCTGGGGGTCCACCTGGACCACTTTGGGAATCACCGGTCTAATGGATTGAAGGCAGGTCGATTTTCCCTTCCTTGGGTGAAATCAAACTTTTTCGAACATTAAAAATCTTTCTTATAAAAGTTAAAATCAAACTCATTGATATTTTTGGGCCTGGAAGCAATGATGTCATTGTATAACTGCCTGGAAGTCAAAAAATCTCAAATAACTGGTGACATTAATTTTCTCTCAAATCTTATAAAGTATAAGAACATAAATGAATTGTTTTACATTTTTTAACGTTTCGTGGCCGAGGGTGTTAAACGGGCCTCCAGAAGTTTTAAGTATTTTTTGAGAATGATGTAGAGCCACCAGGATAAGTTTTCGGTCCGACGGATCCATTTCTGGCCAGGGGGTGGAATAGAAGGCAAATGCTATTTCTTCGCTCTGAAAATACAAATCATAAGAATAAATTATACTAAAATTGTTCGGTAAATAGTAGACTTCGAATCTAAAAACGTACGTTTATAATTTTCTCAAATTTGATAAATCAAAACCAAAACCAAAAGTGGTTCGCTACGTTTGGTGATTTAGCAGGGGTGCCCGGGTTCATGGGGTGAGGTTTGTCTAGGTCTTGGAGGCGGATGACCAGGACACACTAAACCCCATATTCCTACCCACCCCTTAAACCCTTTTCCTTCCCAGAACTCTCCTCTCCTCCTTTTCCTTAAAAAAACCCTCCACACAGCATCCCCAAAGATGACATAGGCCCTAAGGGAAATTATTTTCCTCAGGGCCTCCTGTGTGGAGCTCATGTAAAAAAAAACGTCTTTCACGTTAAATACCGTCTTAATAAAATAAAATGCCTTCTTATAAACCGTATACTTTATTTAATGTTTGGAAGATGCTCCGAGGAACTAGCGTCATTGATCCCTTATTCCCATAGTCGAGAAACTCGCCAAACGCGTGCCCAATATACGTACACGGTTGACATTTATCACATGAGAACGAGTCGCTTCTTCGACTCGTTCTGTGCTCGGCAAACAGCTCGGCTGTGGAACGATTTGTCGGGTGTTTCCTCCTTCCTACAACATGGGTCTCTTCAAGACCATTTTTCATTCCTTTCTATCCTCAAAAAGACCCTCCACACAGCATTCCAGATGAATTTATACCATTTGTCATATTTTTCTTTTTTCAAACTTTCTTCGGGCAGATAGGTACCTTCTTCCGGCAGGTCGCTCAATATATGTTTAATGATTGATTGTAATAAATGCATACTTATATAATACAAGACAATGTTCCTCTTTAAAGAGATTAGTTTTTAATACATTTGTATATTGATAGATCCTTACTTTATTTTCCACCTTTTGGCCAAAGTGACAGAGTAAGCATATTTCCATAAACTGGTACGGCACAACAATCAGTATGATGGTATTCTGAAAATAATAGAAAAAATTATAAATTTGTAAGTTCGTTCCTATCCATTATCTCCGTCTTGTTGGACTTTATTACGTCTTTTTACAGGAATGAAAAAATACACTAAAAAAAAATCCCAAAAATTAGCCAAATTTTTATGTTAAGGCGCGGCAGTCCACTTCAAAAATTTTGATTTCGATTTTTGCGGAATTTTAGTTTTAAGGCGGCGTTTCCCCGCTCAAAAAAATAAGATGGAGATATATGTAATTACAAATGCAAAATTAAATCTGTAATATCGAATCCAATATTTTAAATGATAAAATTGAAGCGAAAATTGGAAAAATGTTTAATAAAACATGACTCGTTTAAAATAGAACAAAAATCTCGTGGAAGGCGTCTTAAGTAACATTTAAAGAAACATTGTGAATTTTTTCACAACTTTAACTTGTAAAATAACAGAAACAGACGTGTTTTAAATCATTTTTGGAGCATACTTAGTGATTTTTTTTCTATCGAGGGAATTTCATATATTTTATACCTTCAAAAATAACACATATTTTTTTAAGAGCTTAAAAACTTCAAATGTTTAAGGGAGATATGTAAGAAAATCGGGTAGCGGCGGCTTAAAAGCAAAAAACATGATGTTTCTCCCGTGACGTCAAGACCCGATCTATTTTTACCAGGCGGTAAAATGGCTAGAGTTTGAGATGAAATCCCAAACTGAACAAATGTGAAATTTTTCATTTAAAATGTCCTTTCTTGTTTTTTTTTTCTTTTTAATATATGTAATTTTAGCAGTTTGTCTCGTTCAAACCTTTGTTCTGAAATCACGATCAAACCATAAGTGCATACCAAGAAGTGTGTTTTGGGGGTGTCCACACGCTCAAAGTAAGCTTAAGATTTCGTAACTTCTGGTGAAATTGGTCAAACGCTCTCTAAAAATCGAAATTCTTTCTTGCAAAAATGATCAATTTCATTTGCCCGTTTATGCATTGGAGTCAAATGCGTTGATAAACGCGCCCGTTCAGCAAATGGAAAATTCGGAATTTAAGTCACAAAATAAACTAATTATTTTTTTTCCTGAATTCGTTTTGTTTGAATATTATTTACTAGCTTTTTACCCGTGACTTCGCCCGCATGGTATTAGGAGAAAATTACTATAGCGCTTGCTCTATTATCCCCCCTCCCCCTCACGTGCCACCTAAATTTCAAAATGCCAGAGCTTAAAAGAAAAAAGAATTATCCAATATGGTACAGTCGTTCGGAAGTTATGCGCGTACAAACATTTCGGAGATTCATTTTTATGTATATATAAATCAACATCGTTTCCACGGCAACGATTTTTTTTTCTGACGTTAGCAATAACTCGCTTTTGTAAGCGACGGAAAACGTATAATAAATATAAAATATTAATATTAATATTTATAATTTTATAACGCCAGAGCTTAACATTATGTACAGCCTATTTTACTCGCATATAATGTAGCTTTCTATTTGTGAAAGAATTTTTAAAATCGGTTTATGCGTGAAAGCTTAACAAACAAACACACGTAGTTTCGCATATATAATATTAGTATAAATATTTGTCTGATAGGCATTATTGCTCCTTACCTTTAGATAAACCAACGCAAAACAAAGGCATGCTGTGCTTACTGACTGCTGTAAAAACAAAAGCCAGTAAAACGCCTTAGATCGAAGCTCGTTGGCACTGAAATTAAAGAAAAATAACAAAATAAATATTTATATATATCTTTCATATCCACGCTAGAGTACCTAAGGATCAACCCTTAACCCGTACTAGTCAAACAGATACCAAGTGACACCCAAAATTTCAAACGGGGAAGAACGTTCTTCCCTGTTTGAAATTTTGGGAGTGCACTTGGTATCTGTTTGAATATAACTAACTTTTTTCCCAATTAGGTAGAGGTATAATCACATGCATTATTGTAGGTATGATAAATTCTTATTAATAGATAACTATATACATTTGTTATACTTTAATTTTCTTATTTTTTGCATGTGTTACTTTGTTCTTTCTTCTTTTATTATATTTTAGTTTACATTCATTAAGTAGGTTAATCTTTCAAAATCAACCTATATGTGAACATAAATATTTAGTTTGTTTTTTCGTCACCCTCTTCTGAATATTATTTATTTGTTTATTGCCGAACTTGCGTCCAATTTACAAAATCAACATATGGGCGAAAATACAAAAATTGGTCAACTTTTGGCCCTATTTTGTAAATATAGTTTTAACCATAATTTACATATTTTTTGGTTTGAGTACATAGTTTATCTTATCAATATAATATCTTTTGTCAGGCCAGTCACTTTTTAAAAAAGTTTTAATAATCCCAAGTTTCATCACCAGTAACAATTTGAGCAAACACTCCATCATTGTTTTCTCTACAGAGGTCCAAAAATGCACGAGAACACTCCACACGCTGTTGTTTTTCGCGGCGTGAGCATTTCCGGCACCCATCTTGCGCTGACTTTAGTCATGCCAAGATGGTCGCAAAGAATTTTGAAAATGGTTGTATCTGATACTCCAATTATTTCTGCAAACTGTTTTTTCTTCAGTTGGGCATCTTCTCATATTTATTTTTCGACTTTTTGAATAATTTTCGGGGTGTAATCACCTCGATCGGCCTTCCTGGCCGTGAGTCGTCTTCAAGTGACCCCCTGTTTGTGGAAAGAGGGTATGCCACTTGTAAACCATGGTTTTACTTGGACAAGAGTCCGCGTAAACGGATTACATCTCTTTTAGTATGGTCTAAATTGATTTTCCTCGCTCGGTCAGGAACTTTATTACAGCGTGGAACTCGATTTTCTCCGTTTTTCACAATGTCTTCCCGATTGACTTGTTTGGTCGACGATAGCTCAAAGACTAATGACCTAATAACGATAAAACCCGGTGTTTACACTAATAAATGAGTTGTTCAATTAGTACCTAATTCAGCGATATTCTCACTACTCACCAACCTACCCATTCCGCGAACTTAAAAACCCACCCTCGTACAATGATGTCCCAAAAGTAATCTTTTGTAAACCTACAACCGCATGAAAAGCTTTCGACAATTTTCAAACAAAATGTTTAAAAAGTGGATTGAAACAAATTTATGCATTCATTTAATCCTTTCTGTCGTTATGCATACGAATATTTGACTCTAGAGTTCTCACAACTTCTCATGCCCGGTTTCTCATAATTTTATTCAATTCCTTAGCAAAGAGTAGACTTGAAAATGGGTCGGTAATTTGGAGTCTACACCAAGTAAAATATTCCTTCATGCTGGAGAGAGTTCAGAAAAAAATTCTGAGATTTCTATACATGAGGGAGTATGGCTATTACCCGTGGCTCTATCCTACCGACTTTCTTTTGGGTATGCTCGGAATGAATCATCTATGGGTCAGAAGGGATGAACACATTGCTACGCATTTCTTCAGATTGATTCTCGGGTGGTTTGAAAACTCAGCTACAAAGAGAGCATTAATTTATAAGTTTTCAGTTGTACAATAATTGCAATTGCAATTGAAATTATTTCAACATATGTATAAGCTAAAGAATGACAAACAAGTCTGATATTTTCTAGTAAATAACATCTATGGTGTTAATTTTAAAATAAAATATTTATCAATGATAAAAATAAAATGCTAGCCATAATAATAATAATAACGCCACCATAGACCGTTCTATCTTCCGACCTGCAAAACTAACTTGCCAATGGTTATGCCGGTCGGGAGAGCAATCTAGCTGTTAAACAGAATTAACTCGGATACCGACATATTTAGCGTTAGTGAAGCTACCTTTAAAAGTTAAGCTCTATTAATGCTTATATAGTTTGAACGTCTACTTGTTTAATGTAAAACTCTTACAAATGTATTTTAAAAACACATTAAAATGTAAAAATGAGTAATGTTTTTGAAATAATAAAATTGAATGGGGTATTTCCACAAACCAGGTATACCGCTAAAAACATGTGGAAGATTTAAAGATTATTTTTCTGAACATGATTATCGCATTAAAAATGTTTAATTTTGATATTTTCATTCATAATTGTTGATTTCAAAATACGCTTAAACGGAACGAAACGTAAACGGCCCATGACTGCTTGTACGATTCATGACGTCGCAAGAGTCGCCGTTCCGAGGTTTATCACCGTGTTACTATCAAAAATTTAAACATCCTAGACTTGTTCGGGGTTATGGACGGTTTTATTTCATATTTAAGATGATTTTTTATGATTGTGTTATGTTTCTACAGTTTTATATAATACTTTTCAGTTGTAATGACTGACAGTAGTATTTTTAACGGCGTAATCCGACAAATTGCCTAAAATAGACGCTACAATGAATAACAATAATTTTCTAAGCCCTAAATTTCGGGATTCTAAGACGATATGGTAATGAAAACATTTTTTTTACACAAACTCTCATATTATATACTGGTTTCAATATTTTGACAAAATAGAATTAATTCCGGCCCTTTTCTTTTCTTGATTTAAAATAAATAAAAAATATATTTTTTAAACGTTTATTATAAACTTTATATATACAATTTATATAAACATACATATACATATTAACGCCGGGATTGCTAGTCGAGAGCCTTACCCCTCGAACACGGAGGCAGTCATTATTGTGTAGATATCCATCTTACGACTGTAAACAAAGGTGTTTCCACGTTTAAATTATGAATTTAAATAGTCAATAACGAAAGGTTTTTTTTGGTAGCTTAAAATTTAAATCTGAAAAAAAGGCACGGGGGCTCCATCGAAGCCTCCTTCTTCTTCTTCTTACTGTACTATAGGGCCAATATATACTGCAGATAGTACACAACTGCTGACCCTGTACAAATCGCAAGTCCACCTGTTGAATTTGGCAGCCACCTTTGGTCTAGAGTCTCAAAATATTCGAAAATTCAGAAAGCATAAACGGGCGGTCCGTTCGATAGATTTCCCTCTCTAACAAACGGATTGCAATGTTTAGCGCGCAGGTTTCAGATGGGAATGGTGTCCTAGTTCTACCGGTATTTCAATAGAAGATGCTCCGAGGACCTAGCGTCATTGAACCCTTCGGCGGTGGTGTCAAACACATTAAACGCACTCCCAACAATTGTACACAGTCGATATTTTTTGTCGCCTTAGAAATGGTCGTTTAAACATCTTATTTTGGGTTTTTCTTGTAGTATTTGTAAACATGTCTACCAAACTATACATGTTTTGCAAGTGGGAAAATATAGGATAAATATAAAGATATAATTCGAGCAAACTGGAAGTCAATAAATAACACCTAGTACAACTTACGGACACACTACAGGCGGCGATCGCATGATGAGAGGCGCCTGTGACGTCACAGAGTGACTGGTGGCAAAACCATCGTTTTGGTGGCATTTTAAAAAGGCGTATTTTAAAACGTTATAGAAAGTTAAGTCGTCATCATAAAAATAAAATAAAAATTTGGTTATCATCGTAATTTTTTGCTTAATTTTTTTCAATAATAAAAAAAAATTGTGGAAATACCCCATTGAATTGAATTACCATGTCACTAGGAGTTTTTCATAGAATAACTACCTGACGTGAAGATCACCTACTGAATGTTTGTGGAACAACCCGAAAACTGATGTTTACCGCATGCTAGATAACTAGAAGCCGAACAAGAAAGAAGTGAGATGACTTCGGGCAGAAAATTTGGGCAGGATGGAAAAGCTTTGGGACTAGGGATGAATGGCGAGTGACTTGAGCCAATGGAGAGCTTTCATGATGGAACCCAAATCCCACTCTGAAGTGTTATGATGATGAGGAAAGGATGATCAATAAATTTAATACTTACATCAAAATGGCCGCATGTCGTTGCATAACCCTCTTCAACGACTTTCGGAGTTCACTTTTATCGCATCCCCGTTCATATTCAATGTGAGATATTTGGTAAATCAGCACATCGATGCTCGCGTTGATGAAATCACAAAAACTTATAAAAATGCAATTATACGTTGTTGACACCAAAGTAATAATAAAAAAAATGAAACTTCGAGTAACAAAATCAGCTTTAAATAAGGGAAAAATGATTTCGTATTCCCCAAAAAAGTATTTTTGGAAAATTAGTAGCAAATCCAACAAAACGACAATGATAACGGAGAATCCTAAAAATCGGTACATGAATTTTAATACGGGCTTCGTCTTATTTTTTATAATTATTTGGTGTGCTTTTTCTTCTGGTGTGAGGTGGTTATTGAAAAAATCCACAACTGTTTCGAAAGATTGTCTGCAGAAGAAAAGATTGAAGTATTTTCCCATGCTGACGATCAAATTGCTTCCGAAATACATGACGATAATTAAGTCTTCGGCTGAATCGTAGTGCTGGTAAAACAAAATGATCAAACAGATAATAGCACTGGTGAGAACTATTATGAAGAAGGTGGTGCTAATTATTTTCTGCAAAATAACTCTTATATTATAAGGATTCCAACCAAGAATCCACAAAGGTTTTATTAGAAATTTGTAACATTGGAAATAGCTGACAGCCATTTTTTTGACCTTCTTGAAGTGTTGTATCACTGAAAATGGCAGCTAGAAGTGATGTTTGCAGGTTTTATACACCCCAGTAAGGAGCATTCAGTAATAACAGACTTACGATCCCTCATTAGGTACGGTTTTTATATTCGCGCTTAACTTATAGACGGATAATATTTTTTCTGAAATATTTTATTAAGCTTTCAAATTTTTACATCGAATATCTATTATCTATTCTAAAATCACTACAATAACATTCTATTACCTACGTACTAAAATTTGGACTTCATCGCATTGAGACATAACCCACAAAAAACTGCATTTATCTTCCATAACATTTATTTATTTTAGTCCAATGTTGTATTTATGGCGAAGTGAAAAACAATCTCAGTATCTCCCAGATTAAATACAGTTACACAGAATTGAAACGCTTTTGAAGTGAATTAAGCTGTTAATAAAAAAATTAAATCTTAAGAATAATTATAAACACGCGTTTTTAATTATTTTTGAGATTTCTTGACAAAACCACTTTTTTGAAGTGAAAAAGTCTTTAGCACCGTTGTGATTTTAAACTCGATGAAACGAATAGGGACACTAAAAAGAGACGAACACACACATCTATAAGATTTAGCCTGCGAGAGAATGAGAAAATATAATCGGTCTCCTCTTTGTGCGGTGCCTCGTAACCTATCTGTCTCCTCTTTATTCCTCCCAACTCTTGACTACTTAAGTTTTCTGAAGGTTTCACTTCTACCACGTGTGATTTTTTAAGTGAAACTTCATTAGCACCGTTGTGATTTGAAACTCGATGAAACGAAAACGAATGACACTAAAAAGAGACAAACACACACACAATAGGATTTAAGCGTCGCTTTCTGTCAAGCGTATTGACCGCTTTGATTATGAGCTCACTTTTCAAGGCTCCTATTGGTTACGATTGTGTGGGTGAAGGTTTCACTTCTACCGCGTGTGAGCTGCACTTTTTTTTCATCACGCCAGCTAAGTGGCTCTCCCACCGAAGGAAGGCTGAAGTATAACAGAGTTTTTAATGTTTTTTATTTTTGGTCAGAAAAATACCGAAACACTAGGGTGACGTTCATTGGGGTTTTAAGGTTAATATTTTTGGACAGAAAAGTGTCAACACACCTATAACGTGACGTCCATTGGGTTTTTAAGTGAAAAAATTGAGTTGAAATATATGGCTTTAAAAATAAATTTTAAAATTTTCTACGAATTTTGATATCTGATTTCATACTGACTTAGATTTTCAATGTGCTCGATTTGTAAACCGCGCCACTTGCATCACACGGAACTCCGGGACACTTGTAGCAAATGAAAAGGTTCTATTTTAATAGTTAGATCGCCGTTCGCTTGCATTTTATTTCTTTTATTTACAATTACCTTATTAAGTGTGAGACATAATAACAGACAACGAACATAATGGCCTTTGTTTGTTCTTACTGCGCAGTAGGTACAACAAGACCGTGCCATTATAAAATAAAATGATACTATAAAATGCAAATTAGGGCATTATTGTTAGCAAAAGGGTCGGGGAAAGTAATGAGTGTGAGAAGAGACACGTCATGTTATGACGTCTAAGTTTTAACAAAGTATTTATTCTTTAGTCCCCGCATTCTGAATGCTACTTGAGAGGAACGGCTGCTCGGCGTTTTTTATAAAAAATGTAATTTTGGATTTGACAACTGAACCAACCCAACTGGACAATTATTTTTTTAATAACTCATTGAAGATACAATTATTAGTTCAAGATACAATTATTATTTCTAAAATTTGAAATATGAGATTGGCAAATATGACGGTTTGACAGAAGGTGGCAATAGTAAAATTGGTTAACGCGCACGTCCCGGTTAGACGAAAGGTAAGGGTTTGTGTCCCAGTTGCGACCATTGTCTTTTCCTATTTTTCTGTGTTTTGTTCTCTTTCGTATTTTCGTTTAGATTATTATTGTTATGTTCTTCTTCAATGATATATTAAATTTGGTACCTTACATAGGTACCTATTTAAAATAAATATAAATTTTAATAAATTTCAAAGAATTCGATTTTGGTTAGTACCATAGGTAAAAATAAATTCATTTACAATTACGAAAATTCAATTTTAATTTAACATTCGATGGTTTGCAAAAAGTCATTCTCAAATTGTGACAGTTTTGTAAGAGTTTTTGTGATGATTAGAAAAACTTTTCAGATCTATTGTCATGTAGTTGTAATAATCCAGAAACCTTTGCAAGGACGGAAAGAAGGTATTTTGATACCACAAAACATCCACATCAAATCCCCAAAGTTTCATCGCAACCGGATGAACTGTTAGCAACGATAATTTCATGATGCCAGAACTCACTATTTTATATAGTAAGAATTGCGAGAATGCGCACATCAAATTCTCAAAGTTTAATCGCAATCGGATGAATGGTTTAGCAATGCATAGCCTAAATACATACACACATAGACAGAAACAAACATATGTTTATATAGATAGATAGATAGGTGTACCACGTTTTTGGCTTTTCGTGAATAAATCAAAAAGGCGGCATCCACCATCTATATAAGAATTAAACTGAGACACTATAGTCAAACAGATACCAAGTGCATTCCCAAAATTCGGGTCGCGCAGAGCAGTGCGGAGCAGTACAGAGCAGAAATGTCACCAAATGCAGGACTAAGAAGTCGTTGACCAACAAATGCTGCGGACAGCATCGTCAACTCTACGTCTTTTTACGTAGATCTACGTATTTTAGGCCTTTCCTGCACATCTACAAACTTCAGTCCCGGAATCTACGCATTTTCTACCAAATTGTACAATACACGATTTCATACTAAAGTTCGCGCCACATAAGAAAAGTGGCTTAAAAATACAAGGCACCCATCCCATTTCCGCCCCACCTCGCCGCAATCCACATCCAATATCCCATTTGGTCCCCTCCGTTGTGGTGAAAATTTTCATCTCCTATCCCATTTCGCTCCCTCCGTTGTGGTAAAAGTATTTCTTTATTATGTGACAGTATTTATTCAATTTCGCCTAACACGACTTCTTCATTTCGGTACATCTACAAACTTTTTGTTGCAAATTGGCTAAATCTACGTAATTTTCTAGTCAGGCCTACGTTTTCTTCAAAATCCTGGTTGGCAACACTGGCTGCAACGCAGGGCACGCAGGTGACACAGCTTAGTTCAGTTTGTGTCTGCTTGGACGCAGGTCGTTTTGTGAGAATGCCGAGTTCCGAGTCCGATTCTGACTTTGAAATTAATAATTTAATATTCATTTATATTCGTTCAAAGCACAAAGAAGAAAAAGCGAGTTTCTCATGGGAAATTATGCCCGCCTGCGCACGTGTCGCGCACTATTGCGCTGCGGCCTGATGCGAATTTTTCCACGACTTGTAGTGCATCACTGTTTCCACGGGTGACCGGACAACTCGAAATGAAACCAACTCACAACCATTGCAGTAAACTTATTAAGAGTGATAAAAAAAAAATATATAAAAAATTGGTTAATAAATTATTTCAAAATAATTTTTTTCAAAGCTTTTAATGACTTTTCAAAGAGGTGTTGAGTTTACTTTATTCTCAGTTGGCATGGAACCGTTTCCACGACCAGTGGTGCACCACCGTGAAAAACACCTCGAGGGTGTTTTACAGAGCTAGAAAAAATCGAAACTACTAAAATTGAACCAGAAAAGTGTCAAATCAATATTTCCCATAATCAGAGCCTATAACTTTGTTTGTCGAATGGAACATTAATCTAACTTCTGAAAACATTGTTGAAGCATGAAAATATTTACATCAGCCTTTACAAATTATTCAATTAAATAAGAAAATGAACTATTAATTTCCTGACCAAAACATCGACTAAAGAGGCAATTAGCATTGAAGGAAGCCAGTGTTGTCACTTAACGGGGCCAAATTAATTATTCTCGAAAGGTTCAGCCAGTCCGCCATAGAAACGCAGCTGCAAAGAAAACGGATTATCTCGTTAGCCAGATTAGCATTTAGAACGAATCTATGGAATTATGAAGTAGGCCCAGATTTTATATTGTTTTAATTTTTGCAGCATTGTATTTGAGAAGCTGTCGAGGTTTTATTAATTTGAACTAGGAAGGGATTTTTACACTATTATTTTTTTATAACGGGTTATAACCCGTTATAAATTATCTATTCATAAGGAATTTACATTAAAAAAATATATAATATGATAAACCAAATAAAAATAAAGTTCCAATAATTACCTAAAAAATAATAAAGCAAATAATTATGTATCGATATTCGGTGGATGTAAACATTATATATACTAAAACATAAAAAATATAAAAAGAACAAAAGGACAAATAAACAATAAGAAGAGTGAAAAGAGTAAATTATATAAATAAATATATAAACTTTTAGCATAGATTCAGCCGGTATAGTATATGTATAACTTTAGTTCCCCTTTCTCTATATTTTTTTCTAAAAAATAATTATGTAATTTACAGGGGAAAGATACCCCGAATCATCATTTGGAAACGCCTCACTTAACGATCTTTTGACAAATTTAAACAATACATTAATTAATACAATAACTATTTATCCCAATAGTCATTTAAACTCTCTATTAGCAAAGTAGCATTTTTCTCTCTATTATAAAAATACAGAGAAAAACGAACGCGTGTAGAATTTTTTTTCCGGTAACATATTGAAAAATTTATTGGCTTTCCCCTTAGCTATATTTTGAAATGTTTAATAATTATTTCCCATTAAAAAATAGGTCACATTCATGCGAAAAAAATAAAGCAAAAAATCCAATAAAATTATTGATTCTGCGGCCGCAAATCGAGTGTTTCCCGCTGTCGAGTATCGGGCCCGTTGGACCGCGGCGATCAAGTCCTCGTGGGGGAATCTTGTTATTAATATGTTCGGCGAAATACAAAGGCTACATGTTGTTCAAGCAGCCTGAAGCTCGGTCGACTATAACTGATGTCAAGTGTTAAAAAAATTGTACGATATTATGAGAATTTATGGGTTTTTTGGAGGAAGGCTCATATTTTAATGAATTTATAGGCATGTAAGAGGGCATTGCATACTGTGTTAAACAATACAACAACACATTCAACGCCTGTATTTTTTCTCTTTTCCACTCAATTATTTTATTTCTTTCTTCTTTTTTTCTATTTTTCTCATCCCTTTTCTTTTTCATTTCTTTTTATTTATTTTTTTTCTATTTATCTATTTAAATTAAAATTTTATATCATTTTATCTTCCAAGATTAAGATTTAAAATTAGATTAAATTCCTGCCACCTTGGAACAGGCTCAGCCTAGAGAGGTGGTAAATACTAAAAAATATATGTTTATTTTATTTTTATTCATATTTATACACGCCTTGAAGGCTTTTACAATATCATGTTATTAAATATATACATAGTTTTTTTTGTTATTTATTTTTGGGGTGTTATGCCGTGTTGCGCTACCTCCTTCTTTAGCCAACGTTTCGGACAGCGTTACAGTGTCCATCATCAAGGCAGATGAGATGGACACTGTAACGCTGTCCGAAACGTTGGCTAAAGAAGGAGGTAGCGCAACACGGCATAACGCCCCAAAAATAAATAAAAAAAATACTTTTGGCCGTGAAAACCTAAAATCATATACATAGGTTATTCAGGAGTATAAGCATGTAGTATGTAGCCATAATAAACTGGAAATTTAGGATGCAAGGAGGTTCAATATATAGGTATGTAGTGTCATTATAATTAAGTTGTACAAAGAAGTTAATTGGTTTAGTATAATAGTGGTAAAACAGAACAACTTAAGTACTATAAAATTTGTTATAGAGGAATGTAAATTTACAATGTTTATTTTGTTATTAACTTAAACATGAATAGTGGGTTTAAAACCAAGTTTTAAAGAACAATACAAAATTAACAGAGCGATAAACAGTACATATTTATGGAAAAATAAAAATACATGAGTTGCATTTTCGTAAAAAGTTATAAAATGCGATAAATTTATTAAAAAAATATGGCTCAAAAGAGAGAGACAGTGCAGAAAAGTAAGTACTTAGGTAATCTATCTTGATTAATAAATAAATAAAAATAATATAAATGTGTGTTTACTTATTTCGTTAGCAGAATTTTATAAAATAAAAGAAAATTGTAACAAACCGACAAAAAATGGTTCCTGGAATTTTGTAGACCCATGTGCATATTACGACTAAAAGTCATAACCCAATTGGAAGATGCTATCAATTTTGCAATTTGTCGTCGGTCATCACTACATTGACAATTTAAAGTAAAAAGAAACTGTGGATCGCTGTAGGACGTGGAATTATTTTATTTACAATCACAGCTACTGCCTTAGGATATCGAATGAGGACTTTTACAACATCTTGTACGTTATATTGATTTACTAGGGTCAGTCAAAAAGTAGTGCATCTCCTTTGATTATCATGAAATAATAAATGCAATACATGGATTGTAAACCACACTATTGGTGATTAATTTGTTTCCTTTCGATATAATCTCCATCCATTTTCACAGATTTGGTTCATCTTTTGACAAGGACATGTATCACAGTTTTGTAAAAAGCACCGTCAAATCCAGAACACCATCGCCATAACTTTCCCGCCGATTACACAGTTTTGAATTTTTTTGTCCTTGATGAGTTTGTGTGATGCCTTTCGATTGAAGTGTTGTGAGGCTATTGTTTTTCTTGTTTCTTTATTCTGGCCGGTTAACTTTCTTGGTACCCACTTTGCACAAACTTTTGTTGAATAATCAGCGGTCAAATAATCGCCATCACGTGGGAAAGAACGCAACATCTTTAGTTATCTGGGGTCACCACGAATGATGTCATCAACTCGCTCAATATTGCGTGCAATATTGGCGATGAACGGCCTGCAGCTGCGCTTTTTGTCAGCCAGAGGTGTTTGTCCTTCAGCTTCGTGACAGCGACCCATCGTCTAGAAGTGCTGACATCCACGTTGCATCATGGTAAACATTTTTCAGTTTTTCATGAATGCGAATGGGCGTTTCACCTTCTACAGTCAAGAATCAATCACAGAACGCTGTCTGATACGAACATCGATGTCGGCCATTTTGTAAGCGACAACAATGATGCCATCTGTTGTTAACGGGAACCTTTCAACTGTCAAAAAAAAATTGCGCTGAATGGCTATTTGATGACTTTGTCGCTTTTTTGACAGATTCTTATTTTGTTACATTTTCATTTACTTTTCATTCCACTAAAGAACTCCAAAGTCTTCAAGTCTTACTGTTTTTGGCTAAGCATTTTCTTCATACATTTAATGGAAATCTTTTAACCATATAAAGATCATTCGTTATTTTATTTCTTACATCACTGTTTCCGAAATCCATTATCGTTCCAATGCCTAAAGAAAATACATAAAATCTCGACTGGTAAAAAAACTCTAGTCTTGAGAATTAGTAAACATCTTTGAAAGTAGGTACTTGGGGCCTGTAAAAGTTTCCAACTTTATTTATTAAGCGTTTACCATAAATAAGCAAACAATACAAGCATTTTCTCGGCCAAATTTCCTGTCGTCAAAATAAAGCGAGTGAGTTTATTGCCCGTGACCGACCATAGAAATCGCGGAAAAAACACTCAAATATTCTTTCAGTATATATTTTGAACTTCATTTAAAATATTCGACCTCTCTTACTCGTATAAGGACTCTTGATTTTCGAACTTATAGAGACTTCAAGCATTTTTATTTCTTAAAGTTGCAGATGTTTTCTTAAATTGTTTTTGAACTTTTAATTCAGAAATTTAATGAATAAATCAATAATTATCGTAGGTATTACGGTTGATAATGTTAAAATAGTAAAAAAATTTCTAACTTAAAATAAAAGCAGATTTGTAAATTCTTAGTCGAAGCACGAGTGTGATACAGTTAAGTGGAATATAAACGCTAGAAATGTTTCGATTCTCATGCCTACAAAATTTCAAATCGTGCGTCGTATTTGCACGAGGTAAGTAAGCGAAAATGTTTTTTTATTTTTTATTTTGTGCATAATTTTATAAGAATGAAAAAAAATTAGAACAAACAATACCTCAAAAATAGTACCACCCATAAAGGGATATTTTTTTTAATTGTTTCTTATGTTACTTCATAGTTAAGTCATGGAAAACATTTTTTTTGTGGTTTACGCTTATATTTTTCAATTTGGGAGGCAGGAATGGATACCGCCGCCCCGGGAACCTTTATTGGATAACCAACACCTCTGCCATAGGTCATCCCAAGTGGTTCGCTACATTTGGTGATTTAGCAGGGGTGCCCGGGTTCATGGGGTGAGGTTTGTCTAGGTCTTGGAGGCGGATGACTAGGACACACTGAACCTCAGATTCCTACCCACCCCTTAAACCCTTTTCCTTCCCAGAACTCTCCTCTCATTCCTTTCCTTAAAAAATCCTCCACACAGCATCCCCAAAGATGACATAAGCCCTGAGGGAAATTATTTTTCTCAGGGCCTCCTGTGTGGAGTTCATGTAAAAAAAATTTTTTTTTGTTGTGTAAATAATAATTTTATTGTTATTCCAATACATAGAAAAGCTAGTAAAAGCTTCAATTTATCCGTTGCATATTTTTTGAAGTTCATACTGTAAACCAACTCGTCGTAAAGATGAATCTAAATAGTATGTAAATAGGATTTCACGTATAGCTTCATTTTAAATATATCCGAAGGGGGATAGGGTCCAATTGGCTCAATGGTAGAGGCTCTGGCAAGGCTAAGGTCCTGGGTTCGATTTCTTGAGGTGTCTGTATCTTTTTCTGTTTTAAAATTTTTGATAGGGAGTCGCTAATATTGCATTTATTAATTAAAGATTTATTTTTTGATGGAGAAAGAAAACCTAATGAAGAACAAAAAATCGTAAATAGCCTGTTTGTTTGTTGACAGTGACGGCTGGGCAGACCGAGGAGACGTGGTGCAGGACTATGAGCAGCAGGCTCAGGGTAGCATCAGCATCAGGATCCACTCGCCCTACGTGAAGAACTTCGACGACTACTACCTGGGCCTCAGGCCGCACTCCAACCCCAGGAACCCCTGGTTCCGCGAGTTCTGGCAGTCCAGGTTCGCCTGCACGATGACGGATGAACCGAGCAACTCCAGCACCTCTAGATCGGATGTACAGGAATGTACAGGTAAGTTTATATGGCCATGTTAAATCGTTATTAAACCCTTCTTAGTACTTTATCTACTCACGAACGTTTTCTTTAGAGGAGGCTTTCCCCTTCGCCTGAGAGAGGGGTTCTTGCTTATTTATGAATAATTTAAGATACCTATGTAACATTTTTCAATAAGGTTGTAAATGGTATTTATTATAATTTGTATAACTCTGTAACATACCTGTTTGCAAGAAATAAAAGACATATTATTATTTTTTTTTTGTAATGTTACAGTCCTTCTTGTTCCAACGATTCTGATATAATATTTTTAACAAATTTCATTCTTGGTCCAGTACAGTTATGAAACTGGCAAATAAACTTGATGCATTTTCAATATCCGCATTTCGATGAGTGTTAGTATATTTTCTGTGTTAGCTTTTTATGGATTTTGCCTTTCAATCGATTAATTTTCGGCTTTACGGTTTGATAAAACATTTTTGTCGATTTTGCAGATTTTTTAGTTTTTTTCTAAAAAATACAATTAAAAGAATACCCAACAAAATTTTTTTAAAAGTTTTCTGCGCCATAAAAATATTATATGTTTTCTTTAAGTCCCCTGTGATGGTTTAAGGGGTTGTACGCAGTTAGAAGGCCGAAAAAATAGTTTTTTTACAATTTTTTTGTGAAAAGGAATTTTATTTTACAAAAACTAAAAGTAATTATACGTTTAGTGGCAACATCTACGTTTATAATGGCACTGATTTTTTGTAAAAATATTGATCTGGTGTGCTCCTGCAGACGATCTCCTGAAGGTCGTCCAAAAAAAAGTGTTCGGCGGTGACCACGATTTCTCCAATATAATTCATTTGAAATCAAAAAACCAAAAAGATTATTTTATTAAATAGATAAAAATAGAGATTGATGGAAGAAATAATCCAAATTTCAATTTTTGACAAAATGGCGGCTTCGTAAAAAAACTAATTTTCGACCATAATTGTCACGTAAAAATAAAAAATATATAAATAATTACTAGAAATCTTATTCCTTCGATTAGTATATCTGAGGAATATATCTGAAAAGACTATGTTAAAATTTCAAACCAATCGGTTGAGCCGTTTTTTAGAAATCTTGGTCACCGACTTGGAAAGCATAGTTTTTAGAAAAATGCGTTTAAAGTTTCGGAAGAAGTTTACACAAAAATATTTGAAATGATGTTCACTTATTTTGTACGAAAAATAACACGATAGTCTTCAGATATAAAATGAACCCTTCATAAGGTAATTTATACCTAGGAATACAAAGAAAGAAAAGAGAAATTGCTACTCCGGTCTGCACTCCGCCTACTTTCAAACAGTCTGATCGATTTGAAATTTTCATGGAATATTAAAAGTTAAATATACATTCTGGAAATGCAAAAAAAGTCGATTTTGAGAAAATTCTAACTGCGTATAACCCCTTAAAGTTTTGATTTTATATTCTCGATCGTCCTTATCGAACAGTATTAATATGTGAGCGTCTGCGTGGTTGAATTTCAGAACCCGGCTTCAAGTTCATGTCTTACTCCACGCGGTATGCGCCGCGCCGCAAAAACATCTCTGTACGTGAAATTTCAAACAAAGCTACCGATGTAATTCGGTTTTCAATTCAAGAATTCATCAAAAGATGTCGCCACTTCCGTTAGCAGGTCGCATGAGGACTTGCCCCAGGCAGGTACAAGTGCTACTAATTTGTGAATTAGTAGTATCTCTCCGGATATGGAAAGATTGACGGTTATACTCAGTTGTGAACAATAGTATCAAGCGACTGGTTCCATGCCAACTGAGAATAAAGTCAACTCAACACCTCTTTGAAAAGTCGTTAAAAGCTATGAAAAAAAAATATTTTAAAAAAGCCCATAACCCAAACCTAACGTAGCCTATTTAACCTTATTTTTTTAAGCCACAAGGAGGAAATCCATCATTGGTTTTATTTTGGCAATACTACGCATGTACAAACGTAATCTTTCAATTTCAAAAAATATATATAATAATAACGATGGAAGATTCAACACATTCCAAGCCATCATTTTACAATTTACAAATTATTTCCCATTGATATTTTTTTTAATTTTTCATTATCACATACCTCTAAATTAGAGACTCTCAGTTTAAGAATATTATTCCCCGAATGGAAAATCATCTGCGCAATCGATATGTGTCTTGAATTTTATTTCACCGTGTTTATTAACATTTTTTGAGCTAATAATAGTGTTATTACAAAATAAAAGACAAATGAACAATGCAAAAATAAAGAATGCGCACGTTTTTTTCTTTTCAATAAGATATACATCCCAGGTTTTGAACGGTTTGTACGGCAAGCAGGGTTTGTCTAACGGGTATGTGTATTAATTATTACGGGTATGTATATTAACGGGTATGTGTATTAATTATATAATTATTCTAATACATTTTTATTATAAAAACAGATTTAAACTTGTCAATAATTAATTTCTGGATGTCGTCTGAGAACGCCTTTTTTATATACCTAACCTGACCAAACCTAACCTTACCAAACCTAATCTAACCAAACTTATATAACCTAACCTAATTAATACACATTGATTTTAAATCGTATATCCTAAATATACTCAATTATTTATTTATTCAGAACATGAAAATTGCACCATCCTCGAATATAAGTGATTATTGCGATATGGCAATCTTTTTTTTTAATATTTATCGATTGGTACCCTGGAAATCTCTGGAAATCGTTCAGTTTCAGTATGCGAAAAAAGTAACATGAAATGTCAGCCGTAACAAGAAATTACGCACAATTTTTTTTTCATGAAATGTAAATTTAAATGCATATTTTTCCACCTTTTTGACTGAAACCGATGTTTTTTGTGATAACTAAGTTTAAAAGTAGTGTACTTTTCAAAATCTGTGCCTATTAAAAGTGCGGCGGTTCATTCACATATTAATATAAAATCTCCCATAATTGACGAGAAATAATATTTGATGCATATAAATTCAAATTGGTGAACGAATTTGAATTGAAGATTATATCGGAAATAGATGAAGGCCTGACGTTATTGCTGAAATAGTAGAGTTCGTAGTTCCCTACAGAAATTCAATATGAATGCAGTTCGTTACTGTAACATTCTCTCAAAATGCATTTTGCCAAACGATTGTATTCAAATTCTCAAGGAGGGAGGTACTGCAGACAAAGGTTCAAAGGAATTAATTTAACATCTCCCAAATAATCCATGAAACAGCTTTTCAATTAAAATTTTGATTAAAAACCCTTGGAAGGTACAATGCAGTTATTGTTACCATTAGAAACATATTTGAATAATCACATTTACAAATATATGGTTTCTTGTAATTTAGGAGATGGTGTCGGGTAAACAGGTACTTAACGCATTTTCAAAAATAATCTCCTGTTATTTTGTAACTAAAAAATCACTCATAATATTGTCAAACTTACGTCTATGGGTTACGCTGTTGAAGTAATTAAGTGATACTTAAAATAATTCATAATCTACTCTTTCATAGATGGCCCAAGTTTAAATATTTTGGGTCAAAACATTTTTTGCTAGTTGTGATTTAAAATATTACGGTGAATTAATTATTTGCATCCATTCATATTCAGTATGAATATTAATAAATAGCTTGGTCCATAAAAAAACTCAAATCTTTCAAGAAAGGCTAACAAATACAATATTAGATTGAATCACCAGTACAATACTGTGTTTGTTAGCCTCTTTTGAGAGATTTGAGTTTCTTTATGGCAAACTATTTATTCACATTTATATTATATAATATGTACGGGGGCAAACAATCAATTCATCTTAATATTTTAAATTAAAACTTGTAAATAGCGTTTTTCCCTGAAATAATTAAACTCTTATCATCTATGAAGTATCCATACATAAAACTATTTTATGAAGCATCCCCTTAATCGTGAATTTTTTTTACACCAACGAAGGTATGTTATTCAGTCATCGGTCTAAACTTAAACTTATACTAAATAAAAAATTTTAAAAACTTAAACTCGGCCTTCAGTAACATACCGATGTTACTGAAGGCCGACCAGTGTCATGTTGACAGTCGGTCACATCTTCCCAAATAAGTTTTTTTTCATGGTTTCCTTATTTCCAAAGACAAATGCGGAATAATTCCCAAATAAAACGACACGACCGACTCCTTCCCACTCCCAACATTCGTAAACAAACACGTATGCATATACGGCCGCCGGTTGCCGGTTGATGAAAACATGCAATTTAAGTAGGGTTTTTAGATAACAATTTTTCCCTACTAATCAAACACAAGATCTCTATGTCTATAATAGCCAGGTAATATTTTGAATACCGACATGATTGCTGGTGGTAGTAGGAGATTTTCAATACGTGGGACAGTACGTGGTGGTAGTAAGAGATTTTCAAACATTGTTGGGTTATTCGTAACCCGGGAATTTTTGTCTTTATTTAATAATAAATAAATGAGGTAAAAATTCTGAGGCGCAAATGATGCCGTTCTATTTGTATAAATAACAGTTTGTTTCAAAAAATTTGAACAAATCATCAAATATTTTATGTGAATTGTTACGTTCTGTGGAAGTTCTATTCAAGTTCCTTTCTTATATCATTATGACCAGGTGCATCACAAAACTGAAATAATCACAAAACTTGAATAGAACTTACACAGAACGTGAAAATTAACTTCAAATATTTGGTGAATCGTTCAATTTTTTTCAAAGAAGCCGTGGTAAATTCAGAAATTCAAATGATTCCTCTCTTCAGGGTATATAAGAATCTACAAAATGAAAAAAAATAGGGCACATAGTCTAAACCCGCGCGCGCTATGCTAGCGGGTTCCCTGAATGAGCATCGGCCTTTACTATATCATTTATTTAATTATTCCATTACTCTATTAACTGTGTCAAGTCTGTCTAGTCTGTTTAAGGGTACACTCTTCATTGAACTCCCTTTTAAATTCGTATTCTTGTGTAAAAATTTTGTTAACTTAAATCTTGTCTTTCCCGAAGATTATTAAGTTCATCGGGAATAATTTATTTTAAATATTATTGTTAACATTTTGTAATGTATTATCACTTAAATAAGAAATGTCATTTACTGTCAACAGTAGAAAGTTTAAATTGGCATAAATATATAGGCATAAATATATAATTGCCAAAAATAAATAGATTTCTAAAATAATTGCCCATTCTGTTGCCATCATTTTAATTTAATTAAAATAAATAAATGTGTATACACCACTTTCATTAAAATCCAAACATTATATTTTTCTATTTCAATTATTCTTATAAGTTCAGGACAAAATAAATACACATCAACCCAAATTGATTTTCTTTAGTTGACACATAAAATTTATTAGTTATATAAAAATAATTCAATGCTTTATTTCATTATGACATACCTAACTTCTAAATAACACCTAATTCGGCAGATAAAAGATTACATTCAATCTGGATATCTTTACGTTCACTTCTCATCTTCTCTCTTTATTCTCGAGTACACTATTTGGTCCTGTATGGGGATAATGCTATCTCGTGAGCGTCAGAGACGGTTAGCAATCTGTAACAAAGCCGCGGATGATACGGTTCATAATGGGGAGAGAGTGGAATCATCCCCATTACGGCACCGGTTAGGGGAGGGAGTAATGTCCCGAAATGGGGAATATCACATCCATTGTCAAGGCGAAGGTTTCACTGTTCACCCCCTCTTTGTGGGGCCACGTATTATTGTATGGTGTATACGCGTGTCTGGTGGCATAGATTGGACAATCTCGCGATGATTTTTGGCAGCGTGTTTGGATATCATAAACCTCTCTGACTAAATTACTAACTATAGTACTATTTGGAGCAATGTGAAAGATGTAAAATAACACGAGCTTAACGCCGAGTTTTCTTTAAATTCAGATGGATAACAAGATATTCCAACCAATCAAACTATATTATTCTAGCAACAAGAACCTCAATTGCACAGTCACAATTTAACTTTCTGGGTCCTAAAATTTTTAATAATTTAGCAACAGATATAAAGTCAATAGTCAAATATGACAGTTTCAGAAAGGCGATTGGGGACTTTTTGATGAGTGAATGTGATACTGTTAATAACCTGTTTCTATTTTTTGTTACTTATTTTTGGGGTGTTATGCCGTGTTTCCCTACCTCCTTCTTTAGCCAACGTTTCGGACAGCGTTACAGTGTCCATCATCAGGGCATGATGTGCTCATCGTCATCATCATCATCAACGTTGGCTAAAGAAGGAGGTAACGAAACACGGCATAACATCCCAAAAATAAATCACAAAAATACTTTTGGCCGTGAAAACCTAAAAACAAACCTGTTTCTCGTAATCAGATAGAGGTGTATATGTTATAGTCAATCCTAGAAGCTCCGGCGCTCCTACGTTTGACTAGTCAATCCTCAGGTCTGACTATCATGTAGTTTCATTGTGCTTTAAAAGAATATTTGACATTTAATTAAGTGTTGCCAACCTACAAATTTTGTAATTCCGCTTTTAATATTTTCTGCTCTTATTTGACAGACAATATATGTTCTACTTACAGTATTTAATTAAAGCATCCAAAATATTTCTAAGCGATCTAATTTTCAAACCAAAATCACACGATTTTGCATTGCTTAGTAGTGCATCACCTTCGCAGAAGACAAATATTATTTCAGGTGTAAATCCTACAATATCACAATATTTTCACACAAAAGCGTTCACATCACGATTTGGCACCTCTCCAAAGCCACAATAATCCATCTGTTGCAAATTATCCGGGCCGGGCCATTAGCTCCCAGCCTAGATACGGCCTTTAGATCAACCCTCATAGAGGGAGGCCGGCACACAGAGAGGCGCATTCGGAAAGTAGGGCTCCGCTGAATGGGGCTTTCATTTGCACCAGCCGCGGGCAGGCTGCTAAGGAAACCGCATCTCCAATAGAGCCTACGAACCAAGCTTTTAAAGCCGACTTTTCTCAGATTGTCTACAAGCTGGGAAAAATAATGATAAAAATCTAATTAGCCACCCTTTAGATAATTAATACTTCTGTGAACAAACAATATAAAAGAAATTTTCTCTAAAATCGTTAGATTTATAAACAGTAAGCTCAATTTGGGAGGCGGATATGGGTACCGGCGACCCGGGAACCATTCATTGTATAACCAACATCTCTGCCGTAATTCACCCCAAATGGTTTACTTTTTTTTAAGCTCCACTCAGGAGACCCTGAGGAAAATAATTTCCTTCAGGGCCTATGTCATCTTTGGGGATGCTGTGTGGAGGGTTTTTTTAAGGAAAAGAAGGAGAGGAGAGTTTTCGGAAGGAAAAGGGTTTAAGGGGTGGGTAGGAATCTGGGGTTCAGTGTGTCATGTTCATCCGCCTCCAAGACCTAGACAAACCTCACCCCATGATCCCGGGCACCCCTGCTAAATCACCAAACGTAGCGAACCACTACGGCAGAGGTGTTCGGCAATAAAGGTTCCCGGGGCGGCGGCACTCATTCCCGCATCCCGAATTGAACTCCTTCGCTACGTTTGATGATCTAGCAGGGGTGGCTGGGTTCATAGGGTGAGGTTTGACCGGATATTGGTGGCACTAACGCCTGCCCATCTAGTGCGTGGCGGGCCAGATCGGGAGATACTTTTGACCTCTCTCGGAACATCGCCTTATTTCGCAATGGGAGGGATGGATTCATACGTCCATCTCTCCTGAACATACTGATCCCTAGATTCCTACCCTTTCATACCTTTTCATTTCCCAGAACTTCATCTCTTCCCTTTCCTAAAAAGACCCGCCCCGTATCTTTCTCAAAGAAGACAGGCCCTGAGGGGAATTGTTATCTGTAGGGCCTTCTGTGTGGGACTATTATATAAAAAGGTTCTTAAATACTTATCTACTTTATTATAAACTGAATATTTGATGTTACATTTTTGTTAATTTTTAAGTAAATATTTTATACAAAACATATTATTACTTACAACCTAATTAAGAATCATGGCTCCCTTATCGGGCACAAGACCTCCTCTTTTCTGATAAGATATACACGACCAAAAACGACCTTTAATATAATATTTTGTAAAATGTATATGTATATATGTAACCCATATTTTTTATGTTACAATAAAAAAAAAAAAAAAAATAAATCATCATTTATTTGATGCAATATTTTACATTTCAAAGTATAACCCAGTAATGTGTGGCTTACCCGTGCTGAGGCCCCCAATTTATAATACTAGTTTTTTTTTTTATATACAAAAAAATTTGATAAGAAAAAAATATAATGTTGGTGACTATAAAAACATAAAATTATCATATATTTAAACTAAAGATAAAAGTAATAATAAAGTGAAAATTTAAGTACAATTAAAAATATAAAATTAAATTTAAAAAATCGGCAAATATTATGTGTTGTGTGTTGTGTGTTTGTGAGTGATGTGTTTTTATATTTTTTTATGTGTTTTATTCTTTCGTGTTATGAAATTTCGGTAATTGTGTATTTTTTGTTCTTTAATCCATTTTGTAATTTCGTGTCTGAATTTATTTTTGTTTTCCTCAATTTTATTTTCGAGTGTAAGACTTTTGAATGCTTTTATAGCGTGATATTTATAGTGTCTTCATCCAAGGCTTGTATTTACCGTCGGAGTTTTTATGTTTTCTTTGTACGCTTGTCTAAGTGGTCTGTTAGTGATATTTTTTGTTTATTGAAATTTCTTTTTTGGTCAATAGTTTAGTAGTGTTTTAACGTATATTTGGCGTATATCTAGTAGGTATGTCATAATTGTTGAATATTTGGTCTGTATCGGTCAGTCCATGTTTTTTAAGTATTACCTTTAAAATCGTTTTTTGCTCGATTTCTAAACTATCGATTGCTGCTTCTCCCCAAACAATTAATAACGGAATTTGTTCCTTCTCCCCGTTTTTTAACGGAAGATGGCTGTAGATGAGTATTGATCTATAGAACAGAAAGGTCAGCCCTGTCTGATGTTTATATTCGACAGTTTGACTATTCCACAAGAATGTGATTTGCTTTTTTGCAGGTATGGAGATAACATTTTTAAAAATAGAAGGTTTGCAGCAACCAACAGTTTTGATTAGAAGTAAAGCAGGAATCGATTTCATCAGACCAAATCCGGTGTTTCGATTTTCCAATGCAGACAGACAGGTCAACATTTCCACAACGACGAGTTCTCAAAGGGGTAGGTGACTTTTAAATATCTCAAAGCCCTCGCGTTTGTATTAAGTTTACCGCGAACCGATGGACATGGCATGGCGGTTCGTCGCAATCGTTTTGCATTTGATACGGAATGGATCGGTCAATCAACCGCTTTGACACATTGCAAGTTTGGTGCCAGGCGTTTGTCAGAACGTTTGCCAGGCGTGCCAGGCGTTTGTCAGAACGGTGCCAGGCGTTTTTTTGTAGATATCCGTTTTTCATTTTTTTTTTCTTATTTTGAAAACCATGTCCGAAAATTGAATTAATTGGTATGAAACTGATGGTACCTGGCTACCAGGAATGGTTCTAGACTTTTTGTTGTTGTGGTAGGCAGCTGAAAATAATTTTTTTCAAAGTTTCAATTTTTTAAGTGAAAACTTTTTTAGCACCGTTGTGATTTGAAACTTGATGAAACGAAAAATAGCGACACTAAAAAGACAAACACATACATCTAAAGGATTTATCCAGCGAGATAATGAGATAGTATAATCGGTATCCTCTTTGTGCGGTGCTTCGTAGCCTCCCCATTCTTCTCTTTCTTAGTTTTCTGAACGTTTTACTTCTACTGTGTGTGATTTGCACACTCTGATTTTTGTTGTTGAGGATTTTTCAGTCTGAGAAGGCGCAGCCCCCCTAAAATAAAATTTTTAAAAAGTCTTAATGCAAAGAATTAAAAAAAAAAAAAAATCTGATTCTTTTCCAGCTACTACAACATCAATGATGTCGTATTTTTTTTTTCAATCTTAGCACACCAGCTCTCTAAAAAATCACGGACCGCCACTGCAAGCAACCCTGATCTGATCAGAGTTGAAACTCTGTGCCTGCATTGATAAACCACCCATAAAAAATGTTTAAAAAGTGACAAATGTGTAATGAATATATGTTTTTCCGTGAATTTGGTAAGAAATTTGTATTTTATTTATTTAGTTTTGGGTATTTTCACAAACTGGGAATACCGTTAAAAATGTGAAGATTTTTTTTTTCCTTTATTTTTCCCAAATTTTACATCTGATATTTACAATATAATGAAAATAATAAGAATAATGGGAACCCACTAAGGCGCAACCTGTGCGTGGGTAATATAGTTCAATTATTTTATTAATGTACCTAGAAAGAACAAACAGTGGGCGAATAAAGCAAAAACATGATTAAAATTTGTCTTAACAGCTTTCACAAAATGTGCTTAAAGCAGTGCAACATTAAGTGTATAGTGAAATAATAAGAGTACAGTGTAATAATAAGTGTAATAATAAATGTATATTGAGTACAATAAAAAGTGTAGTGTAATAATATTATTAAAGTACATTTTTATGATTCTGATCATTATTACTGATTTTAAAAACGATCTATAACCGCACGTGCCGACCAGGTAAAAACTAGTCACAACATCGTTCAACGTCGTTGTAATGCAGAAAAAGCCACTGGCTAGTAAGACGGCTGTCACAGACGCAACATTAGCTAGTGTGAAATCAACAACGCCAAATTCATTAATAAAAACGAACATGTCACATTTGCGGCATATCAACAAAGGCAGATTTGAAATCGTTATAGAATTTTTGTCAACGTATACATACACCCGAGTGATAAAACGAAACGATTAAAGATAAGCGTAATTGATCTTAATTCGGGCAACCAGCAAAACATTTCTGTCGGTTTATCTATTTATAAGGAACGTATTCGCGGCCCATTTTGGCCCGTTTCATACAAATCTTAAATTTGGATTTGAGATCAAAATACCAAACCAAACTGAAAAAATATTTTGCAGTAATCTAAAGGTATATCAAATATCTAGTACTAATGTGAGCTACTTTATTTATTTTTGCTTTAAATTATAAGATATAGGCCATTCAAAATTATAATGTTTCATGATTTCAAAGCAATTTGGGCAATTTTTTTTGAGCAAATTAAAAACTATGATAAATATAGTAAAATTATTTTTTATTGATTTTCATTTACTCATAAATAATTGCCCAAGTTGCCTCTAAAACCATGAAACACCAAAATCTTTAATGGCCTATATCTTATAATAAAGCAAAAATAAATAAAGTAGCTCACATCCGTACTGGATATTTGGTATACCTTTTGATTACAAAAATATTTTTTCGGTCGGGCCGGGAAACGGGCCAAAAAAGGCCGCACAAACATTCCACTTAAGTTAGTCAAAAAGAGAACCTGTGGACAGAAAAAAATAAATACCAGGAGCACAAAAATTTCACAATTTCACACATTTCATTATTTGTGTCAATTTCCGCAGTGGCGCTAATTGTTAAATATATATAAAATAATAGTGAATGTCAAAACGCGCAAGTGACCTCCCTTGTGGTTATTCTCTCCTAGAAAAAAGAAACATTCTGTGTAATATTTCTACTTTTCCTTTTAGTTTTGTCGAGATCAAAAACTCGCCTTGCATTTTGCCGTAGAATCCTTGATGAAATAGCGGCCGCGCTTTTAAAATTTAATCTGCGGCCTTGTTTCCTTCACGGCAAATATGATTTCCAATCGAAATATTGCAAGGCAAAAGTAAAGATGGATTTCCAGAATCCCAGGCAAAATATCTTGCTCTGGCAGCATCGTTGTGGACATTTATTCAAGTAATTGTGACGTCAAAAATATGATTTTCCTTCCAAGGATTTTCAAGGGAAATTAATGTGAAGAAGTGTGAGAATGTATAATAGAATTTCAAAACGTGATGATATTATTTTCGAAAGCTTTGTTATATTAGTGGTTATAATGATTCTATTTTCGGTCAAATCTTTTATTTTTTATTTGCTACATTTCGTCGCCTCAGTTCTTAATTGTCCAAACGACCATTTTAGTTTTTGTTCACTCTCCACTTAAAAATTAAAAATAAAGTATAAATATAATGTTAATCACTTAACTAAGAATTATTTAAACTAGTGGTACCTTTGCCTTTACGAAAATAGCTTTATCTTAAACACCTAGAAATGTTTCATTGAAATAATGAAAGAAAACCTTCTTCTGTCAAATTTTCTAATGGTCTTTTGGACAATTAAGAACTAAGGCGACGATTGACTCCTAAGTTTTTAAAGCAACGTCGAATTTTCATCCCATTCTGTAGTAATTCAAATTTGGCAAATAATCTCAACTTCAATTTGGGAGGCTAGTATGGGTACCGCCGCCCCGGAAACCATTTATTGGATAACCAACACTCCTGCCATAGGTCGCCCCAAGTGGTTCACTACGTTTGGTGACTTAGCAGGGGTGGATTCATGGGGTGAGGTGTGTGTAGGTATTGGCGGCCAATATGTTTGTCTACTTACTGCATGACCGAATTTTTTTTCTCGGTTCTCGGTTTTGACCGGTCAGTGGTTGAGTGGGCATCGCGTTTGGGTCCCACCCGGGCGACGCGTGTTCGATTCCTCGGCTAGCTAAGTCCTCCATCACGCTAAGACTCAAGCAACATTTTCGGCTTACTGTGGTGGTAGTAGGAGATTCTCAAACACTGTTGGGTTATTCGTAACCCGGGAATGTTTATCTTTCTTTTAAAAAAAATCCTCGTGTTTGAGTAAGTGTAGCTAATGTAAAAATAAAATTTTAAAAAATGTTGAGCATGCGTTTAGCATAATTTTATGACAATCGTATTTTTTAATATTAACAATTTATTTTGCACTTTGTCAATCAATAATAGAATATGGAATAATTGTTTGGGGAGGAACAACAAACTCAGCTATCAATCATATAGAAATCACACGGAAAACCAACTTAAAGGAAATACTTAAAGTTCGTAGACTGACTGAGACAGAACAAATATTCAACAGGTTTGTCGTACTAGATATTCGCAAATTATACGTTAAAATACTACTAAACTACATTTTTGGACAAAAACAAATGTTAACAAATACAAAATATCACTAATAGACCAGTTAGACAAGCGTACAAAGAAAACATAAAAATTCCGACGGTAAACATAAACTTTGGACAAAGACACCAAAATTACCATGCTATAAAAGGATTTAAGAAGAATATAAACGCTAGAAATATTTCGATTCTCAAACCTGTAAAATTTAAATTCAAGCGTCTTATTTGCAAGAGGCAAGTAAGCGAAAAAGTGGTTTTTATTTATTTTGTGCACAATTTTATAAGAATGAAAAAAGTTAGAACATACAAAACCTCAAAAATAATCTTGGCCATAAAGGGGTATTTTTTTTAATTGTTTCTCGTGTTACTTCATAGTTAAGTCATGCAAAAACATTTTTTTTAGTGGTTTACGCTTATATTTTTTGTAATGTAATTAATAATTTTATAGCAATTCCATTACAAAGAAAAGCTTTGGACAAAGACACCATAAATACAATACCATACCATGCTATAAAAGGATTTAACAGCCTTTCATTTGATAAAAAAATGTGGAAAACAAAAACAAATTCAGACACAAAATTAAAAGGTGGATTAATGGAGAAAAAACAATAATACCAAAATTTTATAACATAAAAGAATAGAACATATATATGTAACAACAATATCTTTATAAAACACACAACTCACACTGGAGCAACTAAAGTCAAAATATAGGACCGCTTTTATTTTTCTGCGATTGACAGCAGTCCAAAATTGGACTACATTTTTTTTATCAAAGTTTTTGGACCAAAGCTAACGATTTTATAATATATTTTTTTATAAATCCTACGAATGTGTGATAATTGACAAAAGGTAGATGAATTCATTGGCTATATATATATCTATAATCAGTTTTTATGTCTCCATATTAAAATTCGTAGGTATGATTTTTAAATGTGGGCGGAAAATATTCAAAAAGATTTCCAAAAAATCACGAGCAATCGGAGGAAAGAGTTTTAAATCGCGCTGTCGCTCGAGTGGATAATATATGCCAATTTTTATTTATTTTTTTCATTACCGACTCTATATATTTAAAAAAAATATTATTTATTTATGAACGCCCTTTTTGCGGGCTTTTACACATGAATAATAAGAAATATACCTTCAGTATTTTTTATTTTTTTTTTAAAGAAAGACAAACATTCGCGGGTTACGAATAATCCAACAATGTTTGAAAATCTCCTAATACCACCACAGAAAGCCGAAAATATTGCTTGTGTTGTGACTTAGCCAGTCGATGAATCGAACACGCAACGCCCGGGTGGGACCCATTATTGTACATAATTGAATTGCCTCAGTAACAATATTTTATATTTGTTTAAAGATAAATTGAAGATGTCCACTGACTTGGTATAATTATTTCCCTCTATTAGTATTCTGGGCAAAGAGGAATACATAAGGTAGTTATTCCCAGAATTTGTGCACTGAAATAAATCCAGACTTCTGGTATTACGTTGTGGTATCCGGAAGCTTATCAGTTCAAGCAATACCGGACTATCAACTAAATCATTTAAAATTTATATAAAAATACCAAGTCGGTGAAAATTCTTCTGTCTGACAATTTGAGCATATTCATATCATTTAACAGTGTTATAGTTCAACATAATTGCTGGAATACCCATTTAATTTAATTTAAAATTATATATTCTTATTGAATTTTTGTATAATGAAATGGTGGCCTCAACATGGGTAAGCCACCAAATGGGACCAATATTATTAAAATATGTTATAAAATGTACCAAATAAATAAAATAAATAATATTTAATTGAATATAAATAATAAATATATAATCCTCTATCTCAAATTTATAATCTAAAGACAATTCAGTTTTATTGTACTAAATTGTATTAAGTATTCGCCGTCTAAATTTGTCTCCCTCGGCAATCTATTAATTAAGAGCTTCACAGCACGGAAATAATTAAACCTGCGAACCTATCTATTCTAGCTAGTCGAACAGTTTGAAAGCAACTTTACGCAGGTAGCCAAGCTGCTAGTTACACGGGGGGGCTGTCTTGTTTGTCGTAATAATTTATTGATGGGATACCTACTTAAAAACTGCAGGAATATTCTGTGACACACGACCCTCTGTTGGTTCAAAGAAATTTCCACCTGACACCGATCCCGTCTTTATTCTATAATTTTAAATGAATATAAATTGTTGGTAAGGAAATTTACCAGAGTGACCGCCACGTCACGTTGCACAGTTAATGATTTGAGGTATCTAGCGTAACTTTACTATAAAACCCAAGGTTTCTATCTGGGTTTCATTTTATTTCAATAACCTAAATATCTGATCTCTTTAGAATTTAAAAAAAACAACAAACATTTTAGCTGCTTGCGACGAATGGCACCATCGCAAATACTCACTACCTCGAAACGCGAACGAGTAATTTTATATCTGTAGAGTTTGGATCTCTCCGCAGGTCGATGTATGCACGTCATCGTGATAATTCAACTAGAACTAGTATGTTTTTCTAAATCTTTATGATGGAATCTAGGAAATCAGGTGATTATCATAACTATTTAACTTGTGTTTTCGTGTGATAAAAAATATTGAAGTAACGATTTTTCAAAACGTATTTTTTCTTTGTGTAGAATTCATCGAGACTTTTAAAAATGTATCCGAATGTATCCGGCAAAATTTTACGTTTTCTGTGTTTAATGGATATTAATGTGTCAAATTAACTTTAGTTTAGTGATGTATTCGGCGTTTACTTTAACAAATTTTAATTTTTTTAGCACAAAGGCGATTTCTGATATACAGATCGTTATATACAAATTTCATAACGCCAGAGCTTACCATTATATACAGAAACACTTTTCTGTTAAAATGCAATAATTTGTAAAAATTTTGAGTCAATCTATCGATTATTTTCCGAGATTTGTGAGCGCAAACATACCGAACCTAAATTTATATATATATATAGATTGCTGTAAGTATTAAAAACGACTGTACCAGGTTGAATCGCGCAATATATTTTTTTTACAATTAAAATTTTTTTTTTAATTTACAATTTTACAATTAACAATTTTTTAACAATTTTTTCGTAAAATGATAATTTTCGTTAACTGAGAATATTCGTAAAATGATAATTTTCATAAAATGATAAGTCCCAAAAACATCCTAAAATAATAAAGTTGCACTAGACACTCAAAATTACTAGCTGCGCGTCGGGGGGACCTGATAGGGCACACAAAGAAGAAAAAGTAAGGAAACACACCTATTTAAAATTAAATTCTAAGATTCAGGTTTACGCATATTAACTCGTCTATTCGTTCGGCAAGTGAAAATGCATTATTTTTGAAGGTGAACGTTTGGCTAACAAATTATTTCCGGGATGAAAATTACAAAGTTTTGATTTGTAAGCAAGCGTACGCACGAACACATTTTCAATTATTTTGTACAACGATTTTGATTTTGAGTGAAAAGCTCACTTTGGTTGAAGACTTTTTTCAAGCCTCGCGACGAGGGACGATAATATATTAATTGACTAATTAATGATTCTTCGAGTTTAAACAAGACTTCTCGGGGTGATTGCTTGATTTACTCGGATGATAGGTTGTCGGATAGACATATTGATTGGATGATTAATGATTCGTCGAGTTTTTTTAACAAGAATTCTCGGGGTGATTGTGATTTGTTTTGAAGGATTGACTGATTGATATCTTGGTTGATTATTTGTCGAATAGATATATTGATTTACTGATTGATCATTCTCCGAGTTTTAACAAGAATTCTCGGAGTTATTATGATTGGTTGTCGTAGCTGTGTATTGGTTGAACTATTGATTGGATGTCGATTAATGTATTTATCGATTGATTGACCGATAGATTCGTTGATTGAGTGATCGATCGATCGATTGATTGATTTTTTTTAAACTTTAGTGAGTAAAACCTCAAATTGTAATATTTAATCATTAGACAATTTTAGCGACTCTCAAACGAAAATTTGAAAATCAGAAAAAATACGGCCGCATCTAGGAATCGGATTTTTCAAATTTTCGCTTGAGTCGCTAATATTGTGTTCAATGTTTAAATATTACAATTTGAAGTTTTACTCATTTAAGTTATTTCAAAAATAAATATTCATCGTAGACTTGCGGAAAGGTCAATAGATGTCACATATTAAAATAAAATGGATATAATGAACCAAGACACTATCTAGATTGCATTTAGTTCGGGAAGTGTTGCAGTTAAATGTGACCGAAGGGGATAGAGTCGAATTAGCTCTGTGGTTACAGCAGAGCTCCGGCAAGGTCTTGAGTTAAATTCCTAGAAGCGACCGTGACTTTTAATGATTTGTTTTGTTCAAAATTTTCGTTTGCAAGTCGCTAATGTTGTCTGCAATGATTGGATGATTGATTGATTGATTGATTGATTGATTGATCGATTGTTCGATTGATTGATTGATCGATTGATCGATTGATCGATTGATCGATTGATCGATTGATCGATTGATCGATTGATTGATTGATTAATTGATTGATTGATTGATAGATTGGTTGATTGATTGATTGATTGATTGATTGATTGATTGATTGATTGATTGATTGATTGATTGATTGATTGATTGATTGATTGATTGATTGATTGATTGATTGATTGATTGATTGATTGATTGATTGATTGATTGATTGATTGTTTCTATCTCTAGGCGAAGAGCTCCTGAGTGACCGCTATCGCCAAGACTCCAAGATGAGTTTCATCATCAAGGCACTGTACACCATGGCGCACGGACTGCACGACATGGCCAGCGCGCTATGCGGGCCCGGGGGCGCGTGCGCCGCGCTGTACCCCTTCAACGGCACGCTCTTCAAGGTGAGCTTTTAAACAAGCACTTAAGTAAAATGCTCTTAAATACGCATTATTGTTATGTAACGTATTTCTTTCTCCACAGAGCTATCTGATGAACGTGTCCTTCACTACTGCCGATGGGGAGTTGGTGGAGTTCGACAAGCATGGGGACCCTCCGGGCAGGTCGGTGGGTATTGTGTAGTGTTTTCTGTCCAAAGGCACCTATACCTGTCTCCAGTCCTTCCATACGTATAAATATATCCGATCCCAACATCCCTTTCAGATTTGAATTAAAATCGGTAGTTATAGAACAGAATATATGATACTTTTAACAACATTAGAAGAATTATTTTTAACTTTCAGAAAATCAAACATTTTTTGTCAATGCTTGCTACTGTAATTTTTTTATACCAAGTTTTAAGATAGATTAAAATATGTACATTTATATGTGGATTGCATAACTTATACGTATATGTATATACACGTATACACACATCATACTTGTATACATACATATATTATGCACACATTATTAAACAAAAATATCGAAAATTTGAATATCTACCAAGAACTACGTCTAGCAATAATAAATCTAATTATATCTGAAAGTGATTAAAAATACATATATATATACAGGGTGTTAAGGCACGTACGTGACTTACATTAATCAGTGATTCCTGACATTATTTGTAGTAAATGTAAATGAAATTTTTGTCTCCGGTGACTTTTTCTAATGACATTTTTTTTCAAAAAATTTTCTTCAAAATCAAACAAAAAAAATCATCTTCCGCATGTCGTCACTGGTCACTCAGCCGATTAACCATGCAATCTACCCCTTATTACCCAATCTTACCCCTCCCCCAACTGTCCTACACTTTCTATTTTTTATGTTTTTGTAAAAAAAGAAAAAACGTCAAAAATGTCACCGGAGACCAAATTTCCATTTACATTTTTTATTCCAAATTATGTCTGGAATTATTATTTACCCCTTATATTTTGCATCTTTTATCTATTAGCGAAATAACCAAATAATTATTTATATTTTATTTTAATTTGCTCATTTCTTTGTAATGGTTGAATTTTTTCCTAATGCTTTTGATGTTCGTTCGTGCTTCTGTAAAAATATGAAACTGATTCAGGTCAAAGACCAGTGATAAATTCCTGAAAAACTCTTTAAAAGCGTATCAAATTACTTGCGTGTTAACTTAACCTTTTACGTAAATATATGATTCTGATTTGAATTACTCGCCAGCGAGTATTAATGTCAAGTGTCTAGCACGTAAATTAACGCGCCCACGTTCAGGAAACTCCCTGCTCTAAATGGTTAGTTAATTAACTCCATTTACTATCTACCCATTAATACATTTTAATTAATAGTTTACAACACCTCAAACTGTGGATAGTTAGTAACTATTACTTGCAAACAACTTGTTACACCAATGATACGATGTAAATAATTCATAACCATTAATTAATGACATTTTGTTAAAATAATTGTTTTTAACATACCTGGGTTGTTCTTCTTTTTAACCTACATAATTTTTACCACTGTCACATTTCTACCATTCTGTCACATTTTGTTTTTACTCTAAATGAATCTCTCTGGATCTCAGAGGGGAAATTGTAGTAAGGAGGGAAGGAGGCCTAAAATGCCTATTGGGGTGACAAACACGAGCTGCGTGTATACCTATTTCGAATGACAACCCACGTGACAGAATTACGGCAGAAGTACGACATAAAAATTGTTGGAGACAAGTTTTTGAGGTTTTTAAAAATATTTTATTAAAAATAATAAAAATAATAATCGCTGTTACTTGATTGAGGTTTGGAGTTCAAAAATAGTTTTATATTTTATGTCGTCATATCATTTTTTGTAGCATTATAGAATACACGCAACTCGAGGTGACAGAAGACAACTGTGATTTGTATGAAATACACTTCTATCACAAACTCTTAATAAATTTTTACTACAAAAATATAAACACTTTTTTTTTTAAACGCACACAGTCGTTACGTCTTTGGTACAATAGATTTTAAAGTAATTATAAAATAATAATATTGGTTCTTTCTCCACTAACTGACGGAGAAAATAAAAATAACTTTATGTAGGTTAAAAAGAGGAACGACCCATGTCTATACAATTTTCGTATGAATTATACAGAAACTCCAGTTACTTTTTACCGAAAATACCGCCTCAAAAAAAGCAGCAATAATTGCGTCTGACAATTTTTACGACAGACGTTGTTTTTGGCTGGCAAACGATTATTATCTACACACGTAGAATTATTAAGTAGAAAATCATATTAATAAATCTAGACGAAACATTAATCAGAGCAATACTCAAGAAAATTAAACGATACAAATTACAAAATGAATGACACAAAGAGACAAAATTACAATAAACCACAAAATTACATAATTACAAAATAAAAAAATTACAAAAATTTAAAAAAACAGTTTTTTAAAATTACAATCCTCGAAAAGTGATTTTTTTTAATTTGCAATTTTTACAATATCCAAAATTACAATTTTCCATATTAAAATTTTCAAAAATTTTTTTTTCTATATTACAATTTTTAACATAACAATTATTTTATTTACATTTTTTTTAAATGTTATTGTAAAATTAACTAATGAAAAAGGTGATTATTAAAATTGCGCTTTTTAAAATTAAAATTTCACTTTTCAAAATTACAATTTTTGAAATTGTATTTTTTTAAATTACTATTTTTTAAAGTACAATTAACAAATTTTCAATTTTACAAAGTTTCCAAAAAAGATAGTTGCCAACCATATAATCAAATCTCAATTAATAGCTCACTGGAATTGTCCGGGAAAGACAGTTCCTGGGTTCGATTACCATTTTTGACCGTTACCTTTTTATTTTCTGAATCTTGTTCTGTTTCTTCAATGATCAAATAACATTAAATTAATGTGAATAACCTTCAAAGTTATTAAATTGTTGTAGTTACTAAATTGAAATAATTAAGTTACTATTTAATGCGAGTAAAACCTTTTTGTAAACGCGTGATTGATTTTGCTTCTTCCTATGGGGGGTTGTCTAACTTCAGTACTATATTTTTTTCTGTAAACAGTATGCATATTTCCCAGCATTCTCTATTCGTTTTCCTTCAATTTTTCTTTTTATTATTAGGTGTTAGCTGACTTTATTTTAGGCCTCGCACATTCGCCAAATATCCCAGTTGTCGAAAATATGCATAATGCCTCATGATATTTATGTACAAATTAATGTGTAATGTAAAATATGTGTGTCTTTCTTGAAAAATGGACAACTTTTACGAAGGGGTGAATTTGCATTGTCTTTGATAAATCTATCTTCATAATACATGTTGTCCGGATACTCGTAATATGACAATGAGTTAAAATAACATTTATGCGCCACGTTCCAGCGTGGAAGATACTCTAAATATTAACCTGGTACAAGAGGGCCATTCAGAATTGAAACGTTGCTTGAAACGGCTGTAACCGTGTTTGGTAACCAGATGTAAATAGCCAGCCACCTTCCTTTGCCCTATCTTTTTCTCCTTCGCACTCCCTTCAGCCTCACAACAAACCCCAATTGGGGATGCCATAGTTTCACTGGCTCCAGACGGGTGCAATTGCGACTCTTGTGCGGTATTCACATAAAAGAAACTAGAGTCGATTTTGGGGTTCAAATTTTGTTTATTCAAGTTTTCGTTTTTGAGTAAATCGAGTCCTAAGTTTTCAGGTCAAATTTGAACAAATCTGTCGCTAGAGGGTTAATATCGGATGTTTAATGTCTTTTAAAAGGCATCGTAGCATAGGCCCGCCTCCAAAGAGTTGTTTTTAAATCCTATAGTTACCGAAAAAAAAATTTCGATTTTCAGGTTTTCTGTGTGACATAGATTCACCAATTTTCCGTTTGTACTATGAGTTTCATAAAACCGTGTACAGGTAAAGTGTGCTGACGTGATTTTGTTTTTTAGATAAATCAAAAGTTTTATTCGGAAATTGATGAAATCTTTCACATCTAACCTTCAAACATGGGGAAGTTCTCTTTCTGCATGAGATTTTGAAAACCCACCCTTATTCCCTTTTCCCAACCCGAGTAAAGCAGAAAAAGGCCTGGGTAACGCTGTGTGCTTCACCTAAAATATACGTGGACTAAAAAATCCTAAAATATGGGTCCTATACTATACATATTTCCACACCAATATATTATAAGAATATAACATTGTTTATGTATTGTAAGTTCCATAACTTATTGATTCTTGCATGAATAATTAGGGTCAATTTGACAGGTGTCGGTGCTGGGGATTGGACACAAGACTTTTGGGTATGTAGACAAGGGCGTTACCACTCGGCCCTCAAATGCTATAAACTTCTGTTAAAATACGTCGTTTGAGGGTTTGAGGTTGATTTTAATATTGTTTTTCAGTGTGCAGCAAATTGTAAATACTGAGCTTATTTTGAATTATTTTTTTAATTAAACTACTCACCATCATAACTTAACCTACATTACATCCAATACTAAATATATATGTATCGCACCCTTTGCGAACTGGGCAATCGCCCTGGGACCGGAAATATCCGGCTTTGGCACTGATTAGAGTAATTATTCCTGTCAACAAATCGCGCTCCTGGCGTTCGAGGCAATTTCCATCCAGAAAAAAATGGCAGTAAAAAAGGCTAACGAATTAAATTGTGACCGTTAACTGTTGCTGGATATTTGCACGTGTCTAGGTGACGCCTCACGAAGTCGGCCCCTATTGTGTTAACACAAACAGACACATACATCCTATTTTAGTTTTATTTAAGGGTAAGTCTTTAACCATAAAATTGACTTTATGGGCGGTTCCAGCTCTAATTACTGAAGGAATTATCCTTACCTTAAAAACGCCTTTTTACTGTCGTGGAATCTAAATTAATGAAAAAGGCATTAATTTTAAGATTAAGGACAATTTCTTATCCTTAAAGCAGTATTCTAGTCTAGAAAAAAAAAAAAACAATTTTTTTTCTTCATATTTCCAAAGCTTAAATATTCAAAAATATCTCCTTAAAAGGATTTTTCAAAATTAGCATTATTTTAAAAGTTATAACCATTTTAATGTCGCGGGCTAGACGGAATCTAACCAAAATCTGAATAGAACCAAATTTTTAAACGCATTTTA
The DNA here is from genome assembly GCA_936435175.1 of Glyphotaelius pellucidus. Lineage (NCBI taxonomy): Eukaryota > Metazoa > Arthropoda > Insecta > Trichoptera > Limnephilidae > Glyphotaelius > Glyphotaelius pellucidus. Next base: position 28,856,295 of record OW386550.1, on the reverse strand, counting down.
CTCAAAACTACTTCTTTCGAGACGGTTGACACGATATCTCAAGTTCTACTTAACAAATTTGGTGTGAGCCTTTTCTATACATTACTCTATGGCGGGAACTAAAACTATAACAAAATTTCAATTTTTACTATTTTAAAAAAATTTGTAAAAAAATGTCTTTTTTATTTCAGACAGCCGCCATTTTGCGAAAAATAATTTTATTGACTTTTCCTAAGTTTGGGCAATATCCGCATTTGTTTGAATTAAGAATTAATTATTTTTTTTTAGATTTCTCGGAGGGTTGCAATCGTGTCAACTAGGGCGCGCCATTTTTTCAGAACTCCCACTTCAACACCCTGTGACTTTTTGAATTTTTAATTTTTTCGTTTGTTTTTTTTTTATGTTTTCTTTAATATATCAATATTTGGTAAAATAACGGCTAGTAAAAATATTTTTTTTTATTGCACCTGAAGAAAATACGTACAATTCATGATTCTAGACTAGAATACCCCCTTAGGTAGAATAGGAATCGCCCGTCAAAAGAGACTTTTGACTTTTGGAATAAAAATTTTGACGCAAGTCATCATCTCCCTTTAGGCCACCGAACACTTCTCCGTCCTGCTGACTGATTATAAAAAGGCTTTTTTACAGACTGCTATCTTCTATCTTTGCTAATTATACTGCATAACGGAGTGGTCCCAGTTTTTTAAAACCTTGTTTCTAAAGTAAAAAACACTTGGTAGCCCGTGGTCATCTTGTCGACCAGAAAACATTTTCTGGTAAGCCCCCAAAATTTCTTCTATTGAATATTCCTGTCAAGAGTATATTCAAACCTTTCACTATCTTCACGAGGCCCAGATCTCTTAACAGTGGTTTTGCACTGCATTTTCACATAATATTTTATGTTTTTTTCCTATGCCACATAACCTGCATGTTTTAAATTCCAAAAATTTGACACGCCAACGACTTTTCAACGTACCTCTTCCGTAGAGCAAGGAAATAGTATACTTTAACACAATTTTTATCATCCTTCAAACCTTTGTACAGCCATCCATTTTTGTAAATAATTATCGTTGAATTCAGCAGTGTGCAACTTTTATTGTGTGCTTTATTCTGATCACTGCACCATTTGAAGACTAAGCAATTTTATCTTTTGCGTGAAAGGAAGAGAGGTGTTTGGACATTAGAGGATGTTTCAATATATTGTCGTTCTGGTTGTTAGATACGAGATAATCAACTACCAGCGGTTGGCGGATGGCAGATATGAGTATGTCCACGTTGGAGACTGGCGTGAGGGAGATCTCAGTTTCACGGCTCCTCTACAATACGGACTGGACACCGTTCCTCCCACTTCTGTGTGCTCCAGACCCTGCGCGCCAGGATTCTATAAGGTAAGTTGCATTCTTCCATACAATATTTAACATCCACCGAGAGGGTTTCAACGCCCAAAAAATAATAATTGATCTACGTAATGCACGCTGCAGAATCGGAAGTTGTTGTCGAATTGTAGAATAATTTTAGAGTCCCAAAAGGTCAATAAAATATAATTCAAAACCCAAAGATTTAACGCTTTCATGTATGGCCTATCCTTTAATTATTTTTATTCTCTGATGAAAGAGATGAAACGTAAGCAGAATTTTCAATATGTGATAAATTTTGAGTACAAATGTTGTATCGAACGAGTCCGCAAAAGCAAATGAGATAACTAAAAAAGACAATATTGGAATTTACGCTCCCACACAGTACCGTACCGCCAGCACCCACAATTACACAGTACCATGCCGCCAGCACCATTTCGCCTCACGCCACAACCCCCAAGCAATTAGAGAGCTGCTATTGGCTAACGAGACGAGGGGCGTTTCACGCATCCTCCAAAACGATGTTTAATTGCTATTTTATTCTTCAAAATTAATTTATCAATTAAAAATGCAAACACAATTGATAATGAACACACGCAGCATAAAAATCAAACTCAAAAATACATCTCACACCTCTACAAGAGACTACAGACAGCAATGAACCCTGCCACGAGAATAGCTGCCTATTTACGTCACCCCCACCATACAACCATCGGAGCTGTGATTGGCCCATGATGAACAAAGGAAAATCTGAATCGGGAATATTTACGTCAATGAATTCATGTTCTCAAAAATTTGGAGCTAAATTCTGAGAAATTGGTGATAATTACGAGCTAAAAATAAATATCCTCGCAGAAAAATGGACACAAGCAAGTACAATCACTTGAAAACTGACGCCTACCATTGATTCTTGCACTTTAATAAAAATGTTTAATCCTTGAAATTCTACTTTGTACCACAAATGCAACATTGTATCTTTTTTTGTAAAAACAATAAAAATCATGTGAGATTTTGGTTTCGGGGATCGGGACTCTCTTGGTATTGGCTATAATAGACAAATTTTACAAATCTTCTCAAAAGTCGTAGCAAACAGGGAAAAAGGGTAAAAGAACCAACCTACACAAAGAATAGGAAGTGCTATACCCCCAAAATCCAACCCAGTTTTGCCCTATAAATACAGACCACACATCGGTCACAAATCAGTTAAAAATTACCAGCCAAGAAGAAACAATCTCGAAGAAACCAAAGTCTCCAAGTTCAAACTCTTTTCAAGTGTTTTATTTAAAAGTAATAACTTCAGTTCTACCTTCTTCCCAGTATCCCAGTAATCCCAAAGTCTCCAAGTTCAAACTCTTTTCAAGTGTTTTATTTAAAAGTAATAACTTCAGTTCTACCTTCTTCCCAGTATCCCAAAGTCTCCAAAGTCTCCAAAGTCTTCAAGCCTTTACAAGTGTTTAATCAGTTATAATAGATTCAGTTTTGCCAATTTTATTTAGAATCATTCAAAGTATTAAATTCGTGAAAGTCCATTGGCGTACGCCAAAATCCCTTGGCGCATAAAGATTCCATTGGCGTGCCATTTGTGTCCAGCTCCCTATTTTTATACAGTATATGTACAAACGTCCCGTACATTTGGTCCTTCGAGCCGGATCTACAAATAACACGCCTTCAGTCTTACCCAGTGGAAATGCCGTCTCTTCGCAGTGGCCGTAAGACCCCAACATCATCCGAGACGTCACTGTCTAAACCTGACGCCCCAGGGACGAGCCGAAACATGTCCGTGCCACCCCGTCGGACCCCGGGCCCACACACCATAGAGACGCCATCCAGTGGACCCCGTCAGATCCACGATCTACCTGTTGCGAGCCCAGCCAGGAACTCTGACCTCATCACTCTTGGCCAACTTGCTTCGGAACATGTCGCCAAGAGCCCCCACGAATCCAATACTAATAGCAGCGAGGCATCTTCAGAATCAACTGAAGACTCCCTGCGAATGCTGCGCCGGGAGATGCGCAGTCGAGACAGACAACACGCCAAACAAACAGCCGATCTCCTCGCAGCCCTGAACGCTGCGACACGCCAAGCATCCAATCAGCCGGCTCAGGAGCCTGCACCAACCAACCCGAAGGGTCAGGCTGCAACTCAAGTCCACGCAGTAACCGGCCCGTCTACGAACGAGTTTGCAACGAGATATGCTACTCAAGTATACAAGCCAGCCGGAGAGTTTGCAACGAGATATGCAAACACTCAAGTGCACGCACCAACCGGCCCGTCTACGAACGAGTTTGCAACGAGATATGCCACTCAAGTACACAAGCCAGCCGGAGAGTTTGCAACGAGATATGCAACAGCTCAAGTGCACGTGCCAGCCGGTCAGCCTACTAATGAATTTGCTGTAACCAATCCAACGGGTATATACCTCTACCCAAGGCCACCCACTTCTGTCGAGTCCTGTGAACAACATTCCCGCAGCCGAATATAGCCATCTTGGACCCGAGCGCCCACTCTATAATACAATGGGGTACCAGCAACAACCAGCATCCTCCAGCCAGGATTTCCCATTATTTACACCGCCGCATACGGCTGACGAAACGACACGGCACACTCGAGAATGGTTGCAGCATGGTAACGACCCACTGGCCCAGATTGCCTCTGTAATGGCAGAAGCGCTCCGCACTTCCCGAACCCAAGATAGTCCTCGTACATTAGAGGATGACTCGAGAATGGCAGCCCTCATCGCCAGGCAATCCGCAGCAAAAGATTTGCCCACCTTCGCTGGAGACCCACTCGAGTGGCCCACCTGGAAGGCACAGTACACTCAATCCACCGCCACCTGCCAGATGACTCCAAGCGAAAATCTCATCCGGCTGCAACGGGCCCTCAAAGGCAAGGCACGAGATACTGTGGGTCCCCTACTAATGGATCCTGCGCAAGTCCCAGAGATCATCAGCGTCCTCGAGCAGCGATACGGCAGCGCTAACTCCATAGCAAAATTTATGCTAGACAAGGTTAAAAAACTACCTTACCTCACGACCGAGGTGTCACTCGAGGAGCTTGCAGATTTCTCCGGGACGGTACAAAACCTAGTGGCATCCCTCCGGATTCTGAAAACCGAAGGCTATCTCACCAATCCTGCGCTACTGAACGACGTCACTGACAAAATGCCAAGTTCCCTGCGGCTGGCATGGCTAATCGAGATTCGCAAACAACATGCTCCGGCCACCATAACCCAGCTCGCTGCCTTTCTGAAAGAGGTGTCAAACGCAATTCCAAATAGCGGGATGGTGGACCGCATACGATCTCGACCACGCCGTGAACAAATACATGCCGGGTACCAAGAGGAAGAAGGGAGTGATCGCATGCAACTCCTACCGAGCTATGAGCAAATACATGCCGGACATCAGGAGGAAATCAGGGATGGCCCAAAAGAAAAGATCGCCCCGATAAAACGCAAAAAGAACGAATCACATACCTACCCTGGACCAAGCCAAAAAAGAAAATCAGCCAATGAAAGCTGCGCCCAATGCGGCGGCAATCATAGAACCCGCGAATGCAAAGAATTCGCAGCCAAAGATGTTGAACTCCGATGGGAAACTGTGCGCGTGGGAAAATTATGCCGCAAGTGCTTAGAAAAACACCACTCGCGAAGCTGCAAAATGAACCAATGGTGCAAAATAGGGGATTGCGGAGCCCAACACCATCCCCTGCTACACAATCCCGAGTTTGTACGAAAAAGCACTGTGGAAAATGTCAATTTATGACGCCAGAACTCCGGACAAAGAGTACTGTTGAAAATTGCACCAGTCATATTAAGTGCTCCAAACAAAAAAGAAGTGTCAGTGTTCGCTCTTCTGGACGAAGGATCCACAATAACACTTGTCGACACTGACACCGCAACACAAGTCGGAGCAGAGGGACCAGTTCACGGACTGCGAATCCATGGCGCCAAAGGAATGTGCACCTCCGACAATCTCTCGCAACGAGTAAAACTAAGATTAAGAGGTGCAGGCAACAGTAATACATTCCACATCTCTGCCAGCACAATAAGCAACCTCAACCTGCCAGAACAACAGATCCAAGGAAGGTCTGTCGTTCCGAAGCTGCTAATAGGCCAAGACAACGCTCACCTGATTGTGTCAAGAGAAGTGCGCGAATGCAATGTTACTACGCGAATAGTATCACGCACCGCACTAGGGTGGATCGCTCATGGGGGAATCAACCCCGGAGATGAAAACACGACCACCACTTTGGCATTACAACCAGAAACGGCCGCAGACATGCAGTTGAGGGAACTGGTAAAAACAAACTTCGCCATTGACTCCCTTGGAGTAACATCAGCTACCAGAGTCAATGCAAGCGAACAACAAGCAATCGCACTTATGAATGCAACTACCCGTCCTCTTCCTATAGGAAGATGGGAAACGGGTCTACTATGGCGCAATCCAGAAACCACGCTACCTGGCAATCGGCAGTGTGCACTAAAACGGCTTCTGGGCCTGGAGAAAAAGCTAGCAAAAGACACAAATCTAGCAGTGGCCTACAATGACAAAATAAGTCAACTTATCACCAAAGGATATGCCAAGAAGCTATCAGACCCTGAAGCATCCATCACCACACCTCGCAAATGGTACCTGCCCCACTTCGCAGTAACCAACCCAAACAAGCCAGGAAAAATCAGGGTGGTGTTCGATGCCGCAAGCCGATGCCGAGGAACCTCCCTCAACGACCAGCTGCTTACAGGGCCTGACCTGCTGTCCTCCCTCCTGGGGAATATAATACGCTTCCGGGAAGGAAATATCGCCATCGCTGCAGACATCAAAGAAATGTTCCTGCAAATAAAGATAAGGCAAGAAGACCAACCATCCCAGCTGTTCCTATGGAGGACATCACCCCATCACGATCCAGACACCTATCAAATGTCTTCAATGATGTTTGGAGCCACCTGTTCTCCAAGCAGTGCCCAATTCGTTCGAAATAAAGTGGCCGATACATACGAGCACGAGTACCCTGCCGCCGCAAAAGCCGTACGCACCAAGTTTTACATGGACGACTACCTAGATGCAACAGACACGCCAGATGAAGCTGCTGCGCTCGTCCAAAGTGTAAGCGCCCTCCTCGCGAAAGGAGGATTCCATTTGACAAATTGGGCGTCAAACAGCCCAGCGGCTATAGCCAGTGTGCCTACAGAAGACCGCGCCAGCTCCACAATACAGATCAACAGCGGAAGTCCCGAGACGGAACGAGTGCTTGGATTAATCTGGGACCCATCCACAGACCGCTTCCTGTACTCATTTCATGAGGCAATCTTCCCCGGCACGGCCGCACAACCTACAAAGCGGCAACTGTTGTCCATAGTAATGAAGATTTTCGACCCAGTCGGCTTCGTTGCCTGCCTTACCATCAGATCTAAGATGCTACTACAAGCAGTATGGCGCTCAAGCGTCGGATGGGACGAACCTATTACCCCTGAACACGCCCAGAGATGGACAGACTGGCTGAGTCTGCTGCACATGAACAGCATCTCAATCCCGAGACGTTGCCTCTACAACAAACAAAACAACGTAACTCTGCATCTCTTCTGCGATGCATCGGAACAAGCTTGTTGTGCCGTGGCCTACTTCACCGAAGAAATGGATGGAGCCGTACGAGTAACATTTCTTGCAAGTAAATGTAAAGTGGCGCCACTGAAGCCTCTCTCCATTCCACGCCTCGAGCTGCAAGCCGCCCTCATAGCAGCGAGACTGGCCCAGACGATCCAGAAAGAAAGCAAGGCTCTGATATCCCGCACCTGCTTCTGGACAGACTCCACAACTGTACTATGCTGGTTGCGAACCGACCCACGTGCCTACTCAACCTTTGTGGCAAACCGATTGGGCGAAATCGACGAATTAACCAACATACCCGACTGGAAATGGGTACCCACAAAACTCAATCCCGCTGACATCGGAACACGAGACTTAGAGGTGCCCGACCTAACACCAGAAGGAAGATGGTTTACCGGCCCAGCCTTTCTAACTTCCCCGGAGAGTACATGGCCAAGAGAACGAGCACCCGCCCACAAACCTGATGACCTGACACTGGAAGTCAAACCTCACTACGTTGGCCTTGTGTCCACCAGGGGCGAAGCACTCCCATCAGTAGAGCGGTTCTCCTCATGGCACAGGCTCATCCGCTCCACAGCCTGGATCCTCCGCTTTATCAGACGATGCAGAAAGGGGCCCAACAAACCAGTAGAAGGCCCACTACTAGCTGAGGAGATAAAAGCAGCGGAACACAGATGGATCAAAAGGTCCCAGGAAGACGCCTTCACAACTGACCTACACACCATCCGACAAGGTCAAAAACTGCCTGCTGGCAGCCGCCTCAACTCCCTGAACCCCTTCTTTGGACCAGACGACCTACTACGAATGGGGACCCGACTACAAGCCTTGGAAAAAACAAAGAGTGTGGCCCGCACTCCCATAATTTTGGACGGCGACGAACCCTACACTCGGCTCCTGATCAGTCACTACCACAAAAAGGCGGATCACCCCAGTACTGAGAAAACGATAGCAGAGATACGCAATCATTTCTTCATAATACGACTACGTACAACAAGCAGGAAAATAACACACGCCTGCCCTACTTGCTTCATACGACGCAGCAAACCAACTCCACCTCTGATGGGCGCACTACCACCACCCCGCCTAATGCATCACGTCCGCCCATTCACACACTGCGGGCTCGACTATTTTGGCCCTATGGCTATCACGGTCGGTAGGCATCGAGAAAAGCGCTACGGAGCCATCTTCACCTGCCTCTCGACACGCGCCATTCACCTGGAATTAGCCGCGTCACTGACTGCCGACTCGGCCATCATGGCCCTACAAAGAATGACCGCCCGCAGGGGACAACCCGCAGCCATGTATTCCGATAACGGAACAAACTTTCACGGAGCTGACACCGAGATGAGGGACGCTCTGCTGTCAATAAGTCAAGACACCAGAATGATTGACGCAATAGCTACCCAGGGCATCGAGTGGCACTTCATACCACCAATGAGTCCCCACATGGGGGGAGCTTGGGAAAGATTAGTACGATCAGTTAAAAAAGCCCTAAGCGCCACCCTAAAGGAAAGAGCACCAAAAGAAGAAACGCTACGCACCGCCCTTGCAGAAGCCGAGTTTACGGTTAATAATCGACCACTCACTCACATTTCGGTGGACCCACGTGATGAAGAACCTCTAACACCCAACCACTTTTTACTAGGGTCGGCCGGGAAACGCCCCCAACTATCCTTCTACGACAAGAAAGAAGAGGAAGTATGCCTACGCCGCCAGTGGCGCATCGGGCAACAACTTGCAGACACCTTCTGGAGACGATGGCTGCGCGAATACCTACCTACCCTAGCAACCCGGCAAAAATGGCACCACCCAACGACACCAATTAAAAAAGATGATCTGGTAATCATTATGGATCCAGCACTGCCCCGGAACAGTTGGCCACGCGGCCGAATCTTAGAAGCCACACCTGCAGCTGATGGACAAGTCAGAACTGCCCGAATTCAAACCAGCACAGGAATATACATAAGACCGGCAGTCAAAATCGCCGTCATCCTGCCTGCTCCACCAACACCTGATGAAACTACAACCCTGGCAAAGGCCCCCGATTCAGAACTCAAACATCGGAAAAGGACTCGCCCGACGAAGTAGCTAAGTACAGACAAGACTGCACGGGGGGAGTGTATCGAACGAGTCCGCAAAAGCAAATGAGATAACTAAAAAAGACAATATTGGAATTTACGCTCCCACACAGTACCGTACCGCCAGCACCCACAATTACACAGTACCATGCCGCCAGCACCATTTCGCCTCACGCCACAACCCCCAAGCAATTAGAGAGCTGCTATTGGCTAACGAGACGAGGGGCGTTTCACGCATCCTCCAAAACGATGTTTAATTGCTATTTTATTCTTCAAAATTAATTTATCAATTAAAAATGCAAACACAATTGATAATGAACACACGCAGCATAAAAATCAAACTCAAAAATACATCTCACACCTCTACAAGAGACTACAGACAGCAATGAACCCTGCCACGAGAATAGCTGCCTATTTACGTCACCCCCACCATACAACCATCGGAGCTGTGATTGGCCCATGATGAACAAAGGAAAATCTGAATCGGGAATATTTACGTCAATGAATTCATGTTCTCAAAAATTTGGAGCTAAATTCTGAGAAATTGGTGATAATTACGAGCTAAAAATAAATATCCTCGCAGAAAAATGGACACAAGCAAGTACAATCACTTGAAAACTGACGCCTACCATTGATTCTTGCACTTTAATAAAAATGTTTAATCCTTGAAATTCTACTTTGTACCACAAATGCAACATTGTATCTTTTTTTGTAAAAACAATAAAAATCATGTGAGATTTTGGTTTCGGGGATCGGGACTCTCTTGGTATTGGCTATAATAGACAAATTTTACAAATCTTCTCAAAAGTCGTAGCAAACAGGGAAAAAGGGTAAAAGAACCAACCTACACAAAGAATAGGAAGTGCTATACCCCCAAAATCCAACCCAGTTTTGCCCTATAAATACAGACCACACATCGGTCACAAATCAGTTAAAAATTACCAGCCAAGAAGAAACAATCTCGAAGAAACCAAAGTCTCCAAGTTCAAACTCTTTTCAAGTGTTTTATTTAAAAGTAATAACTTCAGTTCTACCTTCTTCCCAGTATCCCAGTAATCCCAAAGTCTCCAAGTTCAAACTCTTTTCAAGTGTTTTATTTAAAAGTAATAACTTCAGTTCTACCTTCTTCCCAGTATCCCAAAGTCTCCAAAGTCTCCAAAGTCTTCAAGCCTTTACAAGTGTTTAATCAGTTATAATAGATTCAGTTTTGCCAATTTTATTTAGAATCATTCAAAGTATTAAATTCGTGAAAGTCCATTGGCGTACGCCAAAATCCCTTGGCGCATAAAGATTCCATTGGCGTGCCATTTGTGTCCAGCTCCCTATTTTTATACAGTATATGTACAAACGTCCCGTACAAATGTGTTTGATCAAATGTTTGCCAGTAGGTACCCTCGTATATACCAGAAGGGGGAGAGGGAGTAGGTACAAAATACGCGCAAAGGGAAGACCCCTCTCAAGTTACTAGAGTCCATTGGGTATAAATTAATAAAGCATTGTGTTTATTTTTCGCGTTAAGTAATCATTTCTAATACTATGTGAAATAAAAAACTAATCCCATTTCAAAAACATCCATTAAAAAATCATAATACGACGTAGCTAGGAAAATAGCTTGATTGTCACAAAACAACTATTTTTTACGGGGTTGTGGTGGCAGTCAATAAAAAAAATGTTGTACCGATTTTTTACCATCGAGAACTGCTTCCCATTTTCAATTAATTACTCGGTCAAATGTCATTCTTATGAGTATACGCATACTTAAGAAGACTTTAAAATAAATCTATATCTGAGAGAGATGTGGCGTGCGGAAATAAATGGGGGAGAGAAAGAATATTGTTTATATATAATAATATAAATGGAAGTACCCAAAACGCATAGAGCACGTATAATTAGGGAGGCAATTGAAATTCACAAAAATCCCAATCGTATTATATGAAAAAAAGCACTTTGTAGTACACCAATTTTTATTTGAATTAATAATTAACAGCCAACCAGGTTTCGCTTAGCTCAAGCTTTGTCAGAGCTTATTACATAATTACATAGAGACACATATAAATATAATATAAGAAAATAAAACAATGAGTGAAAGAGATACAAAAAAGAAAAGAAGACACATTATTTGTGACAGAAAGAGACACAAACAGAAAAAGGGACACAAATTATTATAGGCTTGGCAAAATATTATATATGGGAATAAATTAAATATGGATTATCAGTTAAATTTATTTGATTATTAATTATGTTTGAATTATTAAACGTCTTTTTTAACTTCGAGGGAAAGCCCCATTAAAAATATTAGGGATTAAATTCCCATTTATATTAAATACCGCACAAGAGTCCCAACTGATCTCGTCTGGAGCCAGTGCGACTATGGCATCCCCAATTGGGGTATGTTGTGAGGCTGAAGGTAGTAGGGAGGGGAAGGAGATAGGAAAGAGGAAGGCGGGGAAGTACCTGGCTATTCAGATCTGGTCACTAAACACGGCTAAAGCCATTTCAAGCAAGGTTCTAATTCTGAATGGTGGTCTTACACCAGGGCGATACTGAGAGTATCATCCACTCTGGAACGTGCCGCAAATATACTATATATTATTTTAAATGAATAAATTGTGAAATAACACAAATTAATCAAATAAAATTTATTTGCCACGCCGGGATTCGATCCCGCGACCTTCGGTTTGCGAGTCCAGAGCCTTACCGCTGAACTACACCAAGCCACACCAAAACTAAACGAAGAAAACCATTTTAAATTATACTGTAATACCAACTCTTAGAGTCTTAGAAGATTGGAGCTAACTACACGGAATTGCATCTACATGCGTAAGCTTACACTTCACCACGATATTCGATTAAACATCTGCTATGATGATGAATTCTGTAATGTGTCCGAATTGTTCGCTTAAGAAGGAGGTAGCGCAACACGCCACAATACCCCGAAAATAAATCACTATAATATTAGAACTGTTTTAATAGCGTTCTCGTAAAACCTACATAAATGCAATTATTTTTTTATACTTCGCTGGGTTTTGAAGAAGTTTTTTAATCTAGACTTTCTAGACCTAGAGTCAAAAATCTAAACGCTGTACAGCGGAGATGGTCGTAGCTTACCTGTGATAATATAATCATTTTCAATCATTTTTCAATCACTTCCAAAGAGAAAAATTCAATTTCCCTTTAATTTTTCTTAGTTACCTTAATAGAGACTAAAACGTGGCATTTTGACATTTAAGTAGCCAATTTCCTGAGACCATTCAATTTCCCGCATCAATTTAAAATATTCATTTTATTAAGATTGATTCCTAATAAATTCCACTTAAGAAAGATACTTAACGGTCTGATCATCGATATAATCGTTTTTGGTGCGATTTCCGAAACACATAAACCTCCCTCCCCATGTGATCAATCTTCCCGTCTTACCCTCTGTAGCGGGTGGCTTCGTGAAAGGTAAATAAGGGTTAATATTCCGACAGTGCATGTTTCCAGCACCCCCTTGGGAAAACCACCCACACGCAGAGAACGCGCAGCCTAAAGGTTTATAACCACGGTCAGAAAAATGTATATTTTTAGTTTCATGTCAGGGGCGCGCCGTGACGGTGTTAATTGGTAATCAGTAAATATTTTTTAAATACTGTGTTTGTGAAAAGAGCGACCTAAATTCAAATGGATGTTAGGTGGGACGTACTCCGTATTCAGCGTACAGGCTGTTATTGATAGGACATCCGATGAACCTGGGTCCCTCGTAAGTTTTAAGCAACGCATTCAACAAAATCTTTAAATGATTCTAATTTCAGAACTTCCGTTAATAATTGAGCCCTTGCCCGGAAAAATGTTACATCCAACAATATTCGTGTTTAACAAGTGCATAATTTTATTAATTTATCTTTTTACTCCCATTAAATATACTTTTTTTTACCTATAAACGAGAAACAAAGACAGATTTTTTTTTAATTTTATCAGCCATCAACCAAAGTTGTTTCGCACTTCCAGAATTAAACAATTTCACTTTATAAATCAGCTCCATTAGATGACAAAAAACGTATTAAAGCCAGTTTATATGGTTGCGCTACATATATCTATAACATCGAAGTATATGTTTCCCAAATTTTGGATTCTCCTTATAGACGTTACTGTATAATTAATTTGTTTTCTGAGTAGAATACCCAATATGAAAAAGGTTGTATTTGTTCTGTGTTTTTCAAATAGTTACATTCAAATATTGAACTCGTACGTATACACTCCATTATTAAACTCGTAAGTGCACATTCAATTTTTAAACTCTTACGTTTACATTCAATCATTAAAATCGTACGTATACATTCAATAATTAAACTCGTACGTATACACTCAATTATTAAACTCGTACATGTACATTCAATTATCAAACTCGTACGTTTACACTCAATTATTAAACTCGTACGTACACACTCCATTATTAAACTCGTAAGTGCACGTTCAATTTTTAAACTCTTACGTTTACATTCAATCATTAAAATCGTACGTATACATTCAATTATTAAACTCGTACGTATACACTCAATTATTAAACTCGTACATGTACATTCAATTATCAAACTCGTACGTATACACTCAATTATTAAACTCGTACGTACACACTCAATTATTAAACTCGTAAGTGTAGAATCAATTTTTATACTCTTACGTTTACAATCAATCATTAAAGTCGTACGTATACATTCACTTATTATTATTCAATTATTGAACTCATACGTATACATTCACTTATTATTATTCAATTATTGAACTCATACGTATACATTCAATTATTAAACTCATACGTGTACATTCAACTATTAAACTCGAACGCTTACATTCAATTATTAAACTCGAACGCTTACATTCAATTATTTAACTCGAACGTTTACATCAAATAATTAAACTCGTACGTATACATTCAATTATTAAACTTGTACGCGTACATTCAATTATTAAACTCGTACATATACATTTAATTATTAAAGTCGTACGTGTACATTCAATTATTAAACTCATACGAACGTCACGCCCATGGAAGTAAAAAGCTAGTAACACGCCTCCACAGAAACAAGGCTTCAGTTACTAAAGTATATCTATCTATTAATAAAAAGGTTTTTGAACTCAAACTTACGCATGATCTCCCTTTTATTCGAAGGTTCGATTCAAGAAGTTCGATTCCTTCACTCTACACTCTACAGCAGAGGTGGGGAACCTGAGGCCCGCGAAGCTTTTTGCTGAAAACAATTACACTCAGAAAGCACTACAAAAAAATTACATTCAGAAAGCGAGAACCATTTTCTTTCACAGTGTATCAGCTATATATCAAAGTTATTATTACTAAACCCAGCAAAAGTTTAAACATAGCTGACAGGTATGTGCTTACGTATGCACCCATGTTTCTAGAAATCAGTTTAGATACAAATACGTACGTGATCCAACTTCCTGTGCTAGTATTATATTAATTTCTTAATATTATACGATAGAGAAATTAATATATTTACAAAATATTTTTATTCGACAATTCAGGAAGGAAAAAAATATGATTATATGATTGAAAATAATATGATTCTTTATATATTGCTATATATAAAGTTTCACGCCATATGCTGCAAAATTCGTAATTGGTAGGAAAATCATACGAGATTAGAAATTGGTAGGAAAGCCGTATAACGAGAGTAATACTAATTAAAGCTGCGAACTCGCTTGCAGATTCATTCAAAATAAAACCAGTTTTTAGTGTTCCGAATTTAATTATAAAATTCCAGCTGTGGGTTCATCTGCTGACATATTTTGAAGGAAAATCCTATTCATAGTGCAGTTATTATGCTAATTTTAGTTGCAGACTACGTATATGTTGCCAGAATCAAAGAAAAACCATCTTCATGTTCTGAGTGTAGTTTTAAATCAATGCATGGAGACTTAATTTAAACCATTTTTGTGTTCAGAATATAACGATAAATTAAATAATAAGTTGCAGATTTATCAAAAAAAGCTATTCTCATGTTACTAAGCGAAGTTTTACATTTGAGTTCCACACCATATGCTGCTAAATTCTGAGGAATTAACTGTTCCATGTGTAACTACTATTTAAGCTTGTGTATTCAAGTTAAAACCTGCTTCGTGTTCTAAACACAATGTAAAAATTCGAGACTCGAAGACGCAATTCAAGAGATGTCGATTCCAGAATTTGTGTACACAATTTTTTATTGGAAGAATACTCGTCACGCGTGATATACAGTTAGGGTCGGGGTAAGGGGGTAGGGGGATCGGGCGTGTTAACCAATAATGATGTATGAAAGTTTTTTTTATTTAAAATAATGTATAGAAATTATTGGTTAAAGTTATTCAGGTACGTCTCCTTTTTTACATATTTTTATTATTTATTATTATAGTTTTAAAATATATAAATAATTCGCTACTAACTAACAACACGAATCAAAACTGTAATTAAATACGTATTTTCATCTCCGTGGTCGAGGGGCAAGGCTCTAAACTAGCGATCCGGAGGTCGCGGGTTCGAATCCTGAAAGATTAATTTTATTTGATTGATTTCTGTTTTCACAATTTAATCATTTAAAAATAATATACGGTGTATTTGCGGCGGTGACCGCATAACTTGGAATGAAATCAACTCAGAACCTCTTCTGAAAAATCATTAAAAGTGATGATAAAAATATAAAAAAATTGGTTAAATGAACGTTAGGTTAGGGTTAAGGGCTATTTTATTTTTTTTTTTTTTTTATAGGCTTTAATGATTTTTCAAAGAGGCGTTGAGTTGACTTGATTCTGTGTTGGCATGGAACCATTTGCGGCATGTTCCAGAGTGGAAGATAGTTTCAGTATCGCCCGCGCCCTGGCGTAAGACCGCCATTCAAAATTGAAACGGTACTTGAAATGGCATTAGCCGTGTTTGGTGACTAGATCTGAATAGCCAGCCACCTTCCGTTGCCTTCTCTTCTTCCTCCCCCTACTTACCTTCAGCCTCACAACATACCCCAATTGGGTATGCCATAGTCTCACTGTCTCCAGACGGGAGCAGTTGGGACTCTTAAGAGATATTCACATTAAAAAAAATAATAATAAAAATACGTCATATCTTTCCTTAAAAATTATTCTACATTAAAGGACATTATAATTTTGTTCACTTATCTTACGATTGAACAGTTTCTTCTTTTTTTTCGATTCTCCGGCAATCTGGAAAAAGATTGTAAATGTGTATGTTCTCATGGCTAGAAGAAGATTGTAAATGTATGTACCCTCGTTGCTGGAATAAGATTGTATATGAGTATACCCTCATGGCTGTAAGAAGATTGTAAATATGTATACCCTCATGGTTGGAAGAAGATTGTAAATGTGTTTACCCTCATGGCTTCTCTTTACTGCATTTGTCTCTTTACTGTAATTGTATTCTTTACCATTCTTTTCTGTATGTGTATACCCTCATGGCTGGAAGAAGATGGTATATGTGTATACCCTCATTGCTGGAAGTTTGTACGTGTGTATGCCCTCATGGCTTCTCTTTACTACATTTGTCTCTTTACTGTAATTGTATTCTTTACCATTCTTTTCTGTATGTGTATACCCTCATGGCTGGAAGAAGATTGTTAATGTGTATACCTTCATGGCTGGAAGATTGTATGTGTGCATCCCCTCATGGATTCTCTTGACTGCATCTGTCTCTTTACTGTAATTGTATTATTTGACATTCTTTATTGTATTTAACACCCTGTTTACACGATAGCACATAGCAGGGAGGTAATGATAAATTAACAAGAAGTTTGGGTGAGCCCATTAAATATGTAGCAAGAAAGTGTCAATATAATAAATGTTAATTGAACTAATTAGCGTGTTGATCCTATGTGTAGAATTTCCAAACGGGGGGCCAGGAGAAGAGGTGCTGCTGGGCGTGCGTCCCTTGTGACAAGCACGAGATCCTCTTCAATGAGACAACCTGCCAGGAGTGCAGAGAGGGCTGGTATCCGAATCTCAATAAGACCGGTGAGTTACATTATCATAAACTTCAAAATATTTAAATTCGAGGTTATCTTCTGAGTCTTAGATATTTTAGGCTGTCTCTGGGAAAGGCCTCCAATCCATATCTACTGCCTTTCTGCTGTTCCTTGTGCTTAAGGATATGGTGTTGGCTTTCCACGTCATCCAACCAACTAAGTTTAGCTTTGCCAATATTAATTACTTCGCCACAATTTTCCATTCTTTCTGTTCGAGGATATGACTTGCCCTAAATATTAAACAACTTGAGTCCAGTTGTTTCGCAGAAATTCACGTGTGGCAAAGTAATCAAATTCAGCGCCATTTAATTTTTTGTTTTACAAAAGGTCTCCGTTAAGATGAAGCTGTACGTGAAATCCTATTTAGATTCATCTTTACGACAAATCGGTTTACAATACGAACATCAAAAAATATGATATAGATAAATTGACGCTTTTACTAGCTTTTCTTTGTATTGGAATTACAATAAAATTATTATTTACATAACAAAAAATATAAGCGTAAACCACTCAAAAATATGTTTTTCGTGACTCAACTATGAAGTAATATAAGAAACAATTTTTTTAAAATACCCCTTTATGGCTAAGACTATTTTTGAGGTTTTGTATGTTCTAACTTTTTTCCATTCTTATAAAATTATGCACAAAATAAATAAAAACCACTTTTTTGCTTACTTGCCTCATGCAAATACGACGATTTTAAATTTTGTACGGCATGAGAATCGAAATATTTCTAGCGTTGTTTATATTCCTTTTAAATACCGATTGTAGGTGCGTTTTAGCTCTCTATCAAATTGTATTAAATTGACAAGCTTTACAACATGATACTTAGTTTTCTTCTGCTGATCCCAATTTGTTCAAAAGCTGAAACGGATTTAACTTAAGAATCGGGATTTAACAGGGACCTTTCACCTTTTGGAACTGTCAAAAAAAATCGAATGCAGTTCTTTACTCACTCAATTTCAACCAGTAGGAGCCTTGAAAAGTGAGCTCATAATTAAAGCGGCCAATGCGGCCAGCGCGACGCTTCGTAGGTAAGGCTTCATTCTATCTCATCCTCTCGCAGTTATCGTCAGTCTTAGAGATTTTAGGCTGTCTCTGAAAAAGGCCTCCTATCCATGTCTACTGCCTTTCTGCTGTTTCGCGGGCTAAATCCTATAGATGTATGCGTTTGTGTCATTTTAGTGTCATTTCCGTTTCATCAAGTTTCAAGTCACAACGGTGCTAAAAAAGTTTCACTTAAAAACAAAAAGCGCTGAATGGCCATTCGATGATAATGTTATATTTGAATTTCTATGAAACAATCCGATCTTAAAATTTTGTCACCTATGTTTGACAGTTTCGTTTCAATTATTTTAAAGAACTCAACTTCAAAAGAAGAGTGCTCACATTGGTCATAGTCCTATCGATGATGATGATTCACATCTGATTGTGGCTGTCCAAAAGAAGAGTGCTCACATTGGTCATAGTCCTATCGATGATGATGATTCACATCTGATTGTGGCTGTCCAAAAGAAGAGTGCTCACATTGGTCATAGTCCTATCGATGATGATGATTCACATCTGATTGTGGCTGTCCAAAAGAAGAGTGCTCACATTGGTCATAGTCCTATCGATGATGATGATTCACAACTGATTGTGGCTGTCCAAAAAAGTAGGTAGGTATTTCGATTAAGGCAGTATTCTAGTCTGGAAAAAAAATATTAATTTTTTTTCTTCATATTTCCAAAGTTTAAATATTCAAAAAAGGATTTTTCGAAATTCGCATTATTTTGAAAGTTATAACCATTTTAATGTCGCGGTTTAGACGGAATCTAACCAAAATCTAAATAGAACAAAATTTTAAACCCATCTTTCTCCAAACCACTTTTTTTCGAGACGGTTGACACGATATCTCAAGTCCTACCAAACCAATTTACTTGAAATTTGGTGTGAGCCTTCTCTATACATTGCTCTACGGCGGGAACTAGAACTATATAACAAAATTTCAATTATTACTGTTTTTAAAAAATTTGGAAAGTCAAAAAAATTGCTACAAAAACGTCTTTTTTATTTCAGTCAGCCGCCATTTTGCGAAAAAAAATTATTTTTCCTTAGTTCGGGCCATAGCCGCATTTGTTTGGATTAAGATTTTTTTTTAGATTACTGGGAAGTGAAAGGTTGGATAGAGAAGATACAGGGAGGTTTGCAATCGTGTCAACCACATCAACACCCTGTAACTTTTTGAATTTTTAATTTTTTCGTTCGATTCTTTTTTTAATGGATTCTTTAATGTTTAATAAATATTTGATAAAATAATCGTTGGAAAAAAAATAATTGGTTTTTTTTTGTTACACCTGAAAAAACACCTACAAATGCTTCTAGACTAAAATACCCCCTTAAATGTGTAATCCATAAAAACAATTTATGTGATTTCAGAATGCCTAGAAGTTCCTGAAGAGCGCGTTTGGTGGTCTGACAGTCAGGCAATAATAGCCATGTGCTTCTCCTGTCTGGGATTCTGCGCAACAGCTGTTACCGCTGCCATCTTCATTCGCCACAACAACACCCCGGTGGTCAAGTCATCCACCAGAGAACTGAGCTACCTCATCTTGGCTGGAATGACCTTAAGTCACGCTGCGACCTTTCCAATACTGGCTAGACCAGCAGAAGTCAGTTGCGCGTTAAGCCGGGCTTTGCCAGGAATCAGCTTTGCAATGATCTATGCTTCACTTTTGACCAAGACGAACAGAATCGCAAGGATATTGGCAGGGTCGAAGAAGAGGTTCCCTACGAGGAAGCCTAGGTTCATGTCTGGGACAGCGCAGGTGAGGAACAAATTCTATAACCACTTTGAAACTTTAACATTTTCAAACAAAGGTTTTATTTAGAACCCAGAGACATCGCAAAAAGTTCAATGTTAAACCGAATTAACTTTGTTAATGGAACAGGGCTACAGTCAAATGAATGAGGTGAACATGGGACGTGATCTTTGTATTGAGTACTCACGCCGCGGCGCTCTGGGGTAATGGCAATATGCTGTATCTCCAAAAGCTACTTTTGGCACAAATTTCTTTTATTTATTTTTTTACATTTTGTTACATGCCTCACAAACTAAGCGTACTAACAATTTCAATTTTGGTGAAAGGTGTTACAGTGGTCGGCAAACTTATTAGCCAAAGAGCCAAATTTGTACATTGCAACGATTCAAAAAAATATTGAGAGCCAAATCTGTTTAGCAAGCATTTATTATAATTATAGCACTTCATTAAATTACGGGTTCGCTGAATAAAACTTGATTTCATACTTAATAAAGATTTTATTCACAAATAATAAAATATTGTAAAGGAATCCATAAATTTAAATCGTGACAATGACTGACAAACACTTTTTTTATTTATTTTTTATTATTTATTTAAGAAAATCAACAGTTTATTTACATTTATAACAATAAAATTAATAACTCAAGTAAAATCCAATACTAGATTTTCACGTAACTTAAAATTATAATAAACAAATTAATGGTCCTGTACCTGTGAGCTAACAAGTTTATAAAAATACAACATTGTAAATAACTTCCAACAATGTCCTTGCATCTCCTTGGAAAGTAAGTCATGTTTCTATGTTGTTATTCTTAATTTTAGGTACTATTCCAGGTTCTAATCAATAATAAGACTTCTCAGTTTACTCTTGATAAATAAAGTTCATTTTTGAAAAATATTGTTCGCACGAATATGTAGAACCGAAAAGGGAAAGAACAGCAAACGCGAGTTTTTTTCAGCTGATCATAAGAGTCAGAAATACTATTACAGGCGTTGAAGATGATCATGTCTTCCTTCTCCAGGTCTTTTAAAGTAGACCACTTGTATTGTGAACCAAGCTCAGATTTGTTCTTCTCCAATATTTCCAAATCAACCCAAAGACGTTTAATTTTAGATCTCCTTATTTCCTTGTTTTATAAATCCAGCAATTATATTTCAAAGAGCCGCACTTGAGGGGCCAAAGAGCCGCATGCGGCTCCGGAGCCGCACTTTGCCGACCTCTGGGTTAGTAGATTGACCCTTCATTTAAAATGTTGGTAACAAAATAACCAAATATATCATGTATTTTGAAATTCATGAAATGTTTGGTTTTTTATTTAAACATTTCAAATTAATTCTCTATCAAACTTTTCACCAGTTTTAAATTGTTATTGCTATTGGTTTGCGAGAAAAATAACAAAATATCAAAAAAATATATGAAGCCATTCATCTCAAATTAGTTATGTGCAGATAAAGCATATTGACACATCACGTACACATCCGCATGTGGCACGGATAGCTATCTATGCGTGAGGCCAATAAGCTGTACTCGTATCTCAAATATGCTGCCTCCCTCACGACAACGGCGTTTTAATGGCAAAACAGCTTATTCGTGGTTTCGCAAATTTTTGTAAATTAAGCAATGTTCTGCCATTACCGGGGTGTTCTTTTGGCGGTTAGAGCATTTGCCATCGCCAGTTCCTTGGCAAGTAATCACAATAAACAAATAAAAGTAAGTTTATATGATGAAGGTACATAACTCGACGAATGGAATTGAATGCGCGCTAAAGCCAAATTATCTATAAATACGGCATATTCTGGGTCGAACTAGGGTTCCGTGACTTTTGTGATTTTTGCTAGTTTTGTTTAGTTTTTCTTTCTTCTGTTATCATACCAGGGTGCATAAGTCATTGCTGCCATTATGATTAGCCCGTCAATATCCCATTTCATCAAAAGCTGGAATGGGAAAGAATCGGCGTTTAACCGGGGACCATTCATTTGTCAAAATGGCGGTGACCGTCGATTTGATCATCGACGGTCACCATTTAAGTTGACATTTAGTTGGACTCCAAAACTTGACTAGCTTCAGAAGAAATTCTGTTTTTCTTTCCAGGTAATCATAAGCTGTCTCCTCATCGGCCTCGAAGTCGGAATATCTGCCACAATGCTCGTGCTCGAGCCTGCGTGCGCCACGCACCTATACCCGTCCCGCGACCGCGCCGTGCTCACGTGCAACACGAGCGCGCGCGGCGTGCTCGCGCCGCTGGCTTTCGACTTCGTACTCATCGCGCTGTGCACGCTATACGCAGTCAAGACGCGCAACGTGCCGGAGAACTTCAACGAGGCGAAGTTCATCGGGTTCGCAATGTACACGACGTGCGTTATTTGGGTGGCGTTCGTGCCCATCTATTTTGGGAGCGAATCAAAGGTGAGTTCAAATAAAAGTGATTAGGAAGAAGTGGATCTACTTAGCTATATATTTGGGCAAGGGATTGTAAAGGGGGGGATGAGATGAAGACGTGATGGGGAAGGTTTGTGTAAGGGATGGGGAAAGAGTGGGTAATTGATGGGGAAGGGGTAGGGAAGGAACGGGGAACAGATAAGAAAGATATGAAAAAGGGATAGAGAAGAGGGTAAGAAGGCGGGGAATATATGGGGAAAGATTTGGGAAGGGTTGAGAAAGGGACGGGAAAGGGATGGAAAGGGGTGGGGAAGGAATGGGGAAGGTATGGGAAAGAGAAAGGGTGGGGAAAGGGTGGGGAAGGAATGGGGAAGGGATGGGAAAGGGAAAGGGTGGGGAAGGAATGGGAAAGGGATGGAAAAGGGAAAGGGTGGGGAAAGTGCGGGGAAGGAATGGGGAAGGGATGGGAAAGGGAAAGGTTGGGGAAAGGGTGGGGGAGGAATGGGGAAGGGATGGGAAAGGGAAGGGATGGGAAATAAAAATATCATTTTAAATTAGGCAAGTTAGTGGCATTAGTAAAATCACTTTGGTCTGAACATTAAATGACTCGACTGTTACAACGTTAACAAAACCACAAGAGGAACGTATGCGCGGCCTATTTCGGCCAGTTTCATACAAATCTTAAACTTTGGATTTGAGATCAAATTACACAACCAAACTGAAAAATTATGTTTGTAATCAAAAGGTTTATCAAATACCTAGTACGGATGTGAGCTACTTTATTTATTTTTGCTTTAAATTATAAGATGTAGGCCATTAAAATTTTTAATGTGTCACTATTTTAGGGGCATTTTGGGCAATTATTTGTGAGGAAATGAAAACAATAAAAAAATAATTTTACTTTATTTAGCATAGAAATATAATGAAATATAAAATAAAAAATAAAAATTAACAAAAAAAATCATTTTGATGGGTGTAAATTTAAAATACAAATTACGTATTTACGGCGGAACAAAATTTTGTTGTTTATACAATAAAATTAGTACCCAAAAAATGCATTTTTAACAATGTTTTATTTTTTATTTTATTTTTCATTGTATTTGTAAAATAAACATAGTAAAATTATTTTTTTATGTTTTTCATTTGCTCACAAATAATTGCCCAAGTTGCCTCGAAAATCTTTAACGACCTATATTTTATAATTTAAAGCAAAAATAAATAAAGTAGCTCCCATCCGTACTAGATATTTGATTTACCTTTTGATTACAAAAACATTTTTTCAGTTTGGTTGGGTAATTTGATCTCAAATCCAAATTTAAGATTTCTATGAAACTGGCTGAAATGGGCCGCGCATACGTTCCTCTTAACTAACCAACTTGCCATTTCTCCACAAGGGTAGACAGATAGGATAGAGCGCCACACAAACTTTCTCACAGCACACACCCCTTGCTTCATTCACATTCATACATCGTCCAATACATACCTACCTACTCTGTTGCTATTGTCACACTTGACATGACCCGATTCAAGTTCACATTTGATTCACTTGATCGTACCAACATGCCGTAATCATCAAAATCGTTGAAAATGAAATATGTATCATGAAAACTAATTTGAATTATTTTCACCAGGTAATCACGATGTGTATGTGCGTGACCCTGAGCGCCATGGTGACGCTTATCTTCCTGTTCTTCCCCAAGCTGTACATCATCGTGTTCCGGCCGGAGAAGAACAACCGCGCGCTGTTCACCACCTCCAAGTCCATCCGCTGCCACATCGGGGCCCGAGTGGCCACGGCGCTCACGGAGAAGGTCAGCGGCAGCAGTGCAGGCGGGGGCGGCAGTGTTGGGGCGGGAGCGGGGGCGGGCGCTGGGGTCAGCAGGGACGGGAAGACGAGACACAGCGTTAACTGGAATGATGGGGGGAAGGAGAAACAAGGTAATAACAAACCTCAGCCAGGAGTCTCTAACTATGGCCCGCGGGCCCCACCAATTCTGCCTGACATAGTTTTTTTGACGTGATAACGTCTATAAATCGATGAACGCCGGCTGCACTCGCGAAAAAGTATGACTCATGTCATGTTCCGCCTGAGCCGAGTGTGCAAGTGAGAGCGCGAAAGAAGCGATAGAGAGGCACGATCAGCCTAAGCATTCGGCTTGTGACTGTAAAATTCTGTGTAAAAGTTTTCTTATGATGTTATCACGTAAAAGTATTGTCCGTAAGCCGACTTTACAGACAACCAATTTTTTTATTAACTTTAGACCTGAAGTTTTTGGAAAACAATTTCCAGAGGAAAACTGAGGGCCCTGAGGAAAACAATTTCTCTTGGGGCCTATGCCTTTTTGACGGCCAGCGTGGTCTAGCGGTAAGGCACTTAATCTTGACTCGCAATCCAAAGGTCGCGGGATCGAATCCCGGCGTGGCAAATAAATTTTATTTGTCTTATTTCACAATAAATTCATTCAAAATAATATTTAGTATATTTGCAGCACGTTCCAGAGTGGAAGATACTCTCAGTATCGCCCTTGTGTAAGACCACCATTCAGAATTGAAACGTTGCTTGAAATGGGTTTAGACGTGTTTGGTGACCAGATCTGAATAGCCAGGTACTTCCCATCTTCCTCTTCCCCATCTCCTTCTCCTCCCTATCTTCAGCCTCACAACATACCCCGATTGGGGATGCCATAGTCTCACTGGCTCCAGACGGGAGCAGCTGGGACTCTTGTGCGGTATACATATATATATATATTTTTTTAAATTTCATCTTTGAATGCTATGTGGAGGATTTTTTAGGGAAAGAAAGGAAAGGAAGTTCTGGGAAGGTAAAGGTATGGGAAGGAGTCAGTGTGTCCAGGAGTGACGGACATAAGAATCTATTCCGCTCACTGCGGTGCAAGGTGAGAGAGAGAGTCTGGCTGTAAAATATCTCCCTCAACCAGTCTCTCCCGATCCGGCACGCTGTAGGTGAGCAGACGCTTCCGCCGCCAAGACCTAGACAAACCTCACCCCAAGAACCTGGGCACCCCTGCTAAGTGTCATATGGCAGGGGTTTTGGTTGGAATGGTTACCCATATGTGTGGTTTTATGTATTACCCAATGAATGGTTACCCATACCCGCCTCCCAGTAAAATTTAGAATGTTAATAAATCGTAGAAATAAAATAATCAGACGTTTTTATTTAACAACCCACTAAGAAACACAATAACCGACATATGCAATGAAATTGAACAATTTAACTGTAATTATTAATCTAAAAAACTTACAATAAGTGACTACATAGATAATTCACGAAGTGAAGTAATGACACTGACTGCTCAGTGGCTAAGTTAGCATCACATTTGGGTTCCATCCTGGCAGGGCCGGACTTCCGCTGGAACCACCGGACCGCTTCCCAGGTCCGAGAGAACCGGGCCTGGGACCCCAATGTCGGAGAGGGCCCCAACTAGGGACTTTTTTTTACAAATATTTCAACACTACTTGTACTTACTTGCACTAATTTTGACAATGAAGGTGTGGCTAGAACTTAGAACACCTAACTAATAGATTTTGATGTAAGAAAATCAAGTTCAATGAAAAAAAATGATTGAACGCAATTCAGGAAGGACCACCTACGGAATACCACAAGGTTCAATTCTTGGATCTCTGCTGTTCTTCAAAGTGACTTAATGTAACATTTACAACTTTACGCTGATGACAATGGATTGTATCTTAAAATAAAAACCAAATAAACTAACACAGGCATAATTAAAAACCAATGATAATATTTGGAATAAATACTTAATAATAGTAGATCTCACAAGATAGGATGACCAAGAAAGTTAATTAGTCAATTAAATGTTTTAATAATTATTTTGTTTCAGGTCAGGCTGGTCCAGCACGTCCTAAGCCAGAACTTCGTACCCTCTCCTGTCAAACCGGGAGTGACCTTTTGCAGTATCTCCTGCTAAGTCAGAAAGTTAATGTTTCCGTGCAGGGATGTTCCCCCACGGAAACCTCACCCCACTGGGCAGAACTAAACCCCAAAGCCCTCCTAGAAACCCAAAACAAGAAGTACTGCCTCAATGGTAAATCTCAAAGTCCTAACATGTCTGTTAAGTCTTTAAATCCTCTTTTGCTAAGAACCAAACACACTTCAACACCGTCTCTCAATTCTAAAGCTAGGATTAGAGAAGAGAGTGTATCGGAATGTTCTCTAAGTGACGAAGACATGACTCAAATAAAGAGCATTACTATAACACTTGGTTCAGCAAACTCAATTAATAACCATGTTTATTTAGGCAAGGAGAACGGAGCTTTTCCAAGTGAGAATGTTGACACACTGCGCCTGAGGACTACCATTCCGGAGAGGCCGAACAACCAAATTAAGGAATCAAACGGCATATCAAAAAGCACATTTTAGTGCATTTTTAAATATTAAACATAGCGAGCATTCAATTGTCTATAATTAGTCAAAAATTTAATATGTATTATAATGTTGTATCATTTACTTTTCATAAAAATTTAATTTTGGTTCCACTTGGTGGTGCACATCAAATGTGAAAGTTTTGTATGTATTATTGTAGAATAACCAAAGTATTGTAAAACGGGTATAATTAGAATGAAGTCAATGAGATTTTACAATAAATTTAATTTTTAGGTGTTAATTAATAATATACTTACCAAAAATATGATGTAATTTAGGTGCTTGCCTACCAGTAAAATTTTAAGTATGTCTGTAATTATGTCTAAAATTTGTAGTTATTATGATATTTTTTATTAGTGATGCAAAGTCAACGTATTGAATGTATTCTTAATTAATTGCTTATGGTTAAAAAAATGTGATTTATCTTTGAAGTCAAGGTGTCTAATTTGGACTTTTTCAAAAGGGGTTATCCAATAAAAAGATAATATTATAAGGTACCAAAAATTGTCAGAAAAGATGACAGCTCCCAGTAAGGTATGTTTTTAGGTTTTCACGGCCAAAAAGTATTTTTGTGATTGTTTTTGGGGTGTTATGCCGTGTTT
Source organism: Glyphotaelius pellucidus (assembly GCA_936435175.1). Classification (NCBI taxonomy): domain Eukaryota; kingdom Metazoa; phylum Arthropoda; class Insecta; order Trichoptera; family Limnephilidae; genus Glyphotaelius; species Glyphotaelius pellucidus. The sequence continues at coordinate 28,829,089 of OW386550.1, read as the reverse complement.
CGCTACCTCCTTCTTTAGCCAACGTTTCGGACAGCGTTACAGTGTCCATCATCAGGGCAGATGAGCAAATGATATTGGTGAGAGTGTTTACTTATGTGTGTCGAAGCGATACCGTGCTGCCAGCTCCATTTCTCTACGAGCTGGTGTTAGAAAAAATTCAGCATGGTTTTTTGCGTTTAGTTTTGGTGTAGCCGTCAATTACTGGATACCAAGAACTATTGAGCTTAGCTCCGTCGTCTCTGTTAATATTGATGGGGTTTTTATGGATTTCAATTGCCTCCGTAATTAGGCGTGCTCTGTAAGGGGGCAGTGGTGATGGGCAGTCCATTGTCGCCAGTTCTAGCCAACTTTTTTATGGAGAAGTTTGAAGAAGTGGCACTCGGCACAGCTTCGGCTATTCCTAAAGTATGGTGGCGCTATGTCGATGATGTCTTCGCCATCTGGCCTCACGGAACAGAGAAACTGAACGAATTCCTGGACCATCTCAACTCACTCCACAGCAAAATTAAATTCACAATGGAGCTGGAAAATAACCAAAAAATCCTGCCTTTTCTAGATGTGGAGGTGATGCGAAAAGAGGATGGTAGCCTAGGACACACAGTTTATAGGAAACCAACACATACAAACAGGTATCTCCACGCTGATTCGCATCATCACCCCGCTCAGAAGAGAGGACTCATCCATACTTTGGTAACCCGAGCGACCAGAATATGTGAGGAGCCAAAACTCGGATTACAACTGACCAAACTCACCGATGCACTGGAGCGTAACGGATACCCAGCAAGGCAGACAAGGCAAATCATAAGAGCCAAATCAGCACGAAACGAAGACAGGGGTGAACAAGAGTCAAAAGGCTGCGCTTTCCTGCCTTACGTCCATAATGTAACAGACAGAATTGCCAGGCTGTTGAGAAGAGAACATCAAGACGGTCTTCGGAACCACAACTAAAATCCAAGACCTACTGAGGTCGGCAAAGACTAAGTTTCCTCTGGAAACAGATGGAGTATATAAACTCAGCTGTTCCGGATGTGACAAGGTCTATGTAGGCCAGACAGAGCGAACGATCTCCAAAAGGATTTCGGAACACTTTCGTGCTTGTAAACTTGGCCACCCTGACAAATCGGCAATCGCCGAGCACTTAATCGAAACCGGCCATTACTTTGGATTTGTTCCCGAAGTCCTGGGAAGACCCAAAACTTACAGAGCACGCCTAATTACGGAGGCAATTGAAATCCATAAAAACCCCATCAATATTAACAGAGACGACGGAGCTAAGCTCAATAGTTCTTGGTATCCAGTAATTGACGGCTACACCAAAACTAAACGCAAAAAAACATGCTGAATTTTTTCTAACACCAGCTCGTAGAGAAATGGAGCTGGCAGCACGGTATCGCTTCGACACACATAAGTAAACACTCTCACCAATATCATTTGCTCATCTGCCCTGATGATGGACACTGTAACGCTGTCCGAAACGTTGGCTAAAGAAGGAGGTAGCGAAACACGGCATAACACCCCAAAAACAATAACAAAAAAAAAAAAAAAGCTCCCAGTAACATTATTAATTTCTTCTTTTAAGTTTCAAATTAATGTAACTCCATTAATGGGGGACTGAATGCGGTTGGCGCTAACAAAAACTTTCCAAAGAAGAGAAGCTAGCAGTTCAAAATGGAGTGCTGGTACGTACCCTGTTGTATGGCAGTGAGGCATGGAACTAGCAGAGGAAGGATGAAAGTAGACTGAATGCTGTAGAAATGAGATCCATGAGGCGTATGTGTGCTAAAAGCATGTATGATTATGTGAGAAATGTGCAGATCCGCAAAGAATGCAAGGCTGATGTAAACGCAATGAATGAGATTAAGAAAGGGATGCAAATGTGAATGATAGAAAAATTAGGGAGGAGGCGCGAGGAAGACATGGCACGATCAAGTGAATCAAATACTTGAGTCGGGTCATGTCATGCAGGGTCAGAATAATAGATGAGCATGTTTGAGACGAAATATGAATGTTGAGAATGTGAAAATGGCGTGATGATTAGCTAAATTTCATGATTATACCATTACCTAGTCCCTCAAAGTTAAGAATAAGTCTCATATTCCCTACAGTTATTGGTGCTTTCCACTTGCTGGCATAACAGTGTTCATGTTAACAATAATAGTCCTACTAACTTCTTCAGTGAGGTTCTATCCATATTGAGCAGTTGCCTGGTTCACTTGAGGATTGATATGAAAATACATCTATTTTGAAAATGTCGACCTAGTTGTGCCATCTCTTGGGTAGGCTAGAGGCCAATTTCAGATAAATGTGTGTGCTACCTAAAGTTAATAGAATGCATTGTCATCGACGAGTCTATTTACCGAGTTTCAGCTCGAACGGATGTCGAGAAGTGAGTTAATTTACACTTCCGACAACAAAATCAAAATTCAAACAGATGTTTTAAAAATAGATGCGTCTTGACCATTTTCTTGTGCTTATCCTAGTCAGGTTGGGAACCTGCCATTTCCTCGAAGCGTCTCAAGACTCTCTGTGCACTACTTCAAAAACCTTAGTCCGTTTCAGGTCCAGCCTCTAGAACTGTGCTTTCCCCAGCTGAAACTGAGGCTGTCAAATATAGATTGTCTCCTCCAAATATAGAAAGCTCCAGCCAGTCTCATATGCAGAAGTCATTCTACTGATAATCTGATCTACGCCATCTGAAGCTATCCCATCTGTGACTTTTCTATGCAAGTTCTTTGCCAAGCAGGTATAAGATCTTCAAGCTTCTTCGCTAATAATCCATCAATCATATATACCAGCTAACACAATACTGGCTTGATAAGTAAAAGCACAACTGTGTTTCAATAAGAACAATAGGAATGTTAACATATAAAATGTGTATATACATATTACATGTATAGTATTTTATGTTTTCAAGTTGAAACAACTAAATACTGTAAACTTTATTGTGATTAATTATGAAAAGGTTTTAAAAACCGCTCAGTCTAGTTGATAAATTACATCACAAGTTAGTACATATATATATAATGTTTAATATTATTAATTCAAATAAAATTTTGAATTTTTTATTGGGAATCACACGTAACAAGTTTAATTATTAAAAAACATATATTTCTGACCAAATTTTTTTTGTAAAACAAAACTGTGTGTATGTTTGAAAAGGGTACTTCAGTTGGTGATAATCTTCTTTCAAAATCACTGCAAAATGGGGATAGTTCAAACTTCCAATTTGGGAGGCAGGTGTGTTGGGTGCTGCCGTCCCGGGAACCATTTATTGGATAACACCTCCGTCATAGGTCATCCCAAGCGGTTCGCTACGTTTAGTGACTTAACGGGGGTGTCTGGATTCATGGGGTGATTATCCGGGTTTTGGTGGTGGATGCACAGCAGCTGCGTGGCAGGCAGGATCGGTAGAGACTGGTTGAGGTTGACCTTTTGACCTCTTCAGCAAGGCTCTGCTGGTGGGAAGGATGGATTCATATGTCCACCACTCCTGGAGACACTGACCCCCCCGATTCCTTCCCACCTCTCACGTCTTTTTCCTTCTCAGAACTTCATCTCCTTCATTTCCACAATATACCCTATATGTGCGGAGGTAATTTAACAAAAAAATGTAAACAGAGAATTTTTTTTAAATGTAAAAGGATATACGTGAACAATTTAACAGACCCCGTACATTATAGAAAAATTAAAATGTATTTATTATCGTAAGAAATTTGTAAAAACGTGACTATAAGTTATTATTATCATTATTGAAAATAAGAATTAATATTTTAAATAAGCACTCGCGGTAAAACCATGCATGTGGCAATTTGAAGGCTATGGGCCTTACTAATAGAAGCAATTTATATTTAACACAACTGATAAACAACCGATTACGATACATAAATGGTTTATCAGTTGTGTTAAATTTTAAACACTGTTTATTAGTAAGGATCATAACGGTAATATTAATGGTAATATATATTTTAAAAAACATTGGGAAAGGTACGCTTAGATGTTTTCGGTTCCCAAAAATTGGTACGCACAAATAAATCAACAATTGCAGCATTCGCAAATAATGTTTGTCTAATCTGTGTACAGCGCAACAGGCATTAAGTATGCGTTTTTTTAAGGAAAACTTATGATTGTCAATGAGTGCCACATAAACGCCTTCATTCAGTAGATATTCTACATTTTAGGAATGAAGAAAAAAAAATCATGGAAAAATTTATAGGTAATGTGAAAAAAAACATATTTTGTCAGAAGGTCAAACCATGTCCGTTTTGCAATAAAATCCAAATAAATAGACTATTTTTTAATGTATCCAAAAACTAAAAACTGTTTTGGAAAGCTGATGAATTACGCTTTCAAATTTTATAATTCGAAATAAACATATAATTTTTTAAATATAAAAATTTTGCATGCAAGCCTAAAAAGTTTTAAAAATTGCTCACCTTACGCTTTTTCTAACTAAAATTCCTGATAACGAAAAAAATAAAAACACATACAATTTATTAGGCAACTGTATTTTAAATGTTTTCGTGAGCTCACTTTTTGTTTTTTCATGTAAAAATAATTAATAAAAAATTCTCAAACTTTCATAATTTTTTTATCAAATTGCATTCGGAAACTTTGGATTCATAAAGGTGTACATTTTAATTATTTTGCAGTTAACTTTTAGATTTGAATGTAAAGCGTGGTGTTTTCTCTTTCTAACAACATTTAGATCATATTTCTAACCATGATAGTAAGGGAGACAACGATTTCTATGAGACCTAAATGAGTTGTTCCAAAAACCAAACAAATAGACCTGACAGGTTAATTTCCTGTGTGCATGTACATTGTAGGTTCGTATTGGTTACGATTTTTTACTTTGTATTGTACTCCCAGTCATCACAAATCCATCGCTGGGAGAGTCATCATGAAATACCATTTGATAATGGTAACACATAATCCTACATCGGTAGTATAAAATCATAGAAGTCTAGGAATAGGGGAAATCACTGCATATCTCTCTATTATTATTATCTTGTTCCACTTCAATCTATGTCTACACACATTTACATGATAGATATTTTTTATCTCCCTTGTAAAATGGCCATTATATAACTTCTGTAGAGATGGATTTGCATTCGGATAAAAATAATTCTGATAGCAATATGTATAGTAACAAAAATTGGTTAGAGTAAAAAATGTATTCATGATTGATTCATTTAATATGCTTTTTATTGGCATGCATATTTTTTAAGTTTATAAAATTTATCAATTTTTTTATAATAATATTCTATCTAAATATTTAAGAAAAATTCTTTCTAGTGAATCATTTTAGGTATAATATACCATACACATTATCAGCCATACTAATAAAAAAAAACACTTAGTGAAAACGACCAAATGGTGTTTTTGTTTCACACCGGGTAAAGATTGTACATTTTAATTTTTAGAAGGTTACTAAGGGGCCATCCATAAATTACATCACACGAATTTCATGATTTTTTACCCCCCCCCCCCCCCCCCCGTCACTGTCACACATTGTCACATTTGTGAGATCCTCACCCCCCTAGTGTGACGTCACATAACATAACATTAACAGGTTTGCATTTTATTAATTTAGATTTTTACGTGTGACATCACAGAACCGATGACACCCCCCCCCCCCCCCCATACCCCTTGTCACACTTCTCTACCCCCCTCCCCCACCTTAGGGTGTGACGTAATTTATAGATGGCCCCTAATAAAAAAATTGAATTTTTTTGTTAGCCACACTGGACTTCGGTGGATCTGCGTATGTAAACTGTGCAGTCCGCCATTTTTAAAATAAAAATAACCGTTTTGACATATGATATTTTACGCGCCATTTGTATGTTTTGTTCAATATTTTATATTATAATGACCAATTCACTATTATATTAGTAAAATTCATCATAATTACTATTATTTGTGATATTTGTTTCAGTTTTAATCTTTTAAATAATCTTTTGTTGTTAAGGGGGCCATCCATAAATTACGTAACACGAATTTCACGACTTTTTGACCCCCCTCCCCCTGTCACATTTATGAGACCCCCTCCCCCTGAGAATTTCATGATTTTTGACCCCCCCCATACCCCTTGTCACACTTCTCTACTCCCCCTCCCCCTCCCCCTCCCCCTCCCCCTCCCCCTCCCCCCCCCCCCCCCCCCCCCCCCCCCCCCCCCTTTAAGGTGTGACGTAATTTATGGATGGCCCCTAATATAATTTTGCTAATGGTTAAAAGATAGGTTATTTCTGAACCATTATTTTTTAAATGACTTTTCTGCGAGTTTAATAAAACTTCCATGCAAGTAATGGTATTTAATAATCATGCATGTAAAAATAAATAAATACAAATTCGAGATATTCATTTTTTAGTAAGGCTATGTGTGTTCGCACAAAAACATCCCTTCAAGTATTACAATAAGCCTTTGTAAAATAATAATCTCATATTATTTATTTTAAAATGTTATTAATATTATGTAATGCCAAAATTAATGAGCTTGTATTTCACAAAAAATTTTAATTCTATGCACATTGAATATAAGTTACATATTTTTCTTAGAATATGAAATAAGCACAAATAATATTAAATTACATATAATGGTGTAGATAATAATTTATAATGTATAAAAACTAAGTTATACCTAATAGAAATTTTGTCAGTGTTAAAAACATAAATCTTATCGCAATAACAATTTATGAAGTGTCTTCCTTTAATCAATAAAATCTTTACTTAAATAATTAATTATTTATTTACCAATGTACCATCTTCATCATCATCATCAGTCACCTCTATTCGTACCTCGGTTGGATAAGGTTCCAACTGACATTTTTTTTCAAAAATGATCTTTGGATGCAAAACCATTTGTTTTGCTCATTTTTATAATCAAAATAATTTTCAGATGAAGTTTTAACATCAAGCTTTTAAAGCTTCAATTTATTTTACAAGGTTCTAACATCACTTGGAACCTTTTGCAATTGCCATTGTGTTTGTATCTGACAGTTGATCATTTTTACGAGGCGCAGTGCAGTTCGTCACTTTAGTTACGTAGGGTTCTAACTTCGCCTTAACATGTTTTTGCAAAGACGAATATTCATAATCCATGTAATGTTTTTTGATTTTGAGGTTCAATCTTCTGTCAAGAATCTCAGTTTAACATATTCTAACCAATCCTATGCCGCAACCGCGCCGGCGCGTGCCGAAAATTTAAAAAAAAAAATTTTGGAATGCGATTTTAATCCTTATGTATAAAGAAAATGAATGAAGGTCTGAATCACTTGGGGCATTCTTGTTCTTGACGTAACAGATATCAGAAACACACCTAGCCACTCAGAATAAATTTTATAAAATTTATCCACGACTTCGACCTTCATTTTTCCCACAATTCGAGCTGTCAAACTGTGAGCGTAGTGGGCTATGAAAAGATCGATAAAACCATTGTCAAATAAATGCAAGTAATGTTGTTTTTATGCATAGTTTATTGTTCAAGGAATGTGTTTCGGTAAATATTATATACGATAGCACAAAATAAAACCACAAAATATTACGTCGATGTCAAAACTTCGCAAAATTTACAAGTTTCCTCCCGTGGCATTTGAAGTGTTAACTCGTCAAATGCCACGGAGCAAACGGGTAAATTTCGTAATGTTTCGACTTTTACGTAATATTTTGCGGGTTTATTTTATGCTATCTTATGTAATATTTACAGAAACACATTCCTTGAACAATAAACTATGCATAAAAACAACATTACTTGTGTTTATTTGATGAATTTATACGTTTTACGATCTTTGCATTGACCACGGCGCGAGAGCGACTGACGCCAAACTGACAGTTGAAAGGCGGGAAAAAATCTAAGCCCGTTATCATAACAATTCCACAGAAAATATATTGCTCCGCTAGGTGGGTTCACGGTATCTTATACCTTATGAACAAGAATGCCCCAAGCGATTCTGACCTTCATACGTTTTCTTTAAACATAAGGGTTAAAATCGCATTACATTTTTTTATTTTTATTATTCTGGCCTGTGCACCAGCGCACAACCGCCAATCTAGCCGTTAAAGTAAAATATTCAATTAGAATGGCATTCTGAAAATGTAGTCAGAACCTTTTGCGATGAATTATTATGACCTAGCTAGTTGCACATGGTTCTATCTGTACATTTAGGTACGTTCTAAAACTGTTAGGTATACTTCCTATTTAAATATTTTGAAGGAGATGTTAAAATAAAATACTTCACAAGATTCAAACTCGGTATAGATTACGAGAATCGTCTTTGCAACTTGGCAAACTTGGCACCTTAATCTCAGAACAAGGTAAAGTGAAGTTGGAACCCTGTCCAACCAAAGTGACATATTATTATCATGGTAAATGCAATAAGTTCAGTTGAATTTTGACAAAATATTATCAGGTAAGGAATTTTAGGAAAGTGAAAAGAATGCTTGCAATTTTCCAGTTTTTATTGCATTTTATGTTACAAAGATGTTATGTTTAGATATACACAGGTGTATAGCAAATAATATAAAATCATTTGGGAATTTACGAGTTAGCGTTGGGTCCACGGCGCCTGCCGAATGCTTGCACGAAGTTCACGAATCTAAAACAATAATAAAAGAACAGATTAAGTATTATGTAAGCATAGTAAGAGAAAACAAGTCAGCCACGTGATGAGGACACAAGAAGCTTCGTTGTGAGGATGCAAGATGATTTGTTGTGAGGATACAAGATGATTTGTTGTGAGGATACAAGATGACTCGTTGTGAGGATGCAAGATGATTAGTTGTGAGGATACAAGATGAATCGTTGTGAGGATACAAGATGATTTGTTGTGAGGATTAAACTATTGTGATGAAAAAAACAATGTCCTCCAAATATAGAAAATTGTATCTTTGTGATGACAGAATGGATAATACAGACATTGTGTTTATTAACTAGATCCACATTATTTGTGCAAAAAATATCCAGTACATTATGGTTACAATGAAAATACAAGGACAATATGCTATTCTGTTTCACACATTTTGTATTGTTACTTCCGAGATACTTTCTTCTTTGAAATTTTACAAAAACCAATGGGGGAACTAAAAATAAAATTATTTATAAGTTCATTAGTTCGTTACCTATAAATAAAGTTCGCTATAAACACAAAGCATCGCAATTTTAGCCATCAAGTCAAAAAATCACCAGTAGCCTTGCTGTTGTCACAGTGTGAAGAAAGTAAGTACATATCCATCATAAAAACTTTAATATTTAGGTTCAGACTAGTCATAAGAAAAATTGTCAACTGTTCCGATACGAGAAACAAATTTTGAAAGACCAGCAATATGGTAAGATTCAAGAAACTAAAGTTACATATACATATCTATGAAAGAAAGAAGAAAGGGAGGAGATTTGGTTGAGACTTTCAAAATAGTTGTCCTGGTAGTTAAGAATTCTTCATGTCAAACACAAATGTAAATTTCCGTAGAAGCTCAATAAAATCGATAACACCTTTTGCTTCCAATCCTAGAAAACACTTCCACACCAATAGAGTAGTGGAAGCATAGAACAAACTTCCACAACATGTCATTGATGCTTTTAATATAAATCAATTTAAAGCTCGATTGGATTCTTATTTGGAGAGAAGAGATTGACTTATTTTTTTTTAATTTAAATAAACTCATTTATGTACTATTCAACTTATTGTGAAATCAGCAGAAAGCTGCCTGCTCACTAACTAATAATAATAAAAATAAGAAAACAGAGTTCAAGTGTAAAAATGATTATATGAAACAAACTTAATGCCGACAGAAGGGAATACTGACTGCATCTCAAACTATGTTCATTTTAATCTCAGCAAATATCTAAGAAGTCAAGGCACAGTTTGGATGCAATGACAGCTGGTTGATTGCTGTTGAGGTCTGGTAAATGGCTTTGAATTCCAGAAACTTGTTCAAAGCGATGTGTAAAGGCATTAATATCTACGTAACACTGTTTCAAAAGAACTGATTGAATTATGTGTTTACATATATACACAATGAGTGAGCTCATAGAAACATGAAAATATACCAAATTAATTTTTCCCTTCCCATGATTAGCCAAGGTTATATATAAACACAACACAAAATAAATCAATTAAAAACTACTCCACAAACCCGTACGGGCAGTTAAAAATCTTACGTCTGATATTTCTCCGATAAGATGTTTGAAAAGCCTTATATAGGCAAACCACTAATAGCTGTTATAACCTCTCTTTATTATGAGTTTCATGCGCATAGCGCACTAGCCACTCGTGAGTACCAGCCACACTAGTGTGTTCGTATAAGACGCTACGCTTCAACCACGGGTTTGACATCAGTTGCATTGGCAGCGCTCTACGCGAGTTTCATTCGCATCTACTACTAGTTTGACAGAAATGACATCCGAACATGATTTGAATGTTAAATGTGTTCTGGAGGTGGGAAAATATCCATGTTTATACAACTACAATCTACCGGAATACGAAAAAAAGAATTTAGCAGAGAAAGTGTGATTGAGGTTAGAAAAAAGTCAATTTGACATCCCTTTCATGTAGTCCCTTGGTGGTGACGAATTTCCGTATCATTATTATTTATTTCAATGTATAAGTGAATCTAAAATCTTCTTTCAGATTATTTTTGTTTGCAAAGAAAAAGAAGAGCAATATTATTGTCTTCGTCATTATATCATATTATTTCCACGGCTGCATGTGAAAAAATGATCAAGTTCAGTATAATTTGGGTAGAGCTGTACACGGAAAGCAGCATTAAAGGGTAGCATATGGTAGGCTACTTGTGGCGGTGTCAGGCCCTCCGGTCATGGAGATACTTACAAACTACGTGATTGTGACACAACCACAAGTAACCTGCAAATATACTACTTTTTAAAGCTGGTTTCCGTACACGGCGCTACCCGAATTATACTTAACTTGATCATTTTTCACGTGCAGCCGTGGAGTTAACACGGTGTCAAACGATGTCAAATGACTTTTTCTCCAACATTAATCTATGCCTTCTCCACTAAATCCTTTCTTGCGTATTCTGGTTATGTAAAGTTATATAAACACGCATTTTTTCCACTTCCAGAACAAATCTAACATTACTTTCATGTTCAGACGCCACTTCTGTCAAATGTCAAACGAAAGTAGTAGACACGAATGCTGCAACGTGTAGCGCGCTACCAGCACCGTCGGTATCGCGCTACCGACTTCAACCCGACATCCGTCGCGTACCGCCGTGTACGAACACCAGCAAAATTGTATGGCGGGTACCCACGAGCGGTGCGCATGCTACGCGCATCAGGCTCGAATTGCTTGTTAGGCCCTCCGTTCATGGAGATACTTACAAACTATGTGATTGTGACACAACCACAAGTACCCTGCAGATATACTACTTTTTAATGCTGGTTTCCGTACACGGTGCTACCCGAAATATACGGAACTTGATCATTTTTCACGTGCAGCCGTGGAGTTAACACGATGTCAAACGATGTCAAATGGCTTTTTTCCCAACATCAATCTATGCCTTCTCCACTAAATCCTTTCTTACGTATTCTGGTAATGTGTAGTTATATAAACACGCATTTTTTCCACTTCCAGAACAAATTTAACATTACTTTCATGTTCCGACGCCATTTCTGTCAAACGTCAAACGAAAGTAGTAGACCCGAATGCTGCAGCGTGTAGCGCGCTACCAGCACCGTCAGTAGCGCGCTACCGACTTCAACCCGACATCCGTCGCGTACCGCCGTGTACGAACATCAGCAAAATTGTATGGCGGGTACCCACGAGCGGTGCGCGTGCTACGCGCATCAGGCTCGAATAGCTTGTAAGTAGCTCCATGTACGGAGGCGCTAAGTAGCTCCATGTACAGAGGCGCTCAGGCCCTCCGTTCATGGAGATACTTACAAACTATGTGATTGTGACACAACCACAAGTACCCTGCAGATATACTACTTTTTAATGCTGGTTTCTGTACACGGCGCTACCCGAAATATACTGAACTTATCATTTTTCACGTGCAGCAGTGGAGTTAACACGATGTCAAATGACTTTTTTCCAACATCAATCCATGCATTCTCCAGTAAATCCTTTCTTACGCATTCTGGTAATGTATAGTTATATAAACACGCATTTTTTTCCACTTCCAGAACAAATCTAACATTACTTTCATGTTATGCCGTTTCTGTCAAACGAAAGTAATACACGAATGCTGCAACGCACCAGCACCGTCGGTAGCGCGCTACCGACTTCAACCCGACATCCGTCGCGTACCGCCGTGTACGAACACATTACTGAGAGTTATGCTATAATGCTGACAAGGCCACGAGAGCAAACCTCTTATATCATGATTATATTAACGATCCTAATTTTAAGTAAAGACAGATATCAACGGGTTGTTAAACTTACCGCCTATTGTATTGGATACGCCTCTTTGCGCGACCAGTCTTCTTCTTCTTCTTTTGCACCTTCTCCACCTTGGGGGTCTGTCCCTTTACCTTACCTGGAATGTCACGAAAACATAATAATCATCCAGTACTGCTCAACGTGATAATGGGTACAACAGGTAATGATTGTGTGAAACAAACTTAATGCCGACAGAAGGAAATACTGGCGGAATCTCAAACTATGCTCACTTTACTATCAGCAAGTATCTAAGAAGTCATTGCTCAGTTTGGACGCAACGACAGCTGGTTGATTGCTGGATTAAATTTTTAAATTATATCAGAAATATTATAAAGTTATCATAATTTACTGACATTTAAAAAAAAAAGGTAATGCTTAGTTCACATTACACTATAAATCTGCAAGCAGATATCTGTTATTATATATATATATTATCTTATCTTTTGTCCTTTCACACGAGGCTATCAAATATTTCTTCCTGTGGTAGGAGAGGGGGTCAGTCGAATTAGGGAGCGGCAACGGAACACATAATTTTTGTACTGAAATCTGTCAACTTGACATCTGTCATCCACGGGTCTAGGCAGCTCCGTAATTACAATGACCCTGAATGAGACAATGATAACTGAAACGAGAGTTATCTTCTAACTGGGATATCGCGTCTGGAGTGGTTACGTCTAAGATGTGTATTGTCTATGATTGATCTGCGCTTAAAAACGCTTAGGTGTGAACGGTCTGAAGGGATTGTATGGAGAGCGTTATTTGGTGTGCTATGATCTTTTATATTTGATAGCGTAATGTGAACTAGCTTTAAACATTCCACTAACTACCTCACTTTTATGGATTTTGGAAATTACACTATGTTTGAACTTAATTACTACAAGAAACAACTCATCATATTTTGTATTGATGGTAAAAGATGCATTAATTCCATTTTTATTCAAAGTTCAAAATTTCCCATGTAAAACGATTCCTTTGCCACCATTTTGAATTTTTTCATGGATTGACATGGAGTTTTGTTTCAATATACATATGCATGAATTAACTCGATCTAAGAAACTAATAACCTAATTTGTGCTTGTTCTTACAGTAATTGTTGAAACAAAATGTAATTTCCATAATCTGTGTCTAAAAGTGCGGCAGTTAGGGGAATAATTGCTAAAAAAATCCTATAACAATGATCTGCGTTAGCAAAAAAAAACCACCAACCTACAATAAAATAGTAACACTTTTTTGACAGTTAAAAATTTAGGTATGCCAAAGGCAAAGATTATCATCACGCATCATAATATTCTGAATAGGTGAATAAATAGAGGTTATATGTCAAATCTTTAAAAAAATTGTCAAAAAAGACAAGAAACCTATTCTGATTAAGTTTTCAGGGTAATATAATGTATTTAGAATGATAAAATAAGAAGTCTTACCGGCACGAGCGAGGGAACCGTGCACTTTACCACCGAGAAGTGGCACTGTGAGGTCCAGCTCGATGGATCCCAAGCTCGACACAAGGGTCTCATCGGACAGGGGTGCTCCCAGGCAGGACAGGCATAACTCTGTCGCTGGTGTCTCGTTCAGGAAGGCGATACGCTCCTAAGAAAGGAAAAAACCATTAGTTCATTCACAAAAACCAAAAACAAGAAGTCAATAATTTTTTTGTTTAGAAATGTACCTTGATCAGGGCAATCGTCTCATCCTCCCGAGCCTCGATGACTTGCGTCGACTGACCACGAATGTGCAACTGCATTGTGAAATCTGGAAACAAACTCAAATCGGTAAAAATACAGCATGGTCAAACACTCGACGGATGACATTAGACCGACAACGTGTACATGTCATCGGGGTTTGCAACTAGAAAACTCTTTGAATATCACACAAAAACTGAACAAATAAACATGTAAACTGTTGATTGAGGCTAAATGTCGTCATTTTATAATAGAAAACACAATAAAATCAAATAATTTCAACCGTCACTAACCTCTCCGAACGAGATACGCAAAAAGAAAGATGGAAACTAGGAAACGGAAACGTCATGAGTTGTATTATTTATGGTCACACGGTGAGATACTTTAGCGGCCAGATAAATTAATTTGTAGGTTGGTACCTCATCAAAATAATCTAGTTTTACAAACGGGGAATAAAATATGTGGGAGGCGGATATGGGTACCGCCACCCCAGGAACCATTTGTTGTATAACCAACACCCATACCATAGGTTTCCCCAAGTGGTTCGCTACGTTTGGTGACTTAACAGGGATGCCGGGGTGCATGGGATGAGGTTTGTCTATTTAATTCTAATATTATTTTTATTTATTATGTGCACGTAAGAGGCACTGCTGAAAACCAGCTGCATTCAGTGAAAATTCGGAATGCACAGATGGTCAGTAACTTCTTTTCCATTAGAATCAATATAATCAAAGAAAATAACATGTAAGAATTTATTGTCAAACAAATATATATACTTTTTTAAGAACAAATCTATTTTTATAACTTTTGAAGGCTGTTCCCATCAATGTAATATATGGGAATATAATAATAAATAAGAAGATAATAATAATAATCCAAACGAAAATATGATAGGGAACAAGACACAGACACACAAAAAAAAATATTGGTCGCAACTGGGACTCGAACCCAAAACCTCTCGTCTATCCGAATTATCTATACAATATTATTAATTCTTTGATTTGAAATACGAGATTGACTAAATATGACGGTTTGACAGTAGGCCAGTGGCAATGGCGAAATTGTTAAACGCACGTCCTGGATAAACAAGAGGTTCTGGGTTCGAGTCCCAGTTGCGACCATTATTTTCTGTTTTTCTGTGTCTTGTTCCCTTTCATATTTTCGTTTAGTTTATTATTGTTATCTTCTTCTTCAATGATTTTTTTTGTTTATTTTATTATTCCGTACTTTCACACTCTCACGCTAGCACATGCACTACGGCTCTAACATATTCGGCCATCCTGAGAAATCGACAATTGCCGAGCATTTAATTGGAACCGGAATTAAACTGTAATGTCAGGCAACACGGTATACATACATTTCACCACAATCTTCGATTACACTTTTTTAAATGTGAATACCCGCCTGGTGCCAGCGAGACTATGGGTTCCCCTTTAGGGTATGTTGTGAGGCTGAAGGCAGGGGGGGAAAGAGATGTGGAAGATTTGTGCTGGCTATTCAGATCTGGTCACCAAACACGGCTGAAGCCATTTGAAGCAACGATTCAATTCTGAATAGTGGTCCAACACTTCTGGAAGTATTTTCCGCCCTGATAATAAACATTGTAACGCTGTCCTGAACGTTGGCTAAAAAGAAGGAGGGAGTGCGACACGGTATAATACTCCAAAAATCAACCACGCTAATACTTTTGGCCGTGTAAATCTCATATCGTACCAAAGTATTGTTGAAAATTGGAGTCGATTTTTTTATGTAATTCGAAATATCAACATCAATATTACTGGACAAAAAAAGTTTTCCGTAAAATGTTTTTATTTTTTCTTTTTGGCAATACTACAAAACACCTTCAAGCTCGTGATTGGTGGTGCATGTGTCTAGACGTGTGACAGTGCAATGTCAAGTTGGGCCTAAAATCGGCCGCAAAATGTTTTTAATCAATTTATGTATATTATGGCAAATAAGTTAACCGGGCAAGATGTTGTCCAAATTTGTCCGTACCGTTCTCTGGGTATTCATACACATTTTATATACCATTTTAGAAAATATCCTTGTGCTGTGGGTGTATATTAATTTGAAAATCAAAGAGATAAGGCGATTAAAGTGCTCAAAAAACAGTGCCGAATTTGTTAATGAAAATATTAGTGGAGTCTTAAAAAAGCCTCAACATTTAGTACTTATATTAGATGAAGAAAACATTTTGTACGGGGACTTAGCCAGGTTGATCATCTGGAGTTTGGCAGCAGGGATATCGTACTTCAGCTTCTATGACAAAGCAGGTAAACCAATAACTTTAAATTATTAATCTAAAAACATTAATTAAAACTGTTATTAAAATGAACCTACCACCGGTCACTAGCTTTGTTATGATTTTGGGTACATTCTATATTTTTACAGTGTTTCGCAACATATTTGTTAGTTGTATCACACCCCCTAATGACCCTCTATTTGATTATAATTACCCAATTATTATCATTCTACCTACGCATCTGGTGCTTAAAGTATCACATGGATTTTCCGTTTATACAAGGTATTTTCATCAAACAATCCATTGTAAACATAGCATTTTAGATAATGAATTATTTTATATCCATTGCCATGTGTACAACATTATAATGCAATGTTCAATGCAATAGCATGGATAGTTATCTTATGCTTGAAAAATAAGAGTCAAGAAGTATTATTATTTAGAGACAAATGAATATTGTTGAAGAGAGAATCGTGTACGGCAATATGAGGCTTTGATTTTCTACTTTCTTGCTTGTTAATTCATGAGTATGATGGTCAAATTGGTCTAAGTCAGGGGCCCTTTTTGTGGTATCAACGACATAACGTATAAGATTCTTATTGGATGTTGATTGCATGAAAATTTAGAGAAAAATGTTGGGTAACTTGGTAAAAATGTGGGATTTATGTGATAACTCGCCGTTACTTAAAAAAAATCCCTGTAATATGAGGAAGTTAGTTTCTAAATTCAAAGTCATTTCCTTGGAAATTTTTTGACTTGACAAATGGTAGGTATCGGTTAGTTATGTTCCTGCCACTGAATGCTCTTTTGTAAAGCATCCATCAGCGTTGTACTTTAACAGATATCTGAAAAAATTGCTGCATTATTTTTTTGTTGCTTACACAGACTTTTATGTTATCCGGATGTTGAGGTGAAATTATTTAAATCAATTTTATTATTCCTTGAAGCATGTTTCTTATGATAATGTGCTTTTTGTAAATGTGTAAACCTCTGCTTAATTTGTGATTAAAATGTAATGCAATTAGACATATGGTTAAGGTCAGGGGTCACCAAATGGCGGACCGCGGTCCGGATCCGGACTGCCTACCTATTTTGTGCGAACCCTTTGTTAACAGTACAAAATATTTTACACATGTAACTTGAGTACGTAATTTGATCATTTTTTCCGCGCTTTGTCTTTGCTGCCGTCGATTTGCCAACAAATGAGCGGGCGCGGAGCGCAAGATCGCCAGTCGTCGAATTTGAGGAAAATTGAGAATGTCGTTGACATCCTCAGTAACATTTACCCTCTGCATCCTGGTGATGAATGGAGCAATGAAGCTGCAAATATTTTCGGGAGTAATAAAGCTGCTCTCCAGATGGAAATGACCGATTTCCAGGAAATACAGTTTTAAAACACCAAAAACAGGAAGTTTCTTGTCAAGAGTTTTGGATAAAAATTTTTTGTGCTAATAAATACCCAGAATTAAAAAAAAAATAGCCATTAAACTTCACTTTGTTTGGGTCAACATATGTTTGTAAAGCAACATTTTCCAAGATGAACTTCATTAAAAATAAATTTCGGGGCAGACTGACCGATGAACATCTCCAAGATTAGCCTGCACAAACTTTAGTCCAAACTTTGGACGGATAGTTCAAGACAAAAAATGTCATTTTTCTCACTAATATTGTAAGAAACCTCATGTTATTTAAAAAAACGGACCCCTAATGAAAGTAATTGGTGACCGCTGGTTTAGGTTATCTAGGGTCAGCTCTCACTTCAATACTTTCCTACAAGTTAACAGTTAATTTGATATTCATAATTTGTAGATAGAATAAAAAACTTTTCACCAATCATACTACAATCAGTATTTGATCGGTTCCACGACAACTCAAGTGGCATTTCAACACCCCTTTGAAAAGTCATTAAAAGTTGTGAAAAAAAGTCCATAACATTAAGTTACGTATCCTCGTAAGCGTTGTTTTTCTTTTTCATCACTTTCAATGAATTTTCAAAGGAGTGACACTTTGTTGAGTTGTACAGTCACCGTTTAATCACATCCGGGTACTCTGACTGATAATTACATTTTTGAGAATTAAAGATTGACAAGATAGATAAAATCTGTTTCATTAAGGTATTGTTGCCACAAAAGTAAAATTAGCTGGGAAAAATTAATTCAATTTATAAAATGAGATGAATTTGTAAAATTGTGTGAACAGGCTTATAAATTAGTCTCATGATGACAGAATTTGGGCAGTAATTTTAAAACTGGAATGTTTGGATAACTAATAGTGCCAAAAATTTATTCTTTTTAAAAATTGCATATCACGAATGCGGTATTGCTGTGGTTAAGCCTTTACTAGGTCCAAATACTGTAGAATAGTTACAATGCTGCCAATTTTTGATGTTTCCCATACATTCTGATGTTAGTTTACTGCACTAGTGCCTCCTAGCGGCGCGAGTTGTGCTGGTGGGTTTTCTTTCATACATTTGAAGGATTTTATGTGAAATATTTTCTTTATTTTATGTTAATAAATTATAAAAATCAACCTGTAAAAAACCAAGTTTTTTTTTTACCACAATACATCTATTTAAAAAAAAAATTGGTTTGACTGAGTATTGAACCTTCCCACCCAGAAATCGCAGTTAATCAAATTGCTATCAGAAGGTGATAAAATGTATTGTCACCGACAATGTGTCTATCTGCCGAGTTTCAGCTCGATTGGATGTCGGGAAGTGGGTTAATTTCCTTTTCCAAGATTCCAATTTATTCATTCAAATGAACAAAAGTTAAATTCCAATTGATGTATTTATAAAATTGAAAATTAAAAAATATATAATACCTACATATTTGACCTTACTTTTATTTTCCTCAAAAATCAAACATTTTAAAGCGGTTATTAGGTTTGTGTCGACAGTTATAAGCCTAGAACGTCACCAAGTGCCTCTATAAATTCAATTATTTGCCGCCATTGTCTGCTGCTACACTAGCACCTCTAGCGGCCAGAGTTGCAAACTAATTTAAGTAAATACTGACAATATTTTACCAGAGTCGAGTGTATTATTAATATTCTATGGTATTTGCTAGATCTGACCACTTGGACCCATAAGCTTGTTTATACGATAATTTAACATTGCCAGACATGCGTATGACGTAGGAGGCGTACCTGACTTATTAAAAACACAATGCTTCACTCTGTGATTTAAAAAACTAAGGCAATGGATATTGAGAGTCATAACCCAGAATCAACAATCAAATGTTATGTTAATTTATTGTTAATTAATTTACGGTACGCTCTTTGAACTTTTATGAATCATTTCATAAGTAAAATGATTGATATTGATTTATTATAAGGCTTTAAGAATAATTATTCGTTGCCTCCAAATGTATATGAAAGATAAGAAATAATATTTGTAAAAAATGTTGACTTGCAGACTCTGATAAGAACTCTTATCAAAAAAATTACCTTCACAAGTTGCATAAATGTAAACAAACTGAATTAGTGTACTTTGAAATATAATTTTTATATCGTCACCGCCATGTCTGCTTGGATGGATTCCCTCCTGATATCCCTCCAGTGATAGGAGACATTCAGATGGCCTCCATAACTGGCTCTTTTACATAATATTTTTTCACTCCTCTTTTTATTCTATGCATGTATTATTATTTGTTCATTTTTTATGACTTTGAGAATTTATTGCATTGTACTACACTGCATATATTGTGGAATAAACTATTTTTATTATAATCATAGATTTGCGTTTGTTTCAGGAGTTTTGAATAAGAACGAAGATAGATTGATTGAAGCCGTTCAGAAGCTGAAAGAAAGCGCTCCCGGCCACATCAAATGGACGAGTCACCCCGATATGAATGGCTACAAGAACGGAACGAGTAACAAAATCACCGTCAGTCTCCTGTCCAAGGACGACGGCAAGAAAAAAATAGTTTCAGTAGTGAAAACTCTCAGTGACGGTGCGAGAAACGGATCTTTGAATCCTGACCTCATAGATGTGAATTACATAGACAAAGAATTATGCGACGCAACTTTCCCTGTGCCCAACTTGGCAATTTACTGCGGAAACAATTTCTGCACCAATGGCCTACTGCCTTGGCACATACGGCTGACTGAATTCATAAATTTAGGAAGTCACCATTGTATAAAAGTAGAAAAATTTGTAGATGTTTTGCTGAATTATGGACAATGCGAACAGAGATTTGGCAAATAATATTATTTTTTGTTGTTGAATAGTTTTGTTTTTTAAGTTTAAGTATTTGCGTGTGAAAAGTGTTTGATAATTTGTGAGCATTGTACAGTCTGTAGTGCATAATATACATGAAATTAATTTAAGTTGTTTGTATTAATAAAATAGTCAGTTTATTAAAAAAAAAAAACACAAATAGCTGACATCAGATGATTTGATATGATGTTGAAATTTTAACCCAGGCTTACCAGTAATAGTCATGGATTTATCCTGCTTCCATCTTTTTCCACCCTTTTGAATTGCGAATAAATTATTCAATTTGTTGAATAACAAACTGTTTTATTAATATTCCTGTAATATCATTTAACTTTTCTTTTGTTAGCCAACTTTAATTTATTATTTTGTATGTCAGATGATCATAAAATGGTTGTATTTCGCTGCATTCCCTAATCTTTAAAAGTTAATTTATTTAATATAAATTTCATATTAAATATTTAGATCACAATAATTTTACCTAAAATTAAAAAAAAAGTAATGGATCCATTGTCCATTACAAAGTTGTAAATATTTATCATCAATATTGTTTTGCTATAAATTGTAGTTAGTATCTTGCCAAAATTGTTATTTTCCTTATTGATATTATTTGCCTAAACAAAGTAAAATCATGACCAAATCACATTATTTGTTTAGGCTGCCCAATGTGATTTCAGAATAATTTTCCAAAGACATACTATAAAATATTAAACATGTTATGTTTCCGAGTTCAGTTCATTCAACTGAACTGATTTAAGTATTTTTTGTGAGGTCACAAAACGCTTCCAAATGATTCGCTTTACACACTTACTTTTAAAAATTTATGTAGTTAAGCATAGTTTTTTCTTTGTAAAATATGTACACATTGTCAGCTGTGAAAAACATGGTGTAATTTAAAAATCAAATTGAAATAGTCAGCACATTGCTTGCTTTACATAACAAAAGAATAAAATGGTAGAATTCCATTTATCCAGACTAATTAAAATCAGGACCACGATGTATCATTGACGCGTTAAAAAAATGTTGTACAATACTGCAAGTCGTACAGCGTCACTGGTATGTAAATATTGAAAAGGTTTCAGAGATGAACCATGTGTAACCATCACTGTTCTTCAACCATAACCTTGTAAACAGTAAATTTTGTCACTACTTAGTCACATTTCCCAAGAGAAATTGTCAAACTGGAGAATTATTTTGTCATTATTTGGAGAATTCTACTATTCAGCATTACGCATGGTTCATAGTAGGGCTCGGCAAACGACTCGGCTTGACTTAATAACGAATTTTACATTTTCTAACCTTTAAAAACAAAGGAAATATCAAAATTACTAGCTTTAACCGCCCTACACATACGAACGTACGTGATACGTCCGCAATATTGTCACCCAAATGCAACAAACCGTATCACGTACGTTCAGGTAAAAAAAAAACTACCCGAAACCCACAAAACATGCGCGATACGTTAGTATACATCAGGTTTGTTTCTGCGCTATCGTGAAGCTAAGGGACATGGGATGGGTATTTTGGTAATTTTTGGATATTGGTGGCCACAGCTATTACGAATAATTTTTAGAAAAAAACTTTAGATCTGCCTTAATCACTATAAAAGGAAACTTATTGCATCACGGCTGGCGGAAAATAATGCATTTTAATTTTCAATATCGTTAAATAAAATTTCACTTCGCGAATCGATCAACGACAGCCCGCCCGCTGCCGCTCGCCATTCTGTCAACTGTTGTGTTGTTGGTATCCTTGACTTCACACAAACGATTGTAGTCGACTTCGCGGGATAAATAATAAGGCGCGTAGGTACTGGAAGCGCGTAGGTACTGGAATGGAGACAAACCATTCAAATCCTGGGATGTTTTTTAAAATAAAGATAATATACACAAGCCCGCTACACAAACCCTGCGTAGCCAAATAAACCATTTAAAAACGTAGGCTGTTTTTTAAAGTAAAGATAACATACACAAGCCCGCTACACAAACTTTGCGTAGCCAAACAAACCATTCAAAAACGTAGGCTGTTTTTTAAAGTAAAGATAACATACACAAGCCCGCTACACAAACCCTGCGTAGCCAAACAAACCATTCAAAAACGTAGGCTGTTTTTTAAAGTAAAGATAACATACACAAGCCCGCTACACAATATTTATTACAATTATTATTATACACATTTTTCATAATTACGCACCCATCATGTATCACGCGAAGTTGCCTACAATCGTATTTAGTTGTGAGGTCAGGGATACCAACAATGACAAAATGGCGGGCGGCAACCGGCAGCGGGCGGGCTGTCGTAGATCGATTGGCGAAGTAAAATTTTATTTAACGATATTGAAAATTAAAATGCATTATTTTCCGCCAGCCGTGATGCAATAAGTTTCCTTTCATAGTGATTAAGGCAAATCTAAAGTTTTTTTCTAAAAATTATTCGTAATAGCCGTGGCCACCAATATCCAAATTTTACCGGTATTTTTGTCTCTCCCGTACAAGTAACGCCGCTAGTCAGCGGTACTCTCTACGCAAGTGGCGCGGTTTATAAAACCGTTTAAAAAACCCGATGTTTTTTTTACCTACTTTTTGAAAAATAACCCAAAGGTAGGGCGGTTAAGAAAATGGCCGATAGCACATTGACAGAAACATCTTAAAAATTGTCATTTCTATGAAAACTAACCCACATAATATATGTACACTTGGCTCTGAGGGCACATTTTATTCTCATACATATGTGTGACCGTAGTGGCAGAGTAAAAAAAAAAAAAATTTATTCAAATGTTCTGAAATATATTTCTTGAATAAATTCTGTTATTTTTTTTTGCTTTCGTACTGATGAATAATAAATTGAAAATATGTTTTGTTAGTCATTGCCAACAATTGAAGAAAGTTGAAGCTTCCACCTATGGTTCTCAACGTTATTCAATGGTAAACAAATTTTAACTGTTTTTATTCTACCTTAGCTAACAATTAATAAGTATAAATATTTCTATCATTTTTATATGGCGAGTATATATTGTCACCATATAAATATTATCATTGTGTAAATATTATATCAAGCGTTAATTTCCTTTAAAGTAGAATTTCCTAGGTGTGTTCCTAAGTTTGCTTTCTAGCCCGTTGAATAATTTTTTTTTCAATCTGGCCATTTAAAAAAGAAGTTTTCCGAGTGCCGGTTTATAGTATTAGAGGTCCAAAAACAGCCTTAATTGTACAAATTTTAGTAGAACGATTCCAATAGGCGAAACTCAAGGTCTATACACAGTTTTTAGAATTCAGATAGTGTCAAAATTGTAATTCTGTTCATAAAATAGGAATGCAGTTTGTATCAAAATTTAGGGTTAAATTCAACTGAATCTTTCCTATTGTCTTGGCTTGAAGTGCGGTGCTTAAATAAATGAATTAAGATAGTGCTGGCTTGGTTCTGGATATTATTTTGTATCAAATTGTAGTTTGTTTGTACATAAATAAGTTTAAATATTCTTTATATTATTTAATCTTACCATTACCATCTGAACCACCCTGAAAATGGTGTTTAATTCACTTTCAACCAGTTAGAATGTTATTTTCTATCGGTGAATAGGTTTGTAGGCACCTTGGAAGTGAAATAAATCAATTTGATTAATTTTTGATCAAAGGTTAGTCATGAAGAAATAATGTAATTGATTTTTTCTGTATATAGAACATTTTGTAAATATGTTATGGTTTAATTAAGATTTCTGTGAAATCTCATTGCAATAAAATAAAATACTTACACCACCATCTTTTACATAATTTTTTGTACATGTGTATAAAAAATATCTTCAATTGATCCAATTTTTTAATTCTGGTATCTGCTATCTTTGTATTGTCCGGAGAAATGAAAATGTTTCATTGAAATTGTTAAATAATAAAACAGAAAAGATTGTATGATGTAGTTTTTATTTTACAATGATTTTAAAATTCTTAAAGTTACAATCCAAATAAATAAAACAATCTTGTCCAATTTGTGATGAAGTGTTTTACAAAGGTTCCGGGGAAGTGACCTGTAAAAAACAATATAAGAATAACAAAAGGTCCTCGCGTTGAAAGAAATTGTAACTTACTTGCCCTTTTACCAAAGATCTTTTA
Organism: Glyphotaelius pellucidus; assembly: GCA_936435175.1. NCBI lineage: Eukaryota > Metazoa > Arthropoda > Insecta > Trichoptera > Limnephilidae > Glyphotaelius > Glyphotaelius pellucidus. The sequence continues at coordinate 28,804,451 of OW386550.1, read as the reverse complement.
GAAACAACACTTATAAAAAGGTTATTTTTTTAACATACATAATAAAATGATTATCATTTTTAAGCATATTTCACATGAGAAGGGAACGGAGTTTCAATGCTAGTTCTACAAAATGCTTTCAGGTAATTATTAATGAGAAATGAAGCGCGGCAAATATACGGCTCTAAACCTAACCAATCTTAAATTATTATTTGAGATTGTAGTTGGTCTTAAATTATAAAAGGTAAGTAAAATAAAAAGCATGCATTTATAATCGGAAGCACTGTTAGGTATTAATCTACTACACTGATATTATTTGTTAGAGACGGTAATGAATTTCAGACAATACGGAATATTACGTAAATGTGTACTGTTGGCGCTAGACAAAATTGAAAATATTTATATATATATTTCGGCGGTGTTTCAAATACTTTAAAAAGCTATCCTATGTATTATGTATCTATTCTGGTGGCAAGTGTGATTAAATTTACTCATAAGAAGCATTGATTGTATATTTATTATTTGTTTAGAAGTCACACCAATTTTTAAATCTATTTTTAACAATTAGATGTCTAGAGATGATATTGAAATAAAGTTAGACAATTTATTTTGAATGTGCTCTACATAGATATTATTAATGGAGATGATAATTCTGAGAAAATTAAACGATAAATCACTGATAATCACTTACTGGTGAAATGGGAGAAATTTGCACTGCGCATCGTTACTGTTTTTATCTCTATTAAATCTAATAATGTCCATTGTCATCAATATGCAACATTATAATACTTTTTTGTTCTGGCTCTTACTGCCTTTATATCTACTGCTGTAGCTTAGAATTTAGGATTATGGACTGTCTCCAACCTTACACATTTATGGATGGTGCAAAGCAGGCTATTTTTTGTAGATTAGGTCCTTGAATTATTTCAATTATCGATCAGCTGTTGTATTTTAACACACATTCTGGAGATTGTAAACATGAAACTAGTAAGTATGTACCGAAATGATAGCACTTTTTTATTGTATTAATAGAGATTAGAATGTTTTCATTTAATAGCAAACTTCTATTAAAATTTACTACAAAGACTGTTTTAATTACTTCAGTCGAATTTGTAATGATTTGAGTCGATAAATTCATAAGAAATTTTTACCAGCAATTTTATTTCTACAGGTAAATTCACAACTCCAGTTCAAAGGCATTTCGTTACCTATTAAAATAATCACTACGACTAGAACATTTATGTATTTGAAAACTTAATATGTACATAATTTTGTTTATAAGCGTAATTTACAATGTAATTCAAACATAATAACATAAAATATTATCTCCACAAGAAGGAAGACAGAATATTGCGAGGAAAATGATTTTTTTTAAATAATTTGTCTATGTACTAAAACCATACGAGTATTTAATTCTATGAAAACAAGCACAGGTCAAAAATGATTATTATTTTATTTTTATTATTATTTCGCAGGGTAATTACTACAACTAGGTATAACATAATAAACGTGTTGTGGCGAGCACAGAGTTTTTAATCAGGGTAGGCACCGTAGGCAATAGAGAAAACAGCGAATTAATTGATAAACAAAACTTTCGCTGAGAATGGCTGAAATGCTCTTAGCCAAGCTTAGTTTGGATTAACCAAATGTCCACACAGCCCCTCCATTTATGTATAATGTGACAAGTCAATTACTGGATATGTAATAATTTAACATTTTTTCAACTGCAAAATAACTATAATACATAAAGACTGCATAATAATAATATAACTGCATGAAAGAGAGCCAACATAACATGATTTTAATTCGTTATTAAAGCCGTAACTGATTTATAGAGGTACCAACAGATGGCACTGATTGCTATGTTGTGATTTGTACCAAAAGGCACAGCTTTTTTTGCTGCCACTAACCATCACAAACGAGTCTTCCCTTAAATGCGCGTTTTCTGTGTAGAACATGTCCACATACATGTCCAACATCTGAATATGTCCATATGCGTCATTTTGCATATTTGTTGCTTTTGTTATAGAAGGGCGGACGGTGGTGCACATGCGACGGTGACCCTACGATTTGTTGCAGAAACTTTGCATACATTTTGCATACATAATAATTTTATAAATATTAATATTATCTATACTTGCATGTGTTTAAAGTAGGATACGCAGTACATATATCTGCAAACATTGATGGGGAAAAAAGAAATGGTTTTGTGTGTAACTTGAAAACATTGATTTTGAAGTTATCTAGTTGTAGTAATTAGTAAATTACCCCTCGATTTGATACAAGACTAAAAGTGTAATTAGTTTTTATCTGTATAATTTAGAACTTCGCTGCATTTGAGTGCTCATTAAAAAATATAATATTCCTTTTGAACTCCTACAGGAATTTTGGAAGCAAGATACCTTTTCAAGCAAGATAGATAAGTTTTCCGGTGATTTGTATATTTTTTAACCTACTAAATAAATAGATGTAATATTGTTGATACTTTCTTAATGGAATTAATTTCAATTGTGCGACGTTTGCAGATGTATAATGAGTGTATTAGTAATAAAGAATATAGTGAATGGAAGGAATCTTAGTACATTCAGCGTCCTTAAAATACTGAGTAATATTAAGTCATGTGTTAAAAGAATTTACTTTGTAAAATAACAAAATGACGTAGATACCGAAGAAATAAGGGAAATGATTAATAATGAATGAAAGACCACCTTATTCTGGAATGGCAGTTCACCTGGAGGCGTCCTCGGCCAGCATTAGTAATAGGAGCGTCCGTCCCTCCGGTCTCTCCGCTCCTCTCGATCTCGTCCTTCCCGCGACCTCTCGTACCTATCCTTCGATCTTCCCGCATCCCTCGACCTGTCTCTGCCCTCTCTCGACCTGTCCCTCCCGTCCCTCGACCTATCTCTCCATTCCCTTGACCTATCTCTGTATTCCCTCGATCTACCCCTCCTATCTCTGGATCTGACCCTCCCTTCCCGCGACCTACCCCTCCTGTCTCTCCTCTCTCTGGATCTGTGCTCCCTGGAACGTCTCTCGTCATCTCTGGACTCTTGCTTCCGGCTGCGACTCTCGTATTTCTTGTAACTCCTGTCATCACTTTTGGAACGAGATCTTTGCGAATATTTGGATTTGTGAGATGCCCTTTCGGGAGTCCGCGTAGAATGTCTACTACTTTTTTGGCTTTCTGCGGCCACACTTGGATGTCGCTTGAATTCGTTGTCATCTCTTTTTCTCAATTTAGACTCGATAGTTTTATCACCTAAATCAAACTGATCGACTTCCTCTTTACTTTGACGCCTGGAAGATTTATGTTTATGATCTCTCTTGGACTTATGTTTGTCTTTTTTATATTTCTTTACTTTTTTTCTTTCACTAATCGACTTACTTTTCTTTTTCTTGGGTTGTTTTTTTGTGTTTTCCACGTCGGTGCCTGAACTAGTATTATCAGAAGTTCCTGAATTACTACTGCTGGAGGAGTTGGAGTCACTCGGAGTAGAGGCTCGTTTATCTCGTAAAAGTGAATCTTCAGAGCTGCTTGACTCACCGGAGCCAGATCCCGAGCTCGAGCTACTTCGACTTCTTTCTTCATGCAATGATTTTTTTGAAGGTTTCTCTTTGATTTTTTTTGGTGATTCACTAAGCTTCCTTGAGTCTTTTTCTTTATAATCTTTCTTTGACGACTTAGCTTTTTTATCAGTTTCGATGGTATTATGACTCTTTACTTTCTTTTCAGGGCTATCTCTCGACCTACGCTCAGTTCTGACAACTTTTTCCAAATGGTTTTTGGACACCTTGATGTCTTGAAGGGGCGGCGTGCTCTCGGCGACGAATTTCTCTGTAAAAACATTCCAGAGCATTTATCCCTTAACAATGATTGGACACATAAAGACAGCCAAAAACACAAATTATCATCACTCAAGAAATGATGATACGACGCTTTCAACAGGGCCGAAAAGGGAAATTAAAAACTGACAGAAATGTCGGTGATCATTTTAATCTTCCCGGCAATTGAAAGCGTCTGATGTAAGCTCACACTGAAATGAGTGTCAAGTCAGTTTGTGAGCTCTGCGATAGCACACCTTACATAGTTACTAAAACTGAGACTTACTATGGCTGTGGGAGTTATTCTGTTCTTTCCTATTGTTGGTTGTGGTACCCTCACCGTCAGAATTGGAACCTTCCTGCTCCGCTGCCGTCACCCGAGCTGCCACAGAGGACGGAGTGCCGGGAGATGCTCGGCGATGTTGTCTTCGGATTGAAGCTTCGTCTTCCGCTATTCTTGCTTCTATTTCACGGGAAGTTTTCTCGAATTCCGCCTTTCGCCGCCTGATGGTGTCCTACGAAAAGACAATTCAGACAATACAGATAGAAAAGAAAAGATAAAATTCATATTTGAACAGTTTTAAACGTAGATAAAAATAGGGGCTTTGAATTTTTTGAGATTTCTCTACCCGAGGGAGCACGGTCACTACCCAAGGCTCTATCCTACCGACTTTCTCTTGGGTATGCTCGGAATAAACTATCTAAGGGTCAGAAGAAATGTGCACATGGCTTCAAATTTCTTTAGGCTGATTCGTGGATGGTTTGAAAACTCTACAATCATGGAGAGCATCAATTTCTATGTTCTCAATGGTTATCTCCGTCACTGACAGAATAGACTTTTTTATCTTTTGACCTGAAGAACTGACTTGCCAATGGAGAGAGCTCTCTTGTTTTAGATAGAATCACTTCGGTTATTGATCAATTAGAGTTACTTCGGACATCAATGAAGTAGAGTTGCCGCAAGCTTTTTTGCTGCTAATATAAAACTGGCTTTTATATATTTACATATTTTTTCCTTGTTTACACGGATCGATGGGTTAAATATTATCTTTAAAAACAAATCAAAATTGCATTTTGTAATTTTTTTTAATTGATTGAGTTAGATTTTACAGAAGAGTAAAAAAAAATATTTTGAAATGAAATTATTTTACATCCGAATACAATAAATACTTAATTTTTCCTCAGAATACAGATGAATTACCTGAAGCTGGCCATCGGTGAAGTCCTCACTTCTCTCTCTCCGCTTGCTGTCAGGAGTTCTGGACCTGGTGTTCTCGTATTCCGAGCCGGAGTCGCTGTCGCTGCTGTCCCCGTAGATTCCCAAGCCTAGCACAATCACCATATTGTAATAGCGTAATTAAATCAATGCACAAAATTCTACTCCCCATTTACAGTAGAAGTCCCCAGTAAAAACAAATCACATTATTTAGTTGTACAATGATTTGCTTGCATAAAACTTCAAATAAAACTTTTAAATGCATACTGAAAACCCACACTTTATTTGTTTTAATGATATTCGGATTTACTAAGCAATAGCTCAATTCTGAGAAACGACGGACACACCATTGTCCAATATTATTTTACACTGTATTATGAAAATAATAAATTCATTTTGATAATCTTTCATCAAAGATATGAATTTGGAATGAAAAGATTATCATAAACCATAGATAAAGTGAAGCATAGACAAAAATTAACCATGGATAAAGAAGAACCATGGACAAAAATTAATCATAAATAGATAGAGAATGTAACTCACCGAGTCCTCCACCAATGGCTGACAAGGCCGGGGGGGACTTGCTAGCCACTGATGCGCCGCGCGACGATGCTTTTCATATAAATATAAACATTTAGTGAACAAAAAATACAACAATAGGCACTGGGCTATTCCTGAAACCAGAACATCCACAGACCACATAAATAACATAGGTAAAAAATAATATAAAAAACTGTCCAATCAAGACATTTAATTCAAAAACAGTCCAACTAAAGTCCAATGCAGGTTTTATATATGAGTCTGCTGGGAAAACGTGCATAACTTAATAAATAATTTGACCTTACAAACTTAAACTTGTTAAAAGTTATGATTCAATCAGGAGATAAAAGAGTAAATGTCGACATATTATAGAGATCATCACAGACTTTTTTTTTAATATCACATCACAGAAATTGTGCATTTAGTTTTCACGCTTTCGTGTGCACATCAGTTTTAGATAAAATGTTATTAATAAATTGTAATTTTAAAGCACTAAGGAAAACATCACAAAGAATTTCGCAAAAAGAGGAGAGTGTTTTTTCTGGAGGGCTGTCATAGTTCGTTCCGTCGGCACTGTTTGTCGCTGAGGCCTCCCGAAGTGAGATGCGTGGAATGTATTTGGTTTGGTTAACAACAAAGATACCTTGTGCGTGCGACCTGTTCCTAGACAATTCCTCTTTGCATACTGACAATATCTGCTCGGTCGTGACCTCTAGGAGAATCTCCGTTAGCGTTCGCCGCACTGTCAGCATCTGGATTAAAAAATATATATAACAATACAAACAAATCATTATTGGAATCACAAAAAAAAAGGAAAACCAAATCTAGGGGGCGCTGGTAGCCGATTGAGCATTGCAGATTGTCAGATCAAATACAGGGTGGTGAGGGGGAGAGAAAAAACACAATGAAATTTTTTTGTTTGTTAAAATATTTATCATTACTTATTTTGTCACTTGACTAAAGGTCCTTTGTCGCCAAGACATTACTTAACGATTTATGTATTCATTCACATATCCCCGTTCTTTATTTTCCAAGAAAGTTGATCAATTTTCAAGATGACAGGTCTTAAAAAATGCACTTTTGAAAATAAGTGACAAAATTAATCTGTTCTCGTGAACCTTCATGATCATATTATAATGCGACAACTGCATATAGGGATAGCCGCCGATGGATCACATATAAGTGACAGCAGCATTGATAAGATTAAGAAATTAAAAATAAAATAAAATACGAAACACTCACAACTTCTTGCATCATTTCTTCCGGAGACTTGAGCAGCATCGGCGGCGGTTCTTGCTTGATTTCTATGTCGATCTTCTCCGCCTCCTTTTCTATCTTTTCTTCTGAATCAGATTCTTCACTGTCCGTGTCCTGTTGATTTACACTATTTATTATTTTCAGTACCTAACACAAAAACATAAAAAAGTCTAAGTAAAAAAGGCGCTTAGGGATTTCCATTACAAGGGAATCTAATAAATAATTTTTTTTTTAAGCTTATCTCATTTACAAAATACAAATAAGAAATGAAGGGATTTTGATGGTTTAATTTTGTGTAGAAATATATCTTTATAAAAGATTGGAACAGTCTTACAAATTTGCTCTTGGCAGGAAGTCGAGGAACTCCATCATCAGGCTGCTCCTTCAGCATGCGTTCCTCTTCCAACCTCTTCAACCGGAGATATTCTTCTCGTTCTTTCTGCTCTCTTTCCTTGTCTAGCTGCTTCTGCTTCTCACGCTCCATTTTTTCAAGACCTGAAAGAAAAATAATCAACAAAACCATTTATTCATTAACCCCTCAAGCCTCGACTGTATTTTGTCAGAAGGTCAAGTTGTTGGTTGGTTCAAGTTGGCTGGGTGAATCAAACCAACCAATGCTTTGATCCACACAGCAGTTGCTGCCTTGAAAAAGTATTAAAAAAAACTGAGAATGTATGAGACGATGCATGGATATGAACGAAGCAAGAAGTGTGTCCTGTTATTGTCTATCATTCTTTCTTGTTTGAAATTTAATATTTAATTTGGTTCCAAACATGCTCAATATGGTTCCAAACATGCCCAGCAGCTGCCTTAAAAATTGGTCTAAATTAGTAATCACTATCAAGTTATCCACTGGAGCGAATTCGGTCGAAAAATCGACCATTTTGTACCTACCCCTTGATTGATGTCGGTCAAGTTTTCGACAGATTTATCTATCACTCGTAAAACATTTATTGTAATTATTTAAAACATTTCCACGGCCAGCCGTTTGATTTCTCGAATAGTTAATATAATATTCTTTTAGTCTATGACCTTATCGGTTACCTTATGGTTGTCTTTGAAGTAATAACAGCAAGTTTTCGCGGCTTTTTAAGAGCGTCCTGTCAAAAATCAACATAAAACTTTTGAACACTCTGACGTATTTTGCTCTCGACTTAAAATGCCGTTAGGAATTGATTTTTTGAGTTTTTAACGCAAAAATATATATCAGTGTAATCGTGAATGTAGGCCTGAAGTGGCGCGGGGCACGTCCCGCTCCGAACTCTGTGTGTAAAGGGTACTATTCATTGGATTCACCGTCTTCTAAACGGTGTAATAAAGCACTTTTTTCTTCAATTGAAAAAACACTTTCACTTCACGGAAATCATTGTGTCGAGCTTTCTAGTCACAAGCGAGGCGTGTGGCGGTGAGGTATTGGTGCGTGGGTTTTGTAAACAAAACACTGCATGTCATTCTAACCTGACGAATTGTCATTAAAATGGGTTTCTTAAAACGGAGTCATACTAAACGTATACGTTTTCCTACTAAAAGCTATGAAACCTAACTTGAGTTTACATTATCGTCGCTTAAAACGGTAGGCAGTTATATGCAAAGTCATCCGAATTCTACTGTAAATTTGTGTATTCTATTATTTCAGAGTCAGACATGGGCAGAACCAGCAACGTGGACGAGGCAGCTCTCTATCAAGAAGAGTCAGTACCGGGAAACGTGAGTTATTAAACTATCTAACTTACCTTCACGCCATTTCTCAGAGAGGACGAACCGCCAGACAACTCGGTCTTGGCACACACACTCTTTTCGTTCATAACCATTTCTTTTACTTTTTCCACGATTTCATCGGTTGTTGATGCGCTGGAGCATCCGGGGTGTTCGTCATCTTCAATCTTAAAATTCCCGTTACTTTTTGAACAAACCTCGTATTTGATTAACTTGATCGTACCAAGAGTTAATTATTTTGAAACGTTTTACCAGAGGCAGTGGGTAATCGTAATACAGACACGTTAAAATTAATTTGGGTTTTCTGTTGTTTCAGAAATGGACAGAACGAGCGACGTGGACGACGAGGAAAGCGACGTCGACCACCAAGAGGGCGTTGAGGATACCTTGTGCATGCCACCGATACCTTATAATAATATTAACAACGTTTCACCTATTCCACTAACGGCCATAGACTTTAGTAGACAAGACCAGTTAGATCGTGAGGCAATGCGTTCGATTCTGCCGCCTGATGGTTACTCTTTCGATTGGTCCAGCAAGGTCTCACGTTTTACTGGTATAATGGAGACTTTCACAGGTACACAGATGCCAGGACCAACCTTCAATACCGACGAAATGGGCAAACCTGTGGATGCCTTTTTAAAAATCTTCAACGCAGATTTCGTTGAACTAATCGCGAGAGAGACCAACAGGTATGCAGATCAATGCATTGCAAAAAACAATTTCAGCGCCATGCGCGTACCAATAAATGGGCTCCCACGAATAAAGAGGAAGTGTACGTATTCTTGGCAATTTTAATGCATCAAGGTATTTGTCCACTTCCCGTTGAAAAAGACTACTTCTTTTCAAAAACAATCACCGCCATGCCTTATTTCAGCCAAGCCATGGATTATAATCGTTTTCTTCTAATGACATAACGGAAGACATGACAGAAGACATGACGGAAGACATGACGAAAGACATGACACGGGCCAACTTTTCGGGCGGTCACGATATCTGCCCAGTTGGGGCCACTGCAAAGATAGTATACGACCTGGCCAGTCCTCTGTTTAACAAGGGGTATACGCTAATAATGGACAAATTTTATAATAGTCCATTATTAGTGCGATGCCTCAAAAGAAATGGGATGGACTGCATGGGCACATTGTGGTTAAACCGAGAATTTGTGTCCTCTGCATTGAAGCCCAATGTCCGAAAATCACCGAGGGAAGGTGAGATGGAATACTCGAACTGCGGGGACATCAATATTTTGGTTTGGGTGGACAAAAACGTGGTAAGTATATTGTCTACCTACGATTCGGCAGAAATCGGGTCAGCTCAAAAATTTGGTACCAGTAAATACAAACCCGAGCGTGTACTTGACTATAACAGATTAATGGGGGGAGTTGACCGAAAAGATCAGCTTTTGGCAGGCTTCCCCATTGAACGAAAGCGAAACCTCAAATTGATACGACTGTAAGGACCATTGGCCTAATAGCTGAAGGAAAGGCTCTGCGACATATCCTGAAAGGCAACCACTTCGTGGTCCATAGCGGGAAAAAGGTGAAATGAGCGTGGTTCAATTTAAATAATATTTTTAAAAGGACCCTCACAAAGTGTGATGTGGCTTTATGCTATGATTGCATGAAACCATATCACACTGGAGTATTGAATTGCTGAGGGTTTTTTTTTAATTTCAAATTTTTTCTTTTCTTGTTTTTTAGTTGTGAAATTCTAATTAATAAATTTAATTAACTTTGTTTGAACATCAATTATGATGGACAGGATGGCTGGACTAAGACCCTTCTTTCCGCATACTCACACCTCATGTTAAGTTGTCCTCAAAGGTTCGACTTTCGGTTCTATCTGATAAGGTTCGGTGGACATTTAATATGTATATTTCAATTCTGATCATAGAAATGTGCGTGTTAAAAAATGCACAGGTATTCTCATTTTTCCCTGTTTATTGTACCCATTAAATAATAACTTGTTTTATTTTTATGTCTTAATTATATTTTGTCAATTATTCTGTAAAGAGCCTTTTTCAGATCTAGTCACTAAATATAACTAAGCCGTTTCAAGCAATGTTCAATTCTGAATGGTGGTCTCACCAGGGCGATACTGAGAGTATCACTCTAGAGCGAGGCACAATGATATTATGTATTGATTTACTTTAATTATGAGAAAAACCAATATAAATTGAATACATTTTTATTATGACGAAGGGCGTAAACAGTGTTTCAATCAATATACTGCTTTTCCAATGTAACTATGCAACTGTAATATTAATTTAATTTGTAAAAGCCTATTAGGGCTTAAATAAATAAATAAATCAATTATTTGTTCCATCAATTATTTTCCTCCCCACTTTTTTCGATATCCAGCTTTTAGAAATAAAATTATAAATATGATTTTATTTTGCCAAAAGACACTCACACAAAAGGTTTGATATATACGGTTTTATCATCATCATCATTTTATGTGGTCATGAGTTACCCTGTGTGCATTGACCTTAATGTCGCTTGTCAAAGACCATTTTTGTCGAAAATTAACAAATGGCGACACGATTTCATCAACTTTCAAACTATCACCCTGAAATATTGGCAATGTGTATATCTATGATATATGTTTTATTTTAAACCTTGTTTTTTGTTTTATCACGTAATATAAAAACAAGGATAAACATTTCCAGTTCTAAACCACAATCATTCAAAAAGAAGCACCATGGTTTTGACATTGTGAAATAGGCAATCTGTATAATTCATCAAATGATTCAAATAAACCAAACACGGCAATTATTCTCAATTGCTAATTGTAGGCAATTGATGTATCTTCCTAATGTAATGCCAGTTTTTTGTGTTAAATTTATTAAATAGTATAATTTAGTGAATTCAATTTTGACATCGTCACGCACTAAAATTCTAAAATAATTTTCGAAGTGAACTTTTGATCAGACATTAGTATGTAAAAAAATCGTTTTCCGAGTATATTTTTGCATCTGTGCTTATTGAACAGGCCATAGAGAACATAAAAACGTAGAAAATATTCAATATAGATATTTAAAACTGCCACTGGCGGCGATTTCAAATCACTAAAACACAAATTTTGCGCATTTATAAAGTTAAAGATTTTTTAATTATTTATTTATCAATTCTAAAAATATAAGATAATTAGTATAATATAGGTGAATTTATTGGCTGTGTAGAACTGTAATCAGTTTTTATGTCTCCATATTAAAATTCGGAGGTATGATTTTTTTAATGTGGGCGGAAAATTTTCAAAATCGTCACAAAAAAACAGCGAGCAATCGGAGGGAAAAATGTTTTATTGCGCGATCGCTCCAGTGGTTATAAGCATAAAAAAGACTGAGAATGTATGAGACGACGCATAAATGTGAAAAAAGCAAGGAATGTGCGCTTGACGGTTGTGTGGTGGTCTATCCTCTCTCCCTATGTAAAGTGGCATATTGGTTAATTAGTTAGTCTTCAAATAAATTGGGTTACCTTCTCTGATCCACCCTGGCAGCTGTCTTCTCTTGGCCGCATCAATTGTCTGCGTGGTGTCTTCTGTTAAAATGGGAGGGGGAGGAGGTACGGGATGCGGGTGCAGCGGGGGGCGCTGGGGGCGCCGTGAGGAGTTGGAGGAAACGTGGCGGGAGGAGGATGGGGAGTGACGACGGGAGGAGCGGGAGCGCGGCTCTCCGGAGCCCTCCTCAGTGGTCCAGTAGCCAGTCTGGACGGGGGCGGCGGATGTGTATCTAGGGAGAAGAGTTACATAAGTAAAATATAGTACTCTCTCACTAATCTTAAAACGGCGGATTACAGTGCGTACATACAAATATTCTTAAAATTAAAATAGGTATTCCGTAAAAACAAACAAACACCACTATCAATGTTTCTTAAAATTTTCACGTTTTAGTTTAAAGTTAAAGAGTCACATGGTTGCTTGCGAGGAGACTCCATTTTGTAAACTTATTAAGAAATGAAAAAACACTGTGTGCATTAAAATCCTAGGAACCACTTCCTTGCAAATAGAGTATTGGAAGCTTGAAACAAACTTCCACAATATATCATCGATGCTACCAATCTTAATATATAAAAATGAAAGTTTCTTTGTTCGTCCCTATGCGTTACTAAACCATTCATCCAATTGCTACGAAACTTTGGTGACTTTTTTTTTTAAAGAAAGACAAACATTCCCGGGTTACGAATAACCCAACAATGTTTGAAAATCTCCTACTACCACTGCACTAAGCGGAAAATGTTGCTTGTGTCGTGATGGAGGAATCAAACAAGCGACGCCGGGTTGGACCCAAACGCGATGCCCATTCAGCCACTGACCGGTCATTTGATGTGTGCATGCCCGCGATAGTTTCTATATATAATAGTGAGCTCTGGCGTCATGATGAGATTATTTCCTATGCTACTCATCCGATTCATCCGAGATTGGGACGGTGTTGTTAAATTGCAGTATCCACTGCTGTTTACGGCTAGAAACAAATAAGCCTAAAGCTTTTAATTCGGAATAAATAATAATAATTATTTATTATAAGCCTGGAAAAGAAGGAAATCGCAGCATCCATAGTATATATGCCGTACCTGCAGTCAGTGTTAACTTACCCCTGAAAGTTGTTATCTCCCGTGGAATATCCAGAATACGGGGCCTCTGGGGTGGGCATGAGGGCGGGTTTACTTCCAGGGATGGAGTTTTGCGGCCAGCCCCAACCACCTAAAAATAAATTAATCAGTAAAACCCATACATGTATATTACGGAATGGCGACGGTACAAAAAAGACAATAAACATACGTTCCCTATCACAATAATGCTGCGGCTCTTTCTTACACATTAAATAATGGTGAGACAAACGTGAGACATAAGTGTGCGTGTTTCATCTTTTGGCTCGCCATTATTTAATGTGTAAGAAAGAGCTGCAGCATTATTGTGATAAGGAATGTATGTTTATTGCCTTTTTGTACAGTCGTCATTCCGTAACATGGTCACTTTGAGTAAAGGAAGGAGAGGAAGTTCTGAGAGGTATGAGGTGTGAATAGGAATCTCGGGGTCAATTTGCAGTCTGGGAATGACGTATGAATCCATCTCTCCCATTGCCTTGCAAGGCGTAGGGTCAAGAGAGTCTGACTGGAAAGGTCAAAGGGTCTTCCTCAGCCAGCCTCCCCTGATCTGGTCCGCCACGCAGCTGATGGGCAAATACAACGCCAGAATTGGCAAATCTCACCCCACGAACCCGGCACCAAACTTCACAAATAATGGTTCACGGTCTTTCTCTTTTGTTTCTATTATCTATAGCTTGTATCTTTTTTATTATTATTTGGAGCGTTTATGATGAGGGAAAGATTACAACAGAGCCATCAGGATTACGCCTTTAATTTTAAATTAAGAGTGTGTTATATGGCAGAATGGTATTTTGCTGGAAAACGGCTGTCTAAAACGGCTTAATACTACATTTTGTGTGTCATTCCCGGACTTGATATTTTTTGTTACTAAATAATGGACTATTTTTTTTCAATCTGCTTATTTATTTTTTTAATTGATGCAGGCATTCGACCATAAAAAATAAAAACATTGATACACCATACAACCCACTTTTAAAACTTCGATCTATGATTGTCGCATTAATAATGATTTTACACTATATTTTTAAATTGAAACATGTAAACAATACACACATCTGTAGAAGTACGGCCTCTTATTATCGTTATGATATCTGTGGATATCAACAATTAAATAAATACTTAATTTTGCACGAAATTTTAACACATTTCCAAGTTTTTTATCATTCCGGGAGTGAAGCCCCCGTTGAATGGTGGTGAAACTACACGCTCCATATTTCATAGCCAATATATTTCTAAAACGCCATCAAAATGTTCCATAAATGAGTCAAATACTACAATACCAATTCACTTCAAGTAATGCGATAATCTAAGGAAGCTACAATAACAGTTAGTACTCACAAATTCTCTTTTTTCATGTAACTTTACCGCATTATATGTTTTCAACTGACAGACGCGTAAAAAAACAACATCCAACATGCGTTCTGTTTGCAACTTCACGCGTATTGTTGACCAGCGCGCTCGTTTTGCAAGTATGTGCAAGAATTTGTCTTTCTGAGTGAACGTTTTTTACGTACGCGGTGTTTGGTAATAAAACCAAAAATTACCGTCTCGTAATTAGATTCTTAGGTAAATATTTACTAAATAGGGACATGCTTAATAAGCACTTTTTATTTTAAAAAAAAAAAACTTAATATCAGATAGATAATAATGAGAAGTAAGTATTCCAGTTTCCGAAATTGGAAAGTAATGAATTTTAATAGTTATTTCGTTAAAATTAAAATCGATTATTCACTTGGCGGCCATTATCATTATAGGAACACGCTTAATATACACTTTAAAAAAATTAGTAGGTAGATTTTAACTAGAACTAATTGATTCAGTAACCGGAAATTGGAAATAATGCATTTTAATGGTTATTTTGTTAACTTAAAGAATGCGAAATGTAATTTTTTTTCAAGGACGCCATGTTATTAATTACAACGGCAAATACGCATTTTATGGTTTTAAGTGATAATAAGTCAAGTTTTCCACTGTTCCGACCTTACACGGTAAGGGGTATTAACATAAGGAGTAAACAAGTTTATTGCCGTTTTTTTATTTTTATCTTTAAAATTTCAAATGAAGTCAATAAAGTTTGTACATAGAGAAAAAGACAAAAAAAAAAACTTTTAAAGGAAAAATTAACAATAATATCGCCTTTCTGCGTATAAACACGTAACCATTAACACGTTGTCAAATCAAAGATATTTTATGATATGATATATATCTATGATATCTATTCTAGAAAATATAGTTTAAAAGACAATAAACGGCTGAATATTTAGAAGTTAAATTAAAAAAAAAAAACACCATAAAATCGACTACAAATGTGAACCACGAGATTCCAAACGCCGTTTATAATGGCCGAAGGATATCGGCAAGGCAATGGGCCGAATCAGTCAACTTCATTTATAATAATTAAAATTTACCAACAAATCTTTATTTTTATATTGATCATGTACAAACTTGTGATTTACATGTGTCATATGTGTTTCTTAGAACCCCATCAATTCGAAATCCACGGGACATCAAAAATAAAATTTTGAATTGACGAATTCCCACGTAATTGGAAATATAACGAAAAAAAAAATCGCCGAAAATTGAGTTCCTCGGTTGCAAATTCAAATACGGGTAGGTTCTCAGGAATAAATTCGTAATAATACGACTTATTCACATGTAAGTCGCCCAATGTATTCGAAGTAAATTCATAAAAATACGATATTTTCCGTAAAATATTCCGCATAAATCAAATTTTCACGGCCGCGACCGTCGCGGCCATCTCGTTAAACTCATAAAAATGTGATATATTACCGCGTAAATCGAAATTTCGTTGCCGATTTCTGATGCAACCGGCTCTTCAAATTTAGATATTCGAAGAAAATTCGTAAAATTACGATACATTTCGCGTAAATCATACTTTGATGTATAAATCTAATAATAACGTGAGGGGAAGGGGACGTGGGAGGGGGAATGGAGACGAAAGGCGAACGGAACGAATGGGAAAAGACACGCAGGGAGAAACAATTTTTTTATTAGTGGCATTTCAACGTATGCCGGGAACTAACTAAGTAATCTATTAATTTTGAAAAAGAAATTCGTTCAGCAAATAATGCGTAATGCGTAATTATATTTTGTCGATAAAATGTGAAAAAACTGAACTAAACATATTTTTATTATGAAATAAATAAAATAATGTTAAGCCCATTAACAGTCCGGCCCTTCTCTGCAGATCACCCTCCCTCCACTAGCTGCCAATAACTTTTTTCGTCGGCGGAGTTTAGGACGAAATTTGTGTAGCGACGCGCGTACAATTTTCAATATTTCAAATTCAAGAAGGTACCTAAACTGCCATCTATCGAAGTAATCATAAAGCTATTCTTGCATTTTACGAATTGAATGAAGGGTATCATATCCCTTTAAAGCAATATTGTAGGTTCTTACTCCATTGGTTCCAAGAGTTGTTCCAGTTTGGATCGGGCATGGAGTTGTTCCACTGCTGGGGATTGATGGAGGGGGGTGCCGGTGCTTCAGGATCTCCGCCCTCCATCTCCATGGGGGCTTCTCCACCTTCCAGGCCTGATGAAGGAATAGACGGATAGTTAGGTTATTTTATTTATTTATTTATTTTCTGGAAATCGACAGTTTACATTTTTTCAGTTTGTATAGCCAAAATAAAACCAATTATGGATTCCCTCCTTGTGACTTTACCTCTGATTTAACAGCATAATAAAAAATTTGAAATAATAAAATTTATAATAAAGTAATGTAGAAGATTTCATAAATCAGGGAATGAGGTTTTCTGCTATTTTTTTTTATTTTGATGAAAATTTATTGTTTCAAATGAAGAGTTAATAAAGATATTGAATTTAGTTTTTCCGTGTATCCATAAAGTTTTTTTTTAATAGCTTTCAAAGTGAACTTGGGCATAACATATGCAATATGCAGTCTCTTGAAATCATCACACAAGACACAATTCAGTACAATTTATATTTCGAGTGACAGTGCTGCAGTACTATGGCACATGTACCGTGAGGTTATACACTTTTCGGCCAACAGCAAATATCAACATTTTGACGGCTTACATTCGGTATTTTCCAAAAATTCTAAAAGTCATGCCCTCAGCATGCTCTTAATAATTGATGATACATTTGTAAAATTAACATGAAATTCCATTGTAGGAGACAACCTCATTCTGTCTTATAGATTCCAACATACTACTATGAGAAAATGACATCATCCTCTGTGGTCGAGCGGTTAAGATCCTCGACTATAAATCCAGAGGTTGCAGGTTTGATTCCTGCGGTGCGCAAATAAATTTGACTAAGTAATAAGTGTTATTTCATATTTAATCACAGTGAAACCCTCTTAAGAAGTTTTCCAAGGGACCAGAAAAAAAAACTTCTTAGGCTGGAAAATCTTGTACGTATAAAAAACTGGGCCAATTTCGGACCAAGGGAAAAAATCAAACTTCTTAAGCATGAAAATTTCTTAAGAGAGTTTCACTGTTATGTAAAATAATTAATATCGTCGGCTCAACTACCATATCCTACTGCATATTTAAATTTTTGTAAACTCTTCAGGAGAACCGAAAACTGAATAAAATGGTTATTTCCCAAAGGTTTCCTCTGAATTTCACGGCCGGAAAACATGCCAAACACACGCCCAACATTTATACAGAGTGGTAGAAACTAACAGTATTGTTCTGGAGAAAGAAAACCATTCAGAATCAAAAGGTCGCTTGAAACAGCTGTGTTTGGTGATCAGATCTGAATAGCCAGGTACATCCGTCTCTTTCCCCTCCTACTTCCATCGGCCTCGCAACATACATTTGTAACTAGAAGATGGTATAGTCCTCCGCACATTGAATTGATGTAAAAAAAATTATTAAGATAATAGAAAACTAACATCATCGACAATCTCCTACATAATTCTAATCAGATTATTGTCTTGACCTACATTCTGATATTTATGTACTTACATAAGACACACGTTGTGTAATAATAAATATGTCTATTCAATTCAATTTATCAATTTTAAAAACATTACAGAATTTATATTTAAAATTGTTTTAAAAGATATTCCAAACCCTGCGACAAGCAACCATTAAGCGCCATCAAAATCCAAAATACGCTGATCAGCGAGGAATAAACATATATAAGCAGATTTATACTAAGAGCAAAAAAGCTTGTCATCTGCAAAACATATTAATACGCACATATTAATATTTGAAGTGAGTCTATTTACGCACATATTAATATTCGAAGTGAGTCTATTTAACAACAAGATAGGTCTCCCCACTGGCATGACCATGACTGGCAAGTTTGTTCTGCAAGCCGGGAGATAAAACAGTCTATGCTGTCGGTGACGGAGAAAACCACCGTCATAGAAACTAATGCTCTCCATGATAGTCTAGTTTTCAAACCATCCTCAAATCAGATGAGGGCCCATGTTTTCACATGATCCTCCCTATAGAGGATCCTGTTAGTTGAAAACGTTGGGTTGAAAGGAAAGGGTTGGTCGTATTGGAATTTCTTTTGTATTTGGGTTTTCTGAAGGAAAGAGTTCACCGAGATGGCATCAGCTTTCCTTTTCACTCTCCCTAAGTTCCCCAAAGACAACTCATAGATGTTTGTTTTTTGTTTGAAAGGTAAGATCTAATTATTCCAAGATGCAACATTTTATCTCGGAGGCACCGATAGTGACACTGTTCCCCAGTATCATTCATATCATTTAATGGTACACAACTGCTAACCCTGTAAAAATCGCAAGTGCACCCCGCGGTTGAATTTGGCAGCCACCTCTCGTCTGGAGCCCTTAATACCTAAAAAAAAACCCTTGACTCTGTGCAGAAACGGGCGGTCCGTTTAATAGACTCTCCTAACTTAACTAACGGATTGCAATCTTTAGAGCACGGGCGTCAAGTGGGAATGCTGTCCTTGTTCTACCGGTATTACAATGGAAGATGCTCCGAAGAACTAGCATCATTGATCCCCTCGGCACCGGTGCATAGTCAGGAAACACGCCAAACACACGCCCAACATTTGTACACGGTTGACATTAGTCACATGAGAACGGATCGTTTCTACGACTCATTCTTGAGTTCAACAGCTCGGATGTGGAACGATTTGCCGGCCTCTGTGTTTCCTCCCTCCTACAACATGGGTCTCTTCAAGACCCATGTTCACTCCTTCCCCTTCTCGAAAACACCCTTCATCATCCTCAAATATGACTTAGGCCCTGAGGGAAAATATTTTCCTCAGGGCATCCTGTGTAGAGTTAATGTGAAAAAAAAAAATTCAGCCAGCGCACGATAGCTTATATCTTGGCTTGGGATGGATATTGCAGGTTGTATTTCCAACTGCTGGGTTTGCCATACTCGTACATCTCCCCTTTGCTAGCCAAGTCCTCCATCACAATAACATCTAGTTACAATAATGGTAAGAGTTTTAAAAATATTTTCAGGTTATTTGTAACCCGGGAGTGTTCCTCTTTCTTTTTAAAACAGAAAAAAAGGACGGTGTCTTACCTGATATGATGGGTGGAGGAGGCGGAGGCACAGGGGCCTGTTGCGAGGAAGGGGGCACTGTCTCCTTCATCTGGATCCACTGCTGCGCCAGGGTGGCCCAGTCCACCTGGTCGTTGTCCATGTTCTGATACGCCACTGGGTTGAGCGCCCATTGCGTGGGGTAATCCACTGTATCGTTGCCCGTAAACATGGCTGCCACTTATCTACGCAAAAAAATATATATATATATAAATTTAGGTGCTTGTATGTTTTACCTATTGCCGTAGAAATTACTACCGGGTGTTGACGATAATTGGATAAAATGCCAATAATGATAGCGTTAGCGATGGAAATACAGTGAAACCCTCAGAAGTTCTCTCTTAAGACGTTTCGTGGCTTAAGAAGTTTGGTGTTTTCAGTCCCTCGGCCCAAAATTGGCCCAATTTTTCCCTTTTATAAGGTTTTTCTGCTAAAGAAGTTTGTTTTTTCTGGTCCCTTGGAAAACTTCTTAAGAGGGTTTCACTGTAACGCCAATGTTGATCCCTGTAACTCCCCCTGTAACTCCCTGTTAACCCTGAACTCCCTGAAAACTTCAGGGAGTTCCAAATGATATTTATGGAGATGCAGGAAAATCGACAGACAACTAATAGGAAGGTACATTACCAAAAGACCATTAGATATTATGCATAATACTGTATAATAAAATTTAAAGTGTTACATCTATTTATTTTCTTGGCGCCAAAATTGCTAAAAGTATTCGTAGACTGCATTGCGTTATTATCGATTTTTTTGGAGTCATAATACTTGTTGCGCTTCCTCCTTCTCAACCTCTTGAACGCCAGCGTATCCTTAACCCGTCAAGTCTATTTGTTCAGTTTTCGGAATGACTCATACAGGTCTCATAGAAATCGTTGTGTCTCCCTTACTATCATAGTAAGAAATATGATCTAAACGCTGTTAGAAAAAGAAAATACCACACTTCATATTCTAATCTAAAAGTTAACCGCAAAATAATTAAATTGTACCCCTCTATGAATCCAAAGTTTCCGACCGCAGTTTTGAAACTTTTGAGAATTTTTTAATCAATTATTTTTACACGAAACAACAAAAAGGGAGTTGGCGATAACGTTTTTAATACATTTGCCTAATAAAATATATGTGTTTTTTTTCCATTGTCAGTAATTTTAGTTAGAAAAAACGTAAGGTGAGCCATTTTTAAAACTTTTTTATGTTTGTAGGCAAAAATTTTAAATTTAAAAAAATTATGTTTATTTCTAATTATAAAAATTGAAAGCGTATTTCATCACCTTTCCAAATATAGTTTTTAGTTTTCGGATATATTCGGAAATATTCCATTTATTTGAATTTTATGGCAAAATGGAGATATTTTGACCCTCTGAAATAATACGGTTGAGGCCTGAGGGTTTAAGGCAGAGGCGGCTCCTGCCTTAGTGTATTCGGCAGTGCAATGCACTGCCGAACATCGACAAACGTCAGAAGTGTAAATTCGTACATCCACTCACGAAGAATTCCCGCCAATTCATTATAATATTCTTACCAATACACTACCTAGACTCCCGTGCGTATGAAAAAGCAATGCGTGCACTGTGCATCTTTCGTTATGCCGAGACGTGACGTCACATGAAATGATATTTTTACTGGGACGGTCTTCAGAGTCTGGGCCCGTGAAATGAGCAAGACAGGTAGAGACCCATATCGGAAATTGACGTGTTAGAGTAGTGAAGATATATGACGCACGCGTGCACTAGCGGAGAGGCATTCTGATTTATGACAAAACCTTAAACATGCGTGACATGGTACCGAACGTTTGGAATGAATTATTAACGAATTTACAACTAATTAACAATGTTATGTATTAGCGCTCCCAGCGCACCGGGGCGGCGAAATCAAGCTTTTGGCAGATCACACACTGATAGTGATCAGTATTGACATCATTTTAATGGTTTTTCGCTAGTTTTGCTCTATAAAAAACTAATTTAAAAATGAGTGAATAATAAATTGTTTTTGAAAAATAATGGCCCTCCAAAACCATTGCTGAATATAATACAAGTTTGTAAGGTTAAGCGCCTCCGTACATGACGCTACTTACAATCTATTGTAGCCTCATGCGCGTAGCATCCGCGCCACTCGAGAGTACCCCCCATACGATTTTGCTAGAGTTCGTACACGACGCTACGGGGCGACTGTCGGTTCAAAGTCAGTTGCGCGATATTGACGGTGCTGATCGCGCGCTACGCATCGCAGCATTCGTGTCTGCTACTTTTCGTTTGACGTTTGATAAAAATGGCGTCTGAACAAGAAAATAACGTTAGATTTGTTCTGGAAGTGGAAAAAAAATGCGTGTTTGTATAACTTTACATTACCAGAATACGCAAGAAAGGATTTAGTGGAGAAGGCATAGATTAATGTTAGAGAAAAAGTCATTTGACATTGTTCGACATGGTGTTAACTCCACGGCTGCACGTGAAAAATGATCAAGTTCAGTATAATTCGGGTAGCGTCGTGTACGGAAACCAGCTTTAAAAAGTAGTGTATCTGCAGGGTACTTGTGGTTGTGTCGCAATCACGTAGTTTATAGGTATCTCCATGAATGGAGGGCCTAAGTAGAAAAAAAACTGTGAATAGAGTTTTTAAAACAAAGTATTAAATATTCGAAAGCATCTTGGCTTTGTGAATGTGATCGTTTGAACACACTTTTTTTTGTTTTCTAGTTTTTGCATAGCCCCAAGCACATATGTGAATAACGTAGGTATTGCAATTCAGTTGGTTTTCAAGTTGATATACGATTACAACTTGATGTTGGTTTTCACGAATCTGTGAATCAATCAATTATATTTTCCCGTATTAATGCTACCATTTTTTTTGTGAAATGCACTGCTGGCAAATTTTGTCACGGGCCGCCTCTGGTTTAAGGATATGTTTAAAAAATCATTTCTCTAAATATAACTAGCTATTCTGGAAAAACTACATAACTACGGTAGATTATATACTATTTTTATGTTAAACACATCATCAAAATACATCAAAGTTATGACAAAAATAGATTCAGATGGCGCACGGTGAAAATTTTGCATCGGCACACCAAGAGTTAGCCAAATTTTCGGACCGCGTTACAGTGTCCATCATCAAATGTAGGCATATAAGATGAATTGCAAAATTTCATGGATCTTCGGAATGCTTCTGAGGTATTTTAAATGTGCTATGTCTTATTTTTTAAGTTATCATAAAAAGAAATACCATTTCAGAATCTATATAAAATCATCTTCTAGATCTTTGTATTTGAAATAAACATTCACCTTTCTAAATAATAAAATTTCGATATCAAACATGAAAATGATAACAGAACAACTTATAGAAACATTGTAACATCCATAATTTTGAAGGAATTTAATATTTGGGAAACACATTTCTTTCATGGCGGGAAGTAGTAAGAAAACCGTCACTTCACTTTTAACGTTGTTTATTCAATAAAAAAATATAAATAATTTTTTAACTGTCAACGAACAAATCCCGCTAATTTGTGATCATAAACTTTTGAAATTTTTTAGTCACAAATCTCTGCATTAAAGAAAAAAACAGGAAGAAATTTCCCAATACCACCTAATGGCGATTAAGCCATTGAGGAATAAAAAAAAAAGTAACTGCATTTATCGTAACAACTTGAAAAAATGTAAATAATTTTTAGGTAAGTACCATAAATTGGAAAAATGCGGGGAAGATAACTTTTTCCCAACACATTGTATTCTAAGACTATTAATTCCAAGTAAAAAAATTGCAAAACCGTTTCAAGAGATATCGCGAAACAAACAAGCGCAAATTTTATTTAGCTAGAACGCAAGTTCTGGAAGCACCAGGAATAATCAAGAACAGACAAAAGTGGAAAAATATTGTGGCAGTATGTCATCTTTGGGAATGCTGTGTGGGGGGTCTTATTGGAAAGGAAGGAGAGGAAGTTCTGGGAAGTGAGAATTGAAGAATATATTGACTATACCTTATTTTGGTCAAGCAAGAGGTTATTTCAAGAGTTAATTTGATGTAACAGATACAAATAATGTTGTTTGATTTTCTGGGCAGCAATTTGAAAACTGATGTAATTTACGACCAACTGATCTGATTTGCAGCAGTTTGAATAAGTACAACTAGTAATAGAATTTTAGAGCCAATTGAAAACTAAATGGTGCACATCAATAGTTGGTAACCACACCATTTACGACGAGATGGTTACATTATGTTATTTAAAAGCAATTTCAAAGATCACAATTAAAAAATATTCACTGAAGTTTAGTAATCGAATCAATTTATTTACGATTATTCTAATTTTCGGTGTGTGAAGAAAGTCACATGCATATTAATAGCTACAGGGCGCCCTGGGCTCACTGTAAACGATCAACAATAAAACACAATATAAAATAAACTTAATTGTATGAAAACAAACCTGCAGAATTTGTGTTAAAAGTATAAAATTACAAGAAAATCATATTAAACCCGATAAATTAATGTTTTGACAAATCTCCCGAACATTTCGGCGCAGCGCTATTATTGTGTTGCCATTTGCCAATAATTCTACCATAGATTTTTTTCTTTGCCCATGAAATTGGGCCGGTGTACTGGTATTTTTTTAGTGATGGTATCACTACGCTTATCTCAAGGCTCCTACCGGAGAGCAACTTGACGGATGTACAATAAATATAAATATAAACTATAATAAAAAATAAAATCAAAAACAATGACATTATACATATAAATAGACGCGCCATAGTCTTACAAACTCAAAATTTAATGTGGCAACTAAGCGACACTCTTTTGTTTTCAGCGATTTTCAATAATTTCTTAATTCAAAAGTTATTAATTTACGATAGAGATAGACGTTTAAAGAATACGTGCATATGAACGAAACAAAAGATAGAACGTGGGCGGCATTTTCGTATTCAAAATTCAAAAGTTCCGTCGAATACTACCTCAAGGTCGACTAAAGTAGGTGGCCTGGGCACCAGTCGAATTTTGAAGTGTCAAGTTTTCAAGCTATAAGGGGCCATCCATAAATTACGTCACACCTTAAGTGGGGAGGGGGGTGTAGAGAAGTGTGACATCGTGTGACAAGAGGTATGGGGGGGGTCATCAGCTCTGTGACGTCACAGTAAAAATCTAAATGATTAAAAACGCAAAACTTAAATTGCAAAATATGTGACGTCACACTAGGGGGGAGGGGGTCTCACAAATGTGACAATGTGTGACAGGGACGGGGGGGGTCAAAAATCATGAAATTCGTGTGACGTAATTTATGGATGGCCCCTAATGAACAACGATAGTTTGCCGATGGCGTTGATTGTTCTTGTATTTATTTTACTGCTGATTTGTACGTTGTTTTATCCCAATCATATAAGGACGTAGTCATTATAAGACTATTATTAACAGTAAATTTTACTTAGCAACGGCACTGACTTTGTAATTTGGCTGTTGCGCGTCCACACAACCTTACTCGACGCCATAAATATACTAATCCCAACTAATCCCCTCGACGCATAGTAGTTTAGTACTGAAGTACTAGAAATCGAGACTAGTACAAACAGTTACCTCATTTTTGGCTTCCCATTTTGAGATTTCTACCCCGCGTCTACAGTATATATATAACGTCATCGATCAAAAAGAATAATTTAATTTATAGAGAGGTTTAAAAATATTTTTACTGTGAGGCTTTTTTGATGATAAGAATAATATAAAATAAAAACTGGTTTTACCAAAGATAAAAAAGATCATATTATTTCTAAATTAATAAATTCAGATAGAGGGGTAACACCGCCAAGCCACCGAATTTGGTCTTGGCACACACTTCTTGCTTCAGTCATTCATTCATATATCATCCAATATTCTGATCTTTCAAGTACCCGACCAATTATTTGGTCGATTTGATCGTGTCATGTCTTCCTCGGGCATCCCCAAACTACTACTGCTCTACGTACGTGCATAAATCATAAAAGGGTCCCTTTCTTAATCTTACTCATAATACTTACATCAGCCTTGCATTATTAGCGCATTTCCACATTTGTCGCACGGCCACATTGGTTTTATCACTCTTTCGCCATTACTATTTAATATTACTCTGCAATTGATTTCATAATTTCCAACATTATTTTAAACATTACCTGATTTTTTAAAATCATATGCATTCATAATTAAAAACAAACTCCTTGAGTCACGTAATACCCTTTGAATGTATTTAGAGTTCAGTAGATACTGCTGAAATGCCTTAGTATTTTTAGAAGAACTACTTATATTCTGTGAGGAGTAAATGTTATTATATTTTTTTGAAATACCGATTTAAATAATAAATATGAAAGTTTTTTTGTTATAAAAACAAATTGTGACAGCCAAAAATAACACAAAACCACAGAAATTAATTATATAACATAGAACTATAAATAAACCAATCCAAATGAAACGGCATTCATAAAAAAATGTAATAATCTCCACCCACCATTACAGTGCAGCGATCAGAAATTGGCGGCCCGCGGACCAGATCTGGCCCGCAAAGTGCTCCCATCTGGCCCACAGGACCAGAAAGGAGAGTCTCTGAATAGAGGATTATTTCTTCCCACCATAGTTGGCGCACCATCGGTCACAATCACACCTTTTCACATTAAGTTTTTTTTTTTTTTTTTTTTTTTTTTTTTTTTTTAATTAGAAAAAAAGTTAATATTTACAATAAATAGATAATATATTACATTTCATATCAGACTTTTTTTGGTTACCCAATTAGTAGAGAAATATTCTCGGGTCTAACTGGGGAGCTAGTCTATGTAATTATATATAAAGATAATAAATAATATGCATAGTTACAAAAATGGAAAAATAAGATTTTCAAAAATACTGTGAAATATTACAAAAATATTGTACAATAAGAAAATAGCATATAAAAAGAAACAAAATATCAACAAAAATCAACAAAAAATCAACAAAAATAATAGCAACATATCTGAATATATCTGAAAATCATCGATAAAAGCGAGTCAATCTTCTCTACAAAAATACAACGAAAGTTTTTTTTTAAATTTAGAATAGTTTTTCTCACTTTTTATTGTATCCGGTAAATCGTTAAATAACTTTGGGTCTACATATTCATAATGGTGTTGTGCAGCTGTCGTGTTGCATCTAGGTACATATATGTTCCCAGAAGTTCTAGGTCTTATACTTCGCGTTGAGGACATTTCAGATTCTTTAAAAACTTTTAAAATAGCATTTCTTTGAAATAGTTTTGAAACCGGTAGGACCTTAAATTTTTCAAAAAGTTCTTTGGTTGGAAAAATTCTTGGTTTTTTAATAATAACTTTGATGATCATTTTTTGTGTTGTTACTATCGGATACAGATTATTCTTGTAGATGCCCCCCCATGCGATTATTCCGTGCTGCAAAACTGACTGCACAAGAGCAAAGTAAACCATTTTAATATTTGAAAGATTTAGGATATTTCTTAATCGTAAAAAAATGTAAGTAAGTTTTCTAATTCTTTTTACACAGTTTTCGATATGTTTCTTAAATTTCATGTTACTTTCTATAGTGATCCCTAGATATTTGACATCTGGGGTTTTTTTCAGGATTTTACAATTATTATCGTTACATTCTCCTCCTTTACACGAACGACTGTGCACTATCACGCTAATATTGGAATCTGTGACAGGATCATTAAGGTAAAAAGGTATATATGATGTTTTTTCTACATTAAGACTAAGTAAGTTATCATCAAACCATTCCTTTGATATGTCAATGTCAGCATTCGCAGCTATATTCACTTCTGTCCATGTTATTCCTTCGATTATGATGACTGTGTCATCCGCATATGAGATGACACTTCCATTAAGAGGGAGAGTGAACATGTCATTGACATATATAAGGAAAAGTATAGGCCCGATTACTGTGCCTTGTGGAATTCCATATTCAGAAGACAAGGGTTCACTTAATGAATTATTTATTTTAACGTATTGTTCTCTATTTTTTAAGTAACTCTGGAACCAAGATAAAGCTTTGTCTTCCAGTCCAATTTTCTCTAGCTTAGCGATCAGCCTAGAATGCGACACACTATCAAAAGCCTTTTTCAGATAGATAAATATTCCCAGACACTTCTGATGTCTATCCAAATTCTTGTAAAGAAAACATAAATGTAAGTGTTTAAAAACCCGCAACTTCCGAGTGGGATTAAATAACTTTAACGCTATTAACTTGTTGGTCGTGATATTTCAATACATGTAATGGCCACTTAAAAAAATGGCACTTAATTTTTTTGGCTTGCTGCACTTTTTCCTTTTTGACGTGATAACGTCTTATAAATCGATGCTGAACCGGCTGCATGTTCGAAAAAGCATGACTCATTAGCGCCCTTCAGACGGAGAGTTTGGCCTGCGAGTCTCACCACACTTCGCTCCGAATCGTTGGCGGAAACGTGCGTGTGAAGGCGATCGACTCGCAGGCGAAACGCTCAGGTCACTCGCCAGTTCCCCTCCGGTTCGCATCAGCGTTTAGCCCGTTGAGCCTTTACACGTAAGGGTTGGAGCGGCCGCCGCGCGAGATGTCTCTGACTTTTTTTTATTTGTTTATGGCTTTTTGCCGACTGATTTTATTCAAGAATTAATTTATCTACCATTCAGTGTTAGCAGATGTATGGTTCTTTGGATCGTTTTTAGCTCCATGGTTTTCTAAAACAAACATGTCTAACAATGCATAGTTTTTTAACGGTCGCCAAATGATGTACTTTTGAGTGGATATGATTTTTTTGCATGGGTCGCGTGAGTGAAATCCCGAATTCACGAACGTAGTTCTTGAACTTTAGTAGGAGACTGCGTGTTCACAACGTCTTTTTATCTAATAATTGTCTTTATCAATAAATAATATGAAAATATTAATAAAATGATATGAATATGAACACGTAAATAACTTTAATTAGGCAACTATTCTAGGTACCGTTAATTTTTTTATTATTATTGTTATTTTATTTTAATATTATTTAATTGAAAATACAATTCTGTAAATTAAGTTTGATGAAGAGAAAAAATAAAAGTTTTATTTGTATGGTGTTTTTGTAATAAGCATTTTCCTATTTAAATTTTCAATAAAATCTTTCAAAATATGTCTTTTATGTGTCCTCATCAAACACATAGTAAAACGTCGTTTGCTTAACTCTGAAATATTTTTTTTTTACTTTTGGGAAATGTCGTCACATTACATACACCAATAAACAAAAAAATGGCATACATACAATCAATATGTATATTATGAAAGAGAGTGTACAATGTGCTTGCCGCTAAAATTAAAAAAACGAGTCCCTGTACGATCAAAGGAGTAATGTGGTATGGTGCCCCCTATCCCCCATCCAAGAAGAAGGTTCTCGTTTTTACCCTTACAATCTGAGTTTTTACCCGAAGGGCGTGCTTTTGAAGATATAAGGGCTGGAAGTTTCACCCTCTAGAAATTTCTAGAACAGTCCAGAACATTTGAGAGCATTCCACAACATTCCAGAACAGCCCGGAACATTCTGGAATATTGTGGAATAGTCTTTATGAATTCGGGAAAAATCTGGAACGTTCGAGAACATCCAGGAACATCCCAGATCGAACGTTCCGGTTCAAATTTCAGTTCAATATCATATTAACTCCCTGAGCGAGGACGGGTAACCAGCTAGTTATATATAACTCCCTGAGCGAGGCCGGGTACCCAAGCTAGTTATATATAATGAGCTGGTGGAGTTCTGTGAAATAATTGTTTTTTCATCTTTTTGAAGTAACTTTACGCACGCTTGACTTGGGGAGTAAGCAGATGAATGCGTGACGAGAGCGTTACGAAAACTGTCGGGCGAAGCGAACGGAAGTTGAGAGGGAGATATAAATTAGTGACGATAGAAAGTGAGAGAATTACGTTTTGTATATTACTATAAGGGCAAGAGAGAGAGGTGCGAGCACGTAAGTAAATAAAGTGTGCAAACAAATATACGCCCGCGGCCCGGCTTATTGGACGAACGTGCGGTCGAATTCGCCATGGCGGGCCTGGAGATTCGACCTTTCCGCCGCATTCATTTTAATTAATTCTGAAGAACGTGTTACTAATATTTAAGATGTTTCTAAATGAATACCTCCCAAAGTTATTAATTCATCGTCTAGAAAAATAAAATCTGGTGCTTACCGCTAACTTTAAAGTTTAAAAACGGGTTATAAAGTTTTAAAATAGTTGTACATAAAACATATTAATGGTAAGGTGTTGTTTTTATTAATCTTAAATATAAAAAAACTTACATCCCCAGGTGTCGTTTGAATAAAAAATTTATTATAGTTACGAATTTTCCGGAAATTATTAAAATGTGAGTTTTGAGCAAACAAAAATTATTTGGGTTGTGTACCGCCTTAAAAAAATAATATTTACATAATTGTGAGAATGTTACATAATTTCGTAACAAATTTTCAAAAAAAAAATCTATTTCTAAAGTCTGAACAACAGAGAAAATCCGAAAATGATTAGATAATAATATGTAACAGATATTTTCAAAAGCACCGAAAGAACTTACAAAAAAGGATATCACTAAACATTTTCATTTCATTAAAAAATACAAGTGTGCAATTCACACGCGGTAGAAGTGAAACCTTTACAAAACTAAAATAGATAAGAGTGGCTAGGGGCCATCCATAAATTACGTCACACGAATTTCATGATTTTTTTGACCCCCCCCCCCCCCTTGTCACATTTGTGAGACCCCCTCCCACCTAGAATTTCATGATTTTTTGAACCCCCCATACCCCTTGTCACACTTCTCTACCCCCCCCCCCCCTTAAGGTGTTACGTAATTTATGAATGGCCCCCTACGAAGCACCGCACAAAAAGGAGACCGATTATTTACGAAGCACCACTCTCGCAGGCTAAATCCTACACATGCATGTGTTTATCTCTTTTTAGTATCGCTTTTTCGTTTTCTCGATTTTCAAATCACTGGGCTAAAGAAATTTCACTTCGAAAAGGCAGTTAGTTATTAGTTTACATTTTGTTTCCAAAATTGTGAATTTTAATAATTTATATCAAATGTTTATATTGTGTAATGGTTTTGCAATCCATTTTTATGTAAAAATTTGTACAGTAAATGTAATAAATAAATAATTAAATGCCAATTTCAAGTGATTTTTGTTTCGTTTTGGTGATAAAGGAACATGCGGGGAAATTGAACTTCTAAATTGGGTATTTTAGAACACATGCATTGGCAACATTACGGCTTTCCTTCCAAATTTATTTGTCTATGGGAAACATGCATGTCAACTGTCATCACAAGGTTTTTATATCATTACTTTT
Organism: Glyphotaelius pellucidus; assembly: GCA_936435175.1. Lineage (NCBI taxonomy): Eukaryota > Metazoa > Arthropoda > Insecta > Trichoptera > Limnephilidae > Glyphotaelius > Glyphotaelius pellucidus. Next base: position 28,773,484 of record OW386550.1, on the reverse strand, counting down.
TTTTGTTAGAAAAATGTACACACTTATAAGCAAAATATAATTAAAGCGAAAATATATGATATGTCCCAGAGTATTTTATTACGTGGTTTCGAAACAACACTGGTCGTCAGAGGATATCAAATTTCAAATTTGGACAGTTCAAAAATTAAAAATATTTTTTCGACTATATCTCCCGATAATATAATTAATAATTATCCATTACTATGTGTTTTGGCGAGAAGTTCTTCTAACGTTAACCGTAGGACAAACATTTGTCTGTATTTTATACATTTTATTTATTTTCAGATAATTGTTTGCAGAAAATGTCTCGTACATGGTGGAATATAATTAACTCTGCAGCTGATCTCTGACAACGAGTTGAAAGACGAAAATGAAGAACATTAGAAATAATTCTGAATTGCGAGACCATGACGCCGCCGACGGGGAATGGGTGGAGGATTTGTTGAAGAAAGACCTGCTGCCGATAACGGTATGCAAAATTATTAATTTTTGTACATCACTTTTAGTATGCTTAGACACATTTTTCCCAATTGATATACAGCTATACTAACTATATTTAAATACTTTGGGCGGGAAGGGTAGTTCTACCTTTTACGTCGGTTCTACTTGAATGCCTGGAAAGGCAATGGTGTCAAGTACTTTTATATGAATATGTACACCAAACTCTTTGTAAGGGTTCCAACTAGATGTATATGTACATGTGATACAAGATGGGGAAATCTTCTTATCTCCTTGTCTTTTGTGTGGAATAATATTTCATCAAAAGGAAACTTACACTTTGGCACTAGAGATGTGCAAATTGTTCATTTTTTGTAATAATTGGTACCAAAGTGAAAAGAAATTTTTTTGTAAAGTAATAAAATACAAACATCTTTTATACATAAAAGGTCACCAAATGGCCCAACAGTGACTTCAACTTCTGTTTTTGGAGCCCTATTACAAATTAGGCTATAATTTTGGACAAAACTTGTATAGCTCATATAATGAAATCGAACAAACTCTAAACCTTGCTCCTTTAAAAGACCGTCGGGAAAAATCTGATCTCATTTGTTTCTTCAAAATCATCAACTATATTATTGACTCACCTACATTATTACAACTCATCTCATTCAATATACCCTCTCGTAGACTCAGAAATAAAGAACTGCTCTTCCTCAATCAACACTCGACTAATTATGGTTATAATTCACCACTATCCAGAATGTGTAGAATGGTCAACTCACGTCAAGACCTTGATTTTTTTGGCATAAGCCCAAATGATTTTTGTCGCTCACTAAACAATTGAAGATATTTTATATTTTATTTATAATCTATTTTTAGCAAAGTCTTGACTTGACTTGACACTTCTATTTTCTTATGTTTTATCTGTTTGTCTTTGCTTTCATATACCATCCTTTATTCTTGTAATGTACATTTCCAAAATTTCGTGTTACTTGATTGTAAATTGGAAGTTAGTCCGTTAATAAATAATAAATAAATAAATAAATAGCTGGGGTGTGGCGAGTATTACAGAAAAAAAAATCATTCAAATGTAAATGTAAGCGAAGCTAGCAGTCCACAATGGAGTTCTGGTACCTACCCTGATGTGCGGCAGTGAGGCATGGAACTGGCAGAGAAAGGATGAAAGTAAACTGAATGCTGTTGAAATGAGATCCCTGAGAGGCCTATGTGTGGTAAAACCATGTATGAGAAATGTGGAGATCCACAAAGATAAGGCTGATGTAAGCATAATGAGTAAGATTAAGAAAGGGACCCTCAGATGTTTAGGGCATGTATTCAATTCAATTCAATTTATTCACTTTAAAAATGTAACAAAATTAAAATTTCAAATCATTTTTAAAATAGAGAAAATATTAAGATTAAAGCTTATTTAAGCAATTTAAATAATTTAAACAATTTAAACAAATGAAACAATTTAAACATCAATGAACAATTTAAAAATCAATGAAGCACATTAAGTCTAACAGCAATAAAGCTTGCTGTCTAAATTGTGCTTCGTATATGCTAAACAAGTCGATATTCAAAGTGATTCTATTTAACAACAAGACTGCTCTCCCGACTGGCATAACCATTGGCAAGTTAGTTTTGCAAGCCCGGAGATAAAACAGTCTATGCTGTCGGTGACGGAGATAACCATCGGGAACATAGAAACTAATGCTCTCCATAATAGCTGAGTTTTCAAACCGTCAACGAATCAGTCTGAAGAAATGTGTTATAATGAGAACATCCCTTCTGACCCGTAGACACGTAGAGCGAATGAACGAAGAAAATAGTGTAAGAAAAATATATGACGCAAATGTGAATGGTAGAAGAAGTCGGGGACGCCCGAGGAAGACATGGCACGATCAAGTGAATCAGATACTTGAGTCGGGCCATGTTAAAAGTCAGAATAATAGAAGAGTATGTATGAGACGATGTATGAATGTGAGTGAAGCAAAGAGTGTGTGCCAGGACCGAGTTGTTTGGCGGTCGAATGGTTAGTTAGTTAATGAGAAATTGTGAAATAACACAAATTAATCAAATATAATTTATTTGCCACGCCAGAATTCGATCCTGCTACCTTCGGATTGCGAGTCAAAGGCCTTACCGCTAGACTACGCCAGCCGACTAGCGTCTATAATCTGTGTATAAGTTATTAATCAGGGATCACCCTCTATTTCAGAATGTACGAGCTGTACCAGCAAGGGGCGAAGAGTTGTCAGTAGACCCCCACTGATGAACGTTCTCATCCGTCCGCCAAGGGCCATGACGGACCAAAAATCTATATGATGGGTATTATGAAACTAGCACAGGTGCATCTCATTGGCAGGAATACTTGAATATTCCTTACATAAGCAACGTTATGTCAAAAAACAGGTTCCTCAAATCCCGAGCCAACCTGCATCAAATAATAATGCAAATGTGATACCTCATGGTGGACCTGGTCGTGCTAAAGTTTTCAACTGGTAGATGCCTTCCACTGCAATTTTGCGAAAGATCGACAACATGGATGAATTTATGATCCCTTGCAAAGGGCAAATGAAACTTAAAAGAATTCAAAAAATTTTCTTTCACAACAATAGATGGCGCTAGTTTCAATATATTTTAGGAAAAACACTTTTTGCAACATGGCCCGTTTCAATTATCTGATGCACTTGATCGTGCCGTATCTTCGTAGGGAAATAAAAACTATAGACAAAAATATTAAAGGGAGAGGTGATTAATTACTTAAAAATATCAAAAACAATAATTTTTAATATTTATATAATAACTTTTTTGTTATTTTTATCAATAATCCCTGACAAAGAAAACTTTGTTTTCGAAACATGTTTTTAATTTTGATTAAAGAGTGGTGTTTAACAAAGTGTTTTCAATTAATTAAATATTATGCCCAAAGTGTATTTGCGAAGATTGATAAAGTATTTTCGTTATTTATTTCTTGGGTATTATGCCATGTTGCGGTACTTCCTTCTTTAGCCAACGTTTCGGACAGCGTTACAGTGTTATTCATCAGCGTTACAGTGTTATTCATGTGTCACACATCTGCCCTGATAATGATATGAACGTATTAATGTTTTTGTAGCCGGAAAGTGGTTTTCCCACTTAATAGGAAATAAACGGCTGTGCAGCCTTTTTCAAACAAATTTTAAATTTGTATTCGAGGCCAAAATACTCAAACAAACTGAATATTATTTTTCTATCTAAAGGTGTATTAAATATCAAGAACAGATACTGATCGTCCAGTTGATTAAGTCAGTCATCTCCAAATACTAAGTTTTGAGATAATGAAGAAAGGAACGTTGGAATGTTCACTATAAATCAAATATTATTTACACTTGTCTGTGTTTTACATACTAATAATGATATAAAATAACACCGGGAGGCATAACGGTCCAGTAAATTAGTATGAAATTTTGAAGTATCCTACTAGTGACCCAGAAAACATCAACATTTTGTTTAATTCCAAGTTTTTCTGCAATATAATTGATTTAGTGGTGTTCATGAGTAATCTGAGTATTCTACCCTATAGGGGGTACAGTTTTATACATAATAACTGCATACTCAACCAGTGGCGGCCCTTCCGTAGGGGTCAATGGGTTAATGACCTCCCAAAAATTTAGATTGAAAAAACTACGCAATTACCAATTTTAAAGCGCCTTAAAGTTTTAATTTATACTTACGGAAAATAATGCTTCGTTTTTTGTACAAGCACTATGAAACGTTTCCACTGCCATCTAGTATCCAAATGAGAAGCTATTTTATTTTTTGCAAAAAATAATTTCCGTTCCAGCGCCATCCTGCGACCAAATGAGAAGTCATTGTATTACTACCGTAGGGTCAATTCTAAATTTGTCCCAGAACGGTCTTCTGTCTCTTTCTTTGCAGTACAGAAGAAGGAGGTAAGCAAGATCGTGTCTGACGTGTGCTTAGAATCATAAAAAATATTTTTTTAGAGAACATTGGGTCATGACCCCATGAAGGGAGACAAACGACTTATGCTAAGTTTTTAAGATGTTAGAAAGAGACGTCAAAAATATCAGCCGAAAGGTTTTTGTGTGATTTATTGCATACCACAAGGGCAAGGCCATCTTGGATATCATTAGTCAGCGTGTCAACACGTTTCACTGTTGTGATTTGCCTTGAATAAATTACGATGTCGAATTCAGTTGATAATATTTTGAAAGAATTAGCGAATAATTCATTGAATCACGAAAAACGCATTGAAATAAAGTGTCTCGGCCGCCCCAAACCTCAAATGCAAATAGTTTCTGTCACAAAAAATAAAAATAAAGATATTAAACGTTACTTTAATTTAAAAAGTTATAGTTTTTGTGAGTGGATATGTGGCTGTGGGATAAGAAGCGTTTACTTTTGTTTTCACTGCTTACTATTTAATTCAACTGAAACTGATATTCAATGGACACGAATAGGTGTTAGCGATTTGAAACATTTGAAAGAAAAAATAAAAAAGCATTCTAATTCTACATTGCATATTAACAATTCAATGAGCTTTGTTTTGTTAGGAACCATTGATATTCGGATTCAATTAGATAGTGCATATCGTAAAGCACTCGTGGACCACAACGAAAAAGTGGATAAAAATCGATACATTTTAACAAAAATTTTGAAATGCATACAGTTTTGTGGTTCTTTTGAACTGGCATTAAGGGGTCACGATGAGACAAAAGAGTCGGATAATCCGGGTATATTTCGTGGCTTGATTAACTTTATTCAGGAAATAGACATTGTATTAAAAGAACATTTAGAAAGGTCTTCGAGTTTTAAAGGGTTATCTAAGACGATTCAAAATGATCTGTTGGACTCGATTTTAGCTGTATCTCAGGAAGAAATTAAACTAGATGTACAGAAATCTGAGTATGTTTCAATTCAGGTGGATGAGACAACTGACAGCTCCACTAAAACCCAAATGGTATTTGTGATCAGATATCTGAAAGACAATGTCGTATGCGAACGGTTTTGGAAGTTTGTTAATCCAGAGGCATGCACCGCCGTTGGATTGACAAATGAAATATTGACCCAGTTGAGGATCCTGGATGTTAAACCGCGACAGCTGATAGCGCAGTGTTACGATGGGGCAGCCGTTTTATCTGGAAAAACTGGAGGTGTTCAAGTTAAAATCAAAGAAACTTTTCCCCGTGCTCACTACATTCATTGTTACGCTCACCAACTAAATCTAATTTTACAAAAAGCATGTAACATAACGACGGGCATAAAAGTGTTTTTTGCGACCGTTCAATCATTTTCCGTATTTTTTTCAAGATCTCCAAAGCGAATGCAATATTTAGATGAAACCGTTAAAGGCCGTCTGCCAAAGGCAGCTCCAACTAGGTGGTGTTTTAATGCCAAATGCATAATTACTGTATTTACATATAAATCTGATATTTTTAAATGTTTAAATTTAATTTTGGAAAAGGAAAATGATCAAAATACTTTAAGTCAAGCACAAAATTTGATTAATAACCTAGAAAAGAGTGTTTTTATTTATTGGTTAACATTCTTCAATAAAATAATGCCTCACTGCGAAATTTTATTTAAGCAAATGCAAAAAAGAAATTTGGATGCAATATTAATACAAAAGCATATTGGTGAATTTCAACATCATATTTTGTCCATACGAGCAGAATTGAGTTCCAACCCAGCACATTCAACCGATTCCCCACAAGGCGAATGTAAGAAGAGGCGCACAGATGAAAATAGTCATTTGGTAGCGATAGAAGTTTTAGACACTATTTTAGTGGAAATGCAAAATAGGTTTAAATATGGCGATCATCTCATTTTATCGAATTTATTTAACAAAGATAATTTTGCTGAATATAATAAATGTTTTCCAACAGCTCAACTCAATTTATTGGATGACTTTGATGAAATTGATTCATCAAAGTTAAAAAATGAATTAATAGTGTTTTACCAACGTGATGACTTACACCATGCCAACAGTGCTGCATCGCTTTTAAATTTTTTGTTGACCAATAATTTCCAGGAAATATTTTCAGAAACAATAAAAATACTGCAATTTATTTGTGTAATACCAATGACTACAGTTGAAAGTGAAAGATGTTTTTCAACTCTTAAACGTATTAAAACGTTTTTAAGAAATACAATGAGCCAAGACAGGTTAAGCTCACTTGCGATGCTTAGCATCGAAAAAAAAAAAATTTCTAAAATAGATAATTTCTACAGCCGTGTCATTGATCATTTCGCACAAGCCAAAGAAAGGATCAGAGGAGAAAGGCCAAGCATCGAAAAAAAATATATTTCTAAAATAGATAATTTCTATAGCCGTGTCATTGATCATTTCGCACCACAAGCCAAAGAAAGGAGGATCGATTTAATATACAAGAAATGTTAGAGTGCTTTTTTATTTTTTTTTACCATTAGAATCCTCACCTACACCTACCTACCTATCCAACTTTTATCTCGGTACATAGATTTTTGTAGAATTTTTCAATTATAGGGGAATTCCACGGTCATAGTAATAACAGATCAATCGATGTTAAAAAAACATTGATTAATAATATGTACATCAAAGTTTAAAGTTAATTGTGCAAATAATTTTGAATAAAATAAATAATATTAAATAAAACCATATTGTGCTACCTACCGGCTTCGGAATAGGTGAGTACCGCCAAATTAATTACATGTAGATACATATTGGCGTTTTTTATTCCCTACGCATTACCTCTGACATTTTTTTTTCGATTGACCTTCCACTTCTAGACCCCTAGAGCCGCCTCTGTACTCAACTCAAATATCAATTTTTCGGAGATGTCAGACTAACTGGACGATCGATATGTATTTTATATTAGGACATTATAGGCCACTAGAGAAGTAAATCTTTTCAAGATTTTAGAGGCTTTAAAATACACATTTTGTGTATTTTAAAGCCTCCCGCCATAGTAAAAGATTATAATTTTTATATGGGAGGTGTCGATCATCACAGTGTGCCAGTTGAGTTGTATGCATCATCAACATATGTTCCCGCGACCAGTCAGTGACTGAGTTGGCTTGGAGTCTTGAAGAGACCCAAGTTGTAGGAGGGAGGAAACACAGAGGCTGGCAAATCTTTCCACCGCCGAGCTGTCGTAGAAATGACCCGTTCTCATGTGACAAATGTCATGACCGGTCAGTGGCTGAGTTGGCATTGCGAAAAGAAAGACAAACATTCCCGGGTTACGAATAACCTGACAATGTTTGAAAATCTTCAACTACCACCACAGTAAGCGAAAAATGTTGCTTGTGTTGTGATGGAGGACTTAGCAGGCCGAGGAATCAAACACGCGACGCCCAGGTGGGACCCAAACGCGATACCAACTGACTGACCGGTCATGACAGTCACTTACCACATGAGAACGGTTCATTTTTACGACTCGTTCTTGAGTTCAACAGCTCAGTTGGAACGATTTGCCAGCATCTGTGTTTCCTCCCTCCTACAACTTGACAACCCATGTTCACTCCTTCCTCTCCTCAAAAAGACCCTCCACGCAGCATCTTTTAGAAATTATTTTCCTCAGGGCCTCCTGTATGGAGTCAGCATAAAAAAATTAACATATGATCCGTTTTTTCAAATCCTAGCGTAACCAAGACAACATTTAATTTTATAAGTAATAAAAGCTATATTTTAAGTGAAATCTATATTTTTTTATATCTAAGTTCCTATGTAAAATTGTTATTTCCTCCCACCTATGAATTGTATGTTCCTCCTGTCCTAAAATGAGTTCTGTAACTCATCGGGATTGCCCCAGGAAGAAATAAAAACAATAAAAATAAAAAAAAGCTATAGCTTATTTGTTCTGTTTTTTAATGTAGTATGCAAATAAAATATATTTTATAAGGTGTAATGTAAATAACTCTTTATATTAATAAACGCCCGGGTTACCGGCACCTTAAAAAAAAAAAAAAAGGTAACAAAAGTGTTTCATTTATCTTTGTACTAATAAATTACACACCTCTACCACAGTTGTTAAAACAAATCTGAATAATGCCAGTACACATATAAACTGTTAAATATTTCTTTAATTCTAAGGAAATGAATTCGGATGAGAATTGTAATTGAATTAATACAACTACTGTAAAATAAATACACACGATAAGTTCTACAATTTATTGTAAATTCACTTCGTGACATCATTCTAATTATGAAAATAATCAACTTCATCCTTTTAAAATTAAAAATAATTATAATTTGCATGTAGCGTCATCGATATTTTTTATTAAAGTACTGGTTTACAATTTCATTCATATAAATCAATTGCGGCCGCCGCTTAAACTGTCAAAAGATGATGGGTGACAGCTGACAGGCATATGACAGGTATCATCGCCATGGCCAAAACTGCACCAAAACTTTTAAACCGCCCAACATGTCCCGCGGCACACCACACTTCGCTCCGAACGCTTAAAAATCACCCTACACGTCCACTTCCGCCCGAAGGCCGCTCAAGGTCGCCCATTCAACAATTCCGCCTGCCCGCGGAAGTGTGGTGACGTTTTTACCCAAATTAGTGTACCTGTTTGGCCGGCAGGCGAACCCGGCGTTTCGGCGGGCTGCTCGGCGGACACCATAGACATCCACCTTCGTGAGGGCACATTTGTATGGAGCTTCTATTATCTATGGTCAAAACTGACGCTTCGGCCTGCCCGCGGAAGTGGGGTGACTTTTTAGCGTAAGGGGTTGGCCTGCAGGCGGACACGGCGTGTCGGCGGGATGGTCGCATGCCGCTTTAGCCTGGGGGTCTAGGCACGCGGTCGGAACTGTACGTGTGGGGCTACCTATTATTGTCGCATTCCGCCTGAGCCTAGCGTGCAAGCGAGCGGGCGGAACAAGCGATAGAGAGGCACGATTGGCCTTTTTTGGTTTCAGTCGCTCATGACCTGTCTAGCGAAACGCTACAATCAGCGCAAAATATAATCTACAGCGCAATATATTTATTTATAGACTTCCTAGTATAAGTAGTAGGAAATATAGTACTAAGTCCTATATTTCTTAGCACGGAAGGTAATCTCGTAATTTTTCGATTGATACTTATTTATTGTTATCAAGTCAAATATGCAGAACTACCTACATAGATATTAATTTTAAGATTTTAATTTGTACATTCAATAAGAATTCAATTTGGAAGCCGGAAACGGGTACCTCCCTCGGGAACCATTCAATGGATAACCAACACCCCTATCTAGATCTCCCAAAACAGTTCGTTACGTTTGGTAAATTAGCAGAGGTGTCCGGTTTCATGGGGTGAGGTTTGTCTAGGTCTTGGCGGCGGATGACCTGTATAGATTTAAATTTGCATATTCAATAATAATTTAATTTGGAAGGCGGGAATGGGTACTGCTATCCGGGAACCATTCAATTGATAACAAACACCCCTGTCTCCCAAGCCAAAAGCCTCTCCTAAACGGTTCGTTACGTTTGATAATTTAACAGGGGTGCCTGAGTTCATGGAGTGAGGTTTGTCTAAGTCTTGGCGGCGGATGGCCTGTTTAGATTTTAATTTGTATATTCAATAAGAATTCAATTTTGAAGGCGGGAATGGGTACCGCCAACCGGGAACCACTCAATGGAAAATCAACCCCCTTGTCGTAGGTCTCCCAAAACGGTTCATTACGTTTGTCAACTTAGCAGGGGTGTACGGATTCATGGGGTGAGGTTTTTCTAGGTCTTGGCGGTGGATGACCTGAACGCACTGAACCCAAGATTCCTACCCGTCCTTTATACCATTTTCCTTCCCAGAACTCCGTCTCTTTCGTTTCCTTAAAAAGACCCTCCACATAGCCAAACCAAATATGATAGGCTCCGAAGGTATTTATTTTCCCTCAGAGCTTATCATATTGGGAGCTCCAGTTATAATTATTATTTTCCTCAGGAGGCCCTGAGGAAAATAATCTCTCTCGGGGCCGTGTCATCTTTGGGGATGCTGCTGATTAGTCAAACCTCACCTCATGGACCCGGGCACCTCTGCTAAGTCACCAAACGTTGCAAACCACTTGGGGTGACCCTCGGCAGGGATGTTGGTTATCCAATAAATGGTTCCCGGGGCGGCGGTACCCATATCCGCCTTCCAAATTAGTGCTTACCGGTAATAGCCGTCAGGCTATTTCAATAAAAATAAAATTACACAGCAGAACTTGTTTACAAATTAATCTTTAAAAAAAAAAAATAATAATAATATTATTGTATAGGCATTGAAACGTTTCTACTGCGGTGATGATTAGCTAGGTAAAAATACTCATTTGCCACCTGTCGATTCGAAAGAAAAAGTCTGAAAGGTAATAAAACCGGGGCCACGCCCTTTTCCATTCCGAAAAATCGGATGTATGCGCCCAGCCTATGACGCATCAATTCAATTTTTCATCAATGTTTCCTTATGATGTTATCACGTAAAATTATCGTCCGTAAACCGACTTTACAGACAACCAATTTTTCTATCTTACTTTTTTATGCAGAGGGAGGGGATTGTTGAAGAAAAATATTCTTCAGATTAAGTTGGGATCCTCTGCATTACTCGATGCTGCTGGCTGCTCGGCACGAGACAAAGCACGATGACGGCAGGCGATCAGACAGGCAGTCACAAGCACACTGCACTGACTGAGCAGGCTCTCACGCGCATGAGTGTGAGTGACGTTGACCGTCAGTGGCCTTCCAAAAAAATTGACATATTGATACGGTCCGCCACCAAAACTAATTGCCGATCGCTGCTTAGTTAGTTGTTAAGTTAGCTTAGTTTCTACGAAAGAACTGCTCAGAATCAGAAGGTTGATAAAAATATAATTTTGTAGCCATAAACTATTTTATGTAAATAAATTAAAATTACGAAATTTGAAGTTCAGCCGGAAAATTTTGTATTCCGTTCCTGTACAAAAACAAAAATGTTTCTATATTATTTATATGCAGTCTAAATTGAAGAGTTTATACGCAATTTGATATTATGAAATGAAATGAAAAAGTTTTCCACGGTTTTGGGACATAACCTCTGGATCATAATATTTTTGTTATCTTCAGGTAAAAATAGTCGTATAGTTGCGTACCTAGTTTTATTATTATTTACTGTAGTGAAGAGAAGCGGGTTTATCATATTGTGATTTATTATATTAACCTTACACAAATTGATTTTAGAAATTCACCAAGATGTTGTGCCGCAATGTCACGTTTCATCTTAGACGAAAGTTTCCTGTGAGATGTATGGGCACCAATGTAACCCCCAGTCAAGATAAAACGCATTCAAGTGAACCGATTCAGGATAGAGATAAGTCAACCAGGTCTACTGTTGACCACGACGATGTTCTGTTACACGAGAAATTAAAACAACAATGGTGGAATACTGATGGGCCGATGAGAGGTCTTCACTCACTAAATAAACTCAGGTATAAGTGCTATAAACTCCAAAGATTTTTCTTCCTACAACAACACCAATATAAATCAAGCAAACAATGTATTATAACTTTTGATTTTAATACTCCTGAAGTTATATTTTTCAAGATAACTATAAATATCTATAAGTTTGTTGCTTTTGTCACTTTAGCAAAGTGTGACATAATTTATTTTTTTCAGGGTGCCTTTTATTCGAGATGGATTGATTAATACACTAATGGACATGGAACAAAAAAGAGACACACCTTTGCCTCTGACTGGAACAAAAATATTAGAGGTTGGATGTGGCGGAGGAATTTTAACGGAGGTAATTCAATTATTGATTTTTACATTTACCATTTTTTTAGTTGATGGAACATTAGAGTTGCTTGCCTTGACTTGCTTTGACAATAAAAAGAGACAAACACATATATCTATAGGATTTAGCCTGCGAGAGAATGAGATAGTATAATCGATCTCTTCTTTGTGCGGTGCTTCATAGCCTATCGGACTCCTTTTTGTGCGGTGCTTTGTAGCCTCCCCACTCCTAAATTTTCTGAAGTTTTCAATTCTGCCACATGTGAATTGCACACTTTTTTGAAGTGAAACTTCTTTAGCGCTGCTAGTGACTTGAAATTCTGGTGAAACGGAAGTGCGTCACAACTCAGTTCTACACAAATACTCGGTTCTAATATAACGCCGTAAATTCGCACCTCCGTGCGTGCCTTCCGTAGCGTAGTTTGCAAGGTGCCTGACAAGTCTCAGCGGCGATAAAGACATCAAGCGAATGGGGGTTCGAATCCTACAAAATCCAAAAAAAACATTTTTATTTTGTGAAATCAATATCCAATCTTCAAACCACTTTAAAAAAACAAGCAAAGGAAAAGACTGCGACATCTAGCGACTTTCTAGTTTCACTTCTAACGCGTGTGAATTACACACTCTGATTTTTTTTAAAGTGCACATTAAGCTTCTCCCTATTTTATGTATATTTATTTAGCCAAAATTATTTATATCTTTGTATTTTTAAGGGTTGATTTATGCAAATTATCATTGTAGGTGACAAAATATAAACTTTTTGGGAATGATTTGGCCTTTATGTCTGCTGTTAATCTTTTACATTAACACACATTATTCAATTCAATTCATTTTTATTCTTTTAAAAACATTACAAAATTTTACATTTACTTCGTTTTTAAAATACATTTGTAACAGTGGTACATACAAACTATACAAGCATTAATAGAGCTTGCCTTTTAAAGGCAGCTTCACTAACGCTAAATATGTCGATATCCGAATTAATTCTGTTTAACAGTAAAATTGCTTTTCCGACCGGCATGACCATTGGCAAGTTAGTCCTGCAGGCCGGAAGATAGAACAGTCTATGCTGTCGGTGGCGAAGATACCCATCGGGAACATAGAAATGAATGCTCTCCATGATAGCTGAGTTTTCAAACCATCCGCGGATCAATCTGAAGAAATGCGTAGCAATGTGTACATCCCTTCTGACCCGTAGATGGTTCATTCCTAGCATACCCAAAAGAAAGTCGGTAGGATAGAGCCACGGATAATAGCCATGCTCCCTCATGTATAGAAATCTTAGAAATTTATTCTGAACCCTTTCCAACATGAGGGAATATTTTACTTGGTGTGGACCCCAAATTACCGACCCACTTTCAAGTCTACTCCTTACTAAGGAATTGTATAAAATTTTAAGAACCCGGGTGTCTCTAAAATTCCTTGCAGTACGCAGAACAAAGCCCAGCATTCTCAATACGTTAATGGGGGCATTTGTTTGTAATTTAAAAAAAAAATTTAACACTCCTAATCTCACTTTTCAACATTTTAGTTAAGAAATAGTCATAATAATAATAATGTGATAAATGTAAGTAACTTCAAACATTTTATCTATGTTTTAATTCAAAATTTTAATATATTTCATATTTGATGATTTTTAAAACGAAAATCTGGAAGAGTCATCCGCTTTCAAAAAGAGTATTTTATTTTGAAATACGTTCTCATAAACAGCGAATTTATCTTGAATCGAATGTAATGTAATAACATTTTTCGCGGAATATGCACAGTTCACATATCACGATAGTAGCTTAGTTACAAATTTCACGAACACGGATGGTTTCCACACGGTGCGACATCAGAGCTGTAATTGAAGTCGGGTTCTCAAATTTCAACCGTACAGTCGCTAGGGTATTGATACTATCAGATTGTTATTTCTATTGCAAGCTGCCAATCTAAAAAACCGGCAAAACTTATTTCTCATCTTATTCTGTTAAAAGTATGTGTAGATATGGATTGTCCAGTTGCGAATAAATAATTGAATTGATTTCAGCCCCTCACCAGACTGGGGGCCAGTGTGGTGGGATTGGATGCCAGTGAGCAGCTGATTTTGTGCGCCAGGAACCACGCACTAGACATGGCCTCACCTAACTTGGAATATGTTCACGATAAAATAGAGGTAGATTTTTACCCTAATTAATTGGTTTATACTTCAAAATTTATGCTACAGCTAGTTTTTTGAATTACCCGGCAATTACTGGTTAAGATTTCAAGGAAAATAATTTTCCTCAGAAAGAAAGGAGAGGAGGTTCTGGGAAGGAGAAAGATAAGAGGGGTGGGTATGAATCTGGGAGTCAGTGTGTCCAGGAGGACATATGAATCTATATCTTCCATTGCGGTGCAAGGCGATGGATTGAAACAGTCCGGCTGGAGAAATCAAAGGGTCTCCCAAACAGCCGTACAGTTGGTAGGCAGACGCATCTGGGCGAATAAGTGTCACCAAATGTAGCGAACCACTTGGGGTGACCTATGGTAGAGGTGTTGGTTATCCAATAAATGGGCGGCGGCACCCATACCTGCCTTCCAAATTTAATAACTTGGCAATATTTCAAATCTTCCCACTCTCAATGATGGAGAGCACAGCACAGGATTGAACCCGCAACGCCTGGGTGGGAATCCGACGCTTTGCACCACTCAGCCAGTACACTGCCGAGTACACTGTCCCCATAATATTTCTAAATAATTTTACTCATAATCATCACAGTGCTACTTACATAGGGATTTGGGCTCCTTCACAAATGTTCTCCAATAGCTCCTAACTAGGTTCTTCGCCATTCACTTTCATTCCTCCATCCTTCCCGTCCTACTCCAATCTTCTTCCACACAGTCAATCCACTTTTTCCTCAGTCAACTTCTGGGTCGCCTCCAATGATGTGCCCACACATTCATAATTTTGAACTCTATTTTTGTCGGTGACCCGACAATTGATCCGCCGACAATTAAATAATAAGTTGGTATTAATATCAAACGAACTTATATAGAGTGTCGATTTTTGTATTTGTTTTTTGTTTTAACATTAACTCCACACAGGATGTCATCTGAGATTCTGTGGAGGGTCTTTTTGAGGATAGGAAGGAATGAACATTGGTCTTGAAGAGACCAATGTTGTAGGAAGGAGGAAACACAGAGGCCGGCAAATCTTTCCATAGCCGAGCTGTTGGAACACAAGAACGAGTCGAAGAAGCGACCCGTTCTCATGTGACAAATGTCAACCGTGTACATATGTTGGGCACACGTTTGGCGTGTCTCCCGACTATGCACCGGTGTCGAAGGGATCAATGACGCTAGTTCCTCAGAGCATCTTCCATTGAAATACCGGTAGAACAGGGATAGCATTCCCACCTGTCGCCTGTGCTCTAAAGATTGCAATCCGTTTGTTAAGGTGGGAGAATCTATCAAACGGACTGCCCGTTTCTGCACAGAGTCGAGGGTATTTTTCAAGTATTTTGGAGCTCCAGACCTGAGGTGGCTGCCAAATTCAACCGTGGGGCGCACCTGCGATTTGTACAGAGTTAGCAGTTTTGTACTATTAAAGTATCTGCGGGCCCTGTACAGTGCGCCCAGTTTTTGAGGCTAACTTTACTCTGGCTTCGACGGAGCCCCCATACCTGAGCTGGTCACTTATGGTTACACCAAGCATATCAATGGAGGGTCTGTTCGGAAGGGTCAATGGAGGGTCTGTTCGTTATGCGCTGGTGTACACGGTATATATACAAGTAGATTTTTCCTTGGTGCATTTGAATGAAAATATGTTTTATTCTTTGTTATTTGGCAGTACATCCTCTCTGCACCTCCCTTCGGGGTCACTTAATTATATTTTGTGTAATTAGGTACACTGTATTTTCCCTAAACTGACTGCATTTTGTATATGCAGTGTATATGCCGGGGGCCCAATTGTTGGCAGATCAACTGTCCTGGAACTTTTTGTCATCTGGCATTCAATAATAATATTAATTAACATTTTATAGGACTTTGCCGATTTGAACTACGAACAATTCGACGGGGTTGTCGCCTCTGAGATAGTGGAGCACGTAAACGACAAGGAGCTCTTCATCCAGTCCTGCATCAAGACGCTGAAGCCCGGCGGCTCCGTGTTCATCACCACCCTGAACAAGACCAACCTGGCGTGGCTCGGTGGTATCCTGATTGCGGAGAATGTGCTGAGGATAGTCCCTCCCGGCACACACCAGTGGGAGAAGTTCATATCGCCCAATGATATGACGAGGCTGCTTGATAAATGTAAGAAAGAACAATTCAAATAATAAAATTTCAAACGCGTGACGTAGCAGTAAAACACTGCCACTCGTATTGCAGTTAATTAAAATCTCCCAGTGGAACATGGACCTCAAGCTACGGCACAAATTTTTATCCTATCACTGCTGTACTCCCTCGATGAGCTAACCTTGTTAAATTCATTTTCTACGAACCTTGATTTCAGAGGAAATTTTGGTTTTGATTTTTTGAGAGAGAAAATTAGATTATATTACTGTTTTGGACCTGCTCACAAAATTACTAGTTTTCTTTGCCAAGATTTGAACTTCAAACTTCTGCCGAGCCATTCCATCACCTCAAAATAATTAAAATAGTTGTTTTATAATTTTTTTTCTTCATTTCAGATGGTTGCAAAACTAAGATGGTTCACGGAATGCTCTACTTTTTTATAAACAATGAATGGTACTGGACCTCCAATACATCAATAAATTACGCTGTGCACGCAGTCAAAAGTAAATAAACACATTTCGCATGCAAAAAAATGGAATAAACTGTTAATACATTAAATATGATTTACTTTAAATTATCCTATGTTATGTTTTTATTATTTATTAAAAAGTAGCTTTTTTTTTAATAAACTGCTACGTTGTATAAACATGTTGACTTTTATTTTTATTTTCCCTAAAAGGGGTGCTTTGTGGCCGATGAAGGAAAGATAGTTATAATTTTGAGGATAATCTATAACCACTCGAGCAACAGCGTGATTTAAAACTTTTTCCTTCGATTGCTCATGATTTTTTGGAGATCATTTTGAATATTTTCCGCCCACATTAAAAAAAAATCATACCTCCAAATTTTAATATGGACACATACAAACTGATTATAGTTCTGTATAGCCAATGAATCCACCTATCTTTTGTCGATTATCTCATATTCGTAGGGTTTATAGAAAAAATATTATAAAATCGTAAACCTTAAAACTGTAATAATCGTAAAAAAAATGTGGTCCAAATTTGGACCACTTTTATTTTGACCTTAGTCGCTCCAGTGGACAAGGGGACCAGAAGAGCTATTCTCTATCTTTTGTGAGAACGAGATCATTCTCCCGCGAGATGTCCTGTCAGATTTGTGGGATTTTCTACAGCTATCTAAAGGTTTTTTCTAAAAAATATTTGTATTGAGCGAAGCCAGCGAAAATTTACCACTCACAAATCTGACAGGACTTCTTGCAGGAGAACGATCTCGTTCTCACAAAAGATAGAGAATAACTCTTGGTCGAAAAACGTAGTTTCGATGAAAACGCGTTAAAGTTTTGCCGAAGGATAATTCAACATAAAACTGTTTAAAACGGTATCATATAAAATGCTGTATCTCCGTCAATTTTACGATTTTCTTAAAACATTTGGTGAGAGTGTTATTAACAAATGCGTCGTTCAGAAAATGAAATAAAACAAATGACTTTTTATTTTTGTTTTCCTGATGCCAGCCTTGTTTATGATTTGATCAGGGGAACATAAAGGCCTTTGGAGGCCCCCCAGGACCAGAGGCCCGTGTGAACTGAATAAAAGCTTGTAAAATTACATCAACTTTTTAAACTAGGGGGGGGGCTCATTCGGCTTTGCCGCCCCGGGCCTCTGAAGGGCTTAGTCTGCCACTGATGGGCGCAAACAATTAATTCACCTAAATATTTTAAAGCATAATTTGGAAAAAGTGTTTTAAGTTAAAATAAATAAATTGACGCCATCTGTGAAAACGTAGAGTATAATGTATGTTCCGTTTAACCTCATCCAGCCATCTATGATTTATTTAAAGAAACATTTAAACTTTGAAAAGGTACTAACCTCAGAGCAATGTATATACGGCCTGAATTTATCAGAATCCAAATAGATGTCTCTCAGAAGCGTTTTTTTTAGGTTGTATCACTGACATCAAAATAAAATTTATTCAGACTTCATAAATTAATTCTTAGATTGTATATTTATTTGATTACCAAGCAGTTTAGTGTGAAAATTATTATAGAATGTAGTAAATAATAAAATAAATATATAGGTTTGAATAATCGTTGTTAGGTATAAACTACAATAAATATTAGTAGGTATAAACTACACTGCAAATATTCCGGGGGTTTATTCCTTTCATTTTGAATACTAATTTTAAAAAAAAACTAAAAAATTAATTACTTAAAAGAAATACATTTATTCTGTCACACTATTATGGTTCCATGCCAACTACTGACAAAGTCAACTCAACACCTCCTTGAAAAGTCATTACAAGCTATGAAAAAAATAATTTTAAATTAGCCGATAACCCTAACCTAACGTAAACTATAACCAATTTTTTAGATGTATTTTTGTATCACTCTAAATGATTTATCTGAGATGGTTCTGAGTTGGTTTCATTCCGAGTTATAGAAAAGAATTAAAATAGTAATTGATAGTAATTATTGTCTGCTAATAGGCACAATACATTATAGGTAGGTACCTACACCGCTTGAAAAGATTTTTTTTTAAATTTTATAATTTTCTCAAGACATCCACCGGTTCCAATTTTGAATAGGATGTAAATTTAGGAAGAGTTTTTATTTTATTATACATACCTAACCTCGCTTTATTGTTTACATTTGCTTTCACCAACTCGATTCTTGTTGCCCAGTTTCAAAACTCATACAATAGTGATTGTCCCACAATTAAATAAATCTTCCCATAACTGTGAGAGTTATTGGTGAGTTCAAATATGTTTTTACCAATCATGCTATTCGTACTGGTTGTTTATCTCAATTGTTTTATAATGTCACTACTTGAAGGTCAATAAATATTAGCCATATGCAATTTCATTGTCTTGATAGGATATTCCACTCATTTCCAATAGATATGAAGTGTGTTAAGGCACGTACTTGACTTTTCCTGACATTATTTGGAGTAAAAAATGTAAATAAAATTTTGGTCTTCGATGACATTTTTGATGTTTTTTTTTCTACAAAAACTTAAAAAAGGTAGGTGTTGAACAGTTGGATGCGAGTGAGGGTTTGATCGCTTTCTCAGTTGAGCGATCAGTGACAACATGCGGAAGAATTTTTTTTTTTTTACATTAACTCCGCACGGGAGGTCCTGAGAAATAATAATTTCCCTCAGGGCCTATGTCATCTGGGATGCTGTGGAGGGTTTTTTTGAGGAGAGGAAGGAATGAACATTGGTCTTGAAGAGAGTTGTAGGAGGGAGGAAACACAGAAGCCGGCAAATCGTTCCATAGCCGAGCTGTTGAACTCAAGAACGAGTCGAAAAAACGACCCGTTCTCATGTGACAAATGTCAACCGTGTACATATGTTGGGCGCGCGTTTGGCGGGTCTCCCGACTATGCACCGATGCCGAAGGGATCAATGACGCTAGTTCCGCAGAGCACCTTCCATTGAAATACCGGTAGAACATGGATAGCATTCCCACCCGACGCCTGTGCTCTGTGTTTGAATTTGAAGAAAAAATTATGAAAAAAGTCATACTTACGCTTTTTACTCCAAATAATCTCAGGAATCAAGTATGTCCCAAGGCAGTATTCTAGTCTAGAAAAAAATGATTTTTTTCTTCATATTTCCCGAGTTTGAATATTCAAAAATATCCCCTTAAAAGAATTTTTCGAAATTCGCATTATTTTAAAAGTTATAACCATTTTAATGTCGCGTTTTAGACAGAGAACAATCTAAATAGAACACAATTTTAAACGTATTTTTCTCAAAACCACTTTTTTCGAGACGGTCGACACGATATCTCAAGTTCTACTTAACCAATTTGCTTGAAATTTGGTGTGAGCCTTCCTCTATACACAACTTTATCGCATGAACCAGAACTGTAACAAAATTTAAATTTTTACAATTAAAAAAAAAATTCGGAAAAGTAAAAAAAAACTGGAAAAAAGTCATTTTATTTCAGACAGCCGCCATTTTGCGAAAAAAAATTATGAGTTCTCCGAGGTTCATGCCTTAGCAGCATTTGTTTAGATTAAAAATTTATTTGTTTTTTACCAGGAGGGTTGCAATCGTGTCAACATATTTATAGCGCACCATATTTTTGAGACCCCCCACTTCAACACTCTGTAACTTTTTAATTTTTTCGTTTGATTTTTTTTATGTATTCTTTAATATTTAATACATATTTGGTAAGATATTGGTTACAAAAATATTTTGTAACCATTATCTTATTGCACCTGAAAAAACACCTACAATTCATGCTTCTAGACTAGAATACCCGCTTAACACGTGTAATGCAAAGTTCGTATACATTTTTTTTATAGGCATTTCACCTCTTAAAAGAGTGCTTTGTGTTCGGACACATTTCATTATACCCAGATTACACTTAGACTGGTACATAAGACAATGTCTCTTTTCAGGTCTATTTTTTGAGTTTGGCTATTAGGTACTGACATGACACATGACAGAACGCAGTGACAGCAGTGCTATGGATCTTCCAATCCCAGAGAATTTTTCCATCAAGACGGAACCAGACTTCCTAGAAGAAGGTTCAGGTGAAAAGTTTTATACTTGAAAATTTATCGTTACAGGAAACTCTTCAAACTAAATAAACCTTTAATTACTCACGAAAATTTCCTATTCTTCAAGTTAAGCGGAACGTATGCGCGGCCCATTTCGGCCCGTTTCATACAAATCTTAATTCTGGATTTGAGATCAAAATACACAACCAAACTGAAAAATAATTTATATAATCAAAAGGTGTATCAAATATCTAGTACGGATGTGAGCTACTTTATTTATTTTTTATTTAAATTATAAGATATATTAAAAAGATTTTAGTATTTCACGATTTTAGAGGCAACTTGAACTATTATTTGTGAGTAAAAGAAAAACAATAAAAAAATAATTTTACTATATTTATCATAAAAATATGAATAACAAAAAACAGAAATTAATAAAAAAATCATTTTGATGGGTGTAAAGTTAAAATACAAAATTGCCTATTTTGTCGTATATATATTTAAATTACGACCCGAAACTGCATTTTTAACGGTGGTTTATTTTTTTATTTTATTTTTCATTGTATTTTTAAAATAAATATAGTAATTTTTTAAAATTGTTATTAATTTTCATTTACTCACAAATAATTGCCCAAGTTGCCTCTAAAATCACGGAACACTAAAATCTTGAATGTCCTATATCTTATAATTTAAATCAAAAATAAATAAAGTAGCTCACATCTGTACTAGATATTTGATATACCCTTTGATTAAAAAAATATTTTTTCATTTTGGTTGGGTATTCTGATCTCAAATCCAGAATTAAGATTTGTATGAAACGGGCCGAAATGGGCCGCGCAAACGTTCCACTTAACACTTCATCTTATTTGGGTCGCCTTTCGCTACAAAAATAAATGAACGCCGGAAAACATTATTCCATCGGCTATGAAGAATAAACCTGTTCTGGAAGGTACTAAGGTCCTCCTTTCTTAAATTAACAACGTAGTTATCTCATCCAAATTCGTACGTGGTTTATTAATGGTTTTATTTAAAAAAAATATATACCTATGTTTTTTGTTGTACTACTCTCTCGGAGAGGGACGATCGTAATTTTGAATTTAACCCCTGACGTGCCAGGAAAAAACGAAAAAACGTCAACTTTAACGTAATATTTTGCAGGTTAATTTTATGCTATCTAATGTAATTTTTACTGAAACACATTCCTTGAATACTAAACTATACAAAAGAACAATATTACTTGCGTTTATTCAATGAATTTATACTTTTTACTACGTTTCAAATAACATGGAAAAAACGAAAAAATTTCGCGATGTTTTGACTTTTACGTAATATTTTGCAGGTTAATTTTATGCTATCTTATGTAATCTTTACTGAAACACATTCCTTGAATACTAAACTATACATAAGAACAATATTACTTGCGTTTATTCGATGAATTTATACGTTTTACGATCATTTCGTCGCCCGCGACGCGAGACTTGACAGCCGCCATTTTGTCCAGCCGAGCAGCGCGCAGCCACGCAGGCCGTGTCATAAACAATTTCAAAGAAATTATATCGCTGCTCTAGGTGGGTTCACGGTATCTTATACCTTATGACAAGAATGCCCCAAGCGATTCTGACCTTCTTCTTCACACGTTTTCTTTATACATAAGGGTTAAAATCGCATAACAAAATTATTTTTTAGTGATTATTTTGGCTTGCGCCGATAGTACACCGGCGGACGAACGGCAAGTTAAGCGAATAAGCTGTTCCTCTCAATTCTTCAATATGCAGGCAAACATTTTAACCCTTCAGGCTAATTTGTTCGGTTTTCGGAATAACTCATACAGGTCTCGTAGAAATCGCTCCCTTACTATAATAGTTTGGAATATGATCTAAGCGGTGGTAGAAAGAGAAAACATCACGCTTAATATTAAAATCTAGAATTTAACCGAAAAATAATTAACATGTACTCCTTTATGAAACCAAAGATTCCATTCGCAAATCGAAAAAAATTATGAAACATTGGGAATTTTTAATTAATTTATTTTTATATGAATCCACAAAAAACTGAGGTGAGGATAATTTTTATAATTTTGTTTGTCTAATAATATATGTGTTTGTTATTTATTTTTCTTTTGATAATCAGTAATTTTAGTTAGATAAAAAGGAAGATGAGCCATTTTTAAAACTTTTTTATGTTTGCATTCAAAGTTTTTACATTAAAAAAAATATTCGTTTATTTCGAATTACAAAATTTTAAAACGAATTTCAAAAATATTCCATTTAATTGGATTAAAAAATTTAAAAAATATTTCGTTTACTTGGATTTCATTGCAAAGCGGAAATATTACTATTATGAAAAAATATTCCCGAGGCCTGAGAGCTTAAAGAGCGCACGTTGAAATGTATTTATTCTCACCGTTTTTCAAATTACACAGTACACCACTATGCCAACAATAATTTATTAAAAATGATTCTGCTTTACATATTATTTGTTTTGTTTTCCAGGTAGCTCTAATGTGGAAAATGTTTCCATAAAGGCAGAACCAGGACTCCGAGACCAAGATGAAGGAGAAATTCCTTATATTGAAATTGACATAGACATCACGGATGTTAAAAAGGAATGCTTAGAGCGCTCTGAAATAATTACCGACGGAGCATGTAATATAAAATATATTTTTTTTAAATAACAATTATACGCGATCTCCTAATTTTTGCATTTTTTAAAGAACTTCCTATCCTTTCACTTATTAAACTTGATTCGTAATTTTTCAGATTTATTGACACACATGAAGACGTGTCCACGAGAAAAACGACACTCTTGTCCCCATTGTAACTACTCCTGTCCACGCAAGTCAAAGTTAGAAATTCACTTGCGCACCCATACTGGAGAAAAACTTTTTTCATGTTCCAACTGCAGCTTTTCATGTTCTCAAAAGGGAAATCTAAAAAGACACTCGCTGACTCACAGTGGAGAAAAACCTTATTCATGTTCCAACTGCAACTATTCGTGTTCTCAAAATGGACAGCTAAAAATTCACTTGCTGACTCACAGTGGAGAAAAACCTTTTTCATGTTCCAACTGCAACTATTCATGCTATCGCAAAGTAGATCTAAAAAGACACTCACTGACTCACAGTGGAGTAAAACCTTTTTCATGTTCCATCTGTAACTATTCATGTTCTCAAAATGCAAATCTAAAACGTCACTTGCTGACTCACAGTGGAGAAAAGCCTTTTTCATGTTCCAACTGCAACTATTCATGCTATCGCAAAGTACATCTAAAAAGTCACTCACTGACTCACAGTGGAGTAAAACCTTTTTCATGTTCCATCTGTAACTATTCATGTTCTCAAAATGCAAATCTAAAACGTCACTTGCTGACTCACAGTGGAGAAAAGCCTTTTTCATGTTCCATCTGCAACTATTCATGTTCTCAAAAGGAACAACTAAAAAGACACTCGATGACTCACAGTGGAGTAAAACCTTTTTCATGTTCTGACTGCAACTATTCATGCTATCGCAAAGGACATCTAAAAAGACACTCGATGACTCACAGTGGAGAAAAACCTTATTAGTGTTCTAACTGTAACTATTCATGTTCTCAAAAGGAACAACTAAAAAGACACTCGATGACTCACAGTGGAGAAAAACCTTATTCGTGTTCTAACTGCAACTATTCCTGTAGTCAAAAGGGACAGCTAAAAAGACACTCGCTGACTCACAGTAAAGAAAAACCTTTTCCATGATCCAATTGTAATTTATAATTCACATTCTCAAAAAGGACATCTACTTGCTGACGCATTGTAGATAATTTTCATGTTCAATTGCAATTATTTATATTCTAAAAGGGGAAAATTAAATAAGTCGCTTGCTTTTTTACATTAGCTTTAACTCTACACGAGGCTCCGAGAAAATAATTTACCTCTAGGCCTTTGTCGTCTTTGGGGATGCTGTGTGGAGGATCTTTTTAGGGTAAACAAAGGAGAGGAAGTTCTGGAAAAAAAAAGGTAGCGACGTGGGTAAGAATTTAGGGGTCAATGTGTCCAGGTGTGACGGACCAGTATGAATCCATTCGGATTCCAATCCAAATCAAGACGGACGGACAGGTATGAATCCATTCCTCCCACTGCGGTTCAAATCCTGCTGGTCAAAATATCTCCCTCCACCAGTCTCCCCGATCCGGCCTACCACGCAGTTAGTGGGCAGAGGCATTCGCTGTCAAGATCGTGACCCCATGAACCAGGGCATCCCTTCTAAGTCACCAAACATAGCGAACCACTTGCGGTGACCTATGGCAGAGGTGCTGGTTATCCAATAATCCGCCGCAAAGACAGATAGACAAATCTCAACCCATAAACTCGGACACCCCTGCTTCATAGGGAAGATTAAATTCTTTTTTACGTTCCGACTACAACATTTTATATTCTTTAAAGAGAAATTTTAAGTCACACAGGGGAGAAGAAGCTTTTTCTTTTTCCGTGTGTAAAGATAAAGTTCTTTGGAGTACGCTTCTCAAATCTGGAATCCCAAGTATATTTCTCACTTAGAAAGGATTGAAAAAGTGCAAAACCGATTTCTACGATACCTTGATTTTCGAAGCTATCGTCCTCATCTGAGCCACGAAGAGTCAGCTGCGTTCTTCAAGATGTCATCATTGGAAAGTCGAAGAAATTTGGCAGACGTACTATTTTTACAAAAAATAGCTACCTCTAAGATAGATTGCCCGGAATTACTAGAAAGGATTCAATTAAGAGTGCCTATCAGACAAACCAGACAAAACCACGCATTGAACATTCCTCAATGCAACACTAACTCTAAACAAAATACATTCATTCACCGCGCTTCACATACCTTTAAAAATTTATACAGTGAATTTGACATATTTAACACAGTACCTAACATTTTCAAACCTGAAAAGAATAAATAACATTTACACACACACTACTTTTTACATAGAATAGATCCATCCCTTTCCCATCCCTCCCACCATTCCATCCGCATAGCTTTTTAAACTGTTTCTCCATTATATTCACTAAATAATTTATTAAACGTCGGTGAAAACCTATTATTGGTTAAAAATTAACACTTATTTTGTCATACATTATAAACAACTGTAAAACTGTTGGTTTTCCAAATAAAATAAAATAAAATTAAAGTAACTATTCATTTTCAAAAAAGTGAGGCAAGCCACACAAGTGGCTTTATTCACGTAACAGACTAGCTCTAATTTAGCGGATTCTCGGTCTTAGATCTAATATACACCAGAGAGTCTCCAGTATCCAAAATAAATATCATTAATCAGTTGTTAAAGTGACGAAGCTTTTGATTCCCTGAAATTTAATATCATTAATCAGTTGTTAAAGTGACGAAGCTTTGATTCCCTGAAATTTAATATCATTAATCAGTTGTTAAAGTGACGAAGCTTTTGATTCCCTTAAATTTAATATCATTAATCAGTTGTTATAGTGACGAAGCTTTTGATTCCCTGAAATTTATTCAGAATCGTATTAATGGTAAAAAAACGGTTTGGTTTTTATCGTTAACTACAGTAACAAAATATTTAAAAGAAAGTTCTTCTTTTCATTTATTTTATTTTATTGTCAAACATTTCGTTATTTATAAACGGCCTTGTATATTAAAAAAAAACAACTACCAATTTCGTTAGCCATAAGCTAATATGACGTCATTGCAAATATAATTATTTGAACTAAAAATTATGCAATTGCTTTATTATTATTTCTTTTCTTTCCGTCTTTCTTCTCTTTCTCTGTATACTTACTATGTTTTATATTTTATTTTGCTTATTATTTTTGTTATTTCTATTATTGGTTAAAAATTAACACTTATTTTGTCATACATTATAAACAACTGTAAAACTGTTGGTTTTCCAAATAAAATAAAATAAAATTAAAGTAACTATTCATTTTCAAAAAAGTGAGGCAAGCGACACAAGTGGCTTTATTCACGTAACAGACTAGCTCTAATTTAGTGGATTCTCGGTCTTAGATCTAATATACACCAGAGAGTCTCCAGTATCCAAAATTAATATCATTAATCAGTTGTTAAAGTGACGAAGCTTTTGATTCCCTGAAATTTAATATCATTAATCAGTTGTTAAAGTGACGAAGCTTTGATTCCCTGAAATTTAATATCATTAATCAGTTGTTAAAGTGACGAAGCTTTTGATTCCCTTAAATTTAATATCATTAATCAGTTGTTATAGTGACGAAGTTTTTGATTCCCTGAAATTTAATATCGTTAATCACTTGTTAAAGTGACGAAGCTTTTGATTCCCTGAAATTTATTCAGAATCGTATTAATGGTAAAAAAACGGTTTGGTTTTATCGTTAACTACAGTAACAAAATATTTAAAAGAAAGTTCTTCTTTTCATTTATTTTATTTTATTGTCAAACATTTCGTTATTTATAAACGGCCTTGTATATTAAAAAAAAACAACTACCAATTTCGTTAGCCATAAGCTAATATGACGTCATTGCAAATATAATTATTTGAACTAAAAATTATGCAATTGCTTTATTATTATTTCTTTTCTTTCCGTCTTTTTTCTCTTTCTCTGTATACTTACTATGTTTTATATTTTATTTTGCTTATTATTTTTGTTATTTCTCGAGTAGCATCTCCCCCTAGTAACAACTAAACCTTGATTTACGCATGCTGTGAACATTTTTGATATGGGTGTTAATATCTATGCACATCCTAATGGCATTTTCAATAATATAAAAATAAATAAATCGAGTGCAGTTCACACGCGATCGAAGCGAAACTTCACGAAAACAATCTCAACCAATTGGAGCCTTGAAAAGTGATATCGTAATCAAATCGGCCAATGAGCGCAGTTTGACGCTTCGTAGGTATAGTAATGCGTCATTTCCGTTTCATAACTCAACCAACAGCAGCCTTGAAAAGTGATATCATAATCAAAGCGGCCAATGGGCGCAGTTTGACGCTTCATTGCATAATGCGTCATTTCTGTTTCATCCGAATTTCAAATCACAACGGGGCTAAGTAAGTTTCACTTCAATAATTTTGTATACCTGTAAATTTAATGTTTAAAACTTTTTTTGAGTTTTGAATTTATTTTTTCTAAATGTACAACATGTCGAGAGTATTGTGTCGAAATTTCAAGTAAATCGGAGCAAAACTAACGAAGATACAGCGTTTCAAGCGACCGGCACCCATGCTCAATTCGAGTATACTAGTGGTCGCCCAATGGTCGAAATTCGACCATAATTGTAATGTTTTTTTTTTATGTTTGACATTCAGTAAGACCATAGACAAATAATATTAAAGACAAACAATATTAATTTATTCTCAATTTGACCATAGACTAATAATAAACAATAGAGTAAAGACGCGAGTGTGTGTGTCAAATACATGGTAGTGTGTGTAATGTTTTTGTTATTGATTTAATCTATTTTTATGCATAATTTTTAAAAAATATTAGCATTCTGCACTCCTCCTCTATATAAACTATAAGTGTGCGAAATTTCATACTCCTCCGTCCGCGCAATTTTCGTAAAAAGGGGTACAAAGTTTTGGCTTCACGTATTAATATATTGATTTCGAGTATAAAAAGCTTTAAATCGATTTTCTCGCAAACATTTTTGAAGTTCGTTAACATTATAATTCAAAATTTAATCTACATATTTTACTCCAGTGATAATAGCTGGTTAAAATCATTCGGTACGTGCTGTTACTTCTGGTTCTATGACAACTGAGAATCAACTCAACTTAATACCTAAGTTATTAAAAGTTATGAAAAAAAATGAAAAAAGCCTACAACCTAACCTAACGTAACCTATTGAACCATTTTTTTCATTACTTTTAGTGACTTTTCAAAGAAGATGTTGAGTTGAATTGTCCGGTCACCGTTACTTCCTATGCAAGTATATGAAGTAAAATTGTATCCTTTTAAAATCGATTATAAATAAATTAATCACCAACATAGAATAAAATATGCGGTCGCAACATTGTTTTCATATTTCATAGAACATGTTCCACCCACAAAGAATTAAAAATGCGCGCCAACCATTTCATAGAAGACATCCAACCCACATTGAACGAAATTAGTAAGTACCTACCATAGAATAAAGAATTATAGAAGAAGAGCCTTGTGGGCGTGTTTCGCGATCCAAATATTTGCCCAATCGAGGCTTACATTTCCAATACAAAATTCAAATGGGAAGGAGATCTACGATGTCAGGCGAGTGTAAGTGAGACAGAGCGCTGTGCTCTTGGGCTAGACGGAACATTTGTTTCTATTCAATTTTGTATATATGTGTTGAAGTGAAAGCTTCTTTAGCACCGTTTTGATTTAAAACTCGATGAAACGAGAAATAGCGACACTAAAAAGAGACAAACACACACCTGTAGGATTTAGTCTGAAAGATAATGAGATAGTATAATTGGTCTCCTCTTTGTGCGGTGCTTCGTAGCCTCCCTACTCTTCTCTACTTTAGTTTTCTGAAGGTTTCACTTCCACCGCGTGTAATTTTTTAAATAATTTTCTTTATTCAGTGCATTGTTCATTAGGTTCAGTCGTTGAAAATTTTTTGACCACAATGGAATTGTCACAGAAAACAACTGGCTTGATGTGTTACATCTAAAGATATTGAGAAATAAGGATGTGGGCTATAGGCAGTTTTTACTGGGTGGGAATGTGCTTCCTGGTGTCGCCGATATTTTTAATAATACCATTGCACACCTTCAAAAAATCAACTAAATGAACGAATTCTTTCCATATTCAAACTACATTGTTAACCAATACTGCACAACTCCGAAAAATCAACTGAATTCCGTATTCAAACTATTCCCGCGAATGCGGAATGCGAATGTGAATATTAAGGAATCACATGAAAAAAAAACTTTAGTCAACATTAATCATCGTTTTAATAAAAAAATAGAAACAATAAACCAATTCTTATACAGTAAGTTATAATGGTAATTAAGCAATTTAATAATCGAAGTTCAAAAGAGGCATATTATATTTCAGAAAAAGCAATTTTGTAGCCTTTTCTCCCATGAGACGATTTCTAAGGGGCTCGTATATAAGGCCGGCTGCACTGAACAATTGTTCACTCGGAACGCTGGCCGGTGGAGCGCTCAGATATTTACGAGCCAGATCTGTCAATTTGTCGTACTTCAATTTAGTCTTCCACCAGTCCAAAGGGTTTTCATCAAGAGAGGCTCGTTTTTCTTTAAGATATGCCTTCAATTGAGCTTTGATTTCACAGCTTATAGTTTCTCCAGATTCTGCACCGTCGGAGTTTTCGCTATCACTTGAGGAATCTAGGATTCCTGCCAGATTGCTTATAAGAGTTTTAGCAGAACTTGTCGAAGGCTCATTAATGTTGCTTGTTGAAGTCCTCGACCTTTTAGCACCTGAAGCTGAAGGCCGATTACCATCCTGTTTACTCTGCTTAGACAGACTTTGAGCATTCGCTAAACATTCGCTTCGATTGTTGCGAATGCGAATGTCGATGCGAATTTTTAAAATGATGCGAATTATTCGCATATGCGAATGTTTGTAACATCCCTAATTCAGATGTATCTGGATTTTTAGAGGCAAATTCCAGTGTCGTGTTAGTCGAGTATGGTAGGCACTTCTAGTTTTCTTTTTTACTCTATGGTACCTACCTACTAATCTTGCTGACATTCAACATTTTGTAAAACGGATTTTGTAAAATGATAGGTTTCATAGGAAACACACGTTTTTATGATAAATACGTTTTTTTTACATTAACTCTACACAGGAGGCCCTGAGGAAAATAATTTCCCTCAGGGCCTATGTCATCTGGGATGCTGTGTGGAGGATCTTTGTGAGGAGAGGAAGGAATGAACATTAGTCTTGAAGAGACCCATGTTGTAGGAGGGAGGAAACACAGAAGCCGGCAAATCGTTCCATAGCCAAGCTGTTGAACTCAAGAACGAGTCGAATAAACGACCCGTTCTCATGTGACAAATGTCAACCGTGTACATATGTTGGGCGCGCGTTTGGCGTGTCTCCCGACTATGCAACGGGGATCAATGACGCTAGTTCCTCAGAGCATCTTCCATTGAAATACCTTGTTTGGCGTTCTCGCTTGTACGCTCGGCTCAGGCGGAACGTGACAATGAGTCATGCTTTTTCGTGCATGCAGCCGGCGTTCATCGATTTATAAGACGTTATCACGTCAAAACTTGCATTGAATTAAACAAAGTGTTGACGTTTTTTGGGTCACTAATAGAATATTTCAAAATGTCGTACTAATGCTGTGCCTCCCGGTGTTATTTTATAGAATTTTTAATATGTAAAACACAGACGCATGACTACGTCAAATTCATTATGCGAAATTGAAAAACTGCATAAAGCATACCTCGATACAACAATGCAACATCTTATCATCGCTGGGTCAGACTTCAGAGCGCAAATTATATCTTTCGACCAACTGCGACAGTCCAAAGGGGTATTACAAAGCAACAGTGCAAAGTTCTATAAGAACTTCAACATTTCTGCCATAGTTTTAGCGGAGTTGCAGTGCTTGCGGTTTATTGTAACAAGTGTTTGAGAGAAATTATTGTTTTAAATTTGTGCAACGCATTAGACGAGTTGATATCGATTGTTAATTTTTATTCATTCTACAATAATAACATCATGTTGAGTTACGGTCGTGCTGGCCGATTTTACCACGCTGCAAGAATTGCTGAAAGGTATACTATTTTAGATTTCAGTTTATTTTTTTACCTTTGTTGCGCCCATTGGGCGTTTGATGCGTTTGATGTTTGGGGCATTTGATGCAGAATGTTTATGTTTTTTTACATAAGGATTAGTAGTAAAATTTCTATTAAATAATTTATTTATTGTAAACGGTAAACATATACCATAAACACGGATTACCTATCACAAAATCATAGTTAAATAAAAAAATAATAAAAAGTACAACAGTTAATTGTGGCTTCTGACTAAGAAATGAACGGAGATACAATTACATATAAAATTCTATAGCAAATAAAAGTACGTAAACAAACTGTACCTAAATAGTTACGATGACAACTCAGAATCATGCAACTTCAACACTCCTTCAACACCCCCAAGTCATTAAGGCGGCACTCTTCGGCTGAAAAAGAAGAAGATGGAGAGATATGTAATTAGGAATGTTGGACAGAGCGCGCTAATATTTAAAAGTCATAAAATAGCAGCGAAAATTGCGATAAAACATGACTCGTTTAAAATAGAACAAAAATCTCGTGGGACTTATCTTAAGTATCATTTAAAGAAACATTGTGAATTTTTTCACAAATATAACTTGTGAAATAAAAGAAATAGACTTGTTTTAAATAATTTTCGGAGCATACTTTGCGATTTTTTTCTATCGAGGGAATTTCATATAATTTGCGTTTCGGTGTGGAACGTATCTAGATATTATCTTAAAAAAAAACATATATTTTTTAAGAGCTTAAAACCTTCAAATGTTTAAGGGAGATATGTAAGAAATCGGTCGAAATTCGAATAGTGGACCCTTAAGAGATATGAAAAAAATAGCCCATGACCTAACCTAATGGCTTTTCAAAGGAGGTGTTGAAGTTGCATGATTCTGATTTGTCCGGTCACAATTTTGATGGGACTATTGTAGGAAGGCCCCATTCAATCGAAGAAATCATTTTTCTTTGCATATGCAAATTTATTCATATTTTAAATTTCAGGTTTTTGTTAGCAGAGAAAAATACACAAAATTTAACGTCTATTGTCACACAGTCTTTCATCCCTACCGGTTTATCGACACATTTATACGTAAGACATTGCTCTGTTAAAAATGTCGACGAAGCTCAAGTGGAAGTTTTGGCGAAATTCAGGGACGTGTGGTGGGACCCCAAAGGGGAAATTCGAGCTCTGCACGGCTTCAATATATTGAGGTATTATTGTAAACCTTTTTTATTATATTTATTAAGTTATTTTTGTAGTACGAAAAATGGATATAAAAAAGGCCTACCCTCCAACCCCTCTCTCAACCCCCCCCCCCCTCTTCTCACCCCTCTCTAAACCCCCCCCCCCCCCCGCAAGCACCCCCCACTCCCCCTCCCCACCACCCACTCATCTGATACACCCCTCCCCACCACCCACCCATCTGATCCCCCCTCATCAGCCACCCCTCTCCACCTCATCTCAACTCTCCCTCAACCTCCCTCCCTTGGGAGCAGTTGGGACTCTTGTGCGGTATTCACATAACAATAATTTACAATAAAAATATATTAATTTTATTTTGGAGCAGTTGGGACTCTTGTGCGGCATTCACATAACAATAATTTGAATTAAAAATATTAAATTTCTTTTTTGTAGCAGTTGGGACTGTTGCTCGGTAACAAAAATTTCCAATAAAAAAAAAAATAAAAAAAATCACCTCGCCAAGCCAAACCTCATGGCTCTAATTAATACAAAAATGTCATGCAATACAAAAGTCAACTCACCTCATCACCTCATATATTGGTCCCATACGATACGGGACATGACATGTAGTCCTCACACTTCACCACCTCATTCATTTGTCCCATACGATACGGGACATGACATGTAGTTCAATACACCGACCACCTCATACCTCACCTCATATTTGTCGCATACGTGACATGACATGAATGTAGTCCATTACACCAACCACCTCACACGTCACCTCATATTTGTCCCGTACGTGACATGACATTTGTAGTAATACAAAGAAAAAGAGTTGGTACAAATACATTTTTGTGAGGTGGGGGGACATTTTACTTTTTGTATGGAACATTTGAGGTGCCTCTTGTATGAGGTACTCAACACTACATGCCATTCCAGTTGTCACGTTGGTCATTCACTAATACCTAAGCATGATATCAACATCACTCAGTTCTATGTAATTTGATTTTAACTTTGTAAAATGTAAAGAATTTTCGAAGGATGAAATGATCATAACAATGTTGTTTATTTCAGAATACCATTTATAAGGGATGGTATAGTGAATACCTTGCCCAATAGGGATGAATTATGGACATCGGACTCGCCGCTGAGGGGGTTGAAACTGTTAGATGTTGGATGTGGTGGAGGAATTTTGACTGAGGTTCGCATTTCATTGTTTCCTTTCTAAATTATTACGTCCTGGTTAACCCCTTGGGCAATTTCGGGAGATATTCTTCGGTGACCGGCCAACTCGGAATGAAACCAACTCAGAACCATCTCAGATAAGTCATTTAGAGTGATAAAAAAATATAATTAAAAAATTGGTTAAATAGGTTAAGTTAGGTTAGGGTTATCGGCTAATTTAAAATAATTTTTTTATCACTCTAAATGACTTATCTGAGATGGTTCTGAGTTGGTTTCATTCCGAGTTGGCATGGAACCGATTTAAAGTGTTAGAAAGAAAGAATGCCGCGCTTTCAGTTAGCATTAAAATTTTTACAAAAAACGCTCTCGAATAATTTGGAATAAATAATTGTATTAAAAAACCTTTGACTAAAAAAAATGTTTTTCAGTTTCATGTAAGTAGCAATTGCAGTATACAAAATAAAAACCATCGGTACGCGACTTTAAAAACTTAAACTTTGCTTGAGTTAGAAATATTAAATTTCCTTTTTTTATGTGAATACCGCACAAGAGTCCCAACTGCCTCAACAGCCTAGAGCCTGTGAGATTATGGCATCCCCAATCGTGGTATGTTGTGACGCTGAAGGTAGTGAGAAGAGGAAGTGGGGAAGTACCTGGCTCTTCAGACTTGTCACCAAACACGACTAAAGCCCATTCAAGCGACCTTTGAATGGTGGTTTTACACCATGGTGATACTGGGAGAATATTTTACGACGGGATTTGAACCCTCCGGATCGCTTTATATGTAACACGTATTAAAACAAAAAAAAAAAACTGGTCATCATCGACGCCAAAGTTTGCGATTCGAAAATTTTTGCTGTTGACGCGATTGCCACTCCACAGACATTCATTAATTTAAATAATAATATTTAGTACTTACTCGCCTCGGTGCCTTCTGTTTTGACAGCTGCATTTGCTCAGTGCATTGAAAATTAATAATTTCTCATTTATAATTTAAAAATATTGGTTTTTCTAAAAAAAAACTTCTTGTAAAACAGCAGTTATTTACTGTTACCTAACATGCTAAAACAGAAATATTACCATCATAAACAGAACAGTTATACATAATAAATAATATAGAATAGCGATAAAAGAGAACAGTGATAAAAAACTGTGATTTTATCAGTGTAGAAAAAAACGCCGAGGAAAAATAACAATTTTTATGGTTTAGTTATTAGATGTGTCAAATTACGACAAGAATATGTATATTTTTTTCATTCATGTCTTTTCACCCCAAAGGAGAGTTCTAGCCAATGTCAGGAGTGTTCTAGACGTTATAGATACCTAATGTTTGTAAGTGTAACTTTGGGTTAATATTTACAAATTTGGTATTAATAACAAGAACTTATCTACATTACATAGTAATAAAACCTACGCTAAACTCTCATAATGCAAGATGATTGTAATTAGGTACATAAATTAAGTGGAAGTAATGGGAAATTAATAAATAAGTTGATATAATTTATTATGCGTAAAAAATAAACAACACACTCTAAATATATACATAAAACTAAACTTACAGTTACAAATTGATGCTGAAATTAGCCAAAACTTTATAAACACATTTGTCCACAGAAGATAATAGGCATGTAATGTTGCAGGGGGCAATATACCCAAACTGTCAGGGAAGAAATTTTTATATGAATTAATTTATGGGGCAACTGAAAAAAATGTGATTGAGGTCTTCTTCACCAAGACGACATTCACGTTTGTCAGAATTCTTAACCTGAATTTTTGTCAGTTGAACATTGTGGCAGCAATGTCCTATTCTCATGTGGCAAATGGAGGATGTTGAGAATTTGTTCAAAGAGAGTATAGAAAACCACAGTTGACTGTATTATAGAAAAAATATTTCATTTTGTTTTACTAGATTCATCCCAATGATTCTGCCATGTAGAAATCATGTTTTCTTTCAATTTTATGAAAATATTATCGGGGTTTAAGAAATTATGTAAAAAAATTCCCCGGAAATAATGGCGTCTTTCGCCAATCAATCGACTTTTTTTTATTTCCTGGGATACCGCAGTGACTAGGTATCCAAGCCGTTATGTTTTTTAGTCCTTAAAAACTATATTTTATTTTTTAAGATAACGTTTATATATTTGCTGAGCCAAAACGGTAATTATATGAAATTTCCTTGATACAAAAAAAATCGCAAAGTTTCCACCCAAAATTATTAAAAACACATTTAGTTCGTATTATATGTATGAAAAAATTTACAGTGTATCTTTAAATATTACTTTGAACATTTGCCGAGAGATGTTTGCTCTATTTTAAACGAGTAGTGTTTTATTAATTATTTTCACAATGCTCTCCCTCTAACATTCGTATTTACATATCTGCCTTTCATATCACATCTTCTACTTTTTGAACGCTTCGGGGCACGGGGCTTTAAATGTTGCATTAAAGTACGTGGTTTTTATGAATGAATTAATTCAATTTTATCATTGTTATTTTTAACAACTGTTTTGTTTTTCCGGATTCATTTTGATTTACGTATTGTTCTCTTATTTTCCAGTCCCTTGCAAGACTCGGTGGGACGGTTGTGGGATTGGATGCAAGTGAACACCTCTTGGACGTGGCCAAGTCACATGCCTCTTTAGACCCGGCCCTTTCCGATGCTCTCTCCTACATTCATTCAACAATAGAGGTGACAATTTTCTATTTTATATTTCTAAATCAACCACCGAATATTAGATTTCAGTATAAATACAGAAGTCCAGAATGACTGATAATATGGCTATACCCAATATTATGGAATTTTTATTTTATTTTTTATATGAATACTGCACAAGAGTCCCAACTGCTCCCGTATGGAGCCTGTGAGACTATGACATCCCCAATTGGGGTATGTTGTGAGGCTGAAGGTAGCGGGGAGGGGAAGGAGATGGGGAATAGGAAGGTGGGAAGTATCTGGCTATTCAGATTCGGTCACCAAACACTGGTAAAGCCATTTCAAGCAACGTTTCAATTCTGAATGGTGGTCTTACACCAGGGCGATACTGAGAGTATCTTCCACTCTGGAACGTGCCGCAAATAAACTATATATTATTTTTAATTAATAAATTGTGAAATAACACATTAATCAAATAAAATTTATTTGCCAGGCCGGGATTCGATCCCGCGACCTTCGGAATGCGAGTCAAAAGCCTTACCGTTGGAATACTCCTGCCGGAATGTTGAGAGGTTGAGAAATGTTTGGGAAGTCCCAGCGTGAGCTCATCGACGTCATCGAGGTTCGTCCTCTTCCTTCTCACGCATCGTGTTTGAAAACGAAAACGACAGAAGATATGAAAACGACGACGTCACGTATTATCTCTTGCTGGGACTAGTATATTATTATTTTTTTTAATTACATTTGATAATTTTATTATCAAGCTCTGCAAGTATTTTAGAATGTATTTTTGTTACAGCTGTTTCGTTTACAAGACCGTTTTCAAACTGTGGTTAATCCACTGTTAGACGACTTATTCATACGATCGATTTTCAAAAATTGACATTTAAAATCGTATAAATAAGTCGTCTAACAGTGGATAAACCACAGTTTGAAAATAGTCTTGTAAACAAAACAGCTGTAACAAAAATACATACTAAAATACTTGCAGAACTTGATAATAAAATTATCAAATTTAATTTTAATAGTATATAATTTACTAAATAACCGATCTGATTTGTAGATCTTTTGATCGAATGACGAATACGGTGATCTGATATGGCAAAATGATACATATATTTGAATTCGGCTTAATATCATTTGATTTTCAGGAGCATTCCGCTATCAACTGTGAAGAATACGATGCTGTCGTCGTCTCCGAGGTCCTCGAGCACATTCCGGAGCCAGACTCCTTCATCCAGTGCTGCATCAGGACGCTGAAGCCAGGGGGTTCCATCTTCTTCACCACCTTCAACAAGACCTTCCTGTCCTGGCTGTGTGGGGTAGTCCTGGCGGAGAATGTGTTCTTCTGCATACCGAAGGGGACGCACGAGTGGAAGTTGTTTGTTTCTCCCAAGAAGACGTCAAAGATATTAGAGAAATGTGAGTATGACAAACGATTTTCCAAAAATATGATGACACAAAATATTATTCGTGTTATTCGATAAATTTAATGTATTAAATTAAAAAAAAAACTTACTTTAACATTACGTATAGATTCATTACAAGAATCATGTCATTCATAAATTTAGTCAAATGTGTCAATTTGCTTGTTTACAGAGCTCCAGTATTAAATTGGAGATCTGTGTACTATATAAATTATCTCAGAAGGCATTCAAAATAGAACTAGCGGAATGAACGTATTTTATTAACCATATTTTTTTTGCAAGAAACGAAAAACCACTGTATACGGATGCTTCTTAGACCTAAGTAAAACCTTCGACAGGGTATGTCACATAACCTTTTGGGATAAATTGAAAGCTAGAAATATACCAACTACGTATATCAACATACTATTCGATGGCATTCCCAGCAGAAAAACTTTGTACGTAGTCCCAGCCGATATACTTGCGATCAGGAGTAAGGCTAGAAGGGTGTATGTCACCAATCCTGTTCAATGTATACATGGACGATTTGTTAAATCACCTGGATACCAGAGAGGACTCTCGTATAAAAAATTTATCCCTAAATCACATAGGCTATGCAAACGATATGATCCTCCTAGCTCCGTCGATCAAGGGGTTGATAATATTATTGAAAATTGGTGAAGAATACGCAAATGACCACAACAATGCAATAAAGTTTTAATTGTTCTCTAGACTTTATGTCCGGGTTAAATCTTCCCCACAGGAAAAACTTAACCCTTCCACATACTTTTCCACATACTTTTCCACATACTTTTCCACAAATGATAGTCTGAGAATGCCAAATTCTTTTAATCTCATTTCCTAAATCTGTATAATTTCTAATTTTTTCAGAAACAGATTTTAGAATATTACAGGAATTTGGAATAGCGACATCAATGATATAAGTTATTTTTTAAATTTTGTCATGTAAAACTATATCGGGTCTGTTATGACAAATTGTTCTGTCTGTTAGTACAGTTTTATCGTAATATATTTTATAAAATTCATTTTCTAAAAATGAATTTGGTACGTATTCATAATATGGTACTACATTACGGCAGTCAATCAAGTTATGTTTAGTTACCAAACTTTAGTGAATTATTTTTAAAACCTGATTGTGCCTAAATGTATACTCGGACGGCGCTAATACAGAACATCCCGATATAATATGTTCTATAGTTTCGGGAAAAGCCAAATTTTCTACATAAATCATCAATTTGATTCATATCTTTGATTATATACTTCCTATCATTTTTAGTATTAATGACTCTATCCTGAATGGCAACCATAAATCCTTCCATTTCTGCGCTCAATTCTCCAATACTCAACCATTTGTTTGACGAAAGTTTGTCAACATACGTTTGGTTGAGATAATTGTAGTGTTTGGTATTATTATTATTATTATTATTGGTAAACGACGTGTGGACTCCGCAACAAACTAAATCCTAAAGAATATTCGAGGTTCATGTACCATATAGATTTACTTGAGGCAACAAATAGATTTAGCTTAGAAAGTAGACGTTGTGAAAATCTTGCAATGCTTAGTTTTAATATAATCAATAACTGTATTGATAGTCGCCCGTTCCTCTTGAAATGCTTTGGCTTATACGTACCTGAAAACTTCAGCCGTGGTCTAAGACACGACTTGTTCAAAATATCGTACGGCAGAACAGATGTTCTAGCATAGCATAGTACGACAAGAAGAATGGTGCTGTTGAATGAAATTTTGGAAATACTAGATTCATTTGATTCCTCTTTAAATAGTCTTAAGATTTTTTTGTGCAATAATTATTGAGAAAATTGTACTGTAATTGAACGATTAATCCATTGTACAATAGTAATAATTTTATTTTTAATTTAATGAGTAAAACCTTAAATTTGAATGTTAAATTAATGAGTAGTCAATAAATATCGTATATTAAAATAAAATGGATAAATTTATCCAAGACACTATCTTGTTAGCATTCAGTTCGAGATGAGTCTTGCAATCAAACATAAAGATAGCAGCCAATAAAAATATGCGTTAATCGGAATATAAATACCGCCGCCGAAAAGGCTAACTTATTAGGCAAAATGTTCGCGGAAAACTCGACCCTCGATGATCAAGGTGCTATCCCGCCGTCGGTTCCTCACTGCGGTTTTCATATGAAAAATCTGAGGATCCGGCATCGGGATGTACTCCAAGTCTTACGAGGGCTCGATGTTAATAAAGCTAGTGGGCCTGACGGAATACCTGCCCTGGTATTGCAGAGGTGCGCTGCAGAAATAGCTCCAATTTTGACGAAGCTTTTCAAAATGTCCCTGAAGTTTGGGACTGTGCCCTCCGGTTGGAAAAAAGCGATCATTCACCATATTCCAAAGAAGGGTGACCGCTCCAACCCGGCCAACTACCGCCCCATAGCGATCACATCTGTTCTGTCAAAAGTGATGGAACGTGTGATCAACGACAAACTGCTCACATACCTCGAGAAGAACAAAATTATTAACGACCGTCAATACGGATTCCGGCGGAACCGCTCGTGCGGTGATCTTCTCGCGTATGTGACGCATGTTTGGGGGCGGTGCCTGGAACGTTTTGGTGAAACCCAAACGGTTTCACTGGATATTTCCAAGGCCTTTGACCGGGTTTGGCACCGAGGGCTTGTCAACAAACTGCCTTCTTACGGACTTCACGCATCCTTGTGTATGTGGATTGCCGACTTTTTGAGGGAGAGGTCGATTCAGGCGGTTGCTGATGGTTTCACCTCTTCCTCGCATTCGATAAATGCTGGCGTCCCACAGGGATCGGTTCTGTCTCCGACTTTGTTTTTGTTGCACATCAATGACCTCTTGATGTGTGCACCGATTCATTGCTACGCGGACGACAGTACAGTCCATGATAGCTTTTTGTTTGACAAACCTCCAAAGGGCTCGGAGGGCTTTGAAACAAAGAATGGACGGCTACCTCGAGAGTGTTTCCTCTTGGGGTAAGAATAACCTCGTCGAATTTAATGTTTCAAAGACCCAATCATGTCTGATCACGTCTAAAAGGGATCGAAATGATAATCTAGTATCCTTCAACGGAAGCATTCTCCCGAACAGGCCTTCCATTGATATGCTTGGTGTAACTCTAAGTGACCAGCTCAGGTACGGGGGCTCCATCGAGGCCAGAGTTAAGTTAGCCTCTCAGAAACTGGGCATACTGTACAGGGCACGCAGATACTTTAATAGTACACAACTGCTAGCCCTGTACAAATCGCAAGTGCGCCCCACGGTTGAATTTGGCAGCCACCTCTGGTCTGGAGCCCCAAAATACCTGAAAAAAAACCCTTGACTCTGTGCAGAAACGGGCGGTCCGTTTGATAGATTCTCCTAATTTAACTAACGGATTGCAATCTTTAGAGCACAGGCGCCAGGTGGGAATGCTGTCCTTGTTCTACCGGTATTACAATGGAAGATGCTCCGAGGAACTAGCGTCATTGATCCCCTCGGCACCGGTGCATAGTCGGGAAACACGCCAAACGCGCGCTCAACATTTGTACACGGTTGACATTAGTCACATGAGAACGGGTCGTTTCTACGACTCGTTCTTGAGTTCAACAGCTCGGCTGTGGAACGATTTGCCGGCCTCTGTGTTTCCTCCCTCCTACAATATGGGTCTCTTCAAGACCCATGTTCACTCCTTCCTCTCCTCAAAAACACCCTCCACACAGCATCCTCAAAGATGACATAGGCCCTGAGGGAAATTATTTTTTCCTCAGGGCCTCCTGTGTGGAGTTAATGTAAAAAAAAAAAAAATAAATAAACGCTAGAAATATTTCGATTTTTGTGCTTTCAAAATTTTAAATCAAGCGTCTTATCTGCACGAGGCAAGCCAGCGAAAAATTGGTTTTTATTTATTTTTTGCATAATTTTATAAGAATGAAAAAAGTTAGAACACGCAAAACCTCAAAAATAGTCTTAGCCATAAAAGGGTATTTCTTAAAAATTGTT
The DNA here is from genome assembly GCA_936435175.1 of Glyphotaelius pellucidus. Classification (NCBI taxonomy): domain Eukaryota; kingdom Metazoa; phylum Arthropoda; class Insecta; order Trichoptera; family Limnephilidae; genus Glyphotaelius; species Glyphotaelius pellucidus. The sequence continues at coordinate 28,731,460 of OW386550.1, read as the reverse complement.
TCTTATGAAAAAAGTTAGAACACGCAAAACCTCAAAAATAGTCTTAGCCATAAAAGGGTATTTCTTAAAAATTGTTTCTTATATTTATTCATTCTTCGTAGTTAAGTCATGCAAAAACGTTTTTTTTAGTGGTTTACGCTTATATTTTGTTGTTTTATAAATAATAATTAAATTGTAATTCCAATAAATAGAAAAGCTAGTAAAAGCTTCAATCTATCCGTAGCATATTTTTTTGATGTCCATACTGTAAACCGATTGGTTGTAAATATTAATCTAAATAGTATCTAATTAGGATTTCACGTATAGCTTTATCTTAAATCTTATTTGCTAAATCTTGATACAGTTAAATATGACCGAATCGGATAGGATTAGCTTAGTGATAGAGTACCGCCCCGGCAAGGCTAAGGTGCTGGGTTCAATTCCTAGATGGGACCGTATTTTTTGTGATTTTTCTGTTTCAGATTTTCGATTGAGTGCTGCGAATATTGTCTTCAACAATTAAATATTTTTCCTCAAAAATCGTTCTATATCCCATACGCCACAGCGAACAAAAAATAAAATGTTTTTCTTTTCTTTTCAGATAATTGTGAAGTCGTTTTCGTGAAAGGTATTAATTATGACCCCTTGAACAACAGATGGAATTGGGTGAAACACAAACAAATATCTTATGGTCTTCACGCAATAAAGAGAAAAACAAATTATTAAACTAAATAATGGCCACTTTTGGAGTGATTTAGATTTTTGATTAGTTGAATTTGCGATTCATTTGAAAGTGTTACTACTAAAAGCATAATAAATATTTATTTTGATAACATTTTTTAACAAAATTTGAGTATCGTTACCTAAAAATAAAAGTAGAAGTAAATTGTACAGGAACAGCAAATTAAAACAATTTTTTAAAAATGTTTACCTACCTACTACCTATATTTATAATATTGTTTTAGAGCGTGTTCACACACAGCTATAAAAGATATAGCTTGGCCTATTTCAGTATATCAATCGCCGTATATTCCCATTGGGAATGTATGGCGAGCGATACGCTGAAATAGGCCAAGCTACATCTTTTATAGCTGTGTGTGAACACGCTCTCAATCAAAGAATTTTCAAACGTACATGCAGGTACCTACATCTTTACTTGAATGTTTCAACCCTTTAAATTCAGAGTTCTTCCTGAGGAACGTGACACTCCATCGCCCCATATTTTGCTTACAGCTTGTGAAGGATATTCCCCAAGGCGTCCACTTTTTACTGCTAGGTGTTCTTTGTTCCTTGGTTCCAGCGACAAAAAAGTAAATATAATGACTTAGATCCATTATTATTTTTACGTTTCTTTTGTAATCTTCATATTTTTTAATAATTCGTAATAGGTTTTTTTCTTACTGACAAAAATAATCATTTAAGGCCTAAAAATAATAAACATCAAATTAGAAAAAAATCTCAGTTAGTGAGCTAAATAAAAATTTATGCCTCAAAATTTTTAAAATTATTATATAAGGTTTTTATCAAGCATAAAATATGGCTTTTATGTAGAAACAAAAGTGCGGTGCTGAAAGGGTTAAGCTTAAAGTTAAGTTAAGCGTAGTTTAAGCCTAACCAAAGTTCTAAGAAGGTTTAAATTTTCATTGAATTTCAATTCGTCAATCGGCGGTTGATTATAGAACTTTTCGGTTCTGGTAATATTCCAAGGCGACAAACCCTGCTTTAAAATGTCGTGTTTACTTACATGAAAACAACTTAACCTTCCTCTTCTGGACTAGGGTAGAATTTAATATAACTGGTTTTCGATAAACTTTGTAAAATTTTATTGTATTTAAAGATTTCGCCACTTTGGTATTTTTTGATCAACTTTTTTCAATTCTTTTATTTATTCTCTAAACCTGCTTTGAAATGTGCATTCTGCCAAAAAGACGTGAAGATCAATAAGCCTGCTCTTTGTTCGTGTTTATTTAACAATACTCAACACCCATAATTTAATTTTATTAGAGATTATTTTATGAGTTGGATAGCGAACGCTGTAGGGATTCGCGAGCAGCTGAATCTACGGCAATCGTAACCAGAATGATTCCGTTCTTGGACTTGGACTCTCATTCTTGGACACCGTCGCGGTGCTGGAATCGTGTCGCCAATGGAAGGTATTCTATTGGGAAATTGCTGCTGTATTCGCTGGCCACACATCTTTTGCAATTATTAATACGATTAAACATTTAGAAAAAGACAAACGAAGATAGATAGTAACTATAAGATATGTAAATTTTAAAATGGGCATTCCTAGAGAATGCCTAAATTACGATAACGTACTTTGTTCATTAAATTTAATAAAATTATCTGATCCTAGAATCATTTCCTATTTAACCTGTTTGTATAAAATCGTAAATTCAATGTTTGATACCTCTGATTTATTATATGTAATCTCTTTTCATACTCCAGGCAGGTCAGTTACAATACCATATTATTGTAACAATTCTACATCAACGTCCCAATATTACACTCCAATGCGACTGATTCAACAGCTAGGAAGCAAATACTCTGATGTTATTGATTTAGTAATCAATTTTAATATGTAAGCATAAGGTTATTTAAATTGACTAACACATTAACAGTATTTTGTCGGCTGAAAGAAAAACCAAAAACTATTTTGTTTTTTTTTTTAAATATTTTGTACCTACATACTGTGTGGATCAAATTCAATAATATTTTTAATTTATATTTATTTTTGTGCAAGTGTTTTGAACAGTCGTTTCCTGCACTATTTACGAGTATAATTTTGTAAATATTGTTATATATATGTAAAAGCCTAAATAGGTGTAAATAAATAAATAAATAAAACACCAAGTCTATTTAACTACGTGTTCCTCATTTATTATCACAAAATATTGATTGTTTAAAAATAATCAACAAACTTTGGCAACTAGATAGTAGATATTATCCGTTATAAATAATTCTAGCAGCATTCGATTCAGTGTGACTCAATCCCAAATATGTGCCAAAATACAACAACATTACAAGTATTTTCAATAAAAATTTCAAAATAAGTGCATACGATATTCCCCAAAATTACAAATGTTTTAAATACAAAAAGTCATGCTGACTCTTGGTAGACCTAAATATAGAAGGTCTCCAATCTAAGGTAAAACCAGCTCTTCAATGGGGACCTTGGAGAAGAACTTGTTAGTGGCTCTGACGCAGGTGTCGCAAATTTGTTCTACTGCAGCAGGCGCTATGTCATTCATGATCAACTCCCAGTTTTCGTTGATGAACTTTAAAGTTGTCTCAGCTGGAAAAAAATAACAGACAGTTAAATAAAAAAACAACTAAACAAACGATTAAGACATTGGATGTAAATATTACAGTGTTGATACTGTGCTAATTTCTATGTAAGAAATCATTTTCAGAGCAGACATAAAGGTAAATGAAGGTAAAGTGAAACTGTTAACGATTATTCTTGATTTTTTTAATAATTATACTTCTATTTAATAATTATATTGCCGTCATTTGCGAAAAGGCATTACGAATTGAAATAAAAATGAAGAACTTGTTCTCTATTAAAATTCTTAATCACTTGTAATAAAGAAAATATAATATTTGTTTTCAGTGTAAGAGACGTCTTATTGTTTTTCGCTTTTTTTTTTTTTACAAAAATGGCAGTAATACTAAGCTATGCGATAGTATACCGAGTATGTTTACGTTAAAGGTAGGTAGTATATGCATTGTTCCGCATTGTTGTTGAGGTCAGGAAGTATATTTTAAGTAGTGACCGACCGTAGGTTCGGTTTCGGTTTCGGTTTCGGCAAAAAAATCTTGTTTCGGCATCAGTTTCGGTTTCGGCAGAAAATCTGCGGCCGCACCGAATCTTTGCGTTCGCGATTTGTCGCCCGTCGTTCGGCTGACTTCGGGTGAGTTCGTGGCTCGTGTGTCACCCGCCATCATCAGCTGAGTTCGCTGGCCGGTCTGATTTATCATTAGATAACGCATGCATCTCAATAATAATACCTTTAATATCATAACTAACCCGCAAACTGCAAGTTTGATCAAAAAACGGAGATGAGATAAAATGAGTGTATACTTCAATTATTGTTTTTTATTTCATTTACCATGTGTCAACTGTCTGAATAAGGGTAAAAAATAAGCCAAAATTAGTAAATAATAGATTTTTAACATGTCTGAAGAAGTTTCGGTTTTGGTTTCGAGTTGGTACAAACTAATTATAATTCGACTACCAGTTTAAATAATTAGTAATTACTAGTGGTGCCCAATGGTCGAAATTCGACCATAATTTGTAATGTTTTTTTTTTTTGATTTAATGTATTTTTTATGCACAATTAAAAAAAAAATAGCATTCTGCACTCCTTCTCTATATAGACTATAAGTGTGCGAAATTTCATACTCCTCCGTCCGCGCAATTTTCGTAAAAAGGAGTAAGCATAAAGTTTTTGCTTCACGTATTAATATACTGAGTAGGTACGGACGTAAATGCTCAAGAATATTAAATGTTTTGGTAAATCAAATTTAATAAATGTTAAAATGCTGTTTAAAAAAAAGACAAAAAGGTTAATATTTCAGTTTTTTTTTATTGTTGTAACAGCTGTTTAGGCGTCCAAGATAATTTTCAAAATTTAGTTAGGCCACTTTGAGACGACTTATTTATAGGATTCCATTTACCCCCCTGAATTTCAATTTTCATAGTGCTCATAAATATACCAAATCACACACATAGTGCTTGAAATGATTTATTACCGGTTAAACCAAATTACTGACAAAATAATTGTGACAATAGATTCATTATTCTGTAGGGAACTTTGAAATCTGTTTCCCCTACATTAAATTGCAAGGTTTTCTTATTTGTTTAATAATGACGTGACTGCCATCGACTTATTTCAACGTGTTTTATTGTTTAAATCCTGTGAACATACTGAGAAGTAGGGAATAAATAATGTTTCTTGCCTTATTCGATCATTTTACGTTAGGATCATTCGTTCGTTTATTGATTTTAAATTGTTCATTTTTTTTCTTTATAATGGATTGTGCACATGAGCATTATATAGGTACTCACCTAGAAATTCATTCCCGTTGTAGAGGTTCTTGAGGTCGAAGGTGGCTCTGTCCAGTTTGTAGGTCTGCTTGTAGGAGGTGACCTGCCAGTAGTCCTTTCCACCGCTCCCCTTCACTGTGTCGAACTTGTATCTCAGATGGAAACTCATGTTTGCTGAAATAAATCAAGGAAAAATAAGAATCGGTAAAGTAGGTAAGGATTGCCCTCTCAGGGAAAATTTGACTTTAAAATTTTAAAATTTGGCTAGCTTTACACACGTAAGTAAAATGTATGACTTACATTTTACTTACGTAAGTTTTTGATAAGTTAATCAGAGGACCGTTTACATATGCATCAAAGTCACGGCATTGAATGCTCACGGAAGTTCAAGTTAGGTAAGTGTTCACAGCGACCGTCACATTTATAAGTTTATCGGTGGTAAGATGGCTTCCTCTCAACAACGATTTGCTGCTGTTAAATTGACGCAATTTTGTATTTTGTCAATCATATATTTATAATTATATATATTTTTCACTGCTTGACTTTGGTGACCTCTGGCAAACGTGTTAATAAATGATTCCCGGGGTGGCGGTACCCATACCCGCCTCCCAAATTGAAAGACGAAAGAGCCCAAATAAAGTGCTGTATAAGAAGTTGGTTTGAGAGAAACAATTCTCCGCACGCTTTTGTCCCGTTAACGGCGTGAATAAATAGAGTTTTTTAATTTTATCCGAATGACAGCCAGACGATGACAGCAACCGACTTCGAATTCGAATTCTAAAAGCCCCAATACACTACTCGCGAAGTTGATCGAGGTTAATCGAAGACGATAGTGTAGAAACGAACCTCACTTGGCTTCGCGCAACCTTGCTTCGCCTCGCCCGACTTCCGATCATTGTCGGTTTTTGCGCCCGAGTCAAAGGACTCGAAGTGTTCCAAAGTTCGAACACGATGCGTCTCACTACACTACCCGGCTCACTTCGACGTGATAAACGATGGCTGGTAAACAGTGGTCACGGGAACAAATTATTTTATTCTTAGAAACACTCCAATCAGAGGCGGTTATTTGGGACCCAAATGAAAGCGGACATAAAGATAAAAATAAAAAAGAAAATGATGCTTGGATGCGCATTCAAGAAATTCTGCACATTTCATCATCAATTCAATCATCCACCATCTTCTTTTTCTCGGTTTTTTTTTTTAAATTTTTCTTTGTGTGATGAATTTGCACGTAGTTATAATACGCGAGAGTGCACATTGCAATAGAAGCTGCCACTTGAACGTCCATGTTACCTAGCGAGCGGACTCCGAAAAGTTGTGTTCCTCGCGAAGTTGTACGAATGTGTAGATAAGCGTTTCGAACTTCGTTCAAAAGTTTATAGATATTATTTTCTTATTATTAGAAGGGTTAAGGGCGAAGTTATTTTTAATAAAATGGTTATACCTACTTATGAAACCAGAAATGTAAATAAAATTAAAAAATAGTTACAGAACTGCTTAAAGTATTGCAGCATATGAGAAAAAAGTCATAAAACTGCTAAAGTATATGTTTGATGAGATGCGTGAAAGTCTTAAGATGTATTCAAAAAAATTGTTTTGCTTAAACCAAAAAAAATGTAAACAACGAAATATAATCACGTACAATGCACGTATTAGTTTATATTTTACATTAGATGTTATCGATAGAAATAGTTTTATTTCCTACACAACCTGAGGGATGCAATAGAAAACGTGCACTGGGAATAATGCAATTTATTTATTTATTTATTGATCAACGCCCTTTTTCAGGGCTTTTACATATGAATGTTAATAAATACAATATTTATTGTACATAACTGAACTGCCTCAGTAACAATATTTTATATTTGTTTAAAGATAAACTGAAGATGTCCACGAACTTGGTGTAATTGTTTCCTTTCATTAGTATTCTGGGTAAAGAGGAATATATATGGTAGTTAGTCCCAGAATTTCTGCACTGAAATAAATCCTGACTTCTTGTATTACGTTGTGGAATCCGGAAGCTTATCAATTCAAGCAATACCGGACTATTAACTAAATCATGTAGAATTTTATATAGAAATACCAAGTCAGTGAAAATTCTTCTCTCTGACAATTTGAGCATATTCATATTATCTAACAGAGTGTTGTAGTTCAACATAATTGTTGGAATCCCCATTTTGAAATTTAGAAAACGTAAGAATTTGTTTTGTATTCTTTCAACAGCTGGTACATGTATATTATAATGTGGATTCCAGACGGGAGAATTGCACTCAAGTTGACTTCTAACATACGCAAAATATAACAGTTTAATACATTTTATATTGTTAAAATTTCTAGTTAGCCTAGTTATAAATCGCAACATTTTTAAGTCCTTATTACAGATTTCTGTTATGTGGTTAACAAATGAAAGATTTGATTGGAAAGTGATGTCTAAGTCTTTAATTTGTGTTAGTGTCTCAAGAGCATTGTCATCCATGTAGTAATTTCATTGTCATCAATGTAGTAAACATCAATGGTTTAACATGACAAGATTTGACTTACTCAAATGAATAACAAAGTCTCCATCTCCTTGAATCGGTAGCACGACCACTCTGCCGTCCATTTTGTAATGCCCTTTCATGATCAAATTGGCCGCAAAATCGAACACTGCTTTCTTGGTCACCAAGTTCTTTCTGTAAACAAACAAAATATGTAAATATTTGGCGGGACCAATATCACCATGTCGCTCGCCGTACAATCCCATACATAAGTGTCACACGAGACAGATAATTCATACTAATATTATAAATGCGAAACTGCTCGAGTTTGTTTGTTACGCTTTCACGCATAAAACAATAAAACGATTTTTTTTCACCAATAGAAAGATAAATTATATGCGAGGACTGTAGGCTGTATATAATGGTAAGCTTTGGCGTTATGAAATTATAAATATTAATATATTATATTTGTTATACGTTTTCTGTCGCTAACAAAAGCGAGTTATTGCTATCGTCAAAAAACAAATCGTTGCCATGGAAACGATGTTGATATATTTGTGGGCTCTATGCTGGTAGGTACTCAGCCCCCTACCTACTGGTCGGCTGCTGCTCCAGAAAAATCAAATATTAGAATATGTTTTGTTTTTTTTTTGTGGAATAAATGTCAGATGAGAGTTCCTACATTAAAAATTTATTTTGTAACGATTACAAAGACTGTATAGTAAATAGTGTTATTCTTTATTATGTTTACACACTTCCACATATTTAAATAAAAATAAATATCCGATTTTTTTTTAAGTGCATAAATTCCGAACGACTGCACCAAATTGGAGAATTCTTTTTTGCTTTGAGCTCTAGCATTATGAAATTTAGGTGGCACGCGAGCTGTTTGAAAACTGAATGTACCGGGAATGAATGTATGGAATGCGGGAGGGGGTAAGGGGAGGGGGCAGGGGGATAATTGATAAGTGCAAGCGCTACAGTAATTTCCACTAATACCATGCGAGCGAAGCCGCGGGGAAAAGCTAGTATAATATACATGTGGGTGTGGCTTAGATAATTTAAAATGATGCTACCCTCTCTCCTTCTGCAGGGGTATGGGTCGTATGAAACAGGGAGCTGCCGTGGTCACCCTCTCTCCTTCTGCAGGGGTATGGGTCGTATGAAACAGGGAGCTGCCGTGGTCACGTGGCTGTTAAAGTGACGGTTCTCACAGTACTATACAATTCTTTGGTTAGAAGTAGGCTTGAGAGTGGTTCGGTGGCTTGGAGCCCACGCCAAGTGAAGTATTCCCTCATGTTGGAGAAGGTTCAGAAGAAATTTTTTGAAATTTCTTTACGGTTCGAAAACTCGGCTATCATGGAGAGCATTAGTTTCTATGTTCCCGATGGTTATCTCCGTCACCGACAGCATATACTGTTTTATCTCCCGGCTTGCAGAACTAACTTGCCAATGGTTATGCCAATCAGGAGAGCAGTCTTGTTGTTAAATAGAATCACTTTGAATATCGGTATGTTTAACATCAATGAAGCACAATTTAGACAGCAAGCTTTATTGCTCGTTAGTCTGATTGTGTTTCATTGATGTTTAAATTTTTCATTGATGTTTAAATTGTTTAAATTATTTAAATTGCTTAAATATGCTTTGATCTTAGTATTTTATCTACTTTAAAAACGATTTGATGTTTTAATTTTGTTTTATTTTTAAAATGAATAAATTAAATTGAATTGAATAGATTCCGTGTGACACTTCAACATATAACCTGTATAGAATCGCCCAAAAACCGCATTCAGAGTAAAGCGTCATGTGACCCGAACATAGAGCCGAAAGATACGAGAATCCCAGACCCAGAAATGTTTATATAGGTATTCTGAGAAGTCAATAATGTAAACATAATAATAATAAATAATAAAGGAATTCTTACACGCAAATTAATACCATACTATGAACCTACGTAACGTTACCTGAATGGACACGATATGAGATAATGCTGACGGTTTTCTAATTCATAGAAAATTTACTTAACACAATTATTGCGAAAACTCCCATAAAATACCGAATCGGGCATACAAAACCTTCAATTAATCGGTTTTGTTTGTATCGGGTAACACGCTAAAGCCAGTGGAGGACCGTGATAGTTATTTTTATTATTGACTAGCGAGTTGCCTGCATGCGTTGCTATATCACTTAATAAAGAAATTGTTTCTCCCTGCGTGTCCTTTCCCATTCGTCCCGTTCCCCTTCCGCCTCCTCTACCTCTTTCGCGTCCCCTTCCGCTCTCGCGTTCCAACTCCGCCTCCTCCACCTTCCCTCTATCCACTCCCCTCGCTCTCTTCCCCCATCCCGCGAACCCCCCTCCCGAGTTCCCCTCCCCCCTCCCAAGTTCCCTACTCCCCTCCGGATTCGCCTCCCCCCTCCTGCGAATCCCCCTCCCGAGTTCCCCTCCCACACCCGCATTCCATACACTCATTTCCAGTACATTCAGTCAAATTTCTTCCAATTTTTACTCAAGAAAGCAAGTTGCAAAAAATCTTTTTACAAACATGGTGCAGTTGCAGTTGAGTTGCAGTTGAATTGCAGTTGAGTTGCACTCGATAGAACGAAATTGCAAAGAGGTTACGCCAACGTATTTGCGGGACTTATTTTTTTAATATTTTTATATTAGCTCCACACTTTGATAGTCCTGCTGGAGAGGTCCAAAGGACTCCCTCAATTTGGCCTTCCACGCAGTTGTTGGGCAGATGCATCCGCCGTCAAGACCCGGACATACCTCACCCCGTGAACCCAGGCACCCTGCGACAGAGTGACCTGTGGTAGATACAATCCCCCGCGAGCTGCTGTCCTTCGTCTTGCTTTTTATCATCTTTCAACGCCCTTACATATGTTTTAATAACACCATCGTATCAAGTTTATTATGTAAGTATTTGCATACTGCTTACTAACACTGTATGCAGGGACATTAGAGGTCTAGATTCGTTCTAAACTAAATGTAGCTTCGTTCTTTAAAAAAAAAAAGAGTCCTTGCGAGAGCCTTGAAGGAGTACCCATCTGTTACTTATACCCGGGCGGGTAAGTGGAGGATAACCTCCAATGACCTGTGGTAGATGTGCTGGTTATCCAATAAATGGTTCCCAAGGCGGCACCCGCCTCCTGGAGGGGACAATTTAAATTGGAGCGAAAAACCATAAGAACCCATTTACTATTTTTTTTTTAACGAATCGCATTTAAATTAGTGGAGATTAAAAGTGAACGTATCTTTTTTTTAATCACTGTTTCGAATTTCATTTTCAACGCAAAAATTGAAATAAAATAGGTAATACATACATTTTTTAAAATGAAGATAATCATATATAAGTCATTGCCCGTCACTGCACTCGACATAATCACCAGCTGTTAAGAGCCGTTTGAAGTGCCTGCTACTGCAACTTGCGTTGCCACTTGCACTGATGAGAGTCACCGCACATTCGGAGCCGGAACCGGTTTGTTATGGCAATATCCTTGACACCATCACGGACCCGGGAATTCGCCGCACCGAACTGTGTCGAGACGCACTTACTGCCGATGCCGGTTGTCTCAAATCCAAGTGTCAAATAACCTGCTTCGAAAACCGGTTTCGACTAAATGCATATCGGCGCATTCTATCAGTCAAACCAATTCAAACGTAAACTTCACCTCGTAATTAGAGATATCTGTATTTCTCTGAGTACCGACTTTGATGGCACATTATTACTTACTGTTTTCGCAGGAGTTTATTATAGGAAAATATTAGGATTTGTATTAAGAACAATTAAAAACTTTGAATCGTTACAAATCATTAAACTGTTATACATTTTCCCTTGTTAGAAGCCTAATGGAACATAACTCCATAATCTGGTCGCCCTTCTACAAATTTCATATTCATAATGTTGAAAGAATTCAAAATACGTTTCGTAAATTTTAAACATAATATCCCTTTAGAGCATATAAATTACCCTTATTAAATGAATATTTTAAATATTCCAACTCTAGAAAACAGACGAAAAATAAACGACCTAACCTTTTTATTAAAATTATTAAACTCTAAATTCGATTGTTGTGAACTCCTGCAATTAATAAATCTTCATGTACTCACACGTACGACTAGACAAATATTAACATTTCATATGAATACATCTCATTCCAACTATAGTTTGCATTCTCCAAAATAGCGTTTACACAATCTTGGTAAACGTTTAAACAATACGGATGTATTTGATAATAATTTAAATTTGTCAAACTTTAAACGAAGTATGTGCCAACTATTTCTTCCTACTTCATAAACTATCTCTACCTCTATTTTTACTTTTCTTATATTCTATGTTACCTACTTTGTGTCAACTCTTAAATTTTATGTTACCTATATTTCGTTTCTTATATTTTATGTTATTTCCTGTATTGCACTATATGTAAAAGCCCTACGGGCGGTTAAATAAATGAATAAACATGAACCACCCACTAAAACTTTTGATTTTCATTGAAAGCAGACGGCTTCACGATTGACGAAAACCCCGAGCATTGTTTATGTAGGAAGTACTTAAATAAATCCTTTTTGTATTTTAACGGTGTTCAAGATCACACGGTGAAAAAGATTGATTACCGATCATAACTTTTTTAATAAGTAGTCTGCATAATAAATTATTGTCATTAATTTTTGGGGTACGACGCCGTGTTGAGCTTCCCCATTTTATAGACAACGTTTCAACGGCCACGAGATCATAAGGCCGGAACACCGAATCAACCTCTAACTTATACGATATATGATACCCAAAAAAATATTTGTGTTTCGTAGCTACCTCTAATCTGAAACCCCAAGGTACATAAAAAAACAATAAAAATAACACACAGACTGCAATCTTTTAAACACCGGCATCATCCGACCAGAAATTTTTATTCAAAATTATCAATAACGTTGTTGACAACTACTATCTTCTAGAAAACATTAATTTCCACTGTCCAACACAAAATACAAGGTCACACCAACTATTCCACATCCCGCACTCAAAAAAAAATTACACACAACATTAATTTCTCAGAAGGACATGCACAAAATATAATAACATCTTTTCAGGCGCCGATATTTTCCATTTGTCCTCAGGCAAATTTACCAAAAGCATAAAAGAAAAAAATCAAACAAATTGTTAATTATGAACCCTCTACCCCTGCTGTGTGTTTTTTTGTCTCAAATTCTATTATGTTGTTTTTTCTCTTTTTATAATAATAATAATACTTGGATGATTTATCGCCTTTACAGCGCCGTTTTGTGATAAATCACCTCAAGGGCGCTGGTAAATGGCTAATAATGTTTATCCTATGATGTGAAATTGTATTTTTTTATATAGGTTCACATACTTAAATCTGTGTTTTTTATTCCTTTTTTTAAATATTCTTTTTTCATTTTCTACTACTTTATGTTTTCTTTATTGTTTTAATCTATGTTTTTTATGTATATATTCTATGAATTCTTGCGGAAACTTCGGTGGTTTGTGCAACCTTGTAATATGTAATTGTCTTAATATAATATGTAAAACTGTTTGTTTCCCCAATAAACTAAAATAAAAAAAAAATCAGGTTGGAATGCTGTCTTTGTCCTAGCGGTATTTCAATGGAAGATGTTCCGAGGAACTAGCGTAATTGATCACACTTTGGCATCGGCGCATAGTCGGGAAACAGGCCAAAAAAGCGCCCAACATTTGTACACGGTTCACGTTTTTCTCATGAGAACGGGCCGCTTCTGCAACTCGTTGTTGAGATCAACAGCTCCTATAACATGGATCTCTCCTTTTCACTTCATCCCTTCCCTAAAAAAGACCCTCCATAAAGGCATATACTCCGAGCCTCTCCAAAGATGACATGAAATAAGAGAAAGAGAATACCGATATAATAATGAACGACAAATCGATGAATTTAGTCTCACTTGAGGTCATCGACCCTGACGCCACTCAGCCCCAACAGCGTCACATTGCTGAAGGTGATCTTCAGGCCGGGCACGTCAATGTTGATCTTGTTTAGGGTGACGGGGTCGATGCTCGGGATGTCGAGTTCCTTGATGCCTTTGGCGAACTGTTTCGCCACAGACCTGGTGACTCCGGTTATGCAGGTGTTAAACTCGGGGTCCGAAGCGCTGCAACGCTGCTTGATGAAGGGTGCTGAAAGCAACGAATATATTATCAATGACTGTCTACGTTTTTCTGTTTATTTTCTTCTTCTTCAGTTGTTTCATCATTGTAGAAGACATGACCGTAAAGCAGAAAGGAGAATATCTATAATAAAACACGCTCCACATTACTATTCAACGTTGTCCATAAAAATAGATACAAAATACTTATTTTGTAGAAACAGTTTTCACCCGCCAAATCGCATACGGAAATACAACACACATGGTTCTGAAAATTATTTAGGTTATAGAAGTGAGCAAAAGAAATTCACTCTTGAAATAAAAACGTCAGTCAGAACCCTGCCCAACTGAAATATATTTAACATGTCAAATATATCGAGCCCAGCCAATAGTATTGTCAAGGAAGCTAAAAAAATACCTTCTCATAATAACTCGACTAATACGACCAATCGGGAAGAAAAATGGTACGAGGGACGGGCAGGAACTTGGGGGTGAGTGAGTCTAAGAGTGACAGACAAACCAGTCTCTCCCGATCCGGCCCTCCACGCAGTAAGTGAGTAGACGCATTCACCGCCAAGACCTGGGTAAACCCCACCCCAAGACCGGGCACTCCGGCTAAGTCACCAAATGTACGTTGTGTATGTTGTATAATAATATTTAATATTTGGCTTATTTATAAAGCGCCATTTTTATGAAAAATCATATCAAGGGCGCTGAACATATAAATATATAATAAAATAAAATTAATATGATAGACTTACCACTAACATTTAAAATTATAACTAGTGACTTACATCTAAGACTTATATAACTAGTGACTTACGACTAAGACTTATTCCTACTGACTTATTAAAACTGTTACATACATATATATTTACAACCGTGATTTAAAATTAGAGATTTACAACTTATTAGGTATTTACATATAAAAATACAGATTTTCGATTTTGCCAGATAACATTAAAAACAAAGTATTAAACAAACTCTACAGGTGTAGGTAAAAACAGCTAACATAGAAGTAAGTTATTGCTGCGAGTCGAAACAATTTGAGGATTTAAATACCTTCATATTATATTCTACACATTTTACAGAAAATTTTATACTCTTTTCTAATGTTAATATTGTTAGCGCCAGAAGAAGAAGGAAGTTCGTACAAAATATTACAATTTTATAATACGGTTGTGAAAATGATTTTAATGGGTTAGCTGGATTTAGAGGAAAGTACAGACATCTTAAATGAATGAAATTAATCGCCTAACTAAATTAAAAGTAATAAGAAAAATAGAAAATAGTAGTGTCTGAATAAAATTACGAATTTATGGAAATGAGTGTCGGAAAAAGTGAGTTTTTAGTTTGGATCTAAATCGTGTTGGGCTGGTTATGCATCTTAATTCCACAGGAAGTTTATTCCAAGCCTCAGGGCCGGATACTCCGAATGCACGATCACCAAACTTAGTGTTTGGATTTCGCTTAGGTTCTCTCAACCTTCCGATTGCAGATGAAGTTGCTGATCTAAGAGTCGACTGCCTTAGACCAATATTTTCCGGAATGCACAGTTCAGAGATATAGGGTGGAGCCATTTTATTCATAGCTTTAAACACCATGTATGTTGTGGTTATCCAATAAACAGTTTCCAGGGCGGCGGTACCCAAACCCGTCTCGCAACATTTAATTTCAATCTATTAACACCTAAAGTAATTTCATAATACAACTCCCCAAATTCTTGTAAATTTGTTGTACAAGCTTCTAAAAACATACGCGAAACCAGAGAAGATCGTTTAGTTTTTGGCAAAAATGTTGTCGTAATTTATCGAATGACGAAAATGTTTTTGCTAGAAAGAAATTTAAGATTTTTTATCAATTATTACATTAAACGATACGCTCCGCCTACAAGCTATTTGCAAGGTACGTATATTTTTTAAATATTCATATACATAGCTGATTAAATTGTTAATGATAGATAATTGATCGATTCTGGTTATACTGCAGAATTACAAAAAAAAAATACAAAGAATAATAACCTGTTTTGTGACCACCTAGGAGCCCTGTTACGTTGTACATAGAAAAAGAAAAGAAATCAAACAAATCTGATAGGAGATCACGTCCGTTATCTCGCTAACGATCCCACAAAAGATAGACAATTGTTCTTCTGGTCTAACTCCCGTTACTTATATCTAGGACTATTTTTGGGGTTATCAATGACAACGTTTACACAGAAAAAGTCCGGGATCTGCAACCTCGCAGCAATTGCGATTGTGACTCCTAAGATGAATCAGCTTACTTGAAATTAGGTCGAATATCGCTTAGATCAATATTTCTTAACCGTATTGAAAGAATCACCCCCTTTATCACAGTAAAATTATCCACCCCCCCCCCCCCCTCTCCCACTGATACTGCTACGATGAACACGTACGTAAGAAGTTTCGAGCCTCGGACGGCATAAAACTTTCTCTCGTTGGTGATATTTTGAACCTTTTTGAATGGGCCTTTATTTTTATATAAATCACAACGTTTAGAGTATTATGTCACACTTTTATCGATTACCCTGTATTTTGGTATTCTAAAAATAATCAATCGATATTGAAAAAAAATGTCCCTAGCATCTTTCTACCCATTCGCATCGCCGGTGATTGAAAAATATTTCCGCCACGAAAACATGCGAAATAATTCTGTCATTTAGATAAAGTTTGGATATTGTAAAAAAAATAAAAAGACGAAAAACTTAAGACGAAACACGGTCACTGCGAAACTTTAATAATAGATTTAACCCGAACAGGCCTTTAACCCAACATTGATATGCTTGGTGTAACTCTAAGTGACCAGCTCAGGTACGGGGCTCCATCGAGGCCAGAGTTAAGTTAGCCACTCAGAAACCAATACTGTACAGGGCACGCAGATACTTTAATAGTGCTAACACAACTGCTAACCCTGTACAAATCGCAAGTGCGCCCCACGGTTTAATTTGGCAGCCACCTCTGGTCTGGAGCCCCAAAATACCTGAAAAAAACCCTTGACTCTGTGCAGAAACGGGCGGTCCGTTTGATAGATTCTCCTAATTTAACAAACGGATTGCAATCTTTAGAGCACAGGCGCCTGGTGGGAATGCTGTCCTTGTTCTACCGGTATTACAATGGAAGATGCTCCGAGGAACTAGCGTCATTGATCCCCTCGGCACCGGTGCATAGTCGGGAAACACGCCAAACGCGCGCTCAACATTTGTACACGGTTGACATTAGTCACATGAGAACGGGTCGTTTCTACGACTCGTATTTGATTACGATTTGCCGGCCTCTGTGTTTCCTCCCTCCTACAACATGGGTCTCTTCAAGACCCATGTTCACTCCTTCCTCTCCTCAAAAACACCCTCCACACAGCATCTGAGGGAAATTATTTTCCTCAGGGCCTCCTGTGTGGAGTTAATGTAAAAAAAAAAAAAAACTGTTGTTTTGACTCAGGCTGTTACCCCCCCGAAAATTAGTGAAAGGGACAACTGCACCCCCAAGCTAATGATAATATCGAAATTAAATCGTAAAATTAGAGTTTTTGAATCCTTTCTCCTTCAAAGCAAGACCAATTTTTAATATTTTTTCAAACCAGGCATTTTAAATGATTTTTGGAGAATCCTAGCTCCTGTAGGAAAAAAAATATCAGAAAAAGCAAAGCGTACCAACACGTTAATATTGACAAAACCCATAGAGGAAATTGGGATATATATTCGTATAGAAAAAACGTCGCTTGGTTTTCTTTTAAGTTCACCATTGCTAAGTTTGATGCAACTTATAAAACTAATTTACAAGAGTGAAAACATATTGGAAAAGAAAACATGAATAGAAATAAATAAATATTTAATCTTTGAGCTCAGGATACAAATTCTCATTAAGAAAACTTGTCATTATTGTTGACATAAGACATGAACATAATAACGCAATTAGTGCTTGCATGTTTATTGAATATCATTGTCATTATTAAATAAATCTTTAATGCATTTCTATTAATGTGACAGATGCTATTAAAGCTGGTCACATTTTCAATAATATATGATACTTGATTAAATAATAATGCAATAAGATATGTAATCCGAATTAATAACATAATAAGATGAAGAATGACACATGAACATAACGCAATTGTGTTTCATTGACAACGATCATGCACGTGTAATTCATATTTCCTAGGAAGCAAACGTCTTGCTAATATAATAATAGTATTTTGTTATTACTAACTTTAATGCATTTCTTCCTCTTTTTAAATGTTGGATGTTTGTTTGTTCATTACGTAAATCGGTTGTTCGTAAGATCTAAATCACATTTGATTAACGACCAAATGGCAGCCATCTCTGGTCTAGAGCCCAGAGACTGTGCAGAAATGGGCGGTCCGTTTGATAGATTCCTCCATCTTAAGATGAAGCTATACGTGAAATCCTAATTAGATTCATCTTTACGACGAATCGGTTTACAGTTTGAACATAAAAAATATGCTACGGATAAATTTAAGCTTTTACTTGCTTTTCTATGTATTGGAATTACAATCAAATTATTATTTACATAACAAAAAATATAAGCGTAAACCACAAAAAAATGCTTTTTTCACAGTTGTGAAACATTTTTTTTAAAATACTCCTTTATGGCTTACACTATTTTTGAAGTTTTGTATGTTCTAACTTTTTTTCATTCTTTTAAAATTATGCACAAAATAAATAAAAAAATTTCGCCTACTTGCCTCTTGCAAATACGACGCGCGATTTTAAATTTTGTAAGCATGATAATCGAAATATTTCTAGCGTTTATATATATTACGAGCATCAGCTTCATGGTCATGTGGGAATGCTATACTTTCTATCGGTATTTCAATTGAAGATGCTCCGAGGAACTAGCATCATTGATCAATTTGTGTCATTGATTGGTGCATGGTCCAGAAACATGCCAAACGAACGACCAATATTTGTATTCGATTGACATGAGAACGGGTCGTTTCTGAGTTAGTTTGAATAGCTCGGCTGTGGAGCGATTAATTTGAAAATGCTAGCCTAAAAAAAACATGTATAACCTTGCAATTTAGTCAATTTCAGAGTACCCACTCCACTCACTAGTCATAAGGACCTAATTCAACGTCACCAATCACAAACAAATTATGTAGCAAACTCACAATTTCCTCGCCTTCATAGTTTAGCAAACGAATATACCAATGATGTCGACCTTTTTCATTTGAACAGATTCGACGTTTAAAACGTTCTCGAACAAATTTTTTTATGTCGAGATATTATTTCTGACAATTTCAGTTTAATATATTTTTTTATCTAATTGTCAACCACTTTAAAGTAAAAAATATTTTTTTCATTAAATGAAAATAAAAAAAAAACTTCGTAAAAGCCCCACTAGATAAACACCATTTTATCAACGTGTTATGAATACTAAGTTTTCTTCGTCAGGATAAGATCAATATTAAAAATAACAAATGACAAACAAATATAGACAAATAAGAATTGTAGAAAAAATATTAAAGGGAGAAGTGAGTTATTACTTAAAAATATCATAAAAAAAACTATTACGTATAATGAAGTATAAAAAATATCTTAGAAAATGTAAAAAATGTATTTATTTTATAAAAAACTTTTAAAAGTAAATAAATATTTAAAAAAAAAAAAAATCTTAGTATTTCTTACATTTATAATAATTTATTTTGTTATTTTGACTTCCCATAACTTTGTTTGTTTTAATTTTTTTTATTATATAAATGCAATTTTTACACTTTCTAAAATAATTTTATGTTTCATCAAAAATAATAGTTTTTTTATGATATTTTTAAGTCATTAATCACCTCTTCCTTTAATATTTTGTCTGTAGTTCTTATTTGTCTACTGTCATATGTTACTTTTATTTTTGTCTGTTGTTATTTTTAATATTAATCTTATCCTGACGAAGAAAACTTAGTTTTCGAAACATGCTTTTAATATTGATTATAAAATGGTGTTTTTACAAAGTTATTTGTTTTCATTTATTTAAAAATGACACCACAAGGTGTATTTGAAAAGTTTGAAGAAATATTTTTTGCTTTTTTTTAAACTTATGAAATGCTTATTCTTATTACTAACCATCGTATTAAAAAATGTAAACGTTATGCACCCTACGTAAAAGCCCCATGGGCGTATAAAAGAGTAAATAAAGAAATAATCTTTTTTTAAATATCACTAACAAACTTTAACGGAAGTATACAAATCGTTATTTTTAATACTGAACATTTTGCACCGGTGCGACGGATGGTGGTGGTTTTGATTTTGTACCCCTCATTTGATCAAAGTCTTCTACATTTACGTATTTTACACACATATCATTTTCACAGTTACACTCTCATTATTTCTTACTAGTTAGGCTTAGTTAGGCGTCATAAGGTTTACATATCTGAACGTTACCGTTTGGCACCCAATTGGCTAATTGCTTTTTGTAATAGTGCCATGTCTTCATGTAACCTATTATTTTTGCAATAAATGGGTCTCGAACTCTTGCCAGCGGTGTCCAAGGCAGAATCGTTTAACGTAAAGGTTACCCCTCGCGTGTTTTACTAAACACTTATAACATTATTATTAATAATAATTGTTATGTTAGATCATTTAACTGATTTGATAAGAACGCAAGTTAAATACATCTAATAATAATTATTATCAAATCCTAGAAGTCATTTATGATTAAGAGCAATTAGGAAGCAGTGAGAAAGAAATAAATCGTAAGGCTGAATATTACATTATTTTAGATATTAAGTACAAGTTAAACAACCTGATTATAAATTCAATATTTACAAGCGCATTTACTGTATATATTATATGCCTTCGCGTCGATTTATTGATTAATTTTCCCGTATATCTTCATTTGAATACTTAAATAACGATTATTTATTTAAAATATGTACCTTGTTATACATTATTTTTAAAAGTAAAATGATTAATTTGAATTAGCACGGGTACTTCACTGGCGATTCCGGTTTACAAGAAAAGGACAAAATAATATCCTTATAACGTATTACTAACCGGTAAATAACATATTATTTTAATTATAATCAAATCATTGCGTCGTCTTAATAATGTGACTGATTATTTTAAAATATATATTATTTTATCGAAAACAGTCTTGTAATGGTAGCATTCCACCTCTGGCAGGGTCCTACCTACAAACGATGGAGCCACTTCATGATGACATAATTTTAAAACAAAAAGTTAACTTTATTCAAATTCTTTTCTTTCATTTTTGAATTATTATTTTCTTTAACCATTTATTCTTTTTACTTGATATATTATACACTAGCTTTTCCCCGCGGCTTCGCTCGCATGGTATTACGGGAAATTACTGTAGCGCTTGCACTTATCAACTATCTCCTTCCCCACCCCACCCCCATCCCCTTCCGCATTCCATATATTCATTCCCTTACATTCAGTTTTCAAACATCTCGCCTACCACCTAAATTTCATAATGCTATAGCTCAAAGAAAAAAGAATTACTTATCCAATTTTGTTCATTCGTTCGGAATTTATGCGCTTACAAACATTTCGGATGTTTATTTTTATTTAAATATTTTGAAGTTCGTTAATATAATAAAAAAATACTCTATTTATCATTCAGTCTTTATAATCGTTACGAATTATATTTTTAATATAGGAACTCTCATCTGACATTTATTCCAAGCTTGTCCAAAAAAAAAAATGAATTCTAATATTTGAATTTTCTGCATAGAGCCCAAAAATATATCAACATTGTTTCCATGGAAAAGATTTTTTTCTGACGTTAGCAAAAACTCGCTTTTATTAGCGACAGAAAATGTATAACAAATATAATATATTAATATTTATAATTTCATAACGCCAGAGCTTACCATCATATACAACCTGTAGTCTGCGCATATAATTTAGCTTTATATTGGTGAAAGAATTATTAAAGTCTTTATATTGTGTTATGCGTGAAAAGGTCATAAACAAACTTGAGCAGTTTCGCATTTATAATATTATTATATTATATTATATTATATTTATTTATTTATAAATAAACGCCCTTTTTCGGGGCTTTTACATATAAAGCATAGAAAAAACATTTTATTGTACATAACTGAACTGCCTCAATAACAATATTTTATATTTATTCAAAGATAAATTGAAGATGTCCACTGACTTGGAATAATTGTTTCCCTCCATTAGTATTCTGGGCAAAGAGGAATACATATGGTAGTTAGTCCCAGAATTTCTGCACTGAAATAAATCCTGACTTCTAGTATTACGAAGTGGAATTCGGAAGCTTATCAATTCAAGTAATACCGGACTATCAACTAAATCATTTAGAATTTTATATAAAAATACCAAGTCAGTGAAAATTCTTCTGTCTGACAATTTAAGCATGTTCACATCGTTTAAAATTGTGTTGTAGTTTAACAAATTTGCTGGAATACCCATTTTAAAATTTAGAAAACGTAAGAATTTGTTTTGTATTCTTTCAACAGCTTGTACGTGCATATTATAATGGGGATTCCAGACAGGAGAATTGTACTCAAGTATTATACTCAAGTATTATATTACTGTATTATATTATATTAAGGGGGTATTTCACCATCCTCCCCATAGCTTATCCATACACATAACGAATATTAATAAATAAACAAATAAATACTAGCAACTGGTTAAAATCACGGCTAACTTATCCAATATGTAGCCATTATTCATAGGTTCAAGTTCCGAATAGTAAACTCCGACTTTTTCAATAAATAAATCCTGTATGATTAATCTAAAATTTGCGTTACTGTACGAATAATCTATGAGGAGGATGGTGAAATACCCCCTAAGTAAGTAAAGTATAAAGTATGGATGTATAAAATGGAACTCGTGGGACTGCACCACCCTTCCCGAGATCTGGAATAAATGATTTTAAAAAAAGTATGAAATTCAAAGTAATTCAAAATTTTTACTAAAAATTATTGTATCTGGCAAAAATCTAAAAATCATCATTTATTGTTGTTATCACTATTACCGGCTATTTATAACTGGTCACCAAATACGACTAAAGCCATTCCAATGGGATTATGAATGAAAATTTCACCACTAAATAATATAAGGGTTGAGTTTCCCAAATAGCGCTAAACATCACTTTGTATTATCACAGTACAAGAATACTACAAATAATTTATTATTATTTATTATTTTAACTTTATGAGTAAAACCTCAAACTGTAATATTTAATTAAATGAAGACATTATGAGCGAAAATGGATAAGAGCGCCCAACCCGGAAAGTAGGGAGGTCCTGGGTTCGAGTCCCAGAGGTGCCAATATCTTTTTCTGATTTTTCTGTTTCCAGATTTTCGATTGAGTTTCGCTCATAATGTCTTCATTCAATTAAAAACAAATAATTTATTGAAAATTACATTGGGTAGCTAGAAAATGTGTAAAGTTTTTGTGAATGAAAAGTGAGGTGAATGAAAATTTTAAATCGTAATCTTTTAAATTCCGCGTGTAATACATACTGCAACTTTAGCTAAACCGTTGGAAAATGCCTTCGCCATTATAATACCCTTTTTTATATGAATACCGCACAAGAGTCCCAACTGCTCCCGCCTGGACCAAGTGAGACTATGGCATCCCTATTTGGGATATGTTGTGAGGCTGAAGGTAGTGTGGAGAGGGGAAGGAGATGAGGTAGAGGAAGGTGGGAAGTACCTGGCTATTCAGATCTGGTCACCAAACACGGCCAAAGCCATTTCAAGCAACTTTTCAATTCTGAATGGTGGTCTTACACCAGGGCGATACTGAGAGTATCTTCCACTCTGGAACGTGCCGCAAATATACTATATATTATTTCAAATGAATAAATTGTGAAATAACACAAATTAATCAAATAAAATTTATTTGCCACGCCGGGATTCGATCCCGCGACCTTCGGAATGCTAGTCAAAAGCCTTTACGCTGGACTACGTCGGCCGTCATAAACACACACCTGAGCCTATTATAAACACAAAAAGGTCCATATGAAAAGGTCTGTACTTATTTATTGAAAAATGTCATAAAATGGGAAGGTTTTTGATTCTGGGGGCAACTTTGATCTTCGCGGATATCTGCATAACTCTCTCCACCACTTCTTTTTACTTGCTTCTTGATGATTTTTTTGGACAACGTGGATCCAATGACGCTTTAAAAATGAGTGCCATATTGGTTGGTTTCTCTCATTATTCAGACTGCACTTATTGCTTATACACAGAGGGGCGATGTAACGTACACATGGCTATAAGTTAACTCAATTTGGGAGGCGGTACAGGGTACCGCCGCCCCGAGAACCTTTATTGGATAACCAACACCTCTGCCATAGGTCACCCCAAGTGGTTCGCTACGTTTGGTGATTTAGCAGGGATGCCCGGGTTCATGGGTGTTCTAGGTCTTTGAGGCAGGTGACCGGAACACACTGAACCCCAGATTCCTACCCACCCCTTAAACCCCTTTCCTTCCCAAAACTCTCCTCTCCTTCCTCCCCTAAAAAAATCCTCCACACAGCATCCTCAAAGATGACATAGGCCCTGAGGGAAATTATTTTCCTCAGGGCCTCCTGTGTGGAGCTCATGTAAAAAAAAAAAAATTTGCTCCATTTCTTATTTTAATTTCTTAATTTTAATTTCTATATATACCTAACTTATATTATTTATATTACAATTAAAAAAATTGTGTGTTATCCCCTTCATTGTGTTGTGGAGGACAATCTTTAATTTTTTTTCCTGTAGTGTGTGTGTCCTTTAGTTTTAAAATAACGGTTTTATTGTAGACTTTCTTACAAGTTAAACAATCTCATTATGAATTCAATATTCATTCACCTATTAAATTTACAATAAGTGGGTGTCGAACCCTTGCCAGCGGCTACCAAGGCAAGACCATTTAACGCAAAGGTTACCCTTCGATATAAGTGTTGTACCACACACTTATAACATTAATAATAATTATTAATAATAATTGTTATGTTAGGTTATTAGACGATGAGATTTGATTAGAATGCGTGTTACCCATATCTAATAATTATTAAAATCATTAGGAGCAATTAGGAAGCAGGGATAATGAACGAACTTGAAAGGCTGAATATTAAATTATTAATTGTTCTCTAGACTTCACCACAGGAAAAACTTAACCCTTCCACACAATTTTCCACAAATGATCATCTAGTCAATCCACGCTATGCAATTTCACTGTATAAGTATAATAAATACAAAACAATTCAAGAACATGTCAACCTACCAGAGACTAAATGGGAAAATAATTCACCAAAACGAGGTTTAAGTATTATTATTTAGTATTGTTTGTGTATTATTACTTAATTTAATTTAATTATTCTTTATATATTAATATTACAAAGATATAAGGAGCAGGGAGAATGAACGAACTTGAAAGGCTGAATATTAAATTATTAAGGCAGTTCTTAAGTATTTGTGGTGTATCATAAAAACTTCCGCCTTGTAGAGACAGATGGCGGTGACATCAGCTATCGGTAGAATCCGCTAGATGGCAAGCCGTAGTGCTTAAGCTCTCCGGCAGGGGATCAGGGGGGCTCAGAGGCTGTGTTTCAATGATCACTCGCCAGAACCATTATAGCTAGCTCCTAGTTAGGTAGACTACCGCAGTACCAATTGTATACGCGAAGTATAAATAAATCCAAATAACGAACCAGATTTTATTTATTCCAAGAAGTTATCTCCATCCAAGTATGTTGGAGAATCTGCTAGTGCGTCTTCAAATAACAGAACACTACAGTATTATTATTTAATTAAATTATTTTTTACAAATTAATATTACAAAGATATTGTCATATTAATTTGTAAAAGAAAACGGCTTTGACCAGACCCAGACAGCCCTTAAATGAATAGAAAGCTAACTAACCAATCATTTAGTACATCTCTCACAAGCAAATTTGGCATTCCTCAAAGTATGGTCTTCGGACCATTATTATTTATAATATTTATGAATGACATTTTTCAACAGAAAATTAGAGGTGAATTAATCTCCTATGCTGATGATACTGTATTGTTAATAAAATGTCAAACATGAAAATTAGTTAATAAGTTTGCAAATGAAAATATTAATGTCTTAAAATCAATCACACTTAATGCAAAAAAAACATCTTACGTCTTATTTTTCCAACAGACAATACATGATAATAAAGTTAATTTTATAATCCACGACAAAAAATGTGATCATTTACACTATAAACAATGTAATCTTATTTGCACTGTAATTAACTCTTCTTCTGAAATTAAATATCTCGGTGTGATCATTATCACAACCTGAAATGGAATAGTCACATTACAGAGCTAGTAAAGAGAATAAGAAAAAAAAATATTTGTTAGGTTAAGAAATATTTTAAATGCGGAAATTCTCATAAACGTGTACTTTGCTCATGTTCGCTTTTACTTATCTACGGATTTATAAGTTGGGGAAGATCTTTTAAAACAATCTAAACTCAGTAAAAGTTTCACGAAGAATCTTCATTAAAGTAACATTTAAAAAAATCTATATTCTCAACAGAATCACCTTTTAAATTGTAAAATCCTTGACATATTTGAGCAAACTTCCATGAAAGAAAAAAATAACAAAAAATCAAGGATTTTACAAACTAATGAGAAATGGAAACCAATTTATTACACCTATTTTTAAAACAACTCAAATGCAAAACCATTACATTTACCAAGCTATAAAAAACTATGAGACTCCTTCTGAATTTCTGTATCATCAACCAATCAGAACAAATAAATAAAACTAAACAATTTAAAAAAAAAACTTGTAGTAAAAAGTAAATATGTTATTTATACCTCAGTAAAAATCATGGCTCCCTTACCAGGCACAAGAGCTCCTCTTTTCTGATAAGATATACATAACCAATGATGATCTTAAATATAATATTTTGTGAAATATATAAGTATAAATGTAGCTCATATTATTTACCTATATTGAAAAAAATCATTGTGTTTTGTCCCCTTCACCAGGAATTCATTGGGTTGTGGAGGACAATCCTTATTTTTTTTTTATCCTGTAGTGTGTGTCCTTTAGTTTTAAAATATCGGTTTTATTGTAGACTTTCTTACAAGTTAAACAAACTCATTATGAATTCTATCACTATATACACGGACCAAAAAGCAATCCAGTCCTTATATATGGCCAAAACAAATAAAACAGAAGTTCTCAGTATCATCTCTCAACTAAAGTCTAATGCATCTCCAGGTTTAGATGGAATTACACCAGTGTACCTGAACTTTTGCAAAGATATATTAGCTGACCACCTTGTTTTTCTTATTAATCAATCCCTGGATAGTGGAATCTTCCCAGATCAACTAAAGATAGCAAAAATAATTCCGATTTACAAAGATGATTGCAAAAAAAATCCTTCTAATTATCGTCCTATATCCATCCTCTCTGTCTTCTCTAAAGTTTTTGAAAAGGTTATTAAGCTTAGGCTCACTAAATATCTCTTATCAAACAATTTACTCGCATCCCAACAGTATGGATTCAGAAACCAATCTAACACAAAATGTGCTGCCTTCGATTTTGTATACGCCCTCCAAAAGCATATAGACCAGGGTAAGCACGCTGCAGGCTTATTTATAGATTTAAAAAAGGCTTTCGATACGGTTGACCATGGGATACTACTAAAGAAGCTAGAACACCTAGGCATAGTAGGCACTCCCCTGAAGTTACTGTGTAGCTACCTCTCTAACCGACACTGTCAGACCTTTGTTGGAAAAGGGACAAGCAGCATGGGAACGATAAAATGTGGCGTGCCTCAGGGCTCCGTACTTGGACCATTACTATTTTTAATATATATAAATGATATTGCTAAATGGGGACTTAAGGGTACAATACAACTCTATGCAGATGATACAGTGATTCTTTATCACAATAATGATTTAAACGAACTTGAAAAGGAAATGGAAAGGGATATAGCTTGCCTGGCAAACTGGCTGCGACTAAACAAACTTAGCCTAAACATTAAAAAAACACATTACATACTGTTTGCAAATAAAAAAAATTTAAGTCTTAATATAAGTCTTGATAATAACCGCCTTGAAAGGGCTGATGTTACAAAATATCTTGGCCTTTTCATTGATTCACAACTCACATGGAATCACCAATTTAAACATGTTCTATCCAAAATTACTCCTATAACTGGTGTTTTATATAGACTTCGCGGGTTACTTCCTCCCTCTCTATTAAAATCGATTTACCATGCTATGATTCACTCACATCTAATATATCTCGCCGGAATCTGGGGATTTGCTACAAAAAAAATGATTTCAGAAGTCCAAGTCGTCCAAAATAGAGCCCTGCGAAATATTTTCAGTCTACCTTGGGACACACATGTCAAAGACATCTACAGAAACACCCAAATACTTCCTTTTAATACCATTCCCACTTTTGAAATAACTAAAACTATATTACAAGTAATTCAACACTCGGCACATTCCAACACTACACTCTATTACAATTGCGACGTACACCAACACAACACAAGAAATCACAACAAACTTCATATACCAAAAATCAAATCAACAAAATATGGACTAAGATCCCTAGAATACATAGCTCACACAAAATATAATCAACTACCCAACGAGATCAAACGTGCAAGTCAATGTAAAAAGACCCAAACTAATATGCTCAAACTTCATCTTATTAATGACTATCTGAAATAGTGATGTTGTGTGTGTCCCCATCATATGTCCGTTTAATGCGTGCAGCTGTGTGTTTCATGTAGTGCGTATCATTCCCGCAATGAGTTTGTTAACTCCTGGGAGTGCAATGCTTTATGAAAAAAAAAAAAAAAAATATATATATATTCAAAACACATTTTCCCACATTGTATTCCTTCCCATTGATTTATTAATGAATTTTCCAATAATCTTCTTTTGAATAAGTAAATAAATAATTATAATATTAATCCTACTAGACTGGAAGTTCAATGATTAATTAAATTGTTGAATATGGATATCTTGTTGTTCAATATTTTAAAAATTATTAGTGATTAACTTGAATTAGCACGGGTATTTCAATGGAAAATCCGGTTTACAAGGAAAGGAAGAAATAATATCCTTAGAATGTAATGCTAACCAGTAATTAATATATTATTTATTAATTGTAATGAATCGTCTTAAGAATGCGACTGTTTTTTAATAAACATATATATTTTTAAATTTTTGTAAAGTCCTCGCGCTAGCTCTATTTGTTTACGACTGAGGGGCGCGGGGAGCACTTCGTGGCATGATGGGAGCGTACTTGAGCGCGCCATTTTGAAATAATGAAGGGTATTTACTTAGCCTGCGCTGTTCGCTATGCACGGCCTTCACCTAATACCCCATTTTCGTAATTTAGTATGTCTCTTTCTCTCTATTACTATGATTTTAATTTCATGCTTTCTCCTTTATTCTATATCATGTTTTAGTCTCTTTCTATATCTATAAATATATAAGCTCGCACAATGTAGGACTAACTAGTGAGGTGTTCATGAAACATACAATATTATCCACACACAGTTTACCTTCTCAAATCTATCTTACACCCAACATAATACTTTAAAAAATCTTTTACAAACTGCTACTGAATAATAACGTTTTTTGTACTGCTATATAAACCACTGTAATTATTTGTAAAGTATGTAAGTATTCAAGAATAGATGTTTTTTATTAGTTTTATTTTGTATTCTGATGATGCTTGTGTTAACTACACGGTCGATATGCAATTAAAATAAATATATCGGTTGCCTCAGACTTAATTCCGGAACAGTGTAATGTATGTATAAAATCGCAATTATATTAATCGGTGGTTATAAAAATAATCAGGTATGAGTATTGCCATTACAATGGAATTTAATGGAAATAATCTATAATTGTGATAATAATTGATGGGTAATTAAGGTGGGTTGGAAAGGAGACCGGGCTGCAAATCGTGGTGAACTTTACTTTTCTGCGCAGGGTCTTATATCACTCGGCTTACGTTTGAGGATTCCTAACCAGACCATAGTTAGTAGGCTAATATACAAAAGAGATGTACCGAATATGGCATACGTCCCTAATATGAGATGGTGGTGTTTCCCTACAGACCGACCTTGAACAAGTTAGTACTCATCCGGACTCCGGACGCCGACCACACCACACTCACCCGAGAGAGTGGTTAAAAGTTTTTGGGCTTCACCGATTTGATATTTACGTAGTTTCACTTTATTTTTTCTTTACAAAATTGTCAATCTTTCACTGAGAGACAATATTATTATTTAAATTCTATGTTTTCATAATGATTTGAAGTTAAATTCAAATAGATTTTATTCTAGGAATATATTTGTTTGTATTGATGTTGTTCCTAATATG
The DNA here is from genome assembly GCA_936435175.1 of Glyphotaelius pellucidus. NCBI lineage: Eukaryota > Metazoa > Arthropoda > Insecta > Trichoptera > Limnephilidae > Glyphotaelius > Glyphotaelius pellucidus. The sequence continues at coordinate 28,701,464 of OW386550.1, read as the reverse complement.
GAATTTCTTGGTGAACCTGATATGGAATACTATCTCATATTAGGAAGAGTGTTTCCAATATAGAATTCTAGTAGAACAAAATTTCTTTTTTGCTATTCCAGGTTATATTTTGGCCAATACGAACAAAATGTCGTAGAAGAGACAGCAGAACACATGGGACAAAAAAAAATGATACAAGCTATAAAATCGAAGATCGTGGGATATCAGAGGCTAGAGGGAGAGGAGAGGGATAGAAGATTGTCTCCAAGGTACATCGTGCAGCCTGCCACCATTGGTGCCATTTTGAGGGTTCGGGAGCCGATAATTTTGATTTTTTATGTGATTATTACCTGCAAAATTTAAAAAAAATCAGTGTATCCCATAATAGGAACACTTTTTTCAATATTCGTTTTTTCTATTGTTTTACTTTTTGTTTAAGGGTCCACTATTCGAATTTCGACCGATTTCTTACATATCTCCCCTAAACATTTGAAGTTTTTAAGGTCTTAAAAAATATATGTAATTTTTGAAAATAATATCTAGATACATTCCACGCCGAAATGCAAATTATATGAAATTCCCTCGATAGAAAAAAATCGCAAAGTATGCTCCAAAAATTATTTAAAACAAGTCTATTTCTATTATTTTACAAGTTATATTTGTGGAAAAATTCACAATGTTTCTTTAAATGATACTTAAGATACATTCCATAAGATTTTTGCTCTATTTTAAACGAGTCATGTTTTATTAAGCTTTTTCGCCATTTTCGCTGCGATTTCATCACTTAAAATATTAGCGCGCTCTGTCCAACATTCGTAATTACACATCTCTCCATCTTCTTCTTTTTCAGCCGAATAGCGCCGCCTTAAAATGAAGACGTTTGTGTATTTCTTTTAATATTTAAATTATAATTCATCAGATTTTTTTAACCTAAATTTTATATTCGGTACCTACATGTACTCTACTATCGGTATTGGAAAAATAAGACGTTATGACTTTACTAGCAAACATCGAGCGCCAAGAAATTTGAATAATAGGTTAGTTATTAGCAGTTAAAAACTCGCTCCGCAGGTTTTTGCTGCTGGGTCCTGCGGGTGGCTTTTCGCCCAGTTTGAGTGTTGGTGATCATTTTGTAAATCCGATAGGAACTGGTTCCAAAAATAGCCGGTTCCTAGAATCCACTGTGATCCAGTGACAGCAAGTCACCGGGACAAAGTAACCGAGACAGGCAATGACGTCATATGAGATATATAGATGCGTAACACTATTATTTAAAACTTTAAATCTTTCCATATCCGGAGAGATACTCTACTTATACCTGCCAAGGGCATGCAATCCGCTCACCTAAACGGCGCCATTCTTTGGCGAATTCTTGAATACGAAACTGAATTACAAAAGTGGCTTTTTAACAAACTTCAAGTACGAAACGAATAAGTACGAAGATGGCTTGGCATAAGGCGCGGCGTCAGCTTTGCATTCTTAGCCGGATTAAATTTCAACCCTACAGACGTTACCCTGTTAATAACGTTCGATTTTACCAAACTGTTGCTGTCATTGTCGCTGTTTGCTGGTACTGCCCCTGAGCGAATACTGAGCGAAAGGGCAACTGCACGTCAGGCTGATAATACGTAATTAAAATCGTCGAAATCGAAGTTTTTTACCCCCACTTTTCTACTCCAAAACATGAGAGATTTATAAGATTTATTTAACCTATTAGAAGAATATATTCAATGTCTGTACGTTTTGCTTTTTTAAAAATGTATTGTCTAGTTTCTATTCTGAACGTCCGCTGATAGCCTTCAAACCGGACAATTTTAATGATTTTGGAATAGCTCCACAAGAACTTCCACACCTTCCTCTTTCCATCTCCCTCAGTCTCACGACATACCCAATTTGGGATGCTATAGTCTCACTGGCTCCAGACGATAACAGTTGGGACTCTTGTGAGGTAGTCACACTTAAAAAAGATCGATTCCCAGTTGCGACCGTAACCTTTGTATTTTCTGTTTCATAAATACGACAACGAATTAATTGAGATTTATAATTAGTTAATAGGTCTATGAATTAAATCTAAAACAATATCATTAAAACATTATTAATATATGTTCATCTAATTGTAAATACAGTAATTACTACGGTTGAGTGTGTAATGCAAATTGTTAATGCGGCGGATATATCATTCTTTGTTTATAATTTGTGACCAAACAAAACTTATTTATTCTTTGCTACTAATAACTAAACCTTCCTGTAGGTACCCAATTTGTATTGAGTTGATAAGTGCTTAAAGGCACAAACTAGCACCGGTTTGATTGACATTGTACGAATGTAATATTATAACGCATACAAATATTATAAACCTGCTTTAAACAAATTAAACCCACAAATAACCTCAAAACGGCTGTTTTCTTAAATTATTGTAGATTTAATAATACTCGATCAATTATTAGTTCAACTTTACGACTAAATTGTTAAGTTTAGAAATCTAACAGAAAACGTACATTTGTAAGTTCTGATTGAATTTTATGCTTAAGTAAATATTTGCGATATGATTTTCATTGATCTGAAAAACAATAAAAATAATCGATTTTGAAAAGTTCAAAATAATAATTGGATATATTTTTAAAGATTCGTTAATAAAATACAACGACAAAAATTCACGTTGGTTTAAATTCTAATGCGATTTTGGAAAATTATTAATATTTAAATTTAGCTTAGATAAACAATGATCCAGTCTGTAAAAATATCTAGGATTTTCTTATAGCAATCTATTAACCCTTCAGGTTAATTTGTTCACTTTTCGGAACATCTCTAATAGGATAGAAATCTTATGGTCTCCCTTACTATCATGGTTTCAAATTTAATTTAAACGACGTTAGAAAGAGAAAATAAAGCTTTGTTTTCAAATCTAAAAGTCAACCATAAAATAATTAAAATGGATACCTTTATGAAACCAATGAAACAGGGCGCAATTTGAAAAAAAAATGAAACTTTGGGAATTTCGAATTTATTATTTTTACATGAAATCACAAAAAGTGAGAACATTTGCCTTAGAAAATTTGTATTTTTTTTTCAAACATTTTCTCGTTATCTCAAATTTTAGTAAGAAAAAACATAAGGTAAGTAATTTTTGAAACTTTTTAATGTTTGCATTCAAAATGTTATATTTCAAAAATTTTATCTTTGTTTCGAGTTATAAAATTTGAAAGCTCATTTCCATTCATCACCTTTCAAAAGTAGTTTTAAGTTTTCAAATACGTTCAGAATTTATTTATTTGTATTTTATTGCAAAGCCGAAATATTTTGACCTTTTTTCGTTTAAGAGGAAGTCACATGAAGCTAATAATGAATGTATCCTTAGTGTGACTTACATCGCCACGATTTTAGATAATAAGCATAAAAATCGCTTAGCAAACGGAATCCAGAGGTCACGATTTCAAGAGCAAAAATTGTTTTTATTTTTTTCTGAATAAATTTATAACAAAGAAAACAAGGTAATCAATGAGTACGATCACAGATAACTTTAGACATAAAACTATATTTTTAAATGCGTTCATATATTTCTAATGAAAAAATATGTTTAGGTGGTTTACGCATGTGTATTTTATAAGCGTAATTAACAATTTTATTTTATTTCTACTCAATGGAAACGGTAGGAAAAGCTTCAATTTATTCAATTCACATTTTTTTGTATTTATAATGTAAACCAATTCGTAATAAACATTAATCCAATATAATGATTTTACCTTAATCTTTGCCGTAATTAAAATGGTAATAATATTGACGCATAAAATAAAGAACAGTTTTTACTTACGGTAATTTGGAAGAAACACGTATTGTAATCATTGAGATATGCAAAATGCATACAATAAGCAATATATAAATAGAAAAAAACCAAACACGCAAATTATCGAGTCACGCGATTTTATAATATTTTTCCCTTGACAATTAATAAAAATTTGCATTCATGGTACTTTTTGAGGACGTAAGGAAATTTGTGAGCAACATAATTGATACATTGAATGTACGTAGACAATTGTCAGACGCAATGTTGCTATATAAAATTGTAAACAACTAATGTATACAAAACTGCATAAATTTAATGGTGTATTGTGGAACGACTTATATTATGTACTACCTCCTGTTGTAATAATGTAATTTCTTTTAGTTATTGTAAGATTACTGTTTATTTTATAGAAACATAGTATAATATAACAATGAGGAAATCTATGATATCGGAGGTGCAAATAATCCAAAATAGAGCCCTACGTAACATTTTTGGCTTACCTTGGGATACACATGTTAAAGATATTTACCGTCACGCACTTGTATTACCATTTAAGATTGTTCCTAGCTTTGAGATAACAAACACCATCATATTATTCAGTGCAACACCCACACAAATATAAAACTGAACTACAACAACGACGTTCACCAATATAATACACGACCACACAACAAACTACATATATCAAAAATACACTCAACAAAGTTCGGACTGAAATCATTAGAATACATTGCGTACACTTAGGACGGGTTGTTTCAAAAAATTTGATGGATTCATCAAATATTTGAAGTTAATTTTCACGTTCTTCGTAAGTTCTATTCAAGTTCTGTGATGAATTCAGTTTTGTGAATCAACTGGTCTATAATGATGTAATAATAGAACTTGAATAGAACTTACGCAGAATGTGAAAATTAACGTCAAATATTTGATGAATCCATCAAATTTTTTGAAACAACCCGTCCTAACTATAACAAATTGCCTGAAGAATTAAGACAGGTATATATATGCTTCTAACAAATCTCGAAACGATATATTGAAATCCTATTTTTTAAAATGTTATTTGGAAAACGAGTCATAAGTAGGTACAAACTCTGTTCATGGGCGCAGTTTATATCTTTTTTAAAATCTTATCATGTAATTTTTTATGTAAACATCTTGTATTAGGTGTGTGTATTTTTGAGCATGTACCTTTTATTGTATTTTTCCTGATTTGTTTTTTATGCATTTCTATAGTCCATCATGGAGGATACTTTATTTTAACTTTGTGACACCAACAGTACATAAATCAAATGAGTGGTTATAATATTATTCATAAAATCTTATGACATGTTTCTGTGAAATATTTGTAAAGTGATTCTTCATATGTTTGTGTCTGTATGTTGCTTCTGTAAAATGTTTTGTAAAATTTTTCTTCATTTATTGTGTCTGCATATTGGGTTGGGTTGGGTTAGGTTTATCTTTTCAAATGTACCAATTGGCGATCCCTTAATGAGTTTTGATAACTCATGGGAATGCAACTTCGTTGTAGTTTTATTTAAATAAATAAAAATAATTGGTTTTTCAGGTAGGTATATTAAACATGTATAGACTAATCAAGTTGTAAACTGTTGATTTCCCTAAAATAAAATAAATAAATAATATATTTTTTAAAACTGTAGGTCTAATCCTACACGCAGTTGATTTCTTCGTATATAAAATACATTAATTTTGTTAAGACTACGTTCATACTTTTGTTTGTAAATTAAGTAACTTCGTGATAACTAACATTAAATGAATTTTGAACTAATGATTTCATGTAATGTGAGGTAACATAATTATTAGAATTACTAGCTGGTTCCCGGCGTTGCAATGCCGTATTCAAAGAAATAAATTGTTTATCACTGCATGTCCTTTCCCGTGCGTCTCCGTCCCCCTCTCGCGTCCCTTTCCTCTCCACTATCCTGCTTCATTCCCAGTACATTCAGTTTTCAAACAGCTCGAGTGCTACCTATTACAATTTTTCTATTCAAACTTTAATTTTTCACATATAACAAATATTCATTTTTGAATATCATAAGAACAATCAATCAAATTCGGTATCTAACATAGGTACCCATTTAAAATATCTATAATTCTTTATTCGATTCAAAGTATAAGGCAAATAAATTTATTAATTTATAGAGTTTCGAAAATTGAATTTTGATTTTGAGAAAATTGAGTTTTGCAAAATGGCATTCCCAAATTTTAACATTTTTTACAGTTTCGCAAGAGTTGTAATTATAATGATAAAAAAACTTTTCAGATGTGTTGTCACGTTGTTCTAAAAATCCAGAAACCGTCGCGGGGGTTTAAAGAAGGTATTTTGATAGTTTCAAACATTTCCTATGCTTAATATAGCAATACGTAGACAATTCGTAACACATGTACGTACCTATAAGCAAGCATATTTTGATTTTTATGTATGTAAATTTGCTTAGTCAGATGCAAAATTATTTGTTACAACCTATTACTAGTTTTTAATGTGGTTATTTTCTCCCATTTCGGTAATTGAAAATCAATGTAAGTACCTGATTGGAAAAAAATATATCTACATTTAGATTGAAAATTAAACCCTCGGATTTTATTTCGGCGTTGAAAAAAATTTACCATTTATTTACTTTAAGTTTAATATACTCGTTATTAATAAAGTTTTTTTCCGTATGGAGAGAAGATAATTTTCTTTGCTGCAATATAAGGTTCATTATCGCATTTTACTAGTAATAAACACGTTATATTATATTTGTAGAATTTGGAAAGCTGAAAGTATTTGCATACGAAATATTTTCCTTTGCACCAAAAACAAATATTGTCAATTTTCTATGTGAGAAATTTAATTTTGTAATAAACATTGTTAGTATATTTGAAAAATCTCCAAATCTCTTGAAACCTTAAACAAAAGAAATGCACGCTTCAAATACGGAATTATTGATGAATTAATTACAAAATGTAATAATTTAATGATTGTGGGTGGGTACCTATGTACTTTATCGCTTGTTTGAATTATTATTGAAACAATCAGTTCCAATTTAAAAAATGACACTTAAATTCAAAGAAAACTAATTTGAATTCTTTGAATGTGAATAATTTCACACAGGAATAACTCACATCACAGACAACCGAAATAAGTATGCTCGATGATAAATTACTGTAAAAAAGTTCCGTGGAAGTTCTATTCAAAGTCTGTGAAACAACTGATGGAATAGTAATGGATCTTTCAAAAAACTTGAAAATTAACTTTGAATTTTAATAAACTGTTCAAATTCAGTGGAACAACTGAACCTTAATAATTCAGGATATATATACTTCAATTTGTTGACTGTATACAATGGTACAACCTCCTAATACAAAAAACGGTGAGTTTAAATTATCTAAGTAAAATAACATAGGTTTTAAGTACGTTGTAAACGCAAATGTAAATAACGTTAAATCGTTTGTGGAAATTTTTTTCCAAAAAATATATGTCTTAAAAATAGTGTCTCTGTTTGTTTATTTAATTATTGTTATTAAAATGTACTTACGAAGTGCATTCTGTGCACGCGTCTCCCCGGACAGCAGAACGACCAGGGTTAACAGAACCGCCGCGAAATCAGCTGGTGATGTCTTCATCGTGTCTACGGAGCTGAACTGACTGCTGAGAGTATTATCGCACCAACTATCCGGTAGTTCCACCTGCCCACTAATGCCTGAAACTTACCGTAGATCTAACCTTTATAAGGTTTTTAATTGAACCTTTCGGTGCAGCGAAGTGATTCGACGTCACAGTTATGCGATAGAGCTGCATCCTTTGATTATTTACTCGAGGATGCGGTGCAGCGATGAAATCCGATATTTTTTTGCGTTTTTGACCAACTGTTTTAAAGATCTGCGTCAATCGCGTATATTCAAATTTATATTTTACTATCGAGTTCCCGGCATGCGTTGCAATTCCACTTAAATAAAGAATTGTTTTCCCTCTACGTGGACTTTCCCATTCATCCCCGTCCCCCCCCTGCCGCCAAACTAAATGTAATGCATAACAATAGACCAACGTTTAAAATATGTCCCCACATATAAATATTCTGAACGACAGAGTAAGAAAACTTACATACATATTTAGATGTTTAAGAGATATTTTAAAAGAAAAATTATTTAGAACCACATACTTCGCTTTCTGTCAATCAATTATACAATACGGCATTATAGGATGGGGCGGTACATATAAAAATCAAACACAAACAATTTACGTATCACAAAAACTAACAATAAAAACAATTTTTAAAAAACCCTATTCATATTCGTCAGAACTTTTATTCAGACTTCATTATACTTCTACCATGCAACATTACAAATTTATAAAGATGATATTCAAAATAAAGTAGCACCCTTTAAAAATAACAGAAATCTTAGGAAACGTCAATACTTCCAACTCCAAAATGTAAAAAAACAATAGGACAGCAAAATCATAAATATCTCGGTGTTAAATTTTTTAATTCCTTACCAGAAAAAATTAGAAACATGAACAATAATTTAAAACACACCTTAAAAATTATAGTGAAAATATGAAATGAGTAATATCAAATAAAACTATTATGATAATACCCCCTCTCCCCCCCATACACAAGCCCTGCTTATTTATGGGGGTATATATATTATGTAACTAACTATTGTATAGAATCTGAATGAAATACATGAATCTATTTATGATTAAAAAAAAATAAATAAATAAAAATCCACTCATTTTTCAAACATCTCGCGCGCCACCTTTTGCAATTTTTTTACAGAAATTTCGCTATTTCGCAAAATTTTCGCCAGAGCTCACCAGTAGGTATATATAGAAACCTTCGCGGGCGTGCGCACAACAACTCACAAAAGCTTCATCGCAATCGAATGAATGGTATAGGAAATAATTTCATAACTCCAGAGCTCACTATTGTATATTGAAACCATTCCGGGCAAGCGCATATTATATCCCCAAAGTTTCATCACAATCTGATAGTACAAAAAAAAATCATAACGCCAGAGCTCACTTTATATAATAAAACCATCACTTTTGTGTCAGCTTCATTCAAATGCTAGATTTTTGATGGCATTGTGATTTTTGTGTTAAAAAAAATACAAAAATCGACATAACATACACAACTATGACATAAGACACAACTCTCATCCCATTTCGTTTGATCTGTAGCATTCAGTACACCCTGAGTCGTTATTTTAGCTATTCGTACAATTATTAAAAATACGATTTAAAAAAAAATATATCTGACGAATACTATTCCAATCAGGATGACAATTTGTAGTACCTACTAGGAAAAGATTGACAGCAACGCTGACATCGTCTAATTCAAAAACGATTATGGAAACATAATATTTAAATTGGTCATGTTTTGAAGAGTAAAAAATCAAACCTATTGTATTTGTACGGATTTTAAATTCTTGCACTTAGGTTAAGTGAGAAATAGCGTAAATTTGTTGATTTTACTTGAATTTCTATATTAATAACCTACGTTTTGGCATACGTTTTCTTCAGATGTTTCTAAGGAAAACAACTGACAACATCCTTCTTCATTAATTTCTGATAAAGGTATTAAAAGGGTTTGAATCTTGCAATCATACATAAAGATGGCAGCCAATAAAAACATGCGTTAAGAAAATGAAGATAATATTGGTGGTTCTTAGTCGAAGTATGGTTCAGTTAAAAGTGACCGATTTGGATATCGACACCTTAGCTCAGTGGTCAGAGCACTCGCCCGGAAAGAGAGAGGTCCTGGATTCGAGTCCCAGAGGTGCCAATATCTTTTTATGATTTTTCTGTTTTCATATTTTCGATTGAGTTTCACTCATAGTGTCTTCATTTAATTAAGTATTAAAAAACGTTTGAAATTCCACGTTAACAGAAAATTAAATTCTTATAATATTTTCCCTTGATACAGATCCCTTAGTTATTTGATCATCAAAGGCACATTGTAGGTACACTGTAAATATTAGAGTTGAATAAGAACTACCTGGTTAGTTTTCCTTAACAAGTTGTTTTTTTTTACCCATACCTTAACCAGGGTTTTAATGATTGATCTCGTCCAATCTTCTTTATTAATTACGTATTCGTGCGTGAACATGTAGCATTTAATTAGAAAATGTTTCCTCGAAAGCTTCAGAGTTTTAATGAAGATTTTCCTGGCGTTGTTGTATTTTTGTACCTTATAATCATGTTTTATTAATCCAATTGAAGGTCTGCGGAAAATTAACAATATATTGAAGCTGGGGAAATTCCAAGAAGACGAAGCAACTTATTTTTAATGATGGTATATGATATTGCTCTGAAAGCGGAGCAACGACTGTTTTCAGGATACTGATGGTCACTTATTGAGGAGATTAGAAGAAGGCGTAACATCTTCTGTAGTTGTTACCTTAATGCTAAGGATCGTGACCCATACTTCAATATATGTTCAATATGCCTGTTGAATCAGGTTCCTCTACAGTAGTAGATAGTAGTAACCATGGGGAGTACCCCATGGTTAAACGCTGCCTAGAGAATCAAGGACCTAGGAGACCAACTTTCCTGACGATGATACCTGATCAATGCAAGGCAATCTCCTCTATTTCTATTGACTTCCACGTTGCTAGCTATTCAACATCTCCAGGAATAATTGAATCTCTGTTCATCATTCTAGGCACTCATTTGAAATTTCAGACCCTGCAGATCGTGAATAAACGGTGTTTACCTCACATGCCAAATTTTCTAGTTCTCCTGTTCTCCACGTTCTCAGCGATTCTACTTCACTAGGATTCATTGCATCTCTATCAGTTTATAAATCTGAAATTTCAGTTCATTTATTCTGGTAGAAAGTGAATAAATGGTATTTACTTCAGACCCCTCGCATTTCACCAGTAAATTTGATAAATTTTGAACAAATGTTACAAGTGGCGGATTTTTTCATTTAATCTCCATCAGCCAACCATTCTAAGCACAACAAATTTCCATTAATTTATTCTGAATGAACAAATGTTACAAATGGTGGATATTTTCTTTAAATTTCCATCAGTTCATAATTCTTGAACAGATCCACATTTTATATATTAATCCGTACAATTTCGGTCCCACAGCACTAAAAAAACGGCCATTTTAATCCAAACTCAGCCAAACAGATTTGACAATTATTTTACAAATGACTGGCAGATTTTTTTCACTCGCTTTGAACCATTAAAATCTTCGTCAGTCCACCATTCTTAGTTGAAATCCGAATGAACATTCGATTCCATAGAATGTTCGTAAACAGTTTTTTCTTCCGACCCCACGTCTCACAATTTACCAAAAAATATGATGAATATCTGTTACAAGCGGTAGATTTTAAATTAATATTACAAGCGGTAGATTTTTCCATCAATCTTCGCACAACTCCATAGTTTCAGTTCATTAGAACAGAAACCGAGAAAACGGCTTTGGCTTATCGAAAGCTTTCAGTTTTCCCGTATTATTATTTTTTCTAATTTTCTGTACAATCTTCTGATCGATGATAAATTTTCGGCATTATCGATTCAACCGTAATAGCTATGCTTGAACGAGACAAGATGTCAACTGCAATTATTTATAAATTTGCCATAATCGAATTTAAACAGGTCCCCTTAAACGACCACTGGAAATATTTTAATGAAAGTTGATAGCCAATGTAAGAAATCAAACACGTAAACCTTAAAAAAAAAAAAAATTTAATATTGTTACAAAATTTTACATCATGTGGATTTCTACCAAATACCTATAATATATTATAGTAATGAGGATGATCAAGGAATGGTTGCAAAAGAACGAAGAAAGGGTGTAAGAAGAATATAATTTTAATTTTTTATTTTACCTATTAGCATTGTAAATTGTCTTTATAAATTCACGTATAACAGTGTTAGTTCACGTATAGCAGTGTTAAGAATATTTATGTCACTCACCAATAAAAAAAACCACACAGAAATTTAAGACCATAATATAAAAAAAGAAAAATACACAACAATATAACTAATATAAACAATTTTGATAAAGTGCATTTTCCTACCAAAAATTAAAATATACAAAAATTGTTTAATGAAATATTTCCAAGGATAACATTTAAATTTGGAATGGATATCAATAATATCTTAGAGGCAATGATTTTATTCAAATTCAAACTGCTGAAAGCTAAAGTGGAACATGAAGCGAATGTTAGTGGTAGAAGTCGGGGACGCTCATGTCAATAGTCAGAATAACAGACGGCTTCTTTGACGGTCTATCCTCTCTGTCAAACAGCGTGGTGGTTAATTAGTTAGTTAAAAGAATAACATTAATACAACAGATTACCTACAATAATGAAGAGCTCCGTTATAGTTCTCAATGTTTTTCACAAGCGCTTCATGAAACAGGAACAGATTAAAATTCCTATCTCTGACGTTTTCTCTGTTCTCAAATCCAATATGTCTCATTATTGGGAAGAAAATTGGTCGGATACGAAAACCCGAACTGGATCTTTCTATGCTGGAATTCAAAATCATATTCCAAGTAAATCTTGGTTCCACGGCAAAAAAATCCAAAAGATTTATTTCCTGCATTTCAAGAATGAGAATTGGTCACTGCTCTATTGCAGCACATTTGTTTAAAATAGGGTCCTCGTTGGCCACTTTGCCAGTGCGGTGTGGAGGAGGAGACTGTTGCCCACATAGATTTATATATAACTGGATGGATGACTCGCGTAAATTGGCCGCCATCTTTAAAGAGGGCAAAAGATTCGAGAACTCAGGGAACTTCTTAGGGGGAACTCGCAAATACCAAGTTTTTGGTTACTAAAAAATGTTATTAAACATTTTTGCTTTCTGTTTTCAGTTGTTTTGCGTAATGAATTGTAATAAAGTAAAACTGCGACTTTGTATATATCACATAAATAAATCGCAATATATATTAAAAAAGGATCCTTGGAACAACTTTACAAAAGGAAGATTAATTTCCAAGTAAACTTCAATACTGAAATTACATTCAGGGCATCACACAAAACATGCAGTTTTACATTGTTTTATAACTTGTGATAATCTTACATTGTCTTATTGTGATAATTTTACATTGTTTTAGATCAGTAACACTGGCGTAGGTAGGGTAAGTAAAAATATGTTGAGAAACAGAAAAAAAACCACAAGATTTAATAGGTGTATCATTTTTCATTCTTACAACATTACAATTTTTATTATCGGAACATCATGTGCCGGTAACATGCCAACACTTCATGTACCGACAAGCAAGAAAAATAACAATCATCCATACTAATATTATAAATGCGAAACTGCTCAAGTTTGTTTATGACCTTTTCACGCATAACACAATATAAAGACTTTAATAATTCTTTCACCAATAAAAAGCTAAATTATATGCGCAGACTACAGGTTGTATATGATGGTAAGCTCTGGCGTTACGAAATTATAAATATTAATATATTATATTTGTTATACGTTTTCTGTCGCTAACAAAAGCGAGTTTTTGCTAACGTCAGAAAAAAATCTTTTCCATGGAAACAATGTTGATATATTTTTGGGCTCTATGCTGGTAGGTACTCAGTCTACTGGTCAGCTACTACTGCAGAAAATTTAAATATTAGAATAAGTTTTTTTTTGGACAAGCTTGGAATAAATGCCAGATTTGAATTCCTGTATTAAAAATATAATTCGTAATGATTATAAAGACTGAATGATAAATAGAGTATTTTTTTATTATATTAACGAACTTCCAAATATTTAAATAAAAATAAACATCCGAAATGTTTGTAAGCGCATAAATTCCGAACGAATGAACAAAATTGGATAAGTAATTCTTTTTTTCTTTGAGCTTATAGCATTGTGAAATTTAGGTGGTAGGCGAGATGTTTGAAAACTGAATGTAAGGGAATGAATATATGGAATGCGGGAGGGGAGGGGTGGGGTGGGGGGGGGGGGAGATAATTGATAAGTGCAAGCGCTACAGTAATTTCCCGTAATACCATGCGAGCGAAGCCGCGGGGAAAAGCTAGTACATAATAAATGGCAGAAATAATTTTTTTTAAAAGTATTAAGCATTTATATAACTTATGTGCAGACAAAAATTTTATACATCATTAAATAAATTATACATTATAAATATAAGTTTGTGGAATTTCTGCCTAAAGTTTGCTTTATTGTTATGTACATTTTCTAGTGAAAATATTCTTACATAATTCTTCAATCTTAATAGCGCAGATTTCTCATTTCTTGCACCTCTTAGTTTTTTAAGGGAAATCTGTGATAATAAGTACATAAAATATTAGTTCCGTTATTTGAAGTTATTCATTTACGGACAAATAGTCCATTCAAATAATAACACGAATAAGAAACAGTGATGACGTGAAAGGAGAGCGCAGTTACATATAAATGAAGAACAATGACAATACATATGTATATAAATAAAAAGTAGGTAGATATAGAAGATAACTACAAGTAACAGCATGAAGATGGTTTAAAAGGCTTTAAAAACTACACATTGCGTATCGACAGCCGTAAGTCATTTAGGCTTACACCAAAAATTCAATGCTTTGACTTGAGTTGACAAGTCTCATCATTCTGGATAAGGACAAGGGATGTTAAACTGGATGAGTTGTAACAAAAGCAGATGTGTCAGTAATACTGTTGATAATTTTGAATGTGCAAATTAGATCACAGTATTTTCTACGTTTTTCTAAAGAAGAAATATTTAATATTATTTATGTTGTTATATGAAGTTATTTACTCACCGGTGAAAAGATATCCTTCCTTCCTTTGCTGTACCGATTCGTTCAATTATATGAAGAGCACAAACGCCGAACAGGGTCAAACTTCAAACAGACGGCTGCTGGCCGCTTCTTTTGCCCGTTTCAAAGATGGCGGACGTCGATTTCCGGTGGACCGCTCATAATTCGCTACGGCAAAGAAAGTCATCCATCCAGTTATAATATAAATCTATGGTTGCCCATGTCTTTTTCAATTGTAAAAATCATTCTTCCTTCAAAAGCATAAATCGTTTGCTCATTAAAATCTCATTCTCCCCTCAGTATTCCGTATTTGCTGTCTCTCAACAATACTCGCGTTTTTTCAGTTTTATGTAAGTTCGTAGACTTAAATGACTTCAATATTTGATTGGTCCTATTCTCTTATAGACTATCCTAAAAATTATAACTATCTTTTTTAACTTTTTCGGCACAAAGCACTCTCTTTAGGGTGAATTGTCTATTAAAAAAAAGGAACAGGAACTGAGGTTACAACGGTGCTCTCAGCAGTACCATAGCAAGCCTCTTTAATAACATTTCTTTTTTCGATAATGTTGTGTAACCAGGTAAAAATGTCAACAGGAATATGTAGCTACTGCTTTTAAAATTGGAGACCATTTTATTTACTACCGCCATCTGTCGGCGTAGTGTTAATTTATTTTCCCATTTTATTTACTGAAACATAATAATAATGGTCAACTTTTTACTATTCGCTTCAACACCAGAGCATCAACTACTGACAGCAGAGTTAATTATGTCGATCTGGGTTCCATGACAGTTGATCCTCCGACAGTTGGCCCCCCGGCATACTTATATACAATATGCAGTCAGTTTAGGAAATATACGATATACCAACTTACAAAAAATATTTCTAGGTGCGCAAGGGGTGTGCAGTGAGGCTGTACCGCCGAATAACAAAAGTATAAAACATATTTTTATTCAAATGCATCAAGGATAAAACTACTTGTCGACATTAAGAAAGTGTACTACGCTTTATGTCAATCACAAATAGAGTACGGGATAACTGGATGGGGATCTGCCTTGAGCACTCACATGGACCGGCTCAATATAACCCAAAAAGGAGTACTAAAGACAATTTTGAAATTACCGGTTAGAACTCCGACAGAAGAATTGTTTCAAAGCATTCAAGTCTACAACATACAAAAACTTTATGCAAAAAATATTTTATTTAAAATTAAAAAAAACATATCAGAATACTCCACTGTCCAACATAGATACACAACCAGGGCAATAAACCAAAATATTCTAGCTACAGCCAGTTTGAAAACATCTTTTGGACAAAGAAATATGAAATTCAATGCGACAAAACTATACAACGCTCTACCAACTCAAACAAAAAAAATAACAGAAATAAATAAATTTAAATCGAAAGTAAAAATATGGTTGAGAGAACAAAGTGAAAATGAACTATCAAACATACTGAAGACCATGTAAAGACAACTGGATACTAAATACAAATGTGGAAAAACTACAGGCCGCCTCAGAACAGGGAACCCTAGTGAGGAGGACTGTGAAAAAAAAAAAAAAACTTTATAATACCTTAATATAATACAATTTATAAATACATTATGTACAAATTTTGCTATAGATACTAATAAAAAAAAAAATATATATATATACTGTATATACCAGCGTATACGTACAAAAAATCAACACTGTAAATAAACTGTTGACCGGTCAGTGGTTGAGTGGGCATCGCGTTTGGGTTCCACCCGGGCGTCCCGTGTTCGATTCCTCGGCTTGCTAACTCCTCCATCACAACACAAGCAACATTTTCGGCTTTCTGTGGTGATAATAGGAGATTTTCAAACATTGTTGGGTTATTCGTAACCCGGGAATGTTTGTCTTTCTTTAAAAAAAAAAAAAATCGTTTGGTATCCGTACCGACTTTAAGGTATTTTTAAATTCGTTTTTAAGTTTGAAATTGGTAAATTGCGGGGCGGGTATGTGTACCGCAGTACCGGTAAAACGTTTATTGTCACCCCAAGGGGTTTGCTAGTTTGATGACTTAGCAGGGGCGCTCGGGTTCATGAGGTGAGGTTTATCTAGGTCTTGGCGGCGGATGCGTCTGCCATCGATTCATCGCCTTGTACAGCTGTCGGAGGATGGATCATACGTCCGTCACTCATTGTCGGTCGAGTCTTTTTGACTTCTCCTGACGTACTCTCTCTCGTACCTTTCCCGCAGAGAGGGATGGATTCATAAGTCCGTCACTCCTGGACACACTGACCCTCAGACTCCTACCCACCCCTAATACCGTTTTCCTTCCCAGAACTTCCTCTCCTTCCTTTCCTTACAAAAGCCTCCACAGCATCCTCAAAGATGACTCACCCCCTGAGGGGAATTTTTTTCCTGAGGGTCTCCTGTGTGGAGCAAATGTAAAAAAAGACCGATTATACTATCTCATTCTCTCGCAGTCTAAAACCTATAGATGAATGTGTTTGTCTCTTTTAAAACGTCGTTATTTTTCGTTTCATCGAGTTTCAAATCACAACGCTGCTAAAAAGGATTTTACTTCAATAATTTGAATTATTTTAAGAGCTTAAAAACTTACAGTTTTCAATGGAAATGGGTTATAAATCGGTTGAAAATCGAAATGTGGGATTCTAATTGATCACATGATGAAAAGATCAAAAATCAATTTTCAAGTAGATTTTAAATTAAAAAATAATCGAATTGGCATGTGTTTAAAAAACGAGATTGAAAAATAATAATCAAATAGGGTTAATGATGAAGTGAGATTGCGATTATTTTGTGAAGCTGCTTTCGTAAAATGTAGGTAATGATTATCGTGATTAATTTATTGATTAACATAAAGTTATCACAAAGTTTTCCTTAATGCATTTTACTGATGCTGGTAGAATTATAACTCAAACATCGTGTTTTCACAATGTACCCGCAGCATCTTTAATTAAGTATTCTGTAAATAAAGATCATTAGTATTTAATTTATTTTTTAGGATCATCTTTGTAATTATTAATTTGTTCTGCACTTAAGCCTACTTAAATCACATTAACTTTATTGTTCTGTTGTTAGACCCAATACTAGTAGTTCTAATTTTCTCTTATTTATTAAATCACAAATGTAACAATTTTACAAAAAAAAAATCACCATCTCAATGACAATAATTATTGTTCAAAACTTTATAGGCAATAGGTACTGCAATATTGTTTATTCTGATTTGACAGCTCGTAATAGGAATCAAGATCATATTGTGAACTTTGGTGGGATAAAAAGGTAGTATCCCAGAAGGCCAACATCTTGAATAGGAACCGGAACGCAACAATTAAATTTACAAACATATAAAATGCCAATCGTACTTCGCTACGCTCGGGCAATTAATAAGACGACCTCCGTGGCCAAGCTGATCCTCGCCCATTAATCCTAAGGTCTCGGGTTCGATTTTCGGTGAGGAAAAACGTGTTTTTTCATTAAGAATTCGTATAAAATAATATCTAGTTTACCTGAATTTGTGGAACAATCCAGAGTGGAACATTCCTTTTATATCGCCCTGGTGAAAGACCACTTTCAGGATCGACATGGTACGTCCCCAACTTCTTCTACACCATTACCTTCTCCTCCCCACTTCTTCACTCAATGATACTCTTAGGGGTACCATAATTAGGGATGCCGTAATCTCACTAGCTTCAGTGAGTAGGGAATAGTTGGGACTCTTGCTCTCACTAGCTTCCGTGAGTAGGGAATAATTGGGACTTTTGCTCTCACTAGCTTCCGTGAGTAGAGAATAGTTAGGACTCTTGCTCTCACTAGCTTTCTTGAGTAAAGAATAGTTGGGACTCTTGCCTTCACTAGCTTCAGTGAGTAGGGAATAGTTGTGATTCTTGCTCTCACTAATTTCCGTGAATAGGGAATGGTTGAGACTCTTGCCTTCACTAGCTTCAGTGAGTAGGGAATAGTTGGGACTCTTGCTCTCACTAGTTTCCATGAGAAGGGAATAATTGGGACCCTTGCCCTCACTAGCTTCCGTGAGTAGGGAATAGTTGAGACTCTTGCTCTCACTAGTTTCCATGAGAAGGGAATAATTGGGACCCTTGCTTTCACTAGCTTCCGTGAGTAGAATATAGTTAGGACTCTTGCTCTCACTAGCTTCCGTGAGTAGGGAATAGTTAGGACTCTTGCTCTCACTAGCTTCCGTGAGTAGGGAATAGTTAGGACTCTTGCTCTCACTAGCTTCCGTGAGTAGGGAATAATTGGGATTCTTGCTCTCACCGGCTTCCGTGCACAGGGAATTGTTGGAACTCACACAAAATAGATAGTTGACGATTCTGTTTTACCATTATTATACTAAACTAATTAACTCCTTTGTACAAGTTTTCATGATAATGACACTCCATACCTATATGTTGAGACTCCTTATATCCTTAATGTCCAGTTTATGATGCTACGTTCTATATGCTTATAATTATACTCCTGATTAACTTATGTATTTATAATAACGTGATGTTGTAAAAGCCTTCAAGGCGTGTATAACTAAATAAATTATATTTACGATGTTCTGTGTAAAATTGTTTCAAAATTAAACGAATGTCATTTGGGTCAGGGTGGAATGACAGTAAGATTGAAAGAAGGCATCCACAATAGGCTTTCAAACATCCGCCTACAACGTCTCCTCGTCCCGTGCCACTGGAGGAAACTTGTAAATTTCGCTATATGTTGACTTTGACGTAATATTTTGTGGGTTTATTTTACGCTATCTTATGTAATATTTACCGAAACACATTTCTTGAACAATAAATTATGCCTAAAAACAACATTACTTGCGTTTATTTGACGAATTTATATGTTTACGATCTTTTTTACGAGAATGATGCAACCGAACTGACAGCTGAAATACTCCGAAAAAAAACTCGGTCAGAGATCCATAAAGAATTCATAGAAATTATTCCGGTTCCATAGATGTGTTCAAAGCATTCTATACCTTAAGAACAAGAATGCCCCAAGCGATTCTGACCTTATCCTTTATATGTTTTCTTTACAATTAAGGTTTAAAATCGTATTTCCAAAAATATTTTTTAGAGTTTAATTTGGCGCGCGCTGGCGCATTGCTCGCCACACGGAGGACTCCAATTTAGAGAAACTTAAAGTCACTGGCAAAGTGGAAGGCAGATGAAGCAGAAAAAGGACACCAATGCGCTGGAGTGACAAGTATCTCAGGCGTCCGGTATGCCGATGACCCTGGCTCTCCACGAAGCGCAGGATCGAGAGGAGTGGAGGAGTCTTGTCGACCATGGAAACTGGATTAGGGGTCACGATCCTTAGCAATGAGGAACTGACTTGAGAATAAGAATATAACTGGATTATTCTCACTGTATGGAAACATTTGTAAAAACCTAATATAAATCTATTTATATAAAAATTAAAATATTTTTGTTTCTGTCTATGTATGCTATGCGTTGCTAAACCATTCATACGATTGCGATGGAACTTTGGGGATTTGTTGTGCGCATGCCCGCGATTCTTACTATATACAATAGTTTTGGCATCATGAAATTATGTGTTGCTAACAGTTCATCCGATTGCGATGAAACTTTGGACATTTGATGTGTGTCTGCCAGCGATGGTTTCTAGATATGTATACTGGTGAGCTCTGGCGTTATGAAATTTGTATAAAAAAATTGCAATAGGTGGTACGCGAGCTGTTTGAAAACTGTACCGGGAATGAATGTATGGATTGCGGGAGGGGGGAGGGAAACTCGGGAGGGTGGAGGGAAACTCGCAAGGGGGATTCACGGGAGGGGAGAAACAAATCCGGGAGGTGCAAGGGGAACTTGGGAGAGGGGTGGGGAACTTGGGAGGGGGGTTCGCGGGACGGTGAAAGAGGGCGAGGGGAGTGGAAAGAGGGAAGGCGGAGAAGGCGGAATGGGAACGCGAGAGGGGAAGGGGACGCGGGAGAGGAAGGTGAGGCGTAAGAGGAACGGGACGAATGGGAAAGGACACGCAGGGAAAAACAACTTCTTGCATGCATATATAGCCAGGAACTCGCTAGTAACTAAATAAAAATATTGTATATAAATAGGAGTAAAAATTAGTGAATCGAACCACTAATTATGGGAAAGGAATGAAGCAACCCCAAGCGTTGTTCGTGGTTATGTCCCATAAGTTGTAGTTTTCTTTTCTCTCCTGTTTATGCGCAACATCGTTAATTTGATGCAAATAACAAACCTTTTGGGCGTACATCCCCCTTTAAAATAAATCCTACATTTTTCACGACTTCTTACTGTCGACTAAAATGGACTTAGTTGTGATCATATTTCGTAATACCTGCATTAAAACAAAAAAAAATATATTAAAGTTTTACAATATATTATTATCGATTATATCAAATTATATGCTTTAGAAAAACACACGACGAAAAAACTTACTGTCGCGACCAGGGCTCGATTCTCCAATCAAGGCCGCTCGCAATCGCCGCCAAAAGAACATACAATGGTCGACTTTGTTATTCTCGAGTCTCATCGAAGGAATATAGTTAGATGCCAAATGTCATAAGTCATTCCACTCAAACAACGAGTGGGTTGAAACAGTCGATATTGACAAAACATAACGGTCAAAATCTATTAAATTGTATCCTAACCCGAGATTATTTCCCATGCGCTCTTCAAGGAAAGATATTGTATATTTACACAAAGTTGTTTTAAGGTTCCATGTAATGGCTGACTTACCGGCAATATTGGCTGCAATGCATAATGCAGATCAAGCTGAAGAAGATGCTTTGAGACCAACAAGAATGTTTCGCCCGAGTGTAGATAGTTTTCATTTGAAAATTAACTTCCCATAGAGGAGGCGTGTAGATGTTGCGAAGGACACTTTAAAAGATTTATAATATAAAATGAAACATTGTTTGTTCAAAAGATGATTATGTTTATTGTTATAATTTATCACACACGCGGTTCTTTGTCACAAGAATGAAACACGGATAATGTAGGAACTGTCTTGGAGGCGGATGACCAGGACACACTGAACCCCAGATTCCTACCCACTCCTTAAACCCTTTTCCTTCCCAGAACTCTCTTCTCCTCCTTTTCCTAAAAAAAAACCTCCACACAGCATCCCCAAAGATGACATAGGCTCTGAGGGAAACTATTTTCCCCAGGGATTCCTGTGTGGAGCTCATGTAAAAAAAAAATAATATAATTTTACGAACTATTCGATGGCGGTGGCTGTTACGGAATAATCTTACAAATTTTCGGTTGGCGGTCGTGAGCGTTTTGATCTAGTATGCAGGTGTTGCTTTAGGGTAAATGCTTACGGCATTGAAAAATAATTATTTAATTACAGTTCCTAATCGTAGTTCCTACAATCCCAAATCAGCAATGTCGTTTAGCAAGTGTTAGCAGCATTAAATTCCTTCTCCGCTGGTGGTTACCAGCTTTTTTTAGTTTTGACTAAAATACACCCGCCAGCCATTTCGAAGAAAGCGCGGTCGTAATTTAAATTCACACCATGGAAACATCTAAAACAATCTAAAAATTCGAGAATCGAGCCCAAGGAACTTTGACTAACAGATGGCTGTTCAAGACATTGACGACATTGAGCTATCGAAGCCACCTTTAGACCCGTCGTAAATTATTTGTTTTTTAATGTCTTTTTATTGCAGTTTTATGTTTTGTTCGCTAAAGGTCCCTAACTTTATTTAATTCAATATATTTGTAGCACATTATAAGTGAGCAAACTTTTAGGTAGTATTTTTTTTATTCCATCCACTAAATGTCTATAGTTATAGATGGGTACCTAATATATTAAATTATTTGTTATTTGATTACCATTTATACAATAACAAAAATTAGCCAATATTATAGTTTACTTTGCTTTATTGGTACGTGATAATCGTGTTCTTTTGGTTTTTTAGACCATATTTTTTTACCTGCTCACGCCCTCACTGTGCCATCTCAACGCCCCCTAATTTTCTCTGGGTCTTCTACTGCCCCTCTGAAAGTGTCAAACGCCCACAAGAGAGCGTAATCGCCCACGTTGAGAACCTATGTGTTAGAAGTCAGATGGTCATGATCAGGTATCGCGGGTTCACTCATTTGCTTGCCAAGTATTCCATCATTCATTCATTTTCCACTTTTTATGATGGTAATATGGGAAACACAGATATTGCAAGATTATTTGTAGGAGTATCCTTGGAATGTTTGTCTTTCTTTAAAAAACCTGTTTGAAAAAACTTCTTTAGAACAATCTAATATATTTAACAATATTTTTAAAGAAAAACAAACATTCCACGAACAATCCATACTAATATTATAAATGCGAAACTGCTCGAGTTTGTTTATGACCTTTTCACGCATAACACAATATAAAGGCTTTAATAATTCTTTCACCAATATAAAGCTAAATTATATGCGCAGACTACAGGTTGTATATGATGGTAAGCTCTGGCGTTATGAAATTATAAATATTAATATATTATATTTGTTATACGTTTTCTGTCGCTAACGAAAGCGAGTTTTTGCTAACGTCAAAAAAAATCTTTTCCATGGAAACAATGTTGATATATTTTTGGGCTCTATGCTGGTAGGTACTCAGTGTACTGGTCAGCTACTATTGCAGAATTCAAATATTAGAATTCGTTTTTTTTTTGGACAAGCTTGGAATAAATGTCAGATGAGAGTTTCTATATTAAAAATATAATTCGTAACGATTATAAAGACTGAATGATAAACAGAGTATTTTTTTATTATATTAACGAACTTCCAAATATTTAAATAAAAATAAACATCCGAAATGTTTGTAATCGCATAAATTCCGAACGAATGAACGAAATTGGATAATTAATTCTTTTTTTCTTTGAGCTATAGCATTATGAAATTTAGGCGGTAGGCGTGATGTTTGAAAACTGAATGTAAGGGAATGAATATATGGAGTGCGGGAGGGGATGGGGGTGGGGTGGGGGGGGGGGGGGGGGAGATAATTGATAAGTGCAAGCGCTACAGTAATTTCCCGCAATACCATGCGAGCGAAGCCGCGGGGAAAAGCTAGTATAATATATTTATTCACTTGTTGGAATAAAAATAAATATAATTTATATTTTGTGCTGAGGAATCACGATTAAAATCCTTCGGGTTTGAGCTGTTACATCCTAAATACGTATATTTATTAAGATAGAAGAATATATATCGATTTGGCTTAGGAATCGTAAACACATTATTTTTCAAAAACAAAGGTGTAAAAGTTTAGGACTAGGGCAAAGAAAAAGTAGTTTTCGAATATTCATCGATTTATTGTACTGTTTTTAAATTAACAAATTACCACCGACTACTATGAGAATTTCAAATCAACGGACAAAAATTGTATCACACAAAAAATGCTTGTTCTCAAAGCGAAGAAACACAAAAGAGACGCTGTGAAAATTTTACTTTTATAAAGGTATGAAAAAAGCTCTATTCATTTGTGTTCTTGGAAGAGAACAAATAATGCATTTGAAATATTTAAAAATGAGTACTGGCCATCTAAAATACAAATTAAAAAACGTTCCTAATTGGTTTGGTATGAAGCTATCAAAAAACCAAACAAAAGGTGAAGTGAAGAATATTATATTTTGAATATTTTCTTGGGCTTTAACATTTACCATCCTTTATCCTGCCGGCTTAAGTGGTGGCATTTAATTGTACTAATAAAATACTATACAAAAACCTACACGAATAATAAATAATTGGCTAGAAAATTGCCTAAAGTCCAACCGCCCACTAACGCATAATATTACGCTGTGGTCTAATGTCTAACAGATACTTTATCTAGATATTATGTTATAAATAAAGAGCGAAAAATGCACGGATAGAATCAAAAATATGTGCATTTAAATGCATCAAACTTGACAAAAAACGCAAGCGTTTATAAAAAATGCAAGTAACATACAAAATGTTCAATTCGCAAAAATAATGTTCCAGGAGGAAATTTAAATTCAAACCTATTGTCAGTCAACATTTATTCATTACATCAGTCAAGCTGTACCTTAATGTTAAAGATGGGTTGTTTCAAAAAATTTGACGAATTCGTCAAGTATTTGACGTTAATTTTCACGTTCTGTGTAAGTTCTATTCGAGTTCTGTGATGATTTCAGTTTTATGAAGCAGCTGGCCTATGATGATAAAATAACAGAACTCGAATAGAACTTGCATAGAACGTGAAAATTAACTTCAAATATTTGATGAACTCGTCAAATTTTTTGAAGCAACCCGTCCTTAATAAATGCATAACAATGAGATTTTTTAATATAAGAAATCCAATTTATTTCAATTATATACAATCAATAACATAATTCTCGAATCTGTTTCCGAAATGAATGACTTAGGTGTTACTTTCGATACTAAACTTAGCTTCATACCACACATTGAAAATATCTCAAAGACGGGTTTAAAAATGTTAGTTTTTGTTCTAAGAGTGGCTAAAGATTTTACCAACATTAAAACATTAAATCTTCTGTACACATCACTAGTGAGGAGTCAGGTTGAATATAACTCAACTGTACGAGTATGGTCTCCTCACTACAACGTGCGTTCTCAAACCATAGAAAGAGAACAAAAATATTCCTAAGCTTTGTTAATTTTAAACTAAAAATACCGAAAGTACAATTAAACTACCCTTATCTACTGCGATTATCTAATCTATTAAATTTGAGTGACAGAAGAATTGTTTTCGATCTAGTATTTTTATTTAAAATCTTGTATAATACAATTAACAGCCCTGGATTATTGGCACTCATAAATTTTAATGTGCCAGCCAGAAACACAAGGTTAGTACTACCGTTTTATTGTGGTAATATTGCGACCATGGCCCATTTCAATATACCACCACATAGAATTAAAAATTTAGGCAATGTGTATTCGCACATAGACGTATGGAATGTGTCGCTGATAAAATTTAAAAACGAAATAATGAAATCATTTATCCATAATTCAAGTACTCACTAAGGAAGCTGTTTGGTAAATTTGTGAAATAAATTTACCTTATATATTTATAACATATTTCTACGTATCGTATCGTATTAATGCATCTTTGTAATTAATCGCATGATTTATAATAATTTTATAAACCATCACAATTATTAAAAAAAATTAAAACTTTTTTCCTTTTCATCATTGTTACCAACTTCCAAATATTGATACTATCTTACTATTTGTGGCAATTCTTATTATTTTGTTCACAGATTTTCTTAATTTTATTGTTTCATTGGAAATGTTTTCATGTTTCACTGTCACGGCTCTGTCATTAGTTTTGCAGATGACACAGTCCTTCTCTTCCATGGAAAGACATGGGAGACTGCATTCAGTCAGATAAAGCTGAAAAAGAGATGAATCGGGTAAAACATTGGCTTGATTCAAATTCACTAACCTTAAATGACACAAAAACTAAATATATTAAATTCAAAATTCACAACAAACAGAGAGATAACTTCAATACAAACCTTAACATAAAAATTCATAATCACTGTTTACACGTGAACCAAGAAATTCCTTGCAAATGCCCAAAATTAAATGAAATACAAAAAATAAAATACCTTGGAATAATTATTGACCAAAACTTAAATGGAACTCCGAAGTAGAAAATGTGAGCAACAAATTAAAAAAAAAACTAACATACTTTTTCAAAACAATAAGGAACATTTTAGATAAAAAAACATTTTAGCTAATTAAAATTTATTATTTTTTTTTAAACTTTTTTATGAGTAAAACCTCAAACTGTAATATTTAATTAAATGAAGACATTATGAGCGAAACTCAATCGAAAATCTGGAAACAGAAAAATCAGAAAAAGATATTTACACCTCAATAGATGTCGCACATTAAATAAAATGGATAAAAAGATGTCGCACATTAAATAAAATGGATAAAAATTTATCCAGACACCATCTAGATTGCATTTAGTTCGAGTTGAATCTTGCAATCATTCATAAAGATGGCAGCCAATAAAAATATGCGTTAAGAAAAATGACGAAAATATGGGTGGTTCTTAGTCGAAGTATGGTACAGTTAAAGGTGACCGAATTGGATATCGACACCTTAGCTCAGTGGATAAGAGCACCCAACCCGGAAAGTAAGGAGGTCCTGGGTTCGAGTCCCAGAGGTGTAAATATCTTTTGTAAATATCTTTTTCTGATTTTTCTGTTTCCAGATTTTCGATTGAGTTTCGCTCATAATGTCTTCATTTAATAATTAAAATTTATTATGCATTAGCCCAATCTCATCTACAATATGGTCTCTATCGGATGGGGAAGCTCGTGCGATTCCACTGTAAAACCAGTTCTCGTAGCACAAAAGGCAATTTTGAAAATTATACTTAGAGTCCCCATCAGAACTCCTACAGACTACGTTTTTAAGGCTCTGAATTTAATGTCACTAAAACAATTATATGCAAAAGACATTCCAATGTACGCATTCAAAAACCAGGAAAACTTTGAACAGACAAACTCGGGCCGATTCACAAGATCCACATTACAACATGTATTCCACCAACCAACAACTAAAACGACCTTTGGACAAAGAAACATGCTATATATCTCTATAAAATTATTTAATATTTCTCTATAAAATTATTCAATAACTTGCAATAAAAACCGTAAAAAAATGAAAGAATTCAAAAAAAGAATTAAGATATGGATTATGGACATGGGAAGGAAAAACATAGATACAATTTTGCAACCAAATAAAGACTAATGCTTGTATTGTGCTTTATTTTAGATAAAACTTTTTAATTTTCCTCTTGTAATACTTTAAAATAGGTATTAACTTATAATTCAAACAAAAAATGTAAAATGTGACCTTGGAACGGGGTACCCCAGTAAGGACACATTCTTTCCTAAAACAATGTAAAAAAAAAAAAAAAATAAACAAAAAAAAAAAAATAAGGTTTGTTTCCTAGCTTGTAATATATTTTACTTATTATTTACTTACCATTGAACATTTTCAACGTCCCTCTTAAATTAAGTTATTTGCAAATATATCATATTTAAATATATTTTTTAATTGTTGCAATATTGTAATATTTAAATATACAAGCTCACTTGAGCTTTTTTTTCATGTTGTTGCTATACTTTATCTATGTTATTATGTAAAAGCAACAAACTTTTTCGAAACAAAACAAATTAAAACCTGAATCATCTACAAACAAAGAGTCAAGTATGTTTATAACAACCAACCTAATTACTCCAGACTTTTTAACAATTTGATTCAAACCGATTTATCAGTGCAATTGACACAACTATACAAACTATGTACTTTCTTAACTTATTGTAGATAATAATTTATATATAAAAATATCGCGCCACGATGTTTGTGCGAGGTAAACTCCGAAACTACTGAACCGATTTTTATGAAATTTGGCTCACTGTGTGTAATTTGGTCCAAATTAAAAGATAGGATGTTTTATCACGTCGTGATTATTGACGTCAATTTTTTTATTGCGAACTAAATGTTTACTATAGGACAATGCTTTGTAATTATTTGTAAGTTCCATAAGCTTCTAACAGATGGTGGTGTGAATTAATTAATCGACACAACTCTTGGTTATCTAAGTTGAGTAATAATCCAGGAGATTGCGAAATGTTTCGATTACACGTCACAGCAATGCATGGCAGGGTCAGCTAGTATATATATATATTTAAAAAAAAAATAATAAATGTTTCTTTAGCTCTGCATTTTTTTGGCATTTTGAAAAGATATGGAGTGACAGAGATATACGAAGACCACCAAGATGAGATTATATATTTATATACGATTATATATTTATATACGATGATTATATATTTATAAACGATGCGGAAACGTGGACGCTTGATACTTAGAGCCAGCAAAAGAAAGCGGATAGACGCCCTCGAAATGTGGTGGTGAAGAAAAATGCTCAGGATGCAATGGCTAACCAAACGCACAAATGTGTTTATTCTGGAATAGCTAGGCACCCACAACAGGCTTTCAACTATCTACACACGACGTATTTTAAAATACTTTGAACACGTTAAGAGCCAAACTGAAGACTTCAACTCGGAAAAACTCATTGTCGCTGAAGTGTTAGGCAGAAGAAACAAGAAGGACGAAAGTATTACTGGCGTCCGGTACGTAAGTGTCCGGAGCACGCAGCGCAGAACCTCAAGGAGAGGTGTCTTGTCCACCTTGGAAATTGGTGTAGGGGACATGACCCTCAGCAATGAGGAACCGACTTAAGAAAAAACACTATATTTTTTTAAAAAAAGATCTTTCGAGTGTCATAGAACGGTGGAGGAAGAGTCCGTCACATCCGTCACACTTTTTATTTCTTTGTAATTGTTGCATAATGGGGGCATACATTAATTAAGTGAGCTCAAAATGAGGGGAGGGGCAGAAAAATCTCATCAAATCTCATTTAAGCTGAGGGAGGGGGGGGGGGGGGGGGGGTTAAAAAAATCTCACGCAACTTTAAAAGATTGTATAATTGTAATAATAATAAAAAAATATATTAGGGGCCATCCATAAATGACGTCACACCTTAATGGGGGGGGAGGGGAGTAGAGAAGTGTGACATTGTGTGACAAGGGGTATGGGGGGGTCATCAACTCTGTGACGTCACATGTAAAATTTTTAATTTAGATTATTTTTGATTTACAGTTGCAAAATATGTGACGTCACACTAGGGGGGAGGGGGTCTCACAAATGTGACGATGTGTGACAGGGACGGGGGGGGGGGGAGGATCGAAAAATCATGAAATTCGTGTGACGTAATTAATGGATGTCCCTTAAATTGTTTCACTTCTTTCGAAGTGTCCAATTTTGCCCGCTGAAAAAAATTAATTTTTATTCTTCATGAAAATAAATGTAGTCCTTTAACAACTGCGGTATTAAAGGACTACTAACTCAATCTCACCGAGGGGGGGGGGGGGAGGAGTCTAAATTGAAAGAAAAATAACTCACCTAATTAATGTACGAGTATGCCCCCTAAGGTCTTGTTAGCTATGTAGCCACGTGCCCCAATAATTTATGTAGTTAACTGAAATTATTATATGAATAATTTTTTCGCTGTTAATAAGTTATTTATCACGGCAATCGCGGGATATTAATAAAATGCAATTAATAGGGTAATTTCCCTTTTTAGTGGAATTTTTTTTAAAAAATGCTTGTTTTAAGAAAAACATTAAAAAATGCAAAGAATCCACATTGCATATTTCCCATCTCTAGGTTTAAAATTATATACAAGGTGTTTTAAAGGATGTGCTTGACTTTCTTTAACCAGTGATTCTTGCCTTTTGAATTAAAAATATAAAATTGGGTTTCCGGTGACTTTTGGAGATGTTTTTTTTTCAACTTAAAAATTAAAAATCATTAGATATTGACAGTTAGGTCAGGGTGAGGGGTTGAGCGGTTACTCTTCTGACTGAACTGAAAAAATGTGAAAGAATTTTTCGTTTTGAAGAAAAATTTTTTTATTGAAAATCTCAAAAAGTCACCGGAGACAAAAATTGAATTTTAATTCAATAGTATTTTTCACTCCAAATAATCAAGAGTTATTGCTTAAGATGAAGCTATACGTGAAATCCTATTTAGGTACTAATTAGATTCATCTTTACGACAAATCGGTTTACAATATGAACATCAAAAAATGTATTAATTGTTTTTGTGTTTAATTCGTAGAACTCCATAAATTTTTTACAGCTGTTTCGGTTTTCAAAACCATTTTCAAACTGTTTGAAATTGGTCTTGAAAACCGAAACAGCTGCTGCAACTAAAATACATACTAAAATACTTGCAGAACTAGATAATAAAACTGTCAAATTTAATTTTGATTAAATATTTAAAAAAAATTAAAAATATGCTATGGATAAATTGAAGCTTTTACTTGCTTCTCTGTGAATTGGAATTACAATAGAATTGTAATTTACATAACAAAAAATATAAGCGTAAACCACAAAAAAAAAGTTTTTTCATGATTTAATTAAAAAAATACCCCTTTATGGCTAAGACTATTTTTGAGGTTTCGTATGTTCTAACTTTTTTTCATTCTTATAAAATTATGCACAAAATAAATAAAAAACACTTTTTCGCTTACTTGCCTCGAGCAAATACGACGCGCGATTTTAAATTTTGTATGGCAGGAGAATCGAAATATTTCTAGCGTTTATATTCCTCTTAAAGTAAGTCAAGTGCATCTCTCAACACCCTTTATATGATGCTTTAAATTAATTGTAACAAATTATGTAATAGTTTTATAGATCCTACCTTATTTGAGCATTAAAATAATTTGGATCAATTAAAATAATTTAATCAGAAACAGGCAATCATGTTAGAATTATGAATTTTGATTACCAAATGTATTTTAAATATTCATGTATTTAAATCTTTATTATATAATGTGTATCTTTAAATAATAATAAACACCGATGAGTTTTTTATGTTTTTTTTGTGAGAAATTTTAATAATTCAAGGTCCACAACAAACTATTTTGCAATTCAAATCTGGTTTAAGCAATTTGAATATTTAAAAAAAAGACGAAGCGATGTTTTTAGAGGATTAATATTATGAATAATTGTCTGTTTCGCAGAAGAAGTTTTTAAATTCAGAATAATTAAATCACGTAATGGAATAGTTCAGTAGCGGTGCGGTCATGTCAATAACTCTAAACACAGAGATTATAAAAATATTTACATACGATTTTTAAATGTAATAATGAGTATTTCATAAAATGACTATGTTCAACGATAAGATTTTAAAATTCGGCCAAAAGCGGTATACTGATTTATTTAGGCATTATAATACAATAATAGTTTATTCCAGAATGTATGCAGGGGTAGTGCAATGGAGTACAATCCATATTTCGAAATAACAAAAGAAATTAGAAAAAATAATAAAACAAGGCTAAAAGTAAAATAAAATTTCTAAATAAAATAATTTTAAAAAATCGAATAAGTATGAAACCACGAGAAATGAAACTGATTTTTTTTTAGTAAAATGAATGCAAGCAGCCGTTTACGGAAGATATTTCACCGTCTCCCATCTCCATCCAGGCAATCGTGGCAGTGATGATCGCATTCTTCGATTTACGTAGTCCCGGCCGATAAGCTTCCCATACGGTGGCGGAGAAGTGCTCTGAAAGGGTACACTCGTCCCTCCACGAACATTTAAGTAGCACTGCAGTATCTCGGTAGGAGGAAAAGTTTTCTCGATAAGCGTTATTATAGGCGACTCTTAGTTTATGCCATTGAGATGCAGTATAATCAACTCACAGTATTCTTTTTACGTCTGGACTGCAGAAGTGAAAACGCCTTGACAGCATATCAGCTCTAACAGATATCACTCTTCTTTGCCTTTCCATATCCTCGATATCTTTCAAGTCTTCTGTGATGATATTCCCAGGTACTTTACGTTGCAACTAACTTCCACTTTTCTTCCGTCTAGCTATACTGAGGGTGTTTGCATGAGTTCGTTTTTACATTTGAACACCATAACATTGATTTTAACATGTTCTACAGAAGTTTATGATTTTTTGCAAAGTCTTCACATATTTGTAGTAATTTATTTAGTGCGCTAAGTGACGGTGCTAGAAGAACCGGAATGGGCGTAATTAATATTATTTACACATACTCCATGTAACCTATTTTTGTGTCATTAGGTCTTTGATTTAGTTCATCAGTGTATAGATTGATAAGAATCGGAGATATGCTTCCTCCTTGCCTTACGCCATTTTTCAAACAAAATGGGTTGGAAAACTCCCCAGACCTTCACATTTTTTTTCCAAGACTAGACCAGACAATAATTTCTTGCTACGTGAGCTAAATTGAAATAATCGCTAATACATCTCCCGAAACCACTCTTTTTCTAAGTTTTTCCCAGAGGTGACATACACGATTAAACGCTTTGCTTAGGTCTAAAAATCAGGTATAAATTGGCGTTTTCCTTAGTTTATAATAAATGATGGTTTCTTTTAGGGAATAAATTATGCCATGTTGATGTATGTCATTTTTTAGCTAAAGTTTCAGACACTGTCCAAAACACTGGCTAAAATTAGCATCTCATTGAGTGACTCGAGTAACGACGAGGCTGTGGAAATGTGATTTTTTCATTTACCTATTCACAATTTTTATGTTATTAGAAAATAAAGATACTTTGCAACAAAGTTGAACTATGCATTTCCACTGGCCATCATATAGAACACAATTCAATTTTTCTAAATATAAATTAGACCCCAAGGCTTGGGTCATCGGCGAAGACAGATCAAGCATCACAATTTTATTAAAACTTGTTTATAAGTATGTGTTTCGAATGGATCGATGCTGATTGTCCTTTATTTTAATTGTAATATTGTGTTGCTATTTTTGTTAAAAACTGTTAAAGTTATAAACTGCGAGCGCTCTCAACACATTTCAAGGATTTCCTGGTGAGACAGGCACAGTATATCACTAATGCAATGTTGGCAATTAATAAAGTTGAATAAATTAAAAAAGTTATTAACATTGTAATGGCGTGCTAGGCGAAAGTGTAAACGTTGGACAACAGTGTAAAGCTGCTCGCCAAGGCGCCAGTGAAAAGAACCCAAAGTAAAGCGTTGGAAGCCAAGTTGGAGCTCCACTGTAAAGCTGCTCGCCAAGGCGCCAGTGAAAAGAACCCAATGTAAAGCGTTGGAAGCCAAGTTGGAGCTCCACTGTAAAGCTGCTCGCCAAGGCGCCAGTGAAAAGAACCCAATGTAAAGCGTTGGAAGCCAAGTTGGAGCTCCACTGTAAAGCTGCTCGCCAAGGCGCTAGTGAAAAGAACCCAATGTAAAGCGTTGGAAGCCAAGTTGGAGCTCCACTGTAAAGCTGCTCGCCAAGGCGCTAGTGAAAAGAACCCAATGTAAAGCGTTGGAAGCCAAGTTGGAGCTCCACTGTAAAGCTGCTCGCCAAGGCGCTAGTGAAAAGAACCCAATGTAAAGCGTTGGAAGCCAAGTTGGAGCTCCACTGTAAAGCTGCTCGCCAAGGCGCTAGTGAAAAGAACCCAATGTAAAGCGTTGGAAGCCAAGTTGGAGCTCCACTGTAAAGCTGCTCGCCAAGGCGCCAGTGAAAAGAACCCAATGTAAAGCGTTGGAAGCCAAGTTGGAGCTCCACTGTAAAGCTGCTCGCCAAGGCGCTAGTGAAAAGAACCCAATGTAAAGCGTTGGAAGCCAAGTTGGAGCTCCACTGTAAAGCTGCTCGCCAAGGCGCTAGTGAAAAGAACCCAATGTAAAGCGTTGGAAGCCAAGTTGGAGCTCCACTGTAAAGCTGCTCGCCAAGGCGCTAGTGAAAAGAACCCAATGTAAAGCGTTGGAAGCCAAGTTGGAGCTCCACTGTAAAGCTGCTCGCCAAGGCGCTAGTGAAAAGAACCCAATGTAAAGCGTTGGAAGCCAAGTTGGAGCTCCACTGTAAAGCTGCTCGCCAAGGCGCCAGTGAAAAGAACCCAATGTAAAGCGTTGGAAGCCAAGTTGGAGCTCCACTGTAAAGCTGCTCGCCAAGGCGCTAGTGAAAAGAACCCAATGTAAAGCGTTGGAAGCCAAGTTGGAGCTCCACTGTAAAGCTGCTCGCCAAGGCGCTAGTGAAAAGAACCCAATGTAAAGCGTTGGAAGCCAAGTTGGAGCTCCACTGTAAAGCTGCTCGCCAAGGCGCTAGTGAAAAGAACCCAATGTAAAGCGTTGGAAGCCAAGTTGGAGCTCCACTGTAAAGCTGCTCGCCAAGGCGCCAAAGGCAAAGGCTCAAAAAAGCTAAAAAAATTGAGTATTTACTTTTTTGTTCTCCTAAAATAATATAAAATAGTATAAAAAGCAACCGTTGACGGTTTCTGTACAAAACGTGTTTTTTAATTTAAGCTCCACACAGTAAACACTTAACGTAAGCTCCACACAGTAAACACTTAACGTAAGCTCCACACAGTAAACACTTAACGTAAGCTCCACACAGTAAACACTTAACGTAAGCTCCACACAGTAAACACTTAACGTAAGCTCCACACAGTAAACACTTAACGTAAGCTCCACACAGTAAACACTTAGGAAAATAATTTCCCTTAGGGCCTACGCCATCTTTGCTATGTGGAGGGTTTTTTAATGAGGAAGTTATGGGAAGGAAATAGGTGGGTTGGAATCTGGGGGTCAATTTGTCCAAGAGTGACTGACGAATGAGTCTATTCCTTCAACTGCGGTGCAAGGCGGAGTAAAATCTGGCAAGGAAAAAGGTATTAGGGGTGGATAGTAATCTGGGATTCAGCGTGTTTTGGAGTGACGGACGAATGAGTCTACTCCTTCAACTGCGGTGCAAGGCAAAGAGTCGAGAGATTCTGGCTGGAGATTAAAAGATCTCCTTAACCAGTCTCTCTCGAACTGGCCTGCCACGCAGCAGGTGGGCAGACACATCGGCCGCCAAGATCTTGACAAACCTAACCCCATGAACCCGGGCACCCCTGATAAATCACCAAACGTAGTGAATCACTTGAGGTGACCTATGGCAGAGGTGTTGATTATCCAATAAATTATTCCCGGGCAGGCGGTGCCCATACTCGCCTCCCAAATTGAATAATTAATGAGGAATCAGAAAAATTAATGAGAAATTTTAAAAACACTTTCGTAATTTTTCCTTACTCCAAGATAGCGGGGATGGGGGTCATGGTAAATATTTTTTCCATCAAACTGAACACAGAGTTTTGAGTTTGCCTGTGAGTTACCGAGGAAAGCTGTCACGACTGTTTTCGACCCATTTGGCTTTAGTCGCCAATCGAGGAAATATTCTTCCATAGCCTTGAGGTCAGAATTAAGGAATTAAGGATCTCTTCTGCTGCATTGAGGGTTTTGGCGCGGGCTGTGACGGCGATGTCATCGTTATATTGGAGTAACTTTGAACAGGAGCCTGAACTACCGGCAATACATGGAAACAGTGGGCAAAAAACCAGGACAAGACTAAACTTAGTTAGTAAGCTAGTTGGAACTAGCTAGGGATGCGACGCGAACAAGCTTAGAACGCCATCCATTGCTCTGGTCTTCTCAGCAGCTGAATACTGTGCTCCAGTATGGGCTAGAAGCGCCCACACTTCCATGGTCGAAATTCAGCTTAATGCCACAATCCACTTCTCTCCCTTGGCTCCCCGTACTTGCAAATATAACCGCTCCAAATATCAGGCGCGAGATTGCAACACAAACAAGAAGGAGCTGCAAAAAAGCGCAATACCTTTGCACGATGATGTCGTCTCTCACTCGGCAAGCCGCTTGAAGTCCCGAAAACCCTTCTGGACAGAAGGAGAAAGACTCCTTCAATCACCTTGAGTGACAATCTTGAAGCTTGAGTGACAATCGGCCAATGAGAACCCAGGCTGTCAGTCAGTCTGGTTCGCCATCAATAAGATAAGGTGCTCCCATAGCCGTTGTGCCCGTATTATGTATATATGGGGCCTTAAAGAGTCGGAGATGTGTGAATGCGGTGAGATGCAGATCACCAAACATGTATTCAACGAATGCCCGCTCCATTCATTCCCCGGCGTGATTGATGAGGTCCACAAGACAAAGCCTGAGGCCCTAGTCTGGCTCGCAGACCTAGATGTCCCCCTCTGACCGCCCCACCATACGAAAGAAGAAGAAATTTTTTTCCTTAATTTGTAAAACTGTGCACTTGATGATACAAGTCGTGCATTTGAAACAAGTTATGGTAAAAAATACTTGATTCAAATTTAATACAGTAATATTTAATTACACTTGTATTATTAAAGATCGAGGCAATCAAGAAAATGAAATAAAATTAATTTTAAAAATTTATTCAATTAAAATTATTAGTTACAGTTATAAATATATTATGCTTATTGGAAATACAGATATAGTCTTTTTATGCCGCGAATAGTTGTTCTACGGGAACCTTAGTGAATAGTTTGGAGATGGCCACCACGAAAGCGTCGGTGATGACTTTCAAAGCAGGTTGTCCCAGAGTTCCGTAAATCTCTCTCCAGTTTTCATTGGCTAGTTGATGGATGGCATCAGCTAAAATTAATAAAAACAAAATTAAAATCAAAGCAAATATGTTTATTTACTATCAAACCTAGGAAACAAATTTGATAATTTAAAACTTTTTCCTGGTGCTGTACACTCGGGGAATTAGGGCCTTACTAATAAACGCGTTTTAAAATTTTCAAGACTTTTTTAACAACCATTGATGCATGTTGAATGGTTGTTATCAGTTGCGTAAAATTTAAAATACCTTTTTTGGAAAGGGGGAGTGTTCAAGTCATGTACACATTTGGTGGTTTGTATTTTTGAAGATTTCCTAGTGTATCACACATTTTTATTGTAATTTATTAAAAGTGCGTATTTATGTACACAAGTACAATATTGTGTGTGCTGACGACAGTGCATTGTGTCACGGTGAGCGAAACCACGGAACGATTTTTATTAACTGCCGTACCGCTCGGCAAATTATCAACATACGTAAGTAGACATTTTTTAACGAATTTTGATGTGAAAACGTTTTTAAGACTGCTCACATACTAAGGTTTCTCCAGAGTTTAGATATGGAGTATTTTTTCTGTCGCCAAATATTTAAATATATCTTGTGGCCCAAGGGTTGTGGCGCCAAATGGTGTGTATATTCTAAAAAATATCAGTCACAACTCCGCAACGGAAAGAGTTACATGAGTTGTTTGTACATCGTCGTGTAGATCTTGAGGTTCTCTAAAAAGAAAACAGAGCAGACCAACATAAATTATGCCCAGTGATGAACGAAACACGTTTTCATGCAAAAAAGTAAGGGTAGTGAGGAAATGCTACCCATTGAGCAGTACCTACCCACCCCACATTTTCGAAAAAAAATTCTGTTGCGTTTGATAGATAGACACTAAAATATTTTTATTATTTCATTCGATATATGAAAAAATGATGTGAAAATAATTAGACAAACGTGAAATCAGTTGATGTCACCGGCAAGGGAGGGTAAAGTTAATAATTATTTTTTAAGTGATATCGCACTAAAGTCACAAAGTCAAAAGTAGCTAGTGCTATGGTATTATCAATTCGGTAAATATTATGAAATTGGTGAAAGTTCAAGAGCAAAGGTGAATAGGTAGGTTTGGGAAGTATCTGGCAATGCAGGTCTTGACACTGAACACGGCTAAAGCCATTTAAAAAAAAATGAATGCAAAGAGTTTTAGACTTGGTGCAAGCAAATCATGTAATCGTATAATGTGTAGACAGTATATCGCCCGACGCTCACCTACGGCCTCCAGATATGGATGCTAAGCGAACGAATGCGCTCTAGAGTCCAAGCTGCCGAAATGAGGTACTTGAGAGGAGTGGCAGGGGTTACGAAATGGGATCATATAAGAAACTCGACGATCCGAGATGATCTAAACATTGAACCACTGCTACTCTTCATAGAAAAATCGCAACTCAGGTGGCTTGGGCATGTACTAAGAATGCCTGATGACCGAATTCCGAGGAAGATACTAGGTGCGATTTCAGAGGGTAGACGTCCAGTGGGCCGCCCCAGACACAGCTGGGCGAGACAACTCCAGAAACTGTGTGAGGAGAGGATGGGACTGCCATGGACGGAGGCCGAACAGTCAGCTCAAGACAGGGACGTATGGAGGAGCCTTGTCGATGCAATGGATCCCCGACCCGAACAGGATAAGGGGACGATGATGATGATGATGATGATGATGATGTATAATGTATAGTTTTTTAATATGTTGTCAACTAGGTTGAAAAATACAGTTTCGAGAAAAACGCGTTCAAAATTTTGCTGCAGTGTAATTCAACATATAAACTGTTTCAAACGGCTTTACATAAAATGTTGTATCTCCGTCAATTTTACGAATTTATTTAAAAAGTCTAGTGAGAGTTTTCATAGCAGATGCATCTCTAAGAAAATGAAATAATAATATATTTTTTTTACTGTGCGCTGGTGCCTCAAGTTCACTTTGATTTTATTTATTAATTTGTTGATTTGATTGATTGTTTTATTTAATAAATAAATAGTTCGTCATACTGTGCTTACATAAAACTTTGTTTCCATTGAAGAGATTGGTCAGGGCGTAGACCATGTTTTCCGGGGTGAAGTTGGCACTGTGTTTGACAATTTTCCAGTAAGTGAGGCCGTCCTTTCCAGTGACGACGTCATACTTGAACTTGTATATATACCTTACACCAGCTGAAACAAATAAAAATAAATTTATGTGATTAAGTGGGTGGCAGATTTTGGTCTCCAGTGACATTTTTGATGTAATTTTTTTTTCAACAAAAAATTTAAAAAATCGTAGGTATTGGACAGCCAGGGGTGGGGTGAGAGATTGAGCGGTTACTCGGCTGAGCGACCAGAAACGACATGTGGAAGGATTTTTTTTTGTTTGATTTTGAAAAGAATTTTGTTTTCTTTTTTACATTAACTCCACACTGAGGAAAATAATTTTCCTGATGCTGTGTGGAGAGTTTTTTTTAAGGAAAGGAAGGAGAGGAAGTTATAAAAAGGAAATAGGTACGAGGGGTGGGAATCTGGGTCTCATTGTGTCCAGGAGTATGTATGAATCCATCCCTCCAACTGTGGTGCAAGGCCTTGGGTCGAGAGATTCTGGCTGGAGGATAAAAGATCTCCATCAACCAGTCTCTCTCGATCCTGCCCACCACTCAGCAGGTGGGCAGAAGTATCGGCCGCCAAGACCTGGACAAACCTGACCTCATGAACCCGGGCACTTCTGCAAAGTCACCAAACGTAGCGAACCAATTGGGGTGACCTATGGCAGAGGTGTTGCTTATCCAATAAATGATTCCCGGGGCGGCGGTACCCATACCCGCCTCTCAAATTTTTATTTTTTACTCCAAATAATGTCAGGAATCACAAGTTAAAGAAAGTCATGTACGTCCCTTAAAACCCTAAATATTACATTTATTTATTTATTTTTATTTAAGTGCATAAAACAGGCAGTATTTTGTCATATTGACAGATTTTTTTCTGCGACGCCATTTTGAATCCAAACAAATTTGTAGACAATAAAATGATAATGAGGAGTTGCATCACAAGATTAATTAAGTCGATGATTAAATATACAAACATTAGAAATAATTGCATATTTTTAAATTTACATTACTTAATTAACTAGAATTATTAGAATTATCAATATTACCCATAAATATTTTTGGATTTTTCCTTATTAATACACGAAATTTATGTTTTTGTGATTAAATAATATGGTTATATGATATAAGTCAAGGATATAAATATTATGTTAAAAATGCAAATGTAAATAAAACTTATCACGTATTTAACGCGTCTCTCAAGATGAGACGGATCTATCATTAAAAATATGCATATTTCAAGTGACAATTAATT
This sequence comes from Glyphotaelius pellucidus, assembly GCA_936435175.1. Taxonomy (NCBI): domain Eukaryota; kingdom Metazoa; phylum Arthropoda; class Insecta; order Trichoptera; family Limnephilidae; genus Glyphotaelius; species Glyphotaelius pellucidus. Next base: position 28,661,641 of record OW386550.1, on the reverse strand, counting down.
AATTTAATTTACTCATCTAGAATATATGTCGATACTAATATTTTTGTAGCGAAAACTTCTTAAGCACCGTTGTGATTTGAAACTCGGTGAAACGAAAAAACGACACTAAAAATATACAAACTCATACATCTTTAGAATTTAACCTGCGAGAGAATGAGATAGAATAATTGGTCTCCTCTTTGTGCGGTGCTTTGTAGTCTCCCCACTGTTGTCTACCTTAGTTTTCTACGGCGTGTGAACTGCACACAATTTTATTTTAAATATAATTTTGTGTGTATTAAAATTGAATTTTGTTTATATTTTGCTACAAGAAAAAATCTTAGCATTCCGTGTTTCAAGGTTCCCTGGTTGACTTTAATGTGACTTTTAATTTTTTTTACAACAAAAAAATATAAGTAACCAGAAGGTATTGGACAGTTAGGTTCGGGATTTGAGGTTTGCTCTTTCACAGGTGGCGATAATTGAAACATTTTTGAAAATTATATAATATTATAATAAATAGTTTTGTCCATGTATAAATTCAATACTAGTCATAAATAGTTTTGTCCATGTATAAATCCAATACAAGTCATAAATAGTTTTGTCCATGTATAAATCCAATACTAGTCATAAATAGTTTTGTCCATGTATAAATCCAATAATAGTCATAAATAGTTTTGTCCATGCAAAAATCCAATACTAGTCATAAATAGTTTTGTCTATGTATAAATCCAATACTAGTCATAAATAGTTTTGTCTATGTATAAATCCAATACTAGTCCTAAATAGTTTTGTCCGTGCATAAATTCATCTTCAGCTTCTCCAAGTTGGAGTTTTACCTACAAAGCTTATTTAGGGTTTTATTTAAGTGAATTGTAAAGAATTTATTGATAACTTACACATCTTGATCACACTTTTTCCCTTTCCAGTGACTGGAAGCAGTAACAGGCGTCCATCTACAGTATAATCTGATTCCATCTGAGCAGTGTTCACGAAAGTAACTGTAAACCTCTTCTTGTTCTGTTCAAGCCTGAAAGCAAACAAAATGATAGGATTATTTGAAATACAAATTATACCGACGATCCCGAAGAGCTATATCGGATCTGCTAAAAATTGAAAATCGTTTTGTTAGCTTATTTTAATTTCCTTTTAATACTCTCTTTTTTATTTTTTTTTTTTAACAGAAACTTATTTTGTATGTTTTTAGGTATGTTTTTAGGTTTTCACGGCCAAAAAGTATTTTTGTTATTGTTTTTGGGGTGTTATGCCGTGGCGAAACACGGCATAACACCCCAAAAATAAATAACTCAAATTGAAATCATCACTAAAAACATTTCTTCTAAACAAATGTCATAACACTATAAAATTATGAATGAATACCTTTCGTAAATTAAATATCTCTGATATTTATTTGCATATAATAAAACATGAAATTGTTGGGTTTTATAATATAGCATGTGTTTGTTGGGTTAGCTGGAAGAAATATGATGTACCAACTCTACAAGTTATACCTTACTTTCTGTATTTTTGTGCAATAAATGTTTTTTTTTTTAAATTTTATAACAAATATCTTACTTGAAATCTTCAATCTTGGTGTTCTTTGTAAATCCTACAATTTTGTTATTGGTGAATTTGAAGTTTAGGATTGGATCAGTGCTCGAGATGTCTGGGATTTTCAGGGGCTCAAAGCTCTCGAGGCCAATATCGGGATTGGCCTTTTTAATGACCGGTAGGAACTTCGTCGCAGCCTCCTTCAAGCACTTATTTAGAGCCTGCGGCGCATCGGAGAGCTTGCATCGGGTTATGCTATTGGCTGAAAACAGAGATCATCATTTGTGGATTGAATAAAATGGTAATTAAAAATTAAAAATTATAAATTGTGTTATTATGCATAACAAAAATATTTATTTATTCTAAAAAATTAAAATAACATCGTTTACACCACAATATTATAAACAGAAAACAACAATAGCAGCAAAATTAGTAGGCAAAGTTGTGGGGCAGTAAGAAATATCATACTCGATCGTTCAGTTGACTGACTAATCATCTTCAAATACTGAGTTTTTCTTTAGTTTTGATACAATGAGGAAAGCAATATTCGAATGCTCACTATAAATCAAATATTGTTTGACGTTTTAAATATTTATTTATTGTTTGAAACATTTACAGAGCGTTGACAATTATTACAATAATAGAATTGCCATTGGTGTATTACATAGATATTAATACTCCAATTAGAAATGTTCACAGCATGAGAAATTAATGTTAAGTTTATAATATACGGAAATGCTTGTAGTGATAACAGAAATAATGATAATCAAAATGAAATATAACACATAGTAGTGTCAAATATAATACCCTGCAGAGACAAACAAAAAACGAAAAAAGAAATAAAGGGTGTGACAATAAAGCAGCTACCTAACTGTTCTCCACAGCTATAAAATAATACCGGGAGGCATAACGGTCCGGTATATTAGTGTGGCATTTAGAAATTTCCTAGTAACCCAGTAAACACATTTTTTTTTGTTTATTTCACTACAAGTTTTTGTGCATTATAATTGATTTGGTGGTGTTTATGAGTAATCTGAGTATTGAACCAGATATAAGGTACATAATTACATTTAACTGCATACTCAACTCAAATTCCGACTTGAGATGTCTGACTAATCAACTGGACGATCGATATACCGTGAACGAAAAATATGATCAAATTGTCGCAATTAGTCAATGAAATTGTACAATTGTAGATAATTACAAAATTACATAAAATTAATCAACATTCCATAACATTTTTATTATCCATTCCTATTAAATACTCTAAAAATTTACACATAAGACAGATGTAAAATAAATGATTAAACTTTCTTATTTAATATACTAAACTCCAAATTAGACTGTTGAACTCTTGCATCTTATAAACTTACACGTACCCACAAGAACAACACGACACAACACTCTATTCTATTGCAATTACATTGCTCATTTTTCGATACAGATAACATTAAACATGACATGTTTAATGTTAGGTGGAACGTTTGAGCGGCACTTTGCGGCCAGTTTCATAGAAATCTTAAATTTGGATTTGAGATCAAAATAACTAACCAAACTGAAAAAATATTTTTGCAATCAAAAGTTATATCAAATATATAGTACGGATGTGAGCTACTTTATTTATTTTGGTTTACTTTTTTTTTTTTTTTTTAAGTAACTTTTTCTACGTGTGAAAGAATACCCCTCTGTATTTAAGGCAAATTTGATTTTTCTCAAAATTGGCGTTATAAAAATTATCTTACGAGGCAATAACCGGACAAAACCGGAAATATGTCATTTTTAAATCAAATTTTAGATGATTCTTTTCCACAAAAAATTATAAATTGATTTCGAAAGACTGTTTTTTTAATCTAGTAAAGCTATTTTTAAAATTTTGAGAAAATATGTTTACTTTTAGTACATTAAGGTTTTACCGTAGGTCGTTGGCAGATTTGTTAAATTTTCAAACTAAATTTTGTATTTTACATTACATTTCAAATCGTACAATCATACAATCATACAGTAAAATAAATCAATACATTATTAGGGAAAGTTAATTTTCAGAATTTTAATTTTAGTTAAAAAAAAAATCATAAAAAACCGCACCCTTGTTTCGTGATGAAAATGCTTCAGTTTGTCTATTTATTTACGGTCTTACAAACTAATATATGTAGAAAAAAGTTGACTTATTATTTTGCTTAGATATTATTGAAAAATTTTTAAATACTTTTGAACAAAAAATAATTATAAAAAAACATAATTTTAATTGTTTTATCATATCGATAAAACGATATTGAGTTATTATGTTAAAATGCTGTTATGGAGAATAATTAATCTTTCTCATCGGAACCGCCCTGTACCGTTGCAAGGGTATGATTTTGGTACTTAATATTATTATTATTTTTTTAGGTATAATTCAAGGGTAGGTACTCACGCAAAGATGCAGAAAATCCCTCTGAAATCAATGCCACTATTAGTACCACACTAAACAAACTTAAAACTGTCTTCATTGTGAAATAATTATTTATTTCCTTCTGTTGGTTTCGTGGTTCAAGAAATGAAGTGACCGGTTCCCGAGCTATATTATTAGGTACTGATAAGTCGGTACAAAAGTTTTGGCACTTATAGCTGTTTGAAACTAGTTTTTGCTTTATTTTTGACGCTGCAATGTCAGGAAACACATTACACCAACAGACTCGTTTTCTGCATACTAACTACGACATATTTCGTCATAGATAATATCAAAACAAGTTTATTACGATCATTTTTTGTGTTTATAGATGAATAAATTTAATTATTAAAAAAGGCTCAATAATTATACACCATCAAAAAGGAGTTATAAATTCAATTTTTTTTAAATTTTTATTATTTTATGAGATAGATTTTTTTGGCTGAGTAACACGCGTTAATGGATACGGATTTAATGTGTAGAGAAGTATTTTAGAATGGACGAGGACACTGAGAAGTTTTGCAGAATTTTTGCCAATATTTTCTGAAGAATAGGACAGAAACGGAAAACATAATGATTTGAGAAAAAGGTGGGTATTTTATTTTTATTTATACTAGCGAGTTCCCGGTATGCGTTGCAACGCCCCCCCCCCCACCCTCCCCCGTCCCACGTTCCATACATTTTCAATCAGCACGCGTGCCACCTATTGCAATTTTTTTAATACAAATTTCATAATGCCAGAGCTCACCAGTAAATATATATATATATATAGAAAACCTTAGCGGGTGTGCTCACAACAACTCACCAAAGATTAATCGCAATCAGATGAATAGTTTAAAAATTAATTTCATAACGCCAGAGCTCACCACTATATGTAGGAACTATCGTGGGCGTGCGCACAACAACTCACTAAAGTTTCATCGCAATTGGATGAATAGTGTAGGAAATATTTTCATGACGCCAGAGCTCACTATTATATATAGAAACCATCGTGGGCATGCATACATCAAATCCCCAAAGTTTCATCGCAATCGGATGAATGGTTTAGCAACGCATAACGAACACACATACGCATAACGAACACACATACACATATACATACATACATGCAAGCAAGCAAATATACATTAATTTTGATAAATATAGATTTATTACATTTGTTTTCCAATAATTATCCAATAATAATACAGTAGGAACAAAGAGAATTGCAGGTATTCAACTACAAATAAGCTACACCTGAATTTGCGCCCCATTGTAGTTCTAGGAGATCTCAACGGCACAACTATTGGAATATCTACAGGGGCAACGCGAACGGGAAAAAGCTCTTTACGGATGTGCAGACTCAATCAACTACATGATAATAGAACCGGACAAACCGACTCACCACTCAGCACTCGCAAAGTACCCCAGTACTCTGGACATCGTACTCGAGAAAAACGCCAAAACAATCTTGCCACTGCGCACGCTGGATGTACTTTCGTCGGACCAGCTCGAAATGTCGGAAATCATACAACATGCACAAGACACATTCACATCTCTCAAAGAAGTAAACACATACACGACCAAGCTTCCCGAGTACGTCTTATCGCTCACCAAGGAGAAAAACGCCTGCGATGTCTATCATCATACGCGCGACGGCTACTTCTAAACGGCCTACAACTGTCTACAGAGGAAATCAAGCAGGAAATAACGGATCAAAGACGCCAACTTTGGACGAAGAAAGTTACATCACTCACCCCAAAGGACAACAGCCTATGGAAAATGGCGAAAGCGCTGAGACACGAAGACCATACCAACCCCCCTCTTGAGAAGTTAGACGGCTTAGGACTGACACTGAAAGTCACCGGAGCCGCTGTCACTGGAAGAAAAGGTAAACGCGCTCCTCGACGGATTCGAGAGATCCTACACAGCCATGGACGGCCTATGCGATCCGGAAACGGACCGACTAGTAGAAGAGTCTCTACGACACCTCGATCAAGCGGAGCAGACGAAACATCGACGACATCCACTTCAGCACGCCGAGCGAAGTTGCCGTCAATATTAAACGATTGAAGACAAACAAGGCGCCGGGAAGCGATCAAATACACAACATTCTACTCAAACATCTGCCTCAGAAAGCCATCATTTACATTACAAAGCTGTTCAATGCCTACCTCATTACCGGACATTTCCCTCAAGTCTGGAAAACGGCGAACGTGCTGCCCTTCTCGAAGCCAAACAAGGACAAGAAGCAGCAGTGGCGGATTTGCAGTCTTGGCCGCCCTGGACCCAGGCCTTGTAGTAATTACCAGTCGCCCTTTTCTCAGTACCCGTCATACGTATAGACTACATATAATGAATTTACTTTATTGCCAACTTTTATCGAAATCGATTCAGAAATTTAGTTAAGTAGTTTAGTTAAAATAGATGCTAGTTTGTAATACTTTTCAAAGTTTCAAGACAAAACATTTAAAACGGTTTTAGGTTTTATTTATTAAACTAGTTTAACTACAGATGTATTCTCATACAATATCTAATAAATGTTTCACAATGTGTTAAAAAACTAGTCTGCACTTGAGCGCAGCAAAATCATTAATTAAATCTTCGCAATCCAATTTTATTAAAAATTTGCTTCTATATTAAGCAAAGCAAGATCGTTTAACCTTTGTTCCGTCATTGTTGTGCGTAAATAATTTTTAACTCGTCGCAAACAAGAAAACAATCGTTCTCCAGAATGGTTGGCGATGACGGTAGTCGCGGGAGTACACACACACACGCGAAGAGCAATATCCACGTTTGGGTAAATGGTTTGAAGACCTCCAGTTCGTAACCATTTCAACAAACTGATAGCACTGTTTCGATCCTCATTTTTTACATTGCAGTGAGCACGAAAATGGAGACATTCTTCTGAAAAATTGCTTCTAAGTCGGTGGAATAAAACATTAAATATTAAATTAAAAGAAAAGGCCAAAGCATTGCAAATTTTGCAATGCTTTGGCCTTTTCTTCGACTTCAGACGCGCTTAGTTTCGTCAAGTTAGTAATAAAATAAAATTTATTGTTATGTAATTTAAAGCATACTGTCGTTTTTTGAGTTCTTCTGACAATGTATCAATTATTACCAAAAAACTAGTGATTCTGAAATTTTCGTGACCGTTCTTTTGTTATCATTTCGCAACCGTTTATTTTTGTTACCATCAGTGACTTTTTTGTCACGATTGGCCGCCCCTAATATCTGGCCGCCCTAGGCCCGAGCCTACTTGGCCTTAGGGCAAATCCGCCACTGAGAAGCAGCCGACGAACTACCGGCCGATCAATAACAGACCGAACAAAAACACGCGTCAGTAATATATTATTATTTCCGAACATGGTTTTGATGAAAGACATAATTCAGGCAATATCATAAGTTTTTATAGTTTCAGTGCAATCCAGTCCTGGAGGCTATGAACAGAAGTAGTAATATATTAATCATTGAAGAAGAATATAATACTTGTAAGACAGAGAAACATATTAAAATAACGGTCGTAACTAGGACTCGAACCCAGGATCTCTCGTCTTACCGGGACGCGTATTTCCAAACCATATACCGGTTCAGTCGCCATAGAGACATTTTACATTTTAAATACACCTCTATATTGGTTATTTTTTATCACTTTGCAAAAAAAAAAAATGTTCTAAAAGATAGATAAAATAATCTTTCCAATGTGTGTATTAGAAATTAATAATTTTATATCTAAATATTTAAATTTTGATATTATTCCCTTATATTGTAAATACACCTCTTTATTGGTTATTTTTTATCACTTTGCAAAAACAAAAATTGTTCTAGAATCTAGATTAAATAATCTTTCCAATGTGTATAATAGAAATTAATAATTTTATTTTTTAATATTAAAATTTTGATATTGAAAATGTACCGCGACTGAACCGGTATAGGGTTTGGAAATACGCTACCGGGTCAAGAGCCTTAACCAACTCTATCCTAGAGTAGTCGCGCCTTTCCGTGAAACGTGAGTAGTCGCGTGGGGAGCATTTTACCGCTCATATTAAAAGTTATATTTACTCTAACATAATTAGCATCCGAAAAATTTGTCTCCGAAAAACTATTTTAAAAACATAAAAAATAAATTTATAATCACTATAACGGTCTGCAAGGATAGGGCAATGCAATACACTTCATTAAAGAAAATGAAAAATAAGATTTCTTAATAAAAAGCAAAAAAAATAATCAATTGGTATGGTCTCGCTCCATAGGACATGCTGCCAATATTTTTATTCCGAATATCATAAAAAAACAACACTCATTAAACTCATAAATAATATTTTAAGTGCCAACTGAGAATAAGGTCATCTCAACATCTCTGAAAAGTCATTAAAAGCTATGAAAAAAATAATTTTAAAGTAGCCCATAACCCTAACCTAAAGTAACCTATTTAACCAATTTTTAAAAAATATTTTTTTCATCACTCTTAATGACTTTTCTGAGTTGGTTTAATTCTGAGTTGTCCGGTCACCATTGTAAGTAATAATTATATACTGCAGTTATTTTAACTTGACAATGAGTAGACCTTATCCCTAAACCACTTACTGTTATGTATAATAACTAACCGATACTTGTTCTGTTGTTAAATTAATGCATAATATAAGTAAGTACCGTAACACCGGATGTAGTGAGAGTTCTGGACGATAGAAGGTTGGTTTTTATTGGCGTCACTTTCAGAGTAGCTTTCTTTTGGGTAGATTGCTCCCGGGAGTCATTGTTAAAACAACCGTGTTAATTGTTTAATTTGTTATCGAAAAGGATCAGCAAGGTCAACGGTGTCCTTCAACGGAAGCAATCTTCCGAATAGGCCTTCCATCACTAAACACTCTTTATCACTATTTACTTATTTTATTTGCCAAAGACGTACTCATCGTTTAATTAACTTAATATATCATTTTCAGAATGACGGCAGTGTATGTAGATACTTCTCAGAAATGGTGTCTTGAAATGTATTTAACAAAGCCAAGCCAAAAATGTACGACGTGCGACGTGTAGCTGTCGTTTTATCCCGAGGCAATATTAAATAATCGATTGATCGATTTATTTGAAAACGAAATTAAATATTAATTTGTTTGCAATCATTACTAATTACCCTGGTTGAAATGTGATTGAACATTGGCAATGAAGATGACACTTTATAATGCTCCAAATATTTATTTTAAATAAAAATATGTTTCTTAAGAATCTAATAGGTACTTGTATAATTTTATTTTTCACTAGTAATCTTAGTTGGTTGAAAGAAATCACCGCTTCATTTGTATGCGTATAATAGGTACCTACATCGAACATATTTGCGAAAATTTTTTTAATTTAATAAAAAAAACAATGGACTTATTATTAGGTGCATTATAACTGAATTGAATAAATACCTACGTACCACTTTTGATAGTACACAATATGTTATTCTTGTAAGTCTGGTAATGACACCATGATATGACGGTTAAGAACATTACTGTATCCACAAAATGAATATTTAGAATCAACATCGTATTTAGCGCTGCAGCCCTTGGATGTGGACTTATCTTCTGTCTTGCCAGTTTCCTTTGGTCTATCAATAATAGTTCTGTGCATCCAAAAAACAGATGTTAACTTCCTCATCGTCCAGCAATCTCAGTTTAAATTTTAAATCTTCAATCATTTCTACGTACCAACATACTAGATTAAAAAAAAACAATCGGTGCCCTGCCAAGAGGTGGACGTTAGTAATTACTAATTAGTAACACCAATAAGTAATATTATTGACGGTCCTTGTTATTACATAATACTTTTGTACCATGCAAACAACAAATTTACTGCACATTTTTAATTTTATTTTGGTCTCATCTTCAACGAAATATCTGCGGAAAAAAACTGGTAGAAGTGCATTCAAATTTATGAATCGCTCAGGAATGAAGATTTTTTATCACTTTTTTTTTGCGTAAAAAAGTCAGAACCTCTATGTTATCTTCTGCATTAGATAGGTCACAGTTTCAGCAATCTAGAATACCTGACATAGGTATTCATAACATTCAAATAAGGAAAGTTTTAGAGTACTTTCTGGTACCTAAATCAAATTACAAAAACTGACATAATAGCTTCTAGCATTAACTTTCAGATATACACTATCCTTTCTCCTTTCTTTTTGAGGTCCTAGCTAGAGTATACTTTTAGTTTGAAGTGCTAGACACTTATTGTGTTATTCTATGTTCTATGGTTAATGGTTAATGAATTGAGAAAAGCAGAGAACGTAAGTTCGAACCTTGAGGAATACCAGATTTTTTGTAAAATGCGCCGAGTTGAAAATACTAAACTTTAGGCACATACGGTACGAAGGTTTTGCTTGTTATTCATATGTGGGGTCAGATTCTAGCTAGAGTATTTTTTTAATTTAAACTTTGTCGCATTATTTCTTGGCCATCACATCCACGATCAGCGACATTTTTATCAAATTTGAAAGTTAGTATTCAACAAACAGTTTTGCTATTATTCCATTATGGGCCAGTTATTTTGTGAAATATTATGGCATTTTGTGAAATAACTTGAATAATAACACAACTTGAATAGAACTTTCACTTTGAAATTTGACGAATTGTTCATGTTCTCTGAATCAACTGGTCCTTAGAATTTTTTACACTTGGATGGTCCCATTTAAACGGTTCTCGTCCTATTTCATCTTATGATCAAATTGTGGTCAGCTGACAAGCATAGGCGTAACATGTGACGAAATTTGAAACACTACAAGTTTCAGTTCTCCTTCTGAAGATTCTCTTGAGTATTTTTGGAGCCTGCATAAAATCTATTTGCCAAGATGAATCTTTGACAATTTCCTGTACATTCAATTTGTTTTCAATTTGGTAATAGAAGTGTCCTATAAAAAAAGAGAACAATCATCTCAAGAACACGCTTCCAAATTCAATGTCAGTAAGATTAAGTCTAGCTCGAGGCACTGCTCAAATTATTTTGTGAGAATTAATTTTTTGCTGCTCATTAAACAAGTTTATTTCACGGGCTTAACATATTGTAATGTCGGTTGCAATCATAGGTACTCCGGATATAACAGATCAATGTTTTGATTTGCATAAACGCTTTTGAGTCGTATGTCGTATGATATTTCAACAGATTGTGTCTGATAATGCTAGTTGTCGTGATAATTATGTTAATTACATTTTTTTAATATTTTTTTTATGAGGAAGCTTTGATGTAACGATTTACGAACAACTATCTGAAATTGTGGAGTATGTACTTACTTGTATATATTGCGCTTGAATTCAAGAAGAATAAAAATTAACAATAAAATCAAAAATAAAATAATAATATTATCAAGAAGAGATATTATTATCCACGAAGAAAATTAGTTATTATTCATGTGAGAATGGGAATATTATATATACAGGGTGTTAAGGGACGTTCTTGACTTACTTTAACCAGTGATTCCTGATATTATTTGAAGTAAAAAATGGAAATAAAATTTTGGTCCGGTGACATTTTTGATGTTTTTTTTTTCTAAAAAACATAAAAAAATGGTAGGAGTTGGACAGTTGGAGGCGGGGTGAGGGGTGGGTCGGCTACTCGGCGGAGTGTACAGTGACGACATGCGAAAGAAAAAAAAAGTTTTATGTAATAGAAAAATTTTTTGAAAAGTTCCCGGAGACCAAAATTTCATTTACATTTTTCCCTCCAAATAATGTCAGGAATCACTGGTTAAAGTAAGTCAAGTACGTCCCTTAACACCCTGTATAAATAAATATGTGCTTGGGGATATATGAGATGTCTATGTGTTGCTATATTAACCATAGGAAATATTTGGAACTTTCAAAATAACGTTTTTAAACCCCCGCAAAGGTTTTTGAATTATTACAACCACATGACAATACATCTGATAAGTTTTTTTTTATTACAAAAATTCTTGCGAAACTGTCAAAAATTTGAGAACGACATTTTTCAAAACGATATTTTGAAATATTATCAGAAAAAATGAGCTCTTGTGCCTGATACATATTGTTAAAAACCAGGGTTCATCAAACTTTCATCTCTTTTTAAAAATATCTGAATATATTAAACAGAGAAAAGGTCAATGTTATTAGAGGTAAATTTTTTTCCGTAATCGAATAAATAACAACCTCGAGTCATTATGTTATCACGGTCACTAACCGTTGTACCACCGGTGTATAAATTATGAAAGTTGAACAGTTGTTTCACGTAATTTGAACAGTTCATCAAATTTAGAAGTCAATATTAAAGTTCTGTGAAAGTTCTATTCAAGTTCTGTTATTATATCATTTGGGCCAGTTACTTCACAGAACTGAAATAATATCAGAACTTTCAAGGGACCTGAAAGTTAACTTCGAAATTTGATAAATTGTTCAAATTCTGTAATACAACTCGTCTTTAATACACCTTGTTAGTTGTTTACGCGAACGGAGGTTCAAATCCTACGAAATCCAAAACAATAAACATTTTTATTTTTGTGAATTAATTTCCAATTTTCAAACCACTTTAAAATAAACAGGTAAAAGAAAAGAAAGTGACATCTAGCGACTTTCTAGTTTCACTTCTACCACGCGTGAATTGCACACTCTATTTTTTCTTCTTCTCTACTATGGAAGCACAGACTCACAACGATTTAAAAAAAAATTACCACAAGCTCGTGAAAAATTACAATAATATGTAATAATGATATGCAAAACATCGTATACGACATTTTTTGCGACTAAGACGAAAGGTTTTTTTCTGCGAAAAAACCTGTCGTTTTTGTTGAATATTTACTCTGAAATTCATCAAATTTCAAAGTTAATATTCAATTTCTGTGAAAGTGCTGTTCAAATTCTGTTATTATCTAAGCAATCGATCCATGATGAAATAGTAGCAGATCTTGAATTTGAACCTTGAAATTTGGTGAAGTATTAAAATTGTAACATCCCGTGCTCACGGATGCAAAAGCAGAGCAAATTTAATGATCTTCGTAATGTGAGGTGGAAGTTATCAATAAAAATAAACATTCGCTATAAGGTTTGATATTCCAAGTTCATTTCTTTGATGTTGTAAAAAGGAATAAGATCAGTTTGTGACAAGAACTAAAAGCCCCGTCTACAAAATACCTGAATTTATTTCTATTAAGTTTATCGAAACTGTTTTTATTATTAATTGTAGTAAATTTAGACTATTTTTTTTGTTGAAAAATTAGTCTCTCGGCGGCAAAATTGACCAAAACTGAAAAAATATAATGAATTGCGGTTTTTTTTGATTTTTGACAAATATACATTCCTCCTTACATTCCTTTCCTCGTTCATTCGCTCTACGTGCCCAAACCATCTGAGCGTCCCTTTCTTGATCTTACTCATTACGAGTCATTACGCTTACATCAGCCTTGCATTCTTTGCGGATCTCCACGTTTCTCACAAGGTCGTACATGGTTTTATCACACATACGCCTCAAAGATCTCATTTCTACAGCATTCAGTCTACTTTAATTCTTCCATGCTTCACTGCCATTCATCATCATAGGTACCAGCACTCCGTTATGGACGGCTAGCTTTGTTTCTTCTGACAGTTTTTTGTTGTCGCCAACGGCGTTCAGTCTTCCCTTAATGGAATTACCTACATTTACCCTTCTGTCAATATCTCTTTGAGCCTTCCCATCTCTCGTACACATATTTCTCAAAAACACAAACTCATCCACCTGCTCCAAGTATTCATTATTTACATTGTTTTTCTAATCTCTCTTTCAAACACCACGACTTAAGCCTTTCTTACATTCAGCATTAACTCATTCTTCATTCATATTTCTTTCATCCTAGACACAAGATACTGTAGATCTTCCATACCGTTGAAAATCAGCATCGAACACAATCCCATTTCTTTCAATTCTTGCATACAATCCTTCACATTGATAATGAAAGTGCTTCGTGGTCTCCCCATTCTTGTCTACTTTAGTTTTCTGAAGGTTTCCCTTCTACGGCGTGTCAATTTCACACTCTAATTTTTATGTTTTTTTTTTGTTTTCATTATCCCTCCGTCATATACAAAATACCAAAAAATCGTAACTATCCCATTTGATGTAAGGTAAGACTTTCAGCGCGTTTTTCCACCATGGCCAAGATTCAGATTTAGATATAAAACTCAAGTTGTTTTTTTACAGTCTTGTCAGTCAAAAACTCAAGGCAGTTGTTCAATTGCAAATCGTTAACACGACACAAATATCATTTAAGATTAATTTAGAGACTATATGATTTGTTCCTTAAGCTACATTTTAGACCACTGTTAATACCTACGATAAAGTGTATAAGGGCAAATAATATATTTTGAGCGTGATATTTTGGTATACTCAAATATCTAGCCGTTTAGGACCTAGTTTAGAACGCAATTTTATCAACATAACAACCATAAATGTCGAGCCCTGAATATCTAGCACGGTCGATCGATAAATGTTATATTGATAATGTCGGGAACTTTTCATCGTTCCCGAGCATTAATGTAGATCGCCAACGAATAAACAACAATTCACAACGACTAGGTCTTCTTCTTCTTCTTTCGTATGGTGGGGGGGGGGAGTCAGAGGGGGACATCTAGGTCTGCGAGCCAGTTTAGGGCCTCAGGCGTTGCCCTGTGGACCTCATCAATCCCGCCGGGGAATGAATGGAGCAGGCATTCGTTGACCACATGTTCAGTGGTCTGCACCTCACCGCATTCACACATCTCCGACTCTTTAATGCCGAATTTATACATCATATGGGCACAACGGCTATGGGAGCACCTTATCCTATTGATGGCGGACCAGAGTTTGCGAGGCAATGAGAACCCAGGCTGTCTCTCAATGGGGTCTTGTACGAGATGGGCGTTTTTCACCTTGGACGATTGCCACTCAAGCTTCCACCTATCTTTTGGGGTGAGAGGTGAATGGAGGAGTCTTACGGAGGAGGAGTCAACGACTAGGTGAGTATTCTTAATTAACGTGAACTGTTGTTTGTACATTAGCGATCTGCAGTCGTGCTTGGGAACGATGACAAGTCATCGACATTATCAATCAATTATTTATCGATGGACCGTGCTGAATACCCAGGGATCGACATTTATATCGGTTTACATCTTAAGTGAGTAAGATAGGAGAAAAAGTGCTCACCTTTGCAGTAGAAAGAGTAGGTACACATGTCATTTTCCTGATTTTCGGTTGTTTTGAAGGCCTCACTTGACACCGGAAATCTTTTTAAAAGAAATGATTTTTGGTAAATATTTGTCGCCTTCAAAAACGTTAAGAGACTCATTTTCAATCTTAAGTTATCAGAAACCGTATATTACTTTTATGTGATAACTGACAGGAAGTTCTAATGTACTTTAGAGGATATTCTAGTCTAGAATTTTTGACGTGATAACGTCTTATAAATCGATGAACGGCGGTTGCATGCACGAAAAATCATGACTCATTGTCACGTTTCACCTGAGCCGAGCATACAAGCGGGAACGCGGAACAAGCGTTCGGCCTAAGCGTTCGGCTTATGACGCATCTATCTCTCTTTCACTCCATCGTTTTTATATGACGTTATTATATGAAGTTATCAAGTAAAATTATCGTCCGTAAACCGACTAAATCAATTTTTTCATATTTTGTTAGTTTAGGTGTTCAAAAATATCTTCTTAAAAGGATTTTTCGAAATTAGAATTATTTTAAAAGTTATGGCCATTTTAGTGTCGTGGCAATTCCGGTTCATACGAAATCTGGCTAGAATTTTTCTTGAAACTCTTTTTTCGAAACTTGTGTCACGAAATCTCTAGTTCTAATTGACCGATTTTCTTGAAATTTGGCAGGAATTTTTTATTTGATTTTGAATTTGATATATTCCTCTATGTTAGTAACTAACAAAAAGACCTTGAGTATCCTTGTACACGTTGTTAGTAAGCAGTATGCAAGTGCTTAATATGAAAAACAAAATGCAAAAAATAGGTTAGTAAGACGAATATGAATTAAACAGGGCAAAAGAAAAACTCATTCACGAGGCCCCGTAAAATTGGATCGTATAAAACCTGGAAGCACCCGTATAAAATAGAGAACGTAAAAAAATACAATAAATCTCAAATCAATTGGCAAGGACCAACAAAAAATGTGAATGGCATTCGGTCATAATGGTACGGACAGACATTAGTAGCACAGACATTAGTAGAAAGCATGCTACTAAGAAGCAAATGCAACTTAGTGGCGTGGGTGTCAGTGACATTGCTAGTATTGCTTTACCTAAAAATTAAGCAAAATTCTATTGAAATTGTTTTTTATTATCTAGTCATTTTCGGATTTTTTCTTTCGTTTAGGCTTTAAATGTAAAATTTATCAATGTTGTAGTACTTTCTCACAGTTATTGTAAATATTGTTTTTTCAATACGGTTGGCAAATCAAGGAAAAACCAGAATCCTCGCATTTTCTTGCAAAGCTTTCATTTTGGCCGAGAGCATGCTTATAAAGATCACGTGTGTTCAGTTGTTTGCTTTGAGCACGCTTTTTCATGAGCATAAATAAAGTGAGAAATAATTTGGAGGCAGGTGAGTTCTCCAGTTTTTTGATTTGTATATTTTTTTCAATTGTCTGTATCTGTATTTTCTCCTTAATAAAAAAAGCTTGTTCATTTAGCAACAGTTAAATAATATGCTTCTTTTACGCATGCTCATTTATGACCATGTGCGCCAGTACCATGAGACAAAATTATAAATATAATAATAAACAGGATATTTCTTAAAATATAGTAATTAATAAAAGAAAAAATATACGGTTTGTCAAATAAAAGTAGAAAAATAGGAGGGTCTCACTGTTGATCAAATGGCAATACTGAACATTTAACTCGTGGTGTTATTGTAAAGCTGTCTAACCTACATTTTTATAAAAAATAAAAAGTCATACAAGTGAAAAAAATATTTTTTCATTGCAATATAGATATCAACTGATCTCAAAATTAGAATTGTTTACAGGTATATTATTATAATACCTTTGCAATTTTGTGTTAACATAATGAAGAATAACAATATTGTTATAAAATATAAAGCACAGTTTAGAAATTGCCCACATTTATTTAATACCCAGCGTCGCCCAGGCTTTAGATCATGTCTCTAATTTTAGATCTGAATATATTTAACTCATTCAGATCTAAAATTAGTGTAACTAAACTCACCATTAATGATTCTTCCTTTCCATTTGCTGTTAAATTCAAATTTATGTTAAATTAACTGAAAACAAATCACTTTGCAAAACACCATTTAATCAAATGTATGGCAGTAGGTGACGACGGCCTCCGTGGTCCCGAGGCAAGACTCTCGACTCACAATCCGAAGGTCGCGGGTTCGAACCCGGCGTGCGCAAATAAATTTTATTTGATTAATTTGTGTTATTTCACAATTTATTCATTTAAAATAATATATAGTATATTTGCGGCACGTTCCAGAGTGGAAGATACTATCAGTATCGCCCTGGTGTAAGACCACCATTCAGAATTGAAACGTTGCTTGAAATGGCTTTAGCCGTGTTTAGTGACCAGATCTGAATAGCCAGGTACTTCCCCACCTTCCTCTTCCCTATCTCCTCCCCCTCCCCACTACCTTTAGCCTCACAACATACCCCGAATGGGGATGCCATAGTCTCACTGGCTCCAGACGGGAGCAGTTGGGACTCTTGTGCGGTATTAACTGTAAAAAAAAAAAAAAGGTGCCTTAACAACAGTGCTTCTTCAATTTTTTTTCTTTAAGAAAAAAACAATGTTTTTAATGTGATTTACAGTGTTCTATATATTCAGTGTCATTGCGCTTTAAAATAATATTTGACGGTTAAATTGGTTTTGCAAGCCTACAAATTTTGTAGTTCCATTTTCATACTTTCTACTCATTTGACATACTATATATTTATATTTTAATATTATATCCTTCGTCTGAAAAGGACTTAAAGCATTATTTTTTTTTCATTCCGGAATATTGCATTAAATGATAGCAAATCACTTTGTAAAACACCGTTAAATCAAATTTGTCATTAAGTAGTTACCTTAACAACAGTGCTTCTTCGATTTTAATTTTTTTCTTTTAAGAACAAAAAATGTTTCTAAAAATGTGGTTTACTGTGTTCTATACATTCAGTGTCATTGCAAAAGACAGGAACCGCTAATAACACCATTAAACATGACAAAGAAACCTTGGTTACTGCAAGGTTAATTTACATTATTTTAAATGTTTTTTTTTCATAATTTATTTATTATTGCTTCATAAACTTGACGTTCGTAGAAACACATGTACGTATAATATGAATTATCTCTAAATAGTAATCAAAGAATTATGAATCACCTATTAAAAATAATTATATATTATTATTAATCACTGGGCAGTTCGACTAACATTAAAGGGCACCTCTAGTTTAAGGAAAAAAAAAACAATAAGGAAAATTAAAACAATAAGGAAACAAAAAAATTATGATTGCAGGAAAAATAAGGGATTTTTTCTCAGTTTGGGAGGCGGGTATGGGTACCGCTGCCCCGGGAACAATTTATTGGACAACCAAAACCCCAAATAGGTCCTCAATAGTAGGTACATACCCATAGGTCAACTCGAGTGGTTCGCTACGTTTAGTGACTTAGCATAGGTGCCGGGTTAATGGGGTGAGGTTTGTCCGGATCTTGGCGGCGGATACATCTGCCCATCAACTGCGTGTCAGGCCGGATCGGGAGAGACTGATTGAGGGAGACTTATTTGACCTCTCCATTTGATTCATACGTCCGTCACTCCTGGACACACTGAACCCCAGATTCCTTTCCACCCCTCATACCTTTTGCCTTCTCAGAACTCACTCTTCTTCCTTTTCTAAAAAGACCCCCTACACAGCATCTCTAAAGATGACGTAGGCCCTGAAGGGAATTATTTTTCTCACGAAGTGTGGAGCAAGTGTAAAAAAGGGATAAAATCGGATGTCCCGCAATAAAGTGCACTACTTCGGAACTTAATTCTACGTGATAATAGTGTCTACAAATAAAAAATATAAATATGTTTTTTTTTTAAATTCCAATATTTTTTTGCCCACAAAAAATATTTTTACTTTCTAACAATTCAGCTTCTTAACCTGAAAACTGATTAAAAATGTTGGAATTTTCGAAAAAGGTTTTTCACCTTTGAATACTTATATCTACTATCATGTAAAACCACCTCCAAGTTACTGCACTCTACCCCAGAGAGTTTTTATAATTTTATTTATTAATCTCAGGACCAAAATATTCTAAGGCCAATTTTTTAACAGCGCTTTCTTCAGTTGGACAATGTTCTAACAGACATTTTTTTTTCAAAAATAACATTTAAATGCAAAACCATTTATTTGTCTCCATTTATTTCTACATAATTAAAAAAAAGAAAAAAAAAAACATAGCTTGAGAAAATAACACACAGCAGGGGTAGAGGGTTCGTATTTAACAATTGTTCTATTCTATTACGCATTTACTAAGTTGTCCTGATGACAAATGGAAAATATCAGCGTCTGAAAAGATATTATTGTATTTTGTGCACGTCCTTCTGAGAAATGAATTTTGTGTGGAATTTGTTTTTGAGTGCGGGATGTGGAATAGTTGGTTGATCTTGTATTTTGCATTGGACAGTGGAAATTAATGTTTTCTAGAATACTTTGACATCTCATATCTCAAAACAAGGTAAACTGAATTTAGAACCCTTTTCAACTGAAGTACGAACGGTTAGCAGAATAGATATTAATATAGGAATGTAATATATAATTATCTGAATACCGTAAAATATTTTAAACGGGCTTTTGATAGACGCCATCTTACGATTGCTCTTACAACTAAAGCTGTATAATTTAAGACTTATCAAATAAGCATAAGAGTTTTATTATAAATAATGAAATGTTTTGAGATATTTTTCATAGATGGCAGAGATCTCTCAAAGGCAGATTTACTTAGCGGATATACGAAGTACAAACTTACACTGTAATATCGAGGATGTCGCTAATGTGGATTTTAGGTGATCGGACAACTCAGCATCATACAACTTTAACATCTCCTTTGAAAAGTCATTAGGGACGATAGTACCCTTTTCACACAGAGTTCGGAACGGGACGTGCCCCGCGCCACTTCAGGCCGCCGCGCAGAAAAGTCTCACAGTGAACTACGCTGTAAACCGTTATCTTACTTTCGGTCTTTACTTTTCTGCGCGGCGGCCTGAAGTGGCGCGGGGCACGTCCCGCTCCGAACTCTGCGTGTAAAGGGTACTATAGTCATTATTTTGCAATTTTACGTGTAAAATTAATAATAGCTTGTAGTATTTCGAAGTTTTTCATCGCGGTAAATTTTTAGATCGAATGCAATCTCTACAGGGAGGGGCTATTTGGGATACGGAGATATTTTTGTGAATTCACTGCGTGCGGGAATATGTGTGGAAGAACACAGGGTTTCGTTGTTATTTTCTTCCGTTTTGAAAATTCGTACAATCAGACAGACGTGTCAGGAAAATTCCTGTCATCAAATAAACCTAACTGCATTTTGTGACGTCACAAAGCTCATGACCTTGACCTTGCGTGCGCCCTGTCACACAATGTCACACTTCTCTGCACCCCTCCCCCCTTAAGGTGTGACATAATAAAAAATAAATTAAATTTATTAAATAGGTATAGGTTAGGTTCTTAGGCATATTATTTTTTTTTTTCATAACTTTTAATGACTTTTCAAAGGGGGTTTTGAAATTGCATGATTCTGAGTTGTCATGGAAACGGATTTTGTTACCAGTGGCTGTTTAGATAAGCTTGTAGGTATAATGACATCTATTCACTATTTGGATTGGAAAATTCCAAAAATTAGTCATTCTATTTACAGACAGTTACGTAATTAATAAAAAATGAAGAAATATTCCAGTATTGGCTAGGTTCCTTGATTTGCCGCCGGTCTTCGACTATTTTATCCGCTTTTTAAACATTTTCAGGTAATTTATTTAGGTAAATCATATATTTCCTTTCATGGTGAAAAACAAATTGGATGTTTTGTTTTCATAGAAAGTTTACACTGTTACCCTGATGAAGCAATTAAGCGAAACCGGAAGGCAAATTGAAATAAATTACAGTAGTTCAAAGCAGTGTTCGTTTAATTTAAAAATAGGTTATCTTGAGGGGTTACGCGCGTTTTAATCCCGCGACAAAATATCCCCGACAAAACATCCCCCAAACAAAACCTAACCTAACCTAACCTAACCTAACCTAACAATAACCATTACCCCAACCATAAGTTGACTTAGCAGGGGTGCCCGGGTTCATGGGTCAGAAGGGATGTGCTCATTATAACACATTTCTTCAGACTGATTCGTGGACAGTTCGAAAACTCGCTTATCATGGAGAGCATTAGTTTTTATGTTACCGATGGTATACCGATCTCCGTCACCGACAGCATAGACTGTTTTATCTCCCGGCTTAGAGAACTAACTTGCCAATGGTTATGCCAGTCGGGAGAGCAGTCTTGTTGTTAAATAGAATCTCTTTGAATATCAATATGTTAAACATCAATGAAGCACAATTTAGATAGCAAGCTTTATTGCTGTTAGTCTGATTGTGCTTCATTGATGTTTAAATTGATCATTGATGTTTGATTTGTTTAAATTGTTTAAATTGCTTAAATCTTAATATTTTCTCCACTTTAAAAACGATTTGAAATTTTAATTTGGTAATGTTTTTAAAATGAATAAATTGAATTGAATTGAATTGAATGGGCTGAATGGGTTTGTCATTTGACCACTTACTGCGTGGCGGGCCGGATCGTTAGGGATTGGTTGAGAGCGATCTGACCTAGACCTCTCCAGCCGGTCGTTCTCCACTCATCGTCTTGCATCACAGAGGGAGAGATAGATTCATATGCCCGCCACTCTTAGACACATTGACATCCCGATTCCTTCCCACCTTTTATACTTTTTCCTTCCCAAAACTTCCTCTCCTTCCTTTCCCTATAAAGACCATCCACACCTAATCCCCAAATATGACGTTGCCCTGAGGGAATTCTCGTTCCTCAGAGCCTTCTGTGGGGAGCTAATATTAAAAAAAATCCAAACATTAATTCATTATTAGAAGAAAAAACAAACATTTTCATTTTGAACACTTTAATTATAAACCTTAAGCATAACTAATTTTACAGACATCTTATAATAATATGGCGTATCACAAATCGTGATGATTTTATTTGAAGGTAATTCAAGGTGCAAATAGGTCTTCCACGGGCACAGCTTCAAAGAATTTTCCAATAACATTAACGATACTTTTGGTAACCTTCACCATTATCGGTGGCGACAGATCTGTGAATATTATCTTCCAATTATCATTCACGACTCTCAAGGCGGTGTCAGCTGAAAAATAAACAGATACATGTAAATATTTATCATTCCAACAATAAACAAACACTTCGGTTTGATTTTTCCAACATTCTTTTGTCGTGGTGCTAACATTCAAAGTGCTAGTTACAAATGTGAACAGTTTCAATAACATGGATGAAGAACTGTTTTACCTAAACTATAACTACACTTTTCCTTTCCTTAATTACTTGATTATTAATACATAGAACTTGCCATTCCTTCGTAGCGGTACGATTTATTTTGACGTACTATTGAAACCATTGTTTAAGTAAAAAAGAGTCTTGTGGTGACCACACCATTATTTTTCGAGACGGCCGGGCTACCGAAGTACATCGTAGCTGTGAACGGCGTAAGTAAGTAGGTAGGTAGCTAGCCGGCACCGCGCGGAATGTAGATGGCAAGTACTTAGCGGTTTGTCGATAATTGTAGTATGTATTTGGTGGCATAAAATAATGGTATGGTAGCCACAAATATAAGAGTGTACTCTTTTTCTTAAAATATAACGTAATATTAACTAAACTCATTAATGTTACTGTCTTTAAGCCCGGCTTCCAGCATTTCTACCGATTTATTACATATTTTCCTAAAATACTTAAAGTTTTATAGCTCTTAAAAAATAAATGTTATTATTGAAGATAATATCTATACATTTCCCACGCCGAAACGGCAATTATGAAATTTTCTTAAAAGACAAAAATCGCAGAGTAAGCTACGAATATTATTATCAGTACGTTTTTTTCAGTTATTTTACAAGTTATATATATAAAATAATTCGCACTTTTTTTAAAATGCCATTTTAGACATTCCTCGCGAGATTTTTTGCTATATTTGAAACGAATCGTGTTTTATTAAACATTTTCACAATTTTCGCTTAAATATTATCGTTTTTAATATTAAAGCGCTCTCTCTAACATACGTATTTACATATCTCTCTATCTTATTTTTTTGAGCGGGTATACCGCGCCTAAAATGGAAATATTCCTTTTTTTAATCAATGTAAATCAATTTTAATAATGTTATGTATTAAGTTCTGCAAGTATTTTATTTTTTTTAATTATTACGACCCCTGTTTTCTATAGCTCCTCCACAGAAAATAATTCCCCTCAAGACGTATGTTTTGGGGATGCTGGAAAAAGGAATGAGGGGTGGGTAGGAATTTGGGGGTCATTGCGTCCAGGAGTGACGGACGAAAGTTTCCATCGCTATATAATTATTATATGAGGTATTTTGTGAGGCTGAGGGTAGTGGGAAGATGAAAATGGGGTAGTACTTGGCTATTCAGATCTGGTCACTAAATACGGCTAAAGCCATTTCAAGCAACGTTTCGATTCTGAATGGTAGTCTTTCACCAGGGCGATACTGAGTGCATCTACCACTCTGAAACGCGCAACGCAACGAATATACCTACTTTTAAATTATTTTGATGACTAATTTGTGAACTAACAATACTACCGAAATACGGGCAAGTGCCAAATCGAGTAATCGATAATCATGTAAAAACTTTTGAACAATGAATATGAACAAATAAAAATAACAAATAGTAAATTATACCGCAATACGCTGGGATTTGAACCCGCCACCTTTAAATTAGCAGCCAGGGATTGATCAAACCACGGAGGCCGTAAGTTTAATTGAATTGAAAAATATAAAATAGATGTTTACCTAGTTGTTTATTTCCGTTAAACAGGTTGCTGAAATGGAACTGAGCCTTTTCAGGATTATAGGTAACTTTGTGTTTTAATATTTTCCAATGCTCCTTCCCATCTGGACCAGTGTAAGTGTCATAGTCGAGTTTGAAAACGTAGTTCAAATTAGCTGCAAAAAATATTTAAACAGTCATGTTTTAGGAACCTTTTTAAATCTGCGAAACTTGTACAATAAATTCGTAGGAATCAGCCCACTCCAAAGACGTGCTGAAATGAAATGACGGGTCGGATCTTCAAGGGTGCTCCTACGGCATATATTAAGTTGAGAGCCGATAAACACTTTCCCTTTTGCAATAATGTTTATTCTTAATTTTAAGAAAATTGATAAAGATTCTTACTGAATACTATTTTGGAATCTCCATCTCCTCTGATAGGAATGATCAGAATTTGTCCATCGACATTGTATTTCCCGCTGAAGGAACCGTTCTTAGTGTAGTTAAAGAATATTCTTTTCTTTATTGTATCTATTCTGTAAATTAAGAATTTTATAAATAAAATTAATATTCATTGACATCATGCAATAACAAGATATCGGACAATAATATTTATGATACCACGTTCAAAGAACAACACAAAAATAACACACACGGACAAGGCACCACACATCAACATTAGCAAAAAATCAAATTTACCTAACATCAACAAAACGATACACGCAAATCAACATTTAAAAAAATTCATCAATATAGATTTCATAATCACACATCATGAGACACATAAAAAAACAAAACATCGTAACCAACAAGACAACACACATGAACAAGGCATCGCATACAAACAATACACCACACGATATCAAGAAACAACAAAACACCACACAACAACCATAAAGCAAGAGTTTATTTACAAAATACAAACAAGACATCACACACCAAAAACACAAAGATATCTAAAAGAGATCAAACAAAACTGAGCTAAAGGTTGACTTACTTCAAAGCGTTGATCTTGCAAGTCTTAAGTCCAATAATGGTGGCGTTCTTAAACTTAACCTTGAGGGAAGGTTGATCGACTGTGATGTCCCCCACCAGCAGAGGGTCGATCCCCGGAACGCCTAGGTCTGGAAGACCCTTGTCCATGTACTGGAGAGCCTTCTGTGCTGTTTCCCTGAGACAGGTACCCAAATCACGGTCGGATAGACTGCATGGTTGAATGAAGGATGCTGAAATTAGATTCAAAACTTTGATATTTCGTAAACATATCTCTAACTTCCTGGTGCTCTCAAATTCTTATTTTGTAATATTTGAGTTACATCTCAGTGTGAAAGTCGTGACCTATGTTGAAATATTTCTGAAATTAACTTAATATTTTACACAATTTAATATGTAATAATTATGTACCTTTTCATTTGTTTTGTATTTTGTCTGCGTTGATTTCTATATCTGTCGCAATATTTTTAGCATCCTTTAGCATTATTATTAAATTATTTTTGTCTTGATTTTATAACAACAGTTATTACATTCCTTTCAAGAGAAAGGTACATTTCGACTGGCCTACCTATTACTGTATCTTTATTTTATTTCTTTATTTACGGACAAATAATCCATTACTTATATAACAATAACACGAATAAAAAAAAGAGATGACAATGAAAGGAAAGTACATATAAATGAAGAGCATTGAAAAATTAAAATATAAAAGAACATTTAGAAGGGCACACAAACTCCAACGGCTCGGAGGGCTTTGAAGCAAAGAATGGATGGTTACCTCGAGAGTGTTTTCTCTTGGGGTAAGAATAACCTCGTCGAATTCAATGTTTCAAAGACCCAATCATGTCTGATTACGTCTAAAAGGGATCGAAATGAAAATCTAGTCTCCTTCAACGGAAGCAATCTTCCGAACAGACCTTCCATTGATATGCTTGGTGTAACTATAAGTGACCAGCTCAGGTATGGGGGCTCCATCGAAGCCAGAGTAAGTTAGCTTCTCAAAAACTGGGCGTACTGTACAGGGCCCGCAGATACTTTAATAGTACACAACTGCTTACCCTGTACAAATCGCAAGTGCGCCCCACGGTTGAATTTGGCAGCCACCTCTGGTCTGGAGCTCCAAAATACTTGAAAAATACCCTCGACTCTGTGCAGAAACGGGCGGTCCGTTTGATAGATTCTCCCATCTTAACGAACGGGTTGCAATCTTTAGAACACACGCGTCGGGTGGGAATGCTATCCATGTTCTACCGGTATTTCAATGGAAGATGCTCTGAGGAACTAGCGTCATTGATCCCTTCGGCACCGGTGCATAGTCGGGAGACACGCCAAACGCGCGCCCAACATATGTACACGGTTGACATTTGTCACATGAGAACGGGTCGTTTTTTCGACTCGTTCTTGAGTTCAACAGCTCGGTTATGGAACGATTTGCCGGCATCTGTATTTCCTCCCTCCTACAACATGGGTCTCTTCAAGACCAATGTTCATTCCTTCCTCTCCTCAAAAAGACCCTCCACACAGCATCCCAGATGACATAGGCTTTGAGGGGAATTATTTTCCTCAAGGCCTCCTGTGTGGAGTTAATGTAAAAAAAAAAAGAAGACAGCTACACGTCAAAGCTTGAAGATGGATTTAAAAGACTTTAAAAATTATACATTTCGCATCGACTGCCAAAAGTCATTTAGGCTAACACCAAAAAATTCGATGCTTTGACTTGCGTTAACACGTCTCGACATTCTGGATAAAGGAAAATGATATCCATTATTAGTAGAACGTTGATTGAGGAACAGCAAGCCATTATTTCGGACTGCACGGGAAGGGATGTTAAACTGGATGAGTTGTAACAAATTTTGAATAAGCAAATTAGATCAGTGTCCTTTCTACGTTTTTCTAAAGAAGAAATGTTTAAAGTTTGTTCAATTTCATCATACGAGTACGTGTCCTAATAAATTTGTTACAGTAATGTGTCTGGTACACCTATTGATATTGAAACTTAAGATAACCTTTATCCTGTGACTATAAGAGCGTCTATGTATTTTCGCCCCTGTAGAAAAGACCTTTCAACATTTTTACATCAGTAAATCGAGATATATCTGTAGAAATATTCAGAATTTACCCAGGAGCCTTGATTGAGCACAATCCAATAATTTTCCTGGTGGAAAAATCATTAGGTACAGTTTTACAATTATTATGCTTTGAGATAAATCTCAGGCTATTCTTGTATTATGGCAGTCGCGAGATTGCTAGAACCCCATTTTGATGAAAACTCTACAAAGATGCTGAAAAATTTCGTTAAATTTCTTCCACCAATATATTACGGTATTGAAAATTGACGAACGGTTGCAATGTCTTTTTCATCGAAAACTGAAATTCGGATTTGAGGCCAAAATAATTAACCAAACTAGAAGTTATAATTTAATCAAAAGGTTTAGCAAATATCTAGTACGGATATGTTATATTTTATTTATTAGCGTTTCAAATTATAACATACAAGCCACTAAAAAAGTCGATTTTCTATGTTTTTAGAGACAACTTTGGCAATTATTGTGAGATAGTGATAATTATTTTAAAAACTTATTTCGCTCTATCCGCTTATATATACATATATGATGATTATAAACAGCATTTTGATGGTCTTAAATTTATCATAGAAATGACCGATTGTTACGGTTTTTACGGTGTTTTAATTTTTAATATTATATTTCGTTATATTAACATGATAGGTAAGAATAGATTATTTTTTTAAATAATAATTATTAACTCACAAAAAATTACAAAAATTCCACCCAAAATTTGAAATCTTTAACGATTCATATATTATCATTAATATATTATAAACACAAACAAATAAACTACCACATATCCGTCGTGACTATTGCCTTCTGATTAAAAAATATTTCTTCAGTTTGGTTAGATATTTCTTCAAAATTCGCAAATTCATATCAGATATTATTAGGCCTGCATTTAAGTTTTGTTGATTGTACAAGTATCTATATAATTTACCACTTTTAAGATAGAGGCGATAAATTAGTTGCACCTTGTTGAAAAACAAGGAAATGGATGTTTGAAGATCCGAGTCAGAGCAATGAGTTGTGAAAATGACGTAAAAATGTGATAATATGCTAATATATACGAGAGACGAAGATAAACACAAACCACCAGTAGTTAATTGTCAATAATCAGGAAACCGTGAAGTGAAAATATACAATGATGTTACATGATACTATAGATATATTTAAACATTATAACAATAACATAAAATATGACATTAGAAATAAACACATCATATCGATGACATTAGGAAAAGAAAGCTATAAGCGTTGCTCAAGATGGCACTGCTGTAATAGCCATTTACTACGAATTTTAGTAATTTAAAGTTACATAACTATTGAATGAAACATTGGTTACGTTTCTATATTACACTTCTTAGCAATATAGCAAAATTATATCATTAATGGTAGCCAGAGTCGGCTTGTGACTGAAACTGCCAGAAGTGCATTTCACTTTTAAAATGTACCTTGTATGTAATATAGGTGTAGCTAGTTAATTAATGGGGGTGCTGCAATTCATTCACTCCATTAGGCTACATTTGTAAAATAAATGAAGTCCCGTCAGAATTCGCAAAATGATCTCTTGAGTAAAAGACGCAATTCATCGCTGAAAATCTCGCGAAACAGTTTAAATTGACCGCATACGATTGCCAATGTGTGAATGTTAGAGCTCTAAAATTGTTTATTAGTATTCTTAAACGAATACATTCCAGACGCATTTAATTAAAGGTTGATCGAAGTGGTGGAAAATTCACTTGCCTTCAAGGATCGCGCATGCGTCGCTAGTGCACGGGATGAGTTGTGCATCTGAACTGCTTCAACATGTGATTTGCCGTGACGAGTGAAATCTGTCTCGCTCATGTCACCGTTTTAGTCAGCCGAAAATGCCTGCCGCTCGTTGCGGTCCCCGTAGAAGGGTAAAACAAAGTTTTGTGCATATCGGAATATGCACGCCTCGTTTACATTTGCGGAATTTTGTAGATGCTCAAATAATATCCCGTTGGGAATTAGGGATGGAGAGTACATTCTTACTGTGTCCCAGTCATCGATATATTTTAAGTTATGTGAAGGCTGACGACAAGCAGTGCAATTCACAAATGCACATTTACTTATATAGAAGCAATCAGTACATTTTGTACAGTGATCAGACAATTTACAGATATTAAGTAATATTTCATGGTGAGTCTCTATGACGTATTTCTTTGTAGTATCTTATTTACGGTATGTATATTTAGTGACTAGAAAAACTGTGGTGGCTGTGTTATGTGGAAAGAATGACCGAGTATCAAGCACTAAAGTCCCTGCTGAACTCAAGACCGATAGGGCGAAGGCGCCTGGGAAGGCCAAGATTAAGATGGAGCGACATCGTCCTCAAAGACATATCTATCTTTAAGACATATCGTCCTCAAAGACATGTCTACCTTGGAGCTTCTAAACTGGAGAGAGCTGACACAAAACCGTGTGAAGAGCACGATTGATTGGCGAATTAGTTACATAACCAGAAACCGCCTCTGATGATAGTTACATTATAAAATGGTTATGTAATATCACACTAAATTAAAAATTTGCAATAGTAGATAATAATCATTAGTGAATATATCGCACGATATTCAAATTTTATACAGGCATTAACATCTCTATGAAGTCAACGAACGATAAAAATATGTAAAAATTTTGACGTTCAAGTTTTATTTCTTTGGATGGTTTTAATGGTTTTCAATAATGAAATTTCACGGTGAAAGAGTTTCTATTTTAACGAGTTTTCAAGAAATGATTTCAAGGTTATGCCACTCCGTTTATATTATGTAACTGTTCATCCAAAGGATGTTGATATTGGAAACTTGTTATTTATATTATTTATAACAAGGTTTTTATTACAAAAACGGCTTAAATTTATTATTAAATCATCTTGTGCGCTTTAGATTATGCCAATAAAGTCAATATTTTTTAATGAAACATATATTGCTTTAGCAGAAATGATGTTTTTTATACTTTACTTTACTTTATTTGCTTTTTTTACCCACTAATTTATTTCAATTATTACATTACGGCGATACATTTAAAAAGCAAATAACATTCAGATAAAATTGTACAGTAACCACTGGAGTACTTTTTGCCACAATATGGCACTATTTAAAATACCCCGGATTGCTTTGCTGCCAATTTTGGCAAATATTCCGTCGATTCTTTAAAATTTAAAAAAAAATATTTTTTAATATTCCCGCGGTTAGAAGAGCCTACATTGGTTAATAATCAATAGGTATCACTGTCCTTTGGTTTTTTGGAATATTCACCTTTACAAAAATTCAATGAACAAAAATTTCTCCATACAAAAATAAAGCGGTGGCTGTCAGAATGCTTGCGTATGAAATGTATACACAATGATTTATTGAATTTTTCTAACATATTTGTATAACGATGTTATAATGATTGTATTTTCCTTATATTCAACGTATTTAAATACCGTGAGAACACAACGAAAATTTGGAATGCACAATTTTTCGAGTGACTTTTGTAAGGTTACTGCCTAATTCAGAATTGAAACGTTGCTTGAAATGGCTTTAGCCATCGTGTTTGGTGACCAGATCTGAATAGCCAGGTACTTCCTACCTTCCTCTTCCTCATCTTCTTCCCCTCCCCACTACCTTGAGTCTCACAACATACCCCAATTGGGGATGCCATAGTCTCACTGGCTCCAGACGGGAGCCGTTGGGACTCTTGTGCGATATTCATGTAAGAAAAAAAAGTAGATTTGCTGAATCGGATGTGTTTGAAAATGAATTATTTTCAATAAATAATGCAATAATCGAGTTAATTGGTATTGTGGATTAATGATCATGAATGCATGTGTCTGACGTAATGCAGTTATTTTTGGCGAGTACGATAAAAATTCCATTTTTTGTGATGAAATATTGACGTTTCTCGACCAAAATTTGTGACAAAAGTTTTTATTAACGAAAAATTAAAACACTTGACAACGCATCAAAATTCAGTTCTATTACATATATTTGTATATGTGATCATGAATTAGACCACTTAAAAGAAACTTTATAGAAAATATTTAATGTGGACGCAAAATTCAACTTCCTACGCGAGTTTATACCTACCTAGAAAAGCCAGAGAATATTTCTGATTATGATTTTTTAACAATTTTTTTTTTATAAATCCTAAAAATATGGGATGATTATTTAAATATAAGTAAATTCATTGGCTATATAGCACTGTATTCGGTTTATGTGTCTCCGCATTAAAATTTCGAGGTATGATTTTTCAATTTGGGCGAAAAATATTTAAAATGATCACCAAAAAATAACAATCAATCCGAGGCAAAAGTTTTTAAATTGGTCCAGTGGATAACTTACTAATAACAATTTACTGAGTTTATGTTTAGGTCAATACGTTTTATGTCTTGTCAACTTGATATTAGTCCCTATATAGGTAGATTGCCTGTTCGTTCTCAAATGCTCCAATTATGCGTGTTTTATTATTCTGTAATTTTTTTTTCAATTAATCTATTAAGTACGTTATAAAACAGATACTCACATTTTAAAGTGACATTATTTAACAATGTTGAACCTAAATTATAAACAAGTTTATCTCGCTAATCATCTTATCTAGGTTACTGATTTAACCCTCGCGCGTATTGTTATATAAGACAGGTAACCTTCAATCATCGAATCACTATTAATGCAATTACAGCTCACAACGGGTTAAGTGTTAAGAATGACATAATTCAAAAACTAACTAACCTAACATTTATCTGTCAATAGAAGTACCTACATAGTTAGATATGATATACCTAACTAACTACCTTTTACATTGGCAATATAATAATAACTATTATGAAATTAAATGAAACTAATGAACAATAAATAAATATTATGAAATTTTATTATTTTAACATAATTACCAATGTAATTGTAGGTAAGTGTGTGTGTCTTTTTGGGTCTTAATGTGATAAACCTCAATATTTAAAGGAACCTTTTTTTTAAGACTAATATAAATATAAAGTGAAATATCCTCCACTCAGAAATACAACATTTAAACTTTTTTATAAAAAGATTCCTTCTATATTATTTTAACTCCTAAATGCATGACTTTTTAGATTTATTTTATTATTAATATGTGTGCTCAGATGACAAGAAGAATTTCATTTCCTATTTTTCATCAAAACCCCTTTTCTTTCAAAAATTTAAAAATTTTAACACTCGCCGGCACAAAAACAACAAAAAAGTTTTGAAAATTATTGATTCATGACATTTTGTAAGTTTTGGCAAATAATAATAATTAATAATTTGAAAAATGTAAAAAAAATTATAAGCATTTTCTACATTTTGCTATATTGTGATATTTTGATAAACATATTCGTAGAAGATAACTTAAATTTGTAACATATCTGAAAATGATAACATTATATTTTTAAATTAATATGTTAAAAAAACATACCACAGAGGCATTTAAAAAGAAAAATTTAAATTAAAGAAAAATTCGAAAAACTGCAGGAATTTAGTGTATCAATTTGAATATATATTTTCAATTAAAATTATATTAGAATGTTGCGATATTCCAAATTAAATAATTTGTTGGCCCATTTATAGGCAAAAATATTAATGTATATTAGTTTTTTACGCAGGTGAATTGAGACTTGTAAGAATATTAAATAAATTGTTTATTTACAAAACGAGACCGGTTCAAAAAAGTTTTTCTTCCTTTCATGACTTTTATGATTAAATATAAAAAAATAGTTATAACAAAAAGCTTTCATAAGTTTATTAGTAACTTACGTAATTTTTGGGCATCTCCAAAAGTAAAAAATGCGCACAGCGTTATTCCGAAAAAAACAGAAATTTTCACTTTTCCGGTCGACATTTTGGAGCCGGCTACTGGATTCGTTGACG
Organism: Glyphotaelius pellucidus; assembly: GCA_936435175.1. Taxonomy (NCBI): domain Eukaryota; kingdom Metazoa; phylum Arthropoda; class Insecta; order Trichoptera; family Limnephilidae; genus Glyphotaelius; species Glyphotaelius pellucidus. The sequence goes on along the minus strand of OW386550.1, from coordinate 28,628,756 downwards.
CAACTAAAATTGTGGTTAATTCGGCTGGCGACGGTTTATATGGCGAAAGGGAAACCAAATATTCTTAGTTCTTGCTTAATGTTGATAGTTTGGAAAACAAGTTTTGAGTAAACGAAACTAAACTGAAGGAATACGGTGTAAATAATATTTACAATGTTTTTGATATAAATCTTCACTAGTCGGGTTGTTTCACAGAATTTCAACAATTTATCTAATTTCAAAGTTAATTTTCATGTCTGTAAAGGTTCTTTCAAGTTCTGTTATTGTTTCAGTTTTATAAAGTAACTGGCCCACAATGATATATATTCGAAATTTGAGTCCCGAGTCTTTGGTGCTGAGTCACATGCTTTAACTATGTGTGTATTTTTTTATTTCAATGCACGCTGTCTGTACTACTACTTTTGTTTAGAAAAAAACGTAACCGCTAAAGAAAAAAAATATATGATCAGTTTGTTACCGTAAAAGTCATTCCCTCACATTTTCCCTTAGTCCAATAATATTTACTAAAAAGCCTGTTCATCTCAAATTAAACAATATTTTTATTAATTAAATATTGCAAATATTTTAAAAAAGATAGTGTTATTGTATATCAAAACTTTTACTGCACAACGACAAATTTATAAAAAAAGAAAATTCGATTTTAAATATGTCTCGCCAAATAAAATCAGTCCCTCACCGTATAACAGATATTCGATTTCTAAACGTATCGAACGATATTTAAGAACGCAACCTTAAGTTTTTAGAACCTGGCAACACTCTCAACTTTTTCAACATGGCGATTTCTTCTTAACTGTAGGTGTATAGTTAAGGAGGGGTTGTTTCAAAAAATTTGATGCATTCATCAAATATTTGAAGTTAATTTTCACGTTCTGCGTAAGTTCTATTCAAGTTCTGTTATTACATGATTATAGACCAGTTGATTCACAAAACTGAAATCATCACAGAACTTGAATAGAACTTACGCAGAACGTGAAAATTAACTTCAAATATTTGATGAATCCATCAAATTTTTTGAAACAACCCGTCCTAAGAGTTACATTTATGGCGGTCATTCCCTCGCGTTAAGTATATGTATAAGGTACTTTAGTATATATGTATATGTTTTGTTGTTTTTATGAGTTTTTGGGAGTAAAATGCATATTCGAAATGTTAAAAGCGAATTGAGGTTTTGTGCCGCTGTTTTTGTAGCTATAGTTAAAATTCATCGTTCCCTCACGGTATTTAGGAGTTAAGGATGACGGTGGTATGAGTATATACATACAAATACGTATGTATGTATTATATACAAAAAAATGGAAGACCAATACTCCTAAATAAATTTCTTATAGCTACATTTTTGATTTCTGCAAAAAAAAACAATTTTTACATAAAAAAGTGTTTCGTATCTTAAATTTCGAAATTTGATGAGAAATAACCATATAACATAATCTGAATAAAACTTTCATAGAACTTGAAAATTAACTTTCTAAATTGATGAATTGTTTAAATTTTGCTAATCAACAACTCCGGATGGATTGTTTGTATTTTTTTTTAAATAATTATATTTAATTATGTGTATTTCCTGTAATATGTAGACATCTTCTCAACTTGAAATACATTTTACTTATTAATTACCTACGATTAAACATTTTAAACGTGCCTCTTTAAGTTAAGTTGTTTAAATATATTATGTAAATATATTTTTTCATTGTTGCAATATTGTAATATTTAAATATTGTAGTATTTATTGTTTGATTTCTTATCTGCACTACTACATAATGTCTTTCTCAACTTCTGTTTTCTATTTCTAGCTGTTTTACAAGCTCACTAGAGCTGTCTTTTTCAAGTTGTAGGTATACCTGATACTATGTTATATTATCTAAAAGCAGAAAAGCGTTAATATTATAAATAAATAATGAATATAGAATAAATATATAAATAAATTCAGTTTGAGCACTACCGTTATTTTTAACTTCAGTTCAAAAATTATCATAATTATTTTAGCATTTATATGGAGTGTAAAGGTCTTGGCAGCGAATGCGTTTGCCTGATGATTTGTCCACCAAATGACCGGAATCTCTCGACCTACTGCCTTGCACCGCCGTGGGTCACTCGTGTACACACTGACCCACGGATTCCTAACCACCATTTATACCCTTTTCCTTCCCAGAACTTACTCTTTTTCCTTTCTTTAAAAGACTCTCCACACAGTATTCCCAAAGATGGCATGAAAAACCTCTAAATTATCCACAATGCTGATTTTATAAGATCCTATGGTATGAGACGGTTCATATTTTCATTGCTCTATAAAAGTACTTACTAAAAATAAAAATCAGTGACGAAGAAGATAACATTAATAATCTAAACGAAAATATGAAACGGAACAAGACACAGAAAAATAAAAAATAACGGTCAGCTTGGGTCCTACCCGGGCGTTGCATGTTTGATCCGCGGCTGGATAGGTCCTCAATCACATTAATTGAACATTAATTGAAAAGGCGAGAAATATTATTACTGTCATAATTGAGCCCTTTTGCGAAAAAACAGCTTTGTGTTCTGGCTGTCAATGCCTGGGGTAGAAGGGCGCGACAGCTAAATGATACTAGGCCGAGAGATTTGGGTGGGCGAGTAGGTGTTTACACGTAATTTTTAATTTGGTACCTACAAATGTATAGATATTATCTTCAAAAACAAAATAAATTATTTTAGGAACTTAAAAACTTAATGTGTTCAAGAGATATATATTATAAATCGATAGTCATTCAAGATGCGGTTGTTTAAACATTTCACATTCATCACAGACACACTGAAAGTCAAACGAATTTATATGTAATGTGTTAATTCAATTAATAGACAAAAAGTTTTATGTATTTTAATCAATTTGTTCGTAAGCTTTGATTACAATAAAAGTAACGCCATTTTTCTATAAATAATCAGGATCATTTTCTTTAGTGATTGGACAAAACTGCTACATGTTTTCATTGGTGATTGAAAAAACAATGCTTTTTTATTTTCATTAGTGATTGGACAAAACTGCTAGGCATTTTCATTAATGATTGGACAAAATTTCTATACATTTTCGGTAGAGATTGGACAAAACTGCTCTAGATTTTCAGTAGTGATTGGACAAAACTGCTGTTAATTTTCATTAGTGATTGGACAAAACTGCTATTTATTTATTTATTGTTTCTTTAAACTGTAGGTAAAATGTTTACAATGCAATTAGCATTCTCACTAGGACAAGCCTGTGTTGAGGTTAACAATTCTACAAATTGACAAAATAACACATGTACAGATATTGAAAGAACAATATTGTCGTATTTCTTACAGATTGAGATTATGGGTACCTACTAAACTGCTGGCGCTAGGTAGTACATTAATGTAAACATGTAAACTTTTAGGGTGACCATAGTTTTGAGAACTGATTAAAAAAAATAAAAAATAAAAGTTTTTTGTTTTTTTGTTTTAACGATTAAGTTGTAAATAATAAAAATATGTTTATAATATAATATGTTAAATTTGCCAAGAGAAATTTAATATTAATTTAGCTTATTATTACTGTTCGCGCAATTTTATATGGGATTGGTTGGGTATTGCATTCGCGGACTTGATGGGTAGATATGTCAAAATCCTGAATTTATCCCACCTACCTAATCTTTCCCTCCTAAATGTCACCATAAAAATTGTTGCAAAAAGTACTAAACTTTGGAGAGGTGACAGTGTGATTTGCTGCTCAGTACAAAATAACATCTCAGACAGGGCGCATGTATTGTAACCTCTTGTTATAAGGTTATTGCAAATTTTTAAACAGTGAGAAGTGTACACCAAAACTGGAGATCAGCGAGGCCCCATCTGCAACGGTGAGTCCTATTTTCCTTATTCCAATCTGGGCTTATCTAATTTTCCAAAAGCCCAGATCTGAACTATCGACTGACTATCCATCGGGTTTTGCGAGTGTATGCTATCTAATCGTCCCGTATAACTTAGCGATTTCACGTAGTTTCGGGACTGGTCCTTCGAGGGCTGCATAGGCTTTGCTTTGCAGCATCTACCGCCAATTAACAGTGGAGTCGCAGTTTCGCGACACCAATTACTATAAACATAATCATTTAGCTAATAATTTAGAAAAGACAAAGTAGAAAAAATCAATTGGCAATCCTCGGCTATACATTTTCATTAGTGATTGGACAAAACTGATAAGCATTTTCATTGTTGATTGGACTCTTTACGTTTTCAATAGTGATTGAACAAATCTGTTACATATTTTTATTAGTGATTGAACAATAATACTATACATTTTCATCAGTAATTGGACAAAACTGCTATACATTTTCAGCCAATCAACTCTTTTCAATTAAAAAAAGTTCGAAAGCCATAAAATTGTGGTTTTCGTTTGACATTTTGACTGCAATTTTTAATTCTAGTTGGGAGTTGTCTCGGACTCTAATGGCGCGGTGTGCGGATTCCGTGGTCAGGACTGATGATTTTACATGACTTATAATCTTTTAACATTACTAACGAATACCTAAAATTACAGTGTAATAATATTTTCAATGTGAATTATTTTAATATTAATTATCTTTAATAAACTATAATTGCTTCTTAATAATCAGATAATATAATGAAATAATCTATGCGTTGATTATACGTGTGCATTAATTAGTTATTTACAACGGGATATAATTATATTTTATTTAATTGTAGCATTTTCTCTGTGGGTGCAGTATTCTGAATCAGATGAATATTTATTGTATGCGAATGAATATAGATTTATTGTCATTTTGTTTGGTACAGTCTTTACAGGGTTGACACGAATAAGTAGCCCAAGTGATAAATAACTTATTAAAAAAATAAATATTGTTTTTTTTTAGTATTAGCTCCACTAATACAAGGTTCTAATACGAGTTACTCTCTAAAGTTTCCGTTTAAAAGTTTGAAAAGACGAATTTTCGTAATCTTTTAACAATGTTTAATTTATTGTTATCAAGTTTAATTTGTAGAACTCTATTTTAATTTTTTTATTTCTTTTATAATGTTCTCTAGACTTTATGTCCGGGTTAAGTCTTCCCCACAGGAAAAATTTAACCCTTCCACACACTTTTCCACAAATGATCATCTAGTCAATCCACGCGATGTAATTGCATTGTATAAGTATAATAAATTCAAAACTATACAAGAAAAACACGTCAACCTACCAAAGACCATATGGGAAAATACTTCACCGACTCCAGATATTTTCATATCAGAGAGTTCGGCTCAATAGAACTCCTAACTGAACCGATAAATCCTACTGAACCCTCAATATAAATATTTAAAAAATCTTTCATAATCCTACATGTGTTTAATATGACTGATTTTGCATCTTTATATAAATATTCTTTGATAAATCTAATAAGCCTAAATTTTTAATTAGAGAGCTAGGTATAATGCCAGTAGCCGAAATAACAAATGGTAATATTTTTATAGTCCGAGAACGCCAAATTCTTTTAATCTCATTTCCTAAATCTGTATATTTTCTAATTTTTTCAGAAACAGATTTTTGAATATTACAGGAATTTGGAATAGCGACATCAATGATATAAGTTATTTTTTTAAATTTTGTCATGTAAAACTATATCGGGTCTATTATGACGAATCGTTCTGTCTGTTAGTAAAGTTTTATCATAATATATTTTATAAAATTCATTTTCTAAAAACGAATTTGGTTCGTATTCATAATATGGTACAACATTATGGCAGTCAATCAATTTATGTTTAATTACCAAACTTTGATGAATTATTTTTAAAACCTGATAACAGTTTGATAACAGTTTGATAACAGTTTGATAAACAGTTTGATAATGCCTTCAGAAGGCGAAACAGCTGTCACGTGTAATAATAATTACCTAGCAGAACTTGTGTATAAATAAACTGTTTTTATAAATTGAATAATAATATTATTGAATATAGAAAAGAAAAATAAAAAAAAACAGTGTTTGATTTTTAGGTTCAATATTAATAATTAAAATAATAGTGTTTTTATTCCTTCCAGGATGTGGGGGGGATAGTGCAATCCCACACTTCCCATATAATTATATTGTGTTAATTATTTTAGGTTGTCATATTTTAACGCAAATTATTTAAATAGGACGTGGCCCTAGCTTGAAATCGCACTACGGAAATGTTACTAGAACCTTGTGCAATGAATTATTATGCCCTAGCATATTTATGATTCTATTCTATGTTGCATATTTATGATTCTATTTGCATGTTTAGGTATGTTCTAAAATGGTCATATTTAAATATCTTTGTAATATGTTCAATTAAAATACTTAACCTTTAACTCCTCATATTTCAGGACAATGTAAAGTGAAATTATAACCCTATCCAAATGAAGTGACCCGTTAAAAATCATTGTAGGATTTGTGAAGCTGCAGATATTTATTAAAAACAATTGCCTCAGAATCATTGCCTTTCAAAAGAAAAAAATTAACCATCGAATGCTAGTAAACTTGAAAAATTACTACGTCTCTCTAAAGAAATTATACAATTTCACACAACGTTAAATTTTTTTTAATGTTTTTATGCCCATACTCAATCTTATTCTTCCTCTGGTTTCCTTTTCTTATCGGAGGATGGCTATCACCGAGTACATCTTCAAACAGCAGTCTGAAACCCGGAACAATTCAGCCGAACTGCACCCGTACCAGTCTCACAGGTTTGCAGTTTAATATTTCATTAATACCTTTTCTAAACCATGGCCACTAGACTCAAATTATGGTGGAATACAAAAATGGCGTACATAAAAATGCCATGATGTTTTTGTGTATAACCGTTTTACGGAGAACGTGAAAAATAAATAAACACAAAAATAATTTATACTCACGAACAATTTTTTTATGTTTATCATCCTAATTAAAATATTAGTTTCGGCAACTGTCACACGGTTGCCATTCCTACGCGTCGCGACGGGATCACGGGATCACGTGATACGCGCGTTGTTTCGTGTGTTACCGTACTGCTGAAACGAGACGGAGTGCTTATCACGTGACCCGCTAGGCTATACCCGACTGCTCAGTTGCATCGTATGGTGGAAAAATATTTCTATGATTTTTAAATAAAAAAAATTTCATCCGACAGCAAAAGACGTGTACATAATTACTCCTTGTATGCCCAGGGATTGCAAATTAAAATTTTTGGGTTATTCGGAATTTACGTGCTGTCAGTGCTGTTACACCTGTGTATAAACATAGCTTCGTAAAATAATTTAAATTAAATTAATTTTTATTTTCAAAATTCGAACTGAAAAGAATGAAATCAAATCAAACAAGCGATAAAGTAGGTACCAAAACTGTTATGATTTTAGGTTTTCACGGCCAAAAGTATTTTTGTTATTTATTTTTGGGGTGTTATGCCGTATTGCGCTAATTCTTTCTTTAGCCAGAGAAGGAGGTAACGCAAAACGGCATAACATCCCAAAAATAAATAACGAGAAAAAGGTACCAAAACTATTTTATTTTAATAATTAATAATAAAAAATCTGTATTTGAAACATGTATTTCTTTTGCCTGTATCTTTTACAGATCTAAATCTGAACATTGATTTTAAAAATTAACTGACGGTGTTTATTCGAATGGTAAATTTCAAAATTTAATTAAATGAAGACATTATGAGCGAAACTCAATCGAAAATCTGGAAACAGAAAAATCAGAAAAAGATATTGGCACCTCTGGGACTCGAACCCAGGAGTCCCAGAGGTGCCAATATCTTTTTCTGATTTTTCTGTTTCCAGATTTTCGATTGAGTTTCGCTCATAATGTCTTCATTTAATTAAATATTACAGTTTGAGGTTTTACTCATAAAGTTAAAATAATAAATAATAATTTCAAAATTCTCTGATTATTTTTTGATGTACTATGTATGATCCTTAGGCAAGTATTTTGTAAATACTTTCGGCTTCACGAATCCTACTATTGCAATATCCCGTGATTTTTCACGGGCTAATATGTCAGGGCCGTAGCCAAAGTTGAATAAGAAAGGGCAGCGGTAATTACAGGTAGGGTGCAAGTTAAAATGTAACTTGAACTGATCTGGTGAATCGATTTTCGTCGTACATGTATGAGGCAATACTTAATTGGATGATCAAAACATTTAGTTATTTAACAATGATAAATGATTACCTTGTGTTCCTTCACCAGGTAGATAACAAGTATTTGTACACAAGGTAACTCTTGATCATTGTTGACAATGAACTTCAGAAAAGTAACTGCAGCATCAATGGCTTTTCATTTATTAAGGTTTATATTAGGTACCATATTATACCAAACATAGTTTGAAATTAGAGAATAAAATCAAAATTAAAAATAATAAAAAGCCCTTCCTTAAAACAATCGAATTCTTCGAATCGACAAAACATTAAAAATACGAAGTACGTCATTTAGATCAACTGGACTAAGTTCTTTTCTTTTCAAAGGCTAGAAACACCATGCCTGCCATTCTTTCGTGACCCATTGACAGCCTCTGAGACATATTGATTGCAGTCAATGTTGAAAACGTAGATTCGCACACAACAGTGCTGCAGCCTATTGTCGCCACAGATGCAAAAAGTTCATACGTATCTCTAAACACCTCGCTGCCTGCACAAAACTTGCATTGTGCTTTCCGTTTTATCCTCGCATATTTATCCAACCATATCAAACTCTGAACAAACAGTTTTTTAGTACATTATCATAGTCGATGGTATATCTTAAGGTAGGCCCCAGGTATTTTAAGGTAGGGCATTGCTCTTTAATGCCCCCTCCAGCTACGGCCCTGTAATATGTTAAATAAAACAGTTTTATTTTGAATATTTTATTTATTTATTAGATTCATCTACCTACCTATTTGTAAGGTTTATCAAACTTAACAATTGAATTGCAGTTATTTTTACAAAATAGATTCATAATAAACATAATTTTATATCGACATATTTAGTACAGCTGTAATCACACGGCCAACACCATATGTAATTACTGTATTTTTACTCGAGAGGGAAAAGTTCTTCGTATGGTATTTGACTGTAGAACTGGTTGAAGATGACAAACATTTTCTTCTGCATAACTTTTATTGAAGGCCCTTCAATGTCCTTCAATATCAAGCGCCAGTTTTCATTCAGGATTCTGTTCATTGTATCACCTGGAAATTTTGGAAACACATTTTAAAACACCTCAACCCAATGACGTTATTTATATCTTTACTTCTATAGTAATATTTTATAAACGCGAAACTACGTGGGTATGTTTGTTACGATTTAAGGCATAAAACAATAAATGATTTTTAAATTCTTTCCTCAATAGAAAGCTACATTATATGCGAGTAATAAAAGCTGTATATAATGATAAGCTCTGGCGTTATGAAGTAATAAATATTAATATATTACATTTATTGAACGTTTTCTGTCGCTAACAAAAGCGATTTATTGCTAACTTGAGAAAACAAATCGTTGCCGTGGAAACGATGTCATATTTGCAGGAAATTTTATTTCAGGCGTCGTAGTTAATATCTATCTATCTATATAAATAAAAATGAATCTCCGAAATATTTGTACGTGCATATATTCCGAACGACTGCACCAAATTGAGTTTTTTTTTTACTACTGGGGAGCTCTGTCATTATGAAATTTAGGTGGCACGCAAGCTGTTTGAAAACTGAATGTACCGGGAATTAATGTATCAAAAGCGGGAGGGTGGCAGGGGGGAGGGGGGGCAGGGGTGAGGGGGTAGAGGGATGGAGGGAGGGGGGGGGGAGATAACTGATAAGTGCAAGCGCTATAGTAATTTTCCCCTAATACCATGCGAGCGAAGCCGCGAGAAAAAGCTAGTATATAATTTACCGCTAGTATATAATTTTTGGTAAAAATCTCTAAGTGGTAAGCAAAAACCAGGCAATTCAATTGTACTGGATTTCGTAGTTTTAGAACTAAATTGCCACGCGTCGAGTAAGGTCGTGTCCTACCAGTAGGTAAATTGCATTTAAAAAACCGCCAAAATGCCTAGTAAAAGCAAGGAATAACATTTCATTCCTAAATAGCTTCTGAAACCTAAAGACTTCGTAAATCTACCTTCGGTCACCCTCGGCATGACCATGTGATCCGAAGAGCCCATAGAAAGAATACTATGGTAAATTATGTACTAGATCATAGGTTCTGAACCTTATTTTGCCCACGCAGGGAGTACCATCATGTCAAATCTTAATAATAATAACAATAGTACGTGATAAGCGTGTTTTTTTGGCTTTTTTAGTCCATATTTTTTTTACCTGTCCCCGCCCTCACTGTGCAATCTCAATGCCCCCTAACTTTCTCTGGGTCTTCTACTGCCCCCTGAAAATCTCAATCGTCCACGTTGAGAACCTATGTGTGAGATCACGGACTATTATGATAAGGGATGTGCTCATTGTGACACATTTCTTTAGACTGATTCTTGGATGGTTTGAAAACTCGATTATCGTGGAAAGTATTAGATTCTGTGTTCCCGATGGTCATCTCCACGTCATGTCATCTCGGCAGCATAAACTGTTTTATCTCCCGGTTTGCATAACTAACTTGCCAATGGTCATGCCAGTCATCAATTTAACAGTAATCTTAACAAGCAAGGCACACTAAGTCATTATTGACTGGTAAAACCCAATAAGTCAGATTCATTTTTTTGTAAATGTTTGATTAAAAGTTTCTGTTATTGCTATCAACTAATATTGTGTATTGATAAGGTACTCAAGGGTTCATTCTAAATTATTGTAAAATATAAAAAAAAAAAATATTTTGGAGATTTTCATCCACTTATTTACAGCCTTTCCAAAATTGCTAAATATTTAAATGCGATTATATCTGGATTGTGTTTTAGTGACTTAGTGGACTTTGCTAGTAGACCGACGATTTACTCTCTTTTAAAAATACTTTAACATTTTATTTTTGCATTTTTTTTAAACGAATAAATTAAATTGATATATTACAGTGTAGGAGGAACCTGGTGGTAGTCGCCAAGATACAGGATTTTCCAATAAAAGGTGTTATGATGATGATTAATTTTTTATCGAGAGATGATTAATAATTTTTTATGGCTGGAATTGGATGGTATTGATCTGGACAACATTTGCTTTCAACAAGACGGCGCTACGTGCCACACAAGCAACGAAACCATTGATCTTTTAGGTGATCACAATTGGCCACTGAGATCTTGTGATTTAACACCTTGCGACTTCTTCCTTTGAGGCCACGTGAAAGAGAAGGTCTACGTCAACAGCCTATCGTCGATTCAAGACCTCAAAGATGGAATTCGTGAAGCTATCGAGGACATAGGGCAGCCACTTTACGATTTGGTTATGGAAGATTTCATGAAAAGGATATGATCCTGTAAGCGTGGTCGTGGTGATCATTTGCCTGATGTTATTTTTAACTGTTAACGGCATACCTTCTTCTTTATAATGAAATATACATTCGATCATTTATATAAAAAAATGGCATTTTTCTTTGAATGTCAAAATAACACCTCTTATTGGAAAACCCTCTACTTAAATCGTCGAGTATCGGATACTTATGGTATCCCCAAGGAAGAAGGGCAATTGTTTGCAGTAATCAAAATGAAATGATGTGTGATGTGGTCTTACCTAAAACCTTGTCGTTACCGAAAAGTCCATCCATGCGGATGATCATGTTGTCCATTTCTTGGTTGGTTGTTGAATCCTTCAGGACAATGTGATCCTTTCCGTCCTTCCCCTTCTTCAGGTCCCAGTCCCACGTTACCCTAATCCTGTAGTTCACTTCAATTATAAAATACAATTAATTAGTATCTTTGACCAATACCACAAACGAACAAAGGAATCACAAAATTTGGAAAGATATGCAAATACTGTACAGGGTACGCAGATTCTTTAAAAGTACACAACTGTTACATTGTACAAATCGCAAGTGCACCCCACGGTTGAATTCAGCAGCCACATCTGGTCTGGGGCTCCCAAATATCTGAAAAACCGTCGACTCTGTAGAAACGGGTGGTCACAACTTAACGGATTGCAATATTTTAAGCACAGGCGTCGGGTGAGAATGCTATCCTTGTTCTACCGATAATTCAATGGAAGATGCTCCGAGGAACTAGTGTCATTAATCCCCTCGGCACCGGTGCATAGCCGGGAAACACGCTAAACGCGCGCCCAGCTTAGGTACACGGTTGACATTTGTCACATGAGAACGGGTCGCTTCTTCGACTCGTTCTTGAGTTCAACAGCTCGGCTGTGAAACGATTTGCCGGCCTCTGTGTTTCCTCCTTCCTACAACATGGGTCTCTTCAAGACTAATGTTCATTCCTTCCTCTCTTCAAAGACCCCCCACACAGCATCTCAGACAAGAGCCTTGAGGAAAATTATTTTCCACAGGGGATTTTTGTTATTTATTTTTGGGGTGTTATGCCGTGTTTCGCTACCTCCTTCTTTAGCCAACGTTTCGGACAGCGTTACAGTGTCCATCATCAGGGCAGATGAAACGTTGGCTAAAGAAGGAGGTAGCGAAACACGGCATAACACCCCAAAAATAAATAACAAAAATATTTTTGGCCGTGAAAACCTAAAAACATACCTTCCACAGGGGAGTTTCAAATTTTTTTTTTTTTTTAATTGTACAACAGATAAATAATCCAATTACCGTACAATTTTCTCATTTTGACAATCTTAACACCTAAGAAGATGATCATTATACAAAAAAATCTTAAGGCTATCTAAAGAAGAGTTGTATACATCTAGTGTTTTTGATATTTCATTCAACAGTACCATTCCTTTTGTTATGCTATGCTGTGCTAGAACATCTGTTCTGCCGTAATTTCCACTGTGTGAAGTAAATGTAAAAACAAAACAAAAACAAAAAAATTAGCACACGGACATTGCATGGCACACATCACAGCATTCCCAAAGAAGAGCGGCTAGTAGTCAATATTTAATAATATTTTTCGCTTATTTTATAATGGTGTAATGGTGGAAGTAGAAGGAATTCATTTTAAATAAAAATTCCACTTTAAAGTTACACTGCTACATGTATAAGTTGGTGGCGTAAACTTTTGGCGTAGCTTTATATTTTAATCTGGCAACCACATCTACTATCGTTACGTCATAGACGACAGTGCCCTCCTTTTAGCCAACTTACAAGTGTAACACTGTTCATCCAGTTTACTAGAATTAACAAATTCACAAATTTATCTCATAATTTCATTCATAACTTCAAGCAAGGTCCGGTGCATGTCAGTTAGTAAAAAATATTATATTTAATTAACTTAAAGAACTTGCTGACCTTCTCAATACGAATTTTATCGAAAGAAGATAAATCTGTCATTATACCTTCTTAAGTACGAAAAAAATAACACATAAACAAGCTATGCACTATGCAAATTAGATTTATATTTCATTATTATGGTATGTTTTTTAAGTGGTCTTTGAGCCACCTAAAAATAAAAAGAAGTTTATTTACCTGGAAAGCTAAATCATTTTCTGTGTATTTATACACTACACAGGGTGTTAAGGAACGTACTTGAATTGGTGTTTTTTTTTCACCAAAAACATAAAACGAATAAGTAGGTACTAGCTGACCCGGCCACGCGTTGCTGTGGTTAACGAAACACAACGCCATCTCCTGGATGGTTACCCAACCTTTTAACTCTCACCGCCATCTGTTAATTTGCATAAAATTAAATCCACACCGCCCGCTTGCTAGCCCGCTCATCTACTATATATAGACATTCTCTTTTAATTGTATATTTCAACCAATTTACACAAAACCTTGGCAAATTATATATCTAAGCCCTCCTCACAAACTTTATCTATAAGTGACAACCGCATGAAAATCCGTTCAGTAGTTTTTGAGTTTATCGCGAACAGACAGACAGACGCGGCGGAGGACTTTAATTTATATTATAATTAGAGATTGAACAGTATAGGTTGAGGTAAGGGTTTGTTTTTTTTTTTGTTTTGATAAAAAATGTTAAAAAAATCACTCGGGATCAAAATTTTATTAAATTTTTTAATCCAAATAATGTCAGAGAATTACAGGTTAAGGAGATGTTGAGTTCCTTAGTCGTAAGAAACTTAACATCTATGAGAATGTATGTGTTAAGGGACGTACTTGACTTACTTTAAGAGGAAACGCTGCGCAGGTCTTTTCATGCAAAACTTAATTTTTGATTTGAAGCTAAAATACTTAACCAAACTGAAAAATTATGTTTTTTTTTATCAAAAGGTATAGCAAATATCTGTACGTATGTGAACTAATTTATTTATTTGTATTTTAATTTATGAAATAAAGGTAATTAAAGAAATTCATTTTTAATGATTTTAGGGGCAACTTTGGGTATTATTTGTGAGTTAAAGATAATTATTTTAAAAAATATATTACTTTATTTATTACAGAAATATGATGACATATAAATAAAAAAAATAAAAATGATGGAAAAAGCATTTTGTGGAGCGTAACTTCAATTGGGAGGCTGGTATGGGTACCGCCGCCCCGGGAACCATTTATTGGGTAACCAACACCTCTGCTATATGTCACAGGAGGTTTGTCCGGGTGTTGGCGGCGGATGCGTCTGCCCACCAGCTGCATGGCAGGCCGGATCGAGAGAGAATGGTTGAGGGAGTCCCTTTGACTTCTCCACCCGTATTCTCTCGGAACATCGCCTTGCACCGCAGTGGGCGGAATGGATTCATACATCCGTCACTCCTGGACACACTGACCCCCAGATTCCTTTCCACCCCTAACACCCTTTTCCTTCCCACTTCCTTTCCTAAAAAGACCTTCCACACAGCATCCCCAAAGAGGACACAGCCCGTGAGGGGAATAATTTTCCTCAGGGACTCCTGTGTGGACCTAATGTAAAAAAAACTGCAAATTACAAATAACTTATTTACGTAGTTAACACAAACTTGTCGTATATAAATTAAAATTTCTACCCAAAAAAAATATTTTTTATCATATTAAATTTTTTATTTGTTTTTCATTATATGTATTCAGTAGATAGAGTTAGATAATTTTTTTAATAATTTTAATTAATTTACAAAAAATGCCAAAGTTGTCTCTAAAATCATGAAAATTTGATTTCTTTATTAACCTATTTTTTATAACTTTAAACAAAAAAATAAAATAACACACAACCGTACTCAAAAATTTGCAATACCTTTTGATAAAAAATAATTTTTCAGTCAGAAAAGGCCGCGCAACCGTTCCTTTTAAAGTAAGTCAAGTGTCCCTTAACACATACATTTTCATACAATCTTATGACTTGTACCACAACCTGTTTGTTAACATTTTACTTCTACACCTCATATACTTATTGTAATTTATGTAAATTGTTCTGTAAAAGGACTTTCAGCATATAAATAATTATCAAGATATTGCACCTGGCTGTTGTCATATTTTAATGTTGATTTAACATTGATTTAACATTGATTTAATATTGATTTTATATTGATTTAACATTGGTTCGAAAAAATGATTAATAAATATCTCAACACCCAGATCTGGAAATTTACGTTTTTATTTTTATTCTGCGGTTCTAACAAATCCGCAACCAGCCGATGAAGCGTTTAAAATGCGCGCCATTCAGTCAGATGATGTCGTAGCGGAGCGCTAGTGGTCTCGTACGAGAGGCGGAACTATAAAGTTTTGTCCCGACATAGTTTAGTCGCCATCATGCGTTGGAACAGTGAGGAGCGTGCGTTTGCCGTTGAGGCCTACTTTGAGTCATGATAAACGCCAGAAGTCGGTTTGATCAGGGTATGGAGAATGGGAGACGTCACCTACCTGATTTGATCTTCAAAAACCAAGTAAAACAAAACTTCATACCTAAAGTTGACTACATTATGCAAAACAAATAAAAATTTTCTGATTCAAACATTGGGTTTTCGTTCAAAGTTTTGAAAAAAGGTAGTTACGCTGCCGCACCCTGGGCTGTGATCACAGAACATCCGTTCAAAAAGTAGGCCTCAAAGGCAAACGCACGTTTCTCACTGTTCCAATGCATGATGACGACTAAACTATGTCGGGACAAAACTTTATAGTTCCGCCTCTCAAACGAGACCACTAGCGCTCCGCTACGACATCAACCGACTGAATGGTGCACATTTTAAAACAGGAAGTTATGCTGCCGCACTCGTGCCTAAAAGTAGGCCTCAAAGGCAAACGCACGCTCCTCACTGTTCCAATGCATGATGGCGACTAAACTGAGTCAGGACAAAACTTTATAGTTACGCCTATTGAACAAGACCACTAGCGCTCCGCTACGACATCAACCGATTGAATGGCGCGCATTTTCAAAAACGAACTTATGCTGCCACACCCTGTACATCTGTCCTGATGATGGACACTGTAATGCTATCCAAAAAGGTGGCTAAAGAAGGAGGTAAACACCCCAAAAATTGATCACTATAAATAAGTATTGTTTCTGTTACGTATGTAATGATAAGGTAGCGCGGGGCTAGTTGAGCAAGTATTCACTTAGTCTAGTAAATAAAATAAAAAGTGCATCAGGTTGACTTAGTACCTTTACTCTTCACTATGCAATTTATCATGCTCTAAACGCCTCAAAGATACAAATACATTTATAAATATAATTTATAAATTATAAGGAAATGTCGAATATGTAAGAAAACTTAGAGTTGTTCAGCTTGCCCCATGGCTGGGGAATGTTGTGCAATGGAAATAATAAACCCAAAACCGTTAGGAAAGCTGCGTACATCGATAACAAATAAAGAGCAGTTAAATATTGTATTATTTAACAAAGTATATATTTTAATTTTATTTATTTATTTTACAATTTGATAGGCAGATTTGGGTACCGCCGATCCGGGAACTATTTATTAGATAACTAACGCCTCTGCCATATGTCACTAAGTGGTTCTCTACGTGTGGTGGTAAAGGGGTGCTCAGGTGCATGAGGTGAAGTTTTTCTAGGTCTCGGAGGCAGATGGGTCCACCCACCTTCTGCGTAGCAATGACTGCACAACTAGCCCCAGCCTGATATTTCGAAGTTGAAGTTAGTTTATAAAAAAAACTATGAGATCAGGGAAACAGCTATATAACATCTAAAATAACTAAAAAAATGTAATTAACTAATCTAAAGTAACTAAAAATCTAACTATGTAAAAGATAAACTGAGATTGTCGTCGTTAGCACGTTCCAGGAGAAATAAAATCCAGGAGAAAAATTGCGATGTATGTAATTTTTACTTTTTTCCAAAAAAACAAAGCGCCCTTGTGTCACATCGATCTTCATGCTGCAATTGACGATAGTACTACGTTCTCCTCACTCATTCCTTTCTTTCTTCCATTTGAAACATTGTCGTGCAAGTGATAATTTTTGAGTTATTTCAACTTGCCTCTTTGCTCAACTAGCCCCACCCTACCCTACCTATTATTCTAATAATTAAAATATCAATTACCCATGATTATTGTGATTTTTCATAAAAATGACGCTCCATAAATTATCCAATTATTATAAATATTATTATCGAAAAAAAATAACAATTTACAGTGGCGTTAATGTACTCGTATTGAGATTGAAAAAAAGGGGATATTCCACATGAAACCCACTTAGCTGTTTTTTAATAAATGAAATAAACGTCATTACCCGGATTCATGAATAATATTATATTCTGTCATTGAAGCTTTATTGAGGTTAAATCGCTTCATAAAGGCTCGCTGCATACCTATACTGGTAGAGCGGTTACGATATTTGGCGTGCGCCAGATTTTTATCTGATTTGTATTTTGTATTATTTAAAGATTTTTTAATTAAAAATAATAAAATATCGCATATCAAATTATTTGTTAAACCTTTTTGTTTACCAAGTTAAAAAAGCAATTATTTTATATTCTAGTACCGGATTGCTACCACCTTCGTTCTTGTATTCATGATACAGTGTCAATATTCTTAATAATAATAATACAAATAAGATTATTAATACGTGATTTGCGTGCTTTTTTGTCTTTTTAGATCAATTTTTTTTTACCTGCCCTCGCCCTCACTACTCACTATGTCATTTAACGGTCCCTAATTTTCTCTGGGTCTTCTACTGCCCCCAACTCAAACCCCCACAAGGGGGGCGTTAACGCTCACGTTGAGAACCTATGCTCTAGACCAGGGGTCGGAATTTGTGGCTAGCGATCCGTATGCGGCTCTTCAGAAATCAATTGCAATTTTACCTCTACTCAACCAGCCTTATGAAATGGAGCCGCCGAACGAACTTTGACTCAATCAGCATCAGTGTTACCAACTCAGCTCATGGAACGCTTGATTTATCGAACGAGTCTTCTGAAGTATGAGAATGGTTTGGGAACACAAGGCTGCTTTAAGGTTTAAACTTAACGGTGATTCTGCGTAAGAGCCCACGAGATTAAATTATTGTTGCACGCGGAACAATTAAATGGTTTCCCTCCGAATTTTCACGGATTTTTTCTGGAACTAGAATTTTACTCGGAACATGAAAATGGATTGTCTCACCACATTTACCATTACAACCGTACGATTACAACCAGTACAACAAGTACAATTACACAGTACGATTACAACCCCTCCCCCCGTTATAAAATGGCTCTCTCTTATATTTGTTATCCTGTTTTCATGACAATTTGGCTCTACTCACTTGACAAACACAGTCCTTCCCAAACATGAAATTACAAGCACCATTCTACAAATTACTCAACGATCAACTCATACTTACATCAAGACTTTATCAATCACTTTACAATCAAGACATCCACATTCACAAAACTCGAAATAGCAATAAAATCCGCGTACCTTAAACACACACTACAAAATATGGGATAAAATCTCTGAACTATTTTGCCTATACACTAAATAATTCACTTCCAGATTTATAAAAGGGAGTTCAGCAAAATAAAAAAATTCAGAGTAATGCTTTAAAAGAATATTTTTTTAGTACGTTTAAGGTTGAAACTATGTAATTTTCTTGTCATTTTCAATTGTCTTGTTTCCTTTCTCTTCTTTTCTTTTCCATTTAGTTTTAATCATCGATATTTGTATAACCTTGTTCCTTTTTTCTTTAATTATTTTCTATTGTTGTATGTTCTACTTGTTTTGTTACCTGTTTTTTATTTTTCGTCTTTATTGTATGTGAAACGTATATTTTTAATGTCTAAATTCCCTCCTCCCACCTTTGAATTCCATGTTCCTCCTGTCCTAAAATGAGTTCTGTAACCTAGCAAGAAATAAAAACAATACAAAATATAAAAAAAACTGCCGACCTCTGTTCTTGACGGTTGGAAGCAGTTGGTACTCTCTCGTGAGATAGTCACATAAAAAGTATTATTAATGATAATAAAATATAAAAATATTTGATCTCGTTTTATCGAATTAAACTGTTAATTCAAGATTTGAATGCCCTAATGCCATAAATTTGTTGTCCTTACGAAGCACACTGGAATGAGCATACTATTAAAAACAACTTCGTGTTCATCTTGTTTTGAAGAGTTTATTTCACAAGTACATTTGTTCCATAATTTGTATGTATCTGCTACCGTTTTCGACACATCCGTGTTATTAACTAGCAGTCGATTCATTAATTATGTCAAACAATCAATTTCATGGAAAAGTTCATTTTGAAAATTCGACAATTTTGCATAAATTAAAAATATGATGATCAGTCTTTCTTACCCATTTTCAATTTAGATTTTCCTGATCCTGTTATGGGGAATGTTAAAAATCTTCCATCGATAGAATAGTCGGCAGTGGAAGTTGTATTACCACTAATTACGCAGCTGCCCCTGTGTTTATCAGGTTCTATTCTGTAAAAAAACATTTTACGCACTCTATTAAGATTAATAATAAAAGATTTATTAACTTCCAGTTTTTATAACAAATAGATATAATAATATCTTCTCTGGGATCTCGCCTGCCGAGGGTTTAATTTACATATTAACATATAATTAAAATATGAACCAAATTAAGTTACTGTAAGAATTATAAATATGTAGTGTTTTTTTTGACGCGGTTGTGTGGTTTCTGTTTCAGTCTGTATTTGGTGTCGTTATGTTTTCTTTTACTGATCTCTCTTTGTTCTGTATACAGCTTTTATTTGAGTTTGAACGTATGCGCGGCCTATTTTGGCCCGTTTCATACAAATCTTAATTCTGGATTTGAGATCAAAATACCCAACCAAACTAAAAAATTATTTTTGTAATCAAAAATCTTAAAAAATTTCTAGTAAGGAAGTGAGCTATTTATAAACTTAATACTTTAAATTATAAGATATAGGCCAATAAAGGTTTTAGTGTTTCATGATTTTAAAGGCAATTCGGGCAATTATTTGCGAGTAAATGAAAAACAATAAAAAAATTATTTTACCATATTTATCTTAAAAATATGATGAAATATAAAATAAATAAAAAAATCATTTTGATGGATGCAAAGTTAAAATACAAGTTACCTATTTACGGTGAAACAAAATTTTTCGTTTATATATTTAAATTACTACCAAAAAACTGCATATTTAACGGTGATTATTTTTTTTAATGTTTTATTGTATTTTTAAAGTAAATAAAGCAAAAAAAAAAAATATAGTTTTTCATTTATTCACAAATAATTGCCCAAGTTGCCTCTGAAAATATGAAATACTTAAATATTTAATGGCCTATATCTTATAATTTAAAGTAAAAATAAATAAAGTAGCTCACATCCGTACTAGATATTTGATACACCTTTTGATTACAAAAATAATTTTTCATTTTGGTTGGATATTTTGATCTCAAATCTTCGTATGAAACGGGCCGAAAAGGACCGCAAAAACGTTACACTTAATGCTATAACGTTGTTGTGATTTTTTAATGATTGTGGGATTTTGATATACGAAGCTTATTTGTTCAAACTTGTTTAAAATGTTTTTGACCTTGGGGTCTAGTGTTACTTCTTGTGTTTTTTGTTTATTAAATAATGTACCTAATTTACAATTTGGGAGGCGGGTATCGAAATTATCAGATAATCAACACCTCTGCCGTAGGTCACCCCAAGTGGTACGCTACGTTTGGTGACTTAGCAGGGATGCCCGGGTTCATGGGATGAGGTTTGTATGGGTCTTGGCGGCAGATGTGTCTACCCACCAGCTGCATGGCAGGTCGGATAGAATTGTTGAGGGAGCTCCTTTGACTTCTCCAGCCGTACTCTCTCGAAATATCGCCTTGGGAGGAATGGTTTCGTACGTCCGTTATTCCTGATGCACCCCTATATCCTTTTCCTTCCCAAAACTTCCTCTTCTCTGTTTTCTAAAAATACACTCCACACAGCATCCCCAAAGATGACAAAGGTCCTGAGGGGAATTATTTTCCTCAGGGCCGCCTGTGTGGAGTTAATGTAATAAAAAAACGTAAAATCACGGGATAGTCGTAGGGGCGCTATTGTGCACTATTATCTCATTTTAACTTGTTATTAGCTGTTATCACGCAAGTAGCAGTGCGCGGGGATCGGATTCTATCAGTTTAATTTTTAAGGTAAGTTTTAAATTATTTTATATTAGTATTCATGTTTTTTTTTCTGGTAATGAATTAAAAAATTTAACACCGAGATATTTATGATTTAGCTGTCCTATTGTTTTTTTTACATTTTGGTGTAGGAAGAATTGACGTTTGTCTAAGTTTTCTGTTATTTTTAAAGGGTGCAACTTTATTTTGAAAATTGTCTTTATAAATTTGTAATGTTGCATGGTAGAAGTATAATGCATTTAATTTTTTAATCTTAAATTGTTTGAATAAATGTTCTGATGAACATGAATAGGGTTTTTTTTTAATTTTTTTTTATTATTAGTTTTGTGATATGTAAATTGTTTGTGTTTGATTTGTATATGTACCGCCCCATCCTATAATGCCGTATTGTATAATTGATTGACAGAAAGCGAAGTATGTGGTTCTAAGTAATTTTTCTTTTAAAATATCTCTTAAACACTAAATATGTATGTTATTTTCTGTCTTATAAATATATAACATATAAATATTCTTCTCTATCGTTCAGAATATTTATATGTGGAGACCATTTTAAATGCTGGTCTAAAGTTTGGAAGGTAAAAGGTGAAAATTGTACCAATATCACAACTTATTTTTGGAATACTTACAGCACTTCATCAATGTGAGCATTCCCAATCCCCTTCATAACTGCGTTCTTATTCTTCAGTCGCAACCCACTGAGGTTCATCTCGAAATCTCCCATTATCAGCGGATCCAGGGGTGCCACTCCTAGCTCCGGGATCCCGCCGGCGAACCTCTTGAAGACCTTGCGTGCCTCCTTAAGGACACAGGAATTGAAGGAGGGTGAATTGCGGGCACATGGCGTGATGAATGAAGCTGCTCGAAAAACAATCACGTTAATTATTTTAAAATAAAGGAATGTTTATTACTACATTCAACACACTTTTGTATTTTTCATCTGCAATATCCTGTACAATTAATTTATTAATTTTATATGGAACAGTTATTACAAATCAAACGTTGTCAATTTTTCCCAATTAAGGCACCGTTTTAAGCGTTCAAAAATAAGAAGATAAATGAAGATGGTTTGAAAAGGATATATGTGAAGACGAATGATGGAGTGAGCGCGTTAATATTAAAAAAACACGATTATAAAATATGCGAAAGCGACTGTCGTGAAAATGCTTAATAAAACAATTTTTATTTAAAATAATGCAAAAATCTCTCGACAACTGAATTGAGTGCATTTAAAGAAATACTGAGTTTTTTTATACATATAACATGTTAAACTACAGAAGCACGTGTTTTTTTTTTATAATTAGCTTTTTTTTCTACCCAGCGAATTTCACATAATAACTTTTTCAAATCAGCACCTGAATAGAAATTATTTTAAAAAGAAACATATCTGTACCTTAGGACTAAGGTGATGTATCCTATAGCAATTGCTTTGGACTTACTTAAATGGTTTATCCTTTAAGGTACAGATATATTTTTAAGAGCACAAATCTTTTCACGTATGTCGGTAAACGTTGTCAAATCTTAAAGAATTTATTTCGAAATTTATATTTACTTATTTATTTACGCCCTAGTGGGCTTTTACAAAGATAAGTAATAAGATAAGTAATAAGTAATAAAGTAATAAGTAATATAGTAATAAGTAATACAGTAAGTAATAAGCAAGACATTGCACACAATATATAATGATTATATAAAAAGTCATAACGACTCCGTAGTGAATGCATTCACTACGGAGTCGTTCGTTAAATCATATATTTCAATAAAGTACACATAATAAAGTATACATAATTCTTTTTATAACTAACATGGAATTTTTAAATATGTCTACAAAATTCCCAAATTTATTGCCAAAATGATGTAGTCTATTTATAGGTGTGTGAGCCATATAGTTTGTTTTAAAAATGTCACAGAAAAAGGTAACACTTTGCCTCGTACTTCTGGCCGGTACGTTAAATTAAAGACTTTAGTCAATTTAATCAAAATTATAACAAAAATAATATCTACTTACATCAATTAATTGCAGAAGAAATAAAAGAGTAGCTTGACATGATGAAAAATGCAGAAAAGCGGGAAATTGTCCAAAGTACTTTTTTTTCTTTTAATATTTTATATTACACATTACAGCGCCCTTGAGGTGATTTTTCACAAAATCGGCGCTTTACAAATTATTATTATTATTGCAGAATTCATTTACATTATCATGACAACAATATTAGGCTTATGCTCGTATCATCCCAGTCTCATATATGTTATATTACAATGTAATAATAAGAATATCGAAAGTAGACACAAAAATAAAACAACATTTAAAAAAACATTAATAAACGTTGGCTGAAGAAGGAGGTAGCGCAACACGGCATAACACCCCAAAAACAAATAACGAAAATACTTTTGGCCGTGAAAATCTAATAACTTATCATTAATAAACTGAAACAAAAATTAAACTGAATGATAAAATAGACATCTCAATGAAAATAAAAATAAAATGCTCAAATAATACTAAAAAGCAAGATTAAATCACAGAAAACATTACAACTGTACAGAGCTGTGAAAAATATTTAACATTAAACAATATTACAAATCAGAAAACAACCAATTCTCACTTCAAAGGATATTACATTTCACCGTGATGAGCTTTTTCAGCTTTCTTTGAAATTTGCACACAAGTTGCGTCAGACACAAAGGATTTTTCGTGCTTCAATAATAATATAGTAACTGATTTTATTAAAATGTTTTTCGATGTAATTGACTAGTTACTATAAATAAATTTTATAATGCCCAGACAAAAAAAGCTACGGTAGTAGCAAAAAAAAAACCTGGTCGGAAACATGTATGATTATAACATGTAGTGATGTAAACAAAGTTTTTGTATATTTTAAATTAAAATGTCAAATCACAAAGTTTCCTGCGGTCATCAGTTAAAGCACAGCACCCTCCTTAATAATCTCAAGGACGATATTGTGTTTTTAATTTGCTTCATACAAAAATAAATTAATCATATATTTTCAATTTTACTTAAAAATACAACACTTAGTTTGTAAGTCAACTGTAAAATGATGAGAAAACTTATCACCGTAGTGTGTTTACTATCTTGTTTGTTTTATTTGCTTTATTTTCCTTGGTTTGTTTTATTTGGTTATGTATTGAATTTATTTTATTTTTCCAAAACTTTGTCATACAAGTTAAAAGTTTAATATTTCTTCAAAATTCGCAAATTCACTTTGTGGCGTCATTATTAATTTAATTTAATATAGTTTTACACAAAGTTATTTGTTTCCATTAAAAGTTTAATAAATTAAAAATTATAATAATACATAAAAGTGTGTAAAGTTATTTGGCAATTTATCAAACATCAAAAGTCATTAAAATAAAACAAAAAATTTGAAATTATTTTATTCAAAACTACTTACGGACGCTGGAACATGACAAATCTACCAGCAGAATTCCCACTGCAAGAACTAAAAACAGCCGATGATCAGAAAACATTTTGATGATGTTATTCTGCTCGCTTCCGAAGTGTCACTGACTCAATTCTAATCCCGGTGTAGACTCTAATATAAGAGAAATAAGTGAATAAAGGCATTTGATAAAAAACTGCAGGTCTTAATGAAAAACACCTGCATTAATCTGCGCTCTTTGTGAGTCACTTAATAAGCCACCGTAAAAAGGACATTAGTAAAACATCGCGCTAACGAAGGCTCTGAATGACCTCGAGACTTAGCACGAGTTTGAGATAGTTCCAATCTAACTGATAAAGGAGGGTTCTAGGTCGAGGCTTTGTAAGGTAAGGTTGAAGGTTTTGTGGCGAAATATTCCGTGAAGTGTCTGATCGGTGTTACATCAAAAGTACATCAATTGGGGATGGTAGGCATACTATAGAGAAGGCTTTTCTATAAAATGCCTGCATTGAGAAAATGTTGTAGGAAGATCTGAACATGGAGTTAAACAAACGACATACGACTCATACGAGCCATTGGTAAGCGCCACGAAAACGTACGATCTTTGGATGGGACTACTTCAGGAATTGAAGATTGAAGAGAAACAGCAAGAATGATAAGAACTGATAAGGGTAAAGGGGTGCAATACAGCCTGCCAGGACTATTCAATAGCGACTAACTAATTAACCATCATGCCGTTTCACCGCAGGGGTAGGCAGGGAAAACAAAAACCACTCGGTCTTGGCACACTCTCTTTGCCACACAATCTTTCATACATTGTCTCATACATGCTCTTCTATGGTCCGACTATTGACATGGCCCGACTTAAGTATCTGTTTCACTTGATCGTGTCATGTCTTCCTCGGGCGTCCCCGACTTCTACCATTCACATTTGCGTCAAATATTCTCCTTACACTTCTTTCTTCGTTCATTCGCTCTACATGCCCAAACCATCTGATGGTCCCTTTCTTAGGAACCTTTCATAATCTTGCTCATTGCGCTTACATCAGCCTTTGCATTCTTTGCGGATATCCACATTTATCGTACGATCATAAATGGTTTCACCACACTTGCCTCAAGGATCTCATTTATACAGCATTCAGTCTACTTTCGTCCTTCCGCTGCCAGTTCCATGCCTCACTGCCATGCATCAGGGTAGGTACTTTAACTCCATTGTGGTTTGCTAGCTTCGCTTCTTGGGAAAGTTTTTTTTTAGCGCCAACGGCATTCAGTCCTCCTTAATGGAGTTACCTGCATTTACCCATCTTTTAATATCTCTATCAGCCTTTCCATCTCTCGTCAACATACTTTCCAGATACATAACCTCATCCACCTGCTCCAAGTAGTTTTTTGTTGTGTTGTTTCATGAAATCGATATTAATAATTTCCTTAAAATAAACAATTAATAGTATTTGGTTTCTTTGATTGTGATTTCACCGAGCCTTCCGACTTCTTCTTTCATTCACAATCGCGTCATATATTCTTCTTTCTTTGTTCATCCGCTCTTCCAGCCCAAATCAACTAAGCGTCCCTTTCTTAAATCAAGCCTTGTATTCTTTGCGAATTTCCACATGTTTTGCACATTTTATTACAGGGAAATTATAAACGTATAATTGAATCGTCTGGTTTACGATCAATTAAAATATCAACGATTAATTGTTCTGGAAAATAATGCAGACGCTATAAATATAATTAGAATCAAATCATTAAAGCAAAAAAATCTGTTTTTTCTTTGGTATCTGGTATCTAGTGGCTTCATAACATTAGAATAGATATTTATGCATTTAATTAATTGCAAAAAACACTTTGTGGCGTCAAAATATAATACTTCGTACATACCACTATTTATTAAAAATAATCTATACGTTTCGAAACCATTAATTTTTTCGTCATGATAAACGGATCCTGAAAATAAATCAATTCGAGAATAGATAAATAAATAGGTAAATAATAGACAAAAAAAAATATATTACGAGCGGTGATTGATTATTTATTATTATAAAAATATTTACATAAAATAAACGACAACTTTATGCAATTGATAATTATTGTATTTAAGTAACAAATGTGTGTCAAGTATTTCGATTAAATATTGAAAAGTGAGTGAATTCCAAAAATTTAAAAACGTCAAATGTTAATTCGCTGATGGTTTTGTTTTTGTTCTTAAACATATAACGCTACAATTATTTCTTACACATCTAATAATAACATCGAAAATACATCATCTTACACATCCAATAAATGTTGGCGTCCCACAGGGATCGGTTCTGTCCCCGACTTTGTTTTTGTTGCACATCAACGACCTTTTGTCATGTGCACCAATTCATTGTTACGCGGATGACAGTACAGTCCATGACAGCTTTTCGTTTGACAAGCCCCCAAAGGGCACACAAACTCCAACGGCTCGGAGGGCTTTGAAGCAAAGAATGGATGGTTACCTCGAGAGTGTTTTCTCTTGGGGTAAGAATAACCTCGTCGAATTCAATGTTTCAAAGACCCAATCATGTCTGATTACGTCTAAAAGGGATCGAAATGAAAATCTAGTCTCCTTCAACGGAAGCAATCTTCCGAACAGACCTTCCATTGATATGCTTGGTGTAACTATAAGTGACCAGCTCAGGTATGGGGGCTCCATCGAAGCCAGAGTAAAGTTAGCTTCTCAAAAACTGGGCGTACTGTACAGGGCCCGCAGATACTTTAATAGTACACAACTGCTTACCCTGTACAAATCGCAAGTGCGCCCCACGGTTGAATTTGGCAGCCACCTCTGGTCTGGAGCTCCAAAATACTTGAAAAATACCCTCGACTCTGTGCAGAAACGGGCGGTCCGTTTGATAGATTCTCCCATCTTAACGAACGGGTTGCAATCTTTAGAGCACAGGCGTCGGGTGGGAATGCTATCCATGTTCTACCGGTATTTCAATGGAAGATGCTCTGAGGAACTAGCGTCATTGATCCCTTCGGCACCGGTGCATAGTCGGGAGACACGCCAAACGCGCGCCCAACATATGTACACGGTTGACATTTGTCACATGAGAACGGGTCGTTTTTTCGACTCGTTCTTGAGTTCAACAGCTCGGCTATGGAACGGTTTGCCGGCATCTGTGTTTCCTCCCTTCTACAACATGGGTCTCTTCAAGACCAATGTTCATTCCTTCCTCTCCTCAAAAAGACCCTCCACACAGCATCCCAGATGACATAGGCCCTGAGGGGAATTATTTTCCTCAAGGCCTCCTGTGTGGAGTTAATGTAAAAAAAAAAATCAAATAATAACAAACGGTGAACGTCTATCTGTACTCCGCCAAAGGAAACATACAATCATTATCATACACCTCCCTCATACGTATAAAGAAAATGAAATGCAATTCCCGTCGCCGTAGCTGAGTCGTAATAAGATATATCCGTTTCTTCTAAAGGAAAAGTAGTACTTTCTAGGTGTCTCACCATTATTTGATGCATAATAAAGAGCTGCAGCATTATAGCGATAAGTTTGTTGCCTTTTTTGCCGTCACGGTTCCGTGAACGTGGGTAAACCGTAATAATAAAAGCGCTCACTGGGTTTGAAATGCTCATAAAACACAGACTACAAATTGTTGATTGTTCGCTACATATTGTTACTTGATCAATATGATAAAATATTCTTGGTAAAGGGCATAAAGTCGGATATTATTAATAATATGCAAGTTACTAATAAACTCATAAAACGACAAGCAGCTATAAAATGAAAAAAACGTCACCATTGACGTAAATTCCGACCATAAAAGTAAATAGCTCACTCTTTTTATTGTTAACAAGTAACTTTTATGCACATTAAACGAATGGTAATTGTATTAATCTGAATTTGATTACAGTCTGACTTTAAATAACAAATTAATTATTAAAGGTTTGAACAGTTGTGTACAAAGGAAATACTCCACCAAAGATAAAAGAAAAATATTATTATATTATTCATTGAAAACATCATTGAGA
The DNA here is from genome assembly GCA_936435175.1 of Glyphotaelius pellucidus. Taxonomy (NCBI): domain Eukaryota; kingdom Metazoa; phylum Arthropoda; class Insecta; order Trichoptera; family Limnephilidae; genus Glyphotaelius; species Glyphotaelius pellucidus. Next base: position 28,599,892 of record OW386550.1, on the reverse strand, counting down.
CTTGTAAATTTGAAACAAAAACAATAAATATATATAAAATGCAAAACCGGTATGAGTATGCAGAACGTAACAACAGAAAATAAATAACGATCAACACCGATTTAAAAAGTCCATCTGTAAAGAATTATTATACCTAAAATATACAGGTTGTTAGAGGAGGTACTTGAAGGGGAACGGGTATCCCAGAGATGGAAAAAGAAGTAGAGAACGTCAACAAATAAGATGGGAAGACGACCTAAAACTCACGGCTGGACATCATTGGAGAAGAATAGCGCGGGACAGTAGAAAATGTTAGAGGAGGCCTATGCCAAGAGGCAAACTGAGCTTCGAGATATATTGTAACAAACGAGAAGATGTCTAGTATTCATACTTAACAGAAGTTCAGAATAAAAAGGCTTATAATTGTATAAAGGAGGTACTTGACTTAATTTAACATTTTAATAATATTGAAGAGTGAGTGATTTCCAAAAATTCAAAACCGTTAAATGATAAAGCGCTGATGGTTTTGCTTTTGTTCTTAAACATATAATGTTGCACTTCTTTCTTATTCACCAAATAACAACAGTCGAAAATGAGACAAACCGTTAACGTATATCTGCACCTAAAGGAAAAATACAATCATTATCACACACCTCTCTCACACGTATAAAGAAAATTGAACGCAATTCCCTTCGCCGTAGTTGAGCCGTAATAAGATACTGTTTCCTCCAAAGTACCTGCTCCTTTTTCCTTGGAAGAAACAGTCAAACTCCGTAGCAGGTACTTTGGAGGAAACAGTCAATAATGGGGAGGTGCAACACACTCAGCTATCGGTTATATGGAAATTGCAAAGAAAACTACGTATTGAAAAAACGTAGAATAACTACGACATAAATAAGCCCTTTACAAATTAACTGCCCAACAACCAAATAATAAAAATTTACATCTCTCAAAAATTAAAAAAAAATTTACATCTCTCAAAAATTTAAAAAAAATTTACATCTCTCAAAAACAAACTCTCATACTCGTGTATTATAAAACACGGAAATAAAAGTTTTACAAACAGAAACTTCATCAGGCAGAAAATGATAGTAAAAGAGTGTGAACGGTTGGTTATAAATGAAATAATTTATTAGGAAAATACAGGAATAACGAAATCAGTGCTATTACTCATGATAACTCGAAAATACGTTGTAAAGAAAACCTTTCAAAAGCTGCAAATATATTTAACATCTTCTTCGCAAACATAGGGAAAAATCTTGCAAATCACATAAATATCAACCCAATTTCAGACTGTAATATTGATGCAGTAAATAAAATAGCAATAATTCAAGTCACCACATAAGATGAAATAAATTCTATTATAAAAGTTATGCAAGGAGGTTCTGCCCCGGGTTTTGATGGAATTACGGTTAATATTTTAAAAAATATTAAAAATCAAATTTCTAAACCATTAATGCATACAGTAAATATAAGTTTCCAAAGCGGAGTATTTCCATCTATTTACAAACCAACTATCATTATCATTACTTCAATATTTAAATCTAGTAATCTAGAAGAAGTGGGAAACTACCGACCGTATCAGTAATCTCGAATATAGCAAATTTTTTTGAAAAGATATTGAAAAAAAAATAATTGACCAATTTATAAAATTGAATAATGAAAATCAGTTCGGCTTTATGGAAGGTAGAAGCACATAGGATGCATTTGCAAAATTAATTAGTCTTGTTCATCATATTTCATTAGATAAATCATCAAAATGCATTGCAATTTTCATAGATCTCTAAAAAGCATTTGACAGCATATCACATGACAAACTTATAAGTAAATTAAGAAACATTGGATTATTGGTGCAGCTCTAGAATGGATAAAAAGCTACCTTTTCGAACGCCCTCAAGTCGTAAAAATCAACGATGTGTTTAGCCAATAAAATCCGAGTAACTTTGGCATACCTCAAGGTACAGTCCCAGGACCGTTACTGTTTATCATTTATGTAAACCACATAATCACACAAAGAATAAAAGGAAAAATAATATCTTATGCTGACGACATTGTCATAATACTTGAAGGTGCTGATTAGAATACTGTTTATAACGTAGTGAACACTGATAATTAATACACTGAAAAACTGGTTCAATAAAAATCTCCTGTACTTAATACTGAGAAAACAAAATTTATCCCATTCTCCATCAATAAATTTAAATCAAAACCAGAATTAAAAATTGTAATACCATTACCAATTAAATCAAGACAAAAATTCAAAATGTTAATTGTAATAAAATAAATTTATCTACTTGACCTACTAGGCCAATTATACTAATCTACATGTTTTACCAAAAAAACAAATTTCAACCAACACAAACAATCATTAATAGGCCAATTAGACAAGCATTAAAAAAAAACTCACACTTTGAACACGGACTCCGCAAATAATAGGCAATAAAATCATTTAACAATAATTCAAAAAGTACAAATTTTATAAGATAAAATAATAAAACACAATAACAACAGCCTAATAACAAATCCCAATCGGGTAATGTTGTTAGGCTGAAGGTAGTGGGGAGAAGAAGGAGAAGAGGCAGAGGAAGGAGGGAGAATTACCGGGCTTTTCAGATATGGTCACCAAATGTGACTTTTTCTACACATTATTATAATAGGAGCAACAAACTAAGCTATCGTTTACATGGAAATCGCACAGAAAACTATCTTAAAGGTAATACATTAAAAAAAACATAGAACGATTGAAACAGGCTAAATATTAAACATGTTTGACATACTAAATACATATACTAGATGTACATATACTCGTACATAGAAACACCACCACGGCTAAAGCCATTTCAAGCAACGTTGGGATTAGGAGCAAAATAATTTGGGAGGCGGGTATGGGTACCGCAGCCCCGGGAACCATTTATTAGATAACCAACACCTCTGCCATAGGTCAAGTGGTTTGCTACGTTTGGTGACTTAGTACGGGTGTCTTGTGGCATTCATTGGGTCAGGTTTGTCCGGATCTTGGCGGCGGATGTGTCTGCCACCGATAGCGTGGCGGATCTGGTCGGGAGAGACTGGTTTAGGGGATCTTTTGACCTCTTCAGCAGGACTATCTCGGAATATTGCCTTGCATTGCAGTGGAAAAGATGGATTCATTCGTCCGTCACTCCTAGACATACTGATCCCCAAATTCCTACCCACCCCTCATACCTTTTGTATTCCCAGAATTTCCTCATTCCTATTTTCCTTAAGGCCTCCTGTGTGGAGCTAATGTAAAAAAAAACGTTGTAATTAGGAATGGTTTAATGATAAATTAACAATTTTATTAAATATCTAAATTCACACGTTTATGTATATACGAGTATGTATATGCAGTGGAGTAGCATGAGTGGCACCCGGGGCGGAAAACGTGGTGCCACCCCAAGAGCATGGTGTCACTCCTTCCCCAATAATGACTTTGAGAAATTCAAATTGCAAATTTCGACTTTATAAAAAATAAAAACATTACTACCTAGTCAAATGTGTAAATTTTTTTTCGATAACTTCATAATTACTTATTATTATCCTTAATTATTTATTTATGTACACACAACAATGAAATACAGATGTACATAGATAAAACATACAGATGGTTGATCATTTTTCAGTTAGTTATCGATCGATTCTGCTTTATTTTTTGTATTCGGGTTTTGTGTTTATCAATTATCGTTTATTACAAAAAAACTAACTATCCAATCCAATTACCTTGATTTTTAAAGATGTCTTTCAATACACTTTTAAAAACACTAACAGAAATAACTTTTTTACTAATTCACGCCCACCAATAGGTAATAATTCCCTTCACGAGTTCATGTCAATTACAATGTACGAAAAAATGAGAATGACACAGGTGACAAGCGAGGAATATTTCAGAGGAATCGCCAACCGAGCAATAGTTAGAGCTAGGAACGAAAATAAAACAACAGAGTTCTTGGAGAATCCCTTACCGACCGTGCCATGGAGCTACGAAAATATAAATAATAGACCGTGTTCATGTGTAAAATATTTCTGTGCCAATATTCTACCTTCATAATTTTTTTTGCGAGCCGCCCCCACCGCTCCCCCTTAGCTACACCACTGTTATTTATTTTTTATTTTTTATGTTTACTCTAACAAGTAGCTAGTAACTTACCGTGTCAGCTGTTAGATATCGATCTAGTTAAAAGTGATTAATTAAAATAATTAATTATTTTAATGATTCTTGATGCTAGAGATCACGGTGGACAATTAATGAATATCAAAAGAAAAAAACCGGTTTTCAAATGCGTCAATATTTATGTCAAGGTAGAAGCTATTCAGTGATTACATCCCAAATGCATTACATCTATTTAATCTGCATAGCTCTTTGAACTTGTAATTAAATATGAACCCAATATGAGATAAAAGAAATGATTAATATTTACTGATATGTACCTATCGGACGGTAAAAATCAAGTATCATCCGAATGGGGGTCAATAGGATCCCCCTTATATTGCACAGCGATCATGTTTCTTTCCTTTTGCGTTTTTGAGTAACACTCGATTTTCGGTTTGGGAGGCCGGTATGAGTACCGCCGCCCCGTGAAACATTTATTGGATAACCATCACCCCTGCCATGAGTGATGCGCTACGTTTATTGCCTTTGCAGGGGTGTCCGGGTTCATGGGGTGAGGTTTGCCTAGGTCTGCGGTTTTCAACCTGTGTTACGCGTACCCCTTGTGGTAAAAAAATGGGGGTATACAATATCGTGGTACGAATGTAAGTTTTAAAACTCAGCTCAACGTTTTCAAATTTCGGTGGTTTACGCTCGGTGGTTTGGCAGTCTGCCGCGCCACCATATGTCAGTAAGTCAGTTAAATGAAACGTCTTTCATTACACATGTACACAGGATAAATAAAGGGTACGGGGTACAACAAATTTGTCGTAAGAGATAAGGGTACGCAGGCTCAAGAAGGTTGAAAACCGTTGGTCTAGGTCTTGGCGGCGGAAGCGTTTCCCCACCTACCTACGTGCAAGATCGGGAGAGACTGGTTGAGGGGGTCCTTTTGAACTCTCCAGATGGACTCTCTCTCGATCCATCGACTTAACCCGCAGTGGGAAGGATAGATTCAAACGTCCGTCCTGGACACATTTACCCCTGGATTCCTACCCACCCCTCATACATTTTTTTTTCCCAGAACTTCCTACCCTTCCTAAAACCCTCCACTTAGCATCTCCAAAGGCGAGATAGGCCCTGAGGGATTTTTTTTCATACTTATCATTATAAACGGACATCGCCTACCTTGGTCCAGCTGTAATTCTAATTAATGAAAAACGGTAAAAAAAATCATATCATTGTAGCTCTTTCCAGTAAAATGCATTGTTTACATTCGCACTTACTGGAATCTGGCGGGGGGAGTAATCACTAACAAAATTCTCGTTTGGGGTACGCGCATTACCCCCTCCGGTGCGGAAGAGTTTTAATAGTTGAAAAAACTTAAAAAAACTGAAAAGTGCTCACTGAAAAGATGTTAAAAATAGAGAAAGCCGTGTGGAAGCATCCGTGCGTCCGAAGAAAACTATTTTTTTTTGCTTTACCCATATTGTGTTTCGAAGGTAAATTCAACGCACGGTTCAGATGTAAACCTTACTTTTGTTTTACCGTCTCTCCGGGAGAAGAACAACTTAATAATCATGTTAAGCAAATTAATATATTATTATCATAATTTTTATAACTCATTTATATATTTTTTTTTTTTTACAGTTAATACCGCACAAGAGTCCCAACTGCTCCCGTCTGGAGCCAGTGAGACTATGGCATCCCCAATTGGGGTATGTTGTGAGGCTGAAGGTAGCGGGGAGGGGAAGGAGATAGGGAAGAGGAAGGTGGGGAAGTACCTGGCTATTCAGATCTGGTCACTAAACACGGCTAAAGCCATTTCAAGCAACGTTTCAATTCTGAATGGTGGTAGGGCGATACTGATAGTATCTTCCACTCTGGAACGTGCCGCAAATATACTATATATTATTTTAAATGAATAAATTGTGAAATAACACAAATTAATCAAATAAAATTTATTTGCGCACGCCGGGTTCGAACCCGCGACCTTCGGATTGTGAGTCGAGAGTCTTGCCTCGGGACCACGGAGGCCGTCTTGGGTTATGGATACTCTCAATATCACATAAAACCGTCGGATATTCTTGGTCGAAACTTATAACCCATCACATGTATAAACACAGAAAACCATCATTCTGAACCGAAACTTAGCAATTTTTGAATTTAGTTGTGTTTTCACTTTTCTTTTTTACTTGCGTCCAGAAAATCCTCTGCACGTTGGGGCTGCACGTTGTTTTTTTTTGGTGACCGGACAACTCAAAATGAAATAAACCCAGAACCACATTTGAAAAGCTATTAAAAGTGATGTAAAAATATATATAAAAATTGGTTAAATAAGTTACGTTAACTTAGGTTACGGGCTATTTTTTATAGTTTTTAATGACTTTTCAAGGAGGTGTTGAATTGAGTTGATTCTGATTTGACATGGAACCTTTTTTTTAATCTTTAAAATTAATACCTACCAACGATTTTTTATCATTTTGGTGGTATTGTGAACTTATTATATATGCATATTATTTATTTTTGAGTTGTACTTACATTTTTAAATTTCTGAGCACCGCGCAAGAGTCCTAGCAGCTCGCAACCGTCTGGAGCGAGTGAGACTATGGCATAACACAAACCTTACATTTATTTAAAAGTAAAATCTTAGATTACCTTCGATAAATAATAATGAGTAAATAATAACATATTCATGCTTGAATTGTATAATGTAAAAAAAAAAAATAATAATAATAATTTTTACTGTTATTATTAACTATTATTTTTAAATTATTGTACCATGTAAACAAAAAACCTGGATAACAGCCACTATGTAAATTGCCATCTCAACACAGGTGTTTCACACCTAGTGAGATGGGCAATACGTCATCAATGTAACCAATGGAATATTAAAATAAAACAAATGAATAAATTAAAAAAATAAAAAAATAAATCACCAACCGGGGTAGATAGTAGGTATGTTGTGAGGCTGAATGTAGTAGGGAAGGAAAGGAGATGGGAAATGGGAAGGCGGAGAAGTACTCGGATATATTTTTTAAGCTAATTAAGTAAAACTTTTCAAGATATTACAATATTCTGTATAACTTTTCAAGATATTACAACTCATGTATTTTTTATTTTTTTTTCTATGTGTAGGTACTATTTATCGCTGCGTTAATTTTGCTGAATTCTCGAAAAACTTGCTTTCGAACAATTTATTCATGATCAAGTTAATAATAAAATCAACATAGTAAATACCTACACGTTCCTCAATAACTACTTTTAAAGTATCTCAAGCACTCTTCTGTTTTACCATTATTACACTACGTAAAATTTTTAACTCCTTTGTACAATTTTAATGATAACGAAACTACATACCTATGTACATATTAAACCTGTTTGTAGCCTTAAAGTACAGTTTATAATGTTATATACTTCAAGCTTACAATTATACTCCTGAATAACATGTGTAACTTAAATAATGTGATTCTGTAAAAGCCTTCAAGGCGTGTATGAATAAATAAAATAAATAAATAAATAAAAATAAAAAAATCGCAATCACTTTGCAAACGATTTATCGTTGTTACACACTTTTATTGATTTAATGATTACAGAGGAAGCATTTCATCGAAGGGGATGGAGTGGTAAATGGCGTTGACTTCCTTCTTCACCTTCTCCTGAATTGCGCGGACGACTGGAGGATTCAGTTCCTTTTCCAGAACATCCGAGTTCTCCGTCATAAAGTCGTTCATTGTATCTCCTGAAACGTAAAAAAAATGAATGACTGAAAAAAATAAATTATCGGCAGGTGTACCTACCACAGCGATAAGTGTAGTCTAAATGGAATTACGAAATTTGTAGGCTGGCAACACCAATTAAACTGTCAAATATTCTTTAAAGAGCAATGACACTGAAAATATAGAACACTGTACCTAAATTATATTAAAAAAAAATTTTGTTCTTGAAGAAAAAAAATTAAATCGAAGAAGCACTGTTGTTAAGGTACCTAATGTTATAAATTTGATTAAATGGTATTTTACAAAGTGATTTGCTTTAATTAAATTTAACATAAATTTGAAATTAACAGAAGTATGAAACTGATTTCAGTTACATTACTCTTAGATCTGAATGAGTTAAATATACACAGATCTTAAATTAGAGACATGATTTAAAGCCCGGGCAACGTTAGGTACTTAAGCTAGTATTAAATAAATGTGGGCAATTTCTTAACTTTCATTATGTTAACACAAAATTGCAAAGGTATAAAATACCTATATTGAATTCTAATTTTGAGATCAGTGGGTATATTGCAATGAAAATTATTTTTTTTTCATTTTAATGCGTTTTTAATTTTTTATAAAAATGTAGGTTACAAAGCTTTACATTACCAACGTGAAGTATACGTTTAGTGTTGCCAGTTGAACAACGGTGGCAACCTCCTATGTTTTCTACTTTTATTTGACAAACTGTAGGTTCCACATTTTGTCTGAGGCCTCCGAGTCGTACTTTCTTTTGAAAGAACTCGAGTCCTAGGAGTTATTCCAGGTTCCGAGTTGGCGGGTGCCGATACGCACGATTCCGACCCAAAGTTCGCAGAAAATGCGGTTAACAAGGTTAAGCGAAACCGGCCCGACGAGTTTTATTTTCCGAAAAGGAGCCGTATAAGCCATTTAACCTTGTTAAATGCGTTTTCTTGTTCCTACCCAGATTAGGATCCAAGTTCTCTGAAAGCAGTTAATTAGAGGCATTCGGGTCCGTGTTCTCTGGGATGGGATTTGAAAACGGAGTACGAGTGGGATTCGCTTCCCGCAAAGAACTCAGGTTCAAGCACTCATTCCGACTAAACCGACACATCGCCAGTACGTACACAATGTATTGTGATATTAGTTAGCTGTGCTAAACATAGATGGCACTGGTAGTATTAATTCAGAACTACCGATATTAGATATAACTACACGGTTGTACATTAGAGATCAAGTACTATAGATCCTCAAGATCAAGGACAGAAAGAATCCTAGCGTCCTTAGAATACAGACATTCGCTTACCGGCTGCCTAACATTCATTATAAATTACGTCTTATAGTCAATAGTTGTCTAAAAGTCAACAGCAGTTTAATAGTCAACAATGGTCTAATAATCAACAGTAGTCTAATAATCAACAGTAGTCTAATAGTCAACAGAAGTCTAGTAGTCAACAGTAGTCTAATAATCAACAGCAGTGTAGTAGTCAACAGTAGTCTAATAGTCAACAATCTATACAGCAGACAAAATATCCTTTTTTTGATAGATGCAACACTAATTCCAATTAAAATGAATTTATGCAAAGGACATGTAAATATTATAACAATAAATTTGCAAATATAGACCCACTTGCTGACATATTCATTGCAAGTTACTATCGCTACAGAATTTTATGTCGGTGCTAAATAACTTTTTGTATTTGACCTTTCGTTTCCATGTAAGACGAGTACGATTTTTTTGGGTTAAATTTGAAAAAATATAGCACTTACTTATTATCAGCTATTTATTGTCTTTTAAAATGCGTCGAAGCATGGACCTTTCCACAAAACATTTTTTAAAACTTTAATCACTCAGGCCTCGAGCTTATTTTGTCGGTTCAAAATATTTCGGCGTTCCAATAAAATCCATATAAATGGAGTATTTTTGAACACTAAAGCATCCGAAAACTAAAAACTGTTTTTGAAAGATGATAAAATCATTCAAATTTTATAATTCGAAATAAATATTAATTTTTGAAATATAAAAATTTTGAATGCAAACATAAAAAAAAAATTTGAAAATGACTCACCATAGGTTTTTTCTAATTAAAAATACTGTTAACGAAAAACAAAAAAAAGGGGTATGTATTTTATTAGGCAAGTGTATTATAAACATTACCAATAACTCAGTTGTTGGTCATTTATTTGAAAATAATTAATAAAAAATTCCCAAAGTTCGACTTTTTTTTCAAGTAACGGCGGGAAACTTTGGATTCATAAAGGTGATTCATTTAATCAAATGAAGACACTACGAGCGAACCTAATCGAAAATCTGGAAACAAAAAAATCAGAAAAAGATATTGATACTGGGACTCGAACCCAGGACCTCTCTACTTTCCGGGCGAGTGCTCTGCCCACTGAGCTAAGCTTTCGAAGTGTCAGGACCTAAAGCCTGGAACGGACTGCCACACGACTTAAGAATGATCAAAAATTCAGCGGAATTTAGAACTAAACTTAAAACCCACCTTTTTTTCAGACAGTCATACCCTTAAATTCAAAAACCTTTCACCTAAACCTTCAATGCCCGCGACATTGTAAAAATAACTCATTTGTTAAAAAAAAAAACTCAGTTGTAAGCTTTATGTAAGGGTCATTTCATGAAGATTCCCTAAAGACTCCTAAATTCTCCAGCCTATCAAAATAAAAACAACTCTACTTTTGCCATTAATCTTTTAATGTAAATCCATGCAATGTCCAGTGTTTTAAATATAATGCCCTCCGCGTGCAAAACCGTATCTCCCGCAACTATTTTAACGTATCTATTAACTTTCTAATTTCTCGGAAGTGACCTGCCAGGTAAGTATGTTTCTGTATCTGTTTGTAAATACTTACATTAGATAGAACCTAGGAATTAATAATAAGCTGTACAGCGCCCTTGAGGTGATTTTTCACAAAAACGGCGCTCTACAAATTATCCAATTATTATTATTATTATTAAGCTAGTCGATATCCAATTCAGTCACTTTTAACTGTACCATACTTCGACTAAGAACCACCCATATTATCTTCATTTTCTTAACACATATTTTATTGGCTGCCATCTTTATATGATTACAAAATTCAAACCAAAGGTTTATGATTGATTGCAAGGTTCTTAGTTGAAGTATGGTACAGTTAAAAGTGACTGAATTGGATATCGACACCTTAGCTCAATGGACAGAACACTCGCCCGGAAAGTAGAGAGGTCCTGGGTTCGAGTCCCAGAGGTGCCAATATCCTTTTCTGATTTTTCTGTTTCCAGATTTTCGATTGAGTTTCGCTCATAGTGTCTTCATTTAATTAAATATTACAATTTGAGGTTTTACTCATAAAAAGTTAAATAAAAAAATAATAATAGTGAACATTTAAATTATTTTGTGGTTAATTTTTTAATTTGAATATAAAGCGTGGTGTTTTTTTGTCTAACACCGTTCCACTTCTTCTTCCTTAAAAACTTCCTCTTCTTATTCACACATATTTCTTCGAGGCAAAATCGGGGAGCCGGCTAAAGGGCTCGGACTTCGGGTTTCGTCTGCGGTTGGGCCGATAGCCATGCACATTGTCATTTTTTTTTTTTTATTATCCATTTTATTTTCTCTCTATTATTAAAATAAATACTTGCATTATATAATTTCTACTATTATTTATTTTTTTCATCAATTTTTTTTATCTCAGGCTTCCTCAACCGGGTGCAGCTCTTATGTTTCTTTTTATTTACTTTTGGACACTTTTATCTTTATATATTTTTTTCTATATAGATTCCAGAAGAATTATTCCACGGGCTGCCACATTTATTTCTCTTTTGTATAATGTTAATGTAAGTACTTGCATACTGCTTACTAACCCCTTATGCATGGACATTGGAGGGTCTAGAGTCGTTCAAATAAATGTAGCTTCGTTCAATATAAAGTGCGGTGAAGTAGGAAACCATATGTTTAACGCCGTTGGAAAAGTGGTAGGGTCCCCTCCAATGTCTAACACCGCTTAGATCGCATTTCTGACTAATGTAGTAAGGGAGACACAACGATTTCTATGAGACCTATATGAGATGTTCCGAAAACTGAGCAAATTAGCTTAAGGGGAAAAAAGTTAAAAAAATAAGTTTTTTTTCTTCAGGTTCCCGTTTGTACCATTAGTTGAAATATTAAATATTATTAATATAATGAATTGGTACCCACCAAGAGCTTTATTTCCTCCGAACAAATTTTCCATATTGAATTTCATTTTTCCAAACTTGCATTTCAAGTCGCCTTCGGGAATATGAGGATACATAAGCCCATCTTTTTCGTTTTTCCTCAGTTCATAATTGTACTGATAAATACAATGTGTCTTTTCTGAAACAAAATAATCTCTGTTATTTATTTACCAAGTCGGTCATATTCAATTATAAAAAATTATTTTTAGAAAAAAATTTATGATTATATATGTAGAAAATTTTTCTTTAGCTTCACACAGGAGGCCCTGAGGAAAATCTTCCCTTTCAAATACTGTATCATCTTTGGGGATGCTGTGTGGGGGGTCTTTTTAGGAAACGAAGGAGAGGCATTTCTGGGAATAAAAAAGATATGAATCTGGGGTCAGTGTGTCGAGGAGTGTCCGATACACGAATCTATCTTTCCCACTGCGATGCAAGGCGATGTTCCGAGAGAGTCCTGCTAGAGAGTCTTCCTCAACAACTCTCGACTCACAATCGGAAGGTCGCGGGTTCGAACCCGGCGTGCGCAAATAAATTTTATTTGATAAATTTGTGTTATTTCACAATTTATTCATTTAAAATAATAAAAAGTAAATTTGCAGCACATTCCAGAGTGGAAGATACTATCAGTATCGCCCTGGTGTAAGACCACCATTCAGAATTGAAACGTTGCTTGAAATGGCTTTAGCCGTGTTTAGTGACCAGATATGAATAGCCAGGTACTTCCCCACCTTCCTCTTCCCTATCTCCTTCCCCTCCCCACCACCTTCAGCCTCACAACATACCCCGATTGGGGATGCCATAGTCTCACTGGCTCCAGACGGGAGCAGTTGGGACTCTTGTGCGGTATTAGCTGTAAAAAAAAAAAACAGTCTCTCCCGATTCAGCTTGCCTTGCAGTTGGAGGGCGGATGCATCCGCCTACAAAATTCTGACAAATCCCGCTCCATGAACCCGGGCACCCTTGCTAAGTCACCAAACCAGCGAACCACTTGAGGCGACCTCTGGCAGAGGTGTTTTTAATCCAATAAATGGTTCCCAAAGTGGGAAATGTTTACACCTCTATGTTCCCTCGATTCCGTTTTTAAGCATAATCCCTCCACAGTTGATGCCCCGAAGGTTGATCATTCTACCAGTTGATTCCTTGTACAATCGATTCCCCGAAGTGTATTCGCATACACCAGCATCCGCGAATGTTAATAATCTTTTATAAAAAAATCAATATTTGTTTTTTTGTTTGGTGAACTAAACTAAACTAAACTTTACTTAATCTTTGGTGATTTGTTGTGCGCACACCCGCGAAGGTTATAGGCTATATAAAATGGTAAGCTCTGGCGTTATGAAATTTGTATAGACCGAAATAAGTGAATTTAATGTATTTAAGCAGCAGGGAGGAAAGGCAAGAGTGGTAGGGGAACGGGGGAGGTGTGATGAAGGAGGGGGTAGGCAGGGAAGGTGGAAGGGAACGGGGACGCATAGGAAAGGACATGCAGGTAGAATCATTTTTTTAATGGCATTGCAACGCATGCCGGGTACCGGTTAATAAAAAGGAAGCAGGGAGAAAATTTATAAAAAATTTGCTGGTGCGAAATTACGATAATTAAGGTGTTTTCATATTTTCAAATAGTAAACGCAATTGTGGGGTTATAACTGACTATTTCCAAAATGGGTGAAATCGAGTTATGTATGGGGTTAGACAAATTTGAAGCCAAGTAATCCTGGGATTGATTCACAGTTACTTTATTTTTATGGGAAAAATTATTTGAAAATAACATTGTTAATTCTGAATTTAAAATACGAGATCAACAAAAATTACTTAAAATAAGCAGGTCCCAATGGTCAAGGTGTTTAAGACGCTATCCCGTTAAGACAAGATTTTCTTGTTTTGATTATTTGTCAATGATAACTTTCACGCGTTTTCATCACAATTCGTATAAGTATGTTTAACACAATAATATTGTAAATATGAAAACATGACTTAAATCACAATAACGATTTATTGTAAATATGTTAACATGACATAAATCACAATAGCGATATGTTGTAAATATGAAAACATGACATAAATCACAATAACAATTTATTGTAAATATGAAAACATGACATAAATCACAATATCGATTTATTGTAAACATGTTAACATGACATAAATCACAATAGCGATTTGTTGTAAATATGAATACATGACATAAATCACAATAACGATTTATTAACGATTTATTCGACCACCACAACACGGGCATGTGCCTAGCATGGTGGTCGAAAAATCATAAAATTCATGTAACAAACATTTTAATGAATAAAGAAAACTTAAAAACTTAAAAATTGTAAATATGAAAACATGACATAAATCACAATAGCAATTTGTTGTAAATATGAAAACATGACATAAATCACAATAACGATTTATTGTAAACATGAAAACGTGACCTAAATCACAATAACGATTTATTGTAAATATGAAAACATGACATGAATCACAATAACCATTTATTGTAAATATGATAACATGACATAAATCACAATATCGATCTATTGTTAATATGAAAACATGACAAAAATTACAATAACCATTTATTGTAAACGTAAAAAAAGGTACTCGTAGATATATATTTAATTTCATATGAGAGCAATATTTTAATAGATTTGCACTGATTTAAAAAAAAATTATATATTTTTTTTTAATGTGAAATACCGCACAAGAGTCCCAACTGCTCCTGTCTGGAGCCAGTGAGACTATGGTATCCCTAATTGGGGTATGTTGTGAGGCTGAAGGTAAAGATAGTGGTGAGGGGAAGGAGATGGGAAGAGAAAGGTGAGGCTATTCAGATCTGGTCACTAAACACGGCTTTAGCCATTTCAAGCAACTTTTCAATTCTGAATAGTGGTCTTACTCCAGGGCGATACTGAGAATATCTTCCTCTCTGGAACGAGCCGCAAATATACTATATATTATTTTAAATTAATTAATTGTGAAATAACACAAATCAATCAAATAAAATTTATGTGACACGCCAGGATTCGATCCCGCGGATTCGGATTGCGAGTCAAGAGCCGTACCGCTAGACCACGCTGGCGGTCATAAGCTGATGCTGGCATACACGAATATAAATACTTAAACAGTCTATGGGGATCAGCAATTGTCCAAAATGTCCAACTGGTAGTTGGATCAAATGTCCGGAGGATCAACTATCCGGGAGATCAACTGTCTGGGGAATCAACTGTTGGGGGATCAAATATCGAGGGATGAACAGTCGGGTCACCGCTTCGTCTGATCCTATTTCGACTTACATAAATTATGATAAAAATTACTAGAAATATCGACAATTTTCAACAAACGATAACTGGAATGAAAGAGAAGGAAGAGCGAAATTGAATAATCAATTAAAGGAAAACCAAAAAAATAACTCACCTACTTTTACAGAGAAATTTCCGTGGCCCTTCAGGGGCACAACGAGTAATTGTCCATCCATATTATATTTTCCTTTTATGGTCATTAAAATTTCGAATTCCTGCGCGATATGCTGTTTTTTCAAATCAACTCTGAAAACATAAAAAAATAATTATGGTTCTTAAAAATCTAAGTCAATAAAAAAGTGATTCACTGTTCTGGATAGGTGTCATAGGTCGCCCCAAGTGGTTCGCTACATTTGGTGATTCAGCAGGGGTGGCCTGGTTCATGGGGTGAGGTTTGTCCGGATCTTGGTGGTGGACGCATCCGCCCACCAGCTGCGTGGAAGGCCGGATCGGGAGAGACTGGCTTAGGGACATCTTTTGACTTCTCCAGCAAGACTCTCTCGGAATATCGCTTTGTACTGTAATAGGAGGGATGGATTCATACATCCGTCACTCCTGTAGACACTGACCCCCAGATTCCTACCCAACCCTTATACCTTTTTCCTTCCCAGAACATCATCTCTTTCCTTTTCTCAAAAGTTCCTCAACACAGGATCCCCAAAGATGGCACAGGTCTTGAGTGGAATCATTTTTCTCAGGTCGTTTTAGATATTAAATTTGAGGCTATCAAAATGATTTTCTTTGTAATTTATATTTTTTATTTTATATTTCATTATATTTACTTAGTGGATAGGGTAATTTTTTTTTTAAATGATTACCATTAACTCACAAATAATTGCCAAATTTGCCAAATTTGCCTCTAAAATCATGAAAAATAGATTTTTTTTTTTTTACATGAGCTCCACACAGGAGGCCCTGAGAAAAATAATTTCCCTCAGGGCCTATTTCATCTTTGGGGATGCTGTGTGGAGGGTTTTTTAAAGGAAAGGAAGGGGAGGAGAGTTCTGGGAAGGAAAAGGCTTTAAGGGGTGGGTAGGAATCTGGGGTTCAGAGTGTCCTGGTCATCCGCCTCCAAGACCTAGACAAACCTCACCCCATGAACCCGGGCACCCCTGCTAAAT
This sequence comes from Glyphotaelius pellucidus, assembly GCA_936435175.1. NCBI lineage: Eukaryota > Metazoa > Arthropoda > Insecta > Trichoptera > Limnephilidae > Glyphotaelius > Glyphotaelius pellucidus. Next base: position 28,583,456 of record OW386550.1, on the reverse strand, counting down.
CACCAAACGTAGCGAACCACTTGGGGTGACCTATGGCAGAGGTGTTGGTTGCTTTAATGAACTTTATATTATAATTTAAATCATCACAAAAATTGTTTCTCCCTGCGTATCCTTTCCCATTCTTCCCGTACCCCTTCCGCCTCCCCTTCCTCTTCCACGTCCCCTTCCGCTCTCGCGTTCCCACTCCGCCTTCTCCGCCTTCCCTCTCCCCACTCCCCTCGCCCTCTTCCCCATCCCACGAACCCCTCTCCTGAGTTCCCTTCCCCCCTCCTAAGTTCCCCTCCCCCTCCCAAATTCGCCTCTCCCCTCTCCCCTCCCCCCTCCCTCCTAGCCATGGATAAGGCTATCCATCGAAACCGTCGCTGCGTTCAGTAATCAATGACCTTACCCCTAGAACACGTAGGCCTTCAATATAAGACAATCACTTACTTAATATCTATAAGTTTGGCAGTTCCTAGCCCATAAGCGCGCGTATCCTTCAGGACGATGCCGAGCGAGGACTCTTTGATGATGTCGATCTTCCCCAGATACAGAGGGTCTAAGGGCCCCATCCCATACTCGGGGATGCCCGTGTAGGCAATCTTCGGTAGAATCTTATTCCCATTTTCAATAATACACTGGCTGAGCTTTGGGTCACCACGTTTACAAACTTTAAAATAAGGAGCTGAAATGAGAAAAAAACATATTATAAAATTGCACGATAAAAATGATACATTTAATATTGGCTATTTGTTACAAACGTTTTTACGTGTAAGAACTGCAAAAAGTGTACATTCATTCTTATTTCACTTAAGTTTTTGCATACTTGTACCAATTCGTTTATAAACTCTCTAATACCACCCTTACGATTTCGTGACCGTTGATCACCATAGCGCTTATTAGCAGATATTTTGAATGTCACCGAAAGAACTTACAAACATTTCCCCTTTTTTAAATAGTTAGTGGTTTACATTTTGTTTTCCTCAACCTCATTGTAATAGCTTTGTAAAATAAAAATATATATTCCTGGTATTAGGTACAAACTCTCACCGTAAATAAATGGTAACCGGACAACTCAGAACTTCAAAAGTGATTTAAAAAATGTATAAAAAAATTTGATTAAATAGGTTACGTTCAGTTACGTTAGGTTATAGGCTATTTTTAATTTTTTTTCATAGATTTTAATGACTTTTCAAAGAGGGGTTGAGTTGAGTTGATTCTAAGTTGGAATGGAACCAAATAAATAAAGAATGCAGTTGAAGGAAGAAATTATACATAGAAAAGTTTTTTTATTGCACGTGGGGATATTTTAGGCATTTAGAAACATTCATTGCATTTCTTTCCCGAAAAGACTTCTTCCACACTTTTATCCACTGAAAACAGGGTGTTAAGTTACTGATTGATTCCAGACAGTATTTGGAGTAAAAAAGGTAAATGAAATTTTGAATGGAAAAGCCCAATGAGTGGTGATCTGTATACGTATAAAACAATCAAAATATGCTTGCTTGGGGATACACGAGATATTGTCTATGTATTGCTATATTTAGCGTAGGAAATGTTTGAAACTTTCAAAATACCTTCTTTCCGTCCTCGCGAAGGTTTCTGGATTATTTTAACAATATGACAATACATCTGAAATTTTTTTTTAATCACTACAAAATCTCTTATAAAACTATTATTAATTCAAAATTCAATTTTCGAAACTCTTTCAAATAATGAAATTATTTGAAGTACTCGCCTAATACTATGAATCGAATCAAGAATTATTGATATTTTAAATAGCTACCTGTGTTAGGAACCAAATTTGAATGATTGTTATTATAGTATACTGAATATTTATAGTATATGAAAAATGAGAATTTTAATAAAAAAAATTGTAATAGGTGGCGCGCGAGCTGTTTGAAAACTGATTGTACTGGGATTGAATATATGGAACGCGGGAGGAGGAGAGGGAAGAGGGAAGGCGGGGAAGGTGGAAGGAGAACGCTAGAGGGGAAGGGGACGCGGGAGGGGAATGGGGACGCACGTGCCCCTGCATGTCCTTTTCCTTTTACAAACAATTTATTTCTTTGAATATGACATTGCAACGCATGCCAGGAACGAGCTAGTGATTAATAAAAATAATAAAACAGAACATGTAAATTCTGTCAACACTTATAAATCAATCCATTGTGTTGTAGAAATAATCTTTGTAATTAACAATAGATTTTATCCGTTGTTTATAAATGATTGTTTTTTTCTCTTCTCATCGTTCTCATAAATGTAAATGATAGAACTGTTTTTGTAATGGTAATTTGCCTGAGTGTCGGTAAAAACAATTGATTCGAATTTTTCTTCGGCTTAATTACAAGCACCTTTTCAATTCCAAATAGTTGTCTTTCACTAAGGAAATACTGAGCGTATATCATTCTGGAACGTGCCGCAAATATATTATAAGTAAATTGATATATAACAAAAAAATTTAAAAAAAATAAATAATAAAAATAAAATTATAATAAATAAATTGTACAATAACACAATTTAATTAAATTGATATTACTTGCGCACGTAGGTATTTGAACTTTTTATCCGTCGACAACTCAAAGGCCCTCGAAGATACTTAGATCGATTCTGTTTAAATTTAGGATGGGTTGTTTCACACAAATTCAAATGTATTTGAATTGGCCATTCAGAGCAACAGAGCTTTTTTTTTAAACTTGAAAGACTTTTCTTTTCTTTATTCATTGCTTTGTAATTACATAATTTGAGGATTTTTCGATCACCATGCCCATGTTGTGGCGGTCGAAAAGATCCCCGTTAAATGTTTCTAAGTCCGTTTCAGCTTTTGAACAAATTTTGATCAGCGGAAGATGACAAATATCATGTCGAAAAGCTCCTCAGTTTATTACAATTTGATAGAAAGCTGAAACGCAAATTTGAAATAAAACTAGCTACAAAAATAAATGGTATAAAATTAAGTATTTAAATACCTCATCTACTTACAAATCTTATGTTTTCAGGGGAAATTTTGGTTATTGGTTTTTTAAATTAGAGAAAATTAGAAACACACTTTTTTGGATGCGAGGTCTACTGTTCACAGATCCACTAATATTTTATTATAATATTACAAATCTAACCAATTATAAAATACAAAAAAAAAATTAAATTACTTTTTCTGTAATACTGCCCAAGAGTCCCAGCTGGTCTCAACCACGAGCTTCGAGCGAGTGAGACTACAGCATCCCCAATGGGGGTATTTTGTGAGACTGAATAAAGTGTGGAGGGTAAGGAGATATGGACGAAGAAGGTGAAGTACCTGCTATTCTGATCTAGTCACCAAAAACGACTTAAGCTATTTCAAGCAAGCAAGTTATTAGCTATTTCAGTTTCAATTCTGAATGGTGGTCTTAGGCTGGGCACATACATTCGATTTCTCCATCCGATTGTCTGATCAGACAACCTGAAAGCCTTCGCGCCATACATTTCTTATGAAATGAAAGCCCGCACACATCCGATTTGAAAACCTGACCGGCAATAAAAACAGGTCACGCCCTTCCACGCCGGCCGTCCAACCCGGCCGTCCGAAGGGCGTGGCCCCGGTCGTATTACCCATCCGACCTTCGAATCGGATGTGTGCGGTGTTAATCCGATCCGATTGTCTGATCAGACAATCGGAAAGCCAAATCGGAGTTGAGAGTATCTTCCACTCCGGAACGTGCCGTAATATCTTATATTCTTTTAAAATTAAAACTAAAGAAATAACTAAAATTTATTTGCGCTCGCCGGGAGCCTTAACCCTCTACCACGGAGGCTGTCAAGACAAACATAATTTTATTATAATACTAGCGACTTCCCGGCATGCTCTGCAATGCCACTAATAAAGAAATTATTTCTCCCTGCGTGTCTTTTCCCATTCGTCCCGTTCCCCTTCCCTTCCGCCTCCCCTTCCTCTTCCATGTTCCCTTACCCTCACGCGTTCCCGAATATTATTAGATTTATAAATAAATCGAAAATCGATCAATCAAATTTGGTACATAACATAGATACCTATTTAAAATATCTACAACAAATAATTCGATTCAAATTATAAGCTGAGTACTTCAAATAAATTCATTAATTTAAATCGTTTGTAAAATTGAATTTTGTTTGAACAATCATTATTTTGAGAAATGTCATTCTCAAATTTTGAAAGTTTCGCAAGAGTTTTTGTAATGATTAAGAAACTTTTCAGATATATTGTTTTGTGGTTGTAATAATCCAGAAACCTTCGCGGGGATGAAAAGAAGGTATTTTGAAAGTTTCAAACGTTTCCTATGCTTAACATGGCAATACATAGACAACTCATATAATCATGTAAAGATTTATAAGCAAGCATATTTTGATTTTTATATAAATATATATAGATATATAATTACTTACGAAAAAAGGTTGACTCGGTTAGAGTTAAACTGACAGCCAATATTACAAAACACTTTATCAAAATTGTGAAAGACATTGTAAGTGAACTAAACAATAAAACAATCAAAGAAAAATTTACATCCGACTCGAACAACTGATGCCAAGTAAATAATCTAGGCGTTGATATTCCTTATATACCGGTTTTCCAATGAATATAATATCCTTACTAATTAATAAGTTATTAGTATAATACGTACCTAATTACATAGTAAGGTGGTAAAGTGATAAACAAGGTTAGATCAAGAAAAAATATTCATTATTTTTAATTTTTTTATTGCATGTGTGACACTATTAATTGCGGAGTCAAACGGGGGTTAAAAAATACATACGACACCTCTGCCATAGGTCATCCCAAGTGGTTCTCTAATCTGGTTTGATTTAACAGGAGTTCACGAGTTCTTAAGGCTAGGTTTGTCCGGGTCTTGGCAGTGGATGCGTCTTCCAACTAACTGCGGGCAGGCCTGATCGGGAGAGACTGGTTGAGGGAGACCTTTTGACCTCAACAGCAGGTCTCTCTCGGAACTTCGCCATGTGCCGCAGTGACGGCCGGCTTGGTTGGGCGGTAAGGTTCTTGACTCGCAATCCGAAGGTCGCGGGATCGAATCCCTGCGTGGCAAATAAATTTTATTAGATTAATTTGTGTTATTTCACAATTAATTAATTTCAAAAAATATACAGTAAATTTGCGGCACGTTCCAGAGTTGAACTCTCAATATCTCAATATGTAAGACCACCATTCAGAATTGCAACGTCGCTTGAAATGGCTTTAGCCATGCTTGGTGACCAGATCTGAAGAGCCATTCACAATTAATGGAAGATACTCTCAATATAGCCCTGGTGTAAGACCACTATTCAGAATTGAAACGTCGCTTGAAATGGCTTTAGCTATGTTTGGTGACCAGATCTGAATAGCCACCTTCCTCTTTCCCATCTCCTTCTCCTCCCCACTACCTTCAACCTCACAACATACCCCAATTGGGAATGCCATAGTCTCACTGGCTCCAAGGCGGGATCAGTTGGGACTCTTGTGCGGTATTCATATAAAAAATAAAAAAAGTTAGAGGGATGGATTCATACGTCCGTCACTCCTGGACACACCCCCCAGATTTCTACTCACCCTTCATACCTTTTCCTTTCCAGCACCTTCTCTCCTTCCTCTACATTAGGAAATACTAATATTGCAAAGAGTTGTCCATTGAAAACCGTTATTCATGAAAAACCTGTAATAAATATACTACCCAATAAAAAAAAAAACAGAAAAATGTTTTGGGGCTATTAAGGAGGGTAGAGGGGAACATTCGATTAGGATAATGTGGCGAAGGACGGGAGTCAGCAAAGCAAGTTTGTAAAAAAATATCCATAAACGGTCTAAGCGATTGGGTGGTTGCCCAGGCCCAGGCAACTACCCAATATGGATAATCACTAAGGAACTAGTGACTATTGACAGGACGCAAACGCAAACCTCGGGAAACAAAAAAATGTAGCTATCGGGACTAGATTAAAGGGAGAGGGAATGTGAAGAGAAGAAGAAACTCCAATGTTCCGCCTAGATGGAAAGAAAACTCAAATACCTGGGAAGACATGTTGTGATACCAAGGGACATTTTTCATAATTTTTTTTATTTTTTAATATTTTTTTATTATTATTTAATATTTAATATTTTAATATTTTACCAAAATTTGGTCGCCTTTAACGTGTTCGCCATTAGAGTGTATGCACTTGTCCAACCTTTTTTTCTACTGTTCAAAACAATTTTGAAACCCACTGATTAGAATGTCCTTTATGGCCTCCAGCGATTTTTGTTTCACTTCTTCAACAATATGAAAACATTTCCGTTTCAAGTCCCCTTTCATAATAAGGAGCAGAAAGAAGTCACAGGGTGACAGGTCGGGTGAATAGGGCGGGTGAACAATTTGGATCATCCATGCTTGCTTATATATACTGCTTCACAGACACGGTGTGAGCGGGTGCGTTGTCCTAGTTGAAGAACCAGTACCCTGTGCGCCAAGGATTCGATTTTTTTCGACGATTTTTCCTGATGCTCTCTCGCAACCTCTATAGTAACCTAATCGTAGAACTGTCAGGTAACTGTTTGGCCTGGACGAACAAACTCTGTGTGCACAAGGGTTACATAAGGGTAATGGTTACAAGGGCTAAGTTGACCGACTCCTTATCGATAATATTTTAATAAATACATACATAAAATTCAGCCCTGCTCGTATTCATGAATACTTTTTAAAGCATCTATTGTCTAAGTAAATTTATAATTAGATTCATTAGATTGTGTAATGAGATGAGTGCTCTCAGTCAAGTGGTTCTTGTGTGTTTATCGCATCAAGAAATCATAACGCTTGGTCACGATATATTATATAAATACCAGCTTATCTTACGTTATAAAAAACAACATATCTATCTACATATTTATAATTATCTGCGTGTGAAGGGTGTTAGTCTTTACACTCAATGAGCCTCTTGCATTAAATATCTTCGAAATTGAAACATTTTTGTAAACTATGATGAATGTAAACCTAACAGTCCGGAAGTTAGACGGAACTATTAGAGAATAGTTTTAAGCCGCGAGGTGAGGGGTAAGATGTTTAAAAAATTCCTTTACCCATTTCAAAAAATCGTAAGCCGTTAAAATTGCATTAAAAATATAAAAATAAAATTAAAATAGTTTCAATAATACCAGTGGCGTAACTATACCATCTAAGGCCCGTGGCGAATTCATTGGATGAGGCCCCGCCAGTAAAAATCGTCACGTTGTAATAGAATTTTAATAAATAACTTAAGAAGTTACCCAACAGTATTACTAATATTTTGTGATTTTTTAAGAATAACTAATACATTTTATTTTCAAAAGCATAGTTTAGATTTTAGATTTTTTAGATTTGTTTATTTTTTTATTTATTTATATACATACATATTTCAAAACGAAACAATACAAAATGGTGCTTTGTCTATCCAACTGGGAAGGATTCCCGTTTCAGGATAGGCAAATTGCATATTTAGTTCATAATATTCTTAACAGATGAAAGGTTCCATTAAAGATAACACAAGAAAAGAGATTATTTCCAAATAACTATTGAGAACATTAATAATTGCATCCTGAGCGTGAGAATAGTTTCTTTATGTTCTTGAAAGAGTCGCAAAGATGCGATTTTTCGTGTAAGTATGTTTTAGTGTAAGTATGTTAATATCTAACTTTCATAATTAACTTTACTTTGCCTCTAATTGCAGGTTCGATAAAACAAAAACTACGAAAATTCAAAGATACAAATGACCAATTGTCATAACAATCAAACGAAGGATGCGTAGTAAAGCCCTCCGCACTTAAAAAATAGAAATCCGGAATTTCCCTAACACCATGCGTCAGAGCCACGAAAAAAGTACTTTCTTGCTTAGCAAAATGCGGGAATACCCCGAGCATCACTAGCTCGCCCGTGCCACCAAAGTACCGCGATAAAAAATTAAATAACCAATGGATGCGTTCTAAAATTGATCGACATCCTTTTCTTCTGAATGCCTTTAAATCTTAATAATTTATTTGAATTTGTACATGGTCTTTAGTTGTGTCTAACTTTAATTGATTTTATGTAGGTACTTTCATAAAATTTATATTTTTTACTACATTTTGTTAAAAATGTCAGGTTACTTCTGAGCCCGCGGCCTCTCGGGCCGGGGCCTCAGCCTCCGCGGGGCCCGTGGCATTTTGCCAGCCCTGCCACCCCATAGTTACGCCACTGAATAATACCCCATATGCATATAAATAATTTCGAAAGTTTGTCATTCAAGATGGGTGCCAGGCAATTTCCCCTCGCCCTAGATTTGGCTTCAATTTCTTTCACACAAAATTGCGGTAATGCTCTGACCTGGGCTTTTTAGGTTTTGAGTGTTCTTTATTGTCTTTTTTTTTGTATTTCTTGGGCATTAACTATGTAACAATTTCTAGGCATTTTGTTTTTTGAAGATTTTTATTAAATGTACATTTGTTACTTAAATTTAATTTTTCCGCGACCGCGACGCGATTTCTTTATTGCCGTTTGAACAGCCGCATTCATTTTTGATAAATAACCCCCCACGTAGTCACAGTTGTTTTCAGTAATTTAAGTTTGTCATACAAGATGGCTGCAGGCAATTCCTCCTCGCCCTGGACCTGGCTTCCGTATTTATATTTTAATATTTTTAATTTGGGGGGAGGGTATGGGTACCGCCGCCTCGGAAATCATTTATTGAATAACCAACACCAGTTTGGTGCCCGCAGAAATAGCAGGGGTGCCCGGGCTCATATGTTTGTTCGGGACTTGGTGGTAGAGGCATCTGCCTATCAGATGTGTTATTCGTGGCAGGCCGGATCGGAAGAGATTGGTTAAGGGAGACCTTTTGACCTGCCCAGCAGGACTCTCTCGGAAATCACCTTCCACCGCGGTGGGAGGAATGGAATTTCTATGTCCGTCATTCCTGTAGACTCTCACCCCTAGATTCCTACCCACTCCTTACTCTTCTACTCTTCTTTCTTTTTTTAAAAAGATCCCCTACCCGCATCTGCACATAATGATAATGGCAATAATAAGCTGATAAAACATGCAATTAATTATAATTTTTTTTTTTAAATTAGGCACCCTCTCTCTAACATTCAAATTTACAAATCTCCTTGTCAAACCATCTTCTTCTTCTTTTTGAACGCTTTCTACGAAGCCTTAAAATATCAATGAAAAAATTCTATCATTTTGGTTATGTAAAACATAAGGGTTATTTTCTTAGTTAACGTCACGACCTTAAAACACGTGTTTGTTTAATTTATTCTAAAAAACAAGTAATGAGATCAATTCTGCAGGTCAGAGCAAGAATGTTTGTTTGCTAATTGAACCATTATTATGATAATTAATCCACCAATAATTATACTAATGAATGGCCTTTGTCTTTCTTAGCAAGAAGTGGTAGTGGAAGGGGCTGTTCCGGCTGTTAGAAAGGAAACATTTTAACGACTGTCCCTGGCCAGTTGTAATATGGCCACCCCTATTAAGGGGAATGCTGTGAGACTGAAAGAAAAAGAAAAAGGGAAAAGGACGGAAATGGGAAGAGGTGGACTGGAAAGTACCGGTTTAATCATATCTGATCTCTAAACATGCAGCAATAAATAAAATGAAGTTAAGCCATCTGATATCTGATGCAGCAATAAATAAAATGAAGTTAAGCCATCGATGATGTTGCAACGAAATTAATCCTGCCAAAGAAAATGAATCATTAACGCCATCTGGTGAAGCGGTTTTAAAGCCTTGATTCGTGTTATTAAGTTTTGCGTAGATATAGTGAAAATAGATTTTATTCAATACTTTTAATGAGCTGTCTTATTTGTACTCAATAATTTTAATGAAATATCTTATTTGTACTCAATACTTTTAAGGAAACATCTTATTTGTACCCAATATTTTAATGAGCTATCTTATTTGTACTCAATACTTTTAATGAAATATCTTATTTGTACCCAATACTTTAATGAACCATCTTATTTGTACCCAATACTTTTAATGAAATATCTTATTTGTACTCAATACTTTTAATGAACTATTTTATTTGTACCCAATACTTTTAATGAAATATCTTATTTGTACTCAATACTTTTAATGAACTATCTTATTTGTACCCAATACTTTAATGAACTATTTTATTTGTACCCAATACTTTTAATGAAATATCTTATTTGTACTCAATACTTTTAATAAACTATCTTATTTGTACCCAATACTTTTAATAAACTATCTTATTTGTACCCAATACTTTTAATGAAATATCTTATTTGTACTCAATACTTTTAATGAACTATCTTATTTGCACCCAATACTTTTCATGAGCTATCTTATTTGTACTCAATATATTATACACCTATGGAATCTTTTATTTAAGGATTTGCTGGTTGGTACTACAATTTGTAGTCTACAAAATGCGTATGCATACAGTTCAGTAAAATATTGTTGATGAAAATTGAGTGCGCGGCGATTGATTAAAATGTTTTAAACGGTATCACCAAAATGGTTCATACACAAAAAAAATTTAAGTTAAAAAAAGACGGTTCCGCGACTCTTCATTCCCTGCCAAAATATCCCCGACAAAATATCATATGGATAAAACATCCCTCAACAAAATATCTACTAAAACCTAATCTAACCTAGCCTAACCTAACCTAACCTAACCAAACCTAACCTAACCTAACCTAACCTAACCTTACCTAACCTAATCAAACCTAATCTAACAAAAATGGGACAAAAATAATACAGAGATTTTGTAAAGACAATAAATATTTTTTTTTTTTGTATTATTTTTGTCTTATTTTATTATTTTTGAACAATAATTTATTGTCCTTTCTAGAAAACTTATTAGGTATGTCGATATTTGAAGCGTTTTCATAAACTTGGAAACTTTTCCAAGTTTATGAAAGCCAGAACTAGGTGCATTTTTGTGGTAGCTAGTCCCGGAATTGTTGTTGTAGAATCATATATTTTGCATATTTGATCGATTTGGTTGGTACTTCAAGGTCGATGAGGTGCAGGAGATCATAATTTTTTGAGTGTGAAATATAAATGTGTTGTTAATGTTTTGTTTTCTATAGCGTAGTTAAATGACAACGGGGTTTTGTTTCGACAAAATGTAAGTGTCCTACATTTACTGATGTCAATGAATAAGTTGTATTATTAATCACATTGTGATTCAAGTTATTATCAGGATGGTAACGATGTAATAAGACTTACCCGAAGACTGGGTACAAAGCAGCGCTTTTATTCATCGGCATAATCATGCTCTTCATTCATCTCATCAATACACGTCTCTTTCGGACACACGTTTGTCACATTTAGTTTCATACATAAAAAATGCATATTGTCTATTAGTGCCACTGACATTTAAGGGAGGATTTTAGAAATTCAAATTAAAAATAATTTTAAAAAATGTTCTTCCAAAAATGGTTAGCTAATAATTCATACTAATATTATAATGCGAAACTGCTCGAGTTTGTTTGCTACGCTTTCACGCATTAATCAATAACGCAAGACTCTAAAAATTCTTTCACCAATAGAAAGCTAAATTATATGCAAAGACTATTGGCTGTATATGATGGTACTAAATTATAATATCTGGCGTTACTAAATTATAATATTTGTTATACGTTTTCTGTCGCTAACACAAGCGAAAGTTAAAGTTAAGTTATTACGAAAGAAACTTTGCTAGCGAAAAAAATCGTTGCCGTAGAAACGATATTGATATATTTGTGGGCTCTATGCTGGTAGGTTCTCAGCCCCCTACCTACTGGTCGGCTGCTGCTCCAGAAAATTCAAATATAAGAATATGTTTTGTTTTTTATGGACAAGCTTATGTTTTGGAATAAATGTCAGATGAGAGTTCCTACATTAAAAATATAATTCGTAACGATTATAAAGACTGAATAATAAGTGGTGTAATTATTTATTATATTTACAAACATCCAAATATTTAAATAAAAATCCGAAATGTTGTAAGCGCATAAATTCCGAACGAATGAACTAAATTGGATAATCTTTCTTTTCTTTGAGCTATAGCATTATGAAATTTAGGTGGCAGGCGAGATGTTTGAAAACTGAATGTAAGGGAATGAATCTATGGAATTGTGGAGGGGGTGAGGGTGGTGGGGAGGGGGGATAATTGATAAGTGCAAGCGCTACAATAATTTCACGCAATACCACGCGAGCGAAGCCGCGGGGAAAAGCTAGTTAAAAATAATTTTAAAAAATGTTCTTCCAAAAATGGTTACCTAATAATAGATTATAAATCACAATTATCATTAAATATCAAAATTATCACTAAATACCCCACTAGAGGACTTAAAATATAATTTCCTATTAAATTTACTAAAAATACACACACTAGAAGACAGACGTAAAATTATGACTTAACCTTTTTATTCAAAATACTAAACTCTAAGTTCAACTGTTGCGACTCCTGCAACTCATAAACTTACGTATACGACAAAATACATTATTCTACTGCAGCATTTATAAACGGAACTACCTTGCCCACTCTCCGATACAACGATTTCACACTAGGGGAAATCAGTACTTAGGTGATTGTTTGGTTTTGTGATAGCTTAATCCCAAACCAATTAGGAACGTTATTTAATTTGTATTATAGATGGCAAGTACTTATTTTTAAATATTTCAAATGCGTTATTTGTTCTCTTCCATTAAAACAAATTAATAGAGCTTTTTTCATACCTTTATAAAAGTAAAATTTTCACATCGTCTTTTGTGTTACCTCGTGTTGAGAACAACCATATTTTCACATCGTCTTTTGTGTTACCTCGTGTTGAGAACAACCATATTTTCACATCGTCTTTTGTGTTACCTCGTGTTGAGAACAACCATATTTTCACATCGTCTTTTGTGTTACCTCGTGTTGAGAACAACCATATTTTCACATCGTCTTTTGTGTTACCTCGTGTTGAGAACAACCATATTTTCACATCGTCTTTTGTGTTACCTCGTGTTGAGAACAACCATATTTTCACATCGTCTTTTGTGTTACCTCGTGTTGAGAACAACCATATTTTCACATCGTCTTTTGTGTTACCTCGTGTTAAGAACAACCATATTTTCACATCGTCTTTTGTGTTACCTCGTGTTGAGAACAACCATATTTTCACATCGTCTTTTGTGTTACCTCGTGTTGAGAACAACCATATTTTTGTGTGATACATAATTTTTTGTCCGTTGGTTTGAGATTCTCATAGCCCAGTCAATGAACGCATTGAACTGGAACATGCTAGAGGAAAGCTGAATTTTTGCAGGTGGATAGTACTTCTTATGTGGAGTATTTTCCAAAAAAGTCCCCACCCCTCCCCCGCTTGCTTCCTCCCCTGTCCCCTCCCAAACTTTACAATTTTAGAGTTCTACAAAATCCATTATATCTCTTAAACTATTATATGCATCTGAAAAAAAATTTCTCCGTTAAACTTCTTAGAAAGCTGTCTAAAAATAAGTTGTATGTTTGTCTTTGTTATCTATTACGGTTAGGCAAATAATAATGACATTGTCGCAAAAAAATTTTTTTTTCGTAAAATTTTGATTTAAAGGTGAATATTTTTTTTTATCTGGGGGGACACGCAAAAATATTCCATAAAATTTATTTGCCAAATTTAATAAGCTTTAAAACGATGTATAATATTGCTTACATTTATTCTTAATACTGGTCAAAATCCGATTCGATAGCAGGGCGGCACGGCGTGCTTGGCGGTCGGGCCTAGCCCGCTGTGCTTGCAGATGACCGATTTGAGCTTAGGTAGGTATTTATAGTTTTAAATTGAAACACCGAGTACTTTTTAATTGATTCACGATATAAAAACGCTTTAACACTAAACTGTATAGTAATAGTAGTAATGGAGGCCTTCTTACCTTTCTTTAAAAAAAGTCTTCAAATAAAGGTGGATGCGAAGCTAGTTCAAACTCAAAGTAGGATTTGAGCTTTGCAGGACTGTCACATACGCATAATATTCTATTGAATATCTGATTAGGGTTGATTATAAATTCTTTGTTTCTAACTTTGTTAGATTTATTACTGGCTTTATCAATCATATCCGATCTGTGTAGTTTTACTTCTGAAAAACTTTGCCCTGCCATTTTCTTCATAGCTTTGAACCCTACCTCATAAGCATCGTCATATGTTTTAGTTGAGTCTGATACTAATCTCGAAGAAATGCAAATTAATTCACCAGACTTTCGAGCAAAAGTATTGTGTGTCACCAGTATGAATTTTGTAAAGTCTTGGTTATCCCGTAACTGGCTAAGTTCAACATGCTGCTCACTTTTCTTGTAACTTAAACCCAAGAAATTATGAAAAGCTTCTCTGATTGAAAGGAATAATGGAGCTCCTAATATCCATTTACTGAGAAATCCCACACCCTTTCGTAAGTGCTCCTACTGTTTTTAATGACTTCATCAAGGATTGTTCACGTCAATGCACGTATCAGTCCAAACTCCTGAGCAAAACATATTGTTAAGTAAAAACATATTGTAAGTTTTGCTGTCCGACTTGTCGCTTTGATTGTGTTTTAAGTTTCGGTGAAATGTTTAAGATTTATTGCAACTGATTCGTCTTCACAAGCTAATTCATGTGGCATCTTCTTGTTCACAATATTTCTTTTATTTCCCGAGGAAAAAGTGTATCATGAGAGTCATTGCAAATTATTTTGACGATTGCAGCACCTGTAAGAACATAGGCTCTTACAGCTCTTGCATAAGCGTGTCTTTTTAACATGTGTATCACTGTGGGACCTCCGTACATAGTTTTCCATAAATCTTCGAGCCCGCTTTGTTCCGTGATCCAATACATCCCAAATATGATAATTACAAATGCAACTTCCTAGTCGTACAATAATTTTTGAAATTTCAGATGATCCACCAGCCCCCCTACCATTTCAATAGATTTGAGAAAAAGCGGTTGGTCGAAGTTACAATGTCACACAATCGTTCATAAACCCGTTTTAGCTAACTTTTGAATGCACAATGCTAATTTTATGTCACTTAACCACAAATAATTGGTTGGAGATACAAAAGATAATGAATCGGCATGCTCTTTTCTGAAAGATATACATTCACTGACATCTTTGATGGTTACATCTTTCAAGCCGCTCTTTTTTCTCTTCGCGTAACAAAGTTGAAGGATATTTTCTTGATTAACGAAATTTCCATTTCATCACTGAAGACGAAGTACATCTAGACTTGTAAAATTAGAGGCGGGATTGATGCACATTGCACTTTATTCTTCCCACGGCATGAAATGTGCTTAGACCATCAAATGTTTTTATATTAACATCGGCATTTTCGAACACAAATTGTGTGAATGTATCATCTTCGATTGTAGGAGGCGATTAGAGATCTTTGGTACACCTTCATGGCACGACGAACAAATGCCCAATGACGACAACACTTCTATTAAATTCTTAGATCCGTACATTCTCTGTAGAAAACACAAACTTGTCCGAATTGATGACAAAAAGACCTTGGCCTTGCAGATGCCATTATGGCGTGGTTAATTACTAAACGTCTTCTCGTAACATCAGGTCCATTATCATACAATCTCTTCTTGGTTACAGTTAACGTGAATAGATTCAGAGTTTCAGGAACTAAATCATCACCCCCACGACTGATTTCCGGAACATCAAATCAAAATCAAAAATCAAAATCATTTATTGTACAAAATTTTCATTTAGTACAAAAGGTATAACTTATAGGTACCTACATCCTATTTCTTCCAGTTAACCTAACATGTTATACAGAAATGAACACAAATGAAATATAAATATAAAAGTGGTGTAATACAAATTGAGTTTGTTGTAATTTATTATATAAACATAAATATAAAAACAGTTGTACCTATGTGAGGTATTCACTTAATATGTAATGAGACCTGTTCAGAAGGAATGTTTTTAGTGATGACTTAAATCTGAGTGTATCTGGTATTTGTTTAATATCATGTGGAAGGTTGTTATATACTTTAATGGCCATGTAAAAGGGTCCTTTTGGAAAATTGTTTTGTTTGCTTTTGGTATTAATAAATTTTCTGTAAACCTTGTAGCGTATTTATGTGTAGAGTTTTTTTGTGGAAACTTTTCTGGAGATGATCGCACTAACATGCATAACTCCATTATGTATATGTCGGTGACTGTAAGAATTTTCAAATTTTTAAATATAGGTCTACATGAATCCCGATTAGCAGAGTTTGTCATTGTATGTTTTAAGGTTTTCACGGCCAAAAAGTATTTTTGTTATTGTTTTTGGGGTGTTATGCCGTGTTTCGCTACCTCCTTCTTTAGCCAACGTTTCGGACAGCGTTACAGTGTCCATCATCAGGGCAGATGAGTGGTAGAAGGAGGTAGCGAAACACGGCATAACACCCCAAAAACAATAACAAAAATAGAGTTTGTCATTTTTCTTAAACATCTTTTTTGGATGATAAAAACATCTTTGGCGTTTACTGAGTTTCCCCAAAAAATAATTCCAAAAAATAATAATCAGGATAGCTTTCACAATCATGTGGCATTTTTTTA
Organism: Glyphotaelius pellucidus; assembly: GCA_936435175.1. NCBI lineage: Eukaryota > Metazoa > Arthropoda > Insecta > Trichoptera > Limnephilidae > Glyphotaelius > Glyphotaelius pellucidus. The sequence continues at coordinate 28,566,967 of OW386550.1, read as the reverse complement.
AATATCTTTTCTGATTATTTCTGCGGCAGCAAGTACAATTCTTAAACATTCCAGATTTGCATTCTTTTCTTTGTTTCTGTACCAGTCGCCTAGTATCTTATAACTTGAGTGAGACATGCACATGACAGTTTTTCTGCCAAAAATACACGTATACATAAAATCTTGAAAATAGTCAATTACTTGTTTTTTAGGAAATGTATATGAGTACGGAAGATCACTGCCACAAATGTCTTTTACTATTTTCCCTAATTTCTAACAAAGAAATTTTTTAGCTGAATTATCATATTTAGGTGTTCCTATATACTGAGTTGGTTTACTTTTACAGAACTTCTTGTAGCAAATGCCATGATAGCGAGCTTCTGCTACGACCAAATCAAACACACCTAAAAGTTTAGATTTTATTTTTGCACCCCATTTGTCATCTATTATATTACAATGTTTCCCCTATTTCTGGTCTTAACACCAAATGTATTTGTTAACGATATTTATGAGATAGTTTAAGATCAAACGCTGTTTTTTATTATCACAAATAATACTCACAAATAGTTCTCCGTGAAATTAAATGTATTTTCTAAATGCCTTAGGAATGGCTGAGGTGTACCTACTGGTCCATAGGCTACAATTAACATTTGTAAAAGCTTTAATACTGCTAGGCTTATTATACATTTTTCTACAATCTACGTGCACAGTTGGTTACGCTACCTAAAGTGGTTAATTTAACATAATTATTATCTCTTTCAATACTAGCGTTAATTAGCATTTGTAACCCTTTATTTACTTTAAAAAAATTTCCTGGAAGGTAATATTTTAACCTGATGAAGGAGGAAAAACGAACAAAAAACTTGATACACGGCTTGGCGCAACCACGTCAAAATATAACCACAAAACCGACACACACCTTAACCTTAAGACATATCTTTTTTTTAACATATGAGATCAAACTGACCATATTTATTTATTTTTTCGTTTGTTTCAACTTGATAAAACAGTAAGTAGCGACGCGACAAGAACGACAAGTCGCTTGGCCTCGCCACTCCGTGTTACGGCCAGGCCGCGCACGCCGTTGCGTTTGTCCACTATTTTCGATAGAAATAAAAGATGTAAGTAAACATTGTTATGCATGGTTTAAAATTTATTAAATTTGACAACTTATTTGTAAAAAGTATTTTTTCATATTTTCTCAGACAAAAAAAATATTCAACTTCAAAAAATAATTTTGCAAAAAAAAATTTTTTTTTAACAACAATCTCATTATTATTGGCCAAACTAATGCAGATATACAAAAATTTTTACTTTAGAATTTTTAGGCAGTTTTATAAGAAATTCAACGATGAAATTTTTTTTCTGATATATTTTTTAGTTTACGAGATATAATCGCTTTAGTAGAACCCCACATTTAAATGTTTGGGAGGGCACAGGGGAGGAAGCAAGCGGGGGAGGGGTAGGGACTTTTTTGAAAAATACTCCACATAAGATGTATTATCCACCTGCAAAAATTCAGCTCTCCCCTAGCATGTTCCAGTTAGGGCCTGTTTTTTGTCTAGATTGACTGGGCTAATAGTTGTCGGTGGTGATTTGTTAATTTAAAAAACGGTACAATAAATCTATAGATATTTGAAAACTACTTTTTCTTTGCCCTAGTCCTAAATTTTTACAGTGATGTTGATATATTTAATATCAACTTGGTGAGTTTTGCGGATCTTGTAAAAACTTATTCCAACACTATTCCTATTCACATCTGTATTTTTGTAAACCTTTCAAATCGCTGCATTTTTATAATTTTTTTTTGAATTTTTGTGACTTTATCTCTTTTTACTTTAATTATTTCTTTATTCGCTTCAAAATTATCTGTCGTGAATTAGTTGTATTACCAAACATGTAAAAGTACTGTGCGGGTTAAATAAATAAATAACATTTTTGTGGAAATTGTTATTGCCTTTATTCAGGTGTAGCTAATTTGTAGCTAGGTACTGGCCGTTTTATTTGTTAATTTCTACTGGTTTCGGTTGATAGCTTTGCGATGTGAATTTTTGGATAAAAGTCAGTAAACAAATGTTATAAAAATGTACAGTAATATAATAAATAAATAAAATTATATATAAAATTCTTGGATAATTTAAAAAGAGCCATTTTCTTGAAATATCATTCATTGGTGCTTGTGCATTCTGCGCTTTCTATTATCAAAAATTAAAGTCACCCTCTTTTGACTAATTTTCAAACCGTGTAACAAAAATCGCTCCATGCTCCGCAAATTATTGAGAACCTCAAAACTATGCAGGTGATTTTTAAATATATTTTTACTAAAGAGTCATTAGTCATTTCACGATAATGCATCAGTATATATATTGTTAATCTTTTCCTATTTCAGTTAATGACACTGCGATAGTAACATTACTACGCAAGCGTAAATTTGAATTATTCTGTTTTAATGAGCCCGCATTCAAAATAATTCTGTTACAGGGTTATAGCTTAGGGATTCTGGATTGTCGTGATTTGATTTATTTTCTGCAATCCATGCTATTAGTTTGCCGAAAAAATAAGTTCTTCTTAGCAAGTAAATCATTTTATTGCTTTCGAGAACTCTGCGTCTCAAAAAAATCAAAAAAGTCAAATTTTACCTAAAACGATTACTGAAATAAATTTAAGCCACCAATCATGAAATTTTAACGTTTATTGTTGTAAACATTATTCATAACACATCCCTTGTTTATGAACAAGCCGTAGAAGGACGATGACGACGAATATGAAGGACGAAACATGTGACGTAATATACATACAGCCCGCCTTAAGTTGTAAAATCCTTGTACTAGTCTGGTCTGAGAACCGAGTAATCGTGACCCGATCTTCGATCGGGTACTTTCGTTTGACATAGATAGGTAGTATTTATGTCTCAAAAAAGTGATTCGAGAAATACAAAATTCATACATCTGCGGTCGGTCGCCACACTACTCAATTCAAATCAATTGAATTTATTTATCGTTTCAAAATTTTGACTATTTATTGCGTTTTTAAAATACGTTTGGAAGAGAATTACATTTATTTTTATTTTTATGTGAATACCTCACAAGAGTCTCAGCTGCTCCCGTCTGGAGCCAGTGAGACTATGGCATCCCCAATTGGCATTGGGGTATGTAGTGAGGCTGAAGGTAGTGGGGAGGGGTAGAAGATAGGGGAGAGGAAGGTGCGGAAGTATCTGGCTATTCAGATCTTTTCACCAAACACGGCTTACACCAGGGTGATACTGAGAGTATCTTCCACTCTGGAACGTGCTGCAAATATACTATTTATTATTTTAAATGAATAAATTGCGAAATAACACACGGACCACGCCGGCCGTTATCTGTCGCGAAAAAGTGATTCGAGATACTAGGTCGTCAAAATTCATACATCTGTATTCGGTCGCCACTCTACTCAATTAAAATCAATTCAATTTATTTATTGTTTCAAAATTTTGACTTTTTAATGCGTTTTTAAAATATATTAATAAGAGAATTACATTAAACGTAAGTAGTAGGTATACAAACTACATTAGCATTACTATAGCTTGCCTTTTAAATGCAGCTTCACCTACGCTAAATACGTCGATATTCGAATTGATTCTGTTCATCAGCAAGTTTGCTCTTCGACCGACATGATCATTAGCAAGTTAGTCCTGTCATGACAATGCTGTCGGTGGCAGAGATAACCACCGGGAACATAGAATAGCGCCATGCCTGCCGGAAGAACGGGTGCTTATGATCGAATCTTTTTGATAAAATAACCCGATCGCTCATTGGTGGTAGTTCAAGATCGACCTAGAACTATATTAAATGTGAAGAAAAAAATAAGTAATTATTCCTAATAATAAATAAATAATTATAACATACCGGGGACTATAATATTCAATTCTATTAATTTAAACTAGTAGTTAATAACGCGCTCCGTAGATTTTTGCTGCGAAGCCCTGCGGGCAGCTTTAGTTTCGGCTTCGCCCAGTTTTAGTGTAGGTAATCATTTTATAAATCCGATAAGAACTGGTTCCAAAAATAGCCGGTAACTCGGATCCACTGTGATCCAGTGACAGCTAGTCACTGAGTTAAAGTAACCGTGACAGGCAATGACGCCATACGTAATCTCTCCACATTCGGAAAGATATTAAATTCTTTAAATTCGTAGTACTTACAACTAGGAAAGAATCGCCCACATGTAATTGGCGGCATCTTGTGACAAAATCTTGAATTCAAAACCGAATTACAACGGTAATTTTGTTTGAAATTCCACGTACACAAAACATATTTATGACGCAGCGCGTACGGCATGGCGTCAACATGCACACGAAACTGGGTTCTGAAATTCAACCTTGCAGACGCTGGGCTATTAATAACGTTCGATGTAAAGGATCTATAATAATTATCTTCGATCCAACATAAAAAAAAAATTGCTCAGCAAAAATGTACGCCAGCCCTGTTCGATACAACCAATTGTTTTGGATAAAAATTACATCCCAATTAATAAAATTTCCATATCAATAGTTTAGAATTCAATTTATTTAGAATTAAGATAAGGAATAAATGCAACACAAATATAAATAGAATGCAAAATCACCTGCATATGTCAGATCTATTTCATATTCACGGAGTTACTGAACTAATTAATTGAAATGTGATAGACAATAGAATTCTGATCAGTTAATTTTCTTTTAGTGATTTTATCAACATTTTTCCAAACATACATTTATATATTTGTTCAATAAACAATGTCTACAATCATTTCGTTTCGCTCATCATTTGCAGCCATATTTTTAGTGGCGTTTTATTTTAGTCAAATTCAATCTATTTATGGCCAAGGTCTACGTAAGTATTTTTTATTACTTAACATTATATTATTCAACAACATATCTAAGCAGGAATTTGTTTTTTTAATCATTTAAGGCAAAATTAGCGACTCTTAATCAAAATATCGAAACAAAAAATCAGAAAAAGGTACGGTCGCATCTAGGACTCGATTTTTAACTTCGACTACAGTACAACACCTAAAGTTCTATATTTCATTTATCAAAAGTTTTTTTTTAATTTTTAAAATATTTTTACCTCTGAAAACTAATTTAAAAACATGTGTATGTATATGTCCCTATTTGGAGTAAGTGTTATCGGGGCTCTATAGAAGTGAAACATGATGGAATGTATCATGGTGGAACAGCTGTTTATTGGGGAACTGACAAATGATCAAAAGGGATGGAACACGCACTTTCCTTTAAATATCATTTCACATGGAGGCATTCTTTCTCTAAACATCTATCTATCTTCATCTAAATCAGTGGTTCCCTAAACCCCTTTTTGACCCGGGACCACTATTGCATTTATTTTTTTGACAGGGACCACAAGGTACAATAGTGATAAACTTAATGTTGTCACGATTACTTTTACCGCAACGGAAGGGGCGGAATGGGATATGGGTTTGGGGCGAGACGGGATGGGGCGTTCAGACTTCCTTGACCAGGGACCACCCGCGCGCTGAGCTCGCTTATTAACCGGCGCGCGTTTTTGAAAGTTTGAAATCTTTCGCGGACCATATTCTAGCTCTTGGGAAACCCTGATCTAAAAAGTCAAGAAACTTACCGATGTACCACAAAGGTTGTTAAGGCGGCGCATCTCCGCTCAAAAAGAAAAAGATGGAGAGATATGTAATTATGAATGTCGGACAGAGCGCGCTAATATTTTAAATGATAAAATTGAAGCGAAAATTGTGAAAATGTTTAATAAAACATGACTCGTTAAAAATAGAGCAAAAATCTCGTGGAAGGCATCTTAAGTATCGTGTAAAGAACACATTGTGATTTTTTTTCACAACTATAACTTGTAAAATAACAGAAACAGACGTGTTTTTAATAATTTTCGGAGCATACTTTGCGATTTTTTTCTATCGAGGGAATTTCATATAATTTGCGTTTTGGCGTGGAACGCGTCTAGATATTATCGTCAAAAATAACATATATTTTTTTAAGAGCTTAAAAACTTCAAATGGTTAAGGGAGATATGTAAGAAATCGGTAAAAATTCGGGTAGCGGCGGCTAAAGCTACATAAAAATTCGTAACACCTCGACATAACAAAATTTCGTGGGATATAGACCGTATTCGAATAATCAATGTGATTTTTCATACAGAGCATAAGGGCAATTTGTTCTTATGGAACGAAATTGATGATAATTAATTCAACTCTTATAATTTTTTCTTATTTTTAATTGTTTTCTTGCTCCTCTTAGCCAAATACCTTAAAGCCTGTCACCGTACAGATCCCAACCTGAACGAATGCGCCCTGAAGCAAGCCAGGCAGTCCGCTGCAATATTCGCCAGGGGAGACCCTGAACGGGGTCTCCCGCAGCTGGACCCGCTGGAAGTCAAGGAGATCAAGACAGCCACCTTCGAGACGCAGAGGTTCACGGGGATGAAGATATACTTCTCCGACAGCGTGGTGACTGGCCTGGGAGGGATGTCTGTCAAGGAAGTGGGGTGAGAAGATTTTTTTGATTTACTCAAGGTGCGAATATTCGAAGTATGTTTAATTTTTACCCGAAATCTAGGTTTTCAAAATGAACCGTCAATTTATATAAAGACGAGAGTATGTGTCGGGCAGCGCCATCGAGCGTACACTGGGAGGGCAGCGTGGATCTGATTTGTACACAAATCTACATTAGAAATTGATAAAATTGTGCACACTTGATCATAAAACAAGAAGATCATTGTCAACATTGAATTTAGAAAAATTCTGCGTAAAGCCGGGGCAACGCCGGGGACTTCAGCTAATGTTCATGAATCTGGAAATTGCATAAAGATTAATATAAAATGTGTGTTTATTCATTTCATTCCAGAATTGACCAGAAAAGGAGGAAAATTTTTGCCACTTTAGAAGGTCAAATGATGATCTCTTCCAACTATGAAATGACGGGATACTTCCTGTTCCTTCCTCTACGCGGAAGTGGAGCGTCAAACGTAACCCTCAGTGAGTACTTCAATTTTTTAAATATTATTAACTAGCGATAAATCATAGGAAAATTTTAAAAAAATATACGATTTAAACATTAAAAGTAAAAATATTAATATAAAAACAAAAATTGCCACGGCCGATTTTAAACCCCGATCAACTGTTTGGAACTCAACTATTCTTAACATAACTATTCTTAACACCATTGCACCACTGACCGTTGTAAGAACAACTTTTTTCCAATTTTTTTCGTAAACCGAATGGTTGAAAGACATTATGAAGCTGGTATTAACCCTCTAGCGACCGATTTTTTTTTTCAAATTTATCTAAATTTATTTAACTTTAGACTCGATTTACCGTAAAACGAAAGCACAAATTAAAAATATATATATATACCACATCCAAATGATTAACCAGTTTTCCGCTTGTTGATACTACGAGAGTCCGGACACCGCGTACCTATATGACAGGTAAGTGGCTGATTTGGCATCCTGGCGTCGTGAGTTCAATTCCACATCCGAAATCATATTGTAATTCAGGACTCTACCGGATTCCAAATATTTACTTTTCCTTTTCTTCAACATTTACTTTTCTTTGAGGCATCACCGAGGAACCGGCTAAAGGGCGCGGAAGCTGAGCGTGGTTCACGGCTAGATGGAACCATGCGCAACCTTGCTGGGACTGCCAATCGATTGGAGAGGAGGCCCACCCGTTTGCCAAGCCCTTATTATTTATGTACTGTGTCTTCCTCCCATACAGGTGCTTGCAGGATACGCTGCTGGATGCAATCACCCAACGATTGCTACCTCGTGGACTGTCACCAACCTGTCCCATTGTCTTGTCTATATTTTGTCATACTAACACATATTGTATCTTGTATTTCCCGCTAAGCACTTGCATACTGCTTATTAATAACGTATGCAGAGACATTGGAGGTCTAAATTCGTTCTAAACTAAATTTAGCTTCGTTCTTTCAAAAAAATTAGAGTCCTTACGAAAGCCTTGAAGGAGTAACCATCTGTTACTTATACCAGGGCGGGGATAACCAGGAAGATGATCCACCACTTATACCAGTAGTGTATAGCCCCCATGGGATTCCAAATAGTTATTGATTGAACATATTTTTATTATGATGACGGAAACATACATGTCCAAATATTATATCTCTTCCGTGCTTATGTTTTTATTAAACATACAAATCTGTTCAATCAGATCACCATAAAAAATATCGCAGATGGTCTAATGTTTGTGTTTAGTTCCGTGATGATCAACCTTTTTAGCCGGAGGGCCAATTTATCCATTTTCAATTTGTTTGCGGGCCGCAGTGGGTAGCAACATATAGCTTGACATTGCTAAATTTGCAGTTGGTGGTGTTAAAAACCCATGTATTGAATTTCAGAAAACGGTATTTTTTTAATAAAACAACTATAGAACGCAAAAAACAAAGCGCCGCAGGCGAACAGTTTAAATCTCCAAAGCTAAATCAAGAAATGTTATCGATTTTAATCATTCAGAAATATGAAAGAATGTATAAAATACCAACCCGCAATTTTGGACAAACTGTTGATTTTATCGTTCGGATAGAGTTTTGTTTAAAACGTTTGATATTTTATAAAACGGATACTTTAAGACGACACAATACCCTAAAATGTAGTCAGAATCTTAACGACGTAAGTAAAGCGACGCGCGACCCCGGTGATTAGATGGACCTACTGTCGAATTCGTCCTAGCAAACACCAAACATTTGGGAATCTTTAACGACGTAAATGAAGAAAGCTTGTACACAAATACAAACGCGCGGCCCGGCGTATTGGACTGACCTATGGTTGAATTTTCCCTGACCGACCTGGAAACTTTATATTTCCACCAGTTTTATTTTAATTAATTCTAATGAACGTGTTACTAGTATTTCAGATTTTTCTAAACAAATCCCTCCAAAAATTATTAATTCATCGTCTAGAAAAATAAAATCTGGTGCTTACGCTAAATTTATAGTTGAAAAACGGGTAATAAAATTTTCAAACCGTTCTAATAAAAACATATTAAGGGTAAGGTATTGTTTTAATTGATTTTAAATATAAATAATTTATATCCCCGGGGATCAGTTTGAAAAAAACGTTATTATAATTACGAATTCATCGGAATTAATTAAAATGTGAGCCTTGATTTGATTGGTATTATTAGGGTATTATGCCGCCTTAACATACTCGTATCTATGTTAACTCAACAAAAAGGCGTTACGTTGCGCTGCGAAGGTGAAATTTTTTCTTGCAAGATCGAACTACAAAATTTTGTCTTTTTGAAAATATGTACGAAAAATCTTGTGATTTAGTGTAGCTGAAGTTTTTGCCAAACCAAACAGAAACCTTTGAACATTATTTACCGCAATTTTTTATTAAAAAGGCACTGGGGCCACACGAACGGGCTGGTTACTCATCGCTGGTCTAGTTAAAAACGACGTAAGTCGCCGGCGAAGCGGATTACGAAATTTAGTAAAGCGATTATATTAATATTGATGTTTGCTCACCTTGGTGATGGTAATTGAGCACATAATAGTATAATAAATCATTTTCATAATTTAATTGCTTTCTTCAAGGTGACGTTAACGTCTCTTACGATGCTGAATATGAAATTGTCAACGGGAAAAATGGACAAAATTATATGAATTTTATCAAAGATGAATTGAACGTTGACATTGGATTTGCTAATTTCCACATGGATAACCTATTCTACGGCATCAATTTATTCTGTAAGTATTAAGACGTTTAAAAAAAACTTAGATATTTGAAAGTTGATATGAAAAGAATCATCAAAACTTATTTATTGAAGCCATTATTTAATGAATTAATTTTTCGAAGAGAACTTCATCTGACAGGCTTTCACTTTGTGATAGCATTATTTATTTTATTAAAAACACAAATAACTAAGTTAACATCACTTTATTTATATATCCACTGGAGCGATTATGGTCGAAAAATGGACTAGTTTAATTTTTCTGCGATTGAAAGCGGTCCAAAATTGGACCACGTTCTCCTACCATTCGTAAAACATTTATTGTAATTATTTAAAACATTTTCATGGCCAGCCATTTATTAAGAACGAAGCTATTGAAATGCTTTATCTGTTATGAACATAGATGTCACAAATCTGAACTTTGTAGACTATTTTAGAAAGATGTTAAAAATAAATCTTAAAAATATTTTTTTCACGCAGAATTTCTGATCAGCATGCATGCAAATATGCATCTTTCATTATCAAGTATACCACAGACAACATACAGAAATCGAAAATATTCTATGTTGACTCGAATAAGTACTTCTCACGGAGTCTCAAAGTAACAAACACGCAGGATTTGCGCGGTTATAAACGTTACAATTTTTTTTATAAATCCTACAAATAGGATATAAATGGTAAAATGCAGGTTAATTCTTTGGCTATATAGCACTATAATAAGTTTTTATGTCTCCATGTTAAAATTCGAAGGTATGATTTTTTAATGTTAGCGAAAAATTATCTTCTGGAAATCTGGAGCAATCGAGGCAAATTTATTTATTTCGCGTGATCGCTCCAGTGGATAAACACAATCTACATGTTTCGTGAACAATGTTCACATCATCATTTAACTTAAGTGTACATTAACTCCTGATGACGTGAACATTTTTTTTTCATTAGCTCCACACTCTGGAAAAGCCCTGATGAAAATAATTCCTCTCAGGGCCTATGTCATTTTTGGGGATGCTGTGAGGAGGGTATTTTTAGGAAAGGAAGTTCTGGGAAGGAAAAGGGTATTAGGGGTTAGTAGGAATCTGGATGTCAGTGTGTCAGACGTATGAATGCATCCCACTCACTGCGGTGCAAGGCGATGTTTCGAGAGAGTGCGGCAGGAGAAGTCAAGGCCCTGGCAGGCAGCTGGGCACCCCTGAGTCACCAAACGTAGATAACCACTTGGGGTGACCTATGGCAGAGGGGTGGTTATCCAATAAATGGTTCTCGTGGCGGCGGTACCCATACCCACGTCCCAATGTTCACGAAACATGTAGATTGTGTGTGCATAAATAGTGATGTAAAATAAGTTATTTGTCTTTTTAATAAAATTATAATAAACACAATGAAATTACTTTGTTTTATTCCACTTTATTATTTTCTTCTCCAACCGGTTTCGGTTCGACCTGAACCTTCATCAGGGATGAATAAAAGTATACAGTATATTTTTATCCATCCCTGATGAAGGTTCAGGTCGAACCGAAACCGGTTGGAGAAGAAAATAATAAAGTGGAATAAAACAAAGTAATATCATTGAGTCCCAGTTGCGACCATTGTCTTTTCCTATTTTTCTGTGTCTTGTTCTCTTTCATATTTTCATTTAGATTATAAGTGTTATCTTCTTCTTCAATGATATAATATCATTGTGTTTATTATAATTATGTATTCCCACGAAGTGTTTGCTACATGTGAAAATTTAATAAAATTTATTGAATATAGATTTTCAGCATTGCATTGCCATAAATACGATTGCTTCTGTATAATATTTTCGTTATTTGTTTTTGGGGTGTTATGCCGTGCTGCGCTGCCTCCTTCTTTAGCCAACGTTTCGGACAGCGTTACAGTGTCCATCATCAGGGCAGATGTGTAATTGTGTCTAAAAACTTATCTGCTTCTGTATAGATTTTTTATTTTATTTATTTAATAATTATCGACCTTTATGGTGACTTGTACACAGGAATAGTTAAAAATTATAAAGTTTTTGTTTACAACTGTTTATATGTAACTGTACCGCCCCAGCCACAATATTTTGTATTTCTTTAGTGATTGAAGATGTTCACTAATCGCATGTAAACACTGGATATTATTTCAATGTAATTTACCGTATTGTTCCCTTTCAGCTGGTACCGCAAACAATCTACTTAACGACTATTGGCGAGATGTGGTGGCTCACCTGTCGCCTCCACTAGTGATCGTCCTGAAGGAAGCCTTTTCGAATGCAGTGAACATATTTTTATCCCAAGTTCCTTACGATGAACTTTTACTACCGTGAAAATTAGATTGTAGAAAATAAAATGAACAGACACGATAAAAAAATAAAAATTTGCAATATTTTACAAACATTGTTTTCATCACATACCCTTTAAATATTTAACTAACGAGCTAATTTATTATCACGTCGTTTCTCCACAGGGATAGGCAGAGAGGATGGACCTCTACACAATTCTGTCTTGATATAATCCTAGCTTCATTAATTAACATTCATCATCTTCTCAAACATACCCTTTTTGGGGAGCAGACATGTTTTTCGAATTCAATTTTTCGAAAGACTAATTTTTCGAACAGCACTTGGCCGAAAGACATATTTTTCGAATTTTTAATCAACTTTTAAAATATATATTTCACTTGTTTATAGCTAACGAGATACCGTCAGACGCATCAGTTATAGGTTAGGTTAGGTTAGGTTGTACGTACTGTATACGTTCTGTATACGTACTGTATACATACTTATATCAATTCGAAAAACTAGTGTTTCGGTCAATTGATGTTCGAAAAATATGTTTTCGAAAAATTGAAGTTCGAAAAATTGAAGTTCGAAAAATTGAAGTTCGAAAAATTGAAGTTCGAAAAATTGCATTTCGAATTCGAAAAATTGATTTTGAAAAATTTGCAATTCTGACTCAACTCAAGTATTGTGTTCATCAGGCATCTCCTACTTCTGCTACCAACCACATTTCATTTCATTGGCCTCATATGTTTTTATCATTACTCTCTTTCATTCGCTCTACCATATCTAAACCATCTGAGCGTCCATTTCTCAATTTTATTTATTTAGTATACATAATTTTCAGCCTTGTATTATTTCCCGCTCTCGTGGTTTACCACACATACGCCTGAGGGATGTCAATTCTGCAGCATTCAAATTAATTTCATCCTTCCTCTACTGTTCCAGATGGCACTGTGACTCATCAGGGGTCCTAGCACCGATAAGGATTGATAGGATAACTTTCAGTAACTTTTCGTCGTTCCCTAGAATGACTGCAGATCGCCAACGAATAAGAAACAGTTCACAATGACTAAGTGTTCTTATATTCGACGTCAACTGTTGTTTGTACGTAAGCGATCTTTTTTTTATATGACTACCTCACAAGAGTCCCAACTGCTCCCGTCTGGAGCCAGTGAGACTATGGCATCCCCAATTGGGATATGTTGTGAGGCTGAAGATAGTGGGGAGGGGTAGGAGATGGGGAAGAGGAAGGTGGGAAGTACCTGGCTATTCAGATCTGGTCACCAAACACGGCTAAAGCCATTTCAAGCCACGTTTAAATTCTGAATGGTGGTCTTACACCAGGGCGATACTGAGAGTATCTTCCACTCTGGAACGTGCCGCAAATATACTATATATATATTATTTTAAACGAACAAATTGTGAAATAACACAAACTAATCAAATAAAATTTATTCGGGATTCGATCCCGCAACCTTCAGAATGCGAGTCAAGCGCCTTACCACTGCACTACGCCGGCCGTCACAATACACAATAATACAATAAAAAGATAGTTAATTATGCCAATTATGAACTTTCCACTGATAATAATAGTGAATGATAAGTGTGACATTGTAAGGATGTTTTTTTAACAAATTTATTTTTTTGTTACAATATATGAAAGGGTGGGGGGAGGAGGAACGTAGGATAAGGATTAAGAGGCAAAGGACGGGAATATATAGGGATTGAACTTTATAGGTTGAGTCATGTTGCTTAGGACGGGTTGTTTCAAAAAAATTGATGGATTCATCAAATATTTGAAGTTAGTTTTCACGTTTTGTGTAAGTTCTATTCAAGTTCTGCGATTATTTCAGTTTTCTGAAGCAACTGTCCTATAACGATGTAATTACAGAACTCGGATAGAACTTACACAGAACGTGAAAATCAACTTCAAATATTTGATGAATCCATCAAATTTTTTGAAACAACCCATCCTTAGTGAGTTTTCGTTTTATGTCACGTAAAGTCGAGTTAAAAATGTCAATGTGGTAATAATTTAATTTAAATGAATGTGTGGATCTGTAGATAAATAAGTTCTGTTTGGAGTTGCGAGTTCTGCTGTTGCGATTTGGAACATGGAATGATAGGCGTTGAAGAAGATCACGACTATTGATTAAGTTATGTGTAATTTAAAATAACATTAGCGAATCTGCTATATTTCTTCGGCAAGCTAACATCTGTATATTGAAGAACTATACAGAGTCTTCATTACTAAAATGAGATCGAAAAGAGCGGAAGAGAAGGTACCTTAAAAATCTATTTCGAACACTTTCAATTCTATTTTTGTGTTCTGTATGGCCTGGGTTCCACACTTGAGATGCGTACTCAAGGATACTACGAACGTATGAGAAATACAGTATTTTGAAAGTAAAAACCCTATTAGAAAATAAACTCAGTAGAAAGTATTTATGTTTTATTTTAGTATAGTATATAAAATTAAATGTAACATGTATTATCACAGTTAGTAGTTGACACAGAATTGATGTAAAATACAATCTTGACCACTTTTTAACAATTACGAACTGAAGTTATTTTATTTTATTTTAGACGATAACCATTTCAGAAACGCTTCCAAAGCTGATGATACTCTACGATGATTATTGCATTTTATTCATTATTTTATGATGCTGTGTGCCAAATAGATACTTAAAATTTTTTTATTTATTTGTTTGAAAGTCAAAGTATACATACAGGTACCTAGGTAAGTATTATTTCGGCCATCCATAAATTGCGTCACACGAATTTCGTAATTTTTCGACCCCCCCCCCCCGTCCCTGTCACACATCTTCACATTTGTGAGACCCTCTCCCTCCTTGTGTGACGTCACATATTTTGCAATTGTACATCTAAAAATAATCTAAATTAAGATTTTTACAAGTGATGTCACGGAGCTGATGACCCCCCCCATACCCCTTGCCACACAATGTCACATTTCTCTACACTCTCCCCCTTTAAGGTGTGTACGTCACACCTTAAAGGGGGGGGGGGGAGTAAAGAAGTGTGACAAGGGATATGGGAGGGTCATCAGGTCTGTGACGTCACATGTAAAAATCTGAATTCTGATTACTTTTAGATATAAAATTGCAAAATTGTGTGACGTCATACTAAGGGGGAGGGGGCCTAACAAATGTGACGATGTGTGACAGGGACGGAGGAGAGGTAAAAAAATCATGAAATTCGTGTGACGTAATTTATGGATGGCCCCTTATGGGTACAAAAACGCTGAGGACAATTTTGGAAAATCTGTTTTTTAGATTTCACATCCTGAACAATTTTTGTTTTACATGTGGTAAGTTTTGTATGGAGTAGGTGCCTGGATACTATAAATAATTGTTTAATTTTCTAAAACATTATTCTCTCACCTTTGGCAACACTAGTGGCCAACCTAACAGCCGCTAGTCGACAGCTGGGAATTTCGACATTATCTGGGCTGCGTATACATTTGTAAGCCGAACCGCGAGCCGAACCACAAATCGTGGCTCATCTCGCTATCTAAATAATAATGTGACTAGTGAATGAAACAATTATTTAAAGTAGCCACAGTTTCTATCAACAATAAAGTGACAGTTTATGGAATGAGGAGGAGTTCGTCGTAAGGTACTTGAGCCAGGAAGGCCTCGGTGGCTTTCTGGAAGCCGTCCCTAATGGCGCTGACAACAGGTGGTGCCAGCTCTCCAAGAACATCTTTCCAATTCTCGTTGAGAAGGGTGTTTGTAGTTTGACCTAAAATGAACAGAATTATGTTATGATGTATTATTTTTATAAAATTTGATTTAACGTTAACCAAACATAATTTTAAAAAAAAAATATTGATTCTTAGCAACTAGATGAATTGATCAATTATTCTATTCTTCAATTTCGCTATAAATATGTTGATTTTTTTTTCAATTTTATCATTTAATTTATTCATATATTTGTGAAAATTGGTTGTCTGTAAAGTCGGTTTACGGACGATAATTTTACGCGATAACGTCACGAGCCGAACGCTTAGGCCGATCGTGCCTCTCTATCGCTCGCTGAACGCTTAGGCCGAACGCTTGTTCCGCGCCCTCGCTTGTACGCCCGGCTCAGACGGAACGTGACATCGTGACATCGTGACAGCGTGACAATGAGTCATGCTTTTTCGTGAATGCGGCCGGAGTTCATCGATTTATAAGACGTTATCACGTCAAAAAAAAAATGCTCTCATTACCCACCGGAAACTTCACCAGTAGATGCAACCAAATGAACATTCAATTCAATTCAATTATGTATGCAACTGTTTGTTTTCAAATTGACAAAATAATGGCAGATAATACAAACTGACACTTTGAACGAGATGTTGGTACGTCATATTAATTTACTTGAAAGACTTGTTGAGAAAATTGTTAACCTTTGTGGTTAAAAGACATTGTTCTGTCGTTAGCCTTGAACTCGAAGAGAAATAGGTTTATCTCATTAACTGCTCCGTTCCACATACTTGAATGTTATACAGGGTGTTAAGTGACGTACTTTACGTTCTTGTGATTCCCAGTGATCCCTGACATTATTTGGAGTAAAAAATGTAAATGAAGTTTTGATCTCGGGTGACTTTTTTGGTGTTTTTTTTTTCATCAAAACCAAACAACAACAAACAACCGGCGTAGTCCAGCGGTAAGGCTTTTGACTAACATTCCGAAGGTCGCGGGATCGAATCCCGGCGTGGCAAACAAATTTTATTTGATTAATTTGTGTTATTTCACAATTTATTCATTTAAAATAATATAGTTTATTTGCGGCACGTTCCAGAGTGGAAGATACTATTAGTATCGCCCTGGTGTAAGACCACCATTCAGAATTGAAACGTCGCTTGCAATGGCTTCAGCCGTGTTTAGTGACCAGATCTGAATAGCCAGATACTTCCCTACCTTCCTCTTCCCTATCTCCTTCCCCTCCCCACTACCTTCAGCCTCACAACATACCCCGATTAGGGATGCCATAGTCCCACTGGCTCCAGATAGGAGCAGTTGGGACTCTTGTGCGGTATTCATATAAAATATGATAGTATAAGCAATAGATTCAAAACTAATGGCTTAATAGCCATTCCTATGCTTAGAACGACCACGGCTCAACACCACTATTCATATTTAGGTGTGAGATGGTACAATATATTATTATCCAAAAACAAAATAAATGTAACAGAAACATTGAAATATGAACAATTTAAAAAACAAATTAAGTCCCTGAAATTGGATAATGATATATTGTACCCTTAACTAATTAATATCTAATAAAAAAAATGTATTATTGTTATTGTTTTTTTTTTATTTTTTATATCTATGTCAAAAAGTATTTGTATATTTATTTCATTCAAGACATTTAAGTCTTTGATCATTGTATACACACTTTTCAGAACATTATGTTTTTTTATGCATGTAAATACTCCTCCCATAAACACGAGCTCCTAGAGCTCAATTTATGGAGTAGTAGAACCATAAAATTATTCTTATGTAAACCTAGGTAATAATATTATAAATGTAATTATTATTGTAAAAAAAAAAACAAAAAATAAAAAAAAAAAAAACAACAACAACAACAAAAAATCTTCCACGTGTCACCACTGGTCACTTAGCCTAGTAACTGCCTTACACCTCACCTTAACCCTGCCTGTCCAATACCTACTGATTTTTTGATTTTTATGTTTTAAGTTTAAAAAAACATCAAAAATATCACCCAAGACCAATATTTCATTAACATTTTGTAAACCCTGAAGTATTTACAGGTTGATAAGGGACAAAACTTACTTTAACCAGTGATTCCTGACTTTATTTGGAGTAAAAATAATGTAAATTAAATTTTGGTCTGCGGTGACCTTTTTCGGTTTTTTTAAAAAAAATTTTTAACTTTAAAACCAAAAGAAAAAAAACTTCCACATGCCATGAATAGTCCTTAAGCTGGGTAATTGCCCAACACGTGATTTTTATCTTTCAAGTTGAACAAAAAACCCTAAAAATGTCACCGGAGACCAAAATTTAATTAATATTTTTTATACCAAATAATGTCACAGATAAAGTAAGTCAATTACGTTCCTCAACACCCTTTATAATGCTTCAGGGTTTACAATTACACGTGTGCCATGAATACAAACTGTGGAATGTAAAATACATAATTGATTATGGCTTACCTAGAACCTTATCTCCGTTGAACAGATTGTCCAGCTGGAACGAAGCCTTTCCTACTTCGTATTTAATATCATCCTTGGCGAATTTTCCATATTCAACTCCGTCTACCTTCACTATATCATAGTCGAAGGTATAAATGAGCTTCACGTCATCTGAAATTTTAAAAACAAAGCTGTTGATTTCGTATAATCATAAAAATATTTTATTTATTTATTGTTGGAAACATTTACAGAGTGTTAACAACTATTATAGTTATAAAATTGCCATTGAGAAGTACATAGGTATTAACCCTCCAATTATAAATGTTCACGGCATGCATAATCAGTGTTTACTTGTTACTAGGTACAAAAGAAAATATAAAACATAGTAATTTCAAATATAAAACAGAAATGCAGAGAAAGAAAAGAAAGATAATAAAAATAAAATGATAATAGAGCAGTCACATTATTGTTCTCCATGATATATCATGGTAGAAGATTGTTAATTTGCCTTTTGAAATATGTAAGACAGTTTGCATAAATATCTACATGGTCACATTTGATAGTATTATATAGATGACCCATTCGAGACAGTGGATTGAAGTATGCAATATTGTTATTAAATAATTCAAGATGGAATGTATTATGACTCCTTAAGTTGCGTCTATTAGGAACTTTTATATAAATATTGCTCAGACAATGAGTGGTTCGAAGCTTATCATGAATAATTTTATATAAACATATTAAGTCAGTAAATTGTCTTCTTTTTACCAGGGTTGTAAAATGAAATTGTTGGAGTCGTTCCTCATAAGATAGGAATAAGGCATTTAATCCAAGTTTAAATGATAAAAGTCTTAGGATTTTTTTTTGTACCGATTCAATGGCTTTTGAATATTTTAAATAATGTGGATTCCAAATAACACTCCCATATTCCAATTTGCTCCTGACCAACGAGTTGTATAAGGTTATAATGGATTGGGGATTTTTGAATGGTTTCGCGAAAGAAAATGTGGGGTACACAAAAAGTCGGAATATTCTGCTATCCATTGATGTATTGAGGTGAATTTCAAGCATGCCATGTCCTTTCGATATATTAGAACATAATATTATCGTAAAATTAAAGGCAAGACATTGTTTGACTTTTTTTTACTAGTAGTTCTGTGAAAAAGTACAGTTTGTCAAATAAGAGTAGAAAACATAGGAGGGGAGTCGTGCGCTATTCAAGAAATTAACCACTGAAAACAAACTGTCCCGACGTTGAAACTTTTAAAATCCCTTATCAGACTAAATTAGCTTGATAATCAATTAATAGCATCGACATTCCTCATCGCTCGATGAATATAATAGTACACTTATAAATTAGGCAGTTTACGTGAATTTCAGTGATATGGAAAATTCAATATTATTTACGTCAGATTTCACGAGTGACTGCTGGCGCATCGGCATCTAAAAAGGAACTATTCTACAATTCTACGACTTATCAAGGCTTGAGCGGCAGATTTAGCCCGCTTAAATTTGAGCGAGGATTATCGGACTGGCTGATGATATTAACGGGCCATAGAAAAAGATTATTTGTTATTTGCTTACAAACTCGTGTCCAAAATTATAAAAAGTATTTAACATTTTTTATGTAAATAAAACATAAGCAAAAAAACTACTGTCAATAACAATAACAACTCTTTTCTAGACTTCAGGAAATAGAACAGTTTTATAATATTATAATTTTTTATATCTGATTAAATCAAGTAAAAATGGGCATGTATCCTTGACTTTTTATTGGAAAAAAAAACTTAATGTGTATGCTACGCCAGCGTAAACAACTCGCGTACTGAGAAAAATACTACTGAGTTCTTTTGAACTGGATCATACGGAATCCAACTGGTTTGACGAGGATTAACGCTTTCAGTCCCCGGGGTAATTCAAATTAATTAGTAAAGATTAACAGAAACAGTTAGGAATCTTCTCTAGGGTGTTTATTCTGATGTTGCTAGATTTCAATCTTTATTCCTGAAACTAGTGAATCTGTATCACACAGAAAAATAAATAATTATTATAAAAATAAATATTACAAAAAAAAACGGAAAATTTAGTTCCTTTAAAGTTTTATTTACCTTTGAAAATCTATTTCACCTAAATATTATTCTCATTGCCCTAATTTGTAAAATTTGCAATTTATTTTGTTTTCTCTCGAGCAGTAGTTAAAATGTAGAACAATAATAGAGTTGTAGTTTTTCTGGGATTTTTTGGCAAATTCTTCCCAAAAAAGAGATCTTCTTCCCAATTTGTTCTTTCTGTATCTTAGCATGTTTGTTAAAGGTTAGTTTGGAATATAATATAACTTCTTTCCAAGTATTTAATATCAGTAACATTTTCAATAACTTCACCATCAAATATTTAATTTAAACTTCTTTATGTTTAGCCATCTTGATACATTATTTAGTTAAACATTTCAAATATTTATTATTTCTTCATAATTATCTCCAATTAGGTATATTTGTATAATATCATCACTAACTAGTCGTACTTTGCATTTTGAAAATATTTTTATCGTGAAATTAATATAGAGTATGAACAATAGAGGTCCCGGGACCGACCCCTGTGGTACTCCTAATTTATTCTCCATTGGTTTTAAAAATTGGTTATAAACTTTTGCTACTTGTTTTCGCTCTTTCAAATAATCTCCCATCTTGTAACTCCAGTGTCGTAAAACAGCACTAGTACAAACGGTACTTTTACAATGTATTGGATAATATCTGTAATGTTATAATATTATAATGTACACAAATAAATACAAAAATTTAACCAAAAATCAACTTTGCTCTAAAACGAAACATACATTTTGTCAATAGTTTTACCGCAAAATCTACACCACAAAACACATGGTGGTCATTATCGATATATGATCAATTAGTTGGTATTTTTATTTTCTTTTATGTTAATTTTATTGCGTTTGTTTGCGTGTAACGTTTCTTTGCCTTATTGTTATGAAATAATTACTTATTTCATAACATTACCTATTAATAAAAAATAGCCCATTGTGGCCAAAAACGACAAAAATCATTTAAAAAAAAATCTAAACTATTACGTAAAAAAATATTATGGGGTACCTGTATCCCAACTAACACCAAAAATTTGTCCATAAAATTGTTAATTTGTGTAAAAAAAATATGTAAAAGTCCATAAAATTTTCTCTATGTATGGAAATAATAATGCGGGTGTCAATGGGTTAATCTGATATTATGTTATGCGTAGTTGAACCGTGGATATTTGTGGGAAAGTTATTTTTAGTTTAGATACAAATTTAATGACTTCAAAATAATAAATTCAAGCAGAAATAAACGTCAACAAACCAAAGACCGGTTCTGAAAATTATGTTTGTTGGAGGTATATAACTAGACAAATAATTAATCCTAGGTTGTTCTAGAAAAATGATTCCAAAATATTTAAAAGCTTTGGACAAGTTCTGACGTCATCGAAACCTGCGCCCCTAGCTTGTATAGTGATAATAACAACTGATTTGTGACGTCACGCACTCCCTACCACTTACCACTATAACTCTGGCTGTTTAGCTGGTTTATTTTTTTTAAACTTTAATATATTATTATTTTACTGACTTTATAGTGCTACTAAAGGATAAAATTGGTACAAGCCAAGCAATTTTTTTTAAACACTAGATAATCAATGAATAGCATCAGAACCAGTAGTATTGATTTATTACGTATGTACCTTAAAAATGTGGATTCTTTGTCAGTACAAATGTCATTATAAAATTAAAATTGACGGTGAAATTATTGAAAGTGTTACTGAAATGAAATACCTAGGAGTTATATTAAATTCCAAACTAACCTTTAACAAACATGCTAAATATACCCAAAAGAAAATTGGAAAAAAAATATCTTTTTTGGGAAGAATTCGGCAAAAACTTTCTAAAAATACTGCAGTCACTATTTATAATTCAATTATTGCTCCACACTTTAACTACTGCTCAACTATCCTTTTCCTGTGTAATGAACGAGAACAAAATAAGTTTCAAATTCTCCAAAAAAGGGCAATGAGAATAATACTTCGGCGAAATAGATTCTCAAAAGTAAATAAAATGTTAAAGGAACTAAATTGGCTAACCGTGAAACAGATGTTGACCCTGCACACGATGATATTTATCCATAAAATAGTGAACAACATGTTACCAAAATACTTCTCAAACAAAAGTATAAACAACAACGACATTCACAGACACAACAAAAGGACTTGCAAGGAAATCAGACTACAAAAAAGGACAAAACGAATACGCAGAACAGTTTACTATACAAAGGGATGAAGTTATACAACACTCTACCAGAAACTTTAAAGGCCGCACCAATTGGAAAGTTCAAAATGTATTGTAGGAGCTACATAAAACAAGAAAAATATAGTTTGCAATATGATGTTTTATAATTAATTAGGAAATTGTAAACTTAAATGTACAATTTACTAAAATAAAACTAATAAAAATGGCTGCAAAATTTTTTATTTTTTAAATTTCCGAATTTTTAAAAAGAGTAAAAAATATATTTTTTAATTTTTGTTGGTTCTTACCATAGAGGGATATATAAAGAAAGTTCACGCCAAATTTCCTGAAAATCGGTATATTCGAGCTTGAGATTTCATGACGTTTCACTTTTCGAAAAAAGTAGTTTTGAGAAAAGTTTTGCTCTTTTAAGATTCTAGTTAGATTCCGTATATGGTCGAACTAAATTGGCTACTACTAACAATTACACATCTGCCCTGATGATGGCCACTATAACGCTGTCCGAAACGTTGGCTAAAGAAGGAGGTAGAGCAACACGGCATTACACCCCAAAAACAAATAACGAACATAATAAAATTTATTTGTTAACGGACTTGTGTCCAACTCACAATAAAAGAACATGAAATTTGGAAAAATGTACATTATAGGAATAAAGGAAAATGAAATGAAAATGGAAAATGAAATATGAAATCAAAGACAAAACAGAGATAAACATTATAAACAAGTCAAGACTTGACTAGAATTAGAAATAGTTATAAAATATCTTCAATTGTTTAGTGACCGACAAAAATCATTTAGGCCTATACCAAAAAAATCAAAGTCTTGACTTGAGTTGACCATTCTACACATTCTGGACAGTGGTGAATTATATCCATTATAAGTCGAGTGTTGATTAAGGAAGAGCAGTTCATTATTTCTCACTTTACGAGAAGGTATATTGACTGGGATGAGTTGTAGTAATGTAGGTGAACCAATAACGTAGTTGATAATTTTGAAGAATCAAATTAGATCAGATTTTTTCCGATGGTCTTCTAACGGAGAAAGGTTAGAGTTAGATCAATTTCAACATACGAGTAATTGATTCATTCTAATCCTAGCTTCCTAGCAATCCCTTTTATGAATCGATGTTGAACGGGATTTATATAATGAATATGGATAGCATATTAATAATGAATATAGCTTTTCAGGTAGGTATATAATCTATATACATGTAGAAATCAATTTGTGCTTGCTTGCTTATATGTAATGTATGTTGTTTATGTATTGCTGTATTAATCATAGGAAATGTTTGAAACTTTCAAAATACCTTCTTTTCCCCCTTACGAAGATTTCTGGATTATTACACCCACATGAAAATTTGTCTGAAAAGTTTTTTTAATAATTACAAAGACTCTTACAAAACTGTCAAAATTGTCACAATTTGAGAATGACATTATGCAAACCATCAATAGAAATTCAATTTTGAAATAAACTCTTTAAATTAATGAATTTACTTGAAGTACTCACCAATAATACTAACCAAAATCGAATACTTTGAATCTATTCAAGAATTATAGGTACCAAATTTGATTGGTTGTTCTTATAACATACAAAAATAAATGTTTGTAATGTATGAAAAATTAGAATCAGTATAAAAAAATTGTAATAGGTGGCGTGCGAGATGTGTGAAAACTGAATGTTCCGGGACTGAATATATGGAATGCAGGAGAGGGAAGGGGAAAGCGGGAGGAGGGTTGGCTGGACAGATAAGCGGGAGGGGGAATGCGGGGAAGGTGGAGGGGAAACGCATTAGGGGAAGGGGACACGGGAGGGGACAACAATTTCGAATATAGAGAATATATTTTAAACGAGAAAAGCTGCTCACAGAAAACTGAAATACTTTAATTTTTAAATCGCTTTAAAGCTCGTTCACACAAAGCTATAAATCTGCGAGCAGATATATCTGTTGAACCACGAGCGCTTATCTTTTGTACTTTCACACGACGCTATCAAATATTTCTTCCTGTGGTAGGAGAGGGGGTCAGTTGAATTAGGGAGCGGCAACGGAATGCACATTTTTTGTACTGAAATCTGTCAACTTGACATCTGTCATCCACTGGCCTAGGCAGCTCCGTAATTACAATGACCCCCTCTCCTGTTTTCGTCGGAGAGGGGGAGGCTTATCTTTTGGTATATCGCCTCTGGAGCGGTTCCGTCGTAAGATGTGTATTGTTTATGATTGATCTGCGCTTAAAACCGCTGGGTGTGAACGGTCTGAAGGGATTGTATGGAGAGCGTTATTTAGCGTGCTATGATCTTTTATTTTTGATAGCTGTGTGTGAACCAGCTCTTAATGTTGAGCTCCTAGTATTTAGACCACGAATGGCAGTTTTAAGAAGTTGATTACTCACTCAGGGAAACGCGAGATTTTCCTTTGCCCACAAGAGGGAAGATCAGTAGACGCCCACTGAGGTCATAGTCAGCCACCATGTTCATGTTCACAATGGCCTTCGCGCTGAACCTCTGCTTGGCTACGTCGATTCTGAAACCAAAATAATGTCATATCAAATCATTTTCGTAATAATAGTACACATAGGACGTCCAATTGATTGGTCGGACATCTCCGAAAAATCGGAATTTGAGTTGAGTATGCAGCTATAAGTAGAAGTGTACCGTGTACCCTCTACCTGGTACAAAACTCAGATTACTCATAAAGACAACCAAATGAATTTTATAAAGCAGAACAACCTATAGTGAATGAAATAAAATGTTGATTTTCTGGGTCACTAGTAGGATACTTACTACAAATGCCATACTTAATTTCCCGGTGTTATTTTATGGCATATTTTTAATATGTGACACACAGAAGCATGCGTAAATAATATTAGATTTATGGTGAGCATTCGAATATTGTTTTCCTCTTTGTATTCAATAATTAAAATTTTAATATAGCAATATACTCGTATAATATATAATAAATAATTTTAATGTAGCAATGTACTCGTATAATATATAATAAATAAATAATAACCATCATAACTAGAAAAAACTGTAGAAACTTGTAAAAACATACCGTGTACCAAAATAATCTCATATTTCTGTTTAGATAGTGTTTCACTCCAGTAATGGTCAACCTTTTTAACCAAAGGGCAAATTTTTCCATTTACAATTTCGTCGCAGGGGTAGGTTACACAAAGCTTGACATGTTAAACATTGCAGTCCAAGATGTCCCAACCTACGTTTATTTTCTAAAACCGTAATTTTTAATAAAACATGTAATAAAACCTACAGAATGCTAAAAAAAAGTCGCACAGTGAATTGCGCTGTAAACCATACGTTATCGTTTATCATACTTTTGGTCTTAGAAAAATAAAACATAAAAAGCACAGAGAAAGAGAAGAAAAAATAAAGAAAAGAAACAATAATTAAGCATAATAAAGCAATTAAATAATTTTTAATTAAAATACTTCTATTTGCCATGATATCATGGCCTTTAGCTAATAAAATAAGCACATGTAAATTAACATGTTATGTCGATTATATAGTTCCGTGGTTTGTGAAAAAAAGGCGATAATAACCAGTAAAACGGTTTGCTAACACCGCTTTATAGATGACAATACGATTATTATATATTATCATGGTTGCGAATTTCGTGAACGTTTGACATTTGAATTAATGGAGGTGCTTTCCAGACATAATATTAGTTAAAGTACCCACGTGTTACGTATTTATGAATATTGTGTGATGCCACAGCTGACGTCAAATACTTTTCCTTTTTATATATTTTCTTAATCGATTCTTATATAGGCGTTTGAAGTTTTATTTTGACATACAGACCATTTACGGACAGACGTAAGCAATGAACCTACAAATTTTTTAATTAACCATTTGTTGAAAGCAGTCATTATTTACATCGAAATGATCAAGAAGCGGAGAGAGTTCTAGATTTTTTTTAAATCAAACTTTTACACGCAACATTTTTTTTAAACTTGTAAATATAAATAAAATATGTTATTCATTTAAATACTGTTAATTGGGAACGTTTAACATAGTGATAACAAATAATATACATGGGTATACTTAAGCAAAATAAAAGTAATGGCGTTAATCTCATCGAAATTGCAAAGCAGCAATTCATTTACAAAATGTATTATTCGAAAAGTGGAGAAATACATAAAAATAAGTAATAGTGAAAACTCGGTTATATGCCAGCTCAGAATCAAGTCAACTCAACACCTCTTTGAAAAGTCATTAGAAGTTGTGAAAAACATAATTTTAAAATAGCCCATAACACTAACTTAACGTAAGCTATTTTTTTTTTCATCACTTTTAATGACTTTTCAAATGAGGTATTGAGTTGATTTCATTCTGAGTTGTCAGGTCACCGAAAAATTAAGAATTTTTTTTTTTTAAATAACGCGCGCTTTTTGCTACAATATGGCACCATTTAAAATACTTCGGATTGCTTTGCTGCCAGTTTTAAAAACAAATTATATGAATTTCCCTCGATAGATAAAAATCTCAAAGTATGCTCCGAAAATTTTTATAAACACGTTTATTTCACTTATTTTAGAAGTTATATGTATGAAAAAATTCACAAACTTTCTTTAAATGCTATTTTAGACATTCCCCACGAGATTTTTGCTCTATTTTAAACTAGTCGTGTTTTATTAAACATTTTCACAATTTTCGCTTCAATTTTATCGTTTTAAACATGAGCGCGCTCTCTCCAAAATTCGTAATTACATATCTCTCCATCCTCTTCTTTTTGAGCGGGGATGCGGCGCCTTAATAAACTGGGACCAATCGCATGGATAAAAGCGCATGGATAAAAAAAGTATGCTACAAAAGAATATCTGAATTAAAACTCACGACATTTTTTTGATATCCAAATCCTTCAGTCCGCTAATCGACACATCTGTGAATAGGATTTTGATCCCATTGTCCTTGCCGTTCCCGAAGGCTGCGGTCTTGATCTGGTCGACCTTGAGGGGGTCCAGGGTGGGTACGTTAGTGGCCGGGTCCCCCTTGGAAAACAACTTCGCCGAAGCCTTACCTACCTTCAGCACGCACTCGTTCAGCTTGGGGTCAAACCTGCGGCAGGCTTTCATGTAGGAAGCTGGAATAAAGGAAATACATGATATTCATTGTTGAAAAATTTGTAATAACTTTTTAATAAAATAAAAAATTGGTTGTCTGTAAAGTCGGTTAACGTTAATTTTACGTGATAACGTCATAAGAAAACTTCTATATAGAATTTTACAGTCACAAGGCGAACGCTTAGGCCGATCGTGCCTCTCTATCGCTTGTCCCGCGCTCTCGCTTGCACGCTCGGCGCAGGCGGAACGTGACAATGAGTCATGCTTTTTCGTGAGTGCAGCTGGCGTTCATCGATTTATAAGACGTTATCACGTCAATAAAAAAAGTGTTTAATGAGAGTACTTAATTTATTTTACACTAGATTATTTGGGACTATTTTAATCAGTTTATTAATATCTAGCAGACCCGGCCACACGTTGCTGTTGCTAACAAAACACAACGCCATTACCCAACCCTTTTAACCAACGCCATCTGTTAATTTGCATACATATCAAATCCACACCGCCCGCTTGTCAGCCCGCTGCCCGCAGCCCGCTGCCCGCTGCCCGCTACCCGCTGCCTGAATTGAATTTTTGAATTTCTCGGCTTTTCTCTATTATTTTCGCATGTATTTTACAAATAAACCTTCCTCTTGAATCACTCTATCTATTGGTGAAAACCGCATGAAAATCCGTGGCGTAGTTTAAAAGATCTAAGCGTACAGACAACGGGAGCGACTTCATTTTATATACTATGTAAAGATATACTGGTTTCCTCCAAATAGTAGGTTCCTTTCGAGACTTAATCATCGATTATTATGAAAATATAATTTATTTATTATACGTTATTTTCATTAATTGTGTATTAAAAACTCAAGAAAAAAAGAGTTTTTTTGCTGAGGCCTTGAGAAAAATAATTTCCCTCGGAACCTGTGTCATCTTTGAGGATGCTGTGTGGAGTGTCTTGTAAAGGAAATGACTGAGTGTACGTTCTGAAAAAGAAAAAGGTTTGAGGTTTGGGTAGGAATCTGGGGTCAGTGGGTCCAGGAATGACAGACATATGAATCTATCCCTCTCACCGCGGTGTAAGGCGACGGGTCAAGAGAATCCCACAGGAGAGGCCAAATGGTCGAAACCATCCGGCCTGCCTCAAACCTCACTTCGTGAATCCGGTACCCCTGCTAAGTCACCACGAATCACTTGGGATGACCTTTGGCAGAGGATTTGATCATCCATAAATGGAAACGGGGGCGGCAGTATCTATTACCTGCCTCTCAAATTACACGAAATAAAGACAGAAAATTAAAAGGTAACGGTCAAAAATGGGACTCGAACCCAGATCCTCTTGTCTAATCAATTCTACCAATTGACCTAGAATTGCCACCTAGCAATATATTAATAGGATGTTTACATTCCGTTTTCTTCATCAATCTCATACTTCTACTTGTGAATTACTAAAATTATCTTAAATTATTTTTCACATTTTTTGTGTAATTGCAAAGTTCTAGCCAAATATTTATAATGTCTTGGATAAACCTATCCGACTTTTCAAAATAAAATATTCGAAAGAAATCTAGTTTGAGAGTCTAAACCGTCTAAAAGAAAATCTATTTTGCATTCACAGCGCTTATTAAAGTTTTAACTGTGAACTTGAACGTCCCCACCGGATGACCTTGGTATTGGAGCAGTCTACCATTAGATTTTTTATTTTAAATTCATAAAAACGAAATAATTTGCAGACAATATATAATAACACTAGATTTATCGTTTGTAACTAAGGGTTACATTAACATAATAACATGAATAAAAACACTTGTGGTGGAACAAAATTATTGTTTTTTTCATGTAGGTTTCGCAAAATCAATGCAATCTAGAATATCTTTAAAAAACTAGGTGCTCAGAGATAATCGCTGCGTAATAATATTACGCAGCGACTACATTATATTATAATGTACTAGCTTCTCCCCGCGGCTTCGCTCGCATGGTATTACGGGAAATTACTGTAGCGCTCGCACTTATCGATTATCCCCCTCCCGCATTCTATATATTCATTCCCTTACATTCAGTTTTCAAACATCTCGCCTACCACCTAAATTTCATAATGCTTCTAGCTCAAAGAAAAAAATATTTAATTATCCAATTTTGTTCATTCGTTCGGAATTTATGCGCTTACAAATATTTCGGATGTTTATTTTTATATAAATATTTGGAAATTTGTAAATATAATAAAAAATTACACTACTTATTATTCAGTCTTTATAATCGTTGCGAATTATATTTTTAATGTAGGAACTTTCATCTGACATTTATTCCAAGCTTGTCAAAAAAAAACAAAACATATTCTAATATTTGAATTTTCTGGAGCAGTACCTGACCAGGGGGCTGAGCACCTACCGGCTTAGAGTCATCAAATATTTCAACATCGTTTCCATGGAAACGATTTTTTTCTGACGTTAGCAAAAACTCACTTTCGTTAGCGACAGAAAACGTATAACAAATAAAATATATTAATATTTATAATTTCTTAACGCCAGAGCTTGCCATCATATACAAAATATAGTCTTCGCATATAATTTAGCTTTCTATTGGTGAATGAATTTTTAAAGTCTTTTTATTGGTTAAAGCGTGAAAGCGTCATAAACAAACTCGAGCAGTTTCGCATTTATAATATTAGTATGGATAAAAGAATTTAATTTTAGAGTGTATGGTACCTGGGTTGTCCTTCTTTTCAACCTATATAACTTTTACCACTCTGTCACATTTCCACCACTCTTTCACATTTCCACCACTCTGTCACATTTAGTTTTTACTATAAATGAATTCTCTCTGGATCTCAGAGATAAAATTGTAGCAAGGGGCGAAGGAGGCCTAAGATGCGTATTGGGGGTGACAACCACGAGCTGCGTGTATATCTATTTCGAATGAAAACCCACGTGACAGAATTAACGTACGACATAAAAGTTGTAGAAGACAAGTTTTTGAGATTTTTAAAAATATTGACGTGATAACGTCTTATAAATCGATGAACGCCGGCCGCATTCACGAAAAAGCATGACTCATTGTCACGCTATCACGTTGTCACGATGTCACGTTCCGCCTGAGCCGGGCGTACAAGTGAGGGCGCGAAACAAGCGTTCGGCATAAGCGTTCGGCTTAAGCGTTCGGCTCGTGACGTTATCGCGTAAAATTATCGTCCGTAAACCGACTTTACGGACAACCATTTTTTTTTATTAAACATTATTAAAAATAATAATCGCTATTACTTGATTCGTTTATACCTTTTGGAGTTTAAAAATAGTTTTATATTTTATGTGTCGTATCATTTTTTGTAACATTATAGAATATACGCAAGTTGAGGTGGCAGAAGACAACTGTGATTTGTATGAAATACACTTCTATCACGAGGAGTTACAACTCTAACGTAATTTTTACTACAAAAATATAAGCACATATTTTTTTTAAAACGCACACAGTCGTTACATCTTTAGTACAGTAGATTTTAAAGTAATTATTGAATTATTCTCCACTAACTGGCAGAGACAACTTTATGTAGGTTAAAAAGAAGAACGAACCACCTACCTTACTCCTATTACCTAATCTTTTTGTAAAAATTTCAAACTTCTGTCTTTTATTTTTTACTATGGTAACATTTCGGTAGCAATATTTTTTTCAAAGTTTCTTAGATTGTATTGTATATTCACCGAATAGTTTTCACCGGAAATTTATTTTCTCACTGTCATACTCTTTAGGTAAAGTGGAAATATTTTCAACCAACAAACAAATAAACGTGAAAATACAACGCAATACGTTTATGGAAGAAAATGGCCATAACATTGAAATTTATATTTTTTGCATTAGGGTTTCATATATCATTCACTATATTTTAAACATATTTTGACTTTTCAATGGTGTAGAATGAATATCAATTTAATCAATGAAGACAATGAAAAATATAATATCAACAACCCTGAACTAAAATATGAAATAAATAAAGACAGATAAAATAAAACTTTTGGAGATATTGATTTAAAAAAGCGAGTTTTCCTGGTATTTAAGATGAAGCTATACGTGATATCCTATTAAGATACTATTTAGATTCATCTTTACGACAAATCGGTTTACAGTATGAACATCAAAAGATATGCTACGGATAAATTAAAGCTTTTACTAGCTTTTCTATGTATTGGAATAACAATAAAATTATTATTTTCACAGCAAAAACCAAAAGCGTAAACCACTAAAATAATGTTTTTTCATAACTTAACTATGAAGTAACATAAGAAACAATTTATTTTTAAAAAATACCCCTTAATGCTACGACTATTTTTGAGGTTTTGTATGTTCTAACTTTTTCATTCTTATAAAATTATGCACAAAATAAATAAAAACCACTTTTTCGCTTACTTTCTTCGTGAAAATACGACGTGCGATTTAAAATTTTGTATGGCATGGGAATCGAAATATTTCTAGCGTTTGTATTCCTCTCAAGTGAATTATTTTCCAAGCGATGTTTTTTTTTAAGCTTCGATTTTATTTTTCTCAATTTGGAATTATGTGTTACAAACTATCAATACGAAAAGAAAAAAAACAGTTTTAATAATTTAAAAACGTCAAACACAGCGGCTAATTTCCCAGTTGACTGTGGCGTCAGCCCCAATATTTCCATTACTTTAAAAGCAGTTCCAATCCTTATTTTCGTTTTCCTCTATCACAATGATGTTTTTACTCTGTTAAACGTGGTTCCATGACAACTCCGAAATAATTCAATACCTCTTTGAAAAGTCATTAAGAGCTATAATTTTTTTTAAATAGTTCATAACCTAACCTAACTTTACCTATTTAACGAATTTTAAAAATATTTTTTAAATCACTTTTAATGTCTTTTCAAACGAGTTGTGTTGAGTTGAATTCATTATGAGTTATCCGGTCACCGTTAGACACACATGTTATTATTACACTTTCAAATAATAAATTGACAATATCCGTTTAAAATTTAAATGCAATTCAATAAATTTTTTATCGTGATTTATTTCTGGGTTATTATGCCGTGTTACGCTACCTCCTTCTATAGCCAACGTTTCTCACGCAGCATTACAGTGCCCATCATCTTATTATTACAGATCTGCCCAGAAGATGGCCACCGTAATGCCGTCCGAAACGTTATAATAAATAATTGACAAATTAACATAACGATTCAAAATCATCCCAAATTTATTAATAACTTTTGATGAATTTATTTATCAAATTATTCATAATACATTAGAATTAATAAAATACTCACGTAATCCTGCATTACTTTCTTCGAATTGAACCAATGATAAACACGCAATGAACAAAAATGTAGAGAAAAGCATCTTGGATATTATTGCGATCTTTTGTAAGCCGATTTATTAAATCAACAATACTGCGACCATCCAAGATGCCTCCGCAAACCAAACTAGTATATGTTTTCTATACTCATTGTCTTATATCTGTTTTAAAATATTCGAAAGAGTTCAAGTTCGATAGTCTGAAACGTTTAAGAGAAAATGTATTTTATATTCAAAGCGATTATTAAAATTTCAACCGTAGATTTGAACGTCCCAACCAGATATCCTTGATATTGGAATAGTCTGTCATTACAGCTTTTTATTAAATTTATAAAAACAAAAAGATTTATCGATAGTATATCATAAACTAAATTGATCCTTTGTGTGATATATTTACATAATAACAGGAACAAAAACACGCAATGGAACCAAATCATTATTTTTTTTCATGTAGGTATCGCAAAATCACCACGGTACATACTAGAATATCTTTAAAAACAGTCGTTCAGCGATAATCGCTGTTTTTTCATTGTTGTTTAAAATCCAATCCTAGTTATACCTAGTACCTGCCTAACTCCAATGAACTTTTTTGTGAAAATTTCAAACTTCTGTCTTAATTTTTTATGAATAATTTTTTCCAAGTTTCTAACATTTTTTTTTTTAAATTCATTTATTTAACCCCCAGACGGCTTTTACATGATTTGTAGTGTAATTTTTATTTGACAGATGCTTTGAAACTTAGGAAATAATAAAAATAAAATTACCTTTGATAAAAGTCACACAACAAGTCATACAAACACAAAGAAACAAAAACAGAAAAATACAGCTATTTTATAGGTTTACAAGATGTGTTAAGTAATAGTGTTGAAATAAAAGTTTTAAATTATCCACAAAACTCGCCAAGTTGATATTGAATATGTCAACATCACCCAAGTACTTATTTCCCATGGTGTGAAGTCGTTGTATCGGAGAGTGGGCAATGTAATTACGCTTATGAGTGCTGTTGTAGAATATTGTATTTTGTTGCACATGTTCAACGTGTTCACCGATTAATTTACGTATACAGATCGTCACCTCAGTTGGACAAGGATTTAACTGACATTATTTTGAACAATGATCTGGATGCAAGACCTTTTTCTGTCATTTCTATAACCTAAATAATTTTCAGAGCCATCTAAGTTGTATATTCGTAGATATTTGTATGAAGAAACTCTAAAGTCGAGTTTTTTAAATTTCTATTTATTCTACAGGGTTCTAACGTCACTTTGAGCTTTTTCACAGCACAGATCAACATTTTAGTTGGATTGAGTTCTAATTTTGCCTTACCATTTTCCAAGATATCAAAGTTTGTAAAGATGAAACAACAACGAATAATCTGTTTAATAATTTCTTATTTTGAGGTTCAATATTTTGTAAAGCATTTTAAATTCAAACTAATATTTAATTAAAACTATCTTGGAATGGGGTTGGGAAAAAGAAGTAAGAACTTTATGCAATGAATAATTATGCCCTATCTGGTTGCATATGGTTCTATCTGCACGTTTAAACTAAAATACTTTACACAAAATTTAACCTCAAAATCATAAATCGGTAAATAGTTTATAAGAAATCGCGGTCTTTGCAAACTTTGACACCTCGAATCTTAGAACACGGTAAAGTGAAGTTAGAACCAAAGTGACGAAATTTATTTTATTGCTGTCGAACTCTTTAGGCAAAGTGGAAATATTTTCCACTAACAATCAAATAAACGTGAAAAAACGACGCAATCGCTTAGGTAAGGCTCTTGACTCGCAACCCCAAGGTCGCGGGATCGAATCTCGGCGTGGCAAATAAATTTTATTTGATTAATTTGTGTTTTTTTACAATAAAATCATTTAAGATAATTTAAAGTATATTTGCGGCACGTTTCAGAGTGGAAGATACTCTCAGTATCGCCCTGGTATAAGACCGCCATTCAGAATTGAAACGTTGCTTGAAATTGCTTTAGCCGTGTTTGGTGACCAGATCTGAATAGCCGGATGCTTTCCCCTCCTTCCTCTTTCCCATCTCATTCCCCTCTCCACTACATTCAGCCTCACAACATACCCCAATTGGGGATCTTTTGGTGCGGAAAAATGCCATAAAATTAAAATGTACATCACATACAGGTTTTAACACGAATAATTAAAATATTGTTTTACATTCAAACAATAAAACATTGTTTTACATTTAAACATTAAAACATTGTTCTACATTCAAACATTACAATAATATTTTACATTCGAACAATAAAACATTGTTTTACATTCAAACATTACAATAATATTTTACATTCGAACAATAAAACATTGTTTTACATTCAAACATTAAAATAATGTTTTACATTTAAACATTGTTTTGTATTCAAACGTTAAAATAATGTTTTACATCCATTAAAACATTGTTTTACATTCAAACACTGTTTTAAATTTAAGCATTAAACTATTGTTTTACATTCAAACATTGTTTTACATTCAAACATTAAAAAAATTGTATTACATTCAATCACCCAACCATGAAAACATTAAACACAAAGGCTAATTTGTTTTCTTCTACAAAGTCATGCGACAAACCTCTTCAATTAATAGTTGAATAATTTCTAATAAGCCACAAGAAAATGCGGTTATTCTTGGTGAGGCATACATAGTATTTTCAAAGCAGACTCAATGTCAAATTAAGTTAAATCTGCATGCCGAATATAAAATTCGCAACAAAATAAAAATAGAATCCACAACTCGAAAAAAATCCTTTGTAATTTCCCGTGTTGCAATGGTGCAGCGTACAAGTTTTTTTTTACTGAAAATTAAAGTAATTCATTTTAAAATAACAACAAAAAATTAAAAAAAGAACCTAATCCATACTAATATTATAAATGCGAAACTGCTCGAGTTTGTTTATGAACTTTTCAGGCATTAACCAATAAAAAGACTTCAAAAATTCATTCACCAATAGAAAGCTAAATTATATGCGCAGACTATATGTTGTATATGATGGTAAGCTCTGGCGTTATGAAATTATAAATATTAATATATTATATTTGTTATACGTTTTCTGTCGCTAACAAAAGCGAGTTAATTACAAATGTCAGAAAAAATCATTCCCATGGAAACGATATTGATATATTTGTGGGCTCTAAGCTGGTAGGTACTCAGCCCCCTGGTCATCTACTGCCCCAGAAAATTCAAATATTAGAATATGTTTTGTTTTTTTTGGACAAGCTGGAATAAATGTCAGATAAGAGTTCCTACATTAAAAATATAATTCGTAACGATTATAAAGACTGAATAATAAATAGTGTAATTTTGTATTATATTAACAAACTTCCAAATATTTAATTAAAAATAAACATCCGAAATGTTTGTAAGCGCATAAATTCCGAACGAATGAACAAAATTGGATAATTCTTTTTTTCTTTGTGAAATTTAGGTGGCAGGCTAGATGTTTGAAAACTGAATGTAAGGGAATGAATGTATGGAATGCGGGAAGGGGTGGGGTGGGGAGGAGGGGGGATAATTGATAAGTTCAACCGCTACAGTAATTTCCCGTAATACCATGCGAGCGAAGCAGCGGGGGAAAAGCTAGTTGATAATATTTCATAAAACGTAGAATCGGGTAGCAAAAAATGTATAGTAATTATTTACCTTTGAACTTGCCAATGTCAAACAGGTCGCCTTAAAGGTAAAAAAATGTGCAATCTAACAGTGTTAAGATCAACTGGTTGTAAGGTGAAGCAAGTAGGAGTACTAAATGTAGGTTAAATGGCGTAATGATTCCAACATGAAGATTTTGTAAGACAGGGCTTGGTTGCGTAATACTGTGCTTGCATCAAATTTAATCATTTCTTTAATGGTTTTGATACTGTATTGGTATCAAATTCTTTATGGCATTATATTCTCTCTGACTTCCCCTGAGTGAAAATAGAACGATGGTTAGTTAGAATGACAAAAATTACAGTATAAAAAATAAATCACATATATTATATGAACGGTTTTCAGAAACTCGCCGTACAAGCGGGAAAGAATCCAAAAATGTATTTTGTTCGAGCTGAGCATTTCGATTTTTTCGGCAACTAATTGGTTAAAAAAACTTTTAGAGTTGGATCTACGCATTTTAAAGCTGGATATACTCGGCAGAGCCATTTATCTGAATCCATTTGGACACATGGCATCACGAATACGTCACTATCGAGTGAACAGCTCGAATTTGTGAACTGAATTCGTATACGGTTCAAATATATTATTTTTTTCACAAATATTCAACAAGGGTTTATTTTTTTTAAGAAAGACAGGCACGATGGTCTGTACACGACTCAGATCTGTTGTTAGCAGATTATATTAATTAAAATTTTATGTTCCAATTTGCACACTTCGAATAATTTATTTATCATTAGCTGAATCTATTATAAGATATGGAATTACAGCTTGGGGACTTTCCTGTAAAACAAATGTAAATCGTGTTCAATCAGTTCAAAATTCATTAGTTAAATTATTAGCTCATAAAAGTTGAGCAGTAAGAGCAATTCTGTGGTATAAAATTATATTTCCGCATATGAATAGCCCCATATACATAAATACTACTGGACCACACTTACAACACTCGTTTTACGTTAAATTAAGGACTAATTGTGCCTAAGCATTTAAACACATATGGACAAAGAATGCTGGACTATATGATACCTAATTGCTTAAATATGTTACCTGCCGAAATTAAAAAATGTACAAATGGTAAAACAAATATATTGTTGAAAAATTGGCTTGCCGAAAGAAATAATTTGTATTAGACTAACACAAAAATTCTAACTGCATTTAATTATGTAAAATAAGTTTATTTATATCTCCAAAGTAAAAGCTCTCTAAAAAAAAATCTCCAAGCTAAAAAGTAGTTTATTGGGACTTTTCTTTTTTTCTGTATAATATTTTATTTATTGCTGCCATATTGTATTACTTTGTATTTATAATAAATATATTAAACCTTGAAAAAAAAAAAAAAATCGAAAAATCTTCCAAAAGAAATTTTTTTGAAAATTCATCATTTTTTCGGGCTTGGTAAGGCTTGGGGTCCTTCTAAACCCGCTAAACCTTCCTCAGAACCACTCTATCTATTGCATGAAAATCCGTTCAGTAGTTTTTTAGTTTATCGCGAACAGACAGACAGACAGACGCGGCGGAGGACTTTGTTTTATAGTATGTAGAGATAAAACGCGAAACCAAGGAGGAATCTTTCCTCCGTGAGCCGTGTTGTCCGACTCGTTGTGTTGGTGGATTTTGAACTTGCCGAATATCA
Organism: Glyphotaelius pellucidus; assembly: GCA_936435175.1. NCBI lineage: Eukaryota > Metazoa > Arthropoda > Insecta > Trichoptera > Limnephilidae > Glyphotaelius > Glyphotaelius pellucidus. The sequence goes on along the minus strand of OW386550.1, from coordinate 28,528,905 downwards.
AGTGGAGGCTTGCAAGCCACGTCAAGCCACCTGAGTTTACCCACACACGGAGAGTTTTGGCTCGGCGCGGGGCTATTTGGTTCTGCCGCATGTATCCAGCTTTAAAGACATTAGCTGCGTGTACATTTGCAAACCGAAATGCAAGTTGAGCCACGAATTATGGGAAAGGAACGAAACTACTGCTAGCAACTTTCCGCGCCATTTCCTGTTGCTTCGTTCCTTTCCCGTAAGTCGTGGTTCAGCTCAGCGGTTCGGCTCGCGTGTGTAAAGATGACATTAAAATAAATTAAAAATTTGACCTAAGAAATTCCAACATCGAACTCGATTAACTCGAAAACGAAAGCTCAAATCAAAAAAATTATACCAAATGTGATGTAGAATCACCATCGCTACCTGTACAAACTCGAACATCGAAACTTGTACCTGATACGCTAGTATCAGGTACAAGTTTCCGGATACTGTGTACATAGGTACAATTCCGTGTAAATAATTCCGAGGAGTTATTATAAAGGTGAACGTCCATTATTCCGCGCCGGCCGAAACGCACGCACGGCACGCAACGATTTTTCTATATTTTTTTATGAATTAGTACAGCACTGTGGCCACTATCGGTACCGCCCGCACCGACCGCCGACATTTATGAGCTATTGGTACCGCCCGCATCGACCGCCGGCATTTATGAGCAAAAAATGAGTTTCTGCCAGTGACGTCACACTGATTAGTTCGCAGCGTGCATATTTAGTTTAAGGCAGTGAGCGGCCTCAAACTAAATATAAAATCTGGATACAATGGACGCATGCCATCGGCAAATCCGTTCAATCCGTTGCGTGCCGTGCGTGCGTTGCGGCCGGTACGGACTAATGGACGTTCACCTTAAACGTTTTACTTAATTATTTAACACGAATCGTATTTCAATAGCCGTGACATTTCCATGACTTTTGGGCGAGAAACGTTTTTTAAACTTTTCAAATCATGAAATAAACTTTTGTATTTAATTATATCTTTACGACAGCTGCAGAGCTATTTGTTTATCCCTGGACCCATTATGATAAATTTCATATAATATATTATCTATAGTTAAGTATTAATATACTTAAACCTTTTTGACGTGATAACTTCTTACAAATCGATGAACGCCGGCTGCACTCACGAAAAAGCATGACATTGTCAAGTTGTCACGTTCCGCCTGAGCCGAGCGTGCAAGCGAGTGCGTGGAACAAGCGTTCGGCTTATGACGCATCTATCTCTTTTACACTCCATCGTTATTATATGACGTCATCACGTAAAATTATCGTCCGTAAACCGACTTTACAGACAACCAATTTTTTAATAGATATATTTTTCAGAATCCAATTCAGCATGAAACATTAATATGGCTTTATCTGTGATTAGTTATGAGATCTGAACAGCCGGTGTACTTCCAAAACCATCTTATTCTCTTTTATTTCTTCACTCAGGCCAGCCTTAGAACATTCTCCTGGTGGGTATATCCAGTGGCGTAGCTAGCATGGTGGCAAGTAACTTTAAGAAAATCAAAACGCAAATTTCGACATCATAAAAATAAAAACATTACTAGCTAGTTAAGTATAAAAAACATTTTTCGAAATCCTCCAAATTACTAATTATTTATTATTATTCCTTAATTATTTATTTATTTGTACACACAACAATGAAACACAGAAAAAACATACAGATGATTGATCATTTTTTTCAGTCAGTTATCGATCGATTCTGCTATACCTAATCTGAATATATATATTTCTTTTGTCCGTGTGTGTGTGTCACTGAACTCCTCCTAAACGGCTGGACCGATTTTGATGAAATTTTTTGTGTGGGTTCAAGGGGATTCGAGAATGGTTTAGATTCACAATTTGGTCCACTGGAAAATGTTCTTTTAATTATTTTTTTTTCTAAGGAGTTGTTGATTTTGGAATGTTTTACATTGGATCCGGCAGACTGCGCTTCCATCGCAGTATCGATAATTCAATATTATTCTATTTTAATTTTAGTTTGTCCCGACAGTTGTGTACAGGACAACGTCTGTCGGGTCCGCTATAAATAAATAAAATAAATTGTGGAACATTCCAGAACACTCTCGAATGTTGTCCTGAGTGAAGCCGGGTAACCCAGCTAGTATATATATACATACCTATGGTAGTTAGGTTTTGCATTTATCAGTTGATGTTCATTACAAAAAATGAATTATCCAATCAACTTGTCTTGTGTTTTGAAGGATATCTTCCGACACTAAGTAGAGCCGCACACCGAAGCCACACGCCACATGCACGCAACATTTACGTCGCCACAATATGCGTACTACATTTTTGCTTGGAGTATATGTGACGCACACCGGACGCACAGTTGTTAGAAAATGTCGACATCATCTAACACACGGATTTCTTGGTGTGGTAATTAATGAGAAAAAAGACGTTATTGGTTTAATCAAGATTCTGCAATTTACAGTAATTTAAAAATTTCGCAAGAGTAGTTCGACAAAGAAAGGTTTCATTTATCCCTATTACCACTTTCATTGAATTTTTGGCCGATTTTGGTCCAGATGATTTCTGTAATCCGTCTATTGCTATAATCAGTGAGTCCATGGTTATATAGGGTTTTCTTTCAACCTCTGCAATAAACTCCACATAAAATTCAATATTGTCTTTCATTTTTGCAAACCACTGCGCTACATAAACCGAACGCGTTCGATCATGTGGCGCGGCCAACGTCTCGCCACAAACTGCACCCGCTACAAACGTGTCCTTGGTGTGCATGTTTACGCGCAAATACAGGGGGCCGTTAAATGTGTCGCATTACAAATGTGGCGCCACAGTTATCGTAACACAAATGTATGTCTGGTGTGCGGCCTCGCTAACAGAATAACAACTTTTTCGCTAATTCTCGTCAAATATATTTATTTATGTTTATTAAATCACTTTCTTTTTATGGTTTCTTCTAACAAAACTGACACTTTACAATAAAATCATAGAATAACAAAACAAGTGACAATTCTCATTTTAACCGACACCACAACAATACTTTTTCTTTACATATATGTATGGGATTGACCTCATAAATTGAGTATTATAATTTTGATTGCGTTTACAATCACAACATTCTTATAACACGTGTTAAATTAAATAAAACACAATAATTGAAGGATGTGAAAAAATTATTATTAATTTTTTTGATATATATGTATATATTTTTTACATTAACTCCTCACAGGAGGCCCTGAGGAAAACACAGAAGCCGGCTAATCGTCCCACAGCCGAGTTGTTGAACTCAAGAACGAGTCGTTTCTACGACTAGAGTTAATTCACGAACGCAGAGTTTCGGTGCGGCAGATTTTCTGCCGAAACCGAAACTGATGCCGAAACCGAACCTTCGGTCGGTCACTACTTATAACCACTTATAACTTAGGTATAACCAATAGCTAGAGCTATAAAACAACAGAAATTTGGGGAATCCCCGACCGACCGAACCACAGAAATGGGTTAAGCGTATATAAAAACATTTGACAAAATTTGTAGAGAATTTTATACTCTACAACTGTTATATTGAATGCAAGTTTGCAAATATGATTTGAGGCAAAGGAAGCGAGATATTTCCAAAAAACTGATTTTCGCGACCTTTGACCTTGAATATCTAAGAACGCTCACGTGACATTATGAGACTTTTAAGGCAACATTTAGAATGCCAAAATAAAGGTTTATGCACATTTTCAGCTTATTCCGTTTCATTCCGAGGCTGACCCTTGTTTTGGCTTAAGTGACTGACTGACTACTGGAATATTTTGTAAAAATTAGAATGTTTGTTAGGATGCAGGCGAATTCTCCGTGTTTACTGTCAAAGTCTGTGTTAATTTCTTTTTTAAAGAAAATAACAATAAATGAGACGCTATGAGGCGGTTCAAGTACTTACCTACCTTATAACAAGCATTGCTCAAAATTTACATACACCAATAATTATTTAACATTATCTGGGTTGCATAATTCAACATTGCATCGTACAGTAAAAAATGGGATCAACTCGTTATCAATCACTCTTGGTACCTTTCTAATACGAAAAAATTAGCTTCTAGTAATTATTGTGTTATAATCAGCAGATGAGTATAATGAATTTCGATGATGGGCACATTTCTACAATTCACATTGCACCAAATTAGGATTTCGTAATGGTATATCGTGGGGTAATTACTGCAACTAGGTAACTCTAAAATTAGCTTTGTTGTGAAATTGAATTCTAAGACGGCAATCTGATAAATCGGTTGTATCGATATTTATACTGATAAGTAAGGTTAAGTCGTAGCTGGATGTGTTGAGAACTGTAAGAGCTGGTTCACACACAGCTATCAAATATAAAAGATCATAGCACGCCAAATAACGCTCTCCATACAATCCCTTCAGACCGTTCACACCAGCGGTTTTAAGCGCAGATCAATCATAGGCAATACACATCTTACGACTGAACCGCTCCAGAGGCGATATACCAAAAGATAAGCCTCCCCCTCTCCGACGAAAACAGGAGAGGGGGTCATTGTAATTACGGAGCTGTCTAGACCGGTGGATGACGGATGTCAAGTTGACAGATTTCAGTACAAAAAATGTGCATTCCATTGCCGCTCCCTAATTCAACTGACCCCCTCTCCTACCACAGGAAGAGATATTTGATAGCGTCGTGTGAAAGTACAAAAGATAAGTGCTCGCGGTTTAACAGATATCTGCTCACAGATTAATAGCTGTGTGTTAACGAGCTTTCAGACCTGTGCCACACACAGCTATAAAAGATCATTTGGCTTGGCCCATTTCAGCATATCTCTCGCCATATATTGTCATTGGGAATATATGGCGAAATATGCCGGAATATGCCAAGCCACATGATCTTTTATGACTGTGTGTGGCACAGGTCTAATCTTATATTTTGGAAATAAGAAAATGGCTCTCTCTCTCCGATGGCGCTACAGCCCATAACGAGCCGTGGCCTCCCGCAACATTCGCCTCCAACTCCTCCTGTCCTCAGCGGCTGACTTCCAGTTTGTTATCTGGAGAAGCTGTGCTGCTTCCCCTCTTACCTCGTCTTCACACCTCAGTCTTGGTTTTCCCGCTTTTCTCTTTCCACCTGGGTGTCCAGTCAAAATTCTTTTTGGTACGCGTGTATCCGGCATTCTCTTTACATATCCAGCCCATCTCAACTTGAGGAGTCTCATGTGGGCTGAGATTTTAGGGGCCTGATATATATCGTACAGTTCTTTGTTGTGCCGGATGCACCACTGTTCCCCCTCTTTCATGGGTCCACATATTCTTCTCAGCACTTTCCTTTCAAAAGTATTTATCATCTTAGCCATATTTACTGTCAGTGTCAGCGCCTCACATCCATATGCCAGTACAGAGAAAAGAATGGCTAATCATTTTGATTATGCATTTATATACAAAAATGCAACGAAATCAACTTAAGCAATTCCACAAATCCTAGGCCTCCGGGAAAATGCAGAACTCTCATCCATCTCTACCAGGGATGCCTCATGTTAAACTCTCTACAGACGACTGCCTTGCGCACTTCACGAGGAATTTGATTTTTTCAAAAAATATATTTTATGGCTATTCAAATCATTATGTCCAGCTTTCACAACTCCTGTAAATATTATGTGCTAACGAACTAATTTAAGTAAAATACATTTTTTGGATAATATTTTATTATTGGCTGAGTAGGTATTACAACTAAATTAATAACATCAGTATAAAATTCATTGAAAAGACAGAAGGCAAAAACTGAAACTTTTGACAAATTTGCAACATTGGCAGAAATCACATTAGGCAGTTAATTGGTCTCTAAAGACAAAATTAAATAATTATATATATTTTTTAATTTGCCTTGGATAAACACATACACATATTTTATCGCAATGTGAATTAACTATGACTAGCTTCAGAAGATAGCTAAAAATTTGGTTGTCTGTAAAGTTGGTTTACGGATGATAATTTTATGTGATAACATCTTAAGAAAACATTGATGAAAAATTGCATTGATGCGTCATAAGCCGAACACTTGGGCCGATCGTGCCTCTCTATCGCTTGTTCCGCCCTCTCGCTTGCACGCTAGGCTCGGGCAGAACGTGACAATGAGGCAGGCTTTTTCGTGCATGCAGCCGGTGTTCATCGATTTATAAGACGTTATCACATCAAAATAATTGCGCTTACCTAGAAATTTAAATCGGAATGTTCTTAATAATTTTTCTCTAGGGACTAGTGAAACAAAAATGCAATATAGAATAATAAATAAGTCATACACAACATGACTTATTTAAACCTAAATTTAGAATTATGGAATTGTGCTTCTGTTTTCCCCCTGATCATACATATACTAATGTAAATATCATAAACATACACGAAAACAGAGATATTTATTTGACTTTCATTAATTATGTAGTTAAGTGTCATTGAGGTCTTTAATTAAAAAAATCCTTGACCATGAAACCGCAGTCTACGCAAATTTTTATGATCTTGTGATATTGTGAACAATCTGAATGTGCATCAATAAATCAAAACATAAAATCCTTTTTTTATTATTAGTTAAATATACAAACAAAATCTTAAAACTGAAGGTTATTTAATTATAACCTTGAACATATGAGTTGTGAAAAATATAGGTTTGTCTAGGGACTATCAAAAAAATATAGGTTTGTCTAGGGACTATCAAAAAAATATAGGTTTGTCTAGGGACTATCAAAAAAAACGTGAACAAGATATGCAAAACGGCTTTGTGAGTTTTACCAAATATTAAAGGAAAGCTAAAAACTTTCCAGTTTTGTTTTCAGATGTGTCAACAAACTACGTTTGAATGCGTTTTGTGAAATAACGATTAAATTTATGCACATAGCCAAGATTGGGCCCAATACCTTGATTTTTTTTTTAATTTTTGGTGAAATCTGGCACATGCTTTTTGGGCACGATAAGTAAAATTTTTATCCTTGGTTCATTTTCATGCTCATCCCAAGAGGTCGCCGCTGCAAAATTATTTTTTTTTTTTTTTGTTTTAGGCAATTCACCCTGGAGAGAGTGCTTTGTGCCGGTAATATTTAAAATGGATAAGAAATTTCGGTTAATCTAATGGGAAAATAATAAAACAAATTAAATATTGGACTCATTTAGATCACTAAAACAAATTAAATATTGAATTCATTCAGGTTAATAAACTTACATAAAGCTGTATGAACACGAGAATTGTTAAGAGATAAAAGGTATGAAATATTAAGGGGGGACTGGTGTGTGATTTTAATAAGCCGGCGGTATATGTTCTTGAAAGATGAATGGTTTTTACAGTTAAAGAAAACGTGGTCGAGGGTTTCCTCTTCCACACCACACTGGCAGAACGGATCATCTAAAACTCTAATTCTAGACAAGTGAGATGCAATTGAACAGTGGCCAATTCTCATTCTCGAGATACATGAAATGAATCGTTTTGAAAGTTTTTTACCGTGAAACCATGGCTTAGCAGGGATATGGTTTTGAATTCCCGCATAGAAAGATCCAGTTCTTATTTTGGAGACTGCCCAATTTTCTTCCCAGGCACGAGTCATATTGGATTTAAGAATCGGAAAGACATCGGATATAGGAATTCTAAAATTTAGTGGAATAGTTCCGGAATCTGAACCAGATTTGGCGAGAAAATCGGCCATCTCATTACCCTCGATACCCAAATGGGCAGGGACCCAGGCCAATATCGTCTCAAACCCAGATTCACTAAGAGAATTGAGAAGATTTTTTATTTTACATATAATATTGTCTTCCGGATAACGTAAAATATTTGACCTAATTTTAGTTAGAGCACTTAGCGAATCAGTACATAGTAAGGCTCGATGAATGTTGAGAACCTGAATTTGATTTAGCGCTTGTTCAATTGCAAAACATTCGGCTGTAAATATGGAAGCTTCTTTCGGTAATTTATAAGTGAGATTGATGTTGAATTCTGGACTATATATAGATGCTCCACATCTTTTATTTTCAAATTTGGAACCATCCGTGAAAAGGATGGAAAATCCAGGGAATTTCGAAGCCACTATGCTTTTAAAGCAATCATCCACATTTTGAAATTTATTTGGGGAAGATAAAATATTCTTCCGAAAGACTGATGTTATTGTGTTCGGCATAAAAGTGATTGCCTTAAATGGAATATTGTATATAGGAAGATTGGGAACTTCTTGAAGATATTGGAGGGAAGATGATAGAGAATTATAGAGATGAAAACTTTTAATTAAGAGAGGAAAACATTGTTTTTCTCTCAATCTTTTGTTAGAATTCAAATTAACACTTAACCTATTAAGACTTTGTTTAATAGGATGATGTGATAACGATAAAGCCTTGAAAATATATTTATTGGCAAGGAATTGCCTTCTGAAATATAATGGAGGCTCCACACATTCCACCTGAAGCGCATTAATTGGAGAAGACTTCATAGCTCCAATAATCATTCTGAGGGCTTTTGATTGAATTCTTTCCATTTTCTTATCTAGATATTTAGGGAGTGGGTCAAAAAGAAATGAGCCATAATCCAAGTGGCTCCGAACTAGGGAATTATACATTAATTTAAGAGTGGTAGGATGAGATCCCCACCATACTCTGGAAACTGCTCGCATCATATTAAGTCCCTTTTCACACTTTGTAGAAATTATCTGAATGTGTGGAAGCCAGGAAAGTTTATGGTTCAAAAGAAGACCAAGGAATTTGATTTGAGTAGCGGTTTGTAGAGGCACATTATCAAAAGAAATTGAGAATTGGGGAATTTTTCTTTTGCGCGTGAAAGCCACGACCCTTGTTTTAGATGTCGCCAGATTCATCCCATTTAATGACAACCAGCTTTTAATATATTGTAAAGCCAAATTCATTTCCTTAGCTGCAAGAATAATATTTTTATGTAACAAATATATAAGGATATCATCCGCAAAGTAAAGACGCTTGATAGAAAAAGGAATTACTGAGTCTAGGTCGCTTATATAAATATTAAACAACAGAGGACTAATAACAGAACCCTGGGGCAAACCTCTCCATAGTTTGCGCCTTAAGCATTTAGAGGAAGACTCAATAATAATGGACCTATCTGAGAGCAAATTAATAATAAATTGGACTAATTTCGGGGGGATTTGTTTTTTAATTAGCTTTTCTTTCAAAACATTCAGTAAAACATCATCGTAAGCTGATGAAAGGTCAAGGAATGTGGCCAATGTATAAGAATTTAGGGATTGGGAAACTCGGATATCAGTTGTGAACAAACTTAAATTATCCATTGTAGATTTCTTTTTCCGAAAACCATACTGATTTGGTGAGATAATATCTTGACTTTCAACAAACCACTCTAATCTGTTCTTCATCAACCGCTCCGCTACTTTCATCAAACATGATGAAAGAGCAATAGGCCGATAAGACGAAATTTCAGATGGATTTTTTCCAGGTTTTAAAATGGGAATGATTTTTTGAGTTTTCCAATCATCCGGAATTAGTCCTGTTTCAAACATATTATTAATAAGAGATAAGAAATATTCAACCGCCATATCAGAAAATGATTTAATGAAACTATTAAGTATTCCATCGGGACCCGGAGCAGAGTCAGAAAGGGTTCTTATTACTAGTTTCATCTCATCAATGGAGAAAGGAGCATCTAGCCAGTTAGAGTGAGATGGATATGGCTTAATAGAAGGCATTTCTTCACATCCGGCCACTGATGGGGGGGCTATTTTATCCGCAAATCCTATAAGAATTTCTTCTGATATATGCTTGGTTCTCGGCGGAGAATACGATGATCCGAATTTTTTTAAGCTAGACCAAACTGAAGATTGGGGAGTTTCCGGAGACAGGTTCTCACAGAACTTCCGCCATCCAGCGCGTTTTTTATTTTTCAAAATTCGTTTGGTTTCTGCCTGGGCTTTTTTAACTGATAAAAAATTTTCTAGTGACATACACTTACGAAAAGAGGAAATTGCTTTTTTACGAGAGTTGACGGAGCGAGTGCATTCCTCGTCCCACCACGGAGTAGAGTGTTTTATTTTAATGTTCGCATTGCGTTTCGGGATGGATTTTTCTGCTGCATTTATAACCATAGAGGGAAACGTCTCACATTGCAATCTGATGTCTCCCGGGGACGATTTTTTTTTTAAATTAATAAGGTTATCTAGTTCAGAAGAGAAAGTGCTCCAATTCGCATCATTTATTCTAAATTTGAGATTATTTTTAACTGGTGGAGGATAAGTGTTAGATTGATGTTGGAATCGGATTATAATTGGAAAATGATCACTAGAGAGGGGATCGTTTAGGATGTCCCAAGAGCATTTAGATGCTAACGAATATGAACAAAGAGATAAATCAACAGCACTTTTCCGTTGATGAGGGGGGGTGAATCTGGTTGGAGATCCGTCATTTAAAAAACATAGGTTATGGGTATCAATAAAATCTAAAAGATTGCGGCCAGAACGATTTGTTATTTTGCTACCCCAAGAAGGGGAATGTGCATTAAAATCTCCAAGGATCATAAAAGGGGAACAAATCTGGGTTAAGATTGGTGCCCATTCATTTTCAATAAAAGTGGTAGAGGGAGGAATATATATTGATAATATTGTGATATCAGATAAGACAGCTGCTATTATCTGGATATCGTCGGAGGGAGTATGTATATTAATTTGTTTAAACGGGATAGAATTATGGATTATCAGAGCCGTGCCGCCTTTACCATCCGGTCTGTCGTGTCTGAGACAATAATAACCCGGAATTCTTAAGTGAAAGGAGGGTTTTAACCACGTTTCAGAAATGGCGGCCACTGAAACGTCGTGTTCGTCGAGTAACTGAATTAGGTCAGATTTGTTAGCGAAGAGGCTTCTACTGTTCCACTGAAGAATTTTGTTCAGTTTTGAAGTCATTGGGGAGGCAAGATAATAAAGATTTAATGTAATCGGCAGCGTTGGACGGTACAGTATTGTTGTTTGTAAGGATAGAAATTAAAAGGGTAATTAAAGTTTGTATAAAAGAATTATTATTCAATATTTCGGGGAGAGCAGGAGGGGATGTATTACTATTAATGGCACACCCATTGGGGGTCCGAGATTTGGCATTCCCATTCGGGCTGGTCAAAATATTATTCAATTGTTTTTTATCAAGGTAAGGAGTATATTTTGGGTTGGGTTTGACTGGCTTGAGAATGGTTTCTCTGTGAGAAGATGACGTTGAATTTAAAAAGGTGGTTGATTGGAAAGGAGCTGAGGACGATGTCATCTCTGCGAATGATTTTTTCGCAGGAGAGAATAACTTTGAGGCCTGGAAGTACGAAATGTTGTCGGTAGCCATTTTATGTTTTATGTTCCTCTGTCTTGTCAATTCCGGACAGGCTAGACTGACCGCGGTATGTGCACCCGAACAGTTAATGCAAATGGGATTATTGGAAGATTTTGGACATTGATCAAATGGGTGACCTTCTCCGCAAAAGTAACAACGTGGAGGGGAGCGGCATACGGATTTTGTATGTCCAAACCGGCAGCAATTGAAGCATTGAACAGTTGGAAATTTATAAACTTCGACGGGAAGCGAGGTATAATAAATAAACACACGAGACGGAAGGGATTGTCCCTCAAATGTAACAACAACAGATTGGGAAGGTTTCCAGATCGTGTTCCCATCAGTAGAATCCTTGTAGTTCAGTCGACGTGCTTTTATTACTTTCGGGGTTCCTTGGGAATTATTCAAAGCATCAACAATTTCAGCCTCTGGGATCTCCGTGGGTATTCCTCGAACAAGACCCATTCTCGTAAGGTTAAATGACGGGATGAACGATTTATATTTATGGTTTGAGAGCGAGTCAATTTTTTTTACAAATCCATTTGCGGAAGCGGCAGTATTAAACTCGATAGATAATTTATATCGCCCTTCCGGTTTAATTGAACCGTTAACAATACCAAGGTTATTATTTTTTGAGTCAAATAAGAATTTTCCAAAATCTAAAGGATGAATAAGTTTTCCTTGTTCAGTTCTCTGAACAATTACGATAAAAGGACCGGAAGCGGAAGCAGGATAAAGTAAGTCAGTACTTTTTGTATTATCGCTAGCTAAAGTACTTGTCTGGGTGTTACTATTGGGGTTAAGGTCGTTAGAGGTCGAGGTTTGTTGAATCGGCGGTATAGTTTTAATTTTCGATGGGATGTAAAGGCTATGCGATGGTCGTCGTTTACGAGATGGAAGCGTAATAGAAGCCTGGCTAGTGGTAGATTCCGAATCAGAAAAATCTAATATCGATCCTGGGTCGGGAGGTCTATCTTCGTCTTCCTCCATTGTATAAAAAAAAACTTAACTTTTAAAAATTAAACTGAAAAAATAATACGCAGTCTATTTCATTGACTGTACAAACAAAAACGGATTAGCCGTAAGTAGGAATGCAAACAAATAAGTATACGATAAACAGAATTAAATAAAATGTAACAATAATCTCTTATCTGTATGAGGCACGGGAACGGGCGAACGGCACTAAGCAATAGGTAAGGTACACACAACCACTGTTGACCGCGGCTCGAATCGGACTGCGACGGCCGTTTTGATGCACACGATTTCAATACCTGGAGATATATAAATATAAATTAGATATTCAACAATG